>JBBGZY010001277.1:2962500-5362500 GCA_037952925.1 Lithobates clamitans
GCTCCTCTGGACTGGACGGCTGGATATCATCAACAGCTGAGTAACTGTGGAGAGAGGAGCTGGCAATTAGCCAACGGCTGAGTGGCCAGCTCAGAGAAGGAAGGGCTGAGCTCAGTCCTGACACTCTGAGCTTACACAGAGTATAGAGCGGGAGGCACAGCAGCACTGAATGGAGGACGGGAGCAGGAGCTGCCGGGGTTAACTTCTCATATTAACAAGCTGTTGATTGGTTGTTAGGACCGCCCGGTGTACTAGTAACCAGTCACCTGCTAGGTAGTCTGGAAAGTCACCTCATGCAGCTCCTGCCTTCCATCCAGTGTGGCTGTGCATCCTGCTCTCCATTCATTGCTCTCCTTCCTGCCGCTCTCCGCTCTGCCTTGAGAATGACATTGGCGAAGGCCAGGGGGAAGACAGCAGCTCCTAAATGGCACAATCGCAGGTCCGGATGGCACCCGGCCGCAGTCTGCCATTTAGTAATGCCTGTGGTAGACCCAGTCTTCCATAATGCTCTCTTTAGCAATCAAAATAGCTATACAATTCCTTTGCTCATTTACTGTGTTGTAGAGACAGCTGGTTGGTTAATCAAACACTTTTGATTCTAACATGAAAAGACCTTATTAAGGCCATTATAGTGTTTATAACCCTTGTCCTTTATGACAGAAAACAATTGCCTATTTAACCAATTAACATTTTTCTCATTACAGTTAAGCCTGGTACACACAAAGTTTTTTTCATTCAACCCAGCAGGCTAAATAAGAAAAAACTGACAGATCACCGTACTAATACACATATTGTTAGTGTGGCGATCTACCCAGCTGTGCCTTTGTGCCTTTGTATTTTTGACAGAACACACTGATCAGCACTCACAGCCATCAATTACGAGCCCTGATTGGATGCTGGTCTTCCAGCAGGTCCCTTCAACAAAAGTGGGTTAAAACAAATGTGTACACCATGACCAAATATTGGCCTGTTTCTGTTAAACTACCTCAGTACAGATACCATTGCCCTCCCAGTACAGACCCCTCAGTACAGACACCCCCCCCCCCCCCAGTAAAGACCCCTCTCCCTCCAGTACAGATCTCTCAGAACTGACAGACCCCCAAGCATAGACAATTCAGTACAGTTGGAAACCCCAGGCACACGTCCCTCAGTACAGATTCCCCTCCCCAGTAGCGCCTGTAAAGCGCCTCAGTGTGAAAGTAGCCTTACTGTCTAGCAGAGGTATGTGTACAGGGCTGCTGTTAGAAATCATGGGGCCCAATACAGCTTTTCTGACGGGGTCCAAAACCCCACCTCCACTTCCCTCAGGTGCAGTGCAACAGCGGCACTGACTTTATCCACCTATGCTCTGAAAATGAAAAAAAAAATTCCTTCTAAGCTCCCACCTCCTGGGCCCCTCTGTTGACGTGATAGGGCCCAGCGAAATGTGATTTAAGCCCTGGTAAGCAAGTAAAAGCAGGGGTGTAGTAAAAATCAAATTAATCATTTAGGCAGAAATGAACAATAAAACTGCCCCTGGGCCCCCCTGTTGAGGCCTGGGCCAAGTACAACAAGACCAGTTGTACTGCCTGATCAAGGGCACTGTATGTGTATAATAGTAAAAGCTGACCAAAGTAACAGATCATTTAGGGGGTATATACAGGTAAAATTGTATGCATTTCAAATTTAGCTATTTGTCTGGAATTCCACTTCAATGGAGAATCCTACCATTCCAAAAAATACACGTTGAGCTTCCAGTGCTGCACGTGTGTTAATAGAAAGTTCAAGTCCTGTTTCTGCCTCTTCTGCAATATCCACAGTAGATGGCTCAGTTGTAGTTAGCGTGGCTATTCTGATAACTCTATCAGTGTTATCAGTATCATCAGCTTCACTTCCCACAGTCTCACTGGTTGTAGAGCTGCCCATCTTTACATCAGTTGTTTTTTCTAAACGGGCTTTTTTCCTGTGCTCCTTTTTAAACTCCTACAAATTAACAAAAATGTTAAGAATATATAACAAGACAGACATACTGTATAACATTAGACTTGGGTGGTTGAACTTAATGGGCATGTGCCTTTATAACCTCTTTAAGTCTGCCCTATAGCAATTTTACTGCTACAGGGTGGCAGCTGTGCGTCGGATCACATATATATATATATATATATATATATATGTGTATATATGTGTGTGATCCGACACTTCTGGGTAGAGAGCGCTGTGATTACACATAGCGGAAGCCGATCGGTGGGTGCAGGGTACTCGATGTCCTCCTGCACCCGCCAATCCTCAAGCAAACACAGAACTGCGATCTGCCTATGAAAACAAGTTTGTGTCCCTGCCCCTGATGTTAACCCCTACCCAGCCAGTGTCATTAGTACAGTGATTTAGCACTGATAACTGTATTAGTGTCACGGGTCCCCAAAAAGTGTCAGTTAGTGTCCAAATGTCCGCTGCAAAATTGCAGTCCCTCTGATCACTGGCATTACTAGTAAAAATAAAAATAAATACAAATATCCCATAGTTTGTAGACGTTATAACTTTTGTGCAAACCAATCAATATACAATCAGTGGGATATTTTTTCCCCAAAACATCTAGAAGAATACATATTGGCCTAAATTTATGAAAAAATAGATTTTTTTCTAAATTCTTTTATTGGATAGGTTTTATAGCAAATAGTAAAAAATATAGGTTTTTTTTCCCCAAAATGATCAGCCTTTTTTTTTTATAGCTGATCAAATACCATCAAAGGAAAGCTCTATTTGTGGGGAAAAAAACTCATACTGTACATTTTATTTGGGTACAGCATTGCATGACCGCGCAATTGTCAGTTAAAGTAACGCAGTGCCATATCAAAAAAGAGTTGACAAGACTGTGTCAAAAAAGAAAAAAAAACTGTTTATTATTGCACTGCTAGCAGAATCTAAAGAAGTCTTACCAAATGTTATATTTACAGGTAAATAGAGGTGCATTGGTGTTGATTTGCTAAAGGCAAACAGGCTGTTTTTTTTTTTTTGCATGGGAATTCCCTAAGCTTAGTGAATGTAGTGAAATCTACTTTGCAAATAATATCTAATCATGTGCGAGGCAAAAAAAAAGGACTTTTACTTACACATGATTGGATGATGGAAGTCAGCAAAGTTTTATCTCATTCACTAAGCTAAGGGAAAATGTCCTTAAAAATAGTGAACAGTCTTTTTGCCTTTAGTAAATGAACCCCATTTTGTGAATAGAATTGGCGATATAGTATTGTATTGGCAAAAACCTAAGCACAATAATTGGTTTGGTTGCCCACATCTCCAAAAAGGACCTCACCTTTTCCTGTTTTCTTGTGGACCGTTCAGGCTGTGCATGTGTAGTGGAGTGGGTTACTGTTAAGAATTCATTGGCATCAACAGTGCTGATTATCTGAGTAGGCAGTACAGATGTTTCACTCTCCTGATTAGTTAGCTGAAGTCGATGGTCCTCTGTGTTTTCCTCTTGCTCCTCAGTGACCACATTTGTAAAAACATCAACAGGCACAGCCTCCACTGGAGGTTTCTTCCTCTTCTTCTGCTCTTTGTTTTTAGTTACATCCTTTAAAAAAAATAGAGAAAGCTTTGCAGTTTTATAAAGATGGAACAAAACAAAATCTAGATAACTCTACAGTAGGGATGGGCGAACAGTTTGGCCCGAGCATAAGTTCGGGCCGAACTTTCACTGTTCGGTTGTTCGACGAACAGACGAACAAACAGGTCGTTCGACTATTTGTTCAGCCGCCCCGAACCGACCACAATGCATTGCGGCGCTGAACAGTGCATTGCAAGCCCTGATTGGCTGAAGCAGTGAAAGCTTCAGCCAATCAGGGCACAGAGCACTGTCAGAGTCATGATCGGACACTGTCATCATGACTTTATCCAATCATGGCTCATTCCCACCCCACAGTATAAAAGTATTCTTTCAATGGCAGCCATTTTCAGCGTGATTTTGGTGTGGAGAGAATAAGAACAGGGCTTTGTTCAATGCTATTTGTTAGTGTGCTATTTTGCTTCAATTTTCAGTGTAGAATATTAGTTTAGTGTCAGTCTAGGGATAGTGTGAGTGTAGTGAGGAGGACCATCATTTAGCTTTGCATAGTGTGCAGCTAGAGTAGGAACAGCTCTGATAGTTTCAGTGTAGTGTAGTGAGACTGTGTCAGTAATCTTTACATTAGTTTATAGCTACAGTTCAGATAGCGCCAGTGTAGTGATGGTTGAACACCGTCTATTTAATTGCGTTACTGCCAGTTTAACGCCATTTACTTTTGTGTGCGTTACTGCCAGTTTAATGCCATATAGTTTTGTGTGCGTTACTGCCAGTTTAACGCCATATAGTTCTGTGTGCGTTATTGCCAGTTTAACACCATATAGTTGTGTGCATTACTGCCAGTTTAACGACATATAGTTTTGTGTGTTATGCCATGTACACAGGGGCAGACTTTTCGACCGGACTGGTCCCGACGGATTCATCCGTCGGACAATCCGACCGTGTGTGGGCTTCATCGGACCTGCAGCGGACTTTTTCAGTCGAAAATCAGACGGACTTTAGATTTGAAACATGTTTCAAATCTTTCCGACGGACTCGAGTCCGGTCAAAAAATCCGCTTGTCTGTATGCTAGTCCGACGGATGAAAACCGACGCTAGGGCAGCTATTGGCTACTGGCTATCAACTTCCTTATTTCAGTCCGGTCGTACGTCATCACGTACAAATCCGTTGGACTTTGGTGTGATTGTGTGTAGGCAAGTCTGTTTGTTCGCAAGTCCGTCAAAAGTCCGTTGAAAGTCCGTCGGACCTTTGATGCCAAAAAGTCCGCCGGTGTGTACACGGCATTACTGCCAGTTTAACGCCATTTATTTCTGTGTGCATTACTGCCAGTTTAATGGCATTTACTTTTGTGTGTGTTACTGCCAGTTTAACGTCATATTGTTCTGTGCGTCACTGTACGTTTGGCGCATTATATTGTAGTATATTATAGTGTATCCGTGGAGTGTCTCTGTGTAGTGTGAGTACTCAAATTAAAGTGCACCAAACACCTCTTTACATTGATTAAAGTGCATCTACGTACAGATTTCAACTTCTTCTTTACATTTTCTTATAAGCACCGCCCCCTCCCTCCCAAAAATGTCTGGGAGGACCACAAGGAGAGGCAGATGTTCCCTTGGCACTGTAAGGGGGCCAGCAACAAATGTGGCCACAGGCAAAGGTGGAAGTGGTGGTCGGTCCTCAGGCAGGGCATCATTTCCTCTGTTTAGTGAGTTTGCCTGTGCTATCCAGCCGCAGCATGCAGAGGAGGTGGTGGACTGGCTTTCTAAACCTTCCTCATCCTCCTCATCCTCTGTCACGCAAGTAGAGACAAGTGTGCAGTCCCCTGCAGTTGCCAAAGTGGATAAACCTGCCTCCTTGTCCACATCTATTCCTGCCACAGCCCCAACATCAGCCATTGAGGAGTCAGCTGAGTTATTTGACCACAGAGTTAGCCACTTGTGCCTTGATTATGCCCAGCCATTACTGGATTCAGATGTTGGTTCTGAGGTTGAGGATGACAGGAACATGAGCCCAGAGAGAGGGAAGAACACTGGTAGACAAATTGTCATTCATGTTCCCTAAGCCACAGCGTATTGCCAAGTTGTCTTCAGTGGAAATGATGAAGCTGGAGGAGATGGAGATGATGATGTTGATGAGGTCACTGATGCGACTTGGGTGCCAGATAGAGCAGAGGAGGAAACTGAAGGTGTGGCGGCACAACCCCAAGGAGGCCAACATCAAGAAAGAGTAGAGAGCAGCCATCCTATTCCATCACATTCTGCAGCTGTTATCTCCCGGCCCACTCCCCAAAGCTCAGCTGTCTGGGCCTTTTTCAGCACATCTGCAGCAGATCGCACTGTTGCTATCTGCAAACTGTGTCTCAGGCACCAACCATTTGGATGCCACATGCTTAACAAGGCATTTACATCCAACCACTCAGCCCATAGACAAGAGCACCTAAAAGCACAAAAAGGGGCACAAATCTGTGCCCCCACTGACAGGGATGATGGTATAGCACAGGGTATCCCAGGTCCTAGCCACACATCTGCCAGCAGCACATCACCAGCTGTAGACTGTAGCCGGAAATTTTCTCTGCCCCATCTGCTGCAGCGTAAAAAAAAATAGAGTCCCTGCCACCCACATGCCCAGCGTCCAAGTCAAAGTGACACCAGAATGCATCCAAAAAATCTCTAATCTTGTTCCCAGTGCACTACATTGTGGCCCCATCATGCACACTGGCTCCCCAGCTGTTGCTGAGCAAAATAAAGGCAGCTTGCAGGGAAAATGTCTTTTTTTTTGCTTTATAAAATTATTGCTGCAGCAGATTCTAGACATGATACAAATCTGCCACTTTACAAGTACACCAAGGGGACTCCCCAGGCACTATATTGTAAGGAATTTTTCATTTTTAGGCTTTTACTTTAAAAATAAAAAAATTACTGCTCATTTAAAAATGACGTTTTTCACAAACTTTTTTTTTATTTATACATGTCCCACAGGGCAGGACCCAGACCCCTATAACCACTATATGCCCAATTACTTGCATATAAGCCTTCAAAATGGGTACTTTTGATTTTTAAAGTTCGCGCCCCAATGACTTTAATGGGGTTTGTTATTTGGGTCTGAACTTTTGCGGTAAATGGATATGAAAAATACTGCGCCAATCCAGCAAGTCAGAACAGCAGCCAACACTACAAACCGACTAAATTCATGCACATTAATTAATTTAAAAAGTGTAGCGCTATAATGAAAAAGCAAGTGTAAAGGTATAGGACAGAGAGAAGTCTATTTACATTTTGAAAGAGCAAGTGACCTCATCTAATCCCAAACATAAAAGATATGTAAACTCAAAAGTGTAGTGAATATGGGTGTGACATCCAATGTCAGCACACCTGTAAGCAAGTGAAATGCTCTATCTTCGCAGGGAGAGCACACAAGACATTCAAGATCAAAAAGATTCAAATTAATTATTGATTGAAATATCCAAAATATTCAATAGTGAAAAAATAGTGTCAACAATGAACTTTTGCGGTGTTCTGGAGTTCTGGTGCGAACCGAACAGGGGTTCGGCCCATCCCTACTCTACAGTGAGACCACATTGCATGTCATATGTTCAATCCTTATTTTGCCTTGTTACATCTATCTACAGTAACTGCATTAGTAGCCCACTTTCTGCAGGTATTATTATTGGTAGTATTATTATTGCATTATAGAAGTAGTCCACATTTAGGGCCCATTCACACCACAATGCAATGTGCTGCGGCAGATACATTTTCATGCTTTGACGCACATAGCGTTAAACAGCCTAATCAAAATAAAAGGGCTGCAATGTACCTCAATATATGAAAAAAGTAGCTGCTGTTTGCATTTAATTGCAGTGCAACCCACAAGAAGCAGTGCATTGTGCTTGCGGTACAGTGTGTTGCAGCGCACGTGTTTTGGAGGTGCGTTGGGGTGCTGTTCACAATGCATGGCAGTACTGCACACCAACATACGTAATGTCTGAATGGGTCCTTAGGAGTGAGGGATTTTGAGAGTTTTCATTTCCCTGAAAATTGGTCAAAAAGTGGAGATTTCAGCAAACATTTGCTATTTGGGTGAAATGCATTGATGTCAATCTGAAAGGTGAAATAATTTGGATTGCAGGAAACTTTAAATTGCTGTTTAACTATCATGTACTGGTTCTTTTGTTAGAAAATGACCCACCTCAGCCTCATTATGTTTTTACAAAGAACAAAGTGAAACTGAAAATTTCCATTTCTGCAAAATGACTTCAGAATAGGTTATTTCACCAAAATCACTCCACTCCTTGATATCCAAATTATGAATTATTGATTTTTCCTGTATACAATGGACAGTTGATTTTTTGAAATGCTGTTACTTAAAATAAACTTAATCTGTAAAAATCAATACATTCTGCAGAACTGTACAGTAAATATCCATGTAAATACCCATATACTAACTATAGATAAAATATAGTTAGTATAGTTAGAAATATATAAAATTGTATGCCAGAAAGCAAAACTTGTGTTTAAGGCATCCCGTCTTTATTATCTTGTTATTTTCATTTAACTTGTATATGACCACTGTATATTTGTATATATAAAAGAACCAGAACTATTCAACAGTCACTACTTTATGTGATACCTGAGAGGAAGACTGTGTCTGAGTCCCCTCTAGACTGGAAATACTTTCCAAGACTGAACGAGAATTTAAATCCTCCTCATCAGTTTCATTTGAAATTTCATGTTTTTTGGGGCTCTGCAATGATACATAAAAATAAAATTTTACTTAATTTAATTTAAGGGTAGAAAACAATTTCTATGCCATCGCAAACAATATTGATACTCATAAGGGGGATTAATTGTTACAATTGTTTTGATATCCCAATGTCTAAAGGTATTGTAAATATTTTCTTATTTGTTATTGTAAGACAATTCCAACAGATTGCAACAGCAAGGCAGTATTTTTCAGATCACATTAAACACAACATTTTAATTCTGGTTGCACAGTGCTAAAACACAGCCTGATCGAGGTTCTTGTGTGTGTATTTATGTAACAGGTTGACTAGTCACTCATTTTAAAGAGTTCTTCATTAAGTATGGGTTGTTTTTATGTGATGGGGTTACATTTGTATTTTGTTTTATAATTTGTTTTGTAGAGTGATAATAAATGCTCTTGAAACCTCTTAAGTCTTTGAACAAACAACTACTGTTCCACTTTTTTTTCAGCTGATTCTACCAAACAGGAAACAAAAATACTACCCAAGTATTCTAATAGAACAGTAGAGATTCACACTGTCCACAACCCTTCCTTGGGGGCAGAAAAAACAAAAAAAAGTCTAGTAGGACAGAGAATTTCAAAATGTCTAATTCATGTCGCAACTGGTAGGCAGGGCCTTCTATCAAGGTGGTGCTGTTGTGGGAAATAAACAGGAAAGAAATTCTAAAAAAAAAAAACTAATCCCACAAGAATACAAGGATATTATTTTTCTCATATGTAGCACCCTCTAGCTTAGTGTGCTAGGTGTACATAGTTTGTGAGCTGTAGTGTAGGTAAATTTAGCCTGGCTAAGAGCCAGGATGGGTTGAATCTGAGTCAGGGATAAGTGACTCAGGAAGTCTGGATGACTCATCGAGTAGCACCTCTGGTACCTCCCCCTACTTCCTAGAACCTTGGAGAAGCTTCCAGAAGAATGGGTAGGAGGTTAGGAGGAGCTGCTTGGAGTATTGAGGAGGGCCCCAGCCAATCCCCACCAAGTGGGCTAGCAGGGGGTGGGCACCTCTTACCAGGGCCGGACTGGCCTACCTGGATACTGGGAAATTTCCCAGTAGGCCGCCTGCCCTGGGGCCACATTGAGCGGCGACTGCTGCGCTCTCCTCCCTCTGTCCTCCGGCACTCATATGTCATGAAGCTGGGTCTGTGTGTGCAAAGTCCCGCCCCCCTAGACCAGCGCGTGTAATAGTCTTCTAGATGGAACACTGATTGAATCAGTGTTCCGCCTATCACACGACTCGGTCTAGCTAGGGGGGGCGGGACCTTGCACACAGACCCAGCTCTGTGATATACGAGCACGGGGGACAGAGGGAGGGGAGCGCTGTGTGTTATCCAGAAAATGGTGAGGCTGCAATTGGTGGGCACACAGAGGCTGCAATTGGTGGGCAGAGAGGCTGCAATTGGTGGGCACACATAGGCTGCAATTGGTAGGCACAGAGGCTGCAATTAGTGGGCTCAGAGGCTGCAATTGATGGGCACACAGAGGCTTTAATTGATGGGCACACACAGGGGGCAATTGGTGGGCACACAGAGACTGCAATTGGTGGGCACAGAGGCTGAAATTAGTGGGCACACAGAGGCTGCAATTGGTGGGCACAGAGGCTGAAATTAGTGGGCACACAGAGGCTGCAATTGGTGGGCACAGAGGCTGCAATTAGTGGGCACAGAGGTTGCAATTGGTGGGCACAGAGGCTGCAATTGGTGGGCACAGAGGCTGCAATTGATGGGCACAGAGGCTGCAATTGATGGGCACACAGAGGCTGCAATTGGTGGGCAGAGAGGCTGCAATTGGTGGGCACACAGAGGCTGCAATTGGTGGGCACAGAGGCTGAAATTGGTGGGCACAGAGGCTGCAATTGGTGGGCACACAGAGGCTGCAATTGATGGGCACACAGAGGTTGCAATTGGTGGGCACAGAGGCTGCAATTGGTGGGCACACAGAGGCTGCAATTGGTGGGCACAGAGGCTGCAATTAGTGGGCACAGAGGCTGCAATTGGAGGGCACAGAGGCTGCAATTGGTGGGCACACAGAGGCTGTAATTGATGGGCACACAGAGGCTGCAATTGGTGGGCACAGAGAGGCTGCAATTGGTGGGCAGAGAGGCTGCAATTGGTGGGCACACAGAGGCTGCAATTGGTGGGCACACAAAGGCTGCAATTGGTGGGCACACAGAGGCTGCAATTGGTGGGCAGAGGGGCTGCAATTGGTGGGCACACAGAGGCTAAAATTGATGGGCACAGAGGCTGCAATTGGTGGGCACACAGAGGCTGCAATTAGTAGGCACTGAGGCTGAAATTGGTAGAAGCAGAGGCTGCAATCAGTGGGCTCAGAGGCTGCAATTGGTGGGCACACAGAGGCTGCAATTGGTGGGCACACAGAGGCCGCAATTGGTGGGCACACAAAGGCTGCAATTGGTGGGCACAGAGAGGCTGCAATTGGACAGAGGCTGCAATTGATGGGCACAGAGGTTGCAATTGGTGGGCACACAGAGGCTGCAAATAGTGGGCACAGAGGCTGCAATTGGTGGGCACACAGAGGCTGCAATTAGTGGGCACAGAGGCCGCAATTGGTAGGCACAGAGGATGCAATTGGTGGGCTCATAGGGGCTGCAATTGGTGTGCACAGAGGCTGCAAATGGTGGCCACACAGAGGCTGCAATTGGTGGGCACAGAGAGGCTGAAATTGGTGGGCAGAGAGGCTGCAATTGGTGGGCACACAGGCTACAATTGGTGGGCACACAAAGGCTGCAATTGGTGGGCAGAGAGGCTGCAATTGGTGGGCACACATAGGCTGCAATTGGTAGGCACAGAGGCTGCAATTAGTGGGCTCAGAGGCTGCAATTGATGGGCACACAGAGGCTTCAATTGATGGGCACACAGAGGCTGCAATTGGTGGGCACACAGAGACTGCAATTGGTGGGCACAGAGGCTGAAATTGGTGGGCACACAGAGGCTGCAATTGGTGGGCACAGAGGCTGAAATTAGTGGGCACACAGAGGCTGCAATTGGTGGGCACAGAGGCTGAAATTGGTGGGCACAGAGGCTGCAATTAGTGGGCACAGAGGTTGCAATTGGTGGGCACAGAGGCTGCAATTGGTGGGCACAGAGGCTGCAATTGATGGGCACAGAGGCTGCAATTGATGGGCACACAGAGGCTGCAATTGGTGGGCAGAGAAGCTGAAATTGGTGGGCACACAGAGGCTGCAATTGGTGGGCACAGAGGCTGAAATTGGTGGGCACAGAGGCTGCAATTGGTGGGCACACAGAGGCTGCAATTGATGGGCACACAGAGGTTGCAATTGGTGGGCATAGAGCCTGCAATTGGTGGGCATAGAGCCTGCAATTGGTGGGCATACAGAGGCTGCAATTGGTAGGCACACAGAGGCTGTAATTGGTGGGCACAGATAGGCTGCAATTGGTGGGCACAGAGAGGCTGCAATTGGTGGGCACACAGAGGCTGCAATTGGTGGGCACACAAAGGCTGCAATTGGTGGGCACAGAGAGGCTGCAATTGGTGGGCAGAGAGGCTGCAATTGGTGGGCACACAGAGGCTGCAATTGGTGGGCACACAAAGGCTGCAATTGGTGGGCACATAGAGGCTGCAATTGGTGGGCAGAGGGGCTGCAATTGGTGGGCACACAGAGGCTAAAATTGATGGGCACAGAGGCTGCAATTGGTGGGCACACAGAGGCTGCAATTAGTAGGCACTGAGGCTGAAATTGGTAGAAGCAGAGGCTGCAATCAGTGGGCTCAGAGGCTGCAATTAGTGGGCTCAGAGGCTGCAATTGCTGGGCACACAGAGGCTGCAATTGGTGGGCACACAGAGGCCGCAATTGGTGGGCACACAAAGGCTGCAATTGGTGGGCACAGAGAGGCTGCAATTGGACAGAGGCTGCAATTGATGGGCACAGAGGCTGCAATTGGTGGGCACACAGAGGCTGCAAATAGTGGGCACAGAGGCTGCAATTGGTGGGCACACAGAGGCTGCAATTAGTGGGCACAGAGGCCGCAATTGGTAGGCACAGAGGATGCAATTGGTGGGCTCATAGGGGCTGCAATTGGTGTGCACAGAGGCTGCAAATGGTGGCCACACAGAGGCTGCAATTGGTGGGCACAGAGAGGCTGAAATTGGTGGGCAGAGAGGCTGCAATTGGTGGGCACACAGGCTACAATTGGTGGGCACACAAAGGCTGCAATTGGTGGGCACAGAGAGGCTGCAATTGGTGGCAGAGAGGCTGCAGTTGGTGGGCAGAGAGGCTGAAATTGGTGGGCAGAGAGGCTGAAATTGGTGGGCACACAGAGGCTGCAATTGGTGGGCACACAGAGGCTGCAATTGGTGGCCAGAGAGGCTGCAATTAGTGGGCTCAGAGGCTGCACTTAGTGAGCTCAGAGGCTGCAATTGATGGGCACACAGAGGCTGCAATTGGTGAGCAGAGAGGCTGTAATTGGTGGGCACACAGAGGCTGCAATTGGTGGGCACACAGAGGCTGCAATTGGTGGGCACAGAGAGGCTGCAATTGGTGTGCAGAGAGGCTGCAGTTGGTGGGCACACAGAGGCTGCAATTGGTGAACACACAGAGGCTGCAATTGGTGGGCACACAAAGGCTGCAATTGGTGGGCACAGAGAGGCTGCAATTGGTGGTCAGAGAGGCTGCAATTGGTGGGCATACAGAGGCTGCAATTGATGGGCACAGAGGCTGCAATTGGTGGTCACACAGAGGCTGCAAATAGTGGGCACAGAGGCTGCAATTGGTGGGCACACAGAGGCTGCAATTAGTGGGCACAGAGGCCGCAATATGTAGGCACAGAGGCTGCAATTGGTGGGCACAGAGGCTGCAATTGGTGGCCACACAGAGACTGCAAATGGTGGGCACAGAGAGGCTGAAATTGGTGGGCACAGAGAGGCTGCAATTGGTGGGCAGAGAGGCTGCAATTGGTGGGCACACAAAGGCTGCAATTGGTGGGCACAGAGAGGCTGCAATTGGTGGGCAGAGAGGCTGAAATTGGTGGGCGGAGAGGCTGCAATTGGTGGGCAGAGAGGCTGCAATTGGTGGGCACACAGAGGCTGCAATTGGTGGGAACACAGAGGCTGCAATTGTGGGAAAAGAGGCTGCAATTGGTGGGCACACAGGGGCTGCAATTGCTGTGTACAGAAGCTGCAATTAGTGGGCACACAGAGGCTGCAATTGGTGGGCACAGAGGCTGCAGTTAGTGGGCACACAGGGCCTGCGATTGGTGGGCACAGAGGCTGCAATTGGTGGGCACACAGGGGCTGCAATTGGTGGGCACAGAGGCTGCAATTGGTGGGCATAGAGCCTGCAATTGGTGGGCATAGAGCCTGCAATTGGTGGGCATACAGAGGCTGCAATTGGTAGGCACACAGAGGCTGTAATTGGTGGGCACAGATAGGCTGCAATTGGTGGGCACAGAGAGGCTGCAATTGGTGGGCACACAGAGGCTGCAATTGGTGGGCACACAAAGGCTGCAATTGGTGGGCACAGAGAGGCTGCAATTGGTGGGCAGAGAGGCTGCAATTGGTGGGCACACAGAGGCTGCAATTGGTGGGCACACAAAGGCTGCAATTGGTGGGCACATAGAGGCTGCAATTGGTGGGCAGAGGGGCTGCAATTGGTGGGCACACAGAGGCTAAAATTGATGGGCACAGAGGCTGCAATTGGTGGGCACACAGAGGCTGCAATTAGTAGGCACTGAGGCTGAAATTGGTAGAAGCAGAGGCTGCAATCAGTGGGCTCAGAGGCTGCAATTAGTGGGCCTCAGAGGCTGCAATTGCTGGGCACACAGAGGCTGCAATTGGTGGGCACACAGAGGCCGCAATTGGTGGGCACACAAAGGCTGCAATTGGTGGGCACAGAGAGGCTGCAATTGGACAGAGGCTGCAATTGATGGGCACAGAGGCTGCAATTGGTGGGCACACAGAGGCTGCAAATAGTGGGCACAGAGGCTGCAATTGGTGGGCACACAGAGGCTGCAATTAGTGGGCACAGAGGCCGCAATTGGTAGGCACAGAGGATGCAATTGGTGGGCTCATAGGGGCTGCAATTGGTGTGCACAGAGGCTGCAAATGGTGGCCACACAGAGGCTGCAATTGGTGGGCACAGAGAGGCTGAAATTGGTGGGCAGAGAGGCTGCAATTGGTGGGCACACAGGCTACAATTGGTGGGCACACAAAGGCTGCAATTGGTGGGCACAGAGAGGCTGCAATTGGTGGCAGAGAGGCTGCAGTTGGTGGGCAGAGAGGCTGAAATTGGTGGGCAGAGAGGCTGAAATTGGTGGGCACACAGAGGCTGCAATTGGTGGGCACACAGAGGCTGCAATTGGTGGCCAGAGAGGCTGCAATTAGTGGGCTCAGAGGCTGCACTTAGTGAGCTCAGAGGCTGCAATTGATGGGCACACAGAGGCTGCAATTGGTGAGCAGAGAGGCTGTAATTGGTGGGCACACAGAGGCTGCAATTGGTGGGCACACAGAGGCTGCAATTGGTGGGCACAGAGAGGCTGCAATTGGTGTGCAGAGAGGCTGCAGTTGGTGGGCACACAGAGGCTGCAATTGGTGAACACACAGAGGCTGCAATTGGTGGGCACACAAAGGCTGCAATTGGTGGGCACAGAGAGGCTGCAATTGGTGGTCAGAGAGGCTGCAATTGGTGGGCATACAGAGGCTGCAATTGATGGGCACAGAGGCTGCAATTGGTGGTCACACAGAGGCTGCAAATAGTGGGCACAGAGGCTGCAATTGGTGGGCACACAGAGGCTGCAATTAGTGGGCACAGAGGCCGCAATATGTAGGCACAGAGGCTGCAATTGGTGGGCACAGAGGCTGCAATTGGTGGCCACACAGAGACTGCAAATGGTGGGCACAGAGAGGCTGAAATTGGTGGGCACAGAGAGGCTGCAATTGGTGGGCAGAGAGGCTGCAATTGGTGGGCACACAAAGGCTGCAATTGGTGGGCACAGAGAGGCTGCAATTGGTGGGCAGAGAGGCTGAAATTGGTGGGCGGAGAGGCTGCAATTGGTGGGCAGAGAGGCTGCAATTGGTGGGCACACAGAGGCTGCAATTGGTGGGAACACAGAGGCTGCAATTGTGGGAAAAGAGGCTGCAATTGGTGGGCACACAGGGGCTGCAATTGCTGTGTACAGAAGCTGCAATTAGTGGGCACACAGAGGCTGCAATTGGTGGGCACAGAGGCTGCAGTTAGTGGGCACACAGGGCCTGCGATTGGTGGGCACAGAGGCTGCAATTGGTGGGCACACAGGGGCTGCAATTGGTGGGCACAGAGGCTGCAATTGGTGGGCATAGAGCCTGCAATTGGTGGGCATAGAGCCTGCAATTGGTGGGCATACAGAGGCTGCAATTGGTAGGCACACAGAGGCTGTAATTGGTGGGCACAGATAGGCTGCAATTGGTGGGCACAGAGAGGCTGCAATTGGTGGGCAGAGAGGCTGCAATTGGTGGGCACACAAAGGGTGCAATTGGTGGGCACACAAAGGCTGCAATTGGTGGGCACACAAAGGCTGCAATTGGTGGGCACAGAGAGGCTGCAATTGGTGGGCAGAGAGGCTGCAATTGGTGGGCACACAGAGGCTGCAATTGGTGGGCACAGAGGCTGCAATTAGTGGGCACACAGGGGCTGCAATTGTTGGGCACAGAGATTGCAATTGGTGGGCACACAGAGGCTACAATTGGTGGGCACAGAGGCTGCAATTTGTAGGCACAGAGGCTGCAATTAGTGGGCTCAGAGGCTGCAATTGGTGGGCACACAGAGGCTGCAGTTGGTGGGCACAGAGGCTGCAATTAGTGGGCACACAGGGGCTGCAATTGGGGGGCGCAGAGGCTGCAATTGGTGGGCACAGAGGCTGCAATTGGTGGGCATACAAAGGCTGCATTTGGTGGGCACACAGAGCCTGCAATTGCTTGGCACAGAGGCTGCAATTTGTAGGCACAGAGGCTGCAATTAGTGGGCTCAGAGGCTGCAATTGGTGGGCACACAGAGGCTGCAGTTGGTGGGCACAGAGGCTGCAATTAGTGGGCACACAGGGGCTGCAATTGGTGGCGCAGAGGCTGCAATTGGTGGGCACAGAGGCTGCAATTGGTGGGCATACAAAGGCTGCATTTGGTGGGCACACAGAGGCTGCAATTGCTGGGCACAGAGAGGCTGCAATTGGTGGGCACAGAGAGGCTGCAATTGGTGAGCAGAGAGGCTGCAATTGGTGAGCAGAGAGACTGCTATTGGTGGGCACACAGAGGCTGCAATTGGTGGGCAGAGAGGCTGCAATTGGTGGGCACACGGAGGCTGCAATTGGTGGGCACAGAGAGGCTGCAATTGGTGGACACAGTAAGGCTGCATTCATGGGCAAAGAGAAGCTACATTGGTGGGCACAGCGAAGCTGCATTGGGGGCACAACGAGGCTTCATTGGTGGGCACAGAGAGGCTGCATTGGTGGGCACAGCGAGGCTGCATTGATGGGCACAGTGAGGCTGCAATGAAGTGAAGCTGCATTGGTAGGCACAGCGAAGTTGCATTGGTGGGCACAGTAAGGCTGCATTGGTGGGCACAGAGAGGCTGCATTTGTGGGCACAGAGAGGCTGCATTGATGTGCACAGTGAGGCTGCAATAATGGGCACAGTGAGGTTGTGTTGATGGGCACAGGGAAGCTACATTGGTGGGCACAGGGAGGCTGCATTGGTGGGCACAGTGGGACTGCATTCATGGGCATCGTAAAGCTGCATTTGATGGGCACAGTGAGGATGCAATGATGGGCACAGTGAGACTGCAATGATGGGGACAGTGAGGCTGCATTGGTGGGCATGTTGAGGCTGCATTGGTGGGCACAGTGAGGCTGCATTGATGGGCATGGTGAGGCTGCAATTGGTGGGCACAGAGAGGCTGCATTGGTGGGCACAGTGAGACTGCATTCATGGGCACCGTAAAACTACATTTGATGGGCACAGTGAGGCTGTATTGGTGGGCACACTGAGGCTGCATTGATGGGCATGACGATGCTGCAATTGGTGGGCACAGAGAGGCTGCATTGGTGGGCACAGTGAGACTGCATTCATGGGCACCCTAAAACTACGTTTGATGGGCACAGTGAGGCTGCAATGATGGGCACAGTGAGGCTGCAATGATGGGCACAGTGAAGCTGCATTCATGGGCACAGAGAAGCTGCATTGGTAGGCACAGTAAACTGCATTGGTGGGCACAGCGAGGCTGCAATTGGTGGGCACACGGAGGCTGCAATTGGTGGGCACATAGAGGCTGCAATTGGTGGGCACACAAAGGCTGAAATTGGTGGGCACAAAGAGTCTGCAATTGGTGGGCAGAGAGGCTGCAATTGGTGGGCATACAGAGGCTGCAATTGATGGGCACAGAGAGGCTGCAATTGGTGGGCAGAGAGGCTGCAATTGGTGGGCACACAGAGGCTGCAATTGGTGGGCACAGAGAGGCTGCAATTGGTGGGCACAGAGAGGCTGCAATTGGTGGGCAGAGGGGCTGCAATTGGTGGGCACACAGAGGCTGCAATTGATGGGCACAGTGGCTGTAATTGGTGGGCACACAGAGGCTGCAATTGGTAGGCACTGAGGCTGCAATTGGTAGGTGCAAAGGCCGCAATTAGTGGGCTCAGAGGCTGCAATTGGTGGGCACACAGAGGCTGCAATTGGTGGGAACACAGAGGCTGCAATTGGTCAGCACACAAAGGCTGCAATTGTTGGGCACAGAGAGGCTGCAATTGGTGGGCAGAGAGGCTGCAATTGGTGGGTATACAGAGGCTGCAAATGATGGGCACAGAGGCTGCAATTGGTGGTCACACAGAGGCTACAAATAGTGGGCACAGAGGCTGCAATTGGTGGGCACACAGAGGCTGCAATTAGTGGGCAACAGCGGCTGCAATTGGTAGGCACAGAGGCTGCAATTGGTGGGCACACAGGGGCTGCAATTGGTGGGCACAGAGGCTGCAATTGGTGGCCACACAGAGGCTGCAATTGGTGGGCACAGAGAGGCTGAAATTGGTGGGCACAAAAAGGCTGTAATTGATGGGCAGAGAGGCTGCAATTGGTGGGCACACAAAGGCTGCAATTGATGGGCACAGAGAGGCTGCGATTGGTTGGCAGAGAGGCTGCGATTGTTGGGCAGAGAGGCTGCAATTGGTGGGCACACAGAGGCTGCAATTGGTGGGCACACAGAGACTGCAATTGTGGGAAAAGATGCTGCAATTGGTGGGCACACAGGGGCTGCAATCGGTGTGTACAGAGGCTGCAATTAGTGGGAACACAGAGGCTGCAATTGGTGGGCACAGAGGCTGCAATTAGTGGGCACAGAGGCTGCAATAGGTGGGCACACAGGGGCTGCAATTGGTGGGCACAGAGGCTGCAATTGGTGGGCATAGAGCCTGCAATTGGTGGGCACACAGAGGCTGCAATTGGTGGGCACACAGAGGCTGCAATTGGTGGGCATACAGAGGCTGCACTTGGTGGGTACAGAGAGGCTGCAATTGGTGGGCACACAGAGGCTG
The DNA here is from genome assembly GCA_037952925.1 of Lithobates clamitans. NCBI lineage: Eukaryota > Metazoa > Chordata > Amphibia > Anura > Ranidae > Lithobates > Lithobates clamitans. The sequence goes on from JBBGZY010001277.1 coordinate 2,981,328, forward strand.
TAATTGGTGGGCACACAAAGGCCGCAATTGGTGGGCACACAAGGGCTGCAATTGGTGGGCACACAGAGGCTGCAATTGGTGGGCACAGAGGCTGAAATTGATAGGCACAGAGGCTGCAATTGATAGGCACAGAGGCTGCAATTGGTGGGCACACAGAAGCTGCAATTGGTGGGCACACAGAGGCTGCAATTGGTGGGCACAGAGGCTGCAATTAGTGGGCACACAGGGGCTGCAATTGGTGGGCACAGAGTCTGCAATTGGTGGGCACACAGAGGCTGCAATTGGTGGGCACAGAGGTTACAATTGGTAGGCACAGAGGCTGCAATTAATGGGCTCAGAGGCTGCAATTGGTGGGCACACAGAGGCTCCAATTGGTGGGCACACAAAGGCCGCAATTGGCGGGCACACAAAGGCCACAATTGGTGGGCACACAAAGGCTGCAATTGGTGGGCACAGAGGCTGAAATTGATAGGCACAGAGGCTGCAATTGGTGGGCACAGAGGCTGCAATTGGTGGGCACACAGAGGCTGCACTTGGTGGGCACACAGAGGCTGCAATTGGTGGGCACACAGAGGCTGCAATTGGTGGGCACAGAGGCTGCAATTAGTGGGCACACAGGGGTTGCAATTGGTGGGCACACAGAGGCTGCAATTGGTGGGCACAGAGGCTGCAATTAGTGGGCACAGAGGCTGCAATTGGTGAGCACACAGAGGCTGCAATTGGTGGGCACAGAGAGGCTGCAATTGGTGGGTACACAAAGGCTGCAATTGGTGGGCACAGAGAGGCTGCAATTGGTGGGCAGAGAGGCTGCAATTGGTGGGCATACAGAGGCTGCAATTGATGGGCACAGAGGCTGCAATTAGTGGGCACACAGGGGCTGCAATTGGTGGGCACAGAGAGGCTGTAATTGGTGGGCACAGAGAGGCTGCAATTGGTGAGCAGAGAGGCTGCAATTGGTGGGCACACAGAGGCTGCAATTGGTAGATACAGAGAGGCTGCAATTGGTGGGCACAGAGAGGCTGCAATTAGTGGGCACAGTGAGGCTGCAATTGGTGGGGACAGTAAGACTGCATTCATGGGCACAGAAAAGCTACATTGGTGGGCACAGCGAAGCTGCATTGGGGGCACAATGAGGCTTCATTGGTGGGCACAGAGAGGCTGCATTAGTGGGCACAGCGAGGCTGCATTGATGGGCACAGTGAGGCTGCAATGAAGTGAAGTTGCATTGGTAGGCACAGCAAAGTTGCATTGGTGGGCACAGCGAGGCTGCATTGATGGGCACAGAGAGGCTGCATTGGTGGGCACAGATAGGCTGCGTTGATGGGCACCATAAAGCTACATTGATGGGCACAGTGAGGTTGTGTTGGTGGGCACAGTGAGGTTGTGTTGGTGGGCACAGGGAGGCTACATTGGTGGGCACAGGGAGGCTGCACTGGTGGTCACAGTGGGACTGCATTCATGGGCACCGTAAAGCTGCATTTGATGGGCACAGTGAGGATGCAATGATGGGCACAGTGAGACTGCAATGATGGGCACAGTGAGGCTGCATTGGTGGGCACGTTGAGGCTCCATTGGAGGGCACAGTGAGGCTGCATTGATGGGCATGGCGAGGCTGCAATTGGTGGGCACAGAGAGGCTGCATTGGTGGGCACAGTGAGACTGCATTCATGGGCACCATAAAACTACGTTTGATGGGCACAGTGAGGCTGCAATGATGGGCACAGTGAGGCTGCAATGATGAGCACAGTGAAGCTGCAATAATGGGCACAGAGAAGCTGCATTGGTGGGCACAGCAAAACTGCATTGGTGGGCACAGCGAGGCTGCATTGGTGGGCACGGTGAGGCTGCATTGATGGGCACAGTGAGAGTGCATTGATGGGCACAGTGAGGCTGCAATGATGGGCATAGTGAGGCTGCATTGATGGGTACCATAAAGCTGCATTTGATGGGCACAGTGAGGCTGAAATTATGGGCACAGTGAGGCTGCAATGATGGGCACAGTGAGGCTGCTTTGATGGGCACAGTGAGGCTGCATTTGATGGGCACAGTGAGGCTGCATTTGATGGGCACTGATGAGGCTGTATTGATCTCTTGTATCATGTCTGCAGTCTCTGACCATCTTTAGTATGATGTCCTCAGTCTCTAACCATCTCCTGTACCATGCCCGCATTCTCTGACAGCTCCTGTATCATGTTTGCTTCCTCTGACATCTACTGTATCATGCCTTCAGTCTCTGACCATCTCCTGTACCATGCCTGCAGCCACTGACACCTCCTGTATCATGTCTGCAATCTCTGACATCTACTGTACCATGCCCGCAGCCTCTGACACCTCCTGTATGATGTCTGCTGCCTCTGCCATCTACTGTATCATGCCTGCAGCCTCTGACCATCTCTTGTATCATGTTCTCAGTCTCTACCCATCTCTTGTATCCTGTCCTCAGTCTCTAGCCATCTCTTGTATCATGTCCTCAGTCTCTAGCCATCTCTTGTGTCATGTCCTCAGTCTCTAAACATCACTTGTCTGCAACCTCTGACCATTTCTTGTCTTATATCATGTCTGCAGTCTCTGAAGGGGAGTCTGGAGAGGTGTTAAGAGTGGGAGTTCCGCCAGGATAAGGGTCATGGGAGAAGTCAAATGTGTGTGGACTGTGGAAAGGAGACTATAGGATAAAACCAGAGCCACCAACCTGGAGCCGTCTAATTGAGCCCTGCATAGTGCACCTGTCAGGAAAGGTTCCCTCCGCTGGTAATATCTATCATTTGGCGTGCAGCACTGAGGTCCACCAGCAGGTGTCTCCTGCCAGTTTGGAACTGTCAGGAGAGTCTTTCCTGGCAGTGTGGGGCCAACATTACCTCTTGCATTAGGCATCACCTGAGTCTAATTGAGATGTGTATAAATACCCAGCAAGTACACACACACCTTGCCTTGGTATTGTCCTTGTGACCTGACCTGCAGCCTGTTTATCTGTTATCCTAATCCTGATCCTGGACCTGAACCCTGATTCCTGTATCCTGTATTCTGTATCCTGAACCTGTTTGTATCTGTTCCTGTATCACTGGATCCTTGCCCTGCAGCCTGATTCCTTCCATCTTGTTCCCTGTCTGTTTGCTCCTGGCCCCCCATCTGCTGATCTCCTGTTTATGACCCTAGCCACAATTCCAGCCTGAGGTGTCAGAATTCCAGCCCGAGGTGCCAGTGTTCCAGCCTGAAGAGCCAGAGCCAGCGTACCAGCCTGAAGAGCCAGAGCCAGCATTCCAGCCTGAAGAGCCAGAGCCAGCGTTCCAGCCTGAAGAGCCAGAGCCAGCGTTCCAGCCTGAAGAGCCAAAGCCAGTGTTCCAGCCTGAAGAGCCAAAGCCAGCGTTCCAGCCTGAAGAGCCAGAGCCAAAGTTCCAGCCTAAAGAGCCAGAGCCAACGTTCCAGCCTGAAGAGCCAGCGTTCCAGCCTAAAGGGCCAAAGCCAGCATTCCAGCCTGAAGAACCAAAGCCAGCGTTCCAGTCTGAAGAACCAGAGCCAGCATTCCAGTCTGAAGAGCCAGAGCCAGCATTCCAGTCTGAAGAGCCAGAGCCAGCATTCCAGTCTGAAGAGCCAGAGCCAGCATTCCAGTCTGAAGAGCCAGAGCCAGCATTCCATCCTGAAGTCCCGGTGTCTGTTTCCCGGTCTGAGGTTGCAATGCCCGTTTCCCGGCCTGCAGAGACTGCTGCCCAGCCTGATGTGTTCCTGTCTGCTGCCCAGCCTGATATGTTGCTGTCTGCTGCCCAGTCTGATGAGCCTCTGTCTGCTGTCCAGCCGGATGTGTCCCTATCTGCTGCCCAGCCTGATGTGTCCCTATCTGCTGCCCAGCCTGATGAGCCACTGTCTGCTGCCCAGCTTTAAGTGCCCGTGCTTGCTGCCCAGCTTTAAGTGCCCGTGCCTGCTGCCCCGCTTGATGTGACTGTGCCTGCTGCCACGCTTGACGTGCCTGCTGCCCAGCTTGAAGTGCCTGCTGCCTAGCTCAATGTGCCTGCTGCCCAGCTTGATGTGCCCATGCCTGCTGCCCAGCCTGATGTACCCATGCCGGCTGCCCAGCTTGATGTGCCCATACCTGCTGCCCAGCTTGATGTGCCCATGCCTGCTGCCCAGCCTGATGTACCCGTGCCTGCTGCCCAGCTTGATGTGCCCGTACCTGTTGCCCCACTTGATGCACCTGTGCCTGCTGCCCCGCTTGATGTGACTGTGCATGCTGTCCTGCTTGATGTGCCTGCTGCCCCGCTTGAAGTGCCTGCTGCCAAGCTTGAAGTGCCTGCTGCCCAGCTTGATGTGCCTGTGCCTGCTGCCCAGCTTGATGAGCCTGCTGCCCAGCTTGATGTGCCCATGCCTGCTGTCCAGCCTGAAGTACCCATGCCTGCTGCCCAGCTTGATGTGACCGTACCTGCTGCCCAGCTTGATGTACCTGTGCCCACTGCCCCGCTTGATGTGCCTGCTGCCCAGCTTGAAGTGCCTGCTGCTCAGCTTGAATTGCCTGCTGCCCAGCTTGATGTGCCTGTGCCTGCTGCCCAGCTTGATATGCCTGCTGCCCAGCTTGGTTTGCCCATGCCTGCTGCCCAGCCTGATTTACCCATGCCTGCTACCCAGCTTGATGTGCCTGTGCCTGCTGCCCAGCTTGATGTGCCTGTGCCTGCTGCCCCACTTGATGTGCCTGTGCCTGCTGCCCCACTTGATGTGCCTGTGCCTGCTGCCCCGCTTGATGTGCCTGTCCTGCTGCCCCGCTTGATGTGCCTGTGCCGGCTTCCCAGTTCAATGTGCCTGCCGCCCAGCTCTATGTGCCTGCTACTCAGCTTGAGGTTCCTGCGCCTGCTACCCAGCTTGATGTACTTATTGCCCAAGCTGATGTGACTTTGCCCATTGCCCGGCTTGATGACATGGACTTTCACCAGCAACGGCTAGTTGGAGCGTCCAGAGGTAGCTCCTTCGAGGGGGGGTACTGTCAGGAAAGGTTCCCTCCGCTGGTAATATCATTTGGCATGCAGTACTGAGGTCCACCAGCAGGTGTCTCCTGGCAGTTTGGAAACTGTCAGGAGAGCCTTTCCCTGCTGGTATTATGTGGTATTATGTGATCTTTGGGCTGCAGTACTGGCATCCACCAGCGGGTGGTTCCTGTTCCTGGCAGTGTGGGGCTGACGTTACCTTTTGCAATCAGGCATAACCTGAGTCTAAATGAAATGTGTTTAAATACCCGGCAAGTGCACACACACCTTGCTGTGGTATTGTCCTTGTGCCCTGATCTGCAGCCTGTTTATCTGTTATCCTGATCCTTGACCTGAATCCTGATTCCTGTATCCTGTATCCTGAACCTGTTTGTATCTGTTCCTGTATCCCTGGATCCTTGCCCTGCAGCCTGATTCCTTCCATCTTGTTCCCTGTCTGTTTACTCCTGGCCCCCCCATCTACTGATCTCCTGTTTATGACCTGGCCTGGCTTGACTACAATTCTGGTACTCCCTTTTGCTATATGTACTGGTTGGTTTATTATCACTGTTTGGTTGTTCAGTTTGTTCACTCTGTTTGCATTGGTGGTGTGTTCACATTTATATGCATTTACTTTAATAAACTTACTTACTTTCACCTATTTATGTCTGGTTCACTCTGTTGCAGTCACACAGTTCTGGTCACATCTGGTTTATGACAGCGCCGCCAGGCAAGTCTGAGGGGGTCACTGATGTAAGGGGGAGTGAATACAATAATATAAGGGGGCACTGATATAAAGGTTTCCCCCTTATATCAGTAACCCCCATTCTTTCTGCGGAAGGTGGTCTCTGGAAACCAGAGCCCCCCCATGTTCCTGGGGTGCCCCTTGATGATGGACCAATTTTACCACTTTTAACTGAAATTTGCTATATATATATATTTAGTGGGGCAAAAAAGTATTTAGTCAGCCACCAATTGTGCAAGTTCTCCCACTTAAAAAGATGAGAGAGGCCTGTAATTGTCATCATAGGTATACCTCAACTATGATAGACAAAATGTGGAAACAAATCCAGACAATCACATTGTCTGATTTGGAAAGAATTTATTTGCAAATTATGGTGGAAAATAAGTATTTTGTCAATATCAAAAGTTCATCTCAATACTTTGTTATATATCCTTTGTTGGCAATGACAGAGGTCAAATGTTTTCTGTAAGTCTTCACAAGGTTGTCACGCACTGTTGCTGGTATGTTGGCCCATTCCTCCATGCAGATCTCCCCTAGAGCAGTGATGTTTTGGGGCTGTCACTGGGCAACACGGACTTTCAACTCCCTCCAAAGGTTTTCTATGGGGTTGAGATCTGGAGACTGGCTAGGCCACTCCAGGACCTTGAAATGCTTCTTAAGAAGCCACTCCTTCGTTGCCCGGGTGGTGTGTTTGGGATCATTGTCATGCTGAAAGACCCAGCCATGTTTCAACTTCAATACCCTTGCTGATGGGAGGAGATTTGCACTCAAAATCTCACGATACATGGCCCCATTCATTCTTTCATGTACATGGATCAGTCATCCTGTTCCTTTTGCAGAGAAACAACCCCAAAGCATGATGTTGCCACCCCCATGCTTCACAGTAGGTATAGTGTTCTTTGGTTGCAACCCAGCGTTCTCTCTCCTCCAAACACAACAAGTGTTTCTACCAAACAGTTCTACTTTGGTTTCATCAGACCATATGACATTCTCCCAATCCTCTTCTGGATCATCCAAATGCTCTCTATCAAACCTCAGATGGGCCCGGACATGTACTGGCTTAAGCAGGGGGACACGTCTGGCACTGCAGGATCTGAGTCCCTGGCGGCGTAGTGTGTTACTGATGGTAGCCTTTGTGACGTTGGTCCCAGCTCTCGGCAGGTCATTCACTAGGTCCCCCCCATGTGGTTCTGGGATTTTTGCTCACCATTCTTGTGATCATTTTGACCCTACGGGGTGAGATCTTGCGTGGAGGCCCAGATCGAGGGAGATTATCAGTGGTCTTGTATGTCTTCCATTTTCTAATTATTGCTCCCACAGTTGATTTCTTCACACCAAGCTGCTTGCCTTTTGCAGATTCAGTCTTCCCAGCCTGGTGCAGGCCTACAATTTTGTTTCTGGTGTCCTTCGACAGCTCTTTACTTTTCATCATAGTGGAGTTTGAAGTGTGACTGTTTGAGGTTGTGGACAGGTGTCTTTTATACTGATCACAAGTTCAAACAGGTGCCATTAATACAGGTAATGAGTGGAGGACAGAGAAGCCTCTTAAAGAAGAAGATACAGGTCTGTGAGAGCCAGAAATCTTGCTTGTTTGTAGGTGACCAAATACTTATTTTCCACCATAATTTGCAAATAAATTCTTTCAAAAATCAGACAATGTGATTGTCTGGATTTGTTTCCATATTTTGTCTCTCATAGTTGAGGAATACCTATGATGACAATTACAGGTCTCTATCATCTTTTTAAGTGGGAGAACTTGCACAATTGGTGGCTGACTAAATACTTTTTTGCTCCACTGTATATTTATTCAGTGGGGACGGAAATATTCAGACCCCCTTGAATTTTTCACTCTTTGTTATATTGCACCCCATATTGACAGAAAAACAGATTTATTAAAAAAGAAAAACTGAAATATCACATGGTCCTAAGTATTCAGACCCTTTGCTCAGTATTTAGTAGAAAAACCCTTTTGATCTAATACAGCCATGAGTCTTTTTGGGAAAGATGCAACAAGTTTTTCACACCTGGATTTGGGGATCCTCTGCCATTCCTCCTTGCAGATCCTCTCCAGTTCTGTCAGGTTGGATGGTATACATTGGTGGACAGCCATTTTTAGGTCTCTCCAGAGATGCTCAATTGGGTTTAAGTCAGGGCTCTGGCTGGGCCATTCAAGAACAGTCACAGAGTTGTTGTGAAGTCACTCCATTATTTTAGCTGTGTGCTTAGGGTCATTGTCTTGTTGGAAGGTAAACCTTCGGCCCAGTCTGAGGTCCTGAGCACTCTGGAGAAGGTTTTTGTCCAGGCTATCCCTGTACTTGGCCGCATTCATCTTTCCCTCAATTGCAACCAGTCGTCCTGTCCCTGCAGCTTAAAAACACCCACAGCATGATGCTGCCACCACCATGCTTCACTGTTGGGACTGTATTGGACAGGTGATGAGCAGTGCCTGGTTTTTGCCACACATACCACTTAGAATTAAGGCCAAAAAGTTCTATCTTGGTCTCATCAGACCAACAAATCTTATTTCTCACCATCTTGGAGTCCTTCAGATGTTTTTTAGCAAACTCCATGCGGTCTTTCATGTGTCTTGCACTGAGGAGAGGCTTCCGTCGGGCCACTCTGCCATAAAGCCCCGACTGGTGGAGGGCTGCAGTGATGGTTGACTTTCTACAACTTTCTCCCATCTCCCGACTGCATCTCTGGAGCTCAGCCACACAGATCTTTGGGTTCTTCTTTACCTCTCTCACCAAGGCTCTTCTCCCCCGATAGCTCAGTTTGACCGGATGGCCAGCTCGAGGAAGGGTTCTGGTCATCCCAAATGTCTTCCAATTAAGGATTATGGAGGCCACTGTGCTCTTAGAAACCTTAAGTGCAGCAGAATTTTTTTGTAACCTTGGCCAGATCTGTGCCTTGCCACAATTCTGTCTCTGAGCTCTTCAGGCGGTTCCTTTGACCTCATGATTCTCATTTGTTCTGACATTCACTGTGAGCTGTAAGGTCTTATATAAACAGGTGTGTGGCTTTCCTAATCAAGTCCAATCCTGTATAATCAAACACAGCTGGACTCAAATGAAGGTATAGAACCACCTCAAGGATGATCAGAAGAAATGGACAGCACCTAAGTTAAATATATGAGTGTCACAGCAAAGGGTCTGAAAACTTAGAACCATGTGATATTTCAGGTTTTCTTTCTTAATAAACCAACAAAAATGTCATATATATATATATATATATATATATATATATATATATATAGCCCTATGTGCTTTCATATCTGCCTTCCATGTATATGTATATATATATATATATATATAGAGAGATGGTGCTGGGATCAGTAGTTACAGGAATGTAAGCTGGACACTGTATTCTACTACACAAACCAAGGGGCACAGTGGCTCTGCCTAAAATGGGCTACTTTTACTCTTACTCTTATTACTCTTAAAATCTCACTGAGCTGTCCCTAAAGATTGTTTGAAGTCAAGTGGGTATCCCATAATTTCCCAATCCCTATTTAAGCTTTATCCCCCACAATCAAAATAGAAAAACAACCACTGGACTGTTCTCAGAGACTGGACTGTTCTCAGAGAGCCTGTTTAAATGTCCTAGTTGTGCAGGGGGAGAGATCTTATTTCACCAGCAGCTCCTATATGGTGTGCGCTACACATACAAAGCTACAGAACATAGTGTCCACAAGATTTGGTATATTAGAAGTATGACAATAGACTAACATTATCCGTTGTGGGTTTTAAAACCTGCTTTTTCTTGGTGTTTCGATCCTTTTTGCTGTTTGAGAGATGCTGAAACAAATCTGCTGTTCCATAATGTATGAGATAGTCTGTTAATTCCTTCAGAAGGCTCAGCTGTAACCAGCAAAAGAAACAATATTTTAGGCTGACATGATTCATAAACCTAGTAACATTATTAAAAAAAAAAAAAGACAAATCACGATGAATGACATGTATTGAACTTTTTAAAAACATGGAAGTTCGTAAATGTAAATATGACAAATCCTATGCTGTCCTTAATGCTGTGTTTTATAATGTTACATATGCATACAGTTATCCTCACTGTACTTAGAAAGAATAGAGCATAAGTCTGATGAAGCTGGGATAGTACTACGAAATCTACATATTAAGCATCCCTTGCACAGTGGTAGTCTTTAATGTCTATTCAAAGTAAAAAAAATATAAATGCAACATTTAGTTCCATTTAGTGTTTATTGTAACTTTCTGTAAAAAATATCAGGCAAATGCCACATGTTTAGGTAACCACTCATCAGTAAAAAAAAAAAAACCCACAAGATACTGCAATTCAATTTCATAATTATTTTATTCTTTCATACAGCCAACAGCAACAAGGAGAAAACATGGCAGGCTGACAAATCTGCTGCTAAAGTAACATAAAACATTGGGTTATCATTGTCAGCCTGCAACTGGTGGAACTGTGACTGGCAGGATCTCCAATTAAAAACTTTGCAACAGATTCACAAAAAATTGCTTTTGAAAACTGTATACAATAAGGCATTTTACCAAATATACTAAAAAATAGACTTTGGGTTTACATACATTTTAAACTGTAAAAGGTCCTGTAGAGCAAAATGCAACTTGTACTATTTTTAGCTTGAACGCTTTTTTATTTGTACATGAACTGCAATTTTGTATGTGAAATGTGCACTAACACTCAACTATGCTATTCATGGCCAAAATGTGCATCTCTATCTGATACTTCATTTCCTTTAGTTTTGTGTAAAGCATGAAAAAATTCAAAGTCCTGTTAAGCTTTTATCTTTTTCTGCCTGTACCTCCCTTCTTGGGGAGTTTGATGTGCACTTCCTGTGGGCGGGTCTGATGTTGGCTGAGGTCACAGAGCATCGCGCAGAGAGATTCTCAGACGCCGCTCTTTTCTCAGAGCAGAACTGAGCATTCAGTGATCACGCTCAGATCTCGGCTTAGAGCCAGTGAGGGACAGCTGCAGCATCAGACCAATGCTGCAGCAGGTTAATAAGTATGTACGTTTGTTTTGTTATATTCCAACACTTTTACTTTAAAGTGGGTGTAAACCCTCACATATACTCAGTGAAGTGAACAGTCTCAGATGCTACACAGAGATGAAACAAATCTCCCTATATAAGTTTTACATGTATAACTGCTGTCTTCAGCTTTATATATGTAGAAAGTGCTCTTTGTGTTACAGATTTTCTCTTCCTGGTCAGCACTGGGAGGGGATTATTGGCATACAGTGAAGACAGCTGACTGAGCAAAGGCACACACCCCCCCTATAGATTTGGCAAAGGAAAGGAAGGAATGTGCAGAGCTTTGCTGTGAGACGGCAAGCTGTCTGCTATACTATTTATAGTAACCTCCCACGACACACACTTCAGGCTGCCGTGTCGGAGAACTTGTCAAAAGTTATCAGGCTCATAACAGAACTACTGAGCAGGAGGAAGCTACAGGACTTAGTGCTTTGAATAAAAAAGATAAGAAAACACTACAGTTATATGTGCCCAGCTCAAATTTATTTGTATTTGTTCTAGGCAGAGGCGTCACCAGGGGGTGGCTATTGGGGCTACAGCCCCGAGCCTGGGGCTAATAGCCCCGAGTCTCTTGTCCCGGTCCTCGAATGCAGGGGACAGGGGCGGACTGAGCCGTGGTAGCGCTGGCTCCGGCCGGCTCCAGCTCCAGCTCCGCCCCCCCACTCTACACTTGGTCACTGGTTGCTATAGCCGCCTAGCGGCTAGCAATCAGTGACGTCACTGCCCAGCATTCAAAGCGGAGGAGGATTGCACTTCCTCCTCCTCCGCGCTAGGGCTCATAGGGCCTTCCTTTTCTGGACTGGAGTGGCCCTCCGGTGCGATGCAGTCCTGGAAGAGGACATCGATCGGCGCTCGGCTCTCCTCCTCTTCTCTGGCTGCCTCACACACCAGCACCACGGCTGAGCTGCTGCTGCAGGACCTGGACACAGGTAGGTCAGTCAGTGTGTGTATGGCAGGTACCAGGTCAGTGTAGGTCCGTGTGGGTCAGGTAGGTCAGTGTGGGTGGGTCAGTGTATGTAGGTCAGTGTGGGTCAGGTAGGTCAGTGTGGGTCAGTGTGTGTGGGTCAGTGTATGTAGGTCAGTGAGTGTGGATCAGGTAGGTCAGTGTGGGTGGGTCAGTGTATGTAAGTCAGTGTGGGTCACGTAGGTCAGTGTGGGTCAGTGTATGTAGGTCAGTGTGTGTGGGTCAGGTAGGTCAGTGTGGGTGGGTCAGTGTGGGTCAGGTAGGTCAGTGTGGGTCAGGTAGGTCAGTGTGTGTGGGTCAGTGTATGTAGGTCAGTGTGGGTCAGTGTATGTAGGTCAGTGTGGGTCAGTGTATGTAGGTCAGTGTATGTAGGTCAGTGTGGGTCAGGTAGGTCAGTGTATGTAGGTCAGGGTGGGTCAGGTAGGTCAGTGTATGTAGGTCAGGGTGGGTCAGGTAGGTCATTGTATGTAGGTCAGTGTGTGTCAGGTGGGTCAGTGTGTATCAGGTAGGTCAGTGTGGGTCAGGTAGGTCAGTGTGGGTCAGGTAGGTCAGTGTATGTAGGTCAGTGTATGTAGGTCAGGGTGGGTCAGGTAGGTCAGTGTATGTAGGTCAGGGTGGGTCAGGTAGGTCAGTGTATGTAGGTCAGTGTATGTCAGGTGGGTCAGTGTGTATCAGGTAGGTCAGTGTGGGTCAAGTAGGTCAGTGTATGTAGGTCAGTGTATGTCAGGTAGGTCAGTGTATGTAGGTCAGTGTGTAGGTGAGTGTAGGTCAGGTAGGTCAGTGTGGGTGGGTCAGTGTATGTAGGTCAGTGTGTGTGGGTCAGGTAGGTCAGTGTATGTCAGGTAGGTCAGTGTATGTGGGTCAGGTAGGTCAGTGTATGTAGGTCAGGGTGGGTCAGGTAGGTCAGTGTATGTCAGGTGGGTCAATGTGTATCAGGTAGGTCAGTGTGGGTCAGGTAGGTCAGTGTGGGTCAGGTAGGTCAGTGTATGTAGGTCAGTGTATGTCAGGTAGGTCAGTGTGTGTGGGTCAGTGTAGGTCAGGTAGGTCAGTGTGGGTGGGTCAGTGTATGTAGGTCAGTGTGGGTGGGTCAGTGTATGTCAGGTAGGTCAGTGTATGTCAGGTAGGTCAGTGTGGGTCAGTGTAGGTAGGTCAGTGTGGGTCAGTGTATGTAGGTCAGGGTGGGTCAGGTAGGTCAGTGTATGTAGGTCAGGGTGGGTCAGGTAGGTCAGTGTATGTAGGTCAGTGTATGTCAGGTAGGTCAGTGTGTATCAGGTCGATCAGTGTTTGTCAGGTAGGTCAGTGTAGGTCAGTGTATGTAGGTCAGTGTGTGTAGGTCAGGTAGGTCAGTGTATGTCAGGTAGGTCAGTGTGGGTGGGTCAGTGTATGTAGGTCAGTGTGTGTGGGTCAGGTAGGTCAGTGTATGTCAGGTAGGTCAGTGTATGTAGGTCAGGGTGGGTCAGGTAGGTCAGTGTATGTAGGTCAGGGTGGGTCAGGTAGGTCAGTGTATGTGGGTCAGGTAGGTCAGTGTATGGGGGTCAGGTAGGTCAGTGTATGTAGGTCAGGGTGGGTCAGGTAGGTCAGTGTATGTGGGTCAGGTAGGTCAGTGTATGTCAGGTGGGTCAGTGTGTATCAGGTAGGTCAGTGTGGGTCAGGTAGGTCAGTGTGGGTCAGGTAGGTCAGTGTATGTAGGTCAGTGTATGTCAGATAGGTTAGTGTATGTAGGTCAGTGTGTGTGGGTCAGGTAGGTCAGTGTATGTCAGGTAGGTCAGTGTGGGTGAGTCAGTGTATGTATGTCAGGTAGGTCAATGTATGTCAGGTAGGTCAATGTGGGTCAGGTAGGTCAGTGTATGTAGGTCACGGTGGGTCAGGTAAGTCAGTGTATGTAGGTCAGTGTATGTCAGGTAGGTCAGTGTAGGTCAGTGTGGGTCAGGTAGGTCAGTGTGGGTAAGTGTATGTAGGTCAGGGTGGGTCAGGTAGGTCAGTGTATGTAGGTCAGGGTGGGTCAGGTAGGTCAGTGTATGTAGGTCAGTGTATGTCAGGTGGGTCAGTGTGTATCAGGTAGGTCAGTGTGGGTCAGGTAGGTCAGTGTATGTCAGGTAGGTCAGTGTGTGTGGGTCAGTGTATGTAGGTCAGGGTGGGTCAGGTAAGTCAGTGTATGTAGGTCAGTGTATGTCAGGTAGGTCGGTGTATGTCAGGTAGGTCAGTGTGGGTCAGTGTATGTAGGTCAGTGTGGGTCAGGTAGGTCAGTGTATGTAGGTCAGGGTGGGTCAGGTAGGTCAGTGTATGTCAGGTAGGTCAGTGTGTGTGGGTCAGTGTAGGTCAGTGTAGGTCAGGTAGGTCAGTGTATGTCAGGTAGGTCAGTGTGGGTGGGTCAGTGTATGTAGGTCAGTGTGTGTGGGTCAGGTAGGTCAGTGTGGGTCAGTGTATGTAGGTCAGGGTAGGTCAGTGTATGTAGGTCAGGGTGGGTCAGGTAGGTCAGTGTATGTAGGTCAGGGTGGGTCAGGTAGGTCAGTGTATGTCAGGTAGGTCAGTGTGGGTGGGTCAGTGTATGTAGGTCAGTGTGTGTGGGTCAGGTAGGTCAGTGTATGTCAGGTAGGTCAGTGTATGTAGGTCAGGGTGGGTCAGGTAGGTCAGTGTATGTAGGTCAGGTAGGTCAGTGTATGTCAGGTAGATCAGTGTATGTAGGTCTGAGTGTGTCAGGTAGGTCAGTGTATGTCAGGTAGGTCAGTGTGGATCAGGTAGGTCAGTGTAGGTCAGTGTATGTCAGTGTGGGTCAGGTAGGTCAGTGTATGTCAGGTCAGTGTAGGTCAGTGTATGTCAGGTTGGTAGGTCAGTGTATGTCAGGGAGGTCAGTGTTTGTAGGTCAGTGTGGGCCAGGTAGGTCAGTGTGGGTCAGGTACGTAGGTCAGTTTAGTGGTCAGCATTGACGGGCACTGGTAAGCCAGGCAGCAACCAGCAAGTCAGTCTACCCCCGCCACACAACCACACAACCCCTCCGCCCAACCAAAAAAACCCAGGGCCACTAGAGGCCCCCGCGCCGGCCTTGGACTTCGGGCTGAAGCCCCTGGTCTTTTTGCCACCTAGCAACGCCCCTGGTTCTAGGATATTAGTGTCATATATAATTAATATTATGGATCAGTGTATGAGAATCACACTTACCTTTATACCATATGATTCAAACAAAATTTCTAAATCCTAAACAAGAAAAAAACAGTAAACATTTGCAAAGCTAGTAGTTTATGATGAAAAAAGTTTTTTTTTCTTGGATAGTATTACTAAAGAATCTCAGTAAGTAATATAATAAAAATGATTTAAATTGGGATATACAGTATGTACATAGTTCTTTAGTTTATTATTAGATTTTGTTTGTTAACTTAAATACTATATATCAGGTGCCTACTATAATAAGCTCAAATAAAAGCTCAAAAATGTGTAAAATAGTACTCAAGGGTTTATAAACATACATACAGTGGGGACAGAAAGTATTCAGACCCCCTTAATTTTTTCACTCTTTGTTATATTACAGCCATTTGCTAAAATCATTTGAGTTCATTTTTTCCTCATTATTGTACACACATCACCCCATATTGATAGAAAAACACAGAATTGTTGACATTTTTGCAGATTTATTAAAAAAGAAAAACTGAAATATCACATGGTCCTAAGTGTTTAGGCCCTTTGCTCAGTATTTAGTAGAAGCACCCTTTTGATCTAATACAGCCATGAGTCTTTTTGGGAAAGATGCAACAAGTTTTTCACACCTGGATTTAGGGATCCTCTGCCATTCCTCCTTGCAGATCCTCTCCAGTTCTGTCAGGTTGGATGGTAAATGTTGGTGGACAGCCATTTTTAGGTCTCTCCAGAGATGCTCAATTGGGTTTAAGTCAGGGCTCTGGCTGGGCCATTCAAGAACAGTCACGGAGTTGTTGTGAAACCACTCCTTCGTTATTTTAGCTGTGTGCTTAGGGTCATTGTCTTGTTGGAAGGTAAACTTTCGGCCCAGTCTGAGGTCCTGAGCACTCTGGAAAAGGTTTTCATCCAGGATATTCCTGTACTTGGCCACATTCATCTTTCCCTTGATTGCAACCAGTCATCCTGTCCCTGCAGCTGAAAAACACCCCCACAGCATGATGCTGCCACCACCATGCTTCACTGTTGGGACTGTATTGGACAGGTGATGAGCAGTGCCTGTTTTTTTCCACACATACCGCTTAGATTTAAGGCCAAAAAGTTCATTCTTGGTCTCATCAGACAAAAGAATCTTATTTCTCACCATCTTAGAGTCCTTCAGGGGGTTTTTAGCAAACTCCATGCAGGCTTTCATGTGTCTTGCACCGAGGAGAGGCTTCCGTTGGGCCACTCTGCCATAAAGCCCTGACTGGTGGAGGGCTGCAGTGATGGTTGACTTTCTACAGCTTTTTCTCATCTCCCGAATGCATCTCTGGAGCTCAGCCACAGTGATCTTTGGGTTCTTTTTTACCTCTCTCACCAAGGCTCTTCTCCCCCGATAGCTCAGTTTGGCCGAACGGCCAGCTCTAGGAAGGGTTCTGGTTGTCCCAAACGTCTTCCATTTAAGGATTATGGAGGCCACTGTGCTCTTAGGAACCTTAAGTGCAGCAGAAATTTTTTATAACATTGGCCAGATCTGTGCCTTGCCACAATTCTGTCTCTGAGCTCTTCAAGCACCTCATGATTCTCATTTGCTCTGACATGCACTGTGAGCTGTAAGGTCTTATATAGACAGGTGTGTGGCTTTCCTAATCAAGTCCAATCAGTATAATCAAACACAGCTGGACTCAAATGAAGGTGAAGAAGCATCTCAAGGATGATCAAAAGAAATGGACAGCACCTGAGTTAAATATATGAGTGTCACAGCAAAGGGTCTGAATACTTAGGATCATGTGATATTTCAGGTTTCTTTTTTAATAAATCTGCAAAAATGTCAACAATTCTGTGTTTTTCTGTCAATATGGGGTGCTGTGGGTACATTAATGAGGAAACAAATTAACTTAAATGATTTTAGCAAATGGCTGCAATATAACAAAGAGTGAAAATTTTAAGGGGGTCTGAATACTTTCCGTCCCCACTGTATTGTGAACACAACACAACAACCTGACATTAATGCTGTCTTACGCCTAATATGCAATAAGTACCCCAGAACTTTGCTGTGCATGTGTGATATACTGCACATCTGGCAAATTGTAAGATAGGATAAAGGGGCTCATGTAATATGTTGTAAAATAAATGAACAACAGTAGTGATACTGTATATCACTAGTGCACACTTGCATTGCATGTTCTAGTAAACATTATTGTACACTGATGCTCAATGCATATAGTATCATTGTAATATACTGTGCACATAAAATATCCAAATAATGCTGTTTTTGTGCATTGCAATGTTTTACTTGTATATGATTTTTTTTTTTAAATATAATGTATTCAGGTCACAAAGCAATGAAATGTACATGCCCCAAGCAAAGCAGCAGGTTAAAAGAACCTACACTGTACACTGTGTTGTCAGAGCAAAAAAGGCAGTGTATGTACAGGTATGTAGTACTGGAAACATACACAATGGCAGTGGTATATAAAATTAGATATGTGCGTTGACCATTGCCACAGCAGCAGGCATATCTACTGTATATTTACCATAAGTACACTGGAGCTTGTGTGCCAAGCACACCATGGCAACATAATAAATTCAGTAATACACGGCTTGGATGGGGGGGGCAGGAGGGGCAGCTGTTCCAATCACAATGTTTTCAGGTGGGAGAGGGGCTGCGCTTTTACCTTGCTAAAAGTGTGCAAGAAAAATGCAATAAAAGTATTTCTCTTTAAACCCTATGACACTGGAACAAACAGATAATGATGACAGTTATTATATTCAAACTCTCTCCTCCTCCCCTCCATTTCCTACCCATTTCCCTCGGCTCACCCCTACTCCAGTTTGTGCCCCTCACTCCCTCCCCTCTTCTCCCCTCACTCCTCTCTTATACCCAGGCTTCCGCATATTTCCTAGTTTTCTTAAATTCTATCCAACTTTCCCATATGCTTTCAAATCTTCCTACCTGCTCTTCTTCCCTACTACTCCCTACTACACCCATTTTATATATGTATTCATTTCTTTTATACCATTCTCCTATTGTAGGTCTTTGTTTTTCCTGCCATTTTTTGGTATCACTCCTTTAGCTGCATTTATTAAACATGGCAGTATTATGCCCTTGTATTTTTTCTTTGTAATATTTGTGTTGTGAAATAGGCAATACCATGGATCATCTGGGATCTCCAGTCCCGTGATCTCTTTTTTGTGTACTTGTACCTCCTGCCAAAATTCCTGTATCTTCAGGCATTCCCTCCATAGATGGGACATAGTATCACTCTGGCCGCAGCCTCCCCAACACAATGGGGATTTCTCTGGCTAATATTTTTGTGCCATTTCGGGCATTATGTACCATCTTTATAGACATTTATAATTCATCTCTATTGTATTGTATTTATGTCCACCGAAAAATGATATACTTCTCTCAATACTTTACTTTTTTGTTGCTCCTTTAATTGTGATCCCAGCTCTTTTTCCCCATTTTTCAATGAATGGAGGCATTCCCCGCTCCTCTAGGGTCATAAGTATTGTACATATTTGTGATATACTTTGTTTTAAATTTGTTTGTGAGTTACATATTCTTTCTATCAAGTGTAAATTCTCTTCAGATTTGATTGGTTGCTGTAATGTTGACACAAAGTGTTTTAACTGCGAATATCTCTATTCAAATTCATCAAATCACTTCTGTGCATTAGTTTTTTAAATGCTCCTATTTTCCCTTTTTTTAAATTATATATTTTAGTTGTGCTTTCTTTATCTATTTTTCAAAATGTGCCCTATTACCTGGTAAAAGAAAAATTGTCTGTCTAGTGAAATCAAGGGTGAATTGTATTCCTATTTTACCTGGCTGTAAAATATATTCCATATTCCAAAAACATTTCTAGTCAATTTGTGTGTGTGTCAGCTCCTAACTACCTATTACACTCTTATTTAACTGTGCTCCACTAAGTGTGTTTTCTGTTTTTACCCAAGTTTTTTCACTTTTTGTGTTATTCCACTCAACCATTTGTGACAATATTATTGCATTATAATACCTTTTAATATCGTACCCCGCTCTGCTTTATCTCTACTCAGTATCGAACTGTATTCTTGGTTTCTTGTTTTGCACTATATACCTTGGGAACATTGTCTTAACCGTTCTAAAAAAGGCCTGAGGTGAGGCTATTGGTAACATTTGAAATTTGTACAAGATTTTCGGGAGTATTGCCATCTTTACCATTTTTATCCATCCAACCCATGCGAGTGGACATGATGATATTTTTTAATTTTGGCTTTATTCTCATTAAAAGTAAGTAAAGGGATACATTTTGCTTAGTATAAATTCCCCAGTGAAGGTGTTATCCCTAAATATTTTAAATCTGTTTTCCCCCATATAAAAGGAAATTCCCTCTGTTCCCTCTGTAATTGGTTCTTCTCTCTTACTCAAACTTATATTTAGGATTTCTGACTTTACAGGGTTTATCTTTAAGTTTGACAGTTCTCCGTATTTTTTTAGTTGTTCTATTAAATTTGGCAGTGTTGTTCTAGGATTGGTTATATAAAACAGCACATCAGCCACTTTATGTTCTACATCCCTGATCTACACTGTTTTGGATGGTAACCAACAGTGATTTAATTGACAATACAAACAGGAGGGACGAGGGCATCCTTGTCTAGTTCCATTGTACATTTCAAGGATGGTGACAGATTCCCGTTAACCTTCACTGATGCTGTGGGATGGTCATAGAGAACTCAAATCCATTGGGTCATCCTTGGGCCCAATCCCAAAACTTCCATTGTTTCAATCATAAATCCCCAGTTTACCCTGTCAAATCCTTTTTGGCATCTATTGACAGGAATAGAGCTTATGTAGCAAAAGTAGCATTCTAATTCCATTATCCTCATCTTCCCTTCCTGGAATAAAGCCTGTCTGATCAGCATGGATCCAATCAGGCATCAGCTCGTTTAATCTTGTAGCCAAGATCTTTGCATACAGTTTTGTGTCAACATTTAGTAATGCTATTGGTCTATAACTGGAGCATAAAGTTGCGTCTCTACCCTCTTTAGGTATTACCGTAATGTGTGCTTGCAAAGACTCCCTCCTCATCTCTTTCCCCCTTTCCCAAATTATTCATATAGGCCCATAGTAGTTACATAGTAGGCAAGGTTGAAAAAAGACAAGTCCTTCATGTCTAACCTATGTGTGTGATTTTATGTCAGCATTAGATTGTATATCCCTGTATGTTGTGGTAGTTTGGGTGCTTATCTAATAGTTTTTTGAAATTATCGATGCTCCCCGCTGAAACTACTGCCTGTTCAAGAGAATTCCACTACCTTACCGATCTTACAGTAAGGAACCCTCTACACAGCTTAAGGTTAAACCGCTTTTCTTCTAATTTTCGTGAATGGCTGTGTGTCTTATTAAATTCCCTTTCGCTGAAAAGTTTTATCCCTATTGTGGAGTCACCAGTATGGTATTTGTACATTGAAATCATATCCCCTCTCAAGCGTCTCTTCTCCAGAGAGAATAAGTTCAGTTCTCGCAACCTTTCATCATAACTAGTGTCTTCCAGTCCCTTTATTAGTTTTGTTGCCCTTCTCTGGACTCTCTCCAGTTCCAGCATATCCTTCCTGGGGACTGGTGCCCAGAACTGGAGGGCATACTCCAGGTGCGGCCGGACCAGAGTCTGGTAGAGTGGGAGAATTATCGTTTTATCTTTGGAGTTAATCCTCTTTTTAATGCATGCCAATATTCTGTTTGCTTTGTTAGCAGCAGCTTGGCGTTGCATGCCATTGCTGAGCCTGTCATTTTCTAGGACCCCCAGGTCCTTTTTATTTTAGATTCCCCCAGAACTTCTCCCCCCAGTGAGTAGATTGCATTCATATTTTTGCCACCCAAATGCAGAATTATATTTTTTTTCTACATTAAACCTCATTTTCCATGTAGGTTTCTACATCCTGAGGAGAAGTTATTGCTCTGCTCAGCTTAGTATCGTCCATATAGTTTTGGTATTAATTGTTCTTTATAATAAAAGATCGTAAATCAGTCGGAGTCTGGACTTTTTCCTGTCGCTGTATTTTTTTATCGCTATATTAATTTCCCCTTGTGTTATTGGGTCCTCTAAGGCTAGTAATTTTTCTGCTGATGCTTTTGGTAGTTTTGCTTCTCTCAAGTATTCTTTTATTTTCTGATTTCTTTTTGACTCTTTTTTCTGTCTCCCTTTTTGCCTTACAGAGAAAAGAACACTATAGTAACTTGGGAATGTCCCAGCAATTTCTGATGTTGCATATACTGTCTCTCCATTTTTGTTTTTCATCTTTTCTATATACAGTATTTTTTTTATTTTATTTTTTTTATATTCTTGATAGGTATATTCCTGGTTTATTCCCCCATTTTATATGTCCTTAGCTACTCTATTAAAGACTTGCCTTGTCTCTTGTTCCATTAGATCTTTCAAAAATTCTCTCTTTTCTGCTAAGTCATGTTAAGTCTCCATGTCCAGTTTCTTTTTATGAATCTGTTCTAACTCATAAATCTCTTTCACTAGCTTTTCCATGTTACTTCTCCTTTCCTTTTTTTCCTAACTTCTATGGATATCAAGATCCCTCTAACAAAGGCCTTGTGTGCTTCCCATTTTGTGTCCTTTTTTACCTCTCAGGTTTAACTGAAAATATTTCTCTATTTCTTCTTTTATTTCCCCTTCTAATTCTTTATCCTATAATAGATCCTCATTTAGTCTCCAGATCCTCCTCCCCTCATGAGCTCCTGCAAACTTCAGCATCAGTATTACTGGGGCGTGATCTTAAATTATTCTTATTCCTATAGATGACTTTATGGCTGCTTCTAACAATCTATGCTCTACCATAGATAGAGTCTAACCTAGAGTACATCCCGTGTACCGGGGAGTGAAAAGGGTAGTCTTTTGTCCGAGGATGTTGGGCTCTCCATACATCCATTAGTTGACTTTGATGAAGTTTCTTCATTACCATCCTTAATTTATAACTTTCAGTCCCCAGGACACTTGACGTACTAACTACCCGAGGATCCATGCAAACATTCAGGTCTCCCGCCAGGAATAATTTTCCTTTCTTAAATTCCATAAATGTTCCCAGGATCTCTTTCAAATAACCTTTCAGATTTTTGTTACGGCAGTATATATTTTCCAGTGTACATTCCATTCCTTGCAATATTTCTTTCAAAAATATATACCGTCTGAGTACAGGGGTCCGTCACACCCTTTTTGGCAGAAGACTAACACAGAAGGAGACCCCAAAAGGGTTGACTTCGAAGTTAGTCTGAAGTTCCAGTCCCCCAATGCCCCTACCCACACAATACCCCAAACACATTGTCCCAAACAGAGCATTACTCACCTAGCCAACCTCTGTCTCTCTCGTAGAACATACCCACTGCTGGGGAGAAGTGCGGACTGGTCCTTCCCCCTGGAGTCCTTTCAGCCATTGGGAAGAAAGGGTGGCTGGGCTCACTCCGTCATGTTGTTGGGGATCTGGGCCAACTGCCCCGGGTATTCAGGTGGAGACTGAAGTCCCATCCACTTTTACTAGATGAAAATCCCCCAGTGCTTGCAAAGCATGGCTGACATCCTCCTGTCTTAGTGTCGGACCATTATCTGTGGTTGTGTCAGTGGAGACCGAAGTCCCATCCACTACCATAAGAATTCAATCTTCTGTTAGTTGAGGGCAGAGGCCAGCAACACTCTGCCCTGTTGCCAGCCCTTCTGCTGGGTTGCTGTCAGTGTAGACTGCAGTCCCATCCACCGACACCCGCTCAAGCTGCAATTGTGAGGTGCCAATCGCATTCTCTCCCTGAAGCTCCTGTGGTGTTGGGTGCAAAAGGCCTGCCCTGTTAGCGCTTCAGCTGAGGACAACACATCATCCACTCCAGCTAACTGTTGGGGAGAGAAGACCGTTTCCTCTGCTCTGGCTGATTGTTGGGGAGGTAGGCTGGCTTCCTCCACTCAGACTGTGGATCTGCAAATAGGGAGGGACCATCACGTTCTCACCCTGGGCTTCTGGAACTGTCGTGGGTGTGGGGCTTGTACCCTCTGTCCGGTTGTCAGCACTTCAGCTGTAGAAGTTTCTTGTAACTCCACAGATACTGCTGGCAGGAAATCCCATGTCTCTGTTAGTGTTGTGGGAGAAAGGCCGATGGTCTCTTCTCTTAGGATAGCCGAAGCTGCTGTTGATGCTGGGCAGAGCTCAGTGATGTTTGGCCCTGATGCCAGCTCTTCTGCTGGAGGCTCACCAGGTTGTTCTTCCTCAGCAGAAAAGTCTATTAAATCCCCAGTCTCTGGAACTGGTGTCTGGGGATAGAGGTTCACCATCTCCTTTCCGTAGAATAAAGAAGATGTTACTGGTGCTGGGCAGAGGCTAGCAGAGCTCTGCCCTGTTGTCAGCACTTCAGCTTTGGGGATGGCAATCTCTGGGGCATGCTGCTGAACGTGTTCTAACAGTTTCCTGTATGCCCCTTCCAGATGCTGTTCTTTCCTTAGCAAATAGTCCAGATCAGGTTTAAGCTCTGAGACCCCTGCGAGACTGAGCATAGCCTCTCTGTATTCTCACAGGTGCTCAAGGGTAGGTTCCCCTTCATCGCCAAACACAAAACTATCTGTAAGGCTCTCCCACAGCAATCCAGGGCCGCCAAAGTCATATCCCTCCAGAGAGCATTCCATTGTCTCCCCTAAATATTCCTGCTCTGCGTTCCATTGCAGACCACGATATTGATTGTCCAGCTCTATCTCCTGCTGGACCAGCCTGTCCAAATCGGACATTGGTCATTGGCTCATTGCTTTGGGGTTGGAAAGCACTTGTCCTGGTGTCTACCAGTGACCTGAAGGGCTCCAATCCAGGCTGCACCCAAATCTGCTGCCTGATCACCAGGTACTGATCCACAGATACAGTTTTGGGGATTGCTGAAAGGGCGCTTCGCAGCAGCCCTTGCAACTCTGATGTCAGATCCATATCTCCGCTGGGACGACCAAAGTCTGTTATCCTGACCTTGGATCTTGGTGGTGGTTTGGATGTGTTCACAGCCAGGAAGCACGATCCCACTGCTGCCACCAGTGTGACGGACCCCCGTACTCAAGAAGAGTCTGTCTGCCATACCAGCTTCCTTTGTCCAGTAGCAGCATGAACCAAGATCCATTAGCCACCCAGTCACTTGTCGGGACATTAGTGTAGGGTGGAAAACATAAAACTCTTTATTCAAACACAGTGTCACGTTCCCTACCGTGCCATGCAGACGGCCAGGCATGGCCACGCCCCAAGTGGCTCAAAGAGGTATTGAACGTATGACTGCCTGTTTAGTGCTCCTGTTACTTTGCCTCTGAACCACACCTCAGTTCCTTTCAGCCTGCTTTCCAGCTTTGCCTAGTTCTGCATGAAGTACTGTGGGCGATACTCTGTACCTGTCACTCCTGGATCAGCTGAGGCAGGGTACCTAATTAGCTGGGTATAAAAGACTGCCTCACTCTGAGGGCATTGTCAGTTCATTGTCTCATTTGTCTCATTATCGCAAAGTGTTCCTGTTTTCTGTTACAGTGTTCCAAGATTGACCCCTGCTTCTGACCCTGGCTCCGTTTATCATTTTTCCTATCTTCTGGAATCCTTGACTACGGCTTTACCTCGACTATCCGTTGGCAATTTCCTGTTAAAGCCCTCGTGCACAGATTCACAGCTCAGGTAGCTTCTTACCTTATTACCAAGTGCTGTGTGTATTTGCAAGGGTGAGCATACATCTCCGCAATGTGGACTCCAACCAAGGTAAGCTGTTACACACAGGTACAGAGAGATATACACTCAGAGGACAGTGCCCCTTGCTTTGCACAATGACACAGGGCGGGGTAAACTTTACCTCCTCCAGTAACATGACACACAGGTATTCAACTTTCCAACAGTAGAACGCCTTATCAGCAGGGAGGGGCTGGTAGAGAAATTCCCCCTTCCCTCTACGAGCTAATCCACATACACATATACATCCCATAATAGGTTGCTCCCAAGGCAGACAGAAACAATAGAACAATGGGATAACGCAACACCTCAAACAATCTAGCAGTCTGAAAGGTGAAATTATTTATCTTCATATTTTCTTGAGGGATATTGTTCAGAAATACTAATGTCCCAAGTGAAAGAGCCCTTCATTCTTTCAGCACAAACCACACATATAGAATCCAGGAAAACAGGGGTAAAAGGAAATGCTGAGTCCGGTGCGGTGGTACTGGGAGTCAGTTCCCAGTCATCCTGTGCCCCTAATAGACACTGGGTAACTTACACATAGGAGGAGACGGGGGAGCTGGACAAGGAGTTTCCAGGGCTTTCCAAGGTAAGCTGGGTTCCACAAACCTTCCGCCCAAAGTGACTCCCATCACACCGTCCTTCCATATCCACCTGCCTTCCTTCCAATTGGAATCTTACTTCTTCTGCCAATCCTATTGCTACTCCTTTTGCTCATCTAAATTGGGGAATCTCCATAATACCATACTGGGTGATTTTTTTAAAACAACTTTATAATTCTATCCTGAGTTAAATGTGTCTCCTGTAGAAAGATTATACTTGAGGAGTATTGTTTGAGATCTTTTAAGACTATGTCTTTTTTCAGGGGTGTTGAGCCCTCTGACATTATATGATAAAAGATTTAAAGAGGAACTGCAGCCTGCTCACATAATTTGTAATAAAAACATCTTTGCCATTCTGAAACTTACCTCCAACCACTTTGCATATTATTTTATATACACTGATTCTGTACTAGGCAAACATGCTGCAGAAATTTTCCTCTACAAAGTATGGCTGCAGTCATTTTAACTGTAGGTAGCTGATGCTGCTGCCTGTTCACTTCTTGGATTTACACAGATACACGGAGGCACACAGACACACAGACACACACATACACAGACAGACACACTCACACCACTGCTTGCCTTCACATTTCTCCTCTCTGGATGAATACACATGGATCTCTGCAGTCTCCTGTTATCTGTGCCCTCATCCAGCCCCCTCCAGCTCTGCTCTCTTTGGCCCTCTTATGACTCATCCCTCTTCCACTCTCCTGCCACTCTCCTCCCCCCACTGGTAAACTCCCAAGAGAGCTAGAGAGAGAGCTCTGCATGATCTCATTTGCCTAGGTTAATTACCAGACAAGAAAGAGGAAGTGGGCTGTATAAGGTATTTACTGTCAGAAAATGTTTTACTATCCAAAGTTAAAACAACAAGGGCAGAAGATTTAATAGATGGAAAGATGAAAAAATGACTGAAAAAACGCTTTAATGTTGTCAATGTTGTCATATTTCCTTTTCCTTTTCCCTTTCCTCACTTGTCTTGCTCCATGTCAACCCCCCCCCCCTCTGCCCAAGTATGGGTTTAGAGGGTTTTTACAGATCTATTACTGAAGCTCCAGATCATAATCGAGGGAGAACGACTAAAAAAAGGAGAGTTTCTGATATTGGCACACTATTCCCCTCCATCTTACCCACCCTCCCACTCACACCCTCTAATATTGTTGATCTTATACATTAGAGCTTGGACCTAACCCTGGTCTTTGAGGAGACAACTAGTTCCTCCAAAATAGGTTTTGCTAGTCATCTGCTCTTCTGTTTTGGGGTGATGCTCTGCCTGACGGATTTGCTGGGGCCTCCTCCCCTTCCCTTTGGGGTGAAGGTCCGGAGCTCACCAGACACTCAATTCCCCCATCCCTGTGTAACATAGTCTTTTAAGTGTCCCCTCTATTTTGACAAGTTCTGCATGCTCCATCTTTGGGGCACTTTAAAAAAACAAAAACAAATGGAAAACATAAAAAATGCATTAAAAAAAAAAACATGGTTGCGTTTTTGGTGCGCTTTTGGAGTCTCATGTCCATGTCTCACAGGTGCATGCTGGGAGTCAGGAAACCAGAAAATGTACAGGAAATGCACCAGAAATTAATAAAAAAACACATATGCATTCTAACCTTTTTTTGAACGAAATAGTGACAAAGGACCTTTCTCCTCATTTACAATTTGTATCCTTTTCAAACCATCCTTTTGATCCGTACATCCTTTGTTATGCCTCCCAATCCTCCTAAATGTCATCTTGGGACTTTAGCTCCTTGGACGACCTGTGCCACTACAAGTTTAAACCCACTGATTCCTGCCCCCTACTTCCTAGACACACATATCAACTTGCCCTCCCCCACCTTCTATGTCTATGTTGATTGGGAATCAAGCAAATTTCTTTCCTGCAGCCTGTGGTTGCAGGAAAGAAATTTGTTCTGCGTTTGGTCGGCCTTAGTCATCAGTGTTACCCAAAGCCCCAGTGATAACAACAGTGCTTATTCATTTATTGCTGATCCACTAGCTCCACACTCAACCTCCCCAACTCCCTACATTCACTCATCCCCTCAAATTTGTTTCACTCTTCTCTACATTCAGTACCTCTGCTTATTTTCCAGTATCCACTAGCTACCAGTTTACATTCCAATTCTGACCCACAATATTTCAAAAGAACAGAAGTACCAAAGTTCATGGTCTGACATTTCCCCCCTCCTCTCTATTCCCCATATCCAGTTAGGCTAGTTCCTCTGTCCTCATTAGCAAATCTGAGTCTTTTCTAACTGACAGTTCTCCATCCCATTACAATATTCCAATCATGACACCCCTCTAAATTTTCAATTTCCCACCCATACAAGTCCACTACCACTCTTTACCTAATTTAAAGGGAAATGGTTGAGTACACTGGTTGCTGGTAAAACTGTCTGCTAAAGCTTGCTTGTTTTGGGTGTTCTACACAATTTTTCAACTGTGCATTTTTCCACTACTAGTGCTCACAAACTAACAAAATTGTCACAGCTGCCCATTTGTTGTTTGTATATTCTAACAATTGCTTGCTTGTAGTCCAGGTATTCTCAGGAATATCATTCCTTGCCTCTGCTCTGCCAAGGCCAGCCATACACAGTTCGAAACTGTTAATGGGCAGGCTGAATGTATCAAGTTGATCGTTCAACCAGTCTGTCAGATTATCTTGCGATTATCGCCTGGAGAAGACAATGGCCCGGCAGGAGGGATTCCCTTATCAGCACTGTCTGTGTTGACAAGGGAATCAAGTAAATTTATTTTCTGCAACCCATGTTGCAGGAAATTCGCTCTGTGTATGGCTGGCAAAAGCAAGCACTAAAGAAGGACCATAATTACTATATAATGTATTCTTCGGGAGGTCTGTCTCTATCAAATCACAGCACTGTTAGCCCTGTATTTTCCTGCAGCATATACGCCCTAATATAATCCATTTGCTTCCATTTTGGCACACATGCTCCACATGCCATTATCAGCCCAATTGCTCCACGCCATTGGTCAACCCCATTCTTAGACTCACTAACTTTGTAAAGTTCCTTTTTGTTTTACCTGTAGCCGATCCTGTGCTCTTCATAATCAGCACAAGTAGACCAGCACTTTCATTGCACACTTCTGGGTCCGCGTGAAGCCTGTTTTGTGGACCCAGGGCTGTGCAGGGATGCTGAGAAAAGTGTGGGAATAGCTGGTAGTGGAATCCCAGTTGCGGAAGATGATCAGGGCCACACCAGAGGGAGGGTCTGGGCATGGGATAACCTTGTCCCTGCACTGTATAAAGAATATGATCTGACAAAGCACCAATGCACCAGCATATGTGCATAAGCTGTAGTCAATCAGGACCATTGTATAAGGCACATCTACTTTTTTTTTCTTCAAGTGTATTTCCTAACCAATTAGAATGTGTTTATGTGTGTGTTTTACCTTCATTTCAAAGCTTTTTCCAGGGGTTACCTTGAGAAAAAAAAGCAGAAAAGAAAACAATTAATTTGGCAGATTTTGCTTTAGTTCTTAAAATATCCAGTACTGCTAAATTTGAATTTTACAGTTATTTTATGCTGAGCTTGAACTTAAACCTGAACTGCAGGCACATGTAAAGCTGCAAAATTTTAACAAAACTCAGAGAATTTAACAAACAAAAAAAAACCAATATGTATATACAGTATATAGAAATAGTTCATCCCCACAATACATGTGAAAATCAGTCCAGAAACAAAAGACCTCAATAGTGCAAAATAATATTAGAGATATGATGTGTATGTGTGTTGCAAAAGTCCAAAATCCCAACAACAAGAAGAACAAAAGAATGCACTTTCCAGAAGATCATGACCACCATAAATAGAGCGATCATGATAAGCATATGACATAAATTCTCTGCTTCGATTTCTCTCAGGCTTCCAAGGGTTAATATTTCAAACTTGCAATAACCCAACATATGCCCAAAGAAAGGAAAGTCCAGCAATGGTGTAAATCCACAAATAGCAATGCTATTAAAAAGGATTAAAAGAACTCCTATATAATTTAGTTAGTGTCCCATACAGCTGTAGGGATTCTGACCAGCATTGGCAGTATGCATGATGATGTCACAGCATCTAGGCTCCATCCCTACGCATTTCAGCAGACTATGACATCTTCCATATACATATTAGATTTTTTTTGTTTGGTCTTTCACTGTTACATGCATTGAGATGGATGCATGGCTTATATATGATCAAGTTTTGTATTTAGATGTAATTGATCTAGCACAGGTAACTATTAGTTTGGGTTTAGGTTTATATTATATATCACAAAATGTATTAGCCTGAAGCTCTTCCCCTCTGTTTGATTGTTATTGAGGAATTAGTCACGCTGGAACTTTATGTTTTTCTTTAAAGCTTATAAATGTCAGGTTTAGAGTGGAAACAGGTTGACTCTCCAAAATTAGTTATTTTTTTATTAAGTCCTGGACAGTTTTTAGGTGACAGCTGCTACAGCAAATATAAATAGTATCAGTTGGACACATTTTGTTTAATAGTGAAGTGTACAGCATACACAGTAATTGCTGCATTTTTTGTTACCTGGGGTCCTGGAGGGCCTGGTGGTCCCATTGGCCCTACATCTCCTCGCTCACCCTTTATCACTGTTTCAACAGATGTTCCACGCTATTAAAGAAAACAAAATAAAATGTTTGGTTACTCCAGGGGATAGTAACAATCATAGGATCTGTGTAAACTGTTCAGTTTCTCGGTACTTCAAGTACTATGTATCTGTTCATTTTTTTAAATGACAATGCTTCCTAACTTTATTCTGGTCTCATTATGGAGGTTAACCGCTAAATAAAAGTACGAAGTATATGACCATTAAATACGTACTCAAAGAGTAAACAAAAAAAAGTGGTCACTTTTACTTTGTGAAGTTTCCAAAGAAAACTGATGTAGCACCCTCCAAGAATAGGATGCTCAGTAAGTTTAGTTTTTGGCTCCTCTGTAGTTATTGATGCAGCTATTGATTTCTTTGGGCTGTTCTAGATTTCACAGGCTGCAGATTTGATTGCTTCCCCCTTTCCCCCATTTTGGATGCTTTCAGAACATAGAGGGCAGACACAGTCAAATGGACAACTTGAAAATGTATGGTGCTGCAACTAATCCCTGAACATACTGTAAATAGCCTGGGGTTTGGAGCAGCCCTGTTCTTATCCTGCTGGAGAAGTTCCCAGCCTCAGGGGCTTATGTCCTTTTGAGGCAGTTCTGCTAGAGTCTGCTGATGTTCACAGATGTCCCAGCTATAGCGCTACTTTTGGAGCTAACTAAGCAGTTTTACCTAAGCATCTGGTCTGAAGAACTCACTGAAAATTGCCTGGCTGGCAGGTGTGTAACTTCCCTGGGACATTGTGAGTACGGACCCGAGCTCGGGACTCTAGTGACTGTGTGCTGTTCTATTTTTGGGGTGCCAGCAGTAGCTCTCTCTGAAACAGCTCTTACAGGCTTTCAGTTATGGCCTTCCCCTTTATGGCTTAAAGACTGTTTAAAGAGGTTTCACCTAGGGAAGTGTGTTCTGTCAGCATTTTTGGGGTATCTCATACTACCCAAACTCCTCTCCTGTTACAAGTTTTGCAAGCAATATATTACCAAAAAAGACATCCCCTAGGCTGTTTAATGGAGCCAGAGTGAATGGAAAGTTGCCTGTGTGATGGGTAGCCTATGCACAGGTTAGGGAAGAACCAGTAAAAATCAGTGGCTTCAAGGGGGGTAGCGCTATACTTACATCTCCTTTTTCACCTTTCTGTGCAATCTCTCCCTGGAAAAAAAGTAAAACAAATAAAAAAATAATAAAAATGGTATTATCTGGTTTATTTATTTTGTCAGTCATCTCAGATGTGAGATACAACTTAAGGGGTTATGCATTTTTTTTGTGATTCATTAGAAAGCCTTATAACCTTCTGCCCAGGGGTTCCAGGAATTCCATCCTTGCCATCCATGCCACTTTTTCCAGGTGACCCTGTGCTTCCCTGTGTGAATAACAATTAGGTATTACATGCAGTTGAAATATAGGGAAGTACAACACACCAATGCTGAATAGCTGATGCTGTAAAGATTTGTATATTTATATTTTATTAATGCATCATGCAGTGAATATGTTTTGTCTGTTTGTATCTTACTTTTTCCCCTTTCATTCCTTTTTGTGGAGTGGATTCCAACTATAGGAAAAAATAAAAGTTAGCATAAGAAAATTTGTTTTTATCATAGCACAATGTATATTAGTTATCTGCTGTCTGATCCTCTGCTGACTTTGTTCACCCAGTGGGTCAGTTTATTAAAACAATTACATAAAATTGTAATCTGGCTAGTTTACTGTACACCTCATTCCTTCTAACAATTTACATTAGCCTTTACAATTTTTTTTATCATCATTGCTAGGAATTAGATTTGGGTTCGGGACTAACATGAGATTGAGGTTTAGGTACAAAAACCCTGCGGTATTATTTATAAAAAAATAAACTACCATACAAAATATAAACTGAATAATAGAATCGTGAAAGAGTAGCTATCACTTCACAGTGCAATCACCGAACTAGTATCAATAAATGCAAACCTACTAACAGTGAAGCGCTCCTTAATAAAATTATCAAATGTACATATAAACAACCAAGCTCATAAATTTACACAACTGTTATAAATCATGTGGAGAGAAAAGTAAATATCATGAAAACAATCCCATACATCATCCAACTAGGTTGTAAGTAAAAAAAAATAAAAAAAAATATGTGTGAACAGTTCCACGTATCATCCAATTAGATTAGATCACCCAATTAGATTGTAAGTGTCCAGAAAAAACACCACCGCAGTTCATGTGCCACAAGTAAATCTTCCACAGTATCAGAGATCTTTTATCAAGGACTGCCACCAAACAGTGTCACCTAAGCTGATGCGATGGACCCCTTAAAATAATCAAGGTGGTCAAAAGGGCTTTTATCGCATAGGTAACAGGTCAGCAGCATCGAGGTCACATTTCCATATTCTGAAGCTCTTGCATAAAAAGGCTCGAAGAGATATATGCAAAGAAGATCCAATAGTTTCGTATTGTCAGTGACTTTTTAATAAAAGGATAAAAAGGAGTAGCACTCACAATGCGCAGAGATACATACAAATGTCTATTCACAGCTTGCATATATACAGTGTAGACATGTCAGCTCAGCAAGATGGCACCTGTTCCCTCCCAGCGTGATGTTGTTACACAGGTCCCACCTGCCTCACGCGTACTTTCTCAAAGGCTTCATTCAGATTGACACCAGTTCTGTGTGCAGGCCACATTTTTTATTGCACATGCACTGCAGCAGCCCAGAGCTGCACACAGGCAGCTATAGAGGTGGATACAGACACAGCAGCTGAACAGATACAACTGGACAAAATCACATGTAAAAATTTTACATGCCTGCAAAAGCAGGTGCATGGATCCGAACACACACTGCCTGTATTCAGATCCATGCTCCCCACATGCATGTCAAATTTTGTCCATGCACGCACTCCATCTTCATCCATCTTTATAGGTTGCCTGTGTGCAGCTCGGGGCTGATGAAAGCACAATTCCAAATGCAGCCTGCATGCAGAACAGGTGTCAACACCCATCTGAATGAAGCCTTGAGCTTTAAGGAATTTGTGCATTTGAAACATTGCTGTCAAAGCCACACGAAAAGACCCTCTTCTCCATTATACAGTATTTGCTACTCAAACTAAAAGACAATTGTGGGCATTCCCCAGCACTGCCCCTGAGCCACTAACAGCATAGAGTAAGAGCCCATTCACACAGGGGCGACTTTGGATCCAACTTGAAGTGGCCCTTGGTCTAAGTCACGCAACATGTCAAATTCCATGTAGTCAATGAGACCCGTCTTAATGTAGACTACTGAAGTCGCTCCGACTTCAGAAAAGGTTCCTGTACTACTTCAATCCGACTTCTAGGTGACTTGTACCCATTGATTTCAATGGAAGTCGCCTCCAAAGTCGGATCGTGTCTTAACTGAAGCAACAATACAGGAAGAGAAAAATGTTTTCTTAGGCAAACCCCTCCTCCCCCCTCCCTCCCACAGAGCTGATTATTGTTTGATTGGCCACTGGAAAGTCGCCTGTCCTGGAGGCGACTTGAAGTCGCCTTGTAAGTTGCGCTGTGGTGCGCACTCAAGTCATGTCCAGGTCGCCTCGCAAAGTCGCGGCCAGAGTCGTGTTGCCCCTGTGTGAACCAGCTCTAACAACTGCACTGCACTGCACAAGCATCAGACCAAAACAGCAACACATGTCACTCCAGATTTCTGTGCACACAAAATCAACTCCAGCACTACTTGCACATTTCCAATTTCTGTTTGATGTCTGTGCACAGAAAGTTTACTTTGACCTGCCAGACTCCTGAGGAAGCCTGTTTCCCAAGGACAGACACCTCAAAATGGGGATGTTTCATGTTTGGTGGGGGGAGCCTTTCTCATTATATACTCATCATATTATACTTGTGATATCCCTCCAATACAGTGGGCAGGATCAAAGGAGTGTCTATTCTATTTTATCTCACAGTGGTAAGAGGGATTGTGGGCAGGTGGTCAAGTTACCGCTCAGGCTATTAAAAGCAATATATATTGAGAAAATTCTAATTCATCTGTAGCACGCCCCACTTAGGAGCTGCAGATGAAAGGGATACCCCACTCCTGAACAGCCAGGCACACCGAATGTTCACAGGCACACAGAGTCAGAGAACAGTCTGTAGCTTTTTTTTTATTATTTATTAGGGGGTTAATAACTTGGATAGGTATGGGAGGCTGTGGGATGCCCACTTGCCTTCAGCAAACTTCAGGGACAACTTCCTATATACATCTATATACAGTTTCTTCTTTACTTTCCTCCTGCACACACTTGTCAGCTTCTGCTGAATTACTCTTAAGGGATCTGACAGACTCCCTATCAGATCAGCAACAGCCCTTAACAGGCAGGAACTCACAGTCCCTTAAGTGTAGCTTAGATGTAATGAAACAACATGTAACTTCTTCTCTGTGGCCACTGATCCCAGCACCACCTCATCAGGCAGCTGCCCCTTTCTCCAGCCCTCCTGGCTCCCTCTCTACACCAGTCCACCTGACTGACTCTTTATCA
Source organism: Lithobates clamitans (assembly GCA_037952925.1). Classification (NCBI taxonomy): domain Eukaryota; kingdom Metazoa; phylum Chordata; class Amphibia; order Anura; family Ranidae; genus Lithobates; species Lithobates clamitans. The sequence continues at coordinate 3,015,540 of JBBGZY010001277.1, forward strand.
GCCCATGAGGCTGACTCTTCACCAGCCCACCCGGCTCACTCCTCCTGACATCCTCCTCAACACTGCATCTTCATCTTCCACCCGACTGCCCCTGCTAGCATGGCCCAACTACTTTAAACATCTCCTAGCAGCAGTAAAAATACTGATGTTTAGCTATATTGGTGTGCTGTTAGGAGACAGCTTTGAGTGGCAAGGAGTGGATGTTCCTAGATGGGCTGTTTTTGCATACAGTTCACTAAAGAGAAAAAAAAGGGACAGTCTCTCCAAATGAGGGATAGTTGGGAGCCATGTGTGACTATAGAGCTCTTTAATGTTGCTGTAAGTTGTTTGGACATGAAATGAAAGGGGTACAGAAAGGAGCTGAGAATTACCTATAAGCATATCATGTAGAAGAAAGGCGGCAGACAATTCAGAGTAGCTGTTTTAAGATGGTGGAAGCATTGCTACATCTTGGCTGAAAATAAGGTAAGGCTTAACTAAGATGAAAGTAGTTCAGATTAAAAGAGAGCAGTGAAGCAGGGACCAGATGAACTGCGATCCAGCCAACAGGCTGGGGGCACTGATCAGTTTATTCTGTGACCTGGAAACGGTGTGTGTGCCGCTCAGGCTCAGTAGAGAGGGGGTATGTGAATGGTACATCCGAAGTTGCTGTTGGAGTGCTGACAGGGGATGGAACCTGTCCTGGCTCCTGCAAGGGTTCAAGAAAAAAGGCTTAGCCCCTGGAAGTCGCACATCTAAGATGTCCTAGAAAGGTGAATAGAGTAGCAATCTCAGCCTGGACTCCAACCAGGCCATGCCTCCAACACGTTTCACTCGGCTCCCCCAGAGAGCTTAGTCATGGGGAACAGTTTATTCTGACAGTAGCGATTCCCACTGTCACACTACAATATGTATGGATGGAGGAATCAGTTTCTGTTTGTTTTTTGTTTTTTTTTGTAGTCCAACAAAGACAAACTCAGCCAGGTCTGACAACACTGTTTGGCAGTTCAGTGCAGCAGAGCCATCGTTGTCAGCCAACTACAGGCTTGTTGGCAACATTATAACCACTTCCCGCCCACCCACTGTCAAATGACGGCTGGGCGGTGCGGCTCTCGTTCTGGGTGGACGTCATATGATGGCCTCCCAGAACGACTGCTCTCGAGCACGGCAATCCTGGCCGCGCGGCGATTGTTGCTAGGGCACGGTAAGACCCCTATCTGTGTAAAGGGCCGCAGCCGTGGCTATTTAACCATGTGATCGACTGTGTCCAATCACAGCTGGTCACATGTAAACAAGGAGATGCCGGTAATCGGTGCTCCACGCCTCACACTGACAGAGTGTGAGGAGAGGAGAGCTGATCAGCAGCATCTCCTCACAGGGAACAGCTAGGTATGTAATCAGGGCACTGATCATCAGTGCCCTGATAACAATTAAGTGCCCACCAGTGCCAGCAATGATTGCCCACCACTGCCAGCAATCAGTGCCAACCAGTGCCCACAATTGCCATCAATCGGTGCCCACAAGTGCCAGCAATCAGTGCCCACAAGTGCCAGAAATCAGTGGCCATTAGTGATACAAGTCAGTGCTGGCTATCAGTGCTGCCTATCAATGCCTATCACTGCTGCCCATCACTGCTCATCACTGCTGCCCATCAATGCCCATCAGTGCCCATCAGTGCCACCCATCAGTGACGCCTATCTATGCTGCCTATCTGTGCCCAGTGCCTACCAGTGCCACCTATCAGTGCCGCCTATCAGTGCTCATCATTGCCATATACCAGTGCCACTTATCAGTACCCATAAGTGCGGCATATTCCTGCCTCCTCATCAGTGCCACCTAATGAGTGCCCATAAGTCCCGCCTCATTAGTGCCCATAAGTGCCACCTCATCAGTGCCCATCAGTGCAGCCTATCAGTGCCCATCAGTGCAGCCTATCAGTGCCCATCAGTGAAGGAAAAAAATTACTTATTTACAAAATTTACTGACAGAAACTAAGAAAAACTTTTTTTTTCAAAATTTGTGGGTTTTTTTTTTAGGAAAAAAGAAAAAACCCAGGAGTGATTAAATACCACCAAAAGAAAGCTCTATTTGTGTGAAGAAAATTATAACAATTTCACATGGTTACAGTGTAGCATGACCGCGCAATTGTCATTCAAAGTGTGACAGCTCTGAAAGCTGAAAAATGGCCTGGGCAGGAAGGGGGTGTAAGTGCCCTGTATTGAGGTGGTTAAAGAGATGATACATGAAAATGTGCAGATTTTTTACCAAGACAAACATTTTAGAATAAAAACCATGACCTGTTTTTTTTTTCTGTTTAAATTTTGATATCTAATGTAGTTTGTATCTATATAATTTCAGTCTGCTTAATGTAATGTTTTAACTAATGAAGCTTACCGCAGCACTGCCTGGAGGACCTGGGCGACCCTCTGGACCCTTTAAAAAGAGACAAGTTAAGATACTGCCTTCATAGAATGCATTTTTTTTAACAGATGTCATTTTATTGAAATGTATGTAATGATATACAAAGAGAATATCAGGGAAGCCATAAAGATAACATTGAGCTCAGTCAAGTATACATCATTTTATACATTATGGGTTATAAACTGCATAGCAACTGTCAGGGACACACAGTAAACAATAACCAGTAAAGGTAGGCATAGAATGACATGTGATGAACACAATCATGTCGTGTATGGTCTCAATGCTGATGCTCTGAACCATGGGCAATATATGAGAGGGGGGAGGGGGAGAAAGAAAAAAGGGGAGGAGGAAAAAAAAAGGGGGGGTGGTATGAGAAGGATAGAGAGGGTAAGAGAAGGATCAAAGGGTAAGAGAAGGTGGGAGGGAAAGAGAAGAGAAGGGAACAAAAAAAAGAGGGAAAAAAGACAGCCATGGCACTCCAGAGAAAGGAGTTACATCTAGAATTCTAGAACAATTTAGAGGGTAAGATCTATAGCTTCCACCTAAGCCATCCAGATTTGATCAAACTTCTTGGGGCTATTTCATCTCATATATGTAAGCTTATAAAGGGGTGGAACTGCATCTACCATGGACCAGGCAGAGAGAGTTGGAGGTTTCCATTTAGATAAGATTGTTTTCCGTGCACAGAACACTGTATAGAATAAGAACAACTGCTTGTAGAGAGTTGTGGCAATGTTATCAGTAATATCAAATAGGAGTGATTGGTCCATAGCAACTGACTGCTTTTAAAAATTAACTGCACTTTTGTTGAGAAAAAACATTCCCCTCTGCAGTGTACAGAACGCCTCCAAGTTGCCATATTACATTGTATTTTACAGATAATTTCAGCACTGCAGATTGAAAAAAGAAAGATCATTTTTAATAACATTTAATTACAACATGACTTGTGTAGCAATTGTATATGTTATAGTATTTTTTTTATTTGCTATTTTTTACCCCTCAAAAGCAGACTTACCTTTAAGATCAGCAACCACTACCATTCAAAATGGTTAAATATAATCACAGAACCAAACTGTGTCTATAAAATGACCGACTTACAGAAGGCATTTAGGACAGTGGTGTTCAGCAGTATAGCCGATAATCTCTGGGGGGCATAATATGCCCTAAGTAGGAATTTAAGCTGAATAAATATTTCTCTGGCTGAAATCACAAGGGGAAGGTATTGCTGCACCCTTCTCAATCTTTGTCTGTCAAACTCAGGATATCTCTCTTCCACATGAAATTACTGAGTAACCTGGGAGGTGCCATTACTCGTAATCCTAAGGTACAATGAGGAAAGTATTTTTCCTATAATATTTGAAATGGGGAATCCCTCTACCAAGTAAGAAGCCAGGGTGACAGCGCCAGGAAATTGAGCTTAAAAAGCATGCTAAAGTTTTAAGAACCTAAAGAACATCCACTCAGGTAGGTAGCTCGAAATTACGTCCCACTTCATCAAAAGAGAGGAGACATTCTTCGAGAATATCTGCTGCAGAGTTTTAATACGAAATCTAATTGTGATAGGGAGGGATTGGCCCACAGCGGGGTGTGGGGAAAGATAGTTTGTGGTTTACCTGTTGCCACAACAGTACAGCAGTTTTCATAAAGGTAGTGATGTTCAGGTTAGAGCGGAGTCACCTAAACAACAAATTACTAAGCTCCGAGTATGAGTCCAGGAGCGCCCCCTCAAAATTCACTGCTGGGTTAGTATTAACTTGGGCAAACCACCATTCAACTGTGAGAAATACCACCGCCAGGATAATCACTTTTAAAACAGGGGAGAGCCAACCCTCCCAAAGAAAGAGGAAGTTGTAGGGTAGACTTGTCTACTCTGTGGGTGGTTCCCACCCAAATAAAGGAGGTGATGGCCTGATAGAGTTGAAGGAAAGGCATTAAGTATAGGTACCAGAGTACTTCTAAAGACATTTTAGAAGGTAGGACTTTCTATTGAGGTTGACACTGCCCAACAAGTCAATGGTAACGTCTTCCATACTGCACGTTTTTGGATTAGTGGTTGAAGGATTGAATAGATATTGGGGTTGATTTACTAAAACTGGAGAGTGCAAAATCTGGTGCAGGTCTGCATAATAACCAGTCGGTTTCCAAGTTTTTTTGTCAAAGCCTAATTGAACAAGCTGAAGTTAGAAGCTGATTGGCTACCATGCAGAGCTGCACCAGATTTTGCACACTTCAGTTTTAGTAAATCAACCCCATTATCAGACAGGTAACTCGGCAGGTCTTTCTGTATACGGATTCCTAATTATCTGAAGTAGAAGACCCACATAAGCAGAGCAGGCATTTTTGGAGGAGGCACTGACTGGAATAGGGTAAATGACACAGATTTATCACAATTGAGTTTGATACCCAAATAGTAGCCAAATGTGTCAATAATTTCCAGAGCTGCAGTAAGAAACATTTGTGCATCATTCAGATATAACAAAGTGTCATCTGCATAGAGGGATAGAAGGTCCCACCAAGACACCTTGTGCTGTATGGGAAGAATGCAACAACAATGCCAGGGGTTCAATTGCCAAGGCAAAAAGGCCCAGTTAGAGGAGGCGTCACTGCTCCATACCTTGGTGGAGTGGGAAGAGTGTGAACAGTATGTCATTAGTTCAAACTCTGGCAGTGGGAGCATAATAGAGGAAATGTTCCCAGGAAATGAAATTAAGTCCAAACTCAGATTTGAGCAAAACCATCCATAAGTATTTGCATTCCTCCAAGTCGAAAGCCTTCTCAGTATGAAGAAAAGCCACCACCCCTACAGTCCCAGAGCTACTAGAATGAGCAATATTGGTATATAATCTGCGCAGGTTATTATCCATGTCTCTTCTTGTCATGAAGCCAGTTTGATCCCTGTGGATCTGGGAGAGAATGACCTTGTTAAAGTGGAAGGCTAACACTTTCGTAAGTACCTTAGCGTCTACATTTAAAAGTGAAATGGGCCTGTAGGAAAAGCAATGTTCTGGATCCTTACCAGGCTTCGTGACTATGGAGGCATCTAGGGTAGAAGTTAGAACCTCATGTAGCTTACCCTCCAGGAGTTCCCCGTAAGTTTTAAAGAACTCAGCAGGCAATGCATCATCTCCAGAAGTTTTCCCAACCTGGAAAAAGCTTATAACCCTTGAATATCTTTCAGGGTGAGAGGAGTTTCAAGCAGTTGGAGGGAATGTGCCAATAAAACAGGGAACTTAATACAGTCTAGAAAAGATCCCAGGCCTTCAGGGTCATAATTAGATCAAGAGGAATACAGTCATATGTAGTAGACAATAAAATGAGAATTGATGGTCACTGGGTCTGTTAACAACCACCCTGAAATTTGCTGTATGCGCCGAGGTAGTTTGTTCTTTGGATAGCCATGCCAGCAGCCTACCTGTCCTCTCTCCCTGATCAAAGATCCACTGGAATTGGTATAGCATTTTCTTTTTGATAGCAGTTACTCATAGGAGCATCACCTCAAGGTAAGCCGCTTGCATATTCCTAAATACCCCCAAATCTCCATTATCAGAGTAGTAAGCTTCCAACTTATTAGCCCTAGCTTCAACCTCAAGATAAATTTGGATACACAAAACAAAACAGATGGCGCACAGGCCTAGTGCATTATCCTCAACAATAATCTTTAATATTTAAGCATAAGTAAAATACTCGCAAATTGACAAATTTGACAAATTGACAAACTAGGCCTGTGCACCCTCTGTTTTGTTTTGTGTTTCCAGTGATCTTACGACTTCCCCAGTCATATGAGGGCAGCAAGGTATGAGATTATAGACAACTACCACTTTGGTCCCACTTTCAAGCACAGGGGATTTTGTGTTCATTATTTACTCAGGATAGATTTGGATGCCTGACATATTGTACCGATAGTCAGTTGATAACGGCCACAGATTTATGCCTTAAAGGGAACCCAGATGACTGCAGGTTCAGCTGTGTTTTGATTAACCACACAATAGTCCTGTATAGCCGTCGCCATCACAGGCTCAACGTGGTCATCAGAATTCCAATAGCGTGACAGCCTCCAGAATTTAGAAGTAGGGACTACTGTGGTCTGTATACTGTATGTGAAAGAAGGGGGGTGGAGGCACCAAACTGTGATAGTCCGATCATATAATTGTGTGTTAGTGTAATATATACACTTACTGGTTCACAGGATGGAGATGCCCATCTGGGGTAGAGGTGTCCTGGGGTGTACTGGTACTGCACTACAGGCTCCGGTGATGTTCCTTCGGCCATACGGGTATTAGATCCGGTCACAGGCTGTTCAGGGGTGTCCACTGGATGGGAAGCTCCACGTTAACCATACTGGAACGCGGAAGTGGAAGTGACGTCACCAATGCACGGCGGGCAGCCAGGCACACGATAAGGATTGTACAGGATTGTTCGTAGTGTACTGTTTGACCTGCCCATGTGGCCTCTTCTATGTAGGCAGGATTATACACACCCTGCACCAATGCTTTGGCGAACATAGGCGTTTTATAGAGAAAGGCTGGGACAAACATAGTGTCCCTCTTCATTTTTTGAAGGAACATCATAAATCCACCATGGGCTTCAAAGTCTGGGTCATAGAGGCCATCCCCAGAGGTCTTCCTGCTGCAGAACGTTTTAAACGCTTATGTCAGCAGGAGAACTACTGGATATGTTAATTGAGTACTCTCTCGCCGGGGGGGGGGACTCAATGAAGAAATAGAGACACATTCCTTATTGTAGTTCGATTTCCCCCTTTTTTAATTTCCATATACTTTTTATTGGTGTCTTACAGCAAAAGATTCCTTCTGTGTCACTTTTTACTTACCCCAGGACATTGAGTTACTTGGGGGACGATGCCCCCTCATGTGCTTAGTAAGTAACTCCTGGTCCCAATAATAAAAACTTCTTTATAATTCCCCCCCCTCCCCACTTGTTTAACCCCCCCCCCCTCTTTTTTATGTCCTTTCTGATCTTACCCCTAAACAATGTGTTCCATTACTTATAAATTATTGTAATGGTGTATTTTTTTAATCAATCCAATAATTTTTTATTTTTTAATAATATAATTTTTTCCTTATTATTTTTAGTTTTAGTTTTAATTCACATTTATTGCTCATATTTTGTATTAAACAATTGATTTTCAACTTATCCCTTTTTTTATTTTTTGTTTTTTGTGAAACTCCTGCCCATATATTTAAGCCAGATTTCCTGCCCATGTATTTAAGCTGCTCTCCTCCTGAGAGCAAACAGGTCAGTAGAAGGAGCTGTGAGCCCTGAGCGTGTAAAAAAAAAAGAAAGAAAAAGCCTGTACAATCCTTATCCTTTGCCTGGATGTCTGCCGTGTGTTGGTGACATCACTTCCGCTTCCACGTTCCAGTGTGGTTAGCGTGGAGCTTCCCATCCAGTGGACACCGCTGAACAGCCTGTGACCATATCTAACACCCTTACAGCTGAAGGAATGTCACCGGGGCCTGTAGTGCAGTACCAGCACACTTCAGGACACCTCTACCCCAGATGGGCATCTCCACCCTGTGAACCAGTAAGTGTATACATTACACTAACACCCAATTATATGATAGGACTATCACAGTTTGGCGCCTCCACCCCCCTTCTGTAATGGACACCCTCTGAGGATGGCTACCTTCTTGTTTTAAATAATACTGACTGATTTAGATGTGCTATTAAAGCTACCATTGCACCACATACAAAGGCATCACATCATTCGGAGCACCGGAATCCCCTCTTTTTTATGTATTCTGTATGTATCAACATGGGGGCATGATCTGAGATTCTTTGAGGAATTATAGACACCTCTTCTACCTTAGCCAAGACAGGGTTGCTGACATAAATGAGGTTGATGCTAGACAAGGTAGCATGGGTAACCAAGTGACATGTATAACATTTCAGCTGCAGATGTTTCCATCTCCAGGCATCTGTGAAAACCCAAAAAGTTGCCCATTTGGATAAGGGGGAGTCCATGTTTGCATCAGGGGCAAATCTGTTTAGATGCAGACATAGAGCCATATTAACCCTTTCATGACTAAGCCTATTTTTGAAATTTGGTGTTTACAAGTTAAAATCCGTATTGTTTGCTAGAAAATTACTTAAAGCCCCCAAACATTATATATATATATTTTTTAGCAGAGAATCTAGAGAATGAAATGGCGATTGTTGCGATATTTTTTATCACACTGTATTTGTGCAGCGGGGTTTTAAAGCAAATTTTTGGGAAAAGGGACACTTTCATGAATTTAAAAAAAAACAAACAGTAAAATTAGCCCAATTTTTTTGTATAATGTTAAAGATGATGTTAGGCCGAGTAAAGAAATACCATACATGTCACGCTTCATAATTGCACGCACTCGTGGAATGGCGACAAACTACGGTACCTAAAAATCTCCATAAGCGATGCTTTTCCTTTTTTTTTTTACGATTACCAGGTTAGAGTTACAGAGGAGGTCTAGGGCTAGAATTATTGCTCTCGCTCTGACGATCACGGCGATACCTCACATGTGTGATTTGAACACCATTTACATATGCGGGTGCGACTTCTGTATGCGTTTTCTTTGCTGCGCGAGCTCGCGGGAACTTGGGCGCTTTAAACTTTTTTTTTCTTATTTATTTTTATTTTTAGAAATTGTGTTTTTTAAAAAAAAAAAATTTTGATCACTTTTATTGCTGTCACAAGGAATGTAAACATCCCTTGTGACAGTAATAGGTGGTGACAGGTACTCTTTATGGAGGGATCGGGGGTCTAAAAGACCCCCGATCCCTCTTTTGCACTTTACAGTATTCAGATCACTGAAAACGGCGCTTCTGAACACTGTGTATTTTTTTTAAATCGGCGCCATTGGCAGTCGAGTAAACGGGAAGTGACGTCATGACTTCGCTTCCGCGTTTACAATTGGTAGGCTGGAACGAAGGGGCGACGTCCCCTCCCGCTCCACCGGTATAACAGCCGAGCAGCTTTTAGCTGCATCGGTTGTTATATCTGGATAGCTGTTCACCGGCTCTACAACATGGTACTGGGATGATGCCTGCAGCTGTAGGCATCATCCCAGTATAAGCCCCGAAAGCCGAGTACATACATCTGTGTACGCTCGGCGGGAAGGGGTTTTAAAAAAGGATGGTTAGAAAAGAGACAATTTGCTGGTGGCAGAAAATACAGTCCCACTAGTACCATTGGCAAATTGTCAATACCTGCATGAATCCAGATTTATTTGTCCTCTGGGTCCAGATCTAGATTTAGGAGCTTGAATGGTAAAAACTTGTGGACTAGTGTACTCACATCTCGTGCATGATAACAATGGCCCACCCAAGGATTTTTAGACTGATTATCCTATTCCCTGTTAGGTGTGTTTCCTGCAAAATTCAGATATGGGGTTGATAGGGCCAAAGCCCAGAAATCTCCACAGTAGAATCAGTAAACTCAAATTTATAAATATAGCTAGGAGGGACCATATTTCCAAGAACAATTCACCCGAATGAAATCCGTCAGCTGGAGGAAGCACAAAGCCGTTGGGACCCACTAGCCAACTCAGTAGTAGTAAACACTATTCCCACAGTGTCAGAAACCATGAAATCAGACCGAGACAGAAGTATAGTTAAATCACACTTGTTTAATAATAAAAGTAAATAGAACAAACGTAGTCAAAACATAGCCAGGAACCAGAACGGATAGTCTGTGATGTTGACTAAGGCGAAGGTAGAGATCCTCTGGGCTTGACGGCTTAAGTAGGCAGGACTGACGAGCAGGATGTCATCAACAGCTGAGCAACTGTGGAGAGATATGAGCTGGCAATTAGCCGACAGCTGAGCGTCCAGCTCAGAGAAGGAAGGGCTGAGCCCAGCCCTGACAGTACCCCCTCCTCAATGACCCCTCCCCCTCGGAGGACCCCCGAGCTTGAGTGGAAAACGCCAATGGAAATCAAGGAGGAAGATAGGGGCATGTACGTCCAAGGATGAGACCCAAGAGCGTTCCTCCAGACCGTACCCTTTCCAATGCACCAGGTACTGTATGCACCCACGGAACCTACGGGAGTCAACAATGGACTGTGCTTCATACTCCTCATGGTTCTCAACCTGTACAGGGTGAGGATGTGGCACCGAGGATGTAAAGCGGTTGCAGACCAAAGGTTTTAATAAGGAGATATGAAATACATTCTAAATACGCATATTAGAAGGAAGGTCTAATATGTAAGCCACTGGGTTAATCCTGCGAAAAATACAGAAAGGCCCAATAAACCGAGGTGCAAACTTCAGTGAGGGAACACGAAGTCGAAGGTTGCGAGATGACAGCCAGACCCTGTCTCCCCAACCTGATAGGAAGGCGCAGTCAGGCGTCTGTGGTCAGCATGGAGTCTACCTATCATTACAATGTCACAAAGCCTCCTGGACTTGTGCCCAAGTGGAACGAAGACCATGGAGATGCTCCTCTAATACAGGAATATTCTGCAGAACAAACGAGTCAGGCAGCATGGAAGGTTGGAAACCATAATTCCCCATAAACGGGGACAATCGGGAAGCAGAATTCAAGGCACTGTTGTGAGCAAACTCTGCCCACGGTAATAGGTCTGACCAGTTGTTATGATTGTCAGAAATATAGCAATGTAGGAATTGCTCCAAGGACTGATTGGCTCATTCTGTGGCCCCATTAGATTGCGGGTGATACGCAGAGGAGAAAGCAAGCTGAACTCCCAACTGTGCACAAAAGGCTTGCCAGAACCGGGACACAAACTGACTACCCCTGTCGGAGACAAACACTGTCTGGCTGGCCGGCCGGCTGCTATGTTTTATCTTTGCTTTTAAAATCTGCTGTTTACGTAAGTGCAATAATCTATTTGTATAAACTGTTTATACTTACTGATTTGCGCTATGGAGAGCCGTCTCATTACTCTTTTTGGGTCCTCCCTGCTGCTTGCTTTTTGATCCTTTGGATGGATTGTGAATCGTATCAGGACGTTATTACTGACTGTGCACCTGGTTTATTTGCAAGCTGATTCACAGCTTGCTGTTGGTAAGCATTTCATTTATCTGGTGGTGGATTCTTTCACATGGTGTCATCTGGAGGATTTATTAGCTTCATTGCACCTTATTGGACATCATTGGAATCTATATTGGGACTTTATTATTTCACTGGTGTGATTTTTTTATTGTTATATTTTTTTCTATATCACATGGGTTGTGTTTAGTGTGTTTTTTTTCTGACATTTATGTGGATCCCTCAGGGATCTATTTGTAATATATTACTCTTGTTTGCATCGTGGTTCTTATTTAAACCAAAGGATAAACCCGGCCACGAGGGGTTATGGCACCAGGTTGAAGGTCAATTGCGCAATCATACGGCCGGTGTGGAGGCAAACTACTGGCTTGACCTTTGTCAAAGACATCGCTAAAATCGCGGTACTCCTCCAGCAGGGAGGAGAGTGAAGAGGTGCACAAGACCTTGGCTACCTTCTGGAAACATGTCTTACTGCATTGTGGCGACCAGGAGAGAATCAAAAGAGGGGTTGTGCCTCTGTAACCAAGGATAACCAATAACCAGCGGAAACTTAGGTGAGGAAATAACATGGAATTGGGTTATCTCATGGTGAAGAGCCCCTATGGCCATGGACCACGAAACCATCTCATGAAACACATGGGCAGGCTGTAGGGGTCTCGCATCAAGAGCCTCAATGGCAAGTGGAGTGTCACTCAACTGCAGCAGAATCAAGTGCTTCGATACAAAGGTAGCATCAATGAACAGGCCTGCAGCCCCAGAGTTGATTAGAGCCTGTATCTCGACGGACGACTCAGGCCAAGAAAGGGTGACCAAATCAGGGGCTTATCCTTCTGGATAACTGGGGACAAAACAACGCCACCTAAGGTCTGTCCGTGACAGGACCTCAAGGTTCGGATGTTCCCTGAACGGGTAGGAGAATACTTCAAAAAGTGACCTGCCTGGCCACAATAAAGGCACAATCTCTCCCTCCTCCTAAAGGTTCTCTCATCCGCAGAGAGACGCGTGAAACCCAAGTGTATGAGTTAACCTTCACTGACCAACTCGGTACCAGGAGGCATGGGAGGTGAGGGAGGCACGGGTAGGACTGCAAAGCTCGGAGACAAATGTACAGGAGGCTTCCGCAAGCGCTCCTTAAAAGAGTCTTTCTCTGAGTCTGGAGTCAATGAGGATGACAAACGTGATCAACGTCTCCAGCTCAGTGGGTATATCTCGGGCTGCTATCTCATCCTTGATGGTATCCAAGAGACCATGAGAAAAAGTAGCCACGAGGGCCTCATTATTCCACGCAACCTCTGCCTCTGGTATAGTCGGCAACAGTTCTCGTACTCTGTTTGATGGACATGAGGCACTTGGCAGCAGAACCGGGAATGTCAGATACCCTTTTTTAAATGAGTCCACAAACTCAGGGTAACTCAAGACAACAGGTTTTTGCATCTCCCATAGAGGGTTTGCCCAAGCCTAGGCTCTCTCAGAAAGCAAAGATATCACGAAACCTACTTTGCTTCTGTCTGTGGGAAATGCCTGGGGCAGCATCTCAAAGTATATCTCAACCTGGCTGAGAAACCCTCTGCATTGGACTGGATCGCCCCCAAATCGCTGGGGAAGCGGAGCAGAACCAGACATCCCTCTTATAGAGGTAATACTTGAGGCGGGTGCCTGCACAGAGACTGGCGCAGAAGCAGGGACGGCCTGCAACACAGGTTGTACCGGAGCAGCCACAATGGGAGATTCCAGATGAGCCGTGCGACTCAGGAGCGCTTGCAATACCATGGCAAACTGATCCATGCGGTGATCTTGCTCATCCAATCTGGAAAAAATATTACCAAGTGGATTGACTGTATCTTCTGAATTCATGGCCTTGTCCTACTGTCAGAAACCATGAAATCAGATCGAGACAGAAGTACAGTTAAATCACACTTGTTTAATAATAAATGTAAATAGAACAAACGTAGTCAAAATATAGCCAGAGTTCAGGAACTGGAACGGATAAGCAAGCCAAACGTCAGGGAGCCGGAGATGAGTGTAGTAAAACAGCAAGCAGGATCTGGAGCCAGAAGGGAGGTCAGCCAAGCAAGTCTTTCAACAGGAATGCAGGAGACCGTCTCTGATGTTGACTAAGGCGAAGGCAGAGATCCTTTGGGCTGGACGGCTTAAGTAGGCAGGACTGAGGAGCAGGATATCATCAACAGCTGAGTAACTGTGGAGAGATAGGAGCTGGCAATTAGTCGACAGCTGAGCCCAGCTCAGAGAAGGAAGGGCTGAGCCCAGCCCTGACACACAGAAAGTACATGGATCCATGTGAACACCCATCTTGACTAGTTTCAAACAAATTAAGGAATCCACTGGGCTCCTAGGCAGTTCTACACAAAATTAACAGTAGAAAGTATAGGGTAGTTTCTCCATCCTGTAAACGCAAGGCAAAGCAGGCAGAAACAGCATACTGTACTGAATACCTTTGTTCAAGAGGTATTGCTTCACAGGGTCAAAAGATTTGCAGGGTTTGTGGGTATCTACCGCAAAGTCCAGAAAAATCATACGTTTAACAGCCTCATAGCATACTGTATCCAACTTATGAACTTAACGTGGGACCAAATCTCAATCACAAAAGTTTAGCAATTGGAGAATAAACGTACGTGGTGCTGTCCTAGGAGGTCCATGATCTGATGGCATCCTGTGGGCATTCTCCACTGAGAAGGAAGAAAACGAGGCCTATTGGAATATAGTTTGTAGCAGGCGCTCCTTAAATCTTTATGCTCCAGCTCTTCTGTTCCCTTTGTCAACCCCAAAATCTTAAGGTTATTATGTTAATTGCAGTTTTCTGCATCCTCAGCTCCGGATTCCAAGAATTTTACCTTGGTTTGTAGTGTGTGGAGGAGAATAGAGTGGAATCCCCTGTACGGCACTCAGTTCTTGGTACTATGATGACGGATCTTATCTTGCGCAAGAGTCCGATTAGTTTGGTAGTTTGAGAGGCAGATATGTATCCTCTGTCTGTGTCGAAATATTGGCAGTGCCTGTGGTGTGCTTTCCCGCCACTCCAGAGTTGATTGTTGGTTCTCTTTGGTGCCAAGGCTCAGATTGCTGTCTGCTCCTCATCATTGTACTGAAATGGGACAATGATCCGGGTCAACGGGGAGATAAGGCAGGGAATCAGGATGAAAGTTCCCCTCGTGGCAACAGAGCTCCTCTATTAGACGTCCATCCCAGTTGTCATCTTAGTCACGTCCCCCATAAAATGCATTTTAGTTTTTATTTTGCAGATATCTTAAAGCATATGTGTCAAACACAAGGCCCGCAGGCCCAATCCAGCCCTCCAGGCAATTTCATGTGGCCCTCGCACTTCTTCTGCAGCTCGGCCCCCAGATTCTTCCTGAAATTGAGTTTGACACCCCTATCTTAGATCTTAGACATCTTTTCAGTAAGACAGAAAAAATACTCAACACAAGATTAGCACTGCTTAACTAATAACTGAAAAGAAAATAAGGGAAACTGAGTCTCCTAGATTGGCTTAAAAGAACTATCCTCTACAAGGTGTGCCAGTTACAATATTTTTTATACAAGACGGATATCAAATTTGACATGATGAACATAAGAATTATTATTATAATAAAATATTAGTTCCTTACTATTAGTCCTTGTGGTCCAGGGTCTCCCTTGTCACCTTTAGGACCCATCTCCCCTGAATCGCCTGCTACTCCGGGATCTCCCTAAATAGCAAATTACAAAAGTCCTTGTTACATTAAGTCAAACATTTAGTCAAGAAAGGGACTAAAAGAGAAAAACACTTGCCTTTTCTCCTTTGGCAAGCAGGCTCTTGTCAATTGATGTAATCTGCAAAATCAAAATAAAATGTTGCCAAAAATACCTACCATGTTAAAACAGCTTAAAAATAAAAGAAAGCAAGCTTAATGCTTACTGAACTTCCTGGGGGTCCTGGTTGGCCCTGAAAAAGTTAAGTTAAAGTAACTTTAACACTTTAAATACAGATTATTTCAACAACAAACCAAATAATAGCTCTAAAACTGAATTTTAAACTAACATTTAATTTTTTTAATAATTGAAGAGCAACTCTGTACTATAAGTGAAAGAAAAAGCTAGTGATGCTATTAAAATATATCTAAAGCTCAAAAAAAATGTTTGTTTGGATACAGCCGGGGATGGGTAAAACAATTGTCAGGATGCTATTGCTGTCTGTGTTTTTTTGTGGAGATTGCTTCTCACTTCTAATCCAGAAATGCAGCAGGAAATGACAGGATTTTTATCTAAGACAGTTGCCACCATAATGGGTTACCTTATTGGAAGATTAGCCTTCTGTTCGTGTTCCAATGATAACTGCCCATTTTTTAGATTTCCTACCTCTTTCTGTTGTGGTGACAGTGGTCACAAAATGAATTAACCTAAATCTGTGTAAGGTTCTATTTACATATACTGTATGTGAATTAGGTGCATTTTAAATCTTATCCGTTTAGCATGACATGTGAACCAAACCAGATTTTTATGAAGGCGGTTCATATATCTGCGGTGCAGCGACAGTGCAAAGTGAAAGTCCTGTGCGTTGCGGGTCAGATGCGAATTCCAGGCTCATTGACTTCTAACGGAACGCTTCTGAATCTCACATGTCATCAGTTTTGAATATGAATTGAGAAAAAAAACAGTGTTGGGGTCCCCTCTTCGGGAACGGATTTTAAAGGGGAACCACACACCAAAATAAAAAATGTGTTGTGGTCCCCCCCCCCCCCAAGTCATACTAGTCTCTTAGGTCTGGTATGAATTTTTAAGGGGAACCCCATGTCAATTTTTTTTTTTTTAATTGGCCTGGGGGTCCCCCCAAAATTCATACTAGACCCTTATCCGAGCATGCAGCCTGGCAAGCCATGAAAGAGGGGAGGAACAAGTTTAAGGGTCTCTTCCCCACAACCCTTGCCAGTGGTTGTGGGGATCTGCAGGCAGGGGGTTTATTGGAATCTGGAGGCCCCCTTTAACAAGGGGGCTCCTGTATCCTGCCCCCCTATGTGAATGAGTAGGGGTACATTGTACCCCTACTCATTCACTAAAACAAGTGTAAAAACACAAAACAAAACACAGAGACAGTTTTTGACAATCATGATGAACGCAACCGCCTTGACCCGAAAGAAAAAAAAGAAGGGCTCTGTGACCCGAAAAAAGAAAAAAGGCTTCCGCTGCCTGACAGTTTTGCCAGATGGCCCAGCCCCAGCATACATTTTCAATGATTTAAAGGGGTTGTAAAGCCTCAAGGTTTTTCATCTTAATGCATTCTATGCATTAAAGCGGAGTTCCACATTTTTTTTGTTTATTAAAGTCAGCAGCTACAAAAAGTTTAGCTGCTGACTTTTATTAAACAGACACTTACCTGTCCCACGCTCAAATGATGTGGCCGCACGGAGCCTCACTCCTCTCCCCCTCCTCTCCGCGACGCCTGCATTGAAACTGTGGGCACCTGGCTGTGACAGCTTGTGGCTTCATGGCCAGGCACGCACTGCGCATGCGCGAGTCGTGCTGCACTCTCCCAGTGGACAGGCAATCTTCTGGGACCTGTGACATGTCCCAGAAGATTGCTGAGAGGGAGGGGCCACCTAGGGGGAGAGGGGGAGTCGCCTAGACAGCCGTAGTCGGAAGCAGGAAGTGGGACAGGAAGTCCCACTCAAAACTAAGCACTCACTCCCCCCCCCCAAAAAAAAGTCTTGTAGGTGTCACTTAACCTCTTGGCGCTGGCCACACGCAAATATGCAGCCTTTTGGTGGGTGGTCCTTGGAGCGGCAGCAGCAGCATCCTAAACCCCTTAAAGAGCCGGGAGGCACCACTCCATGGAGTTAAAGGATAAGTGCACTTTAAAGGATAAGTTCACATTTTCAGAAAAAAATAATTTAAAAAATTTCAGAAAAAAATTTTGCAGGTGAAAAATGTGCATTTATTATTTTTTAATGCAAGAGCCTGTAAAGCATTGTACTAGCAGATCACTAATGCCATGCAGGTTTCCTGCAGACCTGTCCGTGTTTCTGCTTCCTTGTACCTCGTGAAAGGAAACCAATACTTTCTGACAGGAAGAATTAATGAATTAACACAGCACCCAGTGCCACAACGCCATGGTAGTTAATTGAAAACTGCAGAGGCTGCCAGACCTTGTAGTTTTTCATTCACAGAGCACTGTGAATGAGTGACGTGGCCAGGTAGGAGGAGCCCGCACTGACCCTTTTTTTTAATTTTGACAGCTAGCGAGTGGAGAAGAAGCCCCGCTAGCTGGCACAGCGGGGATCGGGAAGGTGCAGGGGCCGGTGCATTCATAAAATGTTACATGACATACCCCGAATATGGGTGTAACATGTTATCATAGGTGAACTTATCCTTTAAAACTATGTGCACTTTTCCTTTTTGCCCCTTTTCCCTTACCTATCCAATTCCATCCTCTCAGTCCACAGATGCATACTTACAGAGCTCCAAAGGCCACTGTTTGGGGGATTTTTCTAATCTGGCACCACAAGTCTTCTCTGTCCTAGCTGCACCTGCCTATTACAGCCCTGAAGACTTCTGTCTTGATTGTCTTTTTTCACCTCCGGCCTCAGGGATTGAGAGAGACAGCTCCATAGAAGTTTGTGAGGGTGTAATGCACAGGTACGGCCAGGACAGAGAATACTTGCAGTCATGGACCTCCGCAGGTAGGGGCAAGAGGGGGTGAGTGACCCCCCTGGAATTGGCAAGGGCCGCACCCTTTAGCTGTGCTGGCTCTCTGGGTTTGTGCGAGTCAGCTCCACAGCTGCTTCAGATCAGTGTCACTGAGATTACAGAGCTCTTTACTGCCACCTCTGGCTGCTTCCTGTATGTATGCCCCTCCTGTTTGCTTTGCTGCCTGTTGTATTTTCACAGGGACGTGTGGAAACAGGACTTGGGAGAAGGAAGACCACCTTACAAGTGAGGGCTGTTAGTACAAGTGAAGGGAGGAGGCTGTTTGTGTATAGGGGGGAGAGCTGTGTGTGTGTGGGGGGCCTGACATATATGCAGATGAGGGGGGCAGCTGAGTAAATACAGGTATGATCAGTGAAGGGGGGTGCTAGATACTGTATAGGAAAGATCATATCATCTGTCCTGTCCTGTATACAACTATATAAACCCATCTTCCTTCCTGTATTCCTCCATCACTGACTGCAGATATACATAATCTGTCCTGTATACAGCTATATACACACACCTTCCTTCCTGTATATATTATTACAATCCACCACCTATATATACACGTGCTGTACAGGCCACATTTTATGGGCACAATGAGACTGCAATTGATGGGCACATGCTTGCGTTTTATGTGATAATGACTAAGCCCCTCCCCTTCATGACATTGTCAAAAAGGGGTGGAGCATGGGTGATATAAAACGATGCCCCTCCTGAAAAAAGTTCTGCGGACGCCCATGCTTGCAGTGCTGGATGTAAACAGTCCCTAAAGCCCTTGGCCATCAGATTCTGGTAGAAATGCATCTGTAGAGTACGAGAGCAGTATCAGGGGCAAACATTTCGAGCGTACTTTGTTTTAAGTGCACATAACATTTACCTGCCACAGAGTAAAATCATTTATCCTCCTTTGCCTGACAAGCAAACTCAAACTGTGCAAATATCAAGAATAAATGGTCAGAAATGCAAACCATGTGGCAAGTAAATTGGTTCCCATAATTCCTATACAGTATTTCATCTGTGTATTTAGCTTTTTGCCCGGAGTATAGATTTAAAAAGATTATGTGTTCACAGTCATTGCTTGTCACTAGGGAAAAAGATGTCCATATGTAAGTAAGCAGTCTTTCTCCTAGAAAAAAAGAATAACCTGAAATTTAGGTCTGCTATTGTGGACAGGGTCGTCTTCAAGGCAGGGCAAAAGGGGCAGCTGCCCTGGGCCCTGTCATTCTTGTGGAGCCCAAAGCAGCTGCCTCATACTTGCCAATTTTCCCTGTATAAATTCCATAGTCCCTTGAGGTTTTAGTCTGTGCTGTGTCCTGATATCTCAGTGTCAATTTCTGTTACTAATGCTGCCCAGCTCTGCCCTATTCTTGTGTACAGGTGACTCACCTGCAGACCCTGTTTTTACATGTAAATACCGGACTTGATATGTAAATAGCAACAGCATTCATATGTAAATAGTGGCAGATCGGCAGCATTCATATGTAAATAGAGGTGGTATTCATATGTATATCATGCCCCCCTGAGGTCATATCCACCATCACCTATACTGAATGCTGCCCACTGGGGAATTAAAGGGGCATGAATGAAAGTCCTGCCTACAACTGTGGTCATTAAGCCCACCATCAGCCTGTTCTGCAAAGGTAAGCAAATTAGTGGGGGGGGGGAGGGGGTAGTGTGTGGTGTGCAGAGATAGGCAGAGAAGGAGTTACAGTTTGGGGTGCATAGGTGAGCAAGGAGGGGATGTATGGAGGTAAGGAAGGTGGGTGCAAAGATGAGCAGAGGAGGCAGGTAGAGTTAAAGGGGAGGGGGTTTGGAATGGAGAGGATGTGGGAGGTTTGGGGTGCAGAGGTTAGCATTGGTTTTAGGATGCAAAGGTGTACTGACAGGGTGGATAAAGATGTAGTTCACATGTAGGGCAGCCCATTCATTTCATTGGGCTACTCTATGCGATGCAAATGCGGAAGAACGTCCCACACCCTTTTTCAAAATCACACGGTGCCAAGGCACATGGTCAGCAGATGTGTGAGGGTGTCATTAACAATTAATAAGACTTCTGTGTATCTGCTAAAGGGCAGCAGGTTTCTGTGGTGTCAGGAAAAAGATTTTGCATGCGTTCCCGACACACACAAATGTGAAAGCAGGCTAAATCTCTCAGTTACATTGGTGATCAGTGTAAATCTTCTCATTACATTAGTCCTTGGTGTAGAATCCTTTCATCAGTATTGATGTACAGTAATCTCTAGCAACCAATCAACAAGAAGAAATCATGTGCTGTAACCTCTAGCAATGAATCAGTGAGCCATAATGTGTGCTGTAACCTCTAGAAACTAGTCAGTGAGCAGTAATGATACACTGTAACCTCTGGCAACCAATCGTAATCGCTGCCTGATCTGATTCAGTAAATGGATTTTGATTCTATCTGCTATTTATTGTATGTCTCAGAGCAGGTGGAGAAAAACATTTTTGCCCAGGGTCCAATCAACATTAAAGACCCCCTGATTGTGGATTTTTTTCTCATTTTTTTTAGCTGCTTGACTGTTATGCTGATCCCGAATCACTGACACAGCAGAAGTATGTAGATCTGAAATGTCAGACAGGAATCCTCTTTTATAGAATCGCTTTAGGTCACTGACTCAAGGCATTACAGCCAGGTAGCTAGAATTTACAGGCAATGACAGCTTCCTTTTGTTTCTCATAAGGAGCTTTCTTTTAAAACTTCTATAATGTAGTGATACTGACAGACGGTGTCTCACTATATTTCATGACTTACAGAATCTCCTTTATTTCCTTTTTTACCATCGATGCCCTATTGAAAAACAAAAAGATTGAACAACAATTAGAGGAGTTCAGAAAATTTCATGAATTCATTATTTACTGTATGGTAAATTTATCTTTGTATTTTTTTTCGGAAAGGTTTTTATCTCCCTTTGCCCGAGAAAAACAGATTCCAGCTCATCTGAAGAAATCCCAGTAAATTCCGTGGTGCCCCAGTTGGCTGTGCTCGGTGCATCTCATTGGGGGGCCTGTGGAGGAGCATCTTTCTACAATTGCCAAAGCACTTCAGGTAGCACCTGAGACACAACCAGACTGTTATAATCTGTATGTTGTCATAAAGAGTTCAGTTTAGCTATACTGTAAAAAAGCTTCACCCTCACGTGAACAGGTTATTTATTACCCAATGCTCATTACCATAAGTGAACATAGAGACACAAAACTGATTGGTAAACAATGAGCCTCATTTAAAAACTCCTTTAAAAAAAAAAAACTTTTCGATAAGACACTAATGAACTCAGAAATCTTTGTTGAATATGTTATGTATGAGAATCTGAGTTTGTGCATATTACTTGAAAATGCATCTCTATATTTTTTTCGTTTTTATCCTAATTAAAAGTATGTATGCAAATCTAATCAATAAACAACTGATTCTGATGTATATTATTATCCTATACATGATATTTGCGCACCTTATTTATATTGATTTACACGTGCAATTTGCACAGTATTACTTTTATTTTAGTTATGTATGCATATTTACTAATAGTGACTAATAGTGTAAACTACTATATTATTTGATAAAAACCCTCTATTCTCATAAGCAAAAAATATGTGATGCTAATAAATAAAAATACACATTTGTAAACTATATATATATATATATATATATATATATATATATATATATATATACATATATATATATATATATATATACATATATATATATATATATATATATATATATATATATATATATATATATATATATATATATATATATATATATATATATATATTATTTTTTTTTTTAAATAAATATATTATTTCTACTATGTACGGCTCAATCAAGTCACACACAATAATATGAAAAAAAAAAAAACAACTTACATCTCTGCCTGGAAGTCCCTTGTCTCCTTTTTGTCCTGCATCACCAGTGCGGCCAGGCAGTCCTGTTGTACCCTAGAAGAACATTTTCAAATGCAAGACAAAGTATGCCAGATTACCAGCTTCTAACAGCTTCCATTCTTTTATATTTAACTGGTATACAGAATGCCTTTTTCTGTTTGAGATTTATATCTATTTGTTGATCACTGTCAGGTTTATTCATATTGAAATCATGGCAAAGTGCAAAGACAGAGAACAAAATATACTAGGCTATTGTAACTAATTATAAATCAATTTTTTAGATGACTGAAAGTTGGATTTAGACATTGCCTGACAGCAATTGAGTGGTTGTCTCAGAAAAAAAAACTATATTTTATTGGACTTACTCCATAAGTTAAAGATCAATATGCAAAGTGATGTAATTTATAGTTGCAAAATGTAATCTCTCCCAGTCTGACTCAATTAACTTGAAATATGATTTGTTGTCACGAGTTGCTGCACTCTGCACATTGTCATTGCTGCTTGCACTGTTTTATTAGCTAAACATACTGTACATGTGTTAATCCTAAAGAACAACTCAGACTATGAAGGCAATAAACTGAATTGAATTTTTAAATAAACATGCCAGGTGTTTTTATACCTCTTCATATTGAAAGCTCACTTCAAATGATAGTAAAATGGTACAGATTTTAACATTCTGCAAACCTTGATTAGTTTAGAACATGCAAATGGAAGAAAAAGTTACCCGTTGTCCTTTTTCTCCAGGCTCTCCCTTCATTCCAGGTTCACCCTATACCAATAAACATATCCACATGTGAAGAAGATTTTAGATGTATACATTTCAATCTAATATACTATATGTTTTAATTTGTTAAAGGAATTTAACATTTTTGCAAAGTTGTACTCTAATGCCGCATACACACAAGCGGAATTTCCGTCGGAAAAATCTTGGATGGTTTTTCCGACGGAATTCCGCTCAAGCTTGGCTTGCATACACACGGTCACAAAAAAGTTTGCTGAACTTTCGACCGTCAAGACCGCGGTGATGTACAACACTACGACGAGCCAAGAAAATGAAGTTCATTGCTTTCAAGCATGCATCAAATTGTTTCCGAGCATGTAGGAATTTTGCGCGTCGGAATTGGTACAGACGATCGGAATTTCAGATCGGAACTTTTTGCAATGGGAAAATTGAGAACATGCTCTCTCAATCTTTTGCTGGCTGGAAAGATGTCTGATGGAGCATACACACGGTCGCATTTTCGGACCAAAAGCTCTCTTCGGACTTTTGCTGGCGGAATTTCCGCTCGTGTGTACGGGACATTATTAGTATGCTCATGCCCGAGAAAAGGATGTGTATATTTTCTCTTTCTCTGGATGATGCACTCCAAAGTGAGAATCTGCCAATCTGTAAATGAAATACCTTTATGCAGGGCAATTCTTTCAGCAGGAATGTGGGGGAATGCAGTTCTGGCACCTCCAGTACTGAATGTACTTTAAATAATGGCAAGGGGAGCTGGAATGTGCTGGAGGGTCTATTGTTGCTGGCTGCTGAGAGAACTATTGTTAGCGGAGGGGATATATTTTTGCATGGCGGTCTATTGTTCCTGGGGATGTCTATTGTTGCTGGCTTACTGGCTGGGGGTGGGGGGGGGGGCTTATGTTGCTGTGTGGGTTAATTGTTGGTAGAATGGATCTATTGTTGAGGGATGGGTACTATTGATGCTGGCTGCTGGAAGATCTATTGTTGCTGTTCAAGGTTTATTGTTGATGGGGAGTATTTTTATGAAGGGGTCCATTGTTGCTGGGAGAAATCTATTATTGTTTGGGAGGGTCTATTGCTGCTGGTTGCAGGGAATCTATTTTACTGCTTTTCTTGTTATTACCACATTCCATACAAATTACTTAGCCCCACAAAATGATATGTAGCTCTGTATTCTCTAAAAGGGGCAGTACTGAGAGGTGCGTGGGGGGGGGGGGGGGGGTGGAATTAAGTAATGGTGGTTGGAGATGGGTAGGGGGTGGAGACAAGTATTAACTCAGTAAGGGGGAGTTCCTGCACTTATTCTCTGAGAAAAAAAGCCCTGCCTTTATGTAACCAAAAAAAATTAATCAAAACAAAATCTACTTCCATGTATCTATAAAAATAACTTATAGTGTGTATTTACTGAATATGCTACTTACTTATAAGGTTAGTTCACCTTTTCCTAACTAACACCATATACCCTCCCTGAAATTTTTGTATTTAGCACAGTGAAAAACTGCAATATATGTGCATCTGAGAGTGTCAACTGGTAGTGACTAGTGCTATTCATGAAACATATTAGATAAAGTATTGCACTGTAGATAATTACCATCTCTCCTGGATCTCCTTTCATGCCTTGCTCACCCTAAAAACAAGAAAAACCTTACTTCTCTCTGCCTTTAATATTACAATTGAAAATAGTTTAAGAACATTTTTTTTTAAAGTACACTGTTGGTGGTAAGAACGCCCACTAGTTGACAACTATTCACAGTGTATGGCATACATTAAAAGAAGACCGTACTGAAAATATGTAGGCTGCTTGGCTAACCACTTCTGAAAATACTAGCTACCAGGTTGCCATAGCGACTTAATGGGTTCTGTACTTTATGAGTCACTGATCAGGAAAGAGTAGATCTGAATTTCACATGCTGCATGCTTGTTCTGTGTCAGTAACCTAGAAAATATCAAAACCACGGACAACCTAGTAATTAGCATTTTCTGAAGAAGGTTATCAAAGGCAAACTACACATTTCCTACAAAAAGCACAACTTCCTCTTCTTTTACTAAAAATCACATCAGTATGCAGCTCTGCGTGATAATATGAAGTTGTCTTACATTCATTTGTTCATTACAACTCAGCTCTGCGTGCTAATATGAAGTTGTCTTACATTCATTTGTTCATTACAACTCAGCTCTGCGTGATAATATGAAGTTGTCTTACATTCATTTGTTCATTACAACTACTTCAGCTTTCACACCTGTAGACCAGAGCAGTGTTTATATTTCTCCCAGGGGCCTGTTTATATGGCAATAGGTGTGTCTTTACTTAATATAACACAGTAAGGGTCGGTTCACACATGGGCAACACGACTTTAGCGCGACTTTGTACCGCGACTTCAACGCGGCTTCAGCGCGACTTTAGCGCGACTTCAGCGCGACTTCGGCAAATTACGAGGCGACTTGAAGTCGCCTCCATGACAGGCGACTTCGCCTGTGGCCAATCACCTCTCTGGGAGGGAGGGGGGGAGGGAGGGGTTTTCTCTGCAAAGTCGCTTGACTTTACAGAGAGATCCGACTTGCAGGCGACTTACATTGAGTTGAATGGGTACAAGTCGCCTACAAGTTGGATAGAAGTAGTACAGGAGTCTTTTCTGAAGTCGGAGCGACTTCAGTAGTGTCAATTAAGACGCTCCCATTGCCTACCATGTTAACCTAAATGCAAAGCGACTTGGGGCGACTTGGGGCGACTTGAGGGCGTACAAGTCGGATCCCAAGTCGCCCCAGTGTGAACCGACCCTTATACATATAGTGTTTCTAAGACTCCTTTCACACTGGGACGTTTTTCAGGTGTTTTTAGGCGCTTTAGCGTTTAAAAAAGCACATGTAAAGCACCTGAAAGAAGCCTCATCTGCAATCCCAATGTGAAAGCCCGAGTGTTTTTTTACACAGGGGCGCTGCGCTGGCAGGACGTCAAAAAAAGTCCTGCAAGCAGCTTCTTTGCAGCACTTTCGTGTTTTTGCCACCGGGCTGGGTGCGCCGATGGCCTGCGCTCTTTCACACTGCCGGCACCTGAAAAATGCCTGAAAAACGCCCCAGTGTGAAACGGCGCTTTACCAGCGTTTTTCGGGCGCTGGCAGTGTGAAAGGACTCGAGCTTTCACATTGGGATTGCAGATGAGGCTTCTTTCAGGCGCTTTACAGACGCTTTTTTTAATGCTAAAACGCTTGAAAAGCGCCTGAAAAATGCCCCAGTGTGAAAGGGGTCTAAAGGACAAACAAGGCTTTCTTTCCGTGATATATTTTTACAATTCTTAGACAAAAAAAAACAAATAAAGAAAAATACCCTTTTTGTATTTTTTTAACCAGCATTAGTTTCCCTCTTGAAGACTAGACTGTTACACCCCCTTTCAGTCAAGAACATTTGTCACACTTTAACCTCCTTAGCGGTATTCCCGAGAGTGGCTTGGGGTGAATTTTCAGTACCAAAAGCGGTAACCCCAAGCCATACTCGGGATCGCGTCACAGGATCCAGGCAAAGTTTCTTACCTTGTCCCCAGGATCCTGCAATGTCTCCCCGCTGTGTGTGCGAGTCGTGTCTCCGCTTGATCTATCACAGTGCTGAGCTCCGTTTCCTGCAAGCGTTGCGACGCACGGGGACGGAGCACGGCGCCAAATTCAAAAAGTTAAAAACACACAATACATACAGTACACTGTAATCTTACAGATTACATTACTGTATCAAATTATTTCACATCCTTTTTATCCCTAGTGGTTTGTCCAGTGCCCTGCATGCAGTTTTATATTATATATACTGTTCTTTCTGCCTGGAAACTGGAGATTGTCCATAGCAACCAAAAAGTGTCCCTTTACATCAAAAGCGGTTTTAGACCAGCTAGAAAACAGCGATAATAAATTAGAATCACTTGCAGAATTGAGCGATAGTGATTCGTGCGGAAATCAGTCATCAAACACTGAAAGTAATGACAGCAACAATTCCGCAACTGAGCAAATTTCAGTGTTTTTGATTTGATTACATTATTGAATATTTTTATTATTATTATTATTATATTATTATTTGTTATAATTATTTATAGTTATTTATTATATTATAATTTATAATTTTGTGTTTCAAACTTTATCATACCCGGGATGTCTACTAGACCTTTGTTTGGACAGATTTAAGTGTGTTATTCCTAAGAATTACAGGCCTACAAATTTCCATGCAAAACATTGTACCGCTTTGAGCATCAAAAATCTAAAATAATCCTACCGCCAGATACAGCTTTCTTTTGATGGTATATAATCACAACTGGGTTTTTTACTTTTTACTATATAAGGACTTTTTACTATATAAGTTTTTCTTAGTTTCTGTAATAAAACTTTGCAAATACTGTAAATAATCTTTCTTCATAAATTTAGGCCAGGATGTATTCATGTATTCTACCTCATGTTTTTGGTGGAAAAAAACTCCCCAAAATTGTAAATTATTTATTCTGTGTAAATGTTAAAGAGTCTACAAATTATATATATATACACATATAAAAAATGTATTTATTTATTTGTTTAATAATTGATTAATCATGATATACTAACTGCCATCTCATTTCTTGAGGTCCTAAAATGCCAGGACAGTACAGTAATTGCATCCAAATGTCCCTTTTTTGTAAAATGGGCAGTCCAAGGTATTTAGTAAGAGCCATGGTGAGCTTTTTGATGTTGTAATTTTTGTCACAATTTTTTTGCAAAATAAAGAAATTAAATAAAATGTTTTTTTTTTTCACAAAGTTGGCATTTTAACAAGTTTTTTTCTCACACACAGCATAGGCATACTTACAATAAAACCTCAAAACATATTTTGCTACTCCTCTCAATACCACATGTGTGAGACCTTTTCACTGCCTAGATCAGGGGTCTCAAACTGGTGGCCCTCCAGCTGTTGTGAAACTACAAGTCCCATGAGGCATTGGAAGGCTGACAGTTACAAGCATGTCTCCCACAGGCAGAGGCATGGTGGGACTTGTAGTTTTGCAACAGCTGGAGGGCCGCCAGTTTGAGACCCCTGGCCTAGATGCATAGAGGGGCCCAAAATCCAAGGAGCATCTTCAGGCTTTCAAGCAGCATAAATTATACATCACATTTCCTTACTACTTATCACGTTTCTTGAGTGATCACAGGAGAAACACCCACATAATGATCACATTTTGGAAAGCAAACAGCTCAAGGTATTTTCTGAAAGGCATAGTGAGTCTTTTGAAAATGTCATTTTTGACACATTTTTGGAAAATGCAGAATAGAAAATGAAAATGTATTTTGTACACAAAATTGTCAATTATAAGATATTTCTAGCACACAGCATAGGCATACTTTGAATTACACCTCAAAACACACTACTACTCCTCCCAAGTATGGTAATACCACATGTTTAAGACTTTTTCACAGCCTAGCCACACAGAGGGGTCTACAATTGAATGAGCACCTTTAGGCTTTCTATGGGCATAAATTACACATCTAACTTCCTGACTACCTATCAAATGTTTGGAACCTCTGAAGCACTAGGTCAGTGAAATCACCCACAAAATTATCACATTTTGGAAAGTCAACACCCCAAGGTATTTTTTAAGATGCATGGTGAGTCTTGTTAAGGTCTTACATTTTTGCCACAAATTTTTGGAAAATGCGGAATGAAAATTATTATTATTTTTTTTTTTTTTACACAAAGTTGTCAATTATTAAGATATATCTAACACACAACAATGGCATACGTAGAATTATATCTCAAAATACATTCTGCTACTTCTTCCAAGTGTATGAAAATATCACATTTGTGAGACTTTTTCACTGTTTGGACTGAACATATACTGGACATTGTTACTTGTGTATCACACGAATCAACCAATTGCATCAAAACCAATTTACTGTAATGCTCGCCTCTGTACAAGTGGTCAGGGAATACAGCTTAGCATAGCATCTCCTACAGCAGTCCCAATTCCTAGTACATGGCTGTCCCAGGAATGACATGTTCACAGGCCAGGACATACAGAAGGTTAAAGAAAAAAGAACATAAGAGTTCTTGTGGTTGCAGGAGTGCAGTTGACCACAGGGGATGACTGTGACTGGTGCCTTGCAGGAAGGAAGTCAGTCGCATGTGCAGATGGGTCAGTTCAGCTGGTAGGCAGAGACATGGTCAGCAAGCAGGCAAATGATTGGTCCATGCAACAGGCACACACATGGTCAATAAACAGGCCAGGGTCAGTACAGGCGACAAGCAGAGACAACACTGCACTGGTGTGGTGGTAATCAGGAACACTGTTGCTGGCTGCACTGGTCTAGGGCAGTGGAAATTGTGTATCTGTGATCTGAAAAACTGTGGCTGACTTAAACTGGTGACACTGGAACTGGTATGGCGACAATCAGGGTCACTGTTGCTAGCTTAACCTGGTCTGGTTACACTGCAACTGCTGTGGCAGTAATAAGCAAAGATGTTGCTGGCAACAACTGGTCTGATGAAACTGGGACTAGCATGGCGGTGATCAGGAAAACTTTTGCTGACTGTACTTGTCTGGTGGCAATCAAGAACATTGTCATTAAAGGGGTTGTAAACCCTCTGGGTTTCTCACCTTAATGCATTCTATGCATTAAGGTGAAAAACCTTTTGTGCTGCAGCACCCCCCCCCCTTTTTTCTTACCTGAGCCAATCGTTCCAGCAACAGGGACAAGCAGAGCAGCTCCAGCCACTGTCTCGGGTGCTCTTTGGATAGATTGAATATCCGCCGATTGAAGCTCCCGCTGCTTTCAACCAAATCCAGTGACACGGGAGCCAGGGCCAGGGCCGAGTCCTGCTGTCTGTGTCAATGGACGCAGCAGCAGGACTCGGGAGCACGCCCACACGAGTGTCTTCTTGGAAAGAGGCTCTCCGAGGGGGCACTCGAGAAGAGGAGAAGCCAGGAGCGCCGCGGAGGGACCCCAGAAAAGGAGGATCAGGGCCACTCTGTGCAAAACCCTTGCACAGAGGAGGTAAGTATGACATGTTTGGTATTAAAAAAAAACAAAAACTGACCTTTGCAACCACTTTAACTGCACTGCTCTGGTGACACTGTGATTGATGTGGTGGTGGTTGGAGAAACTGTGACTAGCTACATTACTAGGGCTCAATTACACGTGAGGTTGGGGGTGGTAAAACCTCATGGTAGCAACTGCAAGCCCCTTTAGCTGCAGAGGCAGTGGCCAGGGGTGTACACATACCACAGCTGCGATGCTTTGCAGATGTGCCAATAATTACAACACCTGTATGCCTGCTGATTGCAACCCATTCAAGTGAATGGAGGTGCTTGTGCAGGGTCCAAGCAGTTAAAGCAGGTGGTGAGGAGGCAAAAAAATGCACCCACAGACACCCCCCAGTCGGTCGGTCATCAGTTCTGCACTTACCCCATCTAGGTCGCGAGTAAAGCTCCTCTGGGTGGGCGGTGGCTTGCCCTGCATTTCTTCCTCCTCTTCATCACGGCAGCTTTCGCCATGCATCTAAACCCCTCATCCTGCTAGATGGTCATTGGTCCTTTATAGGAGTCTGCCCCCAGGTGGAGGTAGTAGTGGACCTTTACAGTAGTGGTCCTTTGCTGCTTCTCTTTCAGTACCACCAGCCCATACTCTGCAGCTTGGATCTTCTCCTGGGTGGTCTTGCTCAGCTCCTTGATCAACCTCTCAATCTCAGCCTTGTAATCCTCCACAGTCTGCTGTATCTCCTCACAGTCATAGTCCCTTGTGCTGGGAGTGAGACTGGAGGGACAGATGGGTGGGGGGGAGACACCCAGAGGAAGGGAGATGAGCAGGCATGAGGTGGGAGGCTGCTGGATGGGTACCAGCGGAGGATCACACACAGCTCTGCAGCATCATGGCATGTAGAGGCAGCAGGCCTGCTCTTCCCATCTCCTGGGCCCCCTCCACCTGCCCTGGGTGCCCCATCCTTCCTTCCGCCTGGACCACTCTACGCTATTCTGCTTATTCATAGAAAGGAGACTGAGGAGGAGGCAGTGCCATCTATACACGGCTGTTCACCGCAATGTGAACTTTTCACCCACTCCCCCCTGCTACCAGCTCACAAGTGATGCAGTCTGCCAGCAGTGGGAACCAACTACACTGGACTGGGTAGGGCACATGTCAGGGTATGGGGGGGGGGTTCTATTGGTGGCTGGTGGGTCATCGGACATGCTTCCCATGCGTCTCCTTCCTCAGCATCATGGTATCCATAAGTCTCCTCCCTCCACCTCCTAGGCCAATGGGGAAACTGAGGAGGAGGCAGTGCCATCCCTTCACGGCCGCGTCACTGCAATGTGAACTTTTCACCCACTTCCCACCCTGCCACCGGCTCACAAGTGATGCAGTCTGCCAGCAGCGGGAACTGACTACACTGGACTGGGCAGGGCACATGTCAGGGCATGGGGGGAGTTTTAGTGGCTGCTGATGGGTCGTCAGTTAGGCTTCCCCTGCGTCTCCTTCCTCTGCATCACGGTGTCCATGCATCTCCTCCCTCCACCTCCTAGGCCAATGGGATCACTTCTCCTTTCGGCCAATCGGGAACGGGTCTCAGGACGTGCTTCCTGATTGGCCGGGAGGAGAATCAGTGTGATAATAGCGAATATTCATTTGGGATTGTCATACAACTGGGTGGGCTCAGGGCGCAGTGCTCTGAGCCCCAAGCCCACCCTTTCTTGAAGCCTATTAGAGCCTCTGGCTCTAATCACGTGCTTAAAAAAAAAACCCTGATTGGAATCCTTGCGTCCGGCGCCCCACATGTAGAGTAGGGGGCCAGGCGCATGGATAGAGGGGGCGGTACCCCTGCGCCCCCTATAGACAGGCTGCCACTGTTTAGAATAACTTCCCACTGTGGGAATATGAACTATGTTTCTCGATTCCCCAATAGATTATTCAATGTCTGTATTTTTTATTAGTGCACATGAATTGACTGTCCTTCCAGGACTCTACCATTTCTACTTACATCTTTACCTCTTATTCCAGGCAAGGTCAAACTTGTTCCAGGCTCACCCTTTTGTCCCCTGTCACCATCTTCTCCCTATACAAAATGTTGAAAGTATTTACTATTTCAGTGTTCATTTTGCATCATCTAAAGTTTCTGCATCTGGCTCATACACTAGTAGAATTTTACTCAAAATTTTTAATTGTAAGGATTTTTGTTCAAATTTCAAATAGTTAGTGGAGCCAAATTAATGTTTTTTTAACCACAGTAAAAAGAATATTTGAGGGAGCAGGATGGAAAATGTTTTTCAAATGAGCAACTTTCTAACAGTTTATGTGGTTTTTGTTTGTGAAAGCCCATTTATTCCAAAGCAATATTTTAAAAGCAAATGAAATATTAAGATACTTTCAAACAACATTCATCAAGCCATCAAATGTACTGGAAATTTTGTTTACTCAAAACATCAAAACAAAAGGAGTCATGAATAAACAAACACTTTCACAATTTAGCAAGAATATGATCACTTAACAGTTGCATATGATCATGATGTAAATACAGTATAATCACCAATATTGTTGTTTATTTACTGGAGAAATAGAAGCTGTTCACTAAAAAAAAAGTGAATGTTCACTTTGCAAATGTACTGTATGTTTAATTTACAATTAAATGTTATTTGAAAAGGGGAGTCAGGGTTCACTTTGATTACCCAATAAAGAGCTTACAAAAATCTTGTTTAATTTCCCTTGTACATGATTGGGTATTCAAAGTGAATACAGCTTTACCCTATTTACCAGCATTCACTCTGCAAAGCAATCAGTCTTTACATCTTTAGTAAATCATTCCCATTGCATTGCATCAGGAATAAATTCATGATATTTGGTTGTGTAGCAGATTAATAGCTACACAATTAATTATTTATTAGAGCATTAATATGTATGAGACTTTGTCATATAGAGCTATGCAAATCCCAGAAACCACCCCTCTAGTTGCCCCCAAGTGTTAGCAAGATTTTTAGCGATGTACAGGTTAAATAAATATATATAAAGTTAGCAAACATTTGAATATTTTAAAAACTTACTTTTGGGCCTGGTTTTCCAGATAATCCAATGTTTCCCTTTAAAATAAAATCATTAAGTGCATAAAATGAACCTTTTGGAGTACTATGTACCAAAATAAAAAAGATGTTTTTCATAATCTTCAGAACCCAAAACGTATTACGCTTAAATGTTACATAAATGTTACTTTCTTTGTCCATAATTTTCAAGGCATGTTTTGACTCATTGATCCAATAAATTTGTTCCACATTAGAAGAGAAAAAAAATTAAAAATAATATAATATCATGGGTTATTGTGTCTGCATATGTGAGGCTTTCTTATAAAGGTGCCGAATATGCTGTAGTCAGTTCTTTTTATATGTTGCTTAAAGAGGAAATTCTCTTGGGTATAATTTTATATTGACCCTTTCTTACCTGATCTTCTGGGGATGAGATAAAATAATATACAGTACACACCCATGCAGGAAATTGAGCTCTGTCCCACTCATATCAGCCAAAAGCTGCTGCTTTTCTGGGTCTGCTGCCTCCATCGTCTTTGTGATAACATCAGGAGGCAAGCTGTCTCTTTTGGGTCCTAGCTGCTGTTCTCCTGATGATGCTGCACTGTGCATGTGTAGTGGGATTAAAAACTGTCCAAAAGCCTCTTGGGATCCATGACATTGGTATCACAGGAGGCTTTGGGTAGGGAGGATGTTATTCAGATCAAGGACAGAAAGTGGTGGCAGTGCTCCACTAAAAAAATAAGGATCCTCCCTATAAAAAAATGTTGTGTGCAATTTGCTGAAAGAGGGGAGGAGAAGTTAGATCTGCATAACACATAAACGTGAGTAATGTGCCATTTTAAAATAGTAGTAAATGGGTAGTGTGTGGATCTGATTGGCTCTCTTCATTCTTACTTAAAAATTTATTCTATTTTATGTATCTCCCAAAGCAATCAGGGTTTAGTGAGCTTGGTTTTCGTTGTGTGCCACAGCATACCTTGGGAACACTACTGGTTTTCAATGCCAATTGTGCAACCTAAAGAAAACTGATTAACAATGCAGGGTGTTGGTAGTTTCTGAGCTAATCAACAGTACTGAAAAATGCATAATCAGCAAGACTTTCAAAGTGGACATTATCAATATCAGCACAGATGTACGCATTTCTAGACATGTGCAATTTGTTTCTTTCCGAATACGTTTTTTAACAAATTCCGACAAATTAGTTGATTTGGAAATATTTGAATGAGCGAAAACCCGTTTAACTAATATTTCCGAATGTTCGTAAATTCGAAAATCTGTAAATTTGAATATTCGAAAATTCGTAAATTTATAAATTCAAATATTCAAAAATTCAGAAATTTGAAATGAGAAAATCCAAAAACCTGAAAATTGGGAAATTCGAAAATTCAAAAGAACGAAAATCCAAAAATCTGAAATAATACCTAACTAATAACTTAACTATTACTAACTATTGAATTATAGGTATTGGCATTTCCTTTCAAATTTGGCTGTTAGAGAGTGTAACAAATACGAATGTATCCAAAGTTACAAATTATCCAAAATAACGTATGCCGTATCTAAACTTATGGAACGTAACAAATTAATAATAATAAATGACAATAATGATAACAATAAAAATGTTTTATTATTATTAATAATTCATTCTGTTCCATTTGTTTAGCTGCGGCATAATTTAATAGTTAGTTATTATTAGTTAGTTAGTTATTTATTATTTAGAATTGGAATTTGGATTTTTGTTCTGTAGAATTTTCGAATTTTCTTTCTAATTATTTTCGAATTTTCGGATTTTTACATTTCTGAATTTATGTATTTCCGAATTTCCGGATTTTTGAATTTACAAGTTTATGAATTTTTGAACTTATGAATTTCGATCATAACATATGTTCCGAAAAGCAAAAAAAAAAACAAAAACGAATAAAAAGAAAACGAACACATTTTTCGGTAGTGCGCGTCATTGCATTTCCTACATTATCTCTGAAAATATAAGGAATAGAGATAACAGCACAAGATGAGAGCTATTTACCACAATCCTCAGTTTCCCTCTCTATTCACATATATTATTGTCTTCCTCCAATTACCCAGTATATCTAAATGACCCATTTAATTACTTTTTAAATCTGGAAGCAGCTATACAGGTACATCTCAAAAAATTAGAAATTAAAAAAGTTAATTTATTTCAGTAATTCAATTCAAAAAGTGAAACTCATATTATATAAATTTTTGCACATAGAGTGATATATTTCAAGCATTTCTTTCTTAATTTTGATGAATATGGCTTACAGCTAGTGAGAACTCAAAAATCACTATCTCAGAAAATTAGAATATTGTGAAAAAGTTCAACATTGTAGACTCATGGGGGTTGATTTACTAAAGGAAAATGGACTGTGCACTTTACAAAGTGCAGTTGCACTCTGCGAGAGCAGTTGCTGCAGAGCTTAGTAAATGAGGAAAAGCTCTGCTGAATTTCATCATCCAATCATATGCAAGAGAAAAGGCTGTTTTTAAAATGTCCTTGCACGTGATTGGGTATTCTTTGCAAAGTGAGGCTTTACCTCATTTACTAAGCTCTGGAGCAACTGCACTTTGCAGAGTGCAATTGCACTTTGCAAAGTGCACAGTCTATTTGCCTTTAGTAAATAAACCCCATGGTGTCACACTTTAATCAGCTAATTCTCAAAAACCTTGTAAAGGTTTCCTGTGCCTTTAAATGGTCTCTTAGTTTGGTTTAGTAGGTTATACTTTTACGGGGAAGACTACTGACTTGATAGTTGTCCAGAAGACAGCCATTGACACTCTTCACAAGGAGGGTAAGTCACAAAAGGTCATTGCTAAAGAAGTGGGCTGTATCCAAGCATATTAATGGAGAGTTGAGTGGAATGAAAAAGTGTGGTGGAAAAAGGAGCACAAGCAACAGGGATAAGCGCAGCCTTAAGAGGATTGTGAAGCAAAGGCCATTCAAGAATTTTGCCCTGTACACACGATAGGATTTTCCGAGAACAAATGTTGGATGTGAGCTTGTTGTCGGAAAGTCCGACCGTGTGTATGCTCCATAGAACATTTGTTGTCGGAATTTCCACCAACAAACGTTTGAGAGCAGGTTCTCAAATTTTCTGACAACAAAACTTGTTATCGGAAATTCCAAGCGTGTGCACATAAGTCCGACGCACAAAAGTCCACGCATGCTCGGAATGAAGCAGAAGAGCCGCATTGGCTATTGAATTTCCGTTTTCTCGGCTTGTCATACGTGTTGTACATCACCGCGTTCTTGAGGTTCAGAATTTCTGACAACATTTATGTGACCGTGTGTATGCAAGACAAGTTTGAGCCAACATCCTTCGGAAAAAAGTCCACGGTTTTGTTGTTGGAAAATCCTATTGTGTGTACAGGGCATAAGGGGGAGATTCACAAGGAGTGTCAGTGCTTCAAGAGTCACCACACAGATGTATCCAGAACATGGGCTACAACTGTCGCATTCCTTGTTTCAAACCACTGTGGAACCAGAGACAACATCAGAAGCATCTTACCTGGGCTAAAGAGAAAAAGGACTGGACTGTTGCTCAGTGATCCAAAGTCCTCTTTTCGGATGAAAGTAAATGTTGCAGTTCATTTGGAAATCAAGGACCCAAAGTCTGGAGGAAGAGTGGAGAGGCATAGAATCCAAGTTCCATGAAGTCCAGCGTGAAGTTTCCATAGTCAGTGATGATTTTGCGAGCCATATCATCTGCTGTTGTTGGTCTACTGTGTTTTATCAAGTCCAAAGTCAGCACAGCCCTCTACCAGGAAATTCTATAGCACTTCATGCTTCCCTCTTCTGACCAGCTTTATGGAGATTCTGATTTCATTTCCCAGCAGGACTTGGCACCTGCCCATACTGCCAATACCTGGTTTAATCATCATGGTATCACTGTGCTTGACTGGCCAGCAAACTCGCCTGATCTAAACCCCATAAAAAATCAGTGGGGTATTGTCAAGAGGAAGATGAGAGACACAACACCCAACAATGCAGACGAGCTGAAGGCTGCTATTAAAGCAACCTAGGCTTTCATAATACCTCAGCAGTGCCACAGGCTGATTGCCTCCATACCACGCCACATTGAAGCAGTAATTCATACAAAAGGAGCCCTGACCAGGTATTAAGTGCATACTATACTGTACATGGACATACCTTTCAGTAAGCCAACATTTCTGTATTAAAATCCATTTTTCTTATTGGTCTTATGTAATATTATATTTTTCTGAGATACTGAATTTTGGGTTTTCACTAGCTGTAAGCCATAATCGTCTAAATTAAAAGAAAGACATTCTTGGAATACAGTATACCGCTCTGTGTGTAATGAATCTATATAATACATGAATTTCACTTTTTGAATTGAATTACTGAAATAAATTAACTTTTTGATTATATTCTAATTTTTTAGATGCACCTGTACTTGTTATATCTGTATAGAGGTTGACTATAAGCATTCATATCTTTATTTAAAATTTAAAGTCTGGAATAAGTGCATAATTTACTTACTCTTTCACCAGGATCTCCCTTTGGCCCTGCCTGGCCAGGGATCCCATAGCCTGGTTCCCCCTTTAAAAAAAAAACAGTTTACATTTAATAATATATTATTAAAAAAGAAAATTGTAAAATGTTGTTAAAGTGTGTTGAAGCTCAACACCAGGAAGATATAAAAGCCCTGCTATCATTAACACATCATTATCATAATTACATTTATATTTATCTATGTTTAAATGTAGGCACAGTGAGCCTCCTGGTATTAGCCTCTTGCAGGCCATTCTACAGTCTATACAGCAGCGTTAGTCAAGTGAACAACAGAAAGTTAAGCTCATCAGTGTGCTGCTTCTCCTTTCATGGTCATTTCATAGGTTAAGGCGGGGACCTGAAAGTATAAGTAATACTGCACACAGAAAGATCTGGTCCCCTCCCCTGCTAGACAGGGCTGTGCTGTTAGGCAGAGCTGTTAAAATCTTAGAACTGGATGAACAAAAACATATCCTTTGGCAGGTAAAACAGCTTTCATATATGTATTTCATCTCTATAATTATCTGATGGTTTGAATTTCAGCTTTGTAACAACATAATCTGAAGTCTAATAGGGCGCAAACACGGTCGGACTTTGTTCGGACATTCCGACAAAAAAATCCTAGGATTTTTTCCGACGGATGTTAGCTCAAACTTGTCTTGCATACACACGGTCACACAAAGTTGTCGGAAAATCTGATCATTCTGAACGCGGTGACGTAAAACACGTACGTCGGGACTATAAACGGGGCAGTGGCCAATAGCTTTCATCTCTTCATTTATTCTGAGCATGCGTGGCACTTTGTCCGTCGGATTTGTGTACACACGATCGGAATTTCCGACAACGGATTTTGTTGTCAGAAAATTTTATCTCCTGCTCTCCGATGGAAAATGTCCGATGGAGCCCACACACGGTCGGAATTTCCGACAACACGCTCCGATCGGACATTTTCCATTGGAAAATCTGACCGTGTGTACGGGGCATTACACTGTAGACCTCAATGAGGGGAGCTATGAGTCCTGACTGAAGGGAAGGGACACACCCCCTCCTCACAGTACACAGAGAACATGCAGAACTCAGGATATCAGTCACAGGCTGTGTGCTCTAGCTCCTCTCATCCGTCACCTTTTTCTCTTTTGGTGTCGGGAAAAGCAGTCAGAAGTTAATCCTGCAGATAACAGAGGAATAAGGCAGCAGACAG
The DNA here is from genome assembly GCA_037952925.1 of Lithobates clamitans. NCBI lineage: Eukaryota > Metazoa > Chordata > Amphibia > Anura > Ranidae > Lithobates > Lithobates clamitans. The sequence goes on from JBBGZY010001277.1 coordinate 3,054,011, forward strand.
AAAAAACCCTCAGTGCTGTGGATGGAGACAAGTACATAAAATAATTTGCTTTGTCCATATTACCTGTCAGAGATTTATAACCACTTAAAGTGAACAGGAGCCAAACGTTAACAACAGTAATGTCCATTTTCTAGCCTAATAGGTAAAGGATTGTCATATAAATGGCATGGAGGCTGGGCACTGCTCTGGGGGACATGTACCAAAGCAGATTTTTTTTTTAAATCAGTTTGGTAGGGAGCAGCAATTTTAGTAATGCTTAAAGTGAAACATTACAAATGCAAAATAACATGCCTGGGGGACTCTCTGACCCTACCTGTATGGTGGCACATCTATGCAATGTAGAGAGCAGACAGGAATTCCACTCATCTATACCAGACCCTTATCCTAGATGAGGGTCTCATAGAGATGTCAATGGAAGGCGCTACACAAAACAAAAAATGGTATGGGGTTTCCTGATAACTCATACCTGCTCTTCAAGTCTAGCATGAGTTTTAAGGGGAAACCCCATGAGAAAATCAGGAAAAGAAAATTGAAATCCCCTCTAGAGCATGCACCCACCTCCTGAACCATACCAGGCCACATGTCCTTAACATAAGGGGATACTTTGCCAGGATTGATGAGGATAAAGACCTCTTCCCCACAACCTTGGGCCCCTGGCCATAGGGATCTGTGGGAGGGGGAAAAGTTATCAGATTCTGGAAGCCCCCTTTAACAATAAGGGTGCCCCCAGATACTACCCCACTCCCCTATGTGAATGGGTAAGGGGTACAAAGCACACCTACTCATTCACAAAAAAAAGTAAGGCGTAAATAAAGACAGCGGATGTTTTTAACAATTCATTTAATAATGCAATCACATTGGTCGTTTTCTGCCAACCCACCAAAAAATAAAAAACTGCTGATCACTGACACACATCCTGTCCTGTCACTTCACTTCCTCCCCTGTGGTGTCATTGATCATATATGGCCATGTCCACATATGTTCAATTATGGCAACCGGGAGACCCCACCTCTTTGTATATATTGTAGGTGTTGGTTGGCAATGGGGATCCCCAGACTGAAGGGTCTGCAATAGAATTTTGGGGGACCTCATGCATTTTGTTGGTGGATTTTGTGGAGTTTGGTTTTCATGGGGATACCCAACCATGTAAGCAAATGGGGTCAGTGCAATTTCATTGTAACTTTTCTAGTGCTCATATGATTATTAGTGTCTATGTATTGTTTTTACTTCAAAACCTATTACTAAAATACCTGCATATAGAGTTAGAAAATATGCTTGTTTAGTGCATTTTGTGTCATACCTTGATTCCTTTATTTCCTTCATCTCCTTTGATTCCTTTAGAACCTTGGGGTCCAACAGGTCCAATATCACCCTGACAAATAAAGAGAATCATTTATATACTAATTATAAAAAATGTATGTAGAAGTAAATACATGTTCTAGACTGAAGGGGGATTACATGAGAATAGTAAAAAAGGCAAAAAGCAGCAAAAAAAAAATGAAGAAAGCTTTTAGATTGTAAGCTAAGTCATCCTCAGACTGGCCATAGCCCATTCTTTTTTTTTTTTTTTTGATTAGTTTAAAAAAAAAACAACAAATTTTTCCATCCATGCATGTGAGGTGGACGGACCGATCCTCCACTGTGCCATTGCATTCTGACAGCCGGACTCCTCTGTTATCAGAATACACTGATCAGTGACTAGAGCTGAATGTCTGCAAGCTGCTGATCAACATATGATTTCCATAGTTTTCTTAGAGTCCTATTTGGATCAAAATTCAGCCAGTCCCTGCTGAACCAATTGGATTTCAAACCATCTATGGGCAACTTATCCTTTTTGCCTTGAATTATTTTGTACCTGTACTGTCTCCGTTTATTTCGTAAAGTTCTGTGCAAACTATTGGTGCTATATAAATACTGTACAATATTAATAAAAAGCAGTAAAACAGAAAATACAATAGCAGGCTTTAGTTTCCTCTATTTGTCGCCCGACAGTGGGCTGTTCAGGTAGGCAAAGTTTTGGCCGAAGTTTGCCTAGCCCTTCCCACCCTTTCACATTCCCACTGGCCATAAAGGCAGAACATCAATGCCAATGACACTTAGTGGCAAGCTCTGAAAGGACCTGGCAGTGGTGGAGCTTTGCCTGTCAGGATAGCCCAACATTCAGCCATGACAGGAGCTTTTCAAAAGCTGTCTTTATGACTCAATTGTCCTAACCAGTGTACAAATTAGTTGTATTGCTTACTCTAAATGAGTAATGTATGGTCACCCTCATACCTGAATACACATATTGGATTGAAGATGCAAATAGTGCAGCTTTTATGTGCATAGTCATGCAGAATAAAAAGTACATGCACAAAAAGGTAAGTGTTGCTAATCACCTTTTTCTTTTATAAATTATTCCAACTCTGTAATCAGCAAATGTTAATTTCAAAATGGACAGTTTACCTAAACGTTACACTTACTCTAGCACCCTTCTTGCCAGTAGGTCCAACTACCTGTGAAGCACATAATATGTTTATTAAAACTCAGATTTCATAAATGGTTTAGTTCTCCTAAACAACAAGAAAAACATTGACTTAGCAGTCAGATATAGCAAATGCATTGAATAAAAGTAATACCTAAACTTGTACACATGTAGCGGTACCCCTGTAGGAGCTAATTGCATATTTGTACCCGAGTCTCGCACTGATTAATCCACAGCCAGTTACACGGTATTTTCACACAGCCAGGTACACACACTCTTTCGCTCGTTGTCTCCAATGATCAGTCTAAGGGATGTGTTTTTATATTTTATTTGGAGAACTTGGATAGGAGAAGATAATTAGTAGGATACTCCAAATTAACTATGCACAAGCGAGGACAACTCTCTCTGTAGAACTGTGGAGCAGATTATCTGCTGAACCATACAGCGTCTGTACAGAGTAAACAAGTTACTTTTATAGCAAAAGGGGCTCATTGGACTTTGTTTCTTCAAGACACTAGCCAGTGTCCCCCTGAGCTCAAACACCCAGTATGCAGACTTCTTGGAGCAAGAGGGGGATTTCAGCAACACACTCAGTCTCAGGGATCCCCTCAGCGGTTTGTAGTCACAAAATGTCCCAGGACAGCTGGTAGCCTCCTTCCAACTTCCAAGCGAAACTCTATAGCAGTGACGTAAGATCAGATCCATGGACATCCTCCCTCAGTAAGCTTGCACAAGAACCCTGGGTTGTAGCTTCAAGGCTTCAGACCCTCAGATCAGTCACCTGATGCAGCATGGCAGCCTACGCTGGGGAGAGGCACCAGCCTCCTCCCCACCTGAACTTCTTTCCTTAGAGATGGGCTGGACTGGAACCCAGAGCTTATGTGCTCTTCAGACATAAATACAGGTACCCAGCAAAGCTTGGGGCTCATCCCCTTCTAATTGGTCAGGGTTGTATCTACATCCATGCTCTCACCTGCTAGGTTTCCTCCCACTGTCCAATACGCCTTCTTGCTATTGGATCAGTGTGAAACATCAAAACAGCATGAGCAGCACCAGAGCACACTGAGCAAACCTCACTAATCAATCACTGCTCTCTGTTAAGCAGACAACACCTACATTTGCCTGTCTGCTTCTCTGTTAAGCAGAAAAGCCAAAAACTATATGCACGCTTTAGCACCTACCTAGGAGAGTGCTATATACACTAAGTTTTTAACTGTAATGCATGTAATACTATTGCCACCACTGCCAGGCCATTTTCTAAATTACTAGCAGAGAAAACTGCCAGCCATTTTGCATAAGCTGACACTTGTTACATTATTGACTTCAAAAACAAACTTCCATTTCTTCAAAAACAAAAAAAATATATCAGATGTCAAATTGGTAACTGCATGATTTGGTCACCTTCCCAGAGGTAATCACAAGCTCATTTGCACAAAACAGGTGTCTGTAGGAAGATGAGCCTGGTTGTGGCACACACTGAATTGAAGCCAGTATACCTCTCAGTCCTGTTGCATTTATGCCAGCACTCTTTCTATATGTCAATGTTTTCAATCTCTCCAGTTTTGAAAATACAACTGACACTATTGGACTATTTTCTACATCTGGATAGGATGAGGGTTGATACACAGCAACAAACACCAGATCAATGTGTTTCCTTCTAACAGAGCATTACATTCAACATCTATCAATTCTGGTGTAAAACCAAGGCAGTGCAAGATAGATAGATGTAATGCACATTTATAATCTTTAGGCAGTTTCATTCATAAATGCATTCATACATTTCTCCCTTAGCTGCTCTACGGTAATACTGTGACCAAATAAAAAATTGACTCCAACCACTTCATAATTGTGCATCTTGTGCAACCTGTGAAAATTTGTCCTAGTTGACTGTCCAGGATTGCAAATGCAGGAGTTGCAAATACACATAAAAACTGTTGCTAAATGAAAGTTAGCCTAATTTACATCTATTTATTTTCTTTTTTTTTTGTTAATTTGATTGTAAAATGTCCCTAATTGTATATTTGTAAAGGCTCTGTTAAAAAGTATACTAAACAATCGCTTTAAATTGCGCTTACACACTCCCAGTTTTAAGAAGCTACTGAGTACTTGAAAAGCAATATTTACCCCCATTGCTGGAGCTCCTGGAAAACCTTGAATGCCCTGTAAAAAAAAACCACATCTTAATAGTACGTGTTCCTATTAAATAGAACAATCAGCTGTTTTTTATATGTAGTCCTGGTAGTAAGGGGTCCTGGAATTACAGCTAGAAGTACTCCTTAAAAACCAAGTAAGCAAAACTGCTTGAAATTCGATTTTTTTGCTTCCCACAAAACATCCTACATTGCAACAATCAGGTTTATAATCGAAAGGTATATACTCTAAGCCAATCCAGCTGTATTTCTTTACTCAATGTTCCAGGAACAAGTGCTGGAAACTGTGGTGGTGAGGGTCTTATTCATAGCTTAGTTAACAAGCAGATGACTGCAGGAAGCTGGAAGGCTGTAAAAATGAAGTAATGGAGTTGTGTTGGTTCTCATCCAATGTAGGAGGGGCATGTGACCTAAAGGTTAAGTTTAATCAGTTTAAATATGCTAAAAATAATATTTTAAAGTGGTTGTAAACCTCAATCATGGAATCTGAGCAAAGCACATATATCTGTAGTATTTATGTATCTCTCTCCAAAGTGTTGTTTCTTTTTGGTGCTTTGATCCTCTGTTATCAGCATGAGTCACTTCTAACAAGTTTTCCCAACACATGATATAAATTTGTGTTTGGAAGAGGGGGAGAGCTTAGCAGACAGCTTGTCTATTCACAACACAGTTCTTCAGCTGTGTGGAGGGAGGTGTGTGCCTTTCCTCCAATCAGCTCTCACATACTGCTACTGCAGCCTCTCTACCCCCTCCTCTGTACTTCTAACAGATGTTTTTAACACCTTTCTGCCCTTTTGAAGGGATGTAAGGAAGAGAAGACTGCAGATAAACAAGTACAACCTTTGTGGGAGGATTTGTTTAATCTCTGCATATCATCTGAGGCTGTTCACTTCACTGGTTATATGTGAGGGTTTACAACCACTTTAAGTCTCTTATACTAAATTTTGCTACAATAGAACATGACTAGCCATTACTGAGATCTAAGAAAAAAAGGACCTTGTAATGAGCTAAGTATTTTATTTTAGTAAAATACAATAGCTTCAAGAGAAACTGCAGTCTGCTCACATAATTTGTAATAAAAACATCTTTGCCATTCTGAAGTTTCCGTTCAACCACTTTGCATATTATTTTATATATACTGTGATTCTGTGCATGCCAAATATGCTGCAGAAATCTCCCTCCACTGGCTGCAGCCATTTTAACTGTGGGCAGGTGCAGCTGCTGCCTATGTACTTCCTGGAGTGACACAGAGGCACACCTCCAGCTCTGCAGCCCTGCAGCTTTCATTGGCCCTCTTGTGACTCATCTTCACCTCCTCCCTGACAAACTCTCACGAGAGTGAGGGAGAGAACTTTGCATGATGTCAAAAGCCTAGGCTAATGACCAGACAAGAAACAGGAAGTGGGCTGTATAAGGTATTTACTGGCAGAAAAAAAAAATGTTTTACTATCCAAAGTTAAAACAACAAGGGTAGAAAATGTAATAGATGGAAAGTTGAAAAAATGACTGAAGGTCCGCTTTCATCAAATAAATCAACAGACCCATAGAATGATGCACAGACCCACACTATCCCCACAGGGAGGTTGATATGCAATCCTTCTTATGATGATGTGTGGTATATATTAGGTATGTGGAGCCAGTATTTGTCCTTTTGTGAAGTCTTATATACCATTTATATATGCAGTAGAACTTGATAGTATTATACACATGTTCTGTCTCAGGGTTATACAGTGAGTCCAGTGCTGATGTCTTTTGTGTTATGTTTGTAGTGTAAGGCCTGTTATCAGGCTGTCATTTACTGTTTTTTGTATTTGTTATTACAAAACTTAATAAACGAAATAAAAAAAAAATTAAAAAATAGCTTCATGTCCATCATATCATATGACATACAACATAAGTGATCTATCTTACCTGGTCACCTTTAAGCCCAGTTGGACCTGGCAATCCCTATTAGAAAAACAAAAGTCATGTTGTTAAATATGTGTATATATATATATATATATATATATATATATATATATATATATATATATATATATATATATATATATATATATATATATATATATATATATATATATATATATATTACATATAAAAAAAAACTGTCCAGGTGCAGTAGTGGTTTCTTCAATTATATATTTACAACCTTTTAATCACCATTATAGTATGTCATTATGTACAGTCATATATTACACACAGGACATGCCACAATACCGAGATATGAGACCTTATTTATCAAAATTTGTAGTAAAAGAACAATTGTTGTTGCCTATAAAAGCAAATTACATTTTTACACCCTGTACTGTTGCTATATAGAAATAAAGTAGTGGTTGATAAACAAGACCCACAATAAACTAGAAGAACTCAGCAAGCATCAGTACAGCACTATTAATGGCATTGAATATAAAAACTCCTATTTAAAAATATTAATGAAGTGGTAATGAAATGCAATCAAAGGTCACACTTAAGCAGAAATGGAGAGGGCAAAATAGCTTTTTCATTTATGTTATATACTTAGATATTGCCAGTGAAATATCCATACTTGATAACCCATTATCACTAAATATCACTAAACCAAATTGAAAAAATAGCAGCCTGTAAATACCCAGTAAAACATTTTACTTACAGCTCTTCCTGCAGGTCCAATAGGACCTATATCGCCACGCTCTCCCTGCAAATAAATATTAAATATTACTATTAGTTGGTTCGTTCAGATAAATAAGCGGTTACACAATACTGTATAACAACAACTATCAGCACTATATATCAGCAGCTCTGGTCCAGGTTCCAGATGTAAGAGGGGGCTAGATGACCCTCTCTATTAAAAAAAGAGGTATGAAATCAGGTTAGGCCAGACACTTTTCCCATATGGATATAAAATTCATATGAGCAGAGAGATGTTCTTAAAGTACATGGTGACCTGTGATAAATGATGGATGGCAATAGAATTTCATTTTATTTGGTTGGTAGAAGAGATTAGGAAAAAATATGTAGAAGTGGGGTACAGTATTTCCAATTCACTTAAGTATAATTACGGTATTTTGCTTAAAGCGGTAATAAACTCAAAAGCAAACATTTATTATATTGTAGCTTACCAATTCTTAGATGTAATGGCTGAAATCGTTTTCTTTTGTAGGCTTTCTTTCCTTTATTTTCATCTGGTGATCCTGCCAGTAAGTCTATTGCTTTTATACAGAACAAGCTGTCCTGCAGATGTAGCAGTTGGAAGGTTGATCGACTTTTATTTATTCATGTAAAACCTTTATCCCAAAAGAAATAAAACTGTTGCTATAACTCCCCTCCCCCTAGACTGGTGATGCTGCTATCCAAAGGGGCTCACTGTGCCCCTTCATCCAGAATGGGGGCACTCTAACACAGGAAGTGTGTTACTGGCCAGATTACAAGGTGAAAGCAGAGAGAAAAAAGCCTAAAAAATAAAACAAATGCCGCCACCACATCTAAGGATTGGTAGGCTGCAATACATTACATTTTTGGTTTTGAGTTTAATACCAGTTTAATATTCGATGTGGTCTAAAATAGATTTACTAAATATGCAAATTAGTTATATCCTATGTATGTTTTTTGGTGGGACAAGTGGTCCCGCTTTACTATATTAAAGTGCCCATTTTTGTAGACTTATGCCCTGTACACGCGGTCAGACATTGATCGGACATTCCGACAACAAAATCCTAGGATTTTTTCCGATGGATGTTGGCTCAAACTTGTCTTGCATACACACGGTCACACAAAGTTGTCGGAAAATCTGATCGTTCTGAACTCGGTGATGTAAAACACGTACGTCAGGACTATAAACAGGGCAGTAGCCAATAGCTTTCCTCTCTTAATTTATTCTGAGCATGCGTGGCACTTTGTGCATCGGATTTGTGTACACACGATCGGAATTGTCGGAAAATTTTAGAGCAAGCTCTCAAACTTTGTGTCCGATGAAAAATGTGTGATGGAGCTCACACACGGTCGGAATTTCCGACAACAAGGTCCTATAACACATTTTTCATCAGAAAATCCGACCGTGTGTACAGGGCATAAGTGTTGTCTGCCCTGCCCATTTTTTTCTCCAACACAAAACATATGTACATAGGACAACTCTGATTTCTTGACATTAATTTTTGCATATCAAACAAATATAGCAAAAACATTTTAATGGCAAATTGAACAAAGAAATAGTGAGCAAATATGAGAAGTTTATTGTTAGGGTTTATGTAGACTTTAATGTCCTGTCGCTGAATGTACACAAGTATTGTTTTAACCAACAAAATTGCTGTGTTAACGCAATCATAGATTACAATTTTCATAGTTACAAAAGCATACAGTAGTTATAGTTCCATGATAAAGCACAAAAGTGGGCATAAAGTACTCCCAAAGTAGCATGATAACAAAATTAGCCAAAATTAGCCAAAAGGGAAAGAGTCTGGGCCTCTGCCAGCTTTCTATTGCTTTTAATGTACATGTTTTGGAGATTTCCCCTCACTAACTGCTGGACAAATAAGAAGAAGATTCTAAACTTTTTTGTTTTGCAAAAAAATTGAATTTAATTTTGTTTTTAAGTTGTACTAGCTGGCAAAAAATAGAATCTCTGCCATGCCCTTTCTAGGAAGAAATTCCTTTACTTTCTGCCCTAGAGCCCAAAGTGAAGACAAATGTTATATATGGGCTTTAGTGTAGATAACCGAAAGCTGGTGTTGGTCTTGGATGGAAGGATGAGCTAGAAAATAATGAGAGAATAGAAACAAAGTATAGAGAGGATGAATGAAAAGGAAGTAGTTAAGGAATAGAGAGGGGAAAAGAGGTGATGAGAGAGGGAGTGGGATGGAGACCACCCCTGGGATCCAGAGAGTTTGCTTCCCCGCAGGGTCTTTATTAAATCAGTATGATAAACAATTTATTCTGCACTCACCTTTTCACCTTTTTCACCATCTTGTCCCTTTTTGCCCTAAATGAGAATGTGAGGTTATAAAACCTGTTTTGTCTCTTAACAGACTCTTTAAATTTTGAATCACATGGTAAGAAAACAGCAAGCTACAATTAAAAAACAAGAAGGTGTATGGGCTCAGTCCTTAGACCATAGGACAGTTACCACTATAGTCCTCAGCATACCACCTTAGAAAGATCACACCAAATGAACATACAAGTCTGCAATAAATACTAGGTAGAAAAAGAAGAGTTTTGTACTTACTGTAAAATATGTTTCTTGCAGTTTATTCAGGTGCATAGGAATGTAGCGACTCTCAGACATTCTCAGACATTTGAGTTATAATGGCACCTTCAAGAGAATGGGACACTGGCAAACAAATAATGTTTAGCCAGCCCCTTTGTAACCCTACCTCCAACTGGCATGCCTCAAAAGTTTGTGACTAAGCAGTACATAAAGCCAATAACAAGGGGTGGTAATGGGGGGTTGGGTATGCTGTTCAATGAACTTAGAGAAAAAGGAAATGTTATTTTTTTTATCCCCAGTGAGCAACAGCCAACAGCCACTGACAGGTGTGGAAATCATGATAATATATAGTATCTGAATGGATCATCAATTGTACAAAAGAAAAACGAAAATGAAATTGCCATGACAAAGGGGAGAATCAACATGGTACTCTTGACCAGGCCAGGTAATTACCACTAACTGCTACTTAAAGAATAGCGGGCCTCAATTAGCAATGTGGAAAACTACCAATCATCCACTATAACAAAAAAGGTGGAACAATAAACTATCATTGTGCTAGGTATAAGTTAATAAATCACATAAGAGACACAATAAAAGTGCATTAAACATATGATGACCTCATTCTAAATTGACATATATGTGAAAATAAAGTCCATATAAAATATGCAAACAGTGTGCAAAAAAATATATTATAAAAAAAATATATACAGTGTATAAGGTGCAAAAAGTTGCTCAGATTTTCTAGACTTCAATAGTCCCTCTTGCTTTGCCGTGAAGGAATGATAACGTGCACCACCGAAGAATGATTGCTTCCAAAAGGAATCACCACAAGCGATTAAATGAGTTCCTTACCAGCTGCTCTGAAGAGGAACATCAGACGCTTTGCTGCATAGCAGCCATATATGCCGCGATCTTGCATGCAACAGTTCCACAATCTCTTAAGCCGACATAGACTTCATGGAGGAAGTTAAAGTACAAAGGAAAATCCACATATAGTATAGTATTTCACCAAATTTTTAATAAAAATATAAAATCACATATACAATTTTGAAGGAAGTACACAGGAATAAAGTCACGGGGCCTCACACATGACATGATTCCGCAAGTTGGCCTGACCGCTTGAACCTGTTGGTTGTTTGTAACACATGCTGTGTAATTCCTTCAAAATGTAAGTGTGATTTTATAATTTTATTAAAATGTTGGTGAAATACTACACTATGTGGATTTTCCTCTGTACTTTAACTTCCTTCATGGAGTCTATCTTGGCTTAGGCGATTATGGAACCTTTGCATGCAAGATCGTGGTATATATGGCTGCTATGCAGCAAGGTGTCTGATGGTCTCCTTGTGGGATCAGAGCAGCTGGTAAAGAGCTCATTATATCGCTTGTGTTGATTGCTTTTGTGAGCTTTCTTTCTTCAGGGGTGCACGTTATTATCATTCTTCCACGGAAAAGAAAGAGGGACTATTGAAATTTAGAAAATCTGAGCACCTTTTTGTACATATATATACATTTTATAATACATTTTTTTGCACAGTGTTTACAGTATTTTATATGGTATTTATTTGCACAGATATGTCAATTTAGGATGAGTTAATTATATGTTTAATGCCCTTTTATTGTGTCTCTTATGTGATTTAATACCTTATACCTACCACAAGGATTGCGCACTTTTTATTGCTTGATTTAGATGCTGCTGTCTGTTCGCTATAATTTAGTTTTTATTGTATTTGTTTTACTTAGTTTTATGTCACTAATGTTTACAGTTTTTTAACAAGCGCACAATTATCTTGGGTTAGTGGAACAATAAACTACCTGAACAGGAGAGAAAAACTTTGACCAATAGCTAAAGGGGTCAACACAAGGGAAATGCCTACTGGGTCAATTCCAGAGACAAAACAAACCCCTAAGGAGTAGTTCGAAAGATATTCAATGAAAAAAATTATTTGGACAAGTGGAGTAAAAGCCCAAGCCTAGCCTACTTATCCCTTGATCTGCTGCTTGAGTGGGAGGTAGACTTTGATTGTCTTTGAGCTACTACTGTAGTACCATATAAAGACTAGGGCTCTTCTGTCCCATCCATAGATCTCCTGCATTGAGGCAGGTGTACACTCCTTCCAACAGAGATACTGGAAATTACCTTTAAATGACCCATAAGGGGATAGTAAATCAGATACTCCTTGGGTGTATCCTAGACATCCCAGGCACAAAGCCAAAAATCCCTTTGCAAGAGGCCATCACAGCTGAACTTTTGGGTTCTAGAATCCAAAAAAAGGATTGTCCTTGAGATGGAGTGGTCTTCTTGCATAGATTTTACCCTCAGAAACATGTATTAACAATTCTAAATCAATGCCAACAGGGGATGGAGAATCACTCCAGGCTATTCAAACTGAGAAATAGTAGAGTCCAAATGTTTGTCAGTGAAATCCCAAAAGGTAAGAACATTGTCAAATGGTTGAGCAATATGCTTCTTATGATGGGTGACTGAAAAGTCAACAGTGGGCAGAGGCCACTTTTCAATTCTTTTGAAAAATCCTTTTCAAACGGAAAAAGCTAATTCACATTGTCAAGAGGGAACATGATTCTATAGGTTGTTTCCAGTCCTCACAGAGGAATGTTTTAAATACAGTGTCAGTTGGGAAGGTTTTTGCTGCTATAAGAGCTCTAAAAGACCCTATACCTGGGACAGCAGGCTGATCCTCCAAATGCAGAGTAGATGCACTACTTCAATCAGGCTAGAACCAATATCTTGTAAATGAGTCATATGGAACTTGCTTAAATACAGTCTATTCAAGAGTAGATTGGGAGGGCTTTGAATCTGAATCAGAAATAAAAGCAGGGGCTTAGGAGTGAGGGGGGTCATAATTGGATTCTGTCATGGATGGTGCTTGAGCATGCTCTTCAAGTAGAGTGTTCCATTGCTCACAGAATGATAAAAATATTGTAGCAGATATTAGGGGTCTTGTAAAAACATGGGAGGTCTCATTACTCATAACTCATTAAATAACATTTATTAATGTAAAGCTGGACTCCAGGACAAAACTTTTTTTAAACTTACATTATTTCAGCTTGGTTACATATAATCCTTCGTAGCTCACATTCAGTTAGAGACGCAAACATTTGCTGTAGTATCCTGTGCTACATACAGTAAGTGCTGGCCTTTTCCGGATGCTGCTCAAGCAACTTGCCTTCTGTATACTGAACACAGGGGATTACTCACTCTGCACCTTTGCCATTCAGAACACATCTTGCAAGGCGTCCATTAGTTGAACAAGGCATAGAACATCATCGGCCCTCTACCTTGTCCAATCAGAGAATGCCTTGTATTCATATATGGACACACAGAGTGGGCCTCAGGAGCGTACATGCAATAATGCCCCCATAGCTAGTGGCTTTCTATGGGGCACTCAGTGATGGTGGGGGAACCCAGGAGAGCCAGCAATGGACCTGAAAAGAGGAGGATCAGAGGTGCTCAATGCAAACCCATGCACAGAGCAGATAAGTATAACAGGTTTGTTTTTTGTTTTTTTTAATCCTTTACAATCACTTAAAGAAAAGCTGTCATTTTTCTTACCCTTAATCCAGCTTGTCCTTCAATCCCTTGCAAGCCTTGAACACCCTTTAAAAACCAAGTAACAATACATTTCCAATTTTAGACATTCATTGTTTATGGAATGATTCTTATTGGTAATATATTACTATCATGAGAAAATGTACAACACTATTTATAGTTTTTGAATGGTGAAAGAACCATAAGAGAAATGTTATAACCAAAATAAAATATATATGATACTATATCAATAGCAGATCATTAAACACAATAAAATGGCCTAAATAAATATGAGTAACCAAATAGAGTACAGTGAAGGACTAGCACAGCGTAACTATATAAATCTTAATACATACAGCAAATTATGTGTTTCTCTATGGGGCTTTCTTTTACCAGCTACAAAGGACATTTGTTTTCTGGATATATAACAAGGTGTATTTGACCTATTCGTCCATCATTTGTCTGTGTTCTACTGCAATAGGATTGTAGGACTGGCATTCATTTTGCAAATTTACCTTTGGTCCTGGTGGTCCAACAGGTCCCATGGCTCCCTGAATTTTGACAAATGGAAGAGAAATAACTTATCTTTTATTTCATTTTACAGGACACAATGTTTTTTTTTTCTTTTTATAAATGGCTACAATTGCTACGTATTGATGAATCTCATATACACACAGTATCTATATATATTGTATATATATATATATATATATATATATATATATATATCTTTTTAGGTAAAAACACTGAATTACACTTTGCTACAATGTAAAGTAGTGAGTGTACAGCTAGTATAGCAGTGTAAATTTGCTGTCCCCTCAAAATAACTCAACACACAGCTATTAATGTCTAAAACGCTGGCAACAAAAGTTTTTACACCCCTACATGAAAATGCCAAATTAGACCCAAAGTGTCAATATTTTGTGTGGCCACCATTATTTTACAGCACTGCCTTAACCCTCTTGGGCATGGAGTTCACCAGAGCTTCCCAGGTTGCCACTGGAGTCCTCTTCCACTCCTCCATGAGGACATTACAGAGCTGGTGGATGTTAGAGACCTTGCGCTCCTCCACCTTCCGTTTGAGGATGCCCCACAGGTGCTCAATAGGGTTTAGGTCTGGAGACATGCTTGGCCAGTCCATCACCCTTACCCTCAGCTTCTTTAGCTCAGCTTCTTTAGCAAGGCAGTGGTTGTCTTGGAGGTGTGTTTGGGGTCGTTATCATGTTGGAATACTGCCCTGCGGCCCAGTCTCTGAAGGGAGGGGATTATGCTCTGCTTCAGTATGTCACAGTACATGTTGGCATTCATGGTTTCCTCAATGAACTGTAGCTCCCCAGTGCCGGCAGCACTCATGCAACTACAGACCATGACACTCCCACCACCATGCTTGTCTTTGTACTCCTCACCTGGTTGCCGCCACACACATTTGACACCATCTGAACCAAATAAGTTTATCTTGGTCTCATCAGACCACAGGACATGGTTCCAGTAATCCATGTCCTTAGTCTGCTTGTCTTCAGCAAACTGTTTGAGGGCTTTCTTGTGCATCATCTTTAGAAGAGGCTTACTTCTGGGACAACAGTCATGCAGACCAATTTGATGCAGTGTGTAGTGTATGGTATGAGCACTGACAAGCTGACCCCCCACCCCTTCAACCTCTGCAGCAATGCTGACAGCACTCATATGTCTATTTCCCAAAGACAACCTCTGGATATGATGCTGAGCACTTGCACTCAACTTCTTTGTTCGACCATGGCGAGGCCTGTTCTAAGTGGAACCTGTCCTGTTAAACCGCTGTATGGTCTTGGCCACTGTGCTGCAGCTCAGTCTCAGGGTCTTGGCAAACTTCCTATAGCCTAGGCCATCTTTATGTAGAGCAACAATTCTTTTTTTCAGATCCTCAGAGAGTTCTTTGCCATGAGGTGCCACATTGAACTTCCAGTGACCAGTATGAAAGAGTGAGAGTGATAACACCAAATTTAACACACCTGTTCCCTATTCACACCTGAGACCTCTTAACACTAACAAGTCACATGACACCAGGGAGGGAAAATGGCTAATTTGGCCCAATTTGGACATTTTTCACTTAGGGGTGTACTCACTTTTGTTGCCAGTAGTTTAGACATTAATGGTTGTGTGTTGAGTTATTTTGAGGGGAGAGCAAATTTACACTGTTATACAAGCTGTGCACTCACTAATTTACATTGTAGCAAAGTGTAATTTCTTCAGTGTTGTGACATAAAAAGATATAACAAAATATTTACAAAAATGTGAGGGGTGTACTCACTTTTGTGAGATACTGTATATACATACATACTGTAGGTACTAGACAAATGGATATGCTTCTAAATCAAACAATAATACTGTGTCAAATAATTGCATGCATGTCTCTGTGCTAAAGCGTATATAAAGCCATAACTTTTTCTTTTAAGTTCTGGATAGTGTTAGGTTGAGTTAAAACCTCCGGTTAAGTTTTTATTGCTGTATGTGTTCCTGCTAGGGAGATTCATCCTCACTGTTTGTCCTGGTAGGCATTATCAGCGGGACAGAAAATGAGAGAAAATCCAAAACTTTGACCTGTCACCAGCACACAAAGAGAGAAAAAATCTTTTGATGTGAAAACTGTTCTAGTGACAAATGTCTATGAGAGAATTCCTTGTAGAGATTTTCCCTCACTCTCTATTGTGTCTAAAGGAAAGGAAGTAAAGGGAGCTTTCCTCACAGGAGGCAAAAAACGAAGGGTTTTAACCTGGTATAATGCTCTGGTCTATCCGAAACTGAATACTTTTTCGCTTTGAAAATATTTTAAACTGAGAAAATACTTAGATGTGAGGGTGTCAGGACAAGGACCTGAACCCACAACCTCCAGAGGCTCTTCTTGCTGAGCCACCTGAGATGCTGGACAACTCCCTCTCTGATTGCTTAAAACAATTTAGCCTTGTCTCTTGAACTTGCTCCTTTCATGAACTTCCTGATTTAAGCCATGTCACTGCAATTCCTGTTTGCCAGATTATTGTGCTCTCTCCAGCCAATATCTTAGCTGTCCTTTCCTCCACTACCAGTCATTACTGACTTTTGCCTTATTCCTCAACTACCCTTCTGCTTATTTTCAACCTGCAACCAATTGTTATCAGCCTTTGGCTTGTTCCTCAACTATTCTTCCGCTTGATCCCAACCTGCAACCCCTTGTTGCCAACTTTTGGCTTGTTTACTGATGATACTTTTGCTTGATCCTTAACTGCTATATCTACTGGACCCCGTCTTGTTCACCTCCTGGTGGGGTAATCCTGAGGACTGGGACCTGGTACTAACACCCAGCAAAACCCATCTCCACCATCAGAAGTTCTGGTGAATACCAGTTAGGGCTTAGACCCGCAATTTGGGTAAACCTGTGTCATCAACCAGGGTAACTTGCTTGTGTACTTATCCAGCTGGTTTGTGGTAGCCTTTCTACTGCTATAGCTACTAGAACCAGACCCCTGAACGTGACAGAGGGTACAGTGTGCTTCATAACAATAAATAAATTACATATATACAAAACGTCTTATACTTGGAGATATTTGTATGCACTCTTACCTTATCTCCTTGCATTCCTTTCAAACCTTGTACTCCTGGGTAACCAATCCCTGCTTCTCCCTGTAACAGAGATGCATGTAATGACAGTACTATAATGCCAATTAAATAGAAAATCGGTACTTCTATTATCCCTGCGTTACTTGTTTTTTTGCACATGTGTTTTGATGTTTCCATATCTCTATTCAATCAATGAAATAATACCCATTTTGACAAAGGATACCTTGTAAACGTAACTGAGAACCAAGAATTTTTGGAAGGTGTTTGCAAGTGACTGATTTCTATTAAAGAGATGCAGAGCATTGCTCTTTTAGAAGGGTCTGCTGCAGCACTGTAATCAGCAAGTTTTCATATTTTACTACGGTAAAGCATGTAAACTGTATTTGGTTCTTCCGCTGGTTATTTTGCATATATTGAACCCCTTTTTATTCTTCTTGCATCAGACATTCAATAGAAGGGATCAATAAGGATATTTGCATACAGACCAGAACTAATGCAGTGTGTAACCATTTTTTTCTATTCTTTAATAAAAAGTGAGTTTTTTTCAGGGTCAGTGACCTTATACTTCAAACATATATTACCTTCTCTCCTTTTGTTCCTTGAAATCCAGTAGGGCCATCAAGGCCTATTGGACCAGGTAAGCCAGGTCTGCCCTGTGTATAACCAAAATTATTCCATCATGAAATAGAGAACAAAATAAAGTATGGGACAAATAACTTTCCAGATGTGTTTACCAAACTTAACTTTCACCACAGAAATGTAAATATATCATGGATCAATGCAAACTTCAGATCCTTCTGGTTACCTAAGTATATTACTTTCTGAGATGTGTTGATTTACCAGAGATGCCCCTATGCCATGCATTAATGGGTTATGATATTAACTTAACACTACAAAGGTGGAAATTACCAGATCACAGTAGTACATACATTATGTTATAAATCTAACTAGTAACACTTTCTTTTCTTGACAGGAAATGCATCATTTTAAATACATGAACCACACATGTAACAAAGTACGTGGTAAACAGAAACCATGTGATACTGCTAAATAATTTAAAATGGTAGGTGCTGGGGTAATATACCAATAGAGCCATCAGAGATAAAAACAAAACTGTCACAATTCTAGTTCAAAAAGTAATATACCTTCTCTGTGGTCAGTCTGCATGAGTTCAACCTTTAGACAAAACCACACCCATTTATTTTGCAGCGCAACTACTCTAAGTCTCAGTGCTGTGTGGATTACTTTGACTTCTTTTTCCATATCTGTTGCGATTGTTATTCTCCAGGGGTGCTTTATTATTTTTTAATCATGCCGTTTATATTTGGGCATAAGGAGCAATGGGACTGTAATTCACACTGAGAATAGGAGATTCCCACATTCTGTTATACCACCAAAGTCAGACAAGAGCTTTCAACACACAGCTTGTGTGTCTCTAGCATTAGAAAAATACGTGATGGAGCATTATAATGAAAAAGGTATCCCTACCAGTCGTATCTGACAATGTTAACCAGATGTTTAGCTCTGGACAATGCCCAGCCACCCATTTCTCCTTGGTGTTGGCCCTTTTCACATATCATTTATCTCATATTTATTTACAAAGATATACTAATGATGTTTGATCATGCTCTAAATAACACTACATACTTTCAATTAAGAATTACTTACAGACTCTCCCTGATCTCCTTTATCTCCCTTTGATCCAATCTTTCCACGGGGGCCCTGAAAAAAAACAGTATTTTGGGCTTATAACAGATAACTGATTACTATCTGTCACCGTCTATAAAACCAATGAGGAAAAAGGGAAAAGGTGGAATACACGTAATTATAAATGCAAGAAAATAGGACTAAACATACTCACCTGAGTGCCTGTTTCACCTGGTTCTCCCTAAAAGAATGTGATATGAACAAGATAAATACAAAAGAAAATATGATTCTGTCTAAACTTAGAGTAACTGTAAGGAATAAATTAAACTGTGTTTTCTAGAAAATGTACTAAAAATGTCAAAAGGCACATAAATACCCACTAACAGTTTTGTTGTAATAATGCACACTAGACATCAGCCTGCAATACTTCAAATAAGCACCACTCATCTGTAGCTAATGGAAAATCTTTCAATAAGCTCTCTCCTACAGCAAGACCAACATTTTATTAACATTTACAAGAGTTTTGTAAATAGCTTACATAGAAACTTAAGCACAAGGCCTATAATACAACACAGTAATAGAAAATTGTCATACATTCAGTCCTAAACCATGCTACTTTTAACTTTAATCCATAACTCCTAATTGAAAACATTTGTCCCAACAATTTATCTGAATCAAATTGTGTAAAATTCAGTTTGTTAAACACAAACAAAGAGCAGGCATTCTTTTGCATCTAAAATATATTTCCATTTATAGTCTTATCTATTCACTTTTTAGCAGCAGCATATTGACCAGTACCAAAAATTGTAAATATGTTAGCTCTTTTATTACTCTTTATTTATTAATTTTTGAAAGACTTTTAACATAACTTCCAATTAACATTTGCGTGTAAGTAACCTTGGGACAAGTCACTGCTTCTCTACTTCCTATGTACAGCACAATGGTGATGTCACTGGTAGATTTATATGGCAATATTTGGGCTAGCAAAGTCTTTTGATGCATGCAAAGTGCATTTATTATTTCTGTGGCTATTAAAACATGTATTTAGTTGAAAGCTGTTGTGCCCAAAGTTCAGCTTTAAACGGTTAGTCCATTTTGGAAAGATGCAGGAGCGATAAATACATATATAATAGGTATATATTGCTTTATTATGTCTCTCAAGGATGATGGTGCACTGGGTTGGCCAAGTCAACACAATTGCCATAGCAATTAATTTGTTTCATCATTAAATTTAAAAAATGTAACAAAATGGGAAAAATATTGAGATAACTCAATTTAACCCAGGGGTATGAGTTAGCTAGCTGGGTAGGAAGCAGGGACTATGGTGAGTAGTTCTTGTTGCTGGAGGTAATAGAGAGATACAAGAAGATATTGGATGATTCAGAATAACCAGGCACCACATATACGTTAAGCATACTTTTTGACTAGCTTTTTTCAATTAGGCTATGTGTTATCACTCTGCTTAAACAACATTTAGTGCAGTACAAAAACATACACATTTTACACAAATTTTTGACTAGCTTTTTGCAATTAGGCTATGTCTTATCACTCTGCTTAAACAACATTTAGTGCAGTACAAAAACATACACATTTTACACAAACCTTGATAGAAAGTCCTGGAGGACCTTGGGGACCTGGAAATCCTGGAACGCCAGGAGGACCAGGAAGGCCAGGAGCCCCAGGATAACCCTTTGCACCCTAGAGTAATAATGGTAGTACAATCAGTAAGGAATACATTGGCGTGTGAAAATATACACACATGCAATAATGAAACAAACATTTTTTATATGTGTTACAATGTAAAGCATTTTAAGTCACTCTGATTTTAGGGTAACAATTTGGCATATTATTTATATGTACTTTGTTCACATAATTCATTCTATTTTGTACTTCTTTATGCAAACACTTACGGGTGATCCAGGAATACCACCAATACCAGCCAGTCCATCAACTCCCCCAAGCACATAGCCTGGCTCTCCCTATGCAAGAGGAACAAATTCATGTAAATCTTCTGATACTCAATAAGTTAGTTTTAGTCCAGTCATGTTAACTCCACTTTTTATAAATTCAGCATTTGTGGCTAGCTTTATAGTAAACAGATTTTATAGTATCTAAAAAGAACCCTAAGTAAGCTATGGTATAGTACAGAATACAGTATGTTAAATGGGACATTAAAGTGTATGCCCAGTCAAAATGTTTTTATTAGTTTTGGATAGTGTTAGAAAGGATTAGAACCCCTGGTGTTTTTCAATGCTATCCAAAGCTATGTCACTGTCCCACTGTGTCCCACTGTTCACCAGTTTCACAGTCTCACCAGACAGCAGAAAGTGAGGGAAAATAGCAACACAGAAATAAATAAAAAATATTTATTTTAAGTAGGAGAAGTTTAAAACCCTTGTCAAATTTTTATTGCTGTTTGTGTCCGTTTTGCAAATGTTCCCTCAGGTTCTTTGTGCAGACACAGTTGTGACAGGAAGCAA
The DNA here is from genome assembly GCA_037952925.1 of Lithobates clamitans. NCBI lineage: Eukaryota > Metazoa > Chordata > Amphibia > Anura > Ranidae > Lithobates > Lithobates clamitans. The sequence continues at coordinate 3,075,054 of JBBGZY010001277.1, forward strand.
TGAAATTCTCTCTAACAGTGCCACAAATAGCAGTAAATACATGATGGGTTCTAGTTCACACTCTTTCAAAAACTAAAGAAAACAGTTTGGGCTAGACGTGCACTTTACATTCATTGTATATGTTATTACAGTCTCAAAAATTTTACATATTCTCCAATGATCAGCTCATATGGGTTTAACCTAAGCCAGTGTTGTTAAAGCTATTCAGCCACAAAGAATGAATCTGTTTTGTTAAGGGAATTAACATCTGATCTTAGAAATATGGTAGCTATACTGTAAACCCACCCAAAATCTAGGGAATCTTATATGCAAAATCTGACTGTCCTCGGGAAACAGGTTTGGATGCCAGGTACAAAGGCACATGTTTGTTGTTTTAGAAGAAGTTAGAAAGAAAATAAGTGTCTGTTGTACAATCTGTTGGTGCAACTTTACTCTTACAGGATCAAAATTGATTAAGGCTAATTTCCTAACCTACAAGATTATCTGTTCTCACACATTTCAACCAGATGGTGGGGTGGGGGATTTTCTGTAGAGATGAAGGGGACTGTCATCTAATGTCTAGGAGTACTATAAAGCTTGTTGGCAGGTGCAGTTAGCTTGCCTTGATGACTCTGCCATTATGGCATGGGAAAGTTATAAGCAGGTGTTTACAACTTTGGAAAAATCCCTCCTTGTCTTATGTAGTGGGTAAAATGAGTGCCCATATAAATGCCAGCTTTGGGTGGGGCCCAGGAGAGTCCAGGGTGTTGGAAAAGGAACCATAGAGCTGCCAAGATGTAGACCTACACTGAGTTGATCTAAAGGACCCTATGCATGGCTGAATTCCCAGGCAAGGTGGCACAGAACATGTGAGGATTAGCTGGGGTCACCTTGTCTACCCCGGACCTTTTTCTACAGTTACATAGTTAGTCTGGTTGAAAAAAGTCCATCCAGGTCAACTGATAAAAGGGAAAACATTTTTACAATCCTATATACAGTACACATTCCCATACCCACAGTTGATCCAGAGGAAGGCAAAAAAACCCCAGCAAAGCATGATCCAATTTGCTCCAGCGGGGGAAACAATTCCTTCTGGATCTCCAAGAGGCAATCGGGCATTCCCTGGATCAACTTTACCTATAAACATTAGTTTCCAGTTATATTATGTACATTTAGGAAAGAATCCAGGTCTTTTATAAAGCAATCTACTGAGCTGGACAGAACCAACTCTTGAGGGAATCTATTGCACATTTTCACAGCTCTTACTGTGAAGAAGCCTTTTTTGTAATTGGAAGTTAAATCTCTTTTCCCCAGACCTAAAGAGTGCCCCTTTGTTCTCTGTGATGACCTTAAAGTGAATAATTCAACACCAAGTTCACTATATTAATGGAAGTACTTTGTTCCCTGACCCTCAGCTGTGAGTCCTGTGACTCAGTGATAGAGAGCCTGAGGATTTAGTATACATAGAGAAGTGGTCCCACTTCTATGGTGCTCCCAAGTAGAAGAGTCAGGAGGGAAGACAAAAAGATGTGTGCTTGTGCTCTGCACTGAAATGACTGCTGCAGGATGTGCATCCATGCTAGTGGCGCTCTGCACTGAAATGCCAGTATGTCAAATGTGAAACGTCATAGAAGTAATGTGAAGATGTGATGTTGCAGTAAATAAGATAAGTGGTGAAAGATATGGTTGTGTTCAATTAGATGACAGCACTACTGGCACTTTCCATGGCTTTCATCCTTATCTATGCACAAAATAAAATGGACAATTCACTGTTTATAGCGAAAATGGACTGTTTAATAAAAAAAAGTACAAACATCTTGTAACCCCAATTTTCCTTTTTCTAAAATGCTTACTCTGTCTCCTTTTGGTCCAGGCGGTCCTGGATACCCTTGAAGTCCCTAAAATACACAAAACTATAATTAATATTATAACATTAACATAAGTTAATATAATATAATACCATAAAAAAGTACACACAGTATACAGATATGCAATATATATTTTTTCCAAACACACACACACATACATAATTGTTCATATAGCAGGATTAATGTAATATAAGCTTAGGGAGTACCCAGGTTATTAGTTATACTTTATGTGGAACTACAATAAATAAATGTAGGTATGCAACCTAATGTTATTACTACAGTGAGGACTATAGCTAGCACATATTCAGGACTGCAGGCTGAAGAACAACACAAGAGGAGGTTTATATAGCTTTAGCAGCAGTTGTGAGATCAATGTGACCTTGGTGGTTTTTTGGTTGTTAATCCTCGTATGCCAAGTCTTACTTTTTAAACAAGAAATGCACATTATCCCACTTGTACATCTCTGCAGTCTATTCAGATGGGTTTACAGAATTGGTGAGAAGAGAAGAAAAGAAATATAAAAAGAGTCACATAAGGAAAGAATGTTTTAGGTAATAAAGGGTGACCATGGTAAATTCAATATATCCTCCCCAAAAATCCTGTATTTATTGGCGTATAACACTCACTTTTTTCCCCTTAAAATCAGGGGGAAATCGTGGGTGCGGAAGAGGAGCAAGCGCTGCTGAATTACATAGAGCCGCAATCTCCGGTGTAACCGGCGCTCCGTCACTCACAGCCACGCCTCCTGGCCCTGCATTGGGCCACTGTTCTGTCTATTATTGTGAGTGATGGAGTGCCGGGTACACAGGAGATCACAGCAATGTGTAATTCAGCGGCGCTCACTCCTCCTCTTCCTTCTGCGACAACAAGGATAATCCAACTGCAGATGTACACTGAACAGGCTGAATTGTTGGTCAATTTATAGGCTGTAGATGGGCACAGAACAGGCTGCATTGTTGGGCAATTTAATGGCTGCATATGGGCACTGAGCAGGGTGCATTGATAAGCTGTGACCCTAATTTTGCTTTAAAGTTCTTTATTTATGTAGAACCCTCTACCAATAGGTAGGTGCTAGTAATATTTTTTTTACTAGGGTCAGTCAGCACAGGCAAATTTAGGCAGGCCTATGCTGCAAGCTAGGCCTATCTGTTTTGATCTGGGGGTTATGAGTGGTCAGAGCAGCAGTGGGTGTGACCACCTGTGCTCCAGTTGAGGCGCCTCCCCTGCTTCCAGGGAGAATATTCTGGAAGAGGGGCTGGGCCAGGAACTGGCATGGCAGGCAGCTCATGTGGGAGCCCTGACCAATCCCCAATTGGTATTGGCAGGGGGCAGGCCCCCTGTATAAGCTGAGGTGATATGCCACTGGGGAGAGAAGTCGGCTGAGTGATGTGAGGAATGGAATGCTAGACAGAAGCAGGAGGACACCCCCATCTGGGAGGGTGTACCGATAGCAGGAGGAGGCCCATGGAGAGCTGTGAGGGAACTTTGCCTCTACACGGTCATTGGCATTGTCTTTGCCACCACACAGTCAGTGGTAGGGAATTCCTGGAGCAGAGGGGCAGGTGAAGCTGTCGGGACGCATGGTCCGGTCAAGTTCTTCATCAAGGACTCAGGGCAGTGGAAGGTCAGTGAGTGTTAACACAGTAAAAGGCTGGATGTGCCAGGAAGTCTGTGAGGGAACTCTGCTTCTACATGGTCATTAGCAGAGTCTTCATCATACACACGGTGAATGATGGGGAGTCCTGGATCAGAGAAGAGACTGTGGGGATCTGTGTCAAATCGATGTGGTCCAAGTGCACAGGATTTGCAAGATCGGGCTGGCTGGGAACAGTAGTCCACCATCTAAAGACGTGCTTTTAAACTACTAGGCCTCCGGGGAGAGGTGCTGCAGGCCTCAGGCCTAGTAATGGCGAGCAACCAGAGCATGTCTAGGGGCTTATTCAGAGTGGGTCCCTATTACTCAATGAAAGAAGATGTGACATATTCTAACTCAGTACCTACAAGTTTGTGCAGCAGGAAACAAGTCTGTGCAGGAGGAAACAAGTTTAGGCAGGAAGAGAAAGAGTTCTAAGACCATCATTTTTACACGGTCAAAAGTGATGTCTTCATCCCTCACAATGTTATAAATGGGGAATTCTTAGAAGGAATAGTCTGCGGAAGTTGAGCAGAGGAGGAGCAATAGTCTGCGGGTAAATGCAGGAGGTTCACACTTAGTTTTAATGCAAATCTAATCTTCTGGCTCTAACTAATTGCTGTTGTGCTTGAATCTTAAAATATGATGGCAAATGTACATTCTATGGGCATCCCAAACCCATTCCCTATCCAAGTTGTACCCCCCAATAAAACAACAGAATAACAAAACCAGTAAAAGATTCATTGTTCATTGTCTCTGGAAGTGATGTATGAGTTCTGGCAGCGGGGTGAATTGGTGGATTGTTTGTTACTAGCGGCAACTTCATTGCTACATTTAAAAAGTAAGGTTTTTTTTCTTAAACTTCCCTCCTAAAATTGGGGTGCGTGTTATACACATATAAATATGGTAATTTCAAATTTCATGAATGTAAGTTAAAGTGTTACTAAACCCAGGACCCTGCATTCACTATATCTGGTCTCCCACAGTACACAGAACATAGAAATGCAATTATTTTACTAAATATAAACTCCCAAATACCTTTTCTCATCAGCAGTATATAGCAGTCTTATGACTTCTATCAGTGTCTGGCCGAGCACTGGTTAAAGCTTGTAGGGGGAGTTTTCATTCTCCTTTGACTGTCTTATAAGGCTGCATGACCCCTGACCTTTCGATTGGACAATGGCGATTGGCACTGTGCTCATCACATGCACCCTCCCGAAAGAAAAAAAAAAAACTCTCTAGCAATGCACACCAAACTGAGCATGTGCAGAGTGCGTCCAAGGCTACGATACGATATGATTAGCAGATGGATTGGGGACAGCAAAAGAAGGGAGTAGAAACAGAGAAGGCAGGAATAAACAGGCTTTTTACATAATGCGGAGGATTAACCCTTTAGGTTCCACATAGTATAACAGTGAGTATAACAAGCATGCTTTACTGCATATACATACTGATGATACTGTTGTGGGTTTAGTAATGTTTTAAACATTTACACAAAATATCAAACATAAATATTTAAAACTACAGGTACTTACCCTGTCACCTTGAAAGCCCTTATGGCCCTGTAATTTAACATATGTTCAGTAAATATATCATCTATGCATTACAGTCATAATTTATGTTTCACACAGGATAGTCACAATAGTTAAATCATAATGTAATATGTAATTTGTAACTGTGTACATATACAGTATGCAACAAGTAAATATAGGCTATCAGTTAAACACATAATGTTAATGCTCCTACTGCATCATTATAGAGAAATGCTAAAAATATGGTGTAGCTTCAAACTTGTTATGTCAGGTAGGGATGGGCGAACGGTTCGACCCGACCATAAGTTCGGCCGTTCAGCGAACAACGAACATTATGTGGTGTTCGCAGCAAATTGGAAAGCCACAGAACACTGTTAAAGGCTATGGGACACTAACATGAAAAACCAAAAGTGCTCATTTTAAAGGCTTATATGCAAGTTATTGTCATAAAAAGTGTTTGGGGAGCTGGGTCCTGCCCCAGGGGACATGTATCAATGCAAAAAAAGTTTTAAAAACTAACATTTTTTTGGGAGTAGTGATTTTATTAATGCTTAAAGTGAAACAATAAAAATGAAATATTCCTTTAAATATCGTGCCTGGGGGGTGTCTATAGTATGCCTGTAAAGTGGTGCAGTTTTCCTGTGTTTAGAACAGTACCACAGCAAAATGACATTTCTAAAGGAAAAAATGCATTCAAAACTGATCGCGGCTGTAATGAATTGTTGGGTGTCGGCAATATAGATAAAACTCATTGAAAAAAATGGCATGGGTTCCACCCAGTCCATTACCAGGCCTTTTGGGTCTGGTATGAATATTAAGGGGAACCCCGAACCAAAAAAAAAAAAAAAAATCACATGGGGGTCCCCCCAAAATCCATACCAGGCCCTTCAGGTCTGGTATAGATTTTAAGGAGAACCCTGCAGGAAAACGTAAAAAAAATGGCGTAGGGGTCCCCCCAAAATCCATACCAGACCCTTATCTGAGCACCCAAGTTGACAGGCCACAGGAAAAGATGGGGGACGAGAGAGCGCCCCCTTCCTGAACCATACCAGGCCACATGCCCTCAACATGGGGAGGGTGCTTCGGGGTCTGGGGTAAAAAGGACAAGAGACAGCTTAGGACAAGTCCTTTATTAATAGATTAAAAAATAAAAATGTCCCGCGATGTAAATCCACGCCACCCGACGGACCGAAAAAGATAAGAAAAAGCCGCAAAAGTTCCACCACCATGGGAGGCTCCCGCCGAGTGACGCTTCTTCTTGGTGACAGCTGTTATATAGCTGAGGGCGCGGGCCACCCGGTGATGTAAACTGGTGACCCCACCCCCCTCTGACACCACGGGGAAGCAGAGGAGAAGTTGTAAACATGTAGGGAATCCAGGAAGTTGTGGAAAGAGATATCTACTGGCTAGCAGACAGGCAACACTCACAACATAGAAGAGTTTTTAAGTAAGCTTATATTGGATTGTCAAAAATACCTATCATCTGTATTGCTGTTAAAATGTTGATGATATAATATCACAGTGTATGCTGTGACTTTAATTTTTTTTTTTTTTACATACAACTAGAAAAAGTACTTAAATCTGTGTTGAAATCAGCTTCCTATCACCCCCTGTACTGCAGTACTTACACTGGGAGAGAGGGAGGCATTAGGTGCTAATCAGGTGTGCTGCATGTACACAAAATGAGAGGGATCATACTGACAAGATAAGAAAGCAGAATTAATGACTTACTAGTGTGAAATCTCTCCGCTACGCCAGAGAAAGTGATGTCACTTTCCTGGCTGCGCTGTTTGGTAAAGTGGAGGTGTATGAATTACTAATGTGTACTGATAGAATGTTCAGAGTTTAGCTTTAAGGAAAATGCATTGGGATTGATTTACTAAAACTGGAAAATCTAGTGCAGCTGTGCATGGTAGCCAAGCAGCTTCTAACTTCAACTTGCTCAATTCAGTTTTGACAAAAAAAACCTGGAAGCTGATTGGTTTCTATGCCAAGCTGCACCAGATTTTGCACTCTCAAATTTTAGTAAATCAACCCGATTGTGTCTAAATTGGATCTTTATGTATGCATAGGCTGAATGATCTTAAAAAATACAGAGCTTGGCTTTTCATTTACCATTAGGCCGGGAGGACCTGGGGGACCTGTTCGACCAGGGCGCCCTGGAAGGCCAGGAATACCATCTTGCCCAGGCAAACCCTAAAAATATTTTATACTGTTAAAATATGGCACATAATAAATAAAAAGGAATATCAAACATACATATTACTGTTATTAGACAATTTCTACAATTATAATAATGAACAACATTTCCTCAAATGATCACTTGTAGAACAAATGTAGATGACTGTAGCCACCTAATTACAGTTTCTGTGCCCCATTGTCAATCTTCCTTAGCAATATCTTCCACATAAATTTCTAAGAGCCAGCCCTATATTCAAGGGAGATAGAGGAGTAGACAAGTAAGACATAATATTAATTCAGAAGTAACATGGAAGTACATGTACATGTTTTTATACATGCCAGTGCCAAACTAAGTGCTGTTTCAAAGATTCTGCAATGTGGTTTCCATAAATTCATGATGTATTTCAGTTTATACAGTTTATATATAAAATATTCATCAAACAAGAAACCTCTCTTTGGTTCCAACAACCATTCATGTTAAGGGAACATTCCTAATCTGTTAATTAGCCATTGACACATTTCTCTATCTCATTGCTTGACTGGTAGGTCTTTTGCAAACCCCCCTACTGTAAATGATTTCTAGGGAACCTTTAAAAATGGTATGTAGGCAAGCTTGAGCAGAACCCTTTGAAATTTAGCATATATGTGAAAAAACATGCTGCAAAGCAAGGAATCGTAGGCATTCGTTCCTTAATTAATATGATAAAAGAAAATGTGTGAACATAAAAGAAAAAAGATCTATAAAGCTGTCTCAACACGAACAATGCAAATATACAAAGACAATAGTGAGAAAAGGTAAGTCAGAGAAAGCTAAAATAGTTCTGTCAACGTGTGTAAAACTGTGATAAAATAAGGCTTGAACTTAGGAAACAAAAAAAGCCCATTAAGACACATTAACTATTACCACTGTTGCCAAGCCCACAGTAGCCTAAACTAAATAACTAGAACAAATTATTGCATGACAGTCTGGTACTGCACAATCAAATAATGGGAAAGTTTAACTTTAGTATACATACACTGTAATGGTAATTAGAAACAAGATTTTATATTACAATTTAAAAAAAAGGCAGTTTTTCCTATTTAACTGATTGAGAATAGTGATTTTAAAGGTGTTATTTATTGTATAATTGTCAGAGAGGGCAGTGACAATTTTATCTTGAGATGGTATTTTTCTATTGTAGTACCTGCAGAACCAAGAGAACAACTCATATAATTGTATGTGAATAATCAAAGTAAATTTTCTAAAGTCTGCTTGTGCTTATAATGCAGGTCTCTCAAGCATTATGAACAAATATAAATGGCATTACAATTTAGTCAAAGAAACATATATTTGAGCCAGAATCAATGTGAGCACACAGCTTATAATACTGAGAATAATGCACCCTTTGCTGTAGTTTATCAGGATATTCCAAGCCAATTCTGAGCTGTCTGTGTATATAAAACAAATATAACTAATTTTTGTGGTGCACCACATCCCCAAGAAAAACATGTAATCTGCTAAATCTATTAATCAGGGGTGGAGCTTTTGAGATGCCAAGTAAAAATTTCAGACCATATGGTAAAATTATACAATTGTACTTTAATACAGACTTCAAATAGGTATTTCACAAAAAAAAACATTAAAAGAAGACAATTTGATTGTAATTGCCATACAACAATATATATTTCACATGCATCATAACAAGTAGGTTCTGATAGTTTCTTGTGTGAAAAAATCATCAATAGACCCCTCTGCAGGATTACGGCTGAGCTCTCGTGTATACTAGTTTATGGAGCTGAGATGAGGAGCTGAGAACATGGCTTTTCATCACAGTACACGACCGTTCTGTCAATGGCCAGTTTACGAAAGTGAGATCCGAAGATCTCACTGGCCATTACACTGAAATATCTCCGTCCCAGATTCTCCAGCTCAGAGGTAGAGAATGTGGGAGAGAAGCTGGTGTGATTAGCGGAAGAAGACTTCTTTCTTCCTATATGTCAGCACCAGTGGGTTGAACACTAATATAAATAATATGTAAAAGTATGTATATACTTATACATATACAATATATACAGTATATATATTATATTTATACATAAAATATAATTTAGAGAAGTAAAGTCTCTATGTATTCTATCCTCTCTCTTTTTCCATACAGTATATATATATATATATATATATATATATATATATATATATATATATATATATATATATATATATATATACTGTATATATAGTTATCTACACACAGTACATGTATCAACATGTTCTTTTTATCTTTGGTTTCAATTTTTTCAACTCTGCTGCACTGTAATCTCACAATATCTCATGAGATTACAGGCAGCCCACCTACTCAGATCTCAGCCATTTTGAGAGGAAAAATGTCTCCTTTGTTCTCCTGAGGACAGATCATTTTACTTTGAGAACTGTCAAGAACTGAACTGAGAGAAAACTTCTCAGTTTAATAAACATACACCTAAGTGTATTATTCCTCCTAAATCAATTCACTTAATTCACTCATTCATTCAGAATGGACCCTCAAAATCTGTATTTGTCACCTCATACAGATGCGATGTACAGCATTTATTATTTATATTAGTATAGCAATGTGGGTAGTAATATTGCATTCTAAATATCATACAAAGGGTTTTCATTTGTTCTTACCCGTTCTCCTTTCTCTCCTTTGGAGTTTATGTTAAGGAGATCAAAGCCGCCAGTCTGTAAACCTGTGAATGTCTAATAAAGATAGAATATTGTATAAAAGAAAGGAATTGTATTTTGTATTTGCATGGTCAATAAAACTGGCTATATTTTTTATGCAATTTGAAAAAAGTCAAGATTCATATCAGAGGATAAGCCAGTATGAACACAGAAAAGATATAAACCGTTTCAAACACACAGTCAACTAAAATGCTATTTTATTGTATGCACTTGTGTTCCTATTCACAACCAGACTCGAACTGAGTAATCATTTGCAAAGCTGCGTTGAGAGACTAATAAATAAAATGTAAAAAATATATCTTACTGCTTATAGAATGTAATTCTGATTTTGAATAGTATAACTACAGTCTGTAATTGTCTAACCAAGATACTGCACATCAAGAACTGTATAACCTGGTATTTGGTAAGTACTAATAAACAGATATTTTCATAGTCAAAAGGGGAAAACAACAGGAAAAGTTTCTTGAGATGATTTACTGTAACTGGTAAAGTGTTAATAGTTGCTTGTGACCACATTTAAGTAGTACTATAGACATTTTTTTTATTTTGGATAGAGCAAGTTATAACCCCTGTCAAAAAATGTTTTGCTATCTGTTTTGACATCTGTGTCCCATTTCAGAGATTTTCTTTCACTTCTTGTCCCATAGCCAAACAGGAAGTGAGAGGAAATGAACTAGTGTCCCCATTGGAAGATTTCAGCTCTATTACATTTCTGGGGACAACCTAAAATTTGGGATTTTCTTTTACTTTCAATTTAAATGATAATGATAAACAGGACAAATAGGGAGGGTGAGTCTCCTAAACGGGGGAACACAGCAATACAAAATGACAGGGGTTCTAATCCCTCTCCACTCTATCCAAAGCCCAAAAAAATTGCCTTTAGTTTTACTTTAAAGCACATACAAATACAAGAGCAATATTTGTATATATTGCATCTTACCAGTTCTTACATGTGGTAGCTGTTTCAGTATCCTTTTTGAGGCTTTTTGTCCTCTTTTCACTTCTCCTGACTTCATCTATGACTGCTCCCCTGATTTAGAGTACAAACACTGCTGTGTCTTCTCATCTCCAATGCTAGGGATGAGCAAGAAGTTCGGTCTGAACACAAGTTCAGAACAAATTTTGCCCATTCAGGCATTTGACTAATCGCCAGTCTTTTTACTTGATAATGGTAGAAATATTTAAAATGTATAAAGGAAAAAAACATTTTACTTTTGTCTGTGTTGCTGTTAGAGATTTCCCCTCACTTCCTGTCCCAGGGACAACCATTTCACCAGTGAAGCAAAGGAACCTCACCCACCTCCAGTACACCCAGAGTGTTGATGAGCAACATTGACAATAGGCAACAATGCAGCAGCTGAATACATTGCCAAACAGACAAGTTTGGAGTGATATGCAGCTCTGTGCTGTGATGTCACTCATCTCCTGCTTAACTCCTGCCAACTGAAACTAGTTAGGCACGGCTACCTAGCTATAGATTCTGCTCTTGACGCCCTTCCAGACCAGTCCCACAGTAACTGCAGTGACTGCCCATGGCTCGCTCCCAAACCCAGCCAATACCTGCTAAGTGGTCTCCTTTTATAACTATGTAGCGCTGATAACTTTTGTTTTTAGTCATCTGTATGTTATAAAAAATATAAGTTGCTCTAGTGCCATCTGGTGGACAATTGAAAAGGTACAACACTTTTATGTTTCATGATTAAGAGAAGTGACATGGAAGTGATTGATTGTTTACTTCTGAACTTTAACTATGACCTACCCACAATGCTCCTGTACGAGAGAAGAACTGAACTGCATTGTGGGAGGATATAAAAGGGCTGGGAGCGGCCATCTTAGGGCTCTTGTTCCTGGGACGCGTGGCCTGCCAGCAGGACTCTGTGGTGTGTGTGTCCCACAGGGTTGCGGCCTACCTTGTGGAGGAGCGGAGCAACAGCAAGGATCCTGCCATCGTATCACAGTGTGCTGAAGCAGCGGAAGTGATTGTTCCGGAGACCCGTAGGGGAGGTAACCGAGGACTCCTGGTCGTTAGTAAACGGAACAGTGTGACGGTGTGGTGGTGGCTCCATACGGACTGAGAACTGCTGAAACTGAGACATCCATCTGCCCGGATCCCGTGTGGTGAGAGGGTTAACACCCGGAACTTTGTTTAATACTACACACACTTAGGACGGTTACAGAGTATTGCTGGGACTGATAGTCCCACAGAACAAGTTAAGTTGGAGAACATTACATTTGCATAGATTTCAATATTCAAGAACTGATACTAGATGTTTGTCTTCTTCGTATAAGAACACTTAATCAACCTTCTGAATTATAATTGTCTTAGTGTATTATCTTACACTGTGCAATGCCCAAGAAGAACCCTCTGTGGATTACAATTACAAATTTGTAGCTAGCGAAGATTGAAGACATCAAGACTATCTCTTTTAATTGCAGGGCCCTGCATCTACTTACAAAGGGTAGTGACTTTACGGTTTAGAGCAGGGGGAGCTCCCTGGTACAGATATATATATTTGTGTTTGTTACCAAGATTGTCGTAATTGTCTACTAAACTGTTGCACTACGTTGGTGTGATAGTGTAGTCACTGTAATAGTTCTTTTATAAATATATCATTTATTCAAACAAAGAAGTTATCTTGGTTATTACAGAAATTTGTGTGCAGTGTTGTTATTTCTCCTGCAGGTGGAGCTACAAGCACCCAGGTAGAGGTAAATATAAATATAAGTGTATATTGTGGGTTAAAGTTGGTACTAATATCATTACAACACTGCACTACAGCATTGTCAAGGGGATTGAACAATTTAAGAGGGGTGAAGAGAATAGAGGACAGACCCAATAATAAACCAGCAGCTCCACCGTGAGTTATTGCTACAACTAGTATTAGTATCTAGTATTACTATCATGGGCCATAATACTAGAGGATCTCAATACAGAAACTGGGTGCTTTGCAGTCACAGAAAGTGAGTAAGAAATGCTAGAAAAAATATTACTAGAATATATATATATATATATATATATATATATATATATAGAGAGAGAGAGAGAGAGAGAGAGAGAGAGAGAGAGAGAGAGAGAGAGAGAGAGAGAGAGAGAGAGAGAGAGAGAGAGAGATCTAGCCAGTAACAATAGACCCCCCCAGCAACAACAGATCCTTATCAGCAAGAATAGATCCCCCAACAATATTAGATTCCCCAAGCAGCAATAGATCCATGCTGCAACAATAGACTCTGAGCAACAAAATACCCCCATAGTAATAATAGATCCACCCCAGCAACAATAGACACCCTCAGCAACAATAGACCCCCTCTGCAACAATAGAGCCCGAGCAACAAAATACCAGCAGTAACAATAGATCCACTTCAGCAAGAATAGACCCCCACCAGCAACAACAGATTTCCCTACAGCCAGCATCAATAGACCCTCCAGCACACCCCAGCACCTCTTGCCATTACATATACTCAGTGAAGAGGTGCCAGAACTGTTCCCCCACATTCCCGCTGAAAAATCCCTGTGTATATATAAATATATATATATAGTGCCTTGAAAAAGTATTCATATTGTCATGTTACAACCAAAAACATAAATGTATTTTATTGGGATTTTATGTGATTGACCACACAAAACACATTGAAAACACAAAGTGGCACATAATTGTGAAGTGGAAGGAAAATGATAAATGGTTTTCGAAATTTTTTACAAAAAAATATCTGAAAAGTGTGGCGTATATTTATATTCAGCCTCCCTGAGTCAATACTTTGTAGAACCGCCTTTCACTGCAATTACAGTTGCAAATCTTTTTGGGTATGTCTCTACTAGTTTTGCACATCTAGAGAGTGAAATGTTTGCCCATTCTTATTTGCAAAATAGCTCAAGCTCTGTCAGATTGGATGGAAAGCGTCTGTGAACAGCAATTTTCAAGTCTTTCAAGCCACAGATTCTCAATTGGATTTAGGTCTGGACTTTTACTGGGCCATTCTAACACATGAATATGCTTGGATCTAAACCATTCCATTGTAGCTCTGGCTGTATGTTTAGGGTCATTGTCCTGCTGAAAGGTCATCCGCCCCAGTCTCAAGTCTTTTGCAGACTCTAACAGGTTTTTTTCTAAGATTACACTGTATTTGGCTCCATCATCTTCCCATCAACTCTGATCAGCTTCCCTGTCCCTGCTGAAGAAAAGCATCCCCATAACACGATGCTGCCACCACCATGTTCCATGGTGGGGATGGGGTGTTCAGGGTGATGTGCAGTGTTAGTTTTCCATCACACATAGCTTTTTGCTTTAAGGCCAAAAAGTTCAATTTTGGTCTCATCTAACCAGAGCACCTTCTTCCACATGTTTGCTGTGTCCCTCACATGGCTTCCTATGGCTTTCTTTCAACAATGGCTTTCTTCTTGCCACTCTTCCATAAAGGCCAGATTTGTGGAGTACACGACTAATAGTTGTAATGTGGACAGATTCTACCACCTGAGCTGTGGATCTCTGCAGCTCCTCCAGAGTTACCATGGGCCTCTTGGCTTCTTCTCTTCTTCTTTCCATTTTTGATGGATTAAACAGTGCAAAGTGTTCAAAGCTTGGGATATTTTTTATAACCTAACACCACTTTAAACCTCTCCACAACTTTATTCCTGACCTGTCTGGTGTGTTGCTTGGCCATTGTGATGCTGTTTGTTCACTAAGGTTCTCTAACAAACCTCTGAGGGCTTCACAGAACAGCTGTATTTATACTGAGACTAAATTACACACAGGTGGACTCTGTTTACTAATTAGGTGACTTCTGAAGGCAATTGGTTCCACTAGATTTAAGTTAGGGGTATCAGAGTAAAGGGAGTTGAATACAAATGCACGCCACAATGTGAAAACAATTTTACATTTTCCTTCCACTTCACAATTATGTGCCACTTTCTTTTAGTCAATCATATAAAATCCCAAAAAAAAACCATTTATGTTTTTGGTTGTAACATGACAAAATGTAGAAAATTTCAAGGGGTATGAATACTTTTTCAAGGCACTGTGTGTGTGTGTGTGTGTGTGTATATATATATATATATATATATATATATATATATATATATATATATATATATATATATATATTTATGGTCGAAGCTCTTCAACCGGGACAGATAAGAACCACGCCACAAGACACACCACAAGACTCCCAACATAACATAGACCTGAAATGTGCCCTGGTCTGCTGGCCGGTATACAAAAAAGGGGGCATACCCAAGATAAGTAATGGATGACTGTGGAGAGAAATGTGCTGAGAAGCGCCCTGAAAAAGGGGAATGGGAAGGTATCACGCACCGGACCCGACAATGACCACAGGTGAGTGGTCTGCTTAAATACAGCCCGGGCTCCTCCCATAAATTCAGGCCTCCATACTGGCCTTCCTATTTATGGCCCTTCAACCGGGACAAATGTTTTTTTTAAAAGGACAGTGTAAAAATAAAAAAACTGTTGTCTTATTTTTTTATTCAAAAAAGTGTATTTTATCCCAAAAAAGTGTGCTTGTAAGACCGCTGCGCTAATACAGTGTGACAAAGTATTGCAACGACCGCCATTTTATCCTCTAGAGTGTTAGAAAAAAAAATATAATGTTTGGGGAGGCTGCGGCATCCATGACTACCTGAGGTGACAAAGCTAGTGCTAGCAGAATAAACATGGATATGCCGTTCCAGTTTGCGAGGAATTCATCCTACAATGTCAATCTGCTTTAGCTGCTGGATCCAGCCTTGAACTTGACCAGGGTCTTGTACCTTCCAATTGATGCCATGCCACTGCCAGAGAGATGGCTCAATAGGCAGTAATTAAGATACATCTGACATGCCCACTTTGGACAGCTTTCACACCGGCCTCATCGCACCACCCCATGCGCCCAGCAGCTGAGAGGAGATTCCTGCACTTGTGGGTCGAGTGGGGTGGTGCGATGAGGCCGGTGTGAAACCCTGACGTAAATCCATGCACCAAGAAGGTGGTCGAATGGTGGATTTGATGTGAGGAAAGGTAAAGCCCCAGCCACCGGACATCCACTTGGCCTAGCCATGAAGTGTTGTGCTGCTTGAGGTTTCATGTGACCTTAGGATGCGCTCGTGGCCCGTGGCGCAAGGTGAAGCAGCCGGCATTGGCTGAAGTTGCGAGTCCCATAGTGAGTCCCAAATTGAGTTGCATATCATCTACGATTGAGAGTTCGTACGAATAGATGAGTAACGAATGGTGGCTTGTGGCAAGTGCCTCACGATGGAGACCGGGCTGCGGAAGCTGTATGACAAATGGAATGGCGTAGTGTCATGCCGAGAATTCCGCCGACGCGACTAAATCTGAATCGGGCAGTAGATGTGTGAATGAGCTGACAGAGTACATGAAGCAGAGTATCGGCTGAGTTATGAGTATGAGTAAGGATTAGTAGCTTACGGGAGGTGCCTCACGATAGAGACCGAACTTAAGTAAGCTGTGTGATAGATAGAACCGAGACGTGGTGCCGATAGGACAAACCGTTTTGCCACCGGTGCGACTGGATTAGGTGCTGGCAGAGACAGAGCACATCTTGCTCTAAGATATAACAATATAATACAAGATACTGTAGCATGCAAGTGTCACCACACACTGTATTCAACTTTGGTGCGAAGTCAATGAATGACAGGCTTCAGCTCAAATACTCACCCATCAGTCACACCCTTTTGACATGTTTTACCCACACTGGGCTTTATCATAGAGGACCAACCAAAGATAGCATATAAGCACCCCTGCATTAAATTACTGCACAGCTAATGTCAACTCACAAAATTAAAATATTCAATCAATTACCCTAATTCATAAGAGCAATTAAAAGACAAATGCCATATGAATATCAAAAAGATGTACTAAGATGCAGGAGGTAACATGAGATCTCTCAAATGAGGACTGTTGTCACCAAAACATTGAAAGATCTATCATCCTTTTCTATTACAGTGACAACTCAAACTAATGCTAATTTTTTCTTAACTTTCAGTCCTGTTCACAATAATCCACAGGACAGACAGAAAGGGGGGAGCTCACCAGGAAAGAGCACAGCCAGCAATTAAATATAACAGAGATTCTAACCCTTGTTTAAAAAATTAATTTGATTTTAGATACATTTCAATGTTAAAAAATCATAATTATAAAATTAAATTCTAACTCGGTTTTGATTTGATCTCTCTTTTATATTTCTAGAGCAGAGTTTTTTACTACTGTTTGTTGATTGGTTGTTAAGAACAGACAGTTGTTAAGAAATGTCTGTTCATAACAAAAAAATAAATTGATTGTTAAGAACAGATCCCATAGCAGTCATGTGCTCTGATGTGGCTGTAGGTATGTCCTTGATCATATAGTATATCCATTTTTTTAACAAAAAATGTTTAATTTTACATAAGCATTAAACTCACAGATTGTCCTGGGGGTCCTGTTTCACCCTGCAGAAAGTAAACACAGAAGTATAAAGGTTTTATAACAACTAATATGAATGTAGGTAATGGTAGAGAGTAACTGGGTGTCCTGGAAGCCATACATCAAGTCAAGACCTGCTGTATGATAGTGAATGGCAGTCTCAGCTTGGATCCCTGCCAGGCCATGCTCCCAACGCATTTCACTTCCCAGCTAGCACTCACAGCAGTTAATCATATCCTTGATTAACCCATGCAGAATTTATCTCAGAAATACAAGTCCACAGAAAGTTCAAAAGTAATACAGAAATGTTTTCTAATCCATTGTTATAAAGGTATGCATTTCAACTAATCACAAAACTCCAGTTGTTTCTTACCTTTTCTCCCTTTAGACCCTGTAAAATCAAAATATTGTTGTATTAAAAGTCAGATGTTAACAAAAATGAACAAGTCAGTTTGACTTACTTAATTGTAACAACTAATTAGATAAGTTGTAGTTTCCAGAAAAAAATTTATATTTGGCTTCTTGAAATCATTTCTCTAGCTCAGGCCTTTCTCAAGTTTTTCAACACAGAAGAACCCTTTAAATAACTTTCCACTTTCAGGGAATCCCTGTTAAAATAATACTATATCTACAATTCATGATACATTAGTGCGATGGTCAGTAGGAAGAATGCTCCTTACACTTGTGGTCATTGGAAAGAATTACCCTCTTACAGCTAAACAAATCAATGGTGTCAGTGGGAATTTATCTGACAGACAGAAATTGATCATTGGTCAAGAAACCCCTAGCAACCTCTGGAGGAACCTTTGGGTTCCATAAAACCCTGGTTGAGAAACCCTGCTCTAGGTGGTGTTTCAGCCAAATCATGTCACAGGTATTCCAGCCATAGCAAAATAAGGATCTTCACCTGCACACCTTGGTAAGACAAATCCAGTCAACAGAACGCAGGAGGAAATAGTGATTATCCCTGCTGGAACAATTACTATTGCCACCTCTTTGGTAAACTTGGTGCTGGAAGAACCTGGTAGTTGCTACCCCTTCTATCTCTATATTAGTCTGACCTAGATAAGTGTACATCACGTATTCCCAACTGAATACAGTCCAAGGTCAGCCCAAAAATGCACCATCCAATATAAATATTACTTTAGAACATGAAGATGAGCAAGGTCCCACTGGTTCCTTTGGAAGTGTCTCTGGTCTATCTGGCTCTGGGTTAACATCCTGCAAAAATAAATACTGTTAGGTCTCCACAGTTATATCAGTACATAAGGCATAATGTAACATTGCACACCTATGTTTTGTTTCACAGCTATAATAAAGTATATTACTGAAGAAGATCATACACTTGAATGTTATGGCACTATTTGAAAACGCTAAGTATAAAAACCAAAACCAACCAGTCTAAATAATTGTTTTAAAGATATAATAAAGTGAAATCTCAATATGATCATAGAGCACATAAAATAGCAGCCATAATAAAATGAAAAAAAAAAGGAAACCTAGAAATATCATATGTTCATGAATTACTATAGTGAAGATCTGCAGCACTGCCCACTTCATATTACAAGTGAACTGAGCTAATCTGGTGCAAAGGAAAAAACAAAGAATAATCTCCTGGTGAAGCAGAGTGACTGTTTATTGTACAGGTAAAAATATAGGCCACTGTCAGATGAAAAAAAATGCAGCCTTCTAAAATTTGTCCTTGCATAGTGCTCAGCAGGTTCTGTTGCAAAGTGTCAATTCTCCAACGCTCATTTGTTTGCTGTAACAGGTGCACACTTTGAAAATTGTGTCACATTCTGGCTAAGAAATAGAAACCAAATAGCCCATTTCTAGCAGAGACATGTTGTTATAGTGTCCTCTTTTCCCTCTAACATACAGTATGATATACATGGTAGTGTCTTACTTCTTCGGCTTGTGTTTTCACTGTTGCTTTGCTCTCAGTACAAATTGTTTCTATCAGCTCTTGTACAATTAGAGGGAAGTCATCAAATGTGCTGACAAAGAATAAGTCATCCAGATTACGGTGCATCATGATACTTCTCAGCTCATCCATGTCTGCAGCACCCACACCCACAGCAATCATACGGATCCCTAAAAAATAGTTTCAAGACAACAAACGTTTTTTTAAAAATGTATGTGGTGAAAGCTCCCTGTTTTGTAACACTGGGACTAAATAATTTCATATCATTTAGCAAAAAAGAGATTTGCTAGAATCCAAGGAAGAGCTATCATGTAGCACTTGCATCCACGTTTTCCAAATGTATTAATAAATATAACTAATGTAATTACTTATCATTTTTCTGCAATATTACTTTATTTAACTGATAAATTTCAATTGCTTGCCCTCTAGCTTGTAAAGGGTTTACCTTGATGCTATAAAATTGAGATGCTGTAATATTGAAAGGCAAAAAAACAAAAAGTAGACAGGATGGTAAAAAAAACAATCAAGAAACTGTTGATTAAGGTATGCTAAGCTATGATGAGGAAACAGCTTTCTCCTGGATTCGGATGGTGTAAATTACATTTACAAAATAGGAAATCTTTATATAAGCATGCATGCTCAGTCAAGCCATGCACATGTATGATGTTCATATACCGTATTTATCGGCGTATAACACGCACCGGCGTATAACACGCACCCCAATTTAGGAGGGAATTTTAAGGAAAAAAAAACTTTTAGGAGGGAAGTTGAAGGGAAAAAAACTTACATTTAAATGCCCATCATTGCAGCCTTCTCAGTGCAGCCATGTCAGTGCAGCCTTCCCCAGTGCAGCCTTGTTAGTGCAGCCATGTCAGTGCAGCCATGTCAGTGCAGCCTTCCCCAGTGCAGCCTTGTTAGTGCAGCCTTGTCAGTACAGCCATGTCAGTGCAGCCATGTCAGTGCAGCCTTCCCCAGTGCAGCCTTCCCCAGTGCAGCCTTTCCCAGTGCAGCCTTTCCCAGTGCAGCCTTTCCCAGTGCAATCTTCCCCAGTGCAGCCTTTCCCAGTGCAGCCTTCGATCCCCTGTCCTGAGCTTTAAAATCGCCGACCGCGATTTGAAAATGGCGCCGCCGGCGCCGAAATACACCGAGCCGGTCCTCGGCTCTTTCCGGCGGCTCTCGTTCACTTTCGGCTCCACTCGTAGTCCCAAGCGGAGCTATCCGAACCTAGCCGAGTAGGTTCGGATAGCTCCGCTCGGGAATACGAGTGGAGCCGAAAGTAAACGAGAGCCGCCGGAAAGAGCCTAGGACCGGCTCGGTGTATTTCGGCGCCGGCGGCGCCATTTTCAAATCGCGGTCGGCGATTTTAAAATTGTGACAGCTCGGGATCGCAGGGGATCGGCGTATAACACGCACCTGCGACTTTCCCCTGATTTTAAGGGGAAAAAAGTGCGTGTTATACGCCGATAAATACGGTATATAGAAAAGCCTAAGAGAAGCTGAATTGTGCCTGCAAGTTCAGCTGCCCTCTAACATCTATAGTCAGCCTTAATATTTACAAATAATTTATTAGAGTATTACAGTATCATACTGTAAGTCTATGATGCTTTGTTTTTTTTTTTTTTACAAAACAAAACAGATTTTATATTGATTATTAATTATATTTTTCCAAGCATATTTCCTTTGATGAAGGAAAAAAGTATGGTCAACATTATATATTGTATAATATATATGTGAATATATTTTAATGTATGTGTGTGTATATATATATATATATATATATATATATATATATATATATATATATATATATATATTGGATGTATATGTATATGTGTATATATTGTTCTGTATGTTTGTATGTCTATTGTAATGGATACAATACCTAAGGCATGAGCCACTCTGGACGGCTGCATAACATTATCCTGCGATTGTCCATCAGTTATCAACAAAATCAAATGAGGAGAAGATGGCCTCATTCCTTTAGACACCTGGAAGAGCTCCTTCAGAACATGCCCAATACCTCGTCCTGAATAACAGAAATGTACATTATTTACATTTCTTTAAACATCACTTATGACACAAACAGGTCCAGACATTTTTTTTTTTTTTTGCAGAGGTAGCACGTCATTTTTTAAGTATATTTAGTAACACTAGTATTAAATCCTTGTATTGTTTATGTCTCCATCGTAGCACATACTGCTCACCTGTCTTGGTATTTCCTCCAAAATACTGCATGTTTCGTATGGCCTTTAAAATAGAATTTCTGTCCTTGTTTTCATTTAAATGAAATTCTGTTCTCGGTTCTTCACTGTATTGAACAATAGCAATCTAATAAATAATAGATAATATTTGTCAACACTGTGAAACAATATAAACTGCAAATGTTCCTGCTTAATTAGTAAGTCGTGTCAAATATGCAGAAAGACCACATTACACATTGTAATATGATCTTATGAATATGACAAGAGTCAAAAACAATTCATTCACTTTAAAGTGGAAAGCAAGTCAATGCCTATCTAAGCTTATATCTACTCCCATCCCAAATCTAAGCTTATTCTATCTACCCTGTAAAAGAAAAGATGCCTATACCTACCTATTCTGAAGTCGCTCCTGTCCGGTCACATGACCAGGTTACAGCACCAAATTCAGGGTAGAGGAAAGACAGCCAAAAACGGATTCCCCATAGGTAAGCCATAGTAAGGCAATGTCATCGCACCTCTGCAGCCATTTTCAGAGATCTCACCTTTACACTGAAGCTGGTGCTGGAGAGATCATGTGACCAGACCGGAGTGACCTCAGAATAGGTATATATAGGCATCTTTTCTTTTTACAGGGTAGGTAGAATAGGCTTGAGGGTGGGGGTCATTTTAAAGTTTAGGTGGTTTTGACTTCTACTTCACATCCATCGGAAAACATTTTTTACACAAATGCATACAGAATACATACATTTTCCCCTGTATTTTAACCATTCATTAAATGGATACACTTTTGCTAATATGTTATAAAAAGAGATATACTGTATTAATATAATTAATATATTTCATAAAAGCACATATTTGTAATGCTCAAGGCTGCAAGTCTCTTTAATCACACCTTTGAATTTACACTATGGGGTTGATTTACTAAAGGCAAAAAAGCTGCTCACACTTTGCAAGGGAATTTACCCTACAGCTTAGTGAATGGGATGAAGTTCTGCTGACTTTAATCATCCAATCAAGTACATGCAAAAATTATGCTTTTTCTTGCACTTGATTGGGTATTCTTTGCAAAGTGAAATTTTACCTTATCCATCAAGCTCTTGGATAATTTCCTTGCAAAGTAAACAGTCTATATACCTTTACTAAATTAACCCCCATATGCCAAATTTTTGGATACCTTACCATAACCAGAGGTTGCTGGACATTCCATTCTAAACCGTGGGCATTGTGGCTATAACAGCCTCTGCTCTCCTGGAAAGGTTTTCCACAACATTTTAAATTGTGTCTGTAGGACTTTGTGCTCATTCAACAAAAAGAGCTTTCATGAGGTCAAGTAGTAGACTCACAAGTACTTGTGTCTCTCTGCATCAGCAGTATCAGGATACCATGTGTTAAAGAAGCTGATAGTGAAAGCAAACACTGTATTAAAACACATACATGTACTGCAACTCTGATCATACCTGTGTTCCTTGGGGTCCGATCTTTGGAAAATATGAAACTATTCTATACAAGAAGTCCTTGACTTTGTTAAAATTGCTTGGTCCAATGCTGGAAGACTCATCCACAAGAAATACTATGTCAGTTTTCAGCTTTGCACAAACTAAATAAAAATAACATATCATATTTTTGTTTCATTTGTTACCGTAATTCTAGCATATTCAAGCATATATTTAGTCTAAATCTGAAAACAAACATAGGACACTTGTTCTGCTGTACATTGTCAAGAGTTTTATATAATTCTAGCATAACATTTCCGTGAAAGTACATATGCTATACTATTCAATATTTATGCTATATGGTTGTAATGCACAATATAAGAATATGCTGGACATATGAAAGCTGAAATTCAACTGTACATGATTAAATCTGAAACTTTATTTCACATAAATGCCTGCAGCCAGGAAAAAGTTAGAATTTCTGCCAGTTTTCTTTTATTCCTGTTTGTGATCCTAATGTGAAAATTGTGCATCATTTATTATCCTTGTGACACCTACAGTGGATATAAAAAGTCTACACACCCCTGTTAAAATGTCAGGATTCTGTAATGTGAAAAAATGAGAACAAGATAAATAATTTTAGAACTTTTTCCACCTTTAATGTGACATATAAACTGTACAACTCACTTTAAAAAACAAACCAAAATCTTTTAGGGGGGGGGAATAAAAAAAATAAAATGATGTGGTTGCATAAATGTGCACACCCTCTTATAACTGGTGCTGTAGCTGTGTTCAGAATTAAGCAATCACATTCAAACTCATGTTTAATAGGAGTCAATACACACCTGCCATCATTTAAAGTGCCTCTGATTGACCCCAAAAAATGTCAGCTGTTCTAGTAGGTCTTTCCTGACATTTTCTTAGTTGCATCTCATTACAATTAGAAGAAAAGAGGTTTAACCTTAAACTACGTAGAGGGTTCTTTACTGTAAGAGCGGCAAGGATGTGGAATTCCCTTCCACAGGCGGTGGTCTCAGCGGGGAGCATTGATAGCTTCAAGAAACTATTAGATAATCACCTGAATGACCGCAATATACAGGGATATGTAATGTAATACTGACACATAATCACACACATAGGTTGGACTTGATGGACTTGTGTCTTTTTTCAACTTCACCTACTATGTAACTATGTAACTATGTAACTATGCATCCTACAGCAAAGCCATGGTCTGCAGAGAACTTCCAGAGCATCAGAGGGATTCCATTGTTAACTGGTTCCCGACCGGTTCATGCTCATTTACTGCAGCACAATGGCACCGCTGCGTGAAATCCCGTACATATACGGGGTTCCCTTTAAGATCCGCCAGTCGGCCATGAGCGATCGTGTGCACGAGAGCCAGGCACAGGGATAAATTTGTTTTTTAAAAACATTTTTGGGGATATTAATTATAGCAAAAAGTTAAAAAATATTGTTTTTTTTTTCAAAATTGTCGCACTTTTTTTTATAGCGCAAAAAATAAAAAACACAGAGGTGCTCAAATACCACCAAAAGAAAGCTCTATTTGTGGGAAAAAAAGGATCCAAATTTTGTTTCAGTATAGCATTGCATGACCGCGCAATTGTCAGTTAAAGCGACGCAGTGCCAAATTGTAAAATGTGCTCTGGTCAGGAAGGGGGTAAAATCTTCTGGGGCTGAAGTGGTAAAAAGGTTTCAGTCAGGAGAAGGGTACAAAAGAATTTCCAAGGCATTAGATATACCATGGAACACAGTGAAGACAGTCATCATCAAGTGGAGAAAATATGGCAAACAGTGACATTACCAAGAACTGGACGTCCCTCCAAAATTGATAAAAAGGCGAGAAGAAAACTGGTCAGGGAGACTACCAAGAGGCCTACAGCAACATTAGAGGAGCTGCAGAAATATCTTGCAAGTACTGGCTGTGTGGTACATGTGACAACAAGCTCCCGTATTCTTCATATGTCTGGGCTATGGGGTAGAGGGGCAAGACGGAAGCCTTTTCTTATGAAGAAACACATCCAAGCCTAGCTAAATTTTGCAAAAACACATCTGAACTGTCTCAAAAGCATGTGGGAAAATGTGTTATGGTCTGAAGAAACCAAGGATGAACTTTTTGGCCGTAATTCCAAAAGATATGTTTGGCGCAAAAACAAAACTGCACATCACCAAAAGAACACCATACCCACCGTGAAGCATGGTGATGACAGCATCATGCTTTGGGGCTGTTTTTCTTTAGCTGGAACCGGGGCCTTAGTCAAGGTAGAGGGAATTATGAACAGTTCCAAATACCAGTCAATATTGGCACAAAACCTTCAGGCTTCTGCTAGAAAGCTGAACATGAAGAGGAACTTCATCTTTTAGCATGACAACGACCCAAAGCATACATCCAAATCAACAAAGGAATGGCTTCACCAGAAGAAGATTAAAGTTTTGGAATAGCCCAGCCAAAGCGCAGAGCTGAATATGATTGAAAATCTGTGGGGTGATCTGAAGAGGGCTGTGCACAGAAGATGCCCTCACAATCTGACAGATTTGGAGTGTTTTTGCAAAGAAGAGTGGGCAAATATTGCCAAGTCAAGATGTGCCACGCTGATAGACGCATACCCAAAAAGACTAAGTGCTGTAATAAAATCAAAAGGCGCTTCTACACAATATTAGTTTAACCACTTAAGGACCGGGGCACGCCGATGTACATCGGCAGAATGGCACGGCTGGGCAAATGGGCGTACAGGTACGTCCATTTGAATTTCCCCGCTGTGTCATGGCGTGCGCACCGCCGGCGGCACGCGCCGGCCGGGAGCTCCGTGAGTCGGGTCGCGGATCCCACGGACTTGATCGCCGCGGGGATACCCGCGATCGTCTCACGGAGAGCAGGAACGGGGAGATGCTGATGTAAGCAGCATCTCCCCGTTCTGGCTAGTGACAGTGTCACTCGATCTCTGCTCCCTGTCATCGGGAGCAGAGATCAGTGTACTGACAGACAGAGCCCAACCCCCCCTACAGTTAGAAAACACACCCTAGTACTGACTTAACCCCTCCCCGCCCCCTAGTGGTTAACCCCTTCACTGCCAGTGTCATTTACGCAGGAATCAATGCATTTTTATAGCACTGATTGCTGTATAAATGACAATGGTCCCAAAAATGTGTCAAAAATGTCCGACATGTCCGCCATAATGTCGCAGTCACAATAAAAATCGCTGATCGCCGCCAAAACTAGTAAAAAAAAATTATTAATAAAAATGCCATAAAACTATCCCCTATTTTGTAAATGCTGTAACTTTTACGCAAACCTATCAATAAACGCATATTGCGATTTTTTTTTACCAAAAATATGTAGAAGAATACATATTGGCCTAAACTGAGGAAAAAAAATGGTTTTTCATATATTTTTGGGGGATATTTATTATAGCAAAAAGTAAAAAATAATGCGTTTTTTTCAAAATTGTCGCTCTTATTTTTTTATAGCGCAAAAAATAAAAATCGCAGAGGTGATCAAATACCACCAAAAGAAAGCTCTATTTGTGGGAAAAAAAGGACATCAATTTTGTTTGAGAGCCACGTCGCACGACCGCGCAATTGTCAGTTAAAGCGACGCAGTGCCGAATCGCAAAAAGTGCTCTGGTCTTTAGGCAGCCAAATCCTCCGGGGCTGAAGTGGTTAAGGGTGTGCACACTTATGCAACCATATTATTTTATTTTTTTATTTTTTACTTCCCGCCACCTAAAAGATTTCAGTTTGTTGTTCAGTTGAGTAGTACAGTTTATAGGTCACATTCAAGGTGGAAAAAGTTCTGAAATGATTTATTTTTGTCTCGTTTTTTTACATCATAGAAACCTGACATTGTAACAGGGGTGTGTAGACTTTTTATATCCACTGTTAATATGAAATGGGGGAGCATATCCCCTCAGGACAAGAGGGCGCAGACTGTAATACAAACATTGTCAGATGTTATAACCTTCCTCGCATGTGTTTTTGCTTTTGTCCATGTTCTCTGTGCAGAGATATCCTATCACTTTCTATACTGACAGAAAATGCAACCCCCAGTTTTTGTATTTTTGGTTAGATTTAAGTTTAAGTTTTGATTAAAGCTGGGCCTTAGTAGAAAATAAAATTAAATTACATCGCTACTCCATTTTTGCTATTGTAAATATTATAAATTTTCCAGCTTTTTCATAAAACAAACCCATACATTCTTGATTCTGACTTTATATATATAAACAGCAATATCAGTCTGTAATGAGTAAATTGTTATGAGTTTGGGGTATAAAAAAATATGCAGAAATATTTACTTGGCTCAGAAATAAAAGCCGTTGTTCCTCTAGCGGCAGAACTGGTAAATTTGGCAGTCTCTGGTGGGGGGCTTGGCCGTGGATTCACAATAGGTCTCACTGTTGTTGTCCTTTCATTTGTTGTTGTCAGTCTAGGTCCATGAACAGTAGGAGCAGGAACAGGTTTTCTCACTGGTTCAGCTGTAAGAACATAAGAATAAAGGAATAATGTTTCTAGGGCAAACTGCAAACAAAACATTGCAAAGATCAATTTATTTGGCTGGATTATACTAGATGTTTTACATATTGCTTGGTTGTGTCCTATGCTATCATATACTGTAGCTGAAAAGCTGATCCATACATTTGTGTTCTCCTGACTTGACTACTAAAATGCTCTACTCGCTAAATTCACTATTAATCGACTTCAATATGTACAAAATTCTGCAGCCACAATCCTGAATAGGTCTGGTACAAGTGATCATATTATCCCTATCCTGGAGTCCTTCCACTGGCTACCTGTGAGGTTTCCCATACACTTTAAGATCCTCACGCTCACCTATAAGGCTCTTCATGGCTTGGCACCCCATTATCTCTCTGAACTTTTATCAACTTACTCTCCCCCTTCATTACCTCCGCTCCTCAAATTCTGGTCTTCTGTGTGCCCCCCCCCCCTACTCACCTACATCCGATGGGAGACAGAGCCTTCTCCTGCTATGCCCCAAAACTCTGGAATTCACTTCCACAAAACAGAGATTCGTCCTCTTTAAACGCATTCAAATCAAATCTTAAATATGTTTTCTTTAGACAAGCTTTCAAGTAATTGTTCCTTTTTTCCTTTCATTTTATCCTGTGTACTTCTTGTGTTTTCTTTGTAAAGTGCTTTGAGAAGCTACCTTTAAAGGCTCTATATAAAATAAAGTTTATTATTGTTTTACACAGTCTATTCCAGATCTCCATTTTAATGTATGTTCCTACCCTGTTGTATGTGTCTCTTGGATTTAGACTTAAAGCCCTACAATGAACCATGCTCTATTTAGATATATATCCCATCATTCCTCCTAAATACAAGTAGAGTTTGTCTAATATTACCATAAAAGATAAACTGGTTTTTGTTTTTATGAAGGCCAGATGCAGAAGTGGTAGTGGTGATGTTTTTTTCAAGTCAATGGTCTTACAAACACAGGGGCAGCTAGAATTCTTATCTTTGCATTATTCTGTCCTGATGTTACTTGCTGCTCTCACAGACTGGAAAATCTCAGTTCCAGGGATGAGCAACATGAGTTTTAATTTTCCTGAATTTTTGCAAGGATCTTGAAGTCAGTGTTGCCAACCGTCAGTATTTTTACTGGCAGCCAGTAAAAAGCAGGCAATTTTCTCCTGACAGTAAATGCCAGTAAAAAGAAAAGGTTGCCAGTAAAAAATATGGCTGTGACGCTTGGCCCGGAGCCAGCCGAGACCATACGAGTGCCTGTTACAGTGTGTTCGGGCGGCTCTGGTGGAGGTGGTGCCTGAGCATGTCCAGTGATGTCATGGTTCAAGGGAACCAAACAGAGTGGCCAGAGCCTTGTGTGTGGGTCTGCGGGATGGGAGCAAGGCAGGCCAGGAGCGGGACCATCAGTGCTGTTTGGACTGGAGGGACCACCTGGCTTGGAGAGAGACTGTCACTAGGACTCAGGAGGGGACGTGTCTTGTCTGTAATCTGTACTGCTGCTTACTGTGAGAGTCTATTTCATGTGTGTGCTACCCATTCTAATTTCTTGCCCTCCTGTCCCTGAGCTACTTACTTACTATATTGAAAATAAAAAAAGAAATATGTATTTTGCCTTATTATCTACCTTAAATCGCATTGCTAATTATATATTGTACTTGTTTGTAGCCAAAATAGTGAAATTTGTACTTAAACTGTAATTTTGTAACTTTTGGACATGCCAGTAAAAACGTGGCTGTGCCAGTAAATTTTGTGTGTTGTGTCAGTAAGTTTCAATCTGTTAGGTTGGCAACACTGCTTGAGGTTTAAAGAAAAAAATTACTATTTTGGTGAAGTGCACTGGAGCCAAAGGGGAAGGCAAAATTAGGATGGTTTTTAGAAGATTTTAGGGGTGGAATAGGCTTTAAATGGCTACTGAGGGTTATGGAAGTTCCTATTTATCTGTCCTTGTGCCGAAATGCTCCTTCACTGACCTATATAGTTTAACTTCATATGGAAAAAAATAGACAGTGAAAAAAGTAGAAAAAAACGTAAAGCAACTGTATACAAATAATAATTTTACAATAGCGAACAAAATATTAAATACTCAGCACTACACTAATTGCACCAGAAAGAGAAAAGTTTTAGTACAATCTGGTTGGAGTTCCCCCTACAGAACTATTCCAGACACTTCAGTCTGGTATGGATTTAAAGGGGAACCCCACCAAAAAAAAAACGGTGTGGGATCCCCCCAAAATACATACCAGACCCTTATCCGAGCACACAGTCCAGCAGGTCAGGAATGGGGGTGGGGGCGAGCGAGCACCATACGAGTCCACATGCCCTCAACATGGGGGGGGTGCTTTGCCCCCATGTTGATGGGGACAAGGGTTTCTTCCCGACAACCCTGGCCATTGGTTTTCGGGGTCTGCGGGTGGGGGGCTTTAACAAGGGGCCCCCAGATCCCAGCCCCCCACCCTATGTGAATGAGAATGGACTACGTTGTACCCCTACCCATTCCGTAAAAAAAATTGGCAAACAAAACAGCACACAGGCTTTTGACAAAGTAATTTATTAAAGCAACTCTGGCATCTTCTCCTTCTCCTTCCAATTTCTTATCCCTCCGGTGATCTCTTCATCCTCCGGTTCTTCTCCCTCTGCTGATGACTTCCTCCAGTTTGGTTCTTCTCCCTCTGCTGATGTCTTCCTCCTGCAGCCAGTTCTCCCCTCTCCACTGTCTTCTCCCTCTGCCTGTCCTCCTCTTTCCTCTGTCTTCTCCCTCTGTTCTTCCTCTGATCTTCTCCCGACGCTCGCTCCTGCTAGGTCTGCCGTGTGCCATTACTTATATAGCCACCAAGTGGCCCCGCCCCGAGTGACCCTGCTCCTTTCCTGACCTGCCGGGCTGCGTGCTCGGATAAGGGTCTGGCATGGATTTTAGGGGGGACCCCATGCCGTTATTTTTGGGGTCAGGGTTCCCCTTAAATTCCATACCAGACAGTCTGGTATGGTCTTGGAGGGGAACTCTGTGC
This sequence comes from Lithobates clamitans, assembly GCA_037952925.1. NCBI lineage: Eukaryota > Metazoa > Chordata > Amphibia > Anura > Ranidae > Lithobates > Lithobates clamitans. The sequence goes on from JBBGZY010001277.1 coordinate 3,105,423, forward strand.
CATTTTTTTCTTTCATGGGGGGGGAGGCGGCCTCCAACAGTGCAGTAAAGTTTCATTTAAAAAAACAATGATTAAACACAAAATAGTGCACTCAACAGCATCTCAGTAAGTGAGACATTAGAATGGAAGTCTGTGGCCAACAGGGGAGTCAACATGAAGCCTGAGCCGCTTGTGAGTAAAATAATACATTTTACACACAAGAAAAGAAAAAAAACCCACAAATATAAAAGACACAAGAGGGGCATATTTAGAAAGCAGTGAATGTGACAATTATTAAATATTCACTTCTGGTGAATCTTCCCAGTGCATGTGTTTTAAATTACAGAGAATGGTTAACCACATGTGGATGTTTAAAGCAGTGTTTGGAAAAATAAATTACCCTAATTATGATCCCCCGCTCCACCTAAAAAAAAGCCTCTAAATAAAGAAAAAAGAAGATTAGAATTGTTTACAAGAAAGTTTTAAATAGAAAGCATATTTAGCAAAATTTCCACTGAGAGTAGAATTTGTAATTTTGCACCCCAGTTTGTTCAGCCTAAATGACTCTGTTAATCCTGTCTCGATACCAGTTACCAGTTCAGTAATGTTTTCATGTATTCTATAACTGTTATCAGAAAGAAAAAACAAAAAATGTGAACACCCTGGGGCTACCTCCTAAAGTTTATTGACATGTAAAAAAGAGAAGGATAAAACAGCACATGAACGATGTACACAAAAATAACCAATACTAACAATCCCAGCCTCCTCCCCTAAAACTGTGAACCCCCACACTCACTAATTACCCTATCCCCTAAGCCCATCTACCAATTCTCCAGGACCTCCCTGAGGAGCTGAGACAGTGCGGCTATACTACTGATGAATCCCCAGTGACTGCACCTGCAAGAATGTGTATTATAAACAGCAACGGTTGTAAGGTGTAGTGATTCCCATTCAGGTTCTGGTGTGGATGCTTGAGTCCCTGCTGTTTGTAATACACATTTTTTGTAGGTGCAGTCACCAGGGGATTCATCATTTTCGAGGGGTCAGCGGTATAGCCGCACTGTCTCAGCTCCTCAGGAAGGTCCCGGAGAATTGGTCCATGGGCTTAGGGGATAGGGGAATTAGTGGGTGTGGGAGTTCACAATTTTAGGGGAGGAGGCTGGGAGTGTTAGTATTGGTTATTTTTGTGTACATCGTTCATGTGCTGTTTTATCCTTCTCTTTTTTACATGTCAATAAACTTTAGGAGGTAGCCCCAGGGTGTTCACATTTTTTGTTTTTTCTTTCTGATGGTATAATGCTGTGTTAATACACCCTGCTTGTATGTTGAGCGGCATTACTTATTAATCACTATATCAGGTTCCCAGATTTTCTTTTTTCTTTTTCTTTTTCTTTATTATTCTATAACTGTTACACAGATCTAACTTGTCCAGTAATGTCTGTCTAATGCCCCGTACACACGGTCGGACATTGATCTGACATTCCGACAACAAAATCCTAGGATTTTTTCCCACGGATGTTGGCTCAAACTTGTCTTGCATACACACGGTCACACAAAGTTGTCAGAAAATCCGATCATTCTGAACGCGGTGATGTAAAACACGTAAGTCGGGACTATAAACGGGGCAGTAGCCAATAGCTTTCATCTCTTTATTTATTCTGAGCATGCATGGCACTTTATGCTTTGGATTTGTGTACACACGATCGGAAATTCCGACAACGGATTTTGTTGTCGGAAAATTTTATAGCCTGCTCTCAAACTTTGTGTGTCAGAAAATCCGATAGAAAATGTGTGATGGAGCCTACAAACTGTCGGAATTTCCGACAACAAGGTCCTATCACACATTTTCCGTCGGAAAATCCGACCGTGTGTACAGGGCATAAGAGATATTTGATTTAAACAAAATCCTTACAGCGCTTCATACTAATGAACCAATTCGTAATAAAAGTAGATTAACTTACATATGGTTTTGGTTATTACTCTTTCAGGACCTTCCATCTCTCCAAAGAGTGGTTTTATTGCAAAAACATATGTTTTTCCATACTGCAATCCGCTTAGTCTAAAAGACCTGTAAGATCCAGCCAACTGCTCCACAGATGAATCTGCTTCTAAGGAATTAAACAAATGTATATGTCTTAGTTTGCTGCATATTTACAGTGGGGGAAATTATTATTTGATCCCATACAGATTTTGTAAGTTTGTCCACCCACAAAGAAATAAAGGTTCTATAATTTTTATTATAGGTGTATTTTAAATGATAAAGACAGAATATCAACCAAAAATCCAGAAAAAAGCACATGATACAAATGTTATAAATTGAGTTGCAGTTCAGTGAGTAAAATAAGTATTTGATGCCCAAGAAAAACATGTGGAGAAACCCTTGTTGGCTAGCACAGGTAGGATGTTACTTGTACTTGGTTACCAGGTTTGCACACATCTCAGGAGGGATTTTGGTCCACTCTTCTTTACAGATCTTCTCTAAATCCTTGGCAGTTACTTGGCAACTCAGAGTTTTAGCTTCCTCCATACATTTTCTATAGGATTAAGGTCTGAAGACTGGCTAGGCCACTCCATGACCTTAAATGTGCTTCTTTTTGAGCCGCTCCTTTGTTGCCCTGGCGGTATGTTTTGGGTCATTGTCATGCTGGAAGACCTATCCTCGGCCCATCTTCAATATTTTGGCTGAGGGAAGAAGGTTCTTATACAATATTTTGCAATACATGGCCCCATCCATTGGCCCCTCAATGTGGCAAAGTACCTTTAGCAGAGAAACCGCCCCAAAACATAAGGTTTCCACCTCAATGCTTGACTTCAGGAATGGAGTTCTTAGCGTCATAGTCAGCATTTTTTTTCCTCCAAACACGGCGATTCGAGTTTTTGCCAAGAAGCTCAATTTTGGTCTCATCTGACAACAGCGCTTTCTCCCAATCCTTCTCTGAATCATTTAGATGTTCATTGGCAAACTTCAGATAGGCCTGTACATGTGCCTTCTTGAAGAGGGGGACTTGGCGGGCCCTGCAGAGTTTCAGTCAATGGTTTGTTTGGTGACTGGCACCCCAACTGTCTTGAGATCATTCACAAGCTCCTCCTGTTTAGTTATGGGCTGATCACTTACTTTTCTCATGAACATCCTTACCCCACGAGGCAAAATCAGGCTTGAAGCTCCAGACCGAGGGCGATTGATGGTTATTTTGTATTTCTTCCATTTACAAATAATTGTTCCAACAGTTGTTGCCTTCACACCAAGCTCCCTACTGATGGTCTTGTAGCCCATTCCAGCCTTGCGCAGGTCTACAATCTTGTCCCTGACTTCCTTTAACAGCTCTATGGTCATGCCCATGGCGGTGAGTTTGAATGGAAGAAAGAGGTTCTGTGGACAGGTGTCTTTTATACACATAATGATTTGTCGTTAGGAGCACCTTCTTAAATTGATAGGACTAATCAGTGTACCACAGGAGCACATACTGTAGCCAGTCTGTGGAAGCCAGAATTGCTGTTGGTTGGTAGGGGATCAAATATTTTTTTTTACTCACTGAACTGCAACTCAATTTGCATCATGTGTTTTTTCTGGTCTTTTGGTTGATGTTCTGTCTGTAAGGCCAAAAACGAAATGTAACAAAACAGTAGCTCTATAGGGCGCTACATTAAGTATATGATAGGTTGGTCACTACTCCGAGGTTGTATAGTTGGATTGGTAATTATTACTCATATTCTACTTAGTGTGATACAATTTATGAATCAAGCACCACTCACGGGAAGAAAGCCTCCACGATAAAAGATAAGATGTTGCCCCAGTGACTCCAGTCCAGCTCAGTAATGCAGTGTCCCCAGTGGTTTCTTTAACTTCAAATACGTCTACTTTGGGTAGAATCACTTTAAAAGAAAGGAAAAACAAAATTGTCAGACACATACAGTATGAAGAAAGACATAACCCAAACTGTTTTCAGGTTACAGCTTCTCTAAAATAATCTGGAAGCTTAGAAATTAACTCTAGGAATGGCAAAAACTACATACAGCTCATTCTACAATTTTGCTTTGTGGCAGCTACAGTAATTCTAAACTCTCCTCTTTATCTATAGACGTCTGTTTAATCCTCCTAATTCATCTTTTGTATTGAAATGTAAATAAAGTAATCCTTACATGTGGTGGCTGCTTCAGTTCTCTGTTTTAAGGTCTTTTCCTTTAATTTCACTAGGTGATCTGCTCGCTAACACCATACACTTCTTGAAATTTGGCTGATTCAGCAGAGACCGGACTAATTTTGTTCAGTGTGTGGACTAGAAGATTTACATGATTTTTACATTTGTGACTAACCACCTAAAGACTAACTCCTGCTAATACTTTATTAAGCAGTTACACAGGCAGCTTTTTTACCTAATGTTACAGTGCCTTGAAAAAGTATTCATACCTCGTGACATTTTGTCATGTTACAACCAAAAACATACATTTATTTTATTGGGATTTTATGTGATAGACCAACACAAAGTGGCACATAGTTGTAAAGTGGAAGGAAAATGATAAATGGTTTTCAAATTTTTTTTACAAATAAATATCTGAAAAGTGGGGTGTGCATTTGTATACAGCCCCCTTTACTCTGATACCCCTAACTATAATCTAGTGGAACCAATTGCCATCAGAAGTCACCTAAATAGTAAATAGAGTCTACCTGTGTGTAATTTAATCTCAGTATAACCGTTCTGTGAAGCCCTCAGAGGTTTGTTAGAGAACCTTAGTGAACAAACAGCATCATGAAGGCCAAGGAACACACCAGACAGGTCAGGGATAAAGTTGTGGAGAGGTTTAAAGCAGGTTTAGGTTATGAAAAATATCACAAGCTTTGCAGAGCACTAGTCAATCCACCATCTGAAAATGTAAAGAGTATGGCATGACTGCAAACATACCAAGACATGGCCCTCCACCTAAACTGATAAAGCCAAGAGGCCCATGGTAACTCTGGAGGAGCTGCAGAAATCCACAGCTCAGGTGGGAGAATCTGTCCACAGGACAACCATTAGTCATGCACTCCACAAATCTGGCCTTTATGGAAGAGTGGAAAGAAGAAATCCATTGTTGAAAGAAAGCCATAAGAAGTCCTGTTTGCAGTTTGCGAGAAGCCATGTGGGGGGGATAGCAAACATGTGGAAGAAGGTGCTCTGGTCAGATGATACCAAAATTAAAGGGGTTGTAAAGGTAAAAATGTTTTAACCTTAATGCATTCTATGCATTAAGGTGAAAAAACTTTTGACAATACCGCCGCCCCCAGCCCCCCCGTTTTACTTACCTGACGCCTCGAATCTCCGCTGCTCATTCTCGTCATCTCCATTGCAGCTCAGCCTGGTCGCCGATTGGCTGCAGTGGATGGATTGAAAGCAGCGTCCGATGACGCGGCGCGCCAGGGGGCGGGGCCGAGTGATACAGCGAGCAGCTATAGCCGCCGGCTGTATCACGGGAGCACGCCCGCAAGCACTCACCACCATGCGAGGGAGCTCGCATTAAGGTGGTTAATGCTTGCGGGGAGGAGCTGAAACAGCCGCTGAGGGACCCCAGAAGACCAGGTTCAGGGCCACTCTGTGCAGAACGAGCTGCACAGTGAAGGTAAGTATAACATGTTTGTTATTTTTTTTTTTTTTTAATTTACCTTTACAACCCCTTTTAACTTTTTGGCCTAAAAGCAAAACGCTATGTATGGCGGAAAACCAACACTGCACATCACCTTGAACACACCATCCCCACCATGAAACATGGTGGTAGCAGCATCATGTTGTGTGGATGCTTTTCTTTAGCAGGGACAGGGAAGCTGGTCAGAGTTGATGGGAAGATGGCTGGAGCCAAATACAGAGCAATCTTAGACTTGTCAAAGACTTGTCAGAAGACTTGAGACTGGGGCGGAGGTTCACCTTCCAGCAGGACAACGACCCTACACATACAGCCAGAGCCACAATGGAATGGTTTAGATAAAAGCATATTCATGTGTTAGCATGGCCCAGTCGTAGTCCAGACGTAAATTCAGTTGAGAATCTGTGGCAAGACTTGAAAATTGCTGTTCACAGACACGCTCCATCCAATGTGAGAGCTTGAGGCATTTTGCAAAGAACAATGGGCAAAAATGTCACTCTCTCGATGTGCAAAGCTGGTAGAGACATCCCCAAAAAGACTTGCAACTGTAATTGCAGCGAAAGGTGGTTCTACAAAGTATTGACTCAGAGGAAAAAATTTTGAAAACCATTCATCATTTTTCTTTCCACTTCACAATTATGTGCCACTTTGTGTTGGTCTATCACATAAAATCTCAATAACATACATTTATGTTTTTTGGTTGTAACATGACAAAATGTGAAACATTTCAAGGGGTATAAATACTTTTTCGAGGCACTGTACTACCATATTTAGGGATTGGTAAGTTTCAATTTATTACAGTTCAGCTTTTGGATTTAGATTCACACCTTGCCTTTAATTGCCCTTATTTATGTTACATTCTTTAGTATTGAGCGCACAGTTCATTGCACAGTTTCTATTGAAAAACAAATACAAATGGATGTATCTTGTCAACTCACATGTTTTTGCTGTGAGAAGAACAGGACTTCCCTCTCTGTTTCCAATAATTGATGACACGTAGATATTATAAGTGGCACTTTCCTTTAGATCAGGTATAGTGAAAAATGAAGCATCTGCAGAGACAATCTTTGAGTTTCTAGCGCCACCTAGAGGTATTAAAGCAGAATTAATACACAGCAGCAGCAAATTATTTTCATTTCATGTTCTATAAAATAAACATTTTGAAAAGATTTAAAAATGTGCTTAAGGTAATCTCTGTTCAGAAATAACTGGAAAAAAAAATCTCTGAAGTTCAGAATTTTGTCTGTGATCTCATAAACCTTCAAAGATACTAGACATTTGTATAGTACTGTAAAAAAATCAAATGCAAGTGTTTTCATTTAATTAAATGAAGTAGCATACAAGCACCAAATATCTCATATTTGGATTAAATGGCAATTGTATATATCAGTGATCAGAATATATACCAAATGATTTAATTTTCTTAGTGGATATCTAAAACAAAACTCACCATCGAATGGAACCCATGATATTTTATAATGAGTTATTCCGGGTGTTTTCTTCCAGGACAGTTTGAGAGTGTTAACTCCAGTGTCAATTACCTGCAGGTCCTTAACTGGAAGCAACTTAACAGAACTCGAGTCTGCAGAGAGAGAGAGGCAATATTCAGAGACTGCCATAGGAAATCAGAAAAATTGTAACTACAGTAATACTATAAACCTTGTCAAGCTAAAAAAAATCTGTCTTGTTTATACTGCTCAGGTACCCCCTTCTTAATCCTAATTTGAAAACAATGAAGGTTTCATCTGATTGCACTGGGTTACAATCAATTCATCAATTCCTGAGAAAAAACAAGGGAAGTGTGGATTTATAGATAATATTTTTCAGAATGCACAAATTATTTCATCTGACAGCAACATTTCTTTTAGGTGACCTACACAATTTCTCCATATTTATCTTCAGGGCTGATGGCCTTTTTCTGGATGCCATAAAACATTTAATAACTAAAGAAACCAGTCAGAAATCTTTTTTTTCATGTTATCTATCTTAAAGTGCAATTTGTTTGGTTGCTTTGAGTTACTAAACAGTCTCATTCCTTTTTGTACTGCTTTTTTTTAGCAAATCTTTAGTAGTCATTGCTGTCTATAGTAGTCAGTAGTGCATCTAAAATCCACAACTTTGAAATGATGTTGCAATGAAAAGGTCCATAAAAAAGAAGATACGAAGCAAAGTTAAATATGTATTCAAAGACATACAGTTTTACAATTTTCATGCTTTTGCTTTAAATTGATGGACAACTAAAAGAAACACAATGATGTTGCTTACCTGTGGCTTGAATGAGAGTGGCTGGAGGCCCTTCGGTGTTGCTGTAAACTGCCTGCACATTCACTATATACCTTGTGTTTGGATGTAGGTTTGTTAAGTGATATGACCTGATTGAGGGTGCCAGATACTGGCTTTTAGGGGAGTCTGAAAGTAGTAAAGAATATTTGCACCATTATTATAAAATAAAATATACATTGACTTCAAATTAACAAATTATATAATTCTCAAATAGGGATATTATTTGACAGTATATGACCAATAATAATTGCCAAAAATAACTCCAAAAATAAATCAAAAGCATAATGAGAATAATAAATAACATGCAAGTGATACAACCTGATGATGCAGGGTTCCAGGACACTTTATATTCAGTGGCTCCAGTGGTTGAGCTCCAAGCCAGTGATATGGAAGTACTGGTGTACCCAGTCACTTTGAAGTTAGATACATATCCAAGAGGTGCTGCACAACATAACAGATCATATTATAGAAAAGTATGTAAAAGATTATGTTCTTTTATAGCAGTAGTTGAACATAGTTTAAACTATTTAGAGTGTGCAGTCGAATAGCTGAAAGAGGCTGGACCTAGGGCATGGTATAACTAGAGGTTAACTATAGAGAAACCTATCCACAAATATAGGCAGCTGAAATGTTTTTCAAATCTCAAATATTCCTGTAAAAGGTGAGTTTGACCACATTGCTTTCTACCTCCTCAGCCTTGATCTTTTAATTTGATGGGCACTGACCAATAGGGAAGCTCAAAATACCTGCACAACATTTTTAGGAAAAGGCAATATTTGTATATAATGTCAGCAGCCTATACTGTATTTCTAGATTTACTGATTGACTTACCTTACAGTAGTGTTAGACTTGTTCCCTATTCAGGGCAAAGGACATGTTCTCTTATAAGAACAACATCCCACCTGCTTATATTTATCTTCTCTGCCATATCATACATACATCTGAGACAGTAGACCAATGTAAGCTCTATGTCAGATAGTGTTGGAACACACACAGGGTTAACCTCTTCCTCCTCCTTGTCAAGTTGCAGTGACATGTCTTCAGTTGGTAGTAATGCCACCATCTGGAGAACATGACACCAGTTCTTAAAGCTGCCTTACATTTTCCATATTTTATGCCATGGTAGCCTAATTTTTCCAAAGTAAAACATTCTTAAAAAGGGAAGTGGTTTCACAGTGCAAGTTGTCACATTTATGAACTGTTGTATGATATTTCAGATAGTTACATAGTTACATACAGTATATACTGTATATAGTTACATAGTTGGTAAGGTTGAATAAAGACACCACCAGTTGTGGAAGTTTAATGTTTGCAGTCTTTCCTAATACTGAGGTCCTTCAGTCCAGTTATTAGCTTTGTTGCCCTTCTCTGGGCTCTCCATTTCCAGCACATTCTTCATGAGGATAGGTGGCCAGAACTGGACAGTATACTCCAGATGTGGCTGAACCAGAGTTTTTTTTAAGTAGCAGGATTATAGTTTTATCTCTTGAGCAAATACCATTTTTTTTAATCAGAAAAAAATATTTATTTTGTCATCCACAATACAAAATATATGCCATTCAGTACACAGTAGAAAAAGGAACAGAGCATTAGATATTAAAACACAGGAGAATAAGGTAACGTTCTCATACAAAGGTATGCTGCTGGTCAATATAGTGCCTACAGAGCTATGCAAACCAGAATTACAAAGATTGACATACATACGAAGGCATAGTGTAACTAAAAAGAAAACTAACAGTTAAACCTATCTAAACCCTCAGAGCCCTGAGGGTGAACCAAAAACAAACAAACACGACCTACCAAAGTCACCAATGTTATAAGCGATCTTGTTTGGTATAGGACCTAGTCAGCCATTATTCTGGACTTCCTACAGCATTCACCCCTGTAGGAGCCTATCTCTAATTAGCCCGGAACATCCAACCAAGCTGGCCACATTGAGTAGAATTTATGTGAAACGCGTCTATGTTGGTACATCAACTTTTCCTGTGTCAATAATTTATTGACATGCTCTACCCATTGTCGCCTGCTGGGCACCCTGGAAACAATCCAAAATTATGCAATCAATTTATGTGCAACATATAGCAGTTGCAAAAAAGCAGTATGAGCTTGTGGAGTTAAGGGCTCCTCATCCAGGGCACCCAACATGCACACAACCAGGGTTCATGGGATATTAAACATGAATACCAGAGAGATCAGGTCAAGGACCTCCTTCCAGTAGCGGAAAAGCTTGGGGCACTTCCAAAGCATATGAATGAGGTTGCCATGATCTCTCTCGCATTCGAGCATAGGGGGGTATTGCAATTCCCCCATCTATGAAGTTGTACAAGTGTTCTGTACACCCTGTGAAGCAGATATAAAAATGGGATAATTTTTGAGAGGCAGAAACCGACACCAAAGGGGCATCGCTCAGGCAGAGATCCCATGTCTCCTCATCTATGGCACCGGTATCTTTTTCCCAGCCCCGCCTGCATGGTAGTTGTGGAAAATATATAAAATACTTTTTATCGTCTTCCATAAGAACCTCCTGTATTAAGGTATGGTCAGTTAACTTAAATTGAGCACATCTTGATTGTGTCTGTAGGGCGTGTATCTCAGTTGTAGATATTTGAAGAAGTGGTTAGGTCGGATGGCAAACTCTGCCTGCACCTCCATAAAGGTTTTGAGGGTTTACCCATTATATAGCTGTTACATAAAGCATAGCCCTACTCCTTCCCAATCTCTAAACCCCCTAAATTTCAATATTTCCCTATAGTTCAGATTGCGCCACAATGGAGTATGTGTTAGAAAGCCCCGTATTCCTAGCATCCATTTAACATATAACCATAAGGTCTTCAATATGGTTACTGTGGGGACCCCAGGGTCCAAGTACATGAATCCCGCCTTCAAACACGCAAGGGCAGAGACATCATCTCCTGGGATCAGAAGTCTACGAATAGGGTCCATTAATTCCCCAGCCCCCCAACTGTTGTAGCTGGGAAGCAAGGTAGCAGGCTCTAGAGTGGGGAACCGCCAATCCCCCCTGATCTTTGCTATACTGTAATGTTGACAGACTAATCCGAGCTATCTTTTTTCGCCAAATTAGTTCTCTAAATTGTGAGTCTATCCTGGCAAACCACTGTCGGAGAACCCAGACTGGAGATTTATTGAATACATACAGCAATTGTGGTACCCAGACCATTTTGATGAGGTTAATCCTTCCCACCACTGATAATGGCAGTTTACACCATATAGTAAATTTTTCACGAAATGTATGGAGTAAGGGAATTCAATTAAGTTCAATATATTGAGATGGGTCAGGCGTAATCTGAATGCCCAGATAGCAAAAGGAGGATACCACTTGCACCATTTCCGCACAGTCAGGGAGGGGGAGGTTATAGGGTCTAAAGGCATCAGTACCAACTTGTTCCAGTTAATGTAAAAGGCCTCAATAAGGGTCATGAAGTATCATCAGCGTACATTGACACCGTGTCAGTGCCCGTATTGAGTCAGAACCCGGTTGTATTGGCCTCCTCACGTATCCGTGATGTAAGAGGTTCCAAAGCTAGGGCAAACAGCAGGGATGACAAAGGACACCCCTACCTAGTGCCCCGGAATAATGCAAAAGGTTCCGAGAGCTCCCTGTTCACCCTAATCCTAGCCGAGGATTCAGTATCTTGACTCACTGGATAAAATTATGTTCCAACACCTTTCACAAGTAAGGCCATTCTACACTGTCAAAGGCCTTAGCTGCGTCTAGTGAAAAGATGGCTCGGCTACCAGGGTTATCCACAGGCAATTGTAAGTTTAGGAAAAGCCTCCGAAGGTTCTGGTCTTCAGACTGGTCCTTGTGCACCAATTAATGTATCACCTGAGCCAATCTGGTCGCCAATACCCGGGCCAATAGTTTGACATCAGATGCGAGCAAGGAAATGGGTCGGTATGAATCAAATAAGGTAGCGTCCTTTCCTGGTTTTAACCACTTCAGCCCCGGAAGAATTTACCCCCTTCCTGACCAGAGCACTTTTTCCGATTCGGCACTGCGTCGCTTTAACTGACAATTGCGCGGTCGCGCGACGCGGCTCCCAAACAAAATTGACGTCCTTTTTTTCCCACAAATAGAGCTTTCTTTTGGTGGTATTTGATCACCTCTGCGGTTTTTATTTTTGCGCTATAAACAAAAAAATTGCGTCAATTTTGAAAAAAACGCATTATTTTTTACTTTTTGCTATAATAAATATCCCCAAAAAATAATTAAAAAAACATTTTTTTCCCTCAGTTTAGGCCGATACATATTCTTCTACATATTTTTGGTAAAAAAAAAATCGCAATAAGCGATTATTGATTGGTTTGTGCAAAAGTTATAGCGTTTACAAAATAGGGGATAGTTTTATGGCATTTTTATTATTTTTTTTTTTTACTAGTAATGGCGGCGATCGGCGATTTTTATTGTGACTGCGACATTATGGCAGACACGTCGGACATTTTTGACACATTTTTGGGACCATTGTCATTTATACAACAATCAGTGCTATAAAAATGCACTGATTCCTGTGTAAATGACACTGGCAGTGAAGGGGTTAACCACTAGGGGGCAGGGAGGGGTTAAGTCAGTACTAGGGATGTGTTCTAACTGTAGGGGGATGGGCTAGCTGTGACATGTCCCTGATCTCTGCTCCGATGACAGGGAGCAGAGATCCAGTGACACTGTCACTAGGCAGAACGGGGAGATGCTGTTTACATCAGCATCTCTCCGTGAAGCAATCGCGGGTATCCCCATGATGATTGAGTCCGCGGGACCTGCGACCTGACTCACGGAGCTCCCGGCCGGCGCGCGCACGCAATGGCACAGCAGGGAATTCAAATGGGACTTACAGGTACGCCCATTTGCCCAGCCGTACCATTCTGCCGACGTACATTGGCGCACGCCGGTCGGGAAGTGGTTAATAGCACAATAATGATTGCCTTATTCATAGAAGTGGGCAAAGCTCCAGCCTGAAATGCCCCATTATAGACCTTCAGTAGTATGGGTAGCAATGTGCCTTCATATCGCTTGTAGACCTCGGATGGAAGGCCTTTCTGCCCCCAGAGATTTATTATGAGATTTTGCTAGGGCTAACATGAGTGCCTCCTCCTGTTAATGGGGCAATCCGCAGCATTTGATGCCGACAAGCGAGGCAGCACACAGCCATCTAGAAATGCCCCAATCTCCATGTCAGAAGGCTGTACTTTAGAAGTATAGAGATCAGCGTAGAATGATCTAAAGATCCTAATAATGTCAGAGGTCTGGGACTGGAGGGCACTCTGATCATCGCAGATTGGCAAGACAAGGGAGGATGACCTCTGTGCATTCGCCAGCATAGCTAACATGTGCCCAGTAGCCTTCCCCTCCTCGAAGTGAGTTTGCTGTAGAAAAAAACTTTGTTCTCAGCCAGCTGCAGTGCCAGTTGCCTGGACATGGATTGTGCCTCCAACCAAGCGGGCTTTGTATGCTCCATAGGGTTAGTGATATATCTATCCTCGGTCTCTGTAACCTCACCTGCAAACCATTGTTTCCCAGGCTTTGGTATCGGTTTTGATATGGGTTATTAGTTTGATAAACTGACCCCTCATATAGGCCTTAGCAGTATAGGCCTTAGCAACACTTAACCGAGCAGTGTTTTTGTTATCTTGAAAGAAAAGTTTTAGCAAACCACACATGGGGTCTGGTTCTGGGAATAAGGAGAGCCAAAAATGGTTAAGTTTCCAGCCTGTACATTTAGAGACAGTGGGTAGCGGAATGCTCACCCAAAACCAGGAGTGATCAGATATATGCCTATTATTATAGTCTGAGGCTATAACCAGTGGAAGTAATGCGTTATTACCTAAACCTAGATCTATCATAGACAGTCCCCCATACGTGGCTGAGTATCAAGAAAACTTCTTTGTGTCTGGGTTTCCTAAGTCTCCAAACATCCGTCAGTCTGATTTCCCCCAGCAAGTGAGCAAAAGGTGTATGCCTTCCTCTTGCCGAGGAGGTGTGAGCAGGTGCAGGTAATTTGCACCATATGGGATGTAGGTAATTGTTAAAATCACCCACCGCCAGGAGTGGGATACCTGGAAAACAAGCCATAAAGCACGCCAGGCACTTGAGGACCTCGGACAAAAATGGTGGTGGTATATATAGCCCAGCAATTATACATGACAAATCAAAAACAGAGCATAGCAGGAACACATATCGCCCCCCTCGATCTATGATCTTGTGAGAGCAGGAGAATTGAACATCCTGACGCTCCTGGATGTTCACCCCAGTGGAATATGTGGAATAGGTGGAGTGAAATTGGTTACCGAACAATCGAGGGGATAAGCTAGGTGTGGAGTCAGGGGAGAGGTGGGTCTCCTGTAAGCAAATAATACCAGCATCTAAAGACTTAATAGTTCTAAGGACTGCCAGTCTTTTCACAGGGCTATTAAGTCCTCGGACATTCCAGGACACAATTTTCAAGGCTGAAGCCACAGGGAAACACCTTTACCGAGAGCAAAATCATGCCAATTGCCCAGGCATGTTTCAAAGTTGCAACTAGCATGATAGGCCAGTAGACAAATGTAGAATTTGTCTAGGGTAGCACCATAATCAATATATGTGAGCAGTCTGACAGAGTCAATATCAGAAAAACAAACAGTTGGAGCTGTGGTAGGTCAAAAAGGGAGCAGCAAACACAAAATGAAAAAAAAAGAAAATTAACGTATGGAGCCAACAGGGCTCCCAGCCAGTGAAGCTGAGGAACATATTGTTCCCATGGATCCTCCATGAGGGGGGAAGCAGTGGAAACTCCAGCAAAAAAAGGATGGCAAGTGGGTTTCACTTCAGCGGTGTATGTGGGTGTCAGGGCTGGGCTCAGCCCTTCCTTCTCTGAGCTGTCGGTTAATTGCCAGCTCCTATCCTCCACAGTGACTCTCCTGTTGATGATTTCCTGCTCATTAGTCCTGCTTACTTAAGCCGTCCAGCCCAGATGATCTCTGCCTTCGCCTGGTCAACATCACAGAGACTATCTCCTGAATTCCTGTTAAAGACTTGCTTGGCTGCCGTTCCTTCTGGCTCCAGAACCTGCTTGCTGTTCCACCACTCTGATTCCTGGCTTCCTGACTTTCTGGCTTGTCTGACTATCATTTACGGTTACCGAACTTTGGCTATGTTTTGACTACGTTTGTTCTAGTTACTTTTATTATTAAACAAGTGTGATTTAACTGTACTTCTGTCTCGGTCTGATTTATGGTTTCTGACAGTGGGATAACCCATGATGCAGATAGATACAATGTTCTCCAGTGTCCACCTTGACTGAGAGGAACGTGAAAAGAATGTAGGAACATACCTGGGACCAGGTAACATCAAAAGAAAAATAACTTTTTTGTAGGGCGATCATATTTCAAGTAGAAGCAGAGCGTTGCGACACAGCGACTCTAAGTACTCTATCCTCCCGATCCAGCCACTGCGCCTCGGAGGTAGGGCGATCAAAGAAATGGACCTCTCCCAGCGCAACCACCCAAAGGCGGGCAGGATACAGCATGGCATATTGTAGATTAAGATCTCAGCCTCTTTTTCACCTAGGAACTTAGCACGCTGTTTTTGTAGGTCCACAGAGAAGTCCGGGAATAGCGTCAATAGCCATAGCACCACTCATGGTTCTAGCCTTGGAGAGTATAGCGTTCCTGTCTTTGTAATTCAATAGTTTGAATAGGAATGGGCGCGGGTGGGTGCCCAGTGGTAAAGGGTGTGCTGGGACCCTATGCGCCCTCTCAACTGCAAACAAGTGGGAGAAGGTATCCTTGCCAAAGGTATAAATGAGCCACTGCTCAATAAAGGTGACAGGATTTTTGCCTTCGGCCCACTCAGGAATACCCAGGGCATGCACATTATTGCGGCGCATTCTATTCTCTAAGTCATCCAGGCACGTGGCATGCTGGGCTGTGAGATGGCAGTTTTATTTGAGATCCCTTTGCATGGGAACTATATCATCCTCCACTGTGCTCACTCTGCCTTACAGGGCAGAGATGCGTTCCCGCAGTTTTTGCATATCATGCCACACAAATGAGATTTCTGCCTTAACTCCCTTAAGTTCATCAGTGAGGGCAGAGATAGACATATTGCAGGATTATACAGTAGAGAGTATGTCATGCAGAGTGGGCTCCGGCTGTTCTGCATCTAGGGAAGATGCATGTGGCACAGCAAAAATGGACTGACCCCCTGAAGTAACCTCCAGGGTAGATGAAGAAGGCATATGTTCTTTGAGAGTCCTCCCACTCAAGAACTTCTGGGCTGCCTCTTTATATTTTGCCATGGAGAAGGGTTGTAACCAGCACCATCTTGGCCAGGATCTTCCATGAGGCCTCGGTTTTCTATGAGCCATTTTGCCATGTCAGCGGTGGTAGCGGAGTAGCAGGAATGCAGGTCACAAGCACAGGGATACCAGTACCAGTCAGCTAGGGTCCGTAAGAGAGCGATATCGGGTGATTCCAGGGGTATTGCACGGATTTTCGGCGGAGAAGGAGACATCTGCTGCTGAGCCATGCACCCCTAAATACCATTTTTTATGCATGTTAATATTCTTTTTTCATCTTGGATTTACCCAAAGGTTCTCCCACTAGTGAGTAACCTGCATTCATATTCTTAGCCTCCAAATGCATTACTTTAGATTTAACAACATTAAACCTCATTTGCCATTTAGTTGCCCACCCTGTTATTTTATTGAGGTCTTCTTCTAAAGTTTCAATATCCTAAAGTGAAGTTATTGCCCTACATAGCTTTGTACTATTAGCAAACACTAATATTGAGCTATTTATACCAGCCTCTATATCATTTATGAATAAATAAAAATATAATTGGTCCGAGTTAAACAGAATTGGTCCCAAGTAAAACAGAATTGGTCCGAGATGTGCTAAGCTGTGTAGCTCCACCATCACATTGGTAGGTGTACTGCATCAGTACAAGGACAATTGCATTTATTAAGCATTGTAAAATACCGGTAAACCCCCTCTGCACTGAGAAATTGGTTTGAAGGAACTAACACTCTCATTCATATGGGTCATTAACCGCTTCCCACCTGGCCACTGTACATAAACGGCCAGGTGGGACAAGCGCCATTTTAAATGGACATACCCATTCTTTCTCTTAAAACTGTGCAGATGCGTGCCCTCAGGGGCAATTGTATCTGTATACCGATCAGTGGTGCACCGCCTTGGTGCCATATGATCGCTGTGACCAATCACAGCAATCGTGTGGGCAGTAGTAAAGATGACTGCCATTGATGCAGCCATTCAGAACTACAGTTAGCTCTGTGATTACTCACAGTGATCACATGGTACAAAGCTAAGCACTGCTTCCCTGTACCATGTGTAGCCAATCACAGCTGATCACAGTGTTCTCAATACTATGGCAACATTGTAATGCTCTGATTACAGGATATATATATATATATATATATATATATATATATATATAGATATATATATATATATATAGATATATATATATATATATATATATATATATATATATATATATATATATATATATATATATATATATACTGTATATATATATACAGAATATGTATATACAATGGATATAAAAAGTTTACACACACCCCTTTAAAATGTCAGGTTTCTGTGATGTAAAAAAATGAGACAAAGATAAATCATTTCAGAACTTTTTCCACCTTTAATGTGACCTATAAACTGTACAACTCAATTGAAAAACAAACAGAAATCTTTTAGGTGGAGGGAAGTAAGAATAAAAAATGAAAATAATGTGGTTGCATAAGTGTGCACACCTGTCAGGGCTGGGCTCAGCCCTTCCTTCTCTGAACTGGCCGCTCAGCTGTTGGCTAATTGCCAACTCCTTTCCCTCCACAGTGACTCAGCTGTTGTTGATCTGCTTGTCAGTCCTGCCTACTTAAAGCCGTCCAGCTCACTTCATCTCTGCCATCGCCTTTGGTCACATAACAGAGACTTTCTCCTGTGTTCCTGTTGAAGACTTGCCCGGCTGACCTCCCTCCTGACCTCCTAATCCTTTTTTTTTCAGATTGAATGACCAGGATCACCGCATGGATCAGATTGCCTTGGTGTTACAAACCCTCCTGAGTCGCATGGCTAACCTGTAATCTTCCACTATGGCTGCTCTGGTACAACCTGTGTTGCAGGCCGTCCCTGCTGCTACTCCAGGCTCTGTGCAGGCACCCGCCTCGTGTATTACCTCTCTAAGAGGCATGTCTGGTTCTGCTCCGCTTCCCCAGCAATTTGGGGTGATCCAGGTCAATGCAGAGGGTTTTTCAACCAGGTTAGGTTGAGATATACTTTGAGATGCTGCCCCAGGCGTTTTCCACAGACAGAAGCAAAGTAGGTTTGGTGATATCTTTGCTTTCTGAGAGAGCCTTGGCCTGGGCAAACCCTCTATGGGAGACACAAAAACCTGTGGTCCTGAGTTACCCAGAATTTGTGGCTTCCTTCAAAAGGGTATTTGACATTCCCGCACCTCCGCTTCTGCTGCAAATAGCTTCATGTCCATTAAACAGAGTACGAGAACTGTTGTCGATTATGCCATTGAATTCTGTACTCTGGCAGCAGAGGTTGCTTGGAACAATGAGGCCCTCGTGGCTGCCTTCTCTCATGGTTTCTCGGATAGCAGCCCGAGATATACCCACTGAGCTGGAGAGGTTGATCACATTTGCCATCCTCATTGACTCCAGACTCAGAGAAAGACACTCTTAAGGAGCGCTGGCGCAAGCCTCCTGTACATTTGTCTCCGAGCTTTGCAGTCCCACCCTTGCCTCCCTAACCTCCCATGCCTCCTGGTACCGAGTCGGTCTGTGAAGATGAACCCATGCACTTGGGCTTCACGCGTCTCTCTCTTCGATTTAAGAGAGCCCTTAGGAGGAGGGAGAGATTGTGCCTTTATTGTGGCCAAGTTGGTCACTTTTTGAAGTCTTGTCCTACCCATCCAGGAAACGCCCGAACCCTGAGGTCCTGTCATGGACAGACCTTAGGTGGTGTTGTTTTGTCTCCAGTTTCCCAGAAAGATAAGCCCCTGGTTTCGGTTACCCTGTCTTGGGCTGAGTCATCCATCAAGATACAGGCTCTAATCGACTCTGGGGCTGCAGGCCTGTTCATTGATGCTGCCTTTGTATCGAAGCACTCGATTCCGCTGCAGCTGCATGACACTCCACTTGCCATTGAGGCTCTTGAAGGGAAACCTCTACAGCCTGCCCATGTGACTCATGAGACTGTTCCGTTGTCCATGGCCGTAGGGGCCCTTCACCATGAGATAATCCAATTCCAAGTTATTTCCTCACCTAAGTTTCTGCTGGTTATTGGTTATCCTTGGTTACAGAGGCACAACCCTCCTTTTGATTGGCTCCGTGCTGAGTTTCTGTCCTGGTCGCCACAGTGCAGTGAAAGATGCTTCCAGAAGGTAGCCAAGGTCCTCTGCACCTCTTCACTCTCCTCCCTGCCGGAGGAGTAACGCGATTTTAGCGATGTCTTTGACAAAGGTCAAGCTGGTACTTTGCCTCCACACCAGTCATATGATTGCGTAATCGACCTTCAACCTGGTGCCATAGCACCTTGTGGCCGGGTTTACCCTTTGTCGGGCTTGGAGGATAAAGCCATAGAGGAGTATGTTGCAGACGCACGCACGTTTCATCCGCAAATCCTCGTCTCCTGCTGGTGCTGGTTTCTTTTTTATAAAGAAGAAGAGTGGTAAACTGAGACCTTGTATAGATTATAGGGGCCTCAATCGTTTCACGATTAAGAATGCCTATCCCATTCCGTTGATTACGGAGTTATTTGACCGCCTCAAGGGAGCAACAGTTTTCACGAAGCTTGATTTGAGAGGGGCATACAGTCTCGTCAGGATTAAAGAGGGCGACGAGTGGAAAACTGCGTTTAATACCAGATCAGGTCATTATGAGTATCTCGTAATGCCTTTTGGCCTTTGTAACGCTCCGTCAGTTTTCCAGGAGTTCATTAACGATGTCCTCCGAGATTTGGTGCAGTTATGTGTGGTGGTTTATTTCGACGATATCCTAATATTTTCTAAGTCCCTGGAGAGCCACCACACAGATGTCTGTCGTGTGCTTCAGAGACTACGAGAGAACAATCTCTATTGTAAATTGGAAAAGTGCGAATTCCATTGTAAACAGGTGAAATTCCTGGGCTATGTCATTTCCACTGCTGGTTTTTCGATGAACCCAGAGAAACTTTCAGCAGTCCTACATTGGCCTCGACCCATGGGTTTACGTCCTCTGCAGCGTTTTCTTGGCTTTGCCAACTATTATCAGAAGTTTATTTGTAACTTCTCGTCTCTGGTCAAGCCCCTGACTGATATGACCAGGAAAGACGGCAACCCACAGAGTTGGTCTCCGGAGTCCATTAAGGTCTTTGAGAGTCTCAAGGTTGCCTTTGTTTCTGCTCCTGTGTTGGCACACCCTGAACCAACATTGCATTTTTTACTAGAAGTTGATGCTTCCGAGACTGGAGTTGGCACCCTTCTGTCTCAACGTCCTAACTGTGAGTGTGCTATGCATCCGTGTGGCTACTTTTCCAAGAAATTGTCACCGGCAGAGTGCAATTATGAGATTGGCGACAGAGAGCTGTTGGCGATCATTTTAGCCCTGAAAGAATGAAGGTACCACTGTGCCAGTTCTCATTCTTACTGACCCTAAGAATCCCTCATTCTTGTCTGAGGCTAAGCGCCTCTCTCCCAAAAGGGCACGATGGGCTCTTTTCTTGTCGAGTTTTAATTACATTGTCTCATTCTTACCAGGTACTAAGAATGTAAGGGCTGACGCCTTGTCACGACAATTTTCCTCCACTTCCAAGATAGAGTCGGTTCCGATTCTTGTGATTCCTCCTGATTGTATCCTGGCTACGGTTCGCACCAGTCTTACTTCTCCTTTGGGTGACAAAATTCTCGCTGCTCAGGTTGATGCTCCTCCTGAGAAACCTTGTGACCGCTGCTTTGTTCCGGAGAGTCTCCGTACTGCCGTGCTCCAGACTTACCATTCTCCCAAGGCTGCTGGCCACCCTGGAAAAAAACAACTACAACTTCCAAAAAATCACCATGCCTCTTACTAAATACTTTGGACTTTCTACTTTCCAAAAATGGGTAATTTGGGAAATATTTGTACTATTCTGGCATGTTAGGGCCTCAAGAAATGAGAGTCAGTGGATCAGGTAGTACATCAGGTGTGAGGTAAAACAGCATGCTTGTAGAAAGGTGACAATTCGATGATCCCACCACCAAGGTTCAGAATGGCCTCTCACCTGATGGAATGGACCCTTTAATTATAGAGGGTCACAGAGCGCATTCCCATAAGGGTCAAGCAAGGTACGGCATACACAGATCTCCGTCAGGACCTCAAGTCAGGATACTCAGATGTGGCAGTGCATATAAAAAATAAAATGGAAAAAAATAGTGCTCTCTGTATGTATAAACATTTATTGTAAAAAGATAAAATACAGCATTCACATATAAGGCACTCGTTCACAGAACGAGGATACGTCGTGACGTCACCCGCGGCCATCGCGCATCCTCTGTGCTGTTCGTTCATGCTGTCTGTTACTACTGCTTGAGCTGGTTTTCTTGCACTAGTCGAGTGCCTTATATGTGAGTGCTGTATTTTATCTTTTTACAATAAATGTTTATACATACAGAGAGCACTATTTTTTGCCATTTTATTTTTTATATGCACTGCCACATCTGAGTATCCTGACTTGAGGTCCTGACGGAGATCTGTGTATGCCGTACCTTGCTTGACCCTTATGGGAATGCGCTTTGTGACCCTCTTTAATAAAAGGGTCCATTCTATCAGGTGAGAGGCCATTCTGAACCTTGGTGGTGGGATCATCGAATTGTCATCTTTCTACAAGCATGCTGTTTTACCTCACATAAGGATTATTTATGGACTGTTCAGTGTTTTGATTCTCTATAGGACATATTTTCTCTACCGTTTCATATCTGATATGTATTTTTAGCGCTGCACCATCTGCTTTTTGATTTACTTTAAGGGATTTGAATTTTGACCCTGGTGTACAGCTGCTGTATTCTATGTGCCATTACGCACTGATTGTATTTTTTATTTAGTACATCAGGTGTGATCAATGTTCAGTGATTGGTACCATAGCTTGTAGACTCTATAACATTCACGCAGACCAAATAATATACACTGATTCAGACTTTTTTTTACCAAAGAAATATAGCAGTATACATTTTGGTCAAAACTTATGAAGAAAATGTACTTATTTTCTAACAGAAACTAAGAAAACTTGTTTATTTCTACATTTTCAATCTTTTTTCGTTTATAGTGCAAAAAATAGAAAACCCAGTGGTGATTAAATACCACCAAAAGAAAGCCCTATTTGTGTGAAAAAATTATAACAAATTCATACTGTATGGGTACAGTGTTGCATGACTGAGTAGTTGTCATTCAAAGTGTGAGAGCAACGAAATCTGAAAATTGGTCTGAGCAGCAAGGGGGTAAAAGTGCCCAGTATTGAGGTGGTTTTAAGCACATACAAGGAACAAAGAAATAAAAAAAGCAGAAAAGCCTACATTTAGCAGGAGTGGGTCAGTGTTGTGGCCAGGTCTATATGACAGTAAGAGGGAGGAACTAGCGCATTCATTAGAAAGAAAAAATGTCAAAAGCTCAGCTAGATCAGTGAAAAAAAAAAACATCGGTCTCAAAAGCAATGAGTTTAAAGGATAAGTTCACCATCTGAAATATGTTCCATGTTCCACCTGTTTTTAGGGTGGAACATGTAACATGTTCCCAATCCTGCAGCTGCTCGGCAATCTGCTTTCTCTGTGTGACAGCAGTACGAGCAGAAGTTCCCCGTAACAGCTGTCACTTTTCGAATAGAGCGCCACCGAGCGGGGCTCCACCCACATGGCTACGTCATTCATTTACAGAATTCATGCTTTGTGGCTGTTGACTTGTAGTTCTCAGTGAACTACCACAGCGTTGTTAAGCTCTGTTGTACTTAATTGAGTCTGCCTGTCAATGTGAAACTGCCTGCCCGTACGATGTATGGCAGACAGCTTACACTGAAAGTCTGCAGGAGTTCTGCATTGCATTCGTGATCTGCCAAACTAGTAAATGCTAATTTTTTTACCTGCAATTTTTTTTTTAAAGATGAACCCCTCCTTTACATCTTGAAAAGAGCAACACTTTGAAATGTGTGCCACTGTTGTGCAGTTTACAGGACAACCCAGTTATCTGAATGATCAATTATACTTACATGTTCTGGCAGTGGTGGAGATGCCTGGTCCAACAGCAGAACCAAAGAGCACATATAATGAGATGACATACTCTGTGTTGTGTGCCAGGTTCTTCAGCTCAAAAGATGTAAGTGTACTGTTCAGTGCAAGCTGGCGTGGACGGTCTCTGCCAAAAAACTCTAAGCAGTTAAGGAAAAGTAAAATGTGATGTGTTAATGATTAATGTTAAAAGAAATTTGTAGTGATTTGTCATTTCTCCAATTGTTACACATACTAAAGGTGAAATTGACACTAAAATTTGTGCAGATTTAAACTATGTACAGGTTGACAAGGAAGGAAATTTAGAATATTAGAATATTTTAAGGCATTCAGTGAAAAAATATTGGTCAATCCCAAGGGCTCTGTCCTAACAATACCTGCAATTTACAACTTCTTCACAACCACCTCCTCTGTCAGCTTTAATAATTGTTACCAAGGTTAAGGGGCTGAAGGCTAGTTATCCTGTTACAAAAAGGTAAGCCACTGCCCCCACCTATAAATTGCCTTTGCAGCAAGGAGCATTGGAGGGCAACATATGTTAGAAAAAGGCCAAGGAAAAATCCAAGTAAAATTCCAAGCTCACTTCCAAGCTCACTTTCAAGCTCACTTACCGACCAGCCTTCGCACAACCAAATTAACCTGTCTAACAGTATACGTTAAAACCAGGGGTTTAGTCTGCACATTTTTGCAAATACATGGGTAAGCTATAGGCAAGCTATAGGCCCCGCCAAGACACCCTGGTATCCGTGGTATCTGTAACTTTTAAGTGGCTCCACAGTGGAAGCACATGCATTCTGATGGATAGATAGAGGACATATGGACTGAAGGGAGCCCACAGGGCCACACTGAACACCCAGCACATAGCACAATGGCTGCAAAGATGTCAGTGCGTTGCCTGACCAATATATATATATATTTTTTATAATCAAGTATTTTTTTTATTATTATTAAACATTAACCATTAACCAAACTTCTAGATTGTAAGCTCTAACGAGCCCTCTGATCCCTCCTGTATTGATTTGTATTGTAAGTGTACTATCTGCCCTCATGTTATAAAGCCCTGCGCAAACTGTTGGCGCTATATAAACCCTGTCTCTTTCTGAGATTTGGTGTTTACAAGTTAAAAACAGTTTTTTTGCTAGAAAATTACTTAGAACCCCCAAACATTATATATATATTTTTTCTAACACCCTAGAGAAAAAAATGTCGGTTGTTGCAATACTTTCTGTCACACCGTATTTGCGCAACGGTATTACAAACGCACTTTTTTTGGAAAAAATACACTTTTTTGAATTAAAAAATAAGACAACAGTAAAGTTAGCCCAATTTTTTTATATTGTGAAAGATAATGTTACGCCATTCTAAATTGATACCCAACATGTCACGCTTCAAAATTGTGCCCGCTCGTGGAATGGCGACTACCCTTAAAAATCTCCATAGGCGACGTTGAAAAAATTCTACAGGTTGCATGTTTTGAGTTACAGAGGAGTTAGAGAGAGTATCGCTCTCGCTCTAACGATCGCGGCGATACCTCATGTGTGTGGTTTGAACACAGTTTTCCTTGTTTTCATTGTGTCAGTTTTATTCCTATTACAAGGAATGTAAACATCACTTGTAATAGAAAAAAAGCATGACAGGACCTCTTAAATATGCCCAAAAGACCCCAGATTTAATATTTACACTAAAATGCAATAAAAATAATAACAATAATTTAATGTCATTTGAAAAAAAAAAAGTCCCTTTAAGAGCTATGGGCGGAAGTGACCTTTTGATGTTTCTTCCGCCCTGCAATGATATGGAGACGGGTGGGGGCCATCTTCCCCTCCCTGGTGTCCATACCAAGCCAGGGAGCAGACCCAATCGCCTCCGCTGCTACCGAAGGCTCTGGTAAGCGGCGGGGGGCACCAGAGCACAGCGGGAGGGGGGCCCTTCTCCCGCCGCCGATTAAAATGTTCTTGCGGCGAATCCGCCGCAGGGACCACTTTTATCTGAAAGCAGACCGCCCGCTGAAGAAGAGGATACCGGGGCTATGGCAGCTGGCTGCTGCCAAAACAACGATATCCCTCTTCAAAGTAGCGACATAGAACGACAGCGGGTGGTCCGTAAGTGGTTAAATACAAAAACACACATGTTCATCATTGTAGGGACAACCCCAAAAGAAGCTCTCCACAATATGCATTAACTTACAGAATTTCAATCAAATTTAACTAAACAAAATCCATAAAAAGCAAAACAAAAACAAACAAACATGGCGCCTCTCGGGCTCAACATAAAATCATATACTTAGAATAGACAAAATATAAACATACACAGAGACCTGGAGCTATATTATGGATTGATTTTGCTAACCCTGGTTAATAGACACCATTCATTGTAGTCTGCAAAACCGAGCTATAGCAGCTCCCCCAAGGCGGCTCCCATTAACCCTCTTCAGCAAACTAATTTTCTTCCTATTTAACCCTGAAATCATTCACTTGAATCTTAATTTCACTCCTCTAAAACACTGAATAGAGCATTATATAATAGGTTACTGGGACCTATGCAGTAGGACCATACTTTTTCAATACTTTGGGGGGATCCCCTACATTTATACGTGAACATTTCTCTTTTTAACTACTTGGCGCCCGCGCTATAGCCCAAAGACGGCTGCAGCGTGGGCCTTAATTGCCGGGAGGGCATCCACGGACGCTCTCCCGAGCAAGTGCAGCCTGCGGGTCGCGCGTGGCGCGCTCTGTGATCACCGAGTCTATGAGACCCAGCTGATCACAGATCCAAGTAAGGGGTCGATCATGGCCCCTTACCACGTGGTCAGCTGTCAGCCAATGACAGCTGATCACGTGATGTAAACAGAAGCTCGGTAATCGGTATTTTTTTTCCCTACGCTATCAGCGTGAGGGGAAAAAAAAGCCGATCACTGACTTCTGTCAGAGGGACATCGCTCCCTCCCACAGAAAGCCGCGCATGTGATCACCAATGTCACCTGCGCCACCTACCAGTGCCACCTACCAGTACCCACCAGTGCCACCTACCAGTGCCCACAGTGCTACCTACCAGTGCCCACAGTGCCACCCATCAATGCCCACCAGTGCTGCCAATCAATGCCCATCATTGTCTAATAATCAGTGCCACAGATCAGTGCTGCCTATCAGTGTCACCTACCAGCGCCTACCAGTGCCCAGTGCCACCCATCAGTGCCCATCAGTGCCACCTATCAGTGCCGCTTATCAGTGCCACCTATCAGTGCCCTTCAGTGCCACCCAGTGCCAACCATCAGTGCCACCCATCAGTGCCGCCTTATCAGAGCTTATCAGTGCCACCTATCAATGCTCATTAGTGCCGCCTTATCAGTGCCTATCAGTTTTGTTTTGTTTTTCAAAATTTCGGTTACTTTTTGTTTTATTTAGCAAAAAATAAAAAACCCAGCATCAATTAAATACCACAAAAAGAAAGCTCTATCTGTGTGAAAAAAATGATAAAAATTTAATTTAGGTAAACTGTAGCATAACCGCGCAATTGTCAAAGAGTGACAGCGCTGAAAGTTGAAAATTGGTCTGGGCAGGAAGGGAGTTTAAGTGCCCATTAAGCAAGTGGTTAATATATAATTAAGTTTCTCACACCACTCTTTTTGAGCCGGGGTATAGGAGAGGTCCATTTTTGTAGAATAAGTTTATATGCTAAATATAGGGACCTAGTCCACATAATATGCATCTCATTTGGTAATATTCCATCAGGGATTTTTCCTAAAAGTGCAAGTTTGGGGGTCCCTACCACTTCAGTTGAGCATACTGAATTTAGAGTTATAAACACTCTTTCCCAATAATGATAAAGTTTGGGACATCAAAAAAGCATGTGAATGAGAGAACCATTGTCCAAGGCACATCAAGGGCATATCAGTGTTATAGATTTTCCCCAAGCATAAAGCTTTTGTAGAATATAGTGAGTCCTATGTAAAATAAAAAGTTGCGTTAGCCTTTGGGATGGTGATAGAGAGACCTCAGGTAGCACCTTCAGCGCACGACCCCACATCTCTCCATCCAAAGGTTCTATATCCTTTTGCCAACTAGTGAAACTATTTACCTGTATTCGGGTACTATCTTCAATTAGTAAGGCAGAATAAAGGTCTCCTATTAATCCTTGTTTCATACAAAATGTAGAAATTGCCTTAGATAAAATCTTAGAGTGGTTATATTGCAATTTAAAATTTTTAAAGGTCTAACTTTGTAGTGCATGACGTATTTGAAGATATTGGTAAAAGTTATTATTCGATAAATGGTAGCGTTCTTTAAGTGTATTAAAAGATAACAAAACATCCCCTTCATATAACTGATGTAGGAGTACTATACCAGCCTTCTTCCACCCTGCAAACTCCGGCAGCTAATTTAGTTAACCTAGACAAGGATTATCCCATATAGAAGGATTATCACATATTTAGAAGGATTTTAACAACAGCAGGCCATGCCTCTCCATGAAAATGGCATTGCATGATTACTATACATATACAGCATATGATATGATTAGCTTACATAAATAAAGATTAGCTATATTATAATTTTCAAGGTATTCTATGAATATCCATTACCTGGTGTGGGGCCATATGCTATCCTATATCCAGTAGCACCAGGGACTGCATTCCATGTGACAACTGCTGTATTTATGGATACTGTGCTCACTTTAAGACTTTGAACTGAACTTGAGGCCACTAGAAAAATCAATAAGTTAGAAAAATTATTTAAAAATCTAGCAAATATGCTGGATTCATGTTTGTTAAGTTGATAATCATGAAATGTTAGAATTAAGGCATTAACAAAACACAAAAAATATAGCTTTTTTTTTACAATAAGAAAAAATAAATAAATTAATAATTAAATGTATGTATGCTACTAGTACTAGTACATTTTGCTAAGAATTAATTAAAAATGTAGGTTATGTAGTTATGTTAAATACTGTAGTTATTGAAGACATAATCTTGACAGAAAGGCTAAATATTTAATTATTAATAATTATTTCCTAGTGCATCAATTATCCTGTAATTACCTTTTTTATTATCAGTTATCCAAGAGATATTTTGAAAAAGTGTAACTGAAAATGAATAGCTTTATATGATCGATCCTGCAAAGATGCTTTAACAGGTTATGGATTAATATAAAAATTAAAGTGCATGTAAAGGCATTTTTTTGCTTTAAATCTATTGTTTACATCACAATATCCCTCTCTCTTCCATTCCCATTTATTGAATCTTCCCCACTCGCTCAAATCCTAAACTCAAATCAAGTCCTATCCATAGCTCTTGTCCCCTGGTGACATCAGCCCTTTAAGAGGAGCATGTTAATAACCTCTGGGTGCTCATCCATACACTACAAGCGAGAGTTCCAACGCACACCCGATGAGACTTTCAAACTAATTTGCACAGCATGGGTTATCTATGCAAAATCCTTAATGTGAACTTGAGAGGTGGGAGAGGAGGATCTACCATCTAAAACACCACCCCCTCACTTCACTTATGTGCCCTTGTGCCAAGGTGCAGTAGTTGCTAGCATGTAAAGAAAAGTAATCATGGATGTGAATGGATGTAATCAAATGAAACCACCAAGCTCCTCATTCACTCCCTTGTTATCTCTCGCCTTGACTATTGCAACTCCCTTCTCATTGACCTACCGCTCCATAGGCTATCCCCTCTTCAGTCTATCATGAATGCTGCTGGCAGACTTATCCACCTTACCAACCGCTCAGTGTCTGCCAACCCTCTACTTCAATCCCTACACTGGCTCCCAATCACCCAGCGAATTAAATTCAAAATTCTAACCACAACATATAAAGCCATTCACAACTCTGCCCCAAGCTACATCACTAATCTTGTCTCCAAATATCACCCAAATCGACCTCTCCGCTCTTCTCAAGACCTCCTGCTTTCAAGCTCTCTCATCTCCTCCTCCCATGCTCGTCTCCAGGATTTCTCCAGAGCCTCTGCCATCCTCTGGAACTCGCTACCTCCATCTATCCGGCTATCCCCTACTCTTGCTACCTTCAGGCAATCCCTGAAAACTCATCTCTTCAGGAAAGCCTATCACGTCTCCAACTAATCTCCTACCACTTCCACCAGCTCATTCCCCACAGTTACAACCTTTTGTACCACCTGCCCCACCCTATTAGATTGTAAGCTCTTCTGAGCAGGGCCCTCTTAATCCTATTGTATTGTATTGTATTATAACTGTATTGTCTCCCTTTTATATTGTAAAGCGCTGTGTAAACTGTTGGCGCTATATAAATCCTGAATAATAATAATAATAATGTATTTTGAATGCACATGTGCGGCTCAAGCATGAGTGCACAACAATGGAAGTGAATGGAGGTAAGACTTTCCCATTTCAAATGCAGTTTTTGTAAATGGATTATTGATTATATTATTAGGCAATTAGACTGTAGGGATGGGTTAATGTTAGTTTCTAGCATTTAGTTAAACTTAATGTTTATTTTAATCACAAAGGTACACTTACTCTTTGGTGTAAAGACACAGATATTGCTTTCCATAAGTCACACTGGGCTCCATTCACAAAGTGGTAATTTACCTCATAGCACTTTTCAAAGCGTTTTTAGCATTCACTAAAAAACGCTACTAAAGTACTGCATGAGTTATTTTATGAAGTCATGCAGTATTTTGGTTATGAACGCCTATGGTAATTTACCGCTGTCACTAGCTGGTTGTTAAGGAGCGGGCGGCCGCCAGCATCCTTAACTACCAGTAACTGTCATGGTAGTTAAGGAGCATGTGGCCGCCACGCATGAAAGAGCCCCTTGTCCCCCTCAACATGGGGACAGGGCAAAGTGCATTGGGGCGGGGGCATGTTGAGGGCATGCGGCTTGGTATGGTTTAGAGGGGGGGCACTCACTTGTCCCCTCCCTTTCCTGACCTGCCAGGCTTCATGCGCAGATAATGGTTTGGTATGGGTTTGGGGGGGCCCACTTAGTTTTTTTCCCTATTTTTAATTGTCGGCAATAGATTTTTTACTTTCAGCTGTCAGCGGGAACCCCGCTGACAGCTGATGACTAATCGGTTGTTAAGGACACGATGGCTGCCTGCTCCTAACAGTCAGGTAACTATATCATATATTTGAGATATATAAAAAGATCACATGCCGGGACCACTACTTATATACCGAATGCAATTTTTTTTTTAGTATCGACTTTTACTCCTGTTTTATGCGGTATTTACCAAGCATTTTTGCTTTATGCGGTAAATACTACATAAAGCAGTAGTGAATTTACATTTTCAGGATCGCATGCGGCATTTGAGAAAACACCTAAATACTGCATAAGATCTGTGAATGGAACCCACTGTCACAATTGTTTTGAATGCATCACATTGGATTATAAAATGTACAATTAAAATACTTACAGGTTGTTGCTTTAGCAGCAAGAACAGGGCCTTCAATGTCTACAAAGATGGGATTGATAGTTACAGTATATTCCATGTCTGTGCGCAGCCCTTGAATCATATACTGAGTATAGCTATCTGCCAGGTTAATATTTTGGTCATATCCCTCTGTATGGGTCAAAAAAATGATTATTATTATTATTCCCTTAAACAAAATCTGTACACATTTCTGTAAAAACATCTTCTTTCATCAGCAGACAGCAATATATATGAAAGCATGCACGTTAACAGGTGTCATCTTTGGTGACAAAATTTTGTCCCAGAAAAATTACTAATTGCCACTAATGCCGCGTACACACGAGCGGACTTTACAGCAGACTTGGTCCACCGGACTGGACTTTGTCGGATAATTCGATCATGTGTGGGCTCCAGCAGACTTTTTTCCCCAAAAGTTCGACAGACCTAGAAATGAAACATGTTTCAAATCTTTCCGACGGACTTGAGTCCGGTCGAAAAGTCCGCTCGTCTGTATGCTAGTCCGACGGACAAAAAACGACGCTAGGGCAGCTATTGGCTACTGGCTGTGAACTTCCTTATTTTAGTCCGGTCATACGTCATCACGTACGAATCCATCGGAATCCATCGGACTTTGGTTGATTGTGTGTAGGCAAGTCCGTTCATTCGAAAGTCCGTCAGAAAGTCCTTCGTAAAGTCCACTGAAAAGTCCACCGGACCTAGTCTATCGAAAAGTCCGCCCATGTGTATGCGGCATACGACAAACAGAAAACTCAATGGCATGAATGAATCTCAATGGCAACTACATAGAGAGCAATTTTTAAAAAAATGGTTCTAACTGTTGAATTTTGTAATTTATTATCTTTTGATGTTACTACATTGTAGTTTTGTGCCACCTATTTGACACCTCCACAGAAAATTCACCTGAGCTCTATAATTTTAAAGCAAAAGTTTGCACACTTTCTTGCACTTTCGTGCAAGGTTTTTGGTCTTGTTTTTTCAAATGCTTGATAATAGCCATGCAGAATGACAGATGTTCTATGACTTAAAAGTAAATATTGTTACACTGATAGCTTCCTTTTTGTGTTTTATTATGTGTAAGCAATGACCAATCACTCATGACCATGAAACCCGTGTTTATAATTACTCTTACATCTTTTACATATTAATTTCCCCCTCTTTTGGCCACCTCTGTACAAATGTGGCTTGATTCAGCAAAAAAGCTGAAGAGAAAAAGGGTACCTAGGGGTGTTTACAGTAGTCAGAGGTCTCTTTAAAGTTTTGGAAACATGTAACCATTCCTAGCTTCTTATGTGTGGTGGTCTACATAATTCAAAAGCAGTTCTACATATTCACCAAGCAGGATACTGTCTCTCATAGTGCATTGTAGTAACTAAAACAGTTACATGACACAAGGGATATTTATAAAAAAAGGATCCATCATTCAGGTGTGTCTTGGGAAGAATGCTTACTGTCAGATAGTGATGGGAGGATATGCCCCAGTTTATTTTGTTAAATCTTGTTCAAAGCTCATTGAACCCACAATTAGAGGAAAATGCCACTGAAGTCTATAGGGGGTAAATCTTGTTGTTAAATTCTGGTCATTTTCAGAACTAGTAGGCAAGCTCAGAAAGCAAATACAAGGATTCCTGTGCTCAGCCTAAACTCTCTCAACCCAAGCTGCTATATAAATATCTGAATGGTTTTAAAAAACTTTATATGCAACATACAATCCAACATAAAATAAATATATAATATATATATATATATAATATATTAAAAAATAATCTATGCAAATAAAATGAAGTGCATTAAAAGAATACATAAATAATATATATTAAAACAAAATTATGGCAAAAATGCTATGCAAATTAATAAAGATGCATCAGTTTCAATAACAATCAATACATCAATAGTTCTGGGGTTATAACGCTATCCAAAATAAAAAAAAAAACATTTTGCATTCTGTTCTACTTTCATTTATTATAGGTCCCGGGGTCAGAAGAAAACTGGGATGGCCAAAAGCAGTCAAATTGAGGGGTGAGCAACTGCAAAAACAAAACTTTAACAAACCCACAAAAAAAAAAACAGGATGCAAAAACAGGACACTGCCTGAAGAACCTTATGTCCAAAGCCTACATCAGGTGAGTCCTAAACATCCATCTGGTAAAACTTAAAGAATGTGTGAACAGACGACCCAATGGTAGTCATGCAAATCTGGAAAACAGATGCATGATGCTGAAAACCCAAGAGGCACTGGTCTAGCAGAGTGTGACTTGATAGGAAAAGATGGGATCTTATCCTTAAGCCCATAAGCTTAAATAATGAGCTGCCTAAGCAACCGAGAAATGTTGGTACCAGAGGCAGGTTTTCCCTGACGGGGACCTTCAAGAATGATGAAAAGAGAGTCAATCAGCCTAAAAGATGTAGCTGGGAGATAAACCCGAACAGCTAGTACCATATACAAACAATGTAGAAAAATCTCCATGGGATGTACTAGAGCAGGACAGAAAGAAGGAAGTATAATGTCCTGGCAAAGGTGAAAGAAAGAAGCCACATTAAGGAGAAAAGAGACCCTAGGCCTCCAGACAATATTGTCTCTAAGTAAAACAAGACAAGGGTTTTTTGACGCTAATCATAAACTCATTTCACAGAGGTGATGGCAATAACGAAAGCCATGTACAAGAAAAAGAGAACGGCTGCACATCGGGATACCGAAAGTCCTTTATTTTCCCATAAATTGCAAACAGGCTTACTCAGCACAATGTAAGTGTGTGAAACGGGTCTACCATTCCAGCTACCATCCTGTGGTGTTTGCCTGTTTGCAATTTATAGGAAAATAAAGGACTTTCGGTATCCCGGTGTGCAGCCATTCTCTTTTCCTTGTACATGGTTCAAAACAGGCGAATTGAGGCTTGCACCCGTGGGAGGAGTCCTCATTACTTTCATTCATCTCACCTGGATTCAATCACCTGGAGCGGCGTTTCTCTTGTTTTCACAATAAGGAAAGCCACCTTGTGATTGAGAGTAGACAGAGAAATATCTCTGATAGTTCAAGGACGGTGTTTGAAGAGCCAACAGAACCCATTTGAGATTCCAAGGGGTCACAGGAATATGTACAGTTGAAACGATATGCATGACATCCTGTACAAAGGCCTTTACCAAGGAATGAGAGGTAAGCAGTCTTTGAAAAAAGAGCCAAAATCTGTCCTATGATAGTACCCAAGGCCAAATGTTGAGCCAGACCAAACGGTAGAGGGGTAAAAATGCACCTTACAGAGTACTTCCTGGGATGAAATGTATGTGCCTTGCACCATGCAAAGCATGTTTTGCAGTGTGATGGATTTCCTAGCTTTTAGTAGTGTAGGAATAGCTGAACCAGACCCTGTCTCTTAGGAATTTGGCTTCAACAGCCAAGCCCTCAAAGCCAGCAACTGAACAGCAGGGTGGCAAACCAGTCTTTGGGACAGAAGACCTGCATAATCTGGGAATCACTCCATCTCAAACCTCCAGAGAAGATGAGGGAGCTTTAGAGAAGGAAAGTCATAGATCAAGTTGAACTGATCCAAAGCTGTCACCAGAGCATCAGCACAACACAGCTAAAGCTAGAGGTTACCTGGACCAGGGGACAAACTTTCTCAGCTTTTCTTTGACTCTGGAAGCCAGGAAGTCCACATGTGGGTTTCCCTACCAGCAAGAAAGCTTCTGAAGCATCTCCAGATAAAGAGATCAATATCCTGACTCCAAACATTGTTGACTGAGGAAGTGTCAGGGCTGGGCTCTTAACAGCTCTCTTCTCTGTTCTCAGGCTGCTCAGCTGTCGGATAATTGTCAGCACTCATTGATTCCTCAGTTGCTCACCTGGTTATCATTATATGCTCGTCAGTCCGGCCTACAGCCAGCCCCTTCTGGCTATTTAAACTGCCTTGTTCAGTCCTTTCCTGCCTTCGCCTGGTCAACATATCTGGAGTTCCTCTGCTGTGTTCCTGTGAAAGACATTGCCTGGTTGACGTCCCTTCTGGTTCCTGATCCTGTTCCTCTGCCTTTGACTATGCTGATTTCTGGTTTTCTGATCACTGGCTCCTCTGACTATCCATTTTGGCTTCCGATCCCTGGCTTATGTTTTAACTACGTTTACTGTTCTCTACCATTTTTACCATTACATTAAAAGGTGTGATTTTTACTGCATTTTCTATCTGAATCTGATTGATGGTTCTTGACAATAAGCGAATCCCATGAATTCAGAAGATGAAGGCAATCCACCCAGCGGTAATATGTTTTCCAGATTGGATGAGCAGGACCACCACGTGGATCAGTTTGCCATAGCGTTACAGATGCTCCTGATTCATACTGCTCACCTGGATCCTCCCACTGTGGCTGTTCCGGTGCAACCAGTGTTGCAGGCCATCCCCTACTGCAGTGTCTGTGCAGGCACCTGCCTCCAATATTACCTCTGTAAGAGGTATATCTGGTTTTGGAGGTGATTTAGTTCAATGCAGAGGATTTCTCAACCAGGTTGGGATATACTTTGAGATGCTTCCCCAGGCATTCCCCATGGACAGAAGTAAAGTAGGCTTCATTATTTATTTGCTTTCTGATAGAGCCTTGGCATGGGCAAAGCCTATATGGGAGATGCAAAAACCCATTGTCCTGAGTTAGCAGGCGTTTGTGGCTTCTTTTAAAAGGGTATTACAACTTCTGCTGCCACGAGCCTTATATCCATCAAATAGAGCACGAGAACTGTTACCGACTATGGCACTGAATTCTGTACTCTGGTAGCAGAGGTTGCTTGGAACAATGAGGCCCTCATGGCTGCTTTTTCTAATGGTCTCTTGGATAACATTAAAGATGAGATAGCAGCCCGAGATATACAGTATCTCACAAAAGTAAGTACACCCCTCACATTTTTGTAAATATTTTATTATATCATTTCATGTGGCAACACTGAAGAAATGACACTTTGCTACAATGTAAAGTAGTGAGTGTACAGCTTGTATAACAGTGTAAATTTGCTGTCCCCTCAAAATAACTCAACACACAGCCATTAATGTCTAAACAGCCGGCAACAAAAGTGAGTACACCCTAAGTGAAATGTCCAAATTGGGCCCAAAGTGTCAATATTTTGTGTGGCCACCATTATTTTCCTGCACTGCCTTAACCCTTTTGGGCATGGAGTTCGCCAGAGCTTCACAGGTTGCCACTGGAGTCCTCTTCTACTCCTCCATGACGACATCATAGAGCTGGTGGATGTTAGAGACCTTGCACTCCTCCACATTCCGTTTGAGAATGCCCCACAGATGGTCAATAGGGTTTAGGTCTGGAGACATGCTTGTCCAGTCCATCACCTTTACCCTCAGCTTATTTAGCAAGGCTTTTGTTGCCAGCGGTTTAGACATTAATGGCTGTGTGTTGAGTTATTTTGAGGGGACAGCAAATTTACACTGTTATACAAGCTGTACACTCACTACTTTTCATTGTAGCAAAGTGTCATTTCTTTTTTTTTTTTTTTTTTTTTTAATTTTAAAGCTTTATTAAAGAGCAGTGCAGTACAAAGATGAACATAAGTTACATAGGCATATTGGAAGAATCCCTTGTAAATATGGGATAGTAATTATGCATGAATAACGCAAGCAAACATAGGTTCAAAACAGAATACAGTAGCCTTTGGTACGTTAGGTAAAACTAATGTTGATGTTCACTGTATGGGCGGAGAGTCCCAACACCCCTAACGGGAACTCACTGTGTTAGGATTCCGTCCACCACAGATAGAGCATTGAGGCTTACCCAGAAAACCTACTGTCCCCACCCCCAGGGACCTGCCATCACCCGAGAGGTGGGGACAAAAGACCCTTAATGAGGCCATAAGACCCTTCCATCAGAAACCCTTCAACAAGCAGAAATCCGTTCTGAGTTAAGAGCTAGAGCTCGTTAAAGATTATCTGATGGTGACAATAGAGATTCTGCTAGTATGTAAACGGAAAGTAAAACACAACTGTTACACTGCTAACTTGGAATCATTTCGTTGTACGTACCAAAAAGATATGGAGAGACAGAAGAGAGGAAGAGAAGGAGAAGAGAAGAAGAAGAGAAAGAAGAAGATGAAAGAGTTCGCTGTCATGGGAAAAACGATTGTATCCAGTCCTAGGACTCTTTTTTTATTTATTTTTTTTTATGAAAATAAAAGATTCAACTAGGCTGAGACAATGGAATACCTGTGATAAGGGAAATGCCTAGGTGCCTATCCCAGGGCTCCCAAGTCGCCTCAAATGACTTAGAGGTGTCCGTCATAGAGCTGACTATTTTTTCAAGTGACATGATCCAAGATATCTTTCTTTTGGCAGCCTGGAAAGATACTGTGGGTTGCTTCCAGGCTTTAGCTAACATAGTCTTAGCTCCTAGTAGCATAAAGGAAATTAATTTTCGAGAGTGTTTAGTTGTTTTTGGGGGATGGAGCATTGAGTAAGGCCACTTGGGCTGATTTAGTGATGGGAAGATCCGTTACTTTTCGGATTAATGTGAATATTTTGTTCCAGAAACCTCTTATTTTCGGACACTCCCACCAGATATGGATCATAGAGCCCTGGGCTTGACACCCTCTAAAGCATAATGGGGAGGCAGAAGAAAACATAGTTGCAAGTCTGGAGGGTACTAAGTACCATCGCATAAGCACTTTTATATTAGTTTCTATCAATGCTATATTTAGAATACCTTTAAAGGCTGTGGATCCTCTCTGATGCCATTCCTCCAGGCTCCAGGTCTCCTGCAGATCCTTTTCCCACGAGTCCATGTATGAGAATTTTGCGGTGGGTTCCACAAGGGACGCATAAAGGAGAGATATTCCCCCCCTTGTGTCAAGTGCTTGACCGCACCAACGCTCATAAGATGTAAATTCCAGAGGGAGTTCTTGTCCCTTCGTTAGGGAGGCAAGAAAATGGGATATCTGAGCGAATCTAAACCTCTCTGAGCCTGGGAGTTTGAGTTTAGTTAGGCATTGCTTTAGCGTCAATGGGCCAGATGGGGAGAGAAAGTGGCCTATGCGGTACATCCCCTTGTCTAACCACCATTTGAATGACTTGATGTCCAGACCCGGGACAAAGCGGGGGTTATGAAAGATGTGCTCCAGGGGGCGTGATGGTGAGGTTAAAGCTGGGGAGCATTTCAATGAGTCCCATAATTTAAAGGATTGAGACAGTGTTGGAGCTAAAATGGTAGGCCTTAATTTCATGGGACACCAGAGCAGGTAGTCCAGGGTATATGTCGGAGCAGCTTGTCTCTCTATTTCTATCCAATCGGGTTTCTCGACTTTGAAATATACCAAAGATAGTTGGGCCAGCCTTGCCGCTTGGAAGTATCTGAACAGGTCTGGAAGACCCAGGCCCCCTTTGGTTTTGGGGCTAAGAAGCACATTCCGGGCTATTCTATATCCTTTTTTACCCCAAACGAATTTTATTATCTTCCCTTGTAAGGGTTTAAGATGATGTTTTCTAATATCTATCGGGAGAGACCAAAACAAGTAAAGGAGCTTGGGCAAAAGTGTCATTTTGATAGAATTGATTCTGCCCAGCCACGAAATATTAAAATTGGACCATGTATGGATGTCAGATTCTAATGTGCGGAACATGGGAGGGAAGTTAGCCTGGAAGAGTTGCTCAAACTTAGGGGTAAGGTTTATTCCTAGATATCGGATTGAGGATTCGCTCCATTTAAATTTGAAAGCAGGCTTGAGCCTATTCACTTCTGCGTCTGAGAGCGAAATATTTAATACCTGTGACTTATCCATATTGACTTTTAAGCCCGACAAGGATCCAAATGCCCTCAAGAGATTACAAATATTGGGAAGAGAGATAGTAGGGGAAGTGACAAATAAAAGGATGTCGTCCGCAAATAGGGCGCATTTGTGGTAGTGTGCTCCGCATTTAACCCCTTTGATGTTTTGGTCAGTCCTGATTGCAATTGCCAGGATCTCTATGGCTAAGGCAAAGATCACTGGAGAGAGGGGACATCCCTGTCTGGTTCCGCTGGTTATTTGAATGGGATCTGAGTAGAAGCCGTTCATTTTTACCTTGGCGCTCGGAGTGGAATACAGTGCTTTCAGGGTATTTATAAAGTTGTTCCCAAATCCCCATCTCCCCAGGACTGCAAATAGGAAGGACCAAGATAAGGAATCGAAGGCTTTTTGGAGGTCCAAAGACAGCAATAAACCTTCCTGCTTTGGGCCTCCATCCCATCCCGATTGCAATAGAGATACTATATCGACCGCCCTTCTGACCTGGTCCGGGCCTTGTCTTCCCGGCATAAAGCCTACTTGATCTTTATGAATATATTGATTGATGAAGGAGTTGATTCTATTAGCCAGGATTTTAGTGAGTATTTTCAGGTCGTTGTTAATCAACGAGATCGGTCTGTAATTCTCGACTAGAGATGGATCCTTGTCGGGCTTGGGGATAACCGAAATGAAAGCTAAATTTAATTGTGACTCAAGGGGTGACCCTTCTCTTTTGGAATTGAAGAATTTTGTGATAAAGGGTGCCAAAGTTTTCTTGAATGTTTTATAGTATTGATTGGAGAAACCATCGGGGCCAGGAGCTGGGTTCCCTTTTAAGTTTTTAATGACCTCTAATGTTTCTTCCATGGTGAAGGGGGCTTCCATGATATCCTTATGCTCTTTACTTAGGGTTGGAATGTTAATGCTATCTAGGAAAGTTTTTAAGGAGGAGTCAGACATTGTGTCATTTTGCTGATACAATTTAGAGTAGAAGGAATGAAAGGCTTGCAGGATTTTTGGGGGGTTAAGGGTTGAGGTGCCATCCTGAAGTCTAATATTGGGGATGGTGAAGTTAGTGATTTTGGGAGATAGCTTTCTTGCTAGAAGGGTACTCATCTTATCTCGCTGAATATAGAATTTTGCACTATTCCATTTCAAGTGTGTCTCTGCCCTCACTGTGTGGGCCAGATTTAATGCTGTTCTAGCTGCGTCTAGTTGGGCTATGGTGACCGAGGTAGGGTCCCGTTTATGTTGCTTGCATAGAGCCTTGAATTCCCTCTCTAGTTTCTCTATCTCCGCCTTCTGCTCTTTCTTTTTTCTGGAAGATATTTGAATGATTTTTCCCCTTATGGTCGCTTTATGAGCGGCCCATAGAGTCTCGGCTGATATTCCCTCCACATTGTTCCGCAGAAAATAATCTTTTATGTCCTTCTCAAGCTCTATGACTGAGATATGGTCCTTAAGAATGTTGTCGTTGATTCTCCAATGAGTATTGGGCGGTTTGTGAGAACCGCCCCTTAGTGTTACGATCACCATGGCGTGATCTGACAGGGCAGTGTCCTTTATATAGGCCTTAATCGCATAGGGTATATGTACTACTGACATGAGTATGTGGTCAATCCTGGAGTATGTTTTGTGAGGGTTTGAAAAGTGTGTGTAATCCCTCTTAGTGGGATTGAGTTCTCTCCAAATATCGGCTAGGCCTTGTTGATATATTAATTTCGCAATCTTGGAGCTTGTTTTTGTGGGGCGAATCGATTGAGCTTTTAAAGGTTTGGATTTGTCTAGTCCTAGGTCAAAGGCCACGTTGGAGTCACCTCCGAAAATTACCGTTCCTTCCAATAATGGAGTTAGAATTTGTAGCATTGCTTGGAAGAATTTTGTTTGGCCCTTATTGGGGGAGTAATACGAGATGAAGGAATAGAGGCTTTCATCTATTTTACCCTTGACCAACAGGAATCTGCCTTCAGGGTCTCTGTGCACTAAATCGGGCTTAAATTTACACTGTTTTGCGAATATTACCGCAACACCTCTGGTCTTATCCTCTGCATTCGCTAGAAAGAATGTGGGATATTGAGCATGTAGAAATGTTGGGTTATAATTGGGCGGGAAATGAGTTTCCTGGATCATGACTACCGCCAATTTTTGTGCGTGGTAAGATTGGAGTAATTTACGCCTCTTTACCGCTGAATTTAGTCCCTGGGCATTATGGGAAGCTAATTTAAAGGAAGGATGAACCAAATTGCCACTAGACATGTCGTCTAATTGGGGGAAATGTGTGTGGTGCGGTAGTTTGAGGACATGTCTGTGCCTGTGCTTCCATGTATTCAATATTATGCTGAGGAAGAGGAGAGTGTCCCAGAGGAGATAGCAAGGGGGCTGCCAGGGGGCTCTCAATGAGGAAAGCCGAGTTGTGGCCTGAGGGGGATGTGGTGGGATGAGCATAGGAGATTGCAGTGGTAGGGTATGGGAGAGTAGCAGGAGCGATCACTTGCCTGGGTTCTTGTATCCCCCCTGATGCTGCCTGTGTCTGAGGCGCTGCTTGTGTCTGAGGCGCGGCCGCCATCTTGGATTCGGCCTGATGCTTCTCAGCCTCAAAACGGGGTCCCAGGTCCTTCTTGACTGCTGTGGATGGCATGGGTGGGGAACCCCTGTGTTCCCCTAGCCGAAATTGCTGTGTACAGGCTGTCAGCGGCTTCCAAAACGGCGCTAGGGCGGCTGGCTGGCTGGGGTAGTGAGGAGCTCCCGGCTTACGCGGCCATCTTGGAGTACCTCGCGCATGCGCCCCGCAAAGTGTCATTTCTTCAGTGTTGTCACATGAAAAGATATAATAAAATATTTACAAAAATGTGAGGTGTGTACTCACTTTTGTGAGATACTGTACCTATGTATCTGGAGAAGTTAATCACATTTGCCATTCTCATTGATTCTAGACTCCAAGAGAGACTTTCCTTTAAGGAGCACTTGCGGAAGCCTCCTGTACGTTTGGCTCCTAGCTTTGCATTCCCACCCTTGCCTCTCTCACCTCCCATGCATTCTGGTACCGAGTC
This sequence comes from Lithobates clamitans, assembly GCA_037952925.1. NCBI lineage: Eukaryota > Metazoa > Chordata > Amphibia > Anura > Ranidae > Lithobates > Lithobates clamitans. Next base: position 3,146,771 of record JBBGZY010001277.1, read on the forward strand.
TGCCAGTGAAGTAAAACCCATGCAGTTGGGCTTCACACATCTCTCTGTAGAGGAGAGGGCCTTTAAAAGGAGGGAGAGATTGTGCCTTTATTGTGGCCAAGCAGGTCACTTATTGAAGTCTTGTCCCACCCATCCGGGAAACACCCTGCACCTGAGATCCTCTAGGGGACAGACCATAGGTGGCGTTGTTACGTCCGCAGTTATCCTGAATGATAAGCCTTTAGTTCCAGTTACCCTTTTTAGGTCTGAGTCGTCCATTGAGACACAGGCTCTAATGGATTCTGGGGATGCAGGCCAGTTCATAGATAGTGACTTTGTGTCTAAGCACTCAATTCCGCTGCAGCTTCATGCCACTCCACTTGCCATTGGAGCTATCGATGGGAGACCTTTACAACCTGCCCATGTGACTCATGAGACTGCTCTGTTGACCATGGCCATAGGGGCTCTTCACCATGAGATAATCCAATTCCAAGTCATTTCCTCACCTCATTACCTGATGGTCATTGGTTATCCTTGTTACAGAGGCACAACCCCTCTTTTGATTGGCATCATGCTGAGGTTCTTTCCTGCTTGCCATAATGCAGTAAAACATTTTTTCAGAAAGCGGTTAAGGTCTTGTGCACCTCTTCTCTCTCCTCCTTGCCTGAGGAGTACCATGAATTTAGCAATGTCTTTGACAAATGTCAAGCCGGTATTTTGCCTGCACACCGGTCGTATGATTGCGCAATTGACCTTCAACCTGGTGCCATGCCCCCCTCATGGCCGGGTCTACCCTTTATCTGTCTCGGAGGATAAAGCCATGGAGGACTATGTTACCGATTCACTTTCTCAAGGGTTCATCCACAAATCCTCATCTCCTGCGGTGCTGGCTTCTTCTTTGTGAAAAAGAAGAGTGGTGAACTGAGACCTTGTATCGATTCTAGGGGTCTCAATAGCTTCACGATTAAGAACGCTTACCTGATTCCATTAATTGCGGAATTATTTGACCATCTCAGAGGAGCAACGGATTTCTTGAAGCTCGATTTGAGAGGGGCATACAATCTCGTGAGGATCAAGGAGGGCAACAAATGGAAAACTGCATTTAATACTAGGACCGGACATTGCGAATACTCCGTAATGCTGGTCTCTGCAACACTCCTGCAGTTTTTCATGAATTCATCAACGATGTCCTCCAAGATATGGTGAAGCAATGTGTGGTGGTTTATCTTGATGACATTCTCATATATTCAAAATCCCTAGAGAGCCACCACACAGATGTCACCCATGTGCTACAGAGGTTGGGAGATAATAACCTGTATTGAGCAACCAGTATACAGATGGTATCCATGTTATATTTGTCACATTGTAGTGCGACTGTAGAAGTGAAACTAATATTTGCTTAATGATCACTATTGATTTTAATATGTAAAGGCCGAATGTTATATATGTATACTTTGGTAATAAACTTTTTTCAACATTTTATTTATGACTGTCTATTGTCAGTTGGTATACTGTACCATTACAGTCAATTATAGCCTCCCCTTCCCAAATTGCACTTCAACCTGTATTGTAAGTTGGAAAAGTGGGTTATGTCATTTCTACTGCCAGTTTTTTGATGGACCTAGAGAAACTATCTGCAGTTCTACACTGGCCTCGACCCATAGGTCTACGTCCACTACAACGTTTTCTTATCTTTGTCAATTATTATCGTAAATGTATTCAAACCCCTGACTGATATGACCAGGAAAGACAGCAATGCACATAATTGGTCTATGAATTTCATTAAATCCTTTGAGTCTCTCAAGGTGGCCTTTGTTTCAGCTCCTGTGTTGGTACATTCTGATCCTATGTTACCCTTCATTATTGAGGTTGATGTGTCTGAGACTGGAGTAGGCACCCTTCAGTCTCAACGTTCTACTTCTGAGAGCACTATGCATCCTTGTGGCTCCTTTTCTAAGAAATTTTCTCCTGCAGAATGCAATTACGAGATTGGGGACAGAGAATTGCTAGCTATCCTTTTAGCTCTTAAATAATGGAGGCATCTCCTCTAGGGTACCCCTGTGCCGGTCCTCATTTTGACTCACCATAAGAATCTCACATTCTTGTCTGAGGCTAATTGCCTCCAAGAAGGGCATGATGGTCTCTTTTTCTGTCAAGCTTCAATTACATAGTCTCATTCTTACCCGGTACCGAGAATGTAAGGGCTGATGGATTGTCCCGACAGTTTTTCTCCTCCTCCAAGATGGAGTTGGTTTCTTACTCCTGTGATACCTCCAGATCGCATTCTAGCCACTATTCGCACTAGTCTCACTTTACCTTTGGGTGACAGAATTCTTGCTGCTCAGATCCATTCTCCTCCTGAAAAACCTTGTGACCGTTGCTTTGTCCCCAAGAATCTCCACACTGCTTTGCTCCAGACATATCATTCTCTCAAGGCAGCTGGTCACCCAAGAAAGAATCAGCTCATCTGGTCTATTTCTCAACAATTCTGGTGGCCTAGTCTCCGCGCTGATGTAACTGCCTTGCCAATTGTTCCATGTGTGCTCAGAGAAAAACACCACAACACCTTCCAGTGGGCCTTCTGCAACTCATACCCAATAGAGAGAGGCCTTGGACCCATTTGTCTATGGATTTTATCGTGGAGCTACCCAACTCCCAGGGCAACACAAGTATTCTTATGGTGGTTGACCAGTTCTCAAACATTCCACCTAAGATGTTGTCTACATCCAAAGAACTGGCATCCATTTTTACTCAGGAGATCTTTCGGTTACATAGGCTACCCAAGGTTATCATCTTGGAAAGGGGTAGCCAGTTTGTGTCCAGGTTTTGGCTGTTCTTTTTTTCTTTGCTAAAGAAATATACATCACATAAAACACATTACTCATAAACATATACAAACCCCCCTAAATACACCCTTTTTTTCTGTTCTTTCTCCCCCCTTCCTTGTCGTTTTTTTCCCCTTTTCCCCCCTCTTCCTTTCGCCCCCCCTCCACTCCTCACACACTAGATGCAGCTCTGCTTTCATTACACCTATATAGCGTCTTTTTTCGGACAGCTGGGATTTTCCAGTTCACTATCCCTCTGGATTTTATTGGTGCTATGATCCCTCTACCAGACACGTCCCCGCATGTGATTGCATGTCACCATATGCGTGTTGATTGTTGGGTCCTTGGGTTTGTTTCCTCATGGTACTCAGTGCTTTTGATTGAGACGCAGTATTGTAAAGGTTCTATATATAAAAAAACGACATTAATATTTTATTCTTTATTTTGGTGTATGTCTTGTTTTCATTTTTCCCTATTATAGGTAACTCAAACAAGCTCCTGAAGAAGCATTCAATTGCGAAACATGTAGAGCTACACTGAGCTATATCAGTTTGAGGCTTTTTAGTGGAAATAGAGGGGTTAGATCCCCCCTTGTAAGGGATACCCCCCGGTCCATTTTCAATGTATTTATGTGGTAGTATTTATCACCATTTTTGCAATGTATTGCGACTTTAAAAATGTTTATGTTTGTGCTTTTTTGTATCTTATGTATAAATAAAAATCCATATTTAATTTTATGACTGGTGCCTACAAAGTCCATGTCTTCCACTCCTTTTGGGTGTACCCATTTAGCATTTGTAGTTTAGGACATTGGCACTGCCCTATATATGAAATCTCCACAGTCCATCCTGTGATGAGATTTAGCAACCCTTCATGTTTCCACTTGTCTATGGATTTTATCGTGGAGCTACCCAACTCCCAGGGCAACACAAGTATTCTTATGGTGGTTGACCAGTTCTCAAACATATCACCTAAGATGTTGTCTACATCCAAAGAACTGGCATCCATTTTTACTCAGGAGATCTTTCGGTTAGATAGGCTACCCAAGGTTATCATCTTGGAAAGGGGTAGCCAGTTTGTGTCCAGGTTTTGGCTGTTCTTTTTTTCTTTGCTAAAGAAATATACATCACATAAAACACATTACTCATAAACATATACAAACCCCCCTAAATACACCCTTGCCCAAATAATGGCCTTGATTAATTAAGGTATTATTGGGATAAGTCCAACAATATATTTGCTTATAAGTTATAAAAAATAGATAGAATAGTCTACCCGACTACTCATATTGCTGGGCCCTTGGAGAGAATAATCATATTAAATCTCCCTCACCCCAACCAAATTATAGTCTATGGCTACTACTCTCCCTCTTCCACTCCCGCAAGGGTGTAAGACATACAAAACCACAAACCCAAAAAGAAAAAAAAAAGGGGGGGGGAACTAGCGCAGTCAGGAATAGGCACGCATACATGCCAACATCTCCACGTTCATGTTAACTCTAGCCCTGATTTAAATCTTACTACCGACCCATGCATATATCTCTTATTTCAGAGGATTGCCTGAACATTTTCTAAGGAAGCCAGATTTGGCAACATTGTTCACGTGTCCAATTCATGTGACAAGGATATCTCCATCGTTACAATATGGTCCATCTACATAACCCACTCAATGAAAGGTGGGGCATGGGCCGATCGCCAGTGGCATGATATGACCGTTCTTGCTGCTGTCTTCCAATGCCTAAGAAGGCCATTTTTAATGATTTTATAAAAGCCAGTTAAAATGGATAGCAAAGTAATTTGTGTTGTATTGGGGACAATTATTCCAGTTGCACGTGTATAAAGCTGAATAATCTCATCTCAGAAATCATGGATAGAGAGGACATTCCCACCAGATATGCAATAATGAACCCTTAGCGGCATTACAATGCCAACATAGGTCTGAAACATTTTGGTATATCCATTGGAGCAACATTGGGCATCTATACCAATGAGAGAGAAACTTGAAATTCGCCTCCTGTGCCCTAGTTGCTAATGACATACAGTGAGTAAGAGTAAATGCTCTTTCCCATTCCTCTGTTTTAATTTGAATATTCAAATCTAATGTTCATTTATTTGTATATTCTGGAAGGTGTGAATAGGTTTCAAGATAAGAGCAGAAAAAATATGGTCTGGTATAATTTCCTGTAAAAGAAGAGACTCAAAAGTATCCGATTCTCTATAAAATATGTCTTTTGAAGGAAAGGACGACAAAAAGGATGATAACTGCCTATATTCCAGCCAATATGTAATTGATTGCTGCTGTATAGCAATCAGACTTGACAACAATGGAAGAGTTCCCTGGTTTAGAATTTAAGATATTCGGCAGCTTGTCTTCTTACTCCATGACAGGAAGCGACTCCACGCCACTGCCGGAGGAAACCTTAGATTACCAAAGTAATTGGTCCCACTTTGGGGGAAAGGCCCAGTTGGATTTGTAGTTTATCCTAGACAGAAAAGGTAAAGCAGAGAGTGGGCCACGGACAGAAGTGTCTAACCAGGGAAGCGCTTGGAGATCGAAGGGGACAATCAATTGCTCTATCTGAACTAATTGTTTAAGGTGGAAGTGATGGAACCAATTCACTAATCAGGTCAAAACCGCTGCGGCATGGTATTAGTATAGGTCCGGTGCCAATACACCACCCTTTGTTTTAGGAATAGATAGAATTCTCCTTTGTAATCTAGGCTTCTTACATTCCCAAATAAACCTTGTGAAGAAGATTGAAAAGTAGCAAAAGAGAAGGGGGGGGGACCACAATGGGTATAGTTTGAAAAAGATAAAGAAAACGTGGTACTATGTCCATTTTTAAGATGTTGATCCTCCTGAACCATGAATAATGTGCTCCACATACTTGTACTTCTTGATATCTTGTACTGTAGCGATGGACCGAACACCCCCCTGTTCGGTTCGCATCCAGAACATGCGAAAAGGCAAAAAATTTGTTTGAACACGCGGACGCCGTTAAAGTCTACGGGACACGAACATGAAAAATCAAAAGTGCTAATTTTAAAGGTTAATATGCAAGTTATTGTCATAAAAAGTGTTGGGGGACCCGGGTCCTGCCCCAGGGGACATGTAGCAATGCAAAAAAAGTTTTAACCATTTCAGCCCCAGAAGGATTTACCGCCTTCCTGACCAGAGCACTTTTTGCGATTCGGCACTGCGTCGCTTTAACTGACAATTGCGCGGTCCTGCGACGTGGCTCGGAAACAAAATTGACGTCCTTTTTTTTCCCACAAATAGAGTTTTCTTTTGGTGGTATTTGATCACCTCTGCAATTTTTATTTTTTGCGCTATAAACAAAATAAGAGCGACAATTTTGAAAAAAATCGCATTATTTTTTACTTTTTGCTATAATAAATATCCCCAAAAAATATATAAAAAACTTTTTTTTGTTTCTCAGTTTAGGCCGATACATATTCTTCCACATATTTTTGGTAAAAAAAAAATCGCAATAAGCATTTATTGATTGGTTTAGCGATTACAAAATAGGGGATAGTTTTATGGCATTTTTATTAATAATTTTTTTTTACTAGTAATAGCGGCGATCAGTGATTGTTATCGGGACTGCGACATTATGGCGGACACATCGGACATTTTTGACACATTTTTGGGACCATTGTCATTTATACAGCAATCAGTGCTATAAAAATGCATTGATTCCTGTGTAAATGACACTGGCAGTGAAGGGGTTAACCACTAGGGGGCGGGGAGGGGTTAAGTGTGTCCTAGGGGAGTGATTCTAACTGTAGGGGGGATGGGCTGTGTGTGTGATATCACTGATCTCTGCTCCGATGACAGGGAGCAGAGATCCAGTGACACTGTCACTAGGCAGAACGGGGAGATGCTGTTTATAACGGCATCTCCACGTTCCTCCTCTCCGTGAGGCGATCGCGGGTATCCCCGCGGCGATTAAGTCCACGGGACCCACGACCCGACTCATGGAGCCCGCGGCAGGAGAGTGTGTGCCGCCCGCACATGGCGGCAAATTCAAAGTAACGTATGGGTACGTTACTTTGCTATATCTACAGGAGCCGGTCGGTGAACCGGTTAGAAATGGACGTTTTTTCAGGAGCAGTGATTTTAATAATGCTTAAAGTGAAACAATAAAAGTGAAATATTCCTTTAAATTTCGTACCAGGGGGGTGTCTATAGTATGCCTGTAAAGTAGCGCATGTTTCCCATGTTTATAATAGTCCGAGAGCAAAATGACATTTCTAAAGGAAAAAAAGTCATTTAAAAGTGCTAGCGCTAGTGCCAGCTATTAATGAATTGTCGGTCCCGACAATACACATAAAAGTCATTGAAAGTCATTGAAAAATAAAAAAATAAAATACGTGGGGGTCCCCAAAAATTCCATTACCAGGCCCTTCAGGTCTGGTATGGATATTAAGGGGAACTCCACGCTAAAATTAAAAAAAAATGGGAATCCTGTAACATAGAGTAACAAATCATCAGCAAATACAGCCAACTTCACCTCCTGTCCGTCTAATGGTATACCTGTGATTGAAGATTTTTTTTCTAAGAGCTGTTACTAAATGTTCCATTACTAAGACGAACAGAAGGGGAGACAGCGAGCATCCCTGATGAGTACCATTTTAAATAGAAAAGCTTGAGGACAAAGTTTGATTAACCCTTACTTTAGCACTTGGTCTAGTACAGTTGTGCTCATAAGTTTACATACCCTGGCAGAAATTATGATTTCATGGCCATTTTTCAGAGAATATGAATAACACAAAAACATTTCTTTCACTCGTGGTTAGTGTTTGGCTAAACCCATTTATTATCAATCAACTGTGTTTGCTTTTTTTAAATCACATGGACAACAGAAACTACCCAAATGGCCCTGATCAAAAGTGTACATACCCCATGCGAATAAAATGAAGAAATGGTCACATTCTAAATTTCCAAAAAACTTGCTTGATGTACCTTTATTGTCACAAGTGTATCAGAAAAACACAGTACAAGCAGTTGACATGTTTCACAAGCGATAGCTTACTTGTTCACAACGTTGTGAACAAGTAAGGGACGGTGGTGAGCCGGAGTCTGCACCTGTCATCCATTTGCACCTGAAGATTTGCCTGGAGAGTTGTGTGCTCTTCTTTTGGTTTACATATCCCAGTTCTTAATACCGTGTATTGTCCCCTTTAACATCATCGACAGCTTGAAGTCTTTTATGGTATTTGTGGATGAAGTTCTTTATCTTCTCAGATGGGAAATCTGCCCATTCCTCTTGGCAATAAGCCTCCAGTTCCTGTAAATTCTTGGGCTGTCTTGCATGAACTGCACGTTTGAGCTCACCCCAGAGTGGCTCAATGATATTAAGGTCAGGAGACTGAGATGGCCACTCCGGAACCTTCACTTTATTCTGCTGTAGCCAATGACAGGTCGACTTGGTCTTGTGTTTTGGATCATTGTCATGTTGGAATGTCCAAGTTCGTCCCATGCGCAGCTGATGAATGCAAATGTTCCTCCAGTATTTTTTGATAATATACTGCATACATCTTGCTATCAATTTTGACCAAATTTCCTGTACCTTTGTAGCTCACACATCCCCAAAACATCAGCGATCCACCTCCGTGTTTTACAGTAGGAATGGTGTACTTTTCATCATAGGCCTTGTTGACTCCACTCCAAATGTAATGTTAATGATTGTGGCCAAAAAGCTCAATTTTGGTCTCATCCCTCTAAATGACTTTGTGTCAGAAGGTTTGAGGATTGTCTCTGTAATGTTTGGCGTAGTGTAAGCAGGATAATTTGTGGCATTTGCATAGTAGTGGCTTTCTTCTGGTGACTCGACCATGCAGCCCTTTCTTCAAGTGCCTCCTTATTGTGCATCTTGAAACACCACATGTTTTCAGAGAGTCCTGCATATCACCTGAAGTTGTTTGTGTGTTTTTCTTTGCATCTCGAACAATTTTCCTGGCAGTTGTGGCTGAAATTTTAGTTTGTCTACTTGACCATGGTTTGGTTTCAACAGAACCCCTCATTTGCAATTCTTGATTAGAGTTTGTACACTGCTGATTGCTGATATCTTTTTATATCCCTTTCCTGTTTTATACAGTTCAACTACCTTTTCCCACAGATCCTTTGACAATTCTTTTGCTTTCCTCATGACTCAGAATCCAGAAACGTTAGTGCAGCACTGGATGAAAGGGTCTGTCAGGAGTCCAGAAACTCATTGACCTTTTATACACACACATTAATTACAAGCCAACAGATCGCAGGTGAGGATGGTTACCTTTAATAGATATTCAAACCCCTTTGTGTAAACTTGTAGGCATGTTATCAGGTCAAAATCACCAGGGTATGTAAACTTTTGATCAGGGTCATTTGGATAGTTTCTGTTGTGATTATGATTTAAAAAGAGTAAACACAGTTGATTGATAATAAATGGCTTCAGCCAAACACTAACCATGAGTAAAAGAAATGTTTTTGTGTTATCATTCATATTCTCTGAAAAATGGCCAAGAAATCTTAAATTCTGCCAGGGTATGTAAACTTATGCACACAACTGTATATAGTGCCATCATTTTTGCAGCAATACTGGCCCTAGTCCAATTTGAACCAAAGTTTGTTCCAAAAAAGGCCAGCCAACACGATCAAAAGCCTTCTCTGCATCAACAGAGAGAAGGCAAGCTGGTATTTTTGCTGATTGAGCATAATTCATGAGCATTAGAGATTTAAGCGTATTACTATGAGCTTCTCTCCCCTGGACAAACCCAACTTGGTCTGAATGTACCAAACTTGGCATAAGGGGTTGAAAAGGTGATCGATCAGTTTAGCATACATTTTTACATCTACTTAGGTTAAGGATATGGGAGGATAACTCGAACATAGCTTTAAATCCTTGTCTGGTTTAGAAAGTAATGCAAGATACGCCTCAAGTGTCTGAGCTGGAAACTCATTGGTAGCAGATATACTATTAAACACCCAAACCATAAACAGTGTTATAGGTTTCTTAAAAGTAAAATTTTGATGTGAAACCATCAGGACCGGGGCTTTTACCCGACAGTGTATTAACGATCGCTTCCAATAGTTCCTCAAGCAAGAATGGAGAATCCAGAGAATTCCCACTATCCTCATCTAGTTTTGGAATGGCAATTTCACTTACTTACTCCTGTATATGACGGATAAAAGAATCTGAATCGGAAGATACTGGAGGAGCAAGATTATACAAATCTGCAAAATAGTCACAACAGGCCTGTTTAAGAAAATGTACCTCTGAAGTAATTTGCCCTGATGGTAACGTTATACTTGGTATAAAAGTCTGGGATGAGCAGGGATGTAAGGACCGAGCAAGTGGTCTCCCAGGCTTCTTTTCGTACGGGTCCATTTCTAAAGTATATCTGTGTTGACCACTGCTATATGAAGCCTCTAGAGACTGCAATAATGATGCCCTTGTCAACGATATATCAGCTAATAGCTCTGGAGTCAGAGAGTTTTTATGTGAAGTCTCCAAGGAGCGAAGCTTAGACAGAAGGTCTTGTATAGTTGCAGATCTTTCTTTTTTAAGGCGGGCTCCATGTTGTATAAACAATCCTCGTAGCACTGCCTTCAGGGCTTCCCATTGCAAGAGAAGAGGAGCCTCATCATTCTTACGGTCAGCGATATTATTTTTAAATTGCCTGATGACAAGATGAATCTGACATGAGAGTTTCATTTAAACGCCAGGACCAGTAACATGCATATTTCAAATTTATTCCATGTTTCCTTATTAAAGCCTTTGGTGTGCAACCGCTTCAACACATTGGTACCACGTCCTTGCCCGGTTCAGGTTGAGAACCATGAGGAGTATGAGATACAATCGATCATTGACATCCGTAGATTCCGTGGGCGCATACAGTACCTTGTTAATTGGAAAGGGTATGGTCCAGAAGAACGCTCTTGGGTCTCATCCTCGGATGTACATGTTCCTGTCCTCCTCCGTGTCTTCCATAGAAATTTTCCCCTCAAACCTGGTGCCCCTCTGAGGGCGAGGGGTGATTGAGGAGGGGGTACTGTCAGGGCTCTTAGCAGCTCTCTTCTCTGTGCTCAGGCTGCTCAGCTGTCGGATAATTGTCAGCATTCATTGTTTCCTCAGTAGCTCATCTGGTTATCATTATCTGCCTGTCAGTCCTGCCTACAACCAGCCCCTTCAGGCTATTTAAACTACCTTGTTCATTTCTTTCCTGCCTTTGCCTGGTCAACATATCTGGAGTTTCTCTGCTGTGTTCCTGTGAAAGACTTTGACTGGCTGACATCCCTTCTGGTTCCTGATCCTATTTCTCCTCCTCCGACTATGCTGATTTCTGGTTCCCTGATCAATGGCTCTTCTGACTACCCGTTTTGGCTTCCGATCCCTGTCTTATATTTTGACTACGTTTACTGTTCTGTACCATTTTTAGCATTACATTAAAAGGTTTAATTTTTCCTGCATTTTCTTTCCGAGTCTGATTCGTGGTTCCTGACAGGAAGTCCACCTGCCGATTGTCCACATCTGGAATGTGCACAACACACAAGGCCCAAATGTAAATTTCCATCCAAGTCAGAATCTAGTCAGTATCTCTTTGAATAGCAAGATTTCTGGTTTCCACCTGATGATTAATGTATGCCACTGGTATGTCATTGTCTAAACTGTAACTGGATTGAAAGGTCCCTATAAAGGGATAACCAAATCACTCATAGCTCAAGTATATTTATTAGGAGATGAGCTTCCTTTGGCAATGAAGTGCCCTGCACTGAAAGAGTGCTCAGGACTCTTTACCAGCTTATCATACTGCCATCCGTTGACAGAACCTTCAGACAAATGAAAGATACATTTTCTGACCTGGTCCTGATTGTCAGGCAAATGGGGGAAACCAGATATTGCATGTTTGTGTCTCACACAGCCAGAATGTTGAGTTTTAACAGTCTGGAGTGAAATTGGACATATGAAACTGCCTTGAAGGAGGTCATCATCAAGCAAAAGCAGAGAGTTGGGCGTCTTCTGGACTGCAGAGTCTGGACATGGGAGTGGAGATTTAGGAGTTTGTCTTGCAGAGAAAACTGGACTGAGCAGAAGGAGGAGTCCTGGGTACTCTAAGTGAAGAGTCAGTTCCAGCACTGACTTCAGAAGTTTCTGTATCCGATCCGACTGAACCTGTAAAGAGCCTAAACAGTCCCTTGGACATTGGTTGACAGAGTCTGAGCTAACTGTTCTCTCAGCAAGAAGTTGTCAATATAACTTGAAATGGCAGCGAGGCAGCAGCAATGTGAACTGTCTCTGTGATCTTTGTGTGGAGCCAGCAGTGAAATAAACTAAAGCTGAAGGCAGTAGAGACAGTGTACAGGCTTGCATGTGACAAGCTGTATGCAGTATAACATAATAACCAGGGCACTAGAGGTACAGACCTGTCTGGCATAGTAACAAATGCAGGACGTGTAGTGCTGTTCTCTGGTCCCTCTCTTCTGTGATGTCACCACACCCTGACATCCGTCACGTGTCCACACCAGCACTGGCTTGTGTTCCAGCCTGGTTATGATTTCTCCCTTAGACTTCCCTGCTCGTCTGTCAGCCCAGTGGAGCCGCTCTGATTCACATGCAGCAACGCAGCCACACAGCCACCCTCCATCACAGGAGACACAGCAGCTGTACTCGGTCCATGACGGATCTGCCTGCCATTCCTACCATTGTGCAGCCATGGTTCCATCCTGCTGCAGTGTGCTATACAGAGTCTACCAAGCCACCCCTGGACTATTGGCCCTCTGGAACAGATGTACAGGCTGTAATTGATGATATGTTCAAACTCTCTTCCATCCTGTGAGTGTAATCTTAATTGTTTTTAGTGTTCATTTAATACAAATATACACTTAGATGGTGGCCCCTTTGTTTCCTTTTGTTTTTACAGGGTATAGAGGAGATACAAAATCCTGAGAAGAAGTGCAGCAGCCATCACTATAGTGGACTTTTAATTTGTACCTCCTTTACCATATAGACTTTATGGCTTTTGTGGGGGTTCTTCTCATCCTCTATTGAGCTTTTTTCTCCTTTAGCAAATTACTGCAGCAGTGGTGTTCGCTTCATCAAACAATCCCAGTAGCAAGGTCTTTAAGAACAGAATTACACCAGCAGTTATATTATAGCCCTGAACCTGTAAAAAACTCTGCAGCTAACTCATACAGTATGCTAGGTGTCTGAAGAGCACCACAGGCAGTCACAGTACAGGCAGACATCATGTCCTTGTCATGGCGGAGACCAGGTACAGTCTTCAAGGAGTCGCTGAGGATCAGCTGATCCAGAAGCCTTTATGGCTCTGCAACTAACAAAGAATCTTAACTGAAGAAAAATTGTCTTGATAAAAACAAAAAATGACAAATGAAATGTGTTTACTTTTCTCTGGGAAGAAAAGCCATCCATTCTCCTAGGACATTGGCATGAAATTGAAGCATGATGGGAGTGGAAGGAGTTAAATCTGGCTGGGTAACAGAGTTTTTTTGTTTGTTAGCGTCCAATTCTCTTTGACTAAGAAAATAGTGTTTCTGAAGTTTTTCATAGAAAAATATCTATGCCTCGTGCATTATTATAATATACATGGGCGCGTGGTATTTTCATGCAAGGGTATAGTTCTACTTTAAAAAGTTAGTATGTTCAACGTAAGAATCAAGATCAATTTCATAAAGCAATTGAAGTATGTTTTCCTACCGGCAGATGACCAAGTAAGACGATATCCAGTAGCTCCTCGCACCTTAGTCCAGTAAGCCTGAATTGTTCCAGTTGTGATGTTCTGCAGTGTCAAGCTTTTTACAGGAACCAGCTTTACTGGAAATAAAAATAAACAAAACAAAGTGTGTAGACACTGGATGTCACCAAATAAAGCCAAGAAAGAACTAGCAGAGCACAATTAGATGAGATTATAAGCTTATATTTAGAAAAAAGTTAATATGAATCTAGTGTCAGATATATTACTACATGTTAGTGAATGCATACTAAGCAAAGTACAAATTTAATACAGTTTTTATATTACCTCTCACAGATATCACAGTACTCCCCTGACAGTGTCTTCATATCATGTTTTTCTCTCAAGATGGGTGGCACCATCTTTATCTGAGGCACCATCCTGGGTCAGCACTGTGGACACTGTGCAGTTCACAACAAATGTCTGACACTGATCAGTACACTGCTGCAGCCCTTTACCTTGTGATGTTACATAGTTACATAGTAGGTGAGGTTGAAAAAAGACACAAGTCCATCAAGTCCAACCTATGTGTGTGATAATGTGTCAGTATTACATTACATATCCCTGTATATTGCGGTCATTCAGGTGATTATCTAATAGTTTCTTGAAGCTATCAATGCTCCCCGCTGAGACCACTGCCTGTGAAAGGGAATTCCACATCCTTACCGTTCTTACAGTAAAGAACCCTCTACGTAGTTTAAGGTTAAACCTCTTTTCTTCTAATTGTATTGAGTGGCCACGAGTCTTATTAAACTCTCTTCTGCGAAAAAGTTTTATCCCTATTGTGGGGTCACCAGTACAGTATTTGTAAATTGAAATCATATCCCCTCTCAAGCGTCTCTTCTCCAGAGAGAATAAGTTCAGTGCTTGCAACCTTTCCTCATAACTAAGATCCTCCAGACCCTTTATTAGCTTTGTTGCCCTTCTTTGTACTCGCTCCATTTCCAGTACGTCCCTCCTGAGGACTGGTGCCCAGAACTGGACAGCATACTCCAGGTGCGGCCGGACCAGAGTCTTGTAGAGCGGGAGAATTATCGTTATATCTATGCAGTTGGTCCCCCTTTTAATGCATGCCAATATTCTGTTTGCTTTATTAGCAGCAGCTTGGCATTGCATGCCATTGCTGAGCCTATCATCCACTAGGACCCCCAGGTCCTTTTCCATCCTAGATTCCCCCAGAGGTGTTACATAATTACTGATTACTTGGAGATTGTATATTGAGGAAACACCTATTTTAGCCTGCAGGATATTGATAACATCATCCTAACCTTGAGTTAGTCACTGGAATGGAGTTCAAAGACAACTTTTTAATTATTGTTGTGATTTAGCTATTACCGATAACACATAACCTGTTTTTTCCCCCTCTTCAAAGTATGTCTGGGAGGTAAAGAAGCATTTGTTTTCTGGTTGTTGGTTATTGTGCAGTATATTTTTTTGTGCATCTTTCCATTTTCTTTCACTATCAGGTGTGGGAGCTTGTAAGAATTCCTCCTCTGCTTTGTCTACCGCTACACTGGCATCTGTTGCCCACTGCCTGCTGTTTGTTTTAATTGTGGCTATCTCCTTGATACACATCCCCCTGATAAAGGCCTTCAGAGTATCTCAAACCACACCAGGTGGGGCAGAGTGTTTATTACCCAGTAAAAGTGTTGAATTTGTATTTGCATATGTTTAGTGTCTCTAAACAGAGGAATCCAGAAAGGATTCATTTTCCAGTTTATAGGGAGTTTAACAGTAGGGAAGGTTAAACTGAGTTGTACCGGGGAGTGCTCAGAGAGACCTCTGGTAAGATAGGTGACCTTAGGGTCATAGTAGTGTGTTAATGTATTGCCCAATGCTAAATCAATGCATGACAAAGTGGACTGCGTCAGTGAGTGACATGAGAACTGTGCCTTAAAAGGAAACTTACACCGCCATAAATCAAAAAGCCCAATTTCTGTTATATATTTGGCAATAGAGGGGGGGGGGGGGGATTTTTCACTGTGTGCTCTACAGCTATGGGCGCCATCTTCTCTGTGACATGCTGTGCTGTTTGCTGGGATTGCATTTGGGAAACGTTGTTTGCTGCCTTTGCTGCAAATGAGGTATGGGGCAGTGTGCTTTTGTGGTTGCCTGTGTCATGAGCATACCTTTCCAGGCATGCAGCTGCCGAGGGTTGATGCTCCTTCCCCACACACTGTGGGAGCGGGGATCCGCCATTTTGGCCATGCCAGTCAGCCGGGAGGCTCTCCTCTAGTGCCTTGGACATCTACGTTTTAGGTGTATGGCGGTCGGGTGTCGCTGCAGGAGTGGCTCCACACCGGTCTATTGCGGCGGTATATCTGGCTCACTTCAGGATTCTTTATGTCAGGATGCCGGACCCTGTGTGAGACACGTCCGCTCACATGGAAGTCCAAGCCACGCCCCCAACTTTTTAATTATTAAAGGTATAGTGGTCGTTTAAAATGATACTGCTGATGTATATTGTGCTAGGTTTAGAAGGTATTCATGTAAACTTGTAAAACTACTGACAGGTGCACCTAAACACTTTAAAAACTGTTTTAGTTTTTATAAGTTCCATTTTTTTTTTTTAAACCACTTGCCAACCGACTCACGCTGATATATGTCGGCAAAGTGGCATGGGTGCGCAAAACGATGTACCTGTATGTCACTCAGTTATCAGGGGCTAGCGCGCACGCACGAGTCGCACGTCGTAGGAGCGTGCTGGAATGTCCCGCGGACTCTATGTCAACCGATGGCCCGCGATCATGGCACGGAGAGGCAGAACAGGGAGATGCCTATGTAAACAAGGCCCTGTTTTGCCTAGCAACATGACAGGGATCTACTGCTCCCAGTGATCGGGAGCAGTGAACTCTGTCATGTTCTAGTGAGCCCATCCCTCCTACAATTAGAACCCCCTAGAGTTTAACCCCTTCCTTACCAGTGACATTTACACAGTAATCAGTGCATTTTTATAGCACTGATCGCTGTATAAAAGCCAATGGTCCCAAAATAGTGTCAAAAGTGTCCGATCTGTCCGCCTCAATGTTGCAGTCACGATAAAAATCGCAGATCACTGCCATTACTAATAAAAAAAAATAATATAAAAAATACCATAAATCTATCCCTTATTTTGTAGACATGATAACTTTTGCTCAAACAAATCAATATATGCTTATTGCGATTTTTTTGTTACCAAAAATATGTAGAAGAATACATATTGGCATAAACTGAGGAAGAAATTAGTTTTTTTTATATATTTTTGGGGATATTTATTATAGCAAAAAGTCAAAAATATTGCTTTTTTTTCAAAATTGATGCTCTTTTTTTGTTTATAGCACAAAAAATAAAAAACGCAGAGGTGATCAAATACCACCAAAAGAAAGCTCTATTTGTGGGGAAAAGGACGTCAATTTTGTTTGAGTACAATATCGCACAACTGCGCAATTGTCAGTTAAATCGACGCAGTGCTGTATGACAACAAGGGCTTGGTCAGGAAGGGGGTAAATTCTTCTGGGGCTGAAGTGGTTAATGGTATCGTTTCTGTATATTGTATGTCAGGAACATATTCACCAGGCTTGTAATATTAATGTGAGGTCTACTTTAGTACTTTTACATTTATACTATCAATCTGCTTATAAGTTTGTAAATAGAGATACTTGTGCACAAAAATGCATTTTTATTTATTTTCAAGATAGATCTCAAAAACCATTAGTAATTAAACGCCACTGATGACTGGTCAGTTTCAGGAAATAAGGCATTTCTGGCACTTTACCTATGATATATTTTGGTGCAAATGGTTAGTTTTAAAACCCTTAAATACCTATATGCAGTTTTTAGGACCCTTATAAAGGCAGACCATTACTAGGACCACATTTGATCGTGAATAAATCTATTTTTCAATTTAGCACACAAAAAGCTGCATTTTTTTGTGGTCTTTGGCATGTCAAATTTGTGGGTCAAATTGACAATAATATCTGTTAATGATTGCTTACTAGCTTTTGCAGATTGTTACTGATGGAAAGTTAACACATTCAGTAGATCAATTTTTTTTCCTATAGCAGGGGTGCCCTACTAGTGGCCTGGGGGCCACATGTGGCCCACTGAGCCCTCTGATGTGGCCCACGACCTCCTGCTCTGGGATGGCGGGTTGGCAAGCCCAGATCGCGGTTGTGTTGTGAATGAAGCCAGCGGTAGAGGAAGCAAGCGGCTGCAGAGCAGAGCTGCATAAGCCCATACTTCCTGTATGTGAAAATATATTACTAAATATAAACTCGTGCGGATGGAAACAACTAAGTGATAATGAAATGCAGCTGCTGTAGACAAGTTGCTAATCACTTGAATAAATGTGGATAAAAAAATACGCAACACACAATATAAGTGAAAACAACAAAAAAGTCCACATAAAAATCCAAATAAATGCAACTGAAGTGTTAGTCCACAATGAAGTAGGTGCAAAAAATGCTTCACAAACTTGCAGGAGTACAGTGACACCCCCTTTTGCATCCCCACTCACCAGAACAGGACGACCCCCAGCTTTGCAGTCCAGGGGTCACTTCAGGCTTTTAAATGGTATCCCACACACGTGGATTGGTGTCAAAACATCAGATGGTGGATCGGTGTAAACATCAGATGATAGATTCCAATAGGAGGCTCTCAACAGGATATAAAGGCAACCAGAAATGAAAAGAGGATGGACTAATAGTGAAGTACTGTTATAAAAGTTGATTTAATGCGCATAGGTATCGGTACTTACAAAAAGACGGTTAAAAACAAGCATGGATATAGAGCTGTAGATACAGGAAGCAGTCGTTCATAGCATGCGTTCTACAGACCGGAAGTGACGTCAAATCAGGAAATTATGTCAATGCATTTTGCCCTCCCTCAGGGTGTCATCAAGGACCTCATTTCCTGCTGATAGAGCCATCCTTAAATACTGGGAGAGAGAGAAACTCCCCTACTGAAAACCAGAATCAGAATCAATCAGAATCAGCCAATCAGAATGGCATTGCGGCCATCTTGTTGGTTAGATAAAAACTGTCACTACCATGGATGCGGCCATCTTGTTGGTTAGATAAAAACTGACAATACCATGGATGGAGCATGGTCCATAGGAGAGACAAGGTTACCATGGACCTGGTTGGTAAAAAAATAATAACTTAGAAAAAACTTTGACATCAAGTCCAGTGACATGGTAAAATTAGTGCCAAATATAAATATACAAAAAAACCTAAAACTAAACACATGAAATTAATAGAAATAAAAATAAATAAGAGGCGCATGCGCGCGGCTGGAGATGGCGGACGCTTGAATCTGCAGCTCCGCTCCACGCTGGCATAACTCCGCCGATCCCTGCTCACAGCGGTCCCGCCCGCACTCGCTACAGACCCGGTCCGACTCCCGACACGACCGGGAGCCGGTAAAAACCCCCAAAAAACGGTATCCAGTTTTACAGCGGCAACAGGAGGAAATCCCTGGAGAGCGCCCAGACGGCCAAGATGGCGCCGGCACCGCCGCCGACACAGCGTGCACAACGGATCACACAGGATCCCCCACACATCCAGCCTGGAGAAGCCCTGTTAACAGCTGGGACAGGTGAGCAGGCTGATTACTCCACTCACCACACTGTACCATCACCTGCAGGAGATTTATTTTCTTCCCAGAGCTCTGAAATAGACAAAGCCTTTTGTGAGGCAATGCTCAGCCAGGGAAATATGGAAGACAGTCCTCCCCCCACACCCTATCTCTCTAAAGCCTAACCACTGGACTATCCAGGGGACCCAACCATAATAGCACGCTTTCTGCATTGCTAGACCAGGGGCTAGAGAAAGCGACTAAACGCATTACAGCTGATCTGAAGGGTGAATTCCAGGAGCTGGGAACTCGCATAGGGACCATAGAGTCCAAACTAGATGAGACCATCGCCAGAACTAACCAAAATACCGACTGCATTGAAGTTGTACAACAACGTTTGGAAGAAGCCCTTAATAAAATTGACGATTTGGAAAATCGCTCACGCCGTTACAATTTTAGAATACGCGGGATCCCTGAGTCCTTCGCGGACTCAATGGCGGTGAGCAAAGAACTGATCTCTCACTTATTACCAGATCTCCCTTCCCATAAATTAGAGCTGGATAGGGCTCACAGGGCTTTGGCTGAGCCCCGCGCTGATGGTTTGCCACGTGACATCATTGTGAAGCCGCATTATTATTCAGTTAAGGAACAGGTGATGTTCAAGGCCAGAGAAATAACGGATCTTCACCTCCGTGAACACCCTATCCAAATCTTTGCAGATATCTCTCCCGCTACTGTCCAAAAACGCAGGGCACTCAAACCGCTACTACAGCCTCTTATAACAAATGGCATTAAATACCACTGGGCCTTTCCTTTCCGCCTGGCATTCACCTACCAGCGCAAGAAACACTCATTTTCCACTTTTCAGGAGGGCGAAGCGATGTTGAAGAGGCTGGGCTTGATCTCCGTGGAACACAAGGATTCCCCGCGTCCATCACAGCCTCGTACTCCCCCGGACAGGTCACCCAAGTGCCCCCTCTCACCAATCTGGCGCTCAACTAGAAGCAAGGCTAAGCTGAAAGCTAAACCCCCTTGAGAATGATGGATACCTTTCTGCTTCATAAACCTACCTTTGTGACAATTATCACCATTTTACTCTCTATGTTGATCCGTGGGCGGGATCAAAGTTGAATCCGTTTAAGAATTTTTTATATAACATTTTTTTTTTTATTTCACAGTTATAAAACTCCCTTAGTTAAATTGGAGGTCAACTTTATGGGTATATCCCAATACTGAGCCATTCCTCTACCAATAATAATGACAAGTTGACTCTCCACTGCACTTCATCTACTAATTCACTAATTTGAATCTTGGGACTCTCTTAATGTGCTATTAGTATGTGCCATGAACATTTATAAGTATATTGCAGGGTTTGGCAGAGGCCAGTTGTGGCAGTCATTCGCCTTGTTTGCTTCCGGTCCTCCCACTGTGTGGCGGGGCCGAAACCAAACTGGGTACAGGGTCCATCGACCCGGTACTACTTCCAAAAGGAGTAGGGGAGATTTCCCCATTTGTTTACTATGCTTCTACAATTACGACTGGTACAATTGTATACTAGCTCTCTACTCATCCTGAGTGACTCTCCCTTGGGTCACTCACCCTCATTTCTTCTCTCCACTAATTTTTCCACTAATTTTCCTGTATTTTTTTTCCATTTCGCTGCGATCCCACGGCTCCGGGCTCTGGCCGCCCCTTTGGCTCCATCTCTCGAGGAAAGATGCCTCATGACTTTCTGGGAACTGGTAAGTGATAACCTTTTTTCTCTTGTGTATCATGGCAACCACTAATAAGAATCACCCCTTTGGATTTATTTCTCATAATGTACAGGCCTGAATTCGCCAGTTAAGCGCAGAATGGCCTTCCAATATTATAAATCACTTAGGGCCGATGTGCTATTTCTTCAAGAAACGCACTTCTCTCCAACCTATAACCCTACTTTCTTACACCATTATTACCCCCAATTCTACTTAGCGAACGGACCCGGGAAAACTGGAGGGGTGGCCATTTGTTTTTCTAAGCGAGTGACCTTCTCATTGGAGAAGCTTGTGGCTGATCCGGAGGGCCGTTACCTCATGGTGGTGGGTCATCTGAAGGGCAATTTAGTTTCTTTAATCTCATATTATGCTCCGAACTCAGGGCAATTGCCCTTCTTTCGGAAACTTTTACACAAAACGACCCCGGAACTACAGGGCACAGTCCTGTTTGGGGGTGACTCCAATGTGGCCCTAGACTCCATACTTGATAAGACGAGGCGGCTCTCAACTCCCCGGAGCCATTTCCCAAAAATCGGCCTTAAGCTGGCCAAAATGTTACACTATCATAATCTAATTGATCTATGGCGGGAACTTAATCCATCCAAGAAAGACTACACCTTTTACTCACACGTCCATAACACCTATTCTAGAATAGATCATTTTTTCACGGTTTCACCGGCAGTCTCCGTATTCCACACTAGTAAAATAATAGACGTGACGTGGTCTGATCACTCAGCAGTTTGGACAGCGTGTGACTCCTTACAATGTTATTCAGGCCCGGCCCCTTGGAGATTGAATGACTCTTTACTCAGTAATCCCTCAATCTGCTTTGATATCGAACAAAAGATAACAGAGTATTGTGCTCAGAATGACCCTATGGACACTTCTGTAGTGAATACTTGGGGGGCACATAAAGAAACTATCAGGGGATATTTCATTCAGACTGCCTCAAGGCTGAAGAAAACCCCTGATTCAATAATTAGTCAAAAGGATTGCGAGCTGTCCAACCTGGTAACCCGACACAAAAATAATCCTGATCTGGATCTAAGGACTCAGATTGACTCGCCTAGATTGGACCTAAACCTTTGTTTAACAACCAGGGCAGAAAAAAACCTTCGATGGACACAGGCAAAATTTTATACCCAAACAGATAAGCCGGGAACACTGTTAGCACGCAGACTGACTCCCAGGCCTTGTCGCAGGACAGTCCCAAAGATTAGACAGCCTGACGGGTCCCTTACACAAAATCCGCAAAAGATACTAAATCTTTTCCATTCTTATTTTACCTCCTTATATAAAGAGCCGGAGAACTTACAACCTGGTGCTATAGATGATTTCATTAAAGACCTGCCTCTCCCATCCCTCTCTGACTCACACAAGGAAATAATGGATGAGGCCATCACTTTAGAAGAGGTAATGTCGGCAATAAAACAAGCTCATGCCTCAAAAACTCCAGGCCCAGACGGGTTCTCCGCCTCTTACTATAAGAAATTTGCCCAAATATTAGCACCCCACTTATTGGAATTTTTCATGGCCCTGCGTTATGGGGCTCACTTGGGGGGAGACCTAAATAGAGCCAATATCTGCCTACTACCAAAGCCTGACAAAGACCACAGTGAGGTGACAAATTATCGCCCTATATCGCTTATTAATGTGGATTTGAAAGTATTAACCAAAATTTACGCTAATAGACTTAATACCTTCCTAGCAAAATATGTCCATATAGATCAGGTGGGCTTTGTCCCGGGGCGACAGGCGGCAGATCAAATCCGCAGGGCCGTAGACATTATATCTTTGCTCCACTCGGATTGGGATGGCTTAGGAACCAGACGGAGAATGTTGTTGTCATTAGACCTTCATAAGGCCTTTGATTCCCTTTCTTGGCCTTTTTTGTTTCATATTTTGAGAAAATGGAATTTTGGATCTAAATTCCTCTCTTTATTATCTGCACTGTACTCTACCCCCTCAGCTAACATTGTAGCTTTTGGCCACAAATCAGATCTGCTACAAATTAGAACAGGAACCAGGCAAGGCTGTCCCCTTTCACCACTCTTATTCATAGTTGCTATAGAAACAGTGGCGATTGCCATCAGGTCTAATCCTAATATACATGGTGTATACAGTGGAGGCAGAGATCATAAATGTGCATTATTTGCAGATGATCTTTTATTATTCATCACAGATCCTATTACGACCCTGCCTAACTTGGCTTCACTACTTTTTGACTTTGGAATAGTATCAGGCCTGAAGGTCAATCAGTCTAAATCAGAGGCAATGGATATTAATCTACCTACCTCAACCCTGACCTCTGTACGCACTTCCTTTCCATTTAGGTGGTGCAAACAGGCCCTTCCCTACCTAGGTGTAAAACTCACCCCAGACATATCTACCCTATACAAGGCTAATTACGCCTCTCTTCTCTCTTCCACGATGGAGGACTTAAAGAATTGGCAGAACCATAGTCTTTCTTGGTTGGGCAGGATAAGTACCGTGAAAATGATGACCCTTCCTAGAATTCTTTATTATTTTAGGTCCCTTCCGATTTCAGTTCCTACAACATTTTTTAAAAAACTCCAATCATTAACTTTCAAATTCATCTGGAGCCGGGGAGGTTGCAGGGTGGCTCGATCTTCCTTGTATGTCTCAAAGGGACAGGGTGGATTAGGGGTACCACACTTTTTGCGTTACTATAGAGCGGCCCAGGTGGCACAACTTTACCAAATTTATTCTACATCCTATCGCCCTGATTGGGTCAACCTAGAGGCACAAGCGAGCTCTCCTCTCCCTATGGACCTTCTAATGTGGCTGCCTTCTAAGGAACGCAGAGCCATTCTGAGCCCCTCTCTATCTCACTCACTGAGCCTTTGCGATAGGATGTGCAAAATATACTCTCTTAGGTCACCACATACTCCAGTTGCCCCCATTTTTGGGAACCCGCACTTTCCCCCAGGACAACATCCACAACAGTTTGCTTGGTGGATCAATAAAGGCTTGTACAAGATAGCACATTTTATAGATCATAAGGGCATCAGAAAACCCTCCTATTTTCGAGACACTCTAGATATGCCCCCGGCCGAGTCCTTTCGACTCTCCCAAATCACTTATTACTTACGTTCACTATGCAGAGACCAGGGGGACATCACCACTAGAACGTCCTATGAAAATAAATGCCTAAGAGGGCCTGAAACGCGAGGTAGTATTTCAGAGTTATATGTTCTACTAACAGACCAGGGCTCTAAACTTCCCTACCAATTAGCTTGGGGGGCGGACCTGGGGGAGACGATTGATGAGGACATTTGGTCCAAGTGGTCAACCATGGTACACAGGGGAATTCTGAACACTTCCCTAGTAGAGGCGAACTATAAGGTATTGTCACGATGGTATCTAGTTCCGACACGGATAGCCAAAATCTACCCAGATGCATCGCCTCTCTGTTTCAGGAGGTGTGGCCAAGAGGGCACAATGCTCCACACCTGGTGGACATGACCCCAGACATATCTACCCTATACAAGGCTAATTACGCCTCTCTTCTCTCTTCCACGATGGAGGACTTAAAGAATTGGCAGAACCATAGTCTTTCTTGGTTGGGCAGGATAAGTACCGTGAAAATGATGACCCTTCCTAGAATTCTTTATTATTTTAGGTCCCTTCCGATTTCAGTTCCTACAACATTTTTTAAAAAACTCCAATCATTAACTTTCAAATTCATCTGGAGCCGGGGAGGTTGCAGGGTGGCTCGATCTTCCTTGTATGTCTCAAAGGGACAGGGTGGATTAGGGGTACCACACTTTTTGCGTTACTATAGAGCGGCCCAGTTGGCACAACTTTACCAAATTTATTCTACATCCTATCGCCCTGATTGGGTCAACCTAGAGGCACAAGCGAGCTCTCCTCTCCCTATGGACCTTCTAATGTGGCTGCCTTCTAAGGAACGCAGAGCCATTCTGAGCCCCTCTCTATCTCACTCACTGAGCCTTTGGGATAGGATGTGCAAAATATACTCTCTTAGGTCACCACATACTCCAGTTGCCCCCATTTTTGGGAACCCGCACTTTCCCCCAGGACAACATCCACAACAGTTTGCTTGGTGGATCAATAAAGGCTTGTACAAGATAGCACATTTTATAGATCATAAGGGCATCAGAAAACCCTCCTATTTTCGAGACACTCTAGATATGCCCCCGGCCGAGTCCTTTCGACTCTCCCAAATCACTTATTACTTACGTTCACTATGCAGAGACCAGAGGGACATCACCACTAGAACGTCCTATGAAAATAAATGCCTAAGAGGGCCTGAAACGCGAGGTAGTATTTCAGAGTTATATGTTCTACTAACAGACCAGGGCTCTAAACTTCCCTACCAATTAGCTTGGGGGGGCGGACCTGGGGGAGACGATTGATGAGGACATTTGGTCCAAGTGGTCAACCATGGTACACAGGGGAATTCTGAACACTTCCCTAGTAGAGGCGAACTATAAGGTATTGTCACGATGGTATCTAGTTCCGACACGGATAGCCAAAATCTACCCAGATGCATCGCCTCTCTGTTTCAGGAGGTGTGGCCAAGAGGGCACAATGCTCCACACCTGGTGGACATGTCCGAAGGTCAAGAGATTTTGGATAAGACTTTTTAACTTGGTTTATTCGGTGACTGGAGTGAACATACCTAAAAATGTTAAGACGGCATTATTTTCTGATCTCTCGAGCGAACTACCCAGGCATCTCAGATCCCTTATCTTTTTTATCCTCCTAGCAGCTAAGATAACCATAGCGCGCGCATGGAAAACCCCCCTGATAAATTTGGCATTAGTTAAAAACAAAATTTCTTGGATCATGATAAATGAAAAATTAACTAGTATTCTTCGTGACCAACAAGATAGATTTGAAAGGGTTTGGAACCCTTGGATTAGGTATCTCCAGTCGCCGTGAGGGGGGGGGGGGGTCAGCGGCCTGGAGCGTGGAGATCGTTTGCACACTCTACTTCTCCTTTTCTTTTTTTTTCTTCCTCTTCTTTCTTTCCCCCTTTCCTTTTCTTTTCTTTCTACATACAAACTATTATTTTGTCCCCACAGTGGGGTTACCATACGCATGACATCGGGCTCTACAGTATATTAATCCTAGAGTATACTTAATCCCTAAGTTTTCGGTTATAACCCCAAGTTGGGAAATTGAACTACATTACATGACAGTCCCTCTTCAGGGAATTTCACTGTAATATCTTCTATGTGAGTTAGGCGTCTTAGGTGCCTTAGCACAGTTATATAATGAGCCATTCACGCTAATTTGAGATTCACTATTGTAATATTACTGTTGACACAAAACCTGTATCAATGTGAACCTTGTTATCTGTTAAAATTTGATTTCAATAAAAACATTGGAAAAGAAATAAAAATAAATAAATGTGAATATAAATAATAACAATTGAAAAAATGAAAATAAAAATAAAAATGAAAATGAAAATAGGAAAAAAATAAAAATGGAAAACAAAATGAAAATTAAAATAAAAATAAAAGTAAAAATAATAATAATGATAAAAATAAAATAAAAAATAGAAAAAAAAGATAAAAATAAAAGTAAAAATAAATGAATACCAAAAAATGAAAAAAGAAAAAACGATAAAGTAAATAATAAAGCTAAAAACAACCCCTAACAGGACAACAGCACTAAACCTCCCATACTAAAAATTGGACAAGAAACAGTTCAGGTCTAGTTCGATGTTCAACCCCTGAGGGCTCATAGTTCTTAAACGATGGATCCACTGAGTCTCATTGTGAGAAATTACTCTTTTAAGATTACCCCCTCTCCAGTGCCCTTCAATTCTGTCAATACCACAGAAGGTAAGCCCACTTGGGCCCTTACTGTGGACCAACTTAAAATGATTGGATAAACTATGATGTTTAAAACCCTTTTTCCTTCTGTTAACGTGTTCTCGTAGTCTGATCCCCAATGCCCTAGTGGTCCTGCCTACGTACTGAAGAACACAGGGGCAGGACAAGAGGTAAGTGACGCCTGAGGCGTGTGAAGTGAAATCCATAGTTTTCCTTATCCTATGTTTGGATGTTTTACACATCACACACTTCCCACAACTAAAAAAACCCACCTGATCCAAAAAGGTACATGTTTTCTTAGGCGGATCAACAACGCTGGGGGATAATCTCAAACGTAAAGTGGGGGTTTGGTGTAGATAAACTGTGGTTTGTTTGGTAGCACCTTAGCGACATCATTACCCTTCAACAGAAGGTGCCAATATTTACGGATGATTTTTGTCCACCTGTTTGTACTGACGGGTGAAACCCGTCATAAATGAGATGCCAAAGTCTCTATCGTCCACCACTTTTTTCTTAAACAGATCGTCTCTATCAGTGCCTCTTACAACTGCCAAAGTCTTATTTTTTCCAAAAAACGGTCAAACAAAACCTTAGCCTGTAGGTCGAAATCCTAGATTCTGGCACAATTCCGCCTAACCCTCAGGAATTGGCTTTTAGGAATTGTGCTAAGCCATCGGGGTGGTGACAGTTTCCTAGCGGAATGTAGCCATTTCTGTCCACTTCCTTAAAATAGGTTTGATTGTCAGAAGTTGACGAGAAGGAGATACCAAATCTATTCTCACCAATTTTTGACAAAAACGTAAAAATGACTTATTTGATCCTGCCCAAACTATAATGATGTCATCAATATAACGCTTGTAAAACTTAAGCTGAGGGAAATTACTACTAAAGGTGGCATCTTTTTCCCAGTAACTCATGAACAAGTTAGCAACTGAGAGGGCATACTTAGCCCCCATTGCTACCCCTCTTTTTTGCCTATAAATCTGCTTGTCATGCCAGAAAAAGTTATGACTCATGGCTAATGCATGAACCAAAAAATGTTTTTGTTTATTTTTCATCTTCGTACTATTTAGGGCCCATATCACAGCTTCAACTGCATGTTTCTGTTGGATATTGGTATATAGAGAATTGGCATCAATGCTGGCCAGTATGTCACCTTCATTAACCTCTACTTGTTCTGTGAGAACAATTCCATGAGGTTCCTACTATCTTTAAGATATGCAGGACAACTCTGTGGCAACGGCTGCAAGAAACTGTCCAATTATTTGCCAATTCTGGTAAATGGGAGGTATTTTAGTATGGGAGGTTTAGTGCTGTTGTCCTTTTAGGGGTTGTTTTTAGTTTTATTATTTACTTTATCTGTTTTTCTTTTTTCATTTTTTGGTATTCTATTATTTTTTCTTTTATTTTTATTTTTTTCTATTTTTTATTTTATTTTTATCATTATTATTATTTTTACTTTTATTTTCATTTTCATTTTGTTTTCCATTTTTATTTTTTTCCTATTTTCATTTTCATTTTTATTTTTATTTTTTATTCTTTTTTATTTTTATTCTTATTTTCATTTGTAATTTTATTTTTATTATTTATATTCATATTTTTTTTTAATTTCTATTAATTTCATGTGTTTAGTTTAGGTATTTTTGTATATTTATATTCGGCACTAATTTTACAATGTCACTGGAATTGACGTCAAAGTTTTTTCTAAGTTAATTTTTTCCCAACCAGGTCCATGGCGACATTGTCTCTCCTATGGACCATGCTCCATCCATGGTATTGACAGTTTTTATCTAACCAACAAGATGGCCGCATCCATGGTAGTGACAGTTTTTTATCTAACCAACAAGATGGCCGCAATGCCATTCTGATTGGTTTTCAGTAGGGGAGTTTCTCTCTCTCCCAGTATTTAAGGATGGCTCTATCAGCAGGAAATGAGGTCCTTGATGATGCCCTGAGGGAGGGCGAAATGCATTGACATAATTTCCTGGTTTGACGTCACTTCCGGTCTGTGGAATGCATGCAATGAACGGCTGCTTCCTGTATATACAGATCTATATCCATCTCTATATCCATGCCTGTTTTTAACCGTCTGTTTGCAAGTACAGATCCCTATGTGCATTAAATCAACTTTTATAACAGTACTTCACTATTAGACCATCCTTTTTTTCATTTCTGGGTGACTGTATATCCTGTTGTGAGACTCCTATTGGAATCCACCATCTGATGTTTTGACACCAATTCACGTTTACAAGCCTGAAGTGGCCCCTGGACTGCAAAGCTTGGGGTCGTCCTGTTCTGGTGAGTGGGGATGCAAAAGGGGGTGTCACTGTACTCCTGCAAGTTTGTGAAGCATTTTTTGCACCTACTTCATTGTGGATTAACACTTCAGTTGCATTTATTTGGATTTTTATTTGGACTTTTTTGTTGTTTTCACTTATATTGTGTGTTGCGAGTGCTGTATTTTTTATCCACATACTTCCTGTATAGCGCCACCTCCTGTCACAGGGGGAGTGATACCAAATCACAGTGTATATATGGGCATATCTGTTCTGAAGTGGTTACTGGGCTGCTTTCAAGCTGATCCACAGGTGCAACACAGGGTTACCTGCACTGAGCCATAGACTTCTGTTATTGCCTGCAGGTTTGTTGCTCTTTCATAAAGTGCACCACACCTGCAGGATATAATAGAAGTCTATGGTAAAGTGCAGTTGTCTGCCCTATCGGTGAGTCCGATAGGGCAGAGGGTGGCCTCCCTTACTTATCTGACTCACGGCCCCTGATGGCATACACAGGAGTCACGGGAATACGGAATGGTATGAGAGCCTGGCGGCAAGGATCCAGAAGCTGGAGGGTATGTAATCTCCAGGCAGCAGGTCGGTAGGCTGGAACACAGGCAACAAGTGCTGAGCAGGAGCGGAGCAGGCAGGTCGGGGCACAAGCAGGGTTTGGCAACAGGCGGGCAGCGAGGTACAGAGGAGCTGGCAGTTGCAGAGTCAAGACAGGCCGAGATCAGGTGCAGGCAGAAGACGGGTATCCAAGTAGCAAGCCGGGTCGTCAGGAGATCAGGAACACAAACACAGGTAACAGGAGCAAGGACAGGGAGCTGAAGATCAGACAGCACCAAGCAGAGTGCACTGACAGCCTAAATAGGCCGATTGGCGCCAAATGCCACGTGCGCATACACCGACGCGCACAGGCGTGCACACCTGCGCACACACTCGTGCGCAGCCGGAAACCAGCATGCACACCAGTGCTCACAGGAACATGCACACCAGTGCCCATAGGAGCGTGCGCACCAGCGCGCACAGGAGCACACCAGAGCGGCCAGCACAGCGTTCATCATGGAAACTTCTCTGACAGCAGTTAACCCGTAGCAAAAGCCACAGGCACAAAGCGCTGCACCCTCAATGTGGGTTAACCACCGCACATCAGCATGAAAGCAGCCTTAGGCCCCTTTGACACAATCTGTCCCACCCAATCGGACCCTCCATACACCTCTTTGGAGCAACAGATGTAAACGGACTTGTGGCCGTTTACACCCACCAACCTCCAATCTGATCTGCTAACAAAAACAGAATATGCAGAGTGGACATGGACCTGTCATCCGCCTGCTCCACTCATTGTGGCCCATAAACAGTTACCAAGTCGCTTAAGTGGCCCTCGCTCTTCAAAAGGTTGGGCACCCCTCTCCTATAGGAACAGTATTAGAGTGTATTAACTGGTTTGCAATTATTCAATAAAGCATTATGTTCAAACAGTGTAATCACTTTGTAGGTCACAATATTTTCTACATTCCTGTTCTAACTGGGTTATTTGGTTCACTTACATGTACGTCCCACTGAAGATACAGGTTCACTTGGACCTTGTGGATATACTGCATAGATACTGACAGTGTATTCTTTGTCTTCTTCTAAATTATCAATAGTGTGTGAGAAAACATCTCCTTTTAAAATGTGCTCATATGTAAATCCAGGCCTGTTGGCTAATAAACGTAAATTAAAACATGTCAGAGGAAAAAAACAAAAACAAACCAAAGTTAAAACTCATACTTGATACAAAATAGGGTACATATTAACATTGTCAAATGATAATATTATTTTGAATATAATAAAACGTTATGCTACCATGTGAACTAAAGGCCAGGCAACCTGGATCATCTGGTCTATACTTATTATGGGCATCATAGGTCGTTAATGACTACAGAGAGTCTGTTGTTTTCGCTGAGATAGACTCTGTCTGGTAGACATATAGTAAAATAAGTAGCCCATGGTAGGGCACAACGTTTAAATATATACACAGGCTACTGCAATGGTTGCAATGGACTGTGGAATAGTAGTCAGCAGGGTTTGACTATTAAATCAGGAAACGCCAGGCCATCTAACAAAGTGAAAGTAAACAGAGATGCTTTAGTAGCTAGTAAAGGTAGCATTAGGTACATTCTGGTGCATACTCTTAGGTAGAACTTTAACATTTTTAAAGTGTGTTTCCACATCTGCAATCAAATTTGAGAAGGCCCACTATATGTTTGGTATATGCTCCCATTCACATAGCACAAAGTATATTTTTTAAAATATTTCTTAATTTACAAGTTGTTTTTTGGAGCAGGTTTATACATAGGACACTATAGGCAGTTTCTATTGCTTAGAATATATGGCAATGTGAAGATACAGGACAGAGTGGGGGCTGTTTTTAAAATAAATATTATCTGCGTTAGGTCACCAGGATGTTAAGAATAGGCAGCTACATTTAGGCTGGGTTCACACTGCTGCACGGAGCAGCTCACAGCAGGGGTCTGGTGCATCCCTTTTCACCGTTTCATGACCGATTTCAGTCGGAATTTTTGGCTGAATTTGGAATGGACCAGAAGATGCACAGGACCCCTGTGCAATTCGCACTGGAGCCGCTCCGGAGATGTGTGAACCAGCTCTACAATCTCCTGGCATGAGAATTGGATGCTGTGAAATCCGCATCCATTTCGCAATAGTGTGAACCCAGCCTAAAACTTTGATACCAGTCAAACAAATAATACAAATAAAAAGCAGCGCTAGAACTGATTCAATTACCACCATGTGATAAATATTCAACTCCAAGTATGTGAAAATACATACAAAATAACATAGAACTGGTCATAATGCGCTCGTTATATCAGGGTCAAAAACAACTCCACCACACCATACAAGCAGCTTCAGCATCGAGGTCAGCATTAAATAAAAAGACATGCAAACTCCCATTGTAAAAAACGAAAACTTTTCACTTTTATTTAGGTCCAAAACATCTTATTGCAGTATAAAAAATAAAAAGGGCAATTCCTTGCATCAGAAAGTCTTACAGCAGGCTGATAGCTTGGACTTAAAGAGATGCTGAATCGGACCGGCAAACAGCATGGATAGGCACCAATATGTGATAATGTCACAGACAGGCCATGGCAGCTGGAGCTGCTTTCATGCCGTGGTGGAGCCATCTCTAACCCTGATATAGCAAGCCTATTATGACCATTTATAATGTAATGGTCTTTCAGATCTGGTAAGTGTTGCACCTAATTATATCACATGGTGGTGAATTCTTCTTTAGTACTAATGGATCTTACTGCATAGTAGATAGAAGGTGATTTTCGTGTACACTTCGTGAATTGGACTTTTTTGGATGAAGGTCCTCTAAGGAAGACTGCTATGCTATGATATGTGGATACACTTTTTCTATGGACACTTTTTTTACTTTGTTTCAGTTCTATGTTATTTTGTATGTATTTTCATGTAATTGGTGAATATTTATCACATGGTGCTAATTGAATTAGTATTAACACTGCTTTTTATTTGTAATTTGTTTTTAAAAGTTCACTAACATATAGTGTAACACACAGTCTTCAGATTTTTCCCTTTGTTAGGACAGTGAGTCTTGCACATCTTGTTTATAACTGATAATAGAGATTTGCTAGCACCATGCAGGCAGGGTTTTTTAAGTTATGCTATGTCAATGGTAACTTGAATGGTAACAAATATAAAGTAGGTGTTATCCCAATTTAAATGCAAAAGTAGAAATGCACTTTAAAAAAGGATATTGTTCACTATAATGCTTTGAATAACAAACTCATTATTAGAATCAGTCATATAAAACATTTGCAAATTAAATAGTTAGTCTTCAAAGATATATAAAACACTTTTTAATATACAAATATAAATAATGTCTTTTAAAATATACAGATAGATCTTTCACGGTTTTGTAGATAACATGAATCCAGACTCCCATCTGTCAATCATTCTAAACTTGTTGAATTATAAGCAAATCTCACAAGAACAATTATAATTTATTTTACTGTGCTACTTACATCGTGGGATATAGATCTTGTAGCCTTCCAGTTTTCCCAAAGGGGGAGTCCAGGCTACTTTTAAACCAAAAAGACCCTCTTCTATGACTCGGAAATTGGTTACAGGAGGTACAGCAGCTTTCAAATATAAATCAATTGGAATAAAAGATTATTATGTGTATATTAATGATCTACACAACTAGGTCAACAGTATTATGTTATAAAAACCTTATTCAAGCTTGGTATTAGATAAATGGTCTCTGTGAAAATTCTTTTAATAGTACACTTATAATAGCAGTAGTCCTAAAGTGTAGATAAATATTTAGTCATGATCCTCAAGACATTCATCTGGCTGGCAAATATTTATTGGCTATGCTAGGGAAAATAAACAACCATTTCCTTATTTCCATATATTTGAGCTGGGATCAGCTCCAATTGAGCAAGGCTTTTGCCACTATACGTGTCCTGCAGTTGCTGCAGACAGAAATGTGTGTAAACAAATAGATATATAGGTATATTTAGAAATAATGTAGGCCCATCATAAGAGAAATACAGGGGCTGTTATTGCTGACAACTTCTGTAAAATGTCAGTTGCATGGCAGTTACGCTGATCCTCTTGATTAAATACTTTCTAATTATGCAGATTAGAAAAGTCATAGAAAAGGTACAAGTCCTTATCCATATACCTAACATTGGCCAGGTTTTTTGAGGCAAGAAGGTCAGCATATTAGCCAAGCAACTAGCTTTAAATGAAGAGCTTAGTAATGGCAGCCTCTATGTTTTTCTCATGACAGGTTTCCTTTAATTTAACTTGTGAATACCATTTTGTTGGAAACAGAGTAGCCATTTTTGTGAAGGCAGAGAAAGTCGTAATATTCCACACTTGTCTGCCAGATTTTTATTGGAGGTAATGTAAAGTAAACACCATATGTGTAAAATTAACAATGGTTTAAGTACTGAATGGTGGTACAGTGTAAGCTTATGACAGGGACATGTTTGTAAGAATGAATAATTTGTAAAGAACAGGAAAATATAATTTCAATAAATATGCTCTATTGTAAAAATTAATGTGTAAGAAAATAGACTAATGGACTTTTAGGACTAATGCAAATGGACAAATGCAACATGATTTTAGCTGTGTTCATCTTGCATTTAGGATCAGTTTAAAATACTGTTGAGAAACAAAAAAATAGATAGGAAACTGGCAAGTTATACAAAAATACAAAATACAATGGACATATATGCATGTCACAGAAAGGATTTAAACTATCTTCCAAGTATGGGAAATTACTAAGCAGGAAAGTTCCCACAAATTTGTTAGATATGATAATGTACTCATTAGAGAAGGTAAGTGCCATCTTGTAGAGCCAAGTCTTATTACATATTTATCAGCCCACGTTCACATTGGGTCGATTTGATATGTGATTTCACATGTCAATTCACATGCCAAATCAGCAGCTATTGCCGGCAATGGCACCGTCCCCAAAGTCGGCGTTGCACCAATCCCCAAAAGTAGTTCCTGTACTACTTATGGTGACTTTAGGGGTGATTTGAATAGACATCTGTGCATGAACCCGTACAGATGTCTGTCAAATCTCCCCCCGAAGTCGGACTGCATTTCCGGTTTGAAAACGTTCAAGTTCAGCTAGACCCGCATTAGTTTGAATCTGGGCTAAGTAATCTTTTAAAAGCATATATGCATTACTCTGTCTTGATACTTCATTCTGCTAAACCAAGAGTTAAAGCAAAGGCAATACAAGATTTAATTGTCTTATATAAAAAGTAATTTGATGCATGAATTAATAAAGTTAGATCAAGTCAGCAAATATTTAGCGAGAAGGACATAATAAAGCAAAGCAAAACTTACTTGTTTTTCCCCTAACTGTGTCTGAATCTCCAATGACATTGGGGTATATGGCAAGTACAGTGAATAAATATTCAGTGGTTGGCTTGAGATCCATCACCAGCACCGTGTGTTTGTCTTTGTCCAACATTATCTATAAAAAAGTACACTATTATTATTATTATAATACAGGATGTATATAGCGCCAACAGTTTATGCAGCACTTTACAATATAAAAAGGTAGAGAGTACAGTTACAATCCAATAAAATACAAGAGGGTTGAGAGGGCCCTGCTCATAAGAGCTTACAATCTAATAGGGTGGGGCAAGTGGTAAAAAAGGTTGTAACTATGGGGGATGAGCTGATAGAAGTGATAAAAGATTAGTTAGGAGGTGTGATAGGCTTCCCTGAAGAGATGAGTTTGAGGTAGAGATTTCCAGAGGATGGGAGAGTCTCTGGAGAAGTCCTGGAGATGAGCATGGGAGGAGGGGACAAGGGAGCTTGAGAACAGGAGGTCTTGAGAGGAGCGGAGAGGAAGGTTTGGGTGATATTTGGGGAGAGGGATGGTAGACACTGAGCTGTTGGTAATGTAGATTAGTCTGGCAGCAGCATTCATGATAGACTGAAGAGGGGATAGCCTATGGAGAGGTAGGCCTATGAGAAGGGAGATGCAATAGTCAAGGTGAGAGCTACTAGGGAGTGAATAAGTAGCTTAGAGGCTTCATTAGTTAAAAAGGGGCATATTTTAGAGATGTTATGGAGGTGAAACCTACAAGCTATTGGATTTGAGGCTGAAAGAACAGGACAGAGTCTAGGATTACACCTAGTACCCTGGCATGAGGGGAGAGAATGATGGTTGCAATTTGACCTTGATGGAAAAGTGCAGTAGGAAGCTGGCTTTAAGACATCAGGAAGTCAAAGCCAGATACCAAATCCAAGATGGAAGCATCGGAGAATAGAAGCCCAGGGAAGAAACAGCTGCAGGGAACACAGCACTGGACTTCATGGATTGTAAGTATCTGTTCCTCAATATTCAGAAGTTGCAGTATTTGTAGCTGCTGACTTTTAAAATTTTACTACCTCAGTAAAGTTCTGTCAGGGCTGGCTCAGCCCTACCTTCTCTGAGCTGGCCGCTTAGCTGTCAGGTAATTGCCAGCTCTCTTCTCTCTCCACAGTTAACCAGCTGTTGTGGATCTGCTCGTCAGTCCCGCCTACTTAAAGATGTCCAGCTCACTTCATTCCTGCCTTCACCTTGGTCACATCACAAGAAACCATCTCCTGTGTTCCTGTTTAAAGACTGGCTTTGCTGACATCCCTTCTGGCTCCTTATTCTGCTTGCTGTTTCTCTACTTGGATCCCTGACTTCTAGCCTGGCTGATTACCCAATCTGGTTACTGAACTATGGCTTGGCTGATTACTCGATCTGGTTACTGGACTCTGGCTTGGCTGACTACCCGATCAGGTTACTGGACTGTGGCTATGCTTTGACTATGCTTACTCTATTTACCTTTTTATTAATAAACAAGTATGATTTTCTGTACTTCAGTCTCAGTCTGGTTCATGGTTTTTGACAGTAGGCAAAGGCCATGAATTCAGAAGATACAGTCAATCCTCTTGTGGGTAATATTTTTTCCAGATTGGATGAGCAAGATCACCGCATAGATCAGTTTGCCATGGTGTTACAAACGCTCCTGAGTCGCATGGCTCACCTGGAATCCCCCACTGTGGCTGCTCCGGTACAACCTGAGTTGCTGGCTGTCCCTGCTGCTGCATCAGTCTCTGTGCAGGCACCCCCTTGAATATTTCCTATGTCTGGTTCTGCCCCGCTTCCCCAGCGATTTGGGGGCGATCCAGTTCAATGCAGAGGGTTTCGCAACCCAGTTGAGATATACTTTGAGATGATGCCCCAGGTGTTTCCCACGGACAGAAGCAAAGTAGGGTTTGTGATAGCTTTGCTTTCTGAGAGAGCCTTGGCCTGGGCAAACCCTCTATGGGAGACGCAAAAACCTGTTGTCTTGAGTTACCCTGAGTTTGTGGCCTCCTTTAATAGGGTATTTGACGTTCCCGCACGCTCCGCTTCTGCTGCCAAGTGCCTCATGTCCATCAAACAGTATGAGAACTGTTACCGAGTACGCTATTGAGTTCCGTACGCTAGCAGCAGAGGTTGCTTGGAACAATGAGCCCCTCCTGGCTGCTTTTTCTCATGGTCTCTCAGACTCCATCAAGGATTAGATAGGAGTCCGAGATATACCCACTGAGCTGGAGAGCTTGATCTCGTTTGCCATCCTCATTGACTCCAGACTCAGAGAAAGACTTTCTCTTAAGGAGTGCCTCCTGTACGTTTATCTCCGAGCTTTGCAGTCCTACCCATGCTTCCCTCACCTCCCATGCCTCCTGGTACCGAGTCGGTCAGTGAAGATGAACCCATGCACTTGGGCTTCACGCGTCTCTCTGTGGATGAGAGAGCCTTTAGGAGGAGGGAGAGATTGTGCCTTTATTGTGGCCAGGCAGGTCACTTTTTGAAGTCTTGTCCTACCCGTCCTGGGAACACCCGAAACTTGAGGTCCTGTCATGAACAGACCTTAGGTGGTGTTGTGCCATCCCCAGTTATCCAGAAGGATAAGCCCCTGGTTTCGATCACCCTTTCTTGGGCTAAGTTATCTATCGAGATACAGGCTCTAATCGACTCTGGGCCTGCAGGTCTGTTCATGATGCTGCCTTTGTTTCAAAGCACTCGATTCCACGGCAGCTGCATGACATTCCACTAGCCATTGAGGCTCTTGGCGGGAGACCTCTACAGCCTGCCCATGTGACTCATGAGACGGTTCCATTGTCCATGGCCGTAGGGGCTCTTCACCATGAGATAATCCAATTCCAAGTGATTTCCTCTCCTAAGTTTACGCTGGTTATTGGTTATCCTTGGTTACAGAGGCACAACCCCTCTTTTGATTGGCTCTGTGCTGAGGTTCTCTCCTGGTCACCACAATGCAGTGAAACATGCTTCCAGAAGGTAGCCAATGTCCTATGTGTACCTCTTCACTCTCCTCCCTGCCAGAGGAGTACCGTGATTTTAGCAATGTCTTTGACAAAAGTCAAGCCGGTAGTTTGCCTCCACACCGGCCGTATGATTGCACAATTGACCTTCAACCTGGTGCCACTCCCCCTCGTGGTTGGGTTTACCCTTTGTCAGTCTTGGAGGATAAAGCCATTGAGGAGTATATTGCAGACGCACTTTCTCGAGGTTTCATCCGCAAATCCTCGTTTCCTGCTGGTGCTGGTTTCTTCTTTGTGAAGAAGAAGAGCGGTGAACTGAAACCTTTTATTGATTATAGGGGTCTCAATCGTTTCACGATTAAGGATGCCAACCTTATCCAGTTGATTACAGAGTTATTTGACCGCCTCAAGGGAGCAATGGTTTTCACTAAGCTTGATCTGAGAGGGGCTTACAATCTTGTGAGGATTAAGGAGGGCGACGAGTGGAAAACCGCGTTTAATACCAGAACAGGCCATTATGAGTACCTCGTAATGCCTTTTGACCTTTGTAACGCCCCGGCAGTTTTCCAGGAATTTATTAACGATGTCCTCCGAGATTTGTTGCAGTTATATGTGGTGGTTTATCTCGATGATATCCTCATATTTTCCAAATCCCTGGAGAGTCACCACACAGATGTCTGTCATGTGCTTCAGAAATTAAGAGAGAACAATCTCTATTGTAAACTGGAGAAGTGTGAGTTCCATCAGGAACAGGTTAAATTCCTGGACTATGTCATTTCCACTTCTGTTTTTTTGATGGACCCAGAGAAACTTTCGGCAGTCCTACATTGGCCTCGAACTGTGGGGTTATGTCCTCTGCAGCGTTTCCTGGGTTTTGCCAACTATTATCAGAAGTTTATTTGTAACTTCTCGTCTCTGGTTAGGCCCCTGACCGATATGACCAGAAAGAACGGTAACCCACAGAGTTGGTCTCCGGAGTCCATTAAGGCCTTTGAAAGTCCCAAGGTTGCCTTTGTTTCTACTCCTGTGTTGGCACATCCTGATCCTACGTTACCTTTTATCCTTGAGGTTGATGCTTCTGAGACTGGTGTTAGCACCCTTCTGTCTCAGCGTCCTACTTCTGAGAGTGCTATGCATCCTTGTGGCTACTTTTCCAAGAAATTAGCCCTGAAAGAATGGAGACATCTCCTCGAAGGTACCACTGTGCCGGTTCTTATTCTTACTGACCATAAGAATCTCACATTCTTGTCTGAGGCTAAACGCCTCTCTCCCAGAAGGGCGCGATGGGCTCTTTTTTTGTCAAGTTTCAATTACATTGTCTCATTCTTACCTGGTACTAAGAATGTAAGGGCTGACGCCTTGTCATGACAATTTTCCTCCACTTCCAAGTTGGAGTCAGTTCCGGTTCCTATGATTCTTCCTGATCGTATCCTGGCTACGGTTCACACCAGTCTTACTTCTCCTTTGGGTGACAAAATTCTTGCTGCTCAGGTTGATGCTCCTCCTGAGAAACCTTGTGACTGCTGCTTTGTCCCAGAGTGTCTCCGTACTGCCGTGCTCCAGACTTACCATTCTCCCAAGGCAGCTGGCCACTATGGGAAGAATCAACTCATTTGGGCCATTTTCCAACAATTCTGGTGGCCTAGTCTACGTGCTAATGTAACTGCTTTCGTAGCTACCTGTTCTGTGTGTGCTCAGAGTAAGACTCCACGACACCTTCCTCGTGGGCCTCCTACAACCCATACCCAATGGAGAGAGGCCCTGGACCCACCTGTCTATGGATTTCATTGTGGAGTTGCCCAACTCCCAAGGCAACACGGTTATCCTTATGGTGGTTGACCGGTTCTCAAAGATGTGTCATTGTATTCCACTAAAAAAGTTGCCCACTTCTGAAGAACTGGCTTCCATTTTTGCTCGGGAGATCTTTTGCTTACACAGGCTACCCAAGGTGATTGTCTCGAACAGGGATACTCAGTTTGTGTCCCGGTTCTGGCGAGCCTTTTGTGCACAGCTGGGAATTCAGCTTGATTTCTCCTCTGCATATCACCCGCAGTCTAATGGGCTGCAGAACGAGCCAATCAGTGCTTGGAGCAAATCCTATGTTGCTATATTTCTGACCATCACAACAACTGGTCAGACCTATTACCATGGGCAGAGTTTACTCACAACAGTGCCTTGAATTCTGCTTCCCGATTGTCTCCATTTATGGCGAATTATGTTTCCAACCTAACATGTTGCCTGACTCGTTTGATCCGCAGAGTATTCCTGCACTAGAGGAGCATCTCTGTGGTCTTCGTTCCACTTGGGCACAAGTCCAGGAGGCTTTGCGTCATTCTAATGATAGGTACAGACTCAATGCTGACCGCAGACGCCCGCCTGCGCCTTCATACCAGGTTGGGGACAGGGTCTGGCTGTCATCTCGCAACCTCCAACTTCGTGTTCCCTCACTGAAGTTCGCACCTCAGTTTATTGGGCCTTTCCATATCCTTCGCAGGATTAACCCAGTGGCTTACGCGTTGGACCTTCCTCCTAGTATGCGCATCTCAAATGTGTTTCATGTCTCCTTATTGAAACCGTTGGTCTGCAGCCGCTTTACCACCTGGGTGCCACGTCCTCACCCTATGCAGGTTGAGAACCATGAGGAGTATGAGGTACAGTTCATTGTTGATTCCCATAGGTTCCGTGGACGAATACAGCACCTGGTGCATTGGAAGAGGTAGGGTCCGGAGGAACGCTCCTGGGTCATATTCTCGGACGTAGATGCCCCTGACCTCCTTCGTGATTTCCATAGACGTTTTCCTCTCAAGCCTGGTGGTCCTCTGAGGGGGAGGGGTCATTGAGGAGAGAGTACTGTCAGGGCTGGCTCAGCCCTTCCTTCTCTGAGCTGGCCGCTCAGCTGTCAGCTAATTGTCAGCTCTCTTCTCTCTCCACAGTTAACCAGCTGTTGTGGATCTGCTCGTCAGTCCCGCCTACTTAAAGATGTCCAGCTCACTTCATTCCTGCCTTCGTCTTGGTCACATCACAAGAAACCATCTCCTGTGTTCCTGTTTAAAGACTGGCTTTGCTGACATCCCTTCTGGCTCCTTATCCTGCTTGCTATTTCTCTACTTGGATCCCTGACTTCTGGCCTGGCTGATTACCGATCTGGTTACTGAACTCTGGCTTGGCTGATTACCCGATCGGGTTACTGAACTCTGGCTTGGCTGACTACCCGATATGGTTACTGGACTCTGGCTATGCTTTGACTACGCTTACTCTATTTACCTTTTAATTTTATTAATAAAGAAGTGTGATTTTACTGTACTTCAATCTCGGTCTGGTTCATGGTTTCTGACAAGTTCCTCTTGGATGTTGGATGGATGTTTTATGATCATGACCTAGCAAGGTAGAAAACATATCTAAAGTAGAAGTTTGGGGTTAACAAAAAAACGTATTGCTCATTTGATTGCTTAGTTATCTGTCTGCCCAGAATGAAGAACAAAGATTGTCAGTCACTCTTCTCTGCTTTGCCCCCCTCCCCCCTGCGCTCACTGAAGGCCCAGGCTAGGGCTAGGGAGGAGACAGACGCAGTCGACTCTGGCTCTCAGCACCACAATGATAGGTGGCGCCAGCTGTCAATCAGGCACCTGAGTTGATCCTGACAATATTGTTGGGACCCTTCTGGAGCCTAGACACCTTTGTCACATCAGCAGGCAATAGCCCACTATCAGCTGATTTTAGGTCACAGGAAAGCAAAAGTGTATGCACTCCACAAGAGAAGTATGGCTAAAAAAGCTTTACCCATACTTCTCTTTTAATAAATGTCCCAAATTTGCAGTAAATACATCTATCAAAAAAAAAAACTGATGGTAATTTTGAGAACCAATTTTTCACTCCTTACTTGTTTCTGGTCGTTTGTATTGAGGCGCCCTGATGGTGTGAGGGAATTCAAGACAACTTGGTACCCAGTAACATCCCCTGTGGCAGGGC
The DNA here is from genome assembly GCA_037952925.1 of Lithobates clamitans. Classification (NCBI taxonomy): domain Eukaryota; kingdom Metazoa; phylum Chordata; class Amphibia; order Anura; family Ranidae; genus Lithobates; species Lithobates clamitans. The sequence goes on from JBBGZY010001277.1 coordinate 3,188,553, forward strand.
TCCATGAAACTCGCATAGAACTGTAACTTTGTTCACTCACAATCAGATCTCTCGGACCAACAATTTTTTCACCTGTAGGAAAAATGTAAATGCTTAGTGAATTAAACTGCTTAAAATAACACAATTTTCCTGTGGCTTTTCCCATACATTACCAATATTAAAAATATTCTAAGAAGCATTACTTGCTATGTAAACAGTACATAACCACCATAGTAATGTTAAAAGCTACTACCACTTCTATACATACATATAGAATCTTTATGTTTTTACAAATCAGAACCAAAAACACTAAACACTAAACATTTAGGTTTCAGAATTACCATATAAGAGTCCCAAACTCCTGGTGACCCCTTCTACTATAAGGTGCAAGCATCCATCTGGCCCAAAAACACTAAGCATATACTGAAAAATGAACCCACACACCTGTAGACAGCCTGATGTAAGAAAGTAAAGACCGGCTTCAGTTAGTCTCTTCTCAAGCTACACCTCTCTATTGCATTTCACACTTCCATAAGCTTAATCACAGAGCACTATGAATAAACCCATGGGAGGGTGAAACATGTTAGCAGGGCCTGGCATGGACTTAGCTGAAGCTGGTCTTTAATTTCTTACACTGTGCTAACTAAAAGTGTGCAGTCCCATGATTAACACGATTAATATAGTACTGGAAATTCCAAATTTAACAAAACCCATGTTTCATTTTCTCTCTTCTGCTTCACTGAGCTGTTGTCATGGTGCCATGATACAAGCACTGTGAGTAAAAAAATTATTTACAAAACTGTCAGCCTGTGATACAAATCAAGACTGTATTATACTTAGAACAAAATACAGAAACATCACAATTAAAGTAGAACTATGGGCAAAACATTTTTTTTTTATTTTGGACAGCGAAAGGAAGGGTTATAACCCCTGTAAGGTTTATTTTTTCTCTCTTTATCTCACTGGGGAAATTTCCCTTTACTTCCTGTCCCGTAGCCAAAACAGAAAGTGAGAGGAAATTCCTGCAAATTAAGGGGATCCATTGGGGACCCCAATGTCACCAGAACTAGTGTCCTCATTGGAAGATTTCCCCTCTATTACTTATCTGGAGACAACCCAAAATGTTGAATTTTCTTTTACTTTCACTTTCAATGATAATAGTAAACAGGACAAATAAAGAGGATGAATCTCCCTAATGGGGGCACAGACAGCAATAAAAAGTGACAGGTGTTCTAGTCCCTCTCCACTATATCCAAAACTGAAAAAGTTTTGCCTTTAGTTATACTTTAACAAGGAAATAAAAAATGTCTACATTACAAAATTCATAACTAGAAAAACAAAAAAGCACCTCATAACCAGAAACATTTCATATACCATGCCTTTTCAAAGCACTGTGGTATATTCCCTTGAGAAGAACTGCCTTAAAAAATGTTAACTAAGGGAAATAAGGGGCAAAACAAAAATGTAATAGCAGTAATTAGTCAAGTTTATGGTTTTACAGGTACAGCCACAAGAAACATACAGTGAGCCTACATGCTTAGCCATAGAAGTTACATATTTCTCTCAGTTAAGATTTAAAGCAGCAAAATTCTTTGCACTGAACTGGAGTTATAAGCCACAAGTCATAAGTTTAACAATGTTGACCATGGGCACTGATTAATGGTAGGTAATGTTCTCTACCCTGCCATAAAACAAAAATGTTGCTATTGTCTATCTGGTATCAAGCCAGCAAACTATCCTTGGCCTTTTAACATGTGGTCAAATCTTTAGACCCTGGTCTCACTCAACCATATAATAGCTACTTTTTTGCATGGCAGAAAAGTCCCTTTTACCAATTAATAACCACTGCCATGGTGACGGGCTTTACCAGTCTTGACGAGTGGCCATCACATTTATGGACAAGTTAGCGTCTCCAATTCTACCAGTTTCCACTTTAATCACAGGCACCTATGGCTATTTTAAAAGACTTGATCTCTTCTATCACTTTGCTTTAATGGCTATAAATCAGTAGAATTCAAACCAATGAACTTGTAGTTATACATTTATTAACTTATACAGTGAGCCAGATGGCATTTGACCCCCTTCTCCCAATAATGTTTTTTTATCAATCATAGAGCAAAGCACCCTTATCTATAACTTATTTTGCGCCTATTGCGCCTATTGCTCCGACATCCTCATTACACCCATTTAAAGTCACAAACCAAAAGGTTTGACAACACATTTTTTAAGAATCTATGAATCCAGAAAAATAAGAAAGATTCAAGCCAAGGAGCAGCAGACTAAAATGTTGTTGCACTTTACACATCGAGCCATAAACAATTTCTGCTTATAAAGTTTATCCTATCAGACATAGATCAGAGAATGTCATTGTAAATGTGGGTTTAAATCAATACCACTCTATTTACAACAACCATGAGTGAAGAAAAGGCAGACTTGGCAAAACACTTTACAAGAATCCATAAACTGGAAAAATCAAAGAAACAAGCGGGGTTGAACCCAGGAAGTTACAAACTCCAGATGTGCTGCAACAACAGTATGCACCATATGAAAATACAGCTCAGTTGCTTGTTAGGAAAATTTAAATTGATAATCTTTACCAAAATAAAGAAATAGCATGATTTGTAAACTGTATAAAGTCTCGTACACACTACTAGTTTTTTTTTTGTTCAACCCAGCGGGCTGAACGAATAAACCTGACAGCTCAGGCTGGAGCCACTGTACTAACTATGTGATGTTAGTACATCGATCTCCCCTGCTGTTCTATTGTGTTCTAACAGGGGTAGGCCCCCCGCCAGAGCACTCCGGTCAGTGCTCTGAGCCATTGGCCCAGAGCGCTGATCGGAGCTGATCAGCAGTCCAGCTGGTTACTGGAATCAACACAGATAAATGCACATATTCGCCAGCACACTAAGGATCCTCAAATGTCGTCCAAAGGTTTTTTTATTGCAGAAAGATCACATCACAAGAGAAGCCGGTCGAATGGCTAACTTCTGTGGGACCGGCTGCAGTACACACAGATCGAATGTTGGCTGGTTTCTATTGAACCAGCCGATGCCGCCTGACATTCGGCCTGTGTGTACTAGGCTTTAGACCTGAAGAACAGACATTTACTGCATGTGCAGTGAGTTACATAAAGAAAGGACACCTGGCCATCATAAAACTGCATTAAATTTCCACTTTTGTTGAGAACACAATCCTCTCCAGGTAAGTTATACACTTTTTATGTCAATGCTCTATTGTCTAAATCATTGTCAGATAGCCTGCTATCTCAAACTGCTAATACTGTGATAGGATTCTTCTTTTAAAAGAAGGCTCAGATTCCTAACTGCTCATGCTCAGCCATAGTTAGGGAATAGATTCCATATTTGTTGACAGGCTCCACACTCACTCAGTTTTATCCCACAAATCCCACTTCACACAATAACCAGGTACACCTGCTGGCCCAGTGATATTGTTTTTTCCTGACAAGTGACTATTGAAACTATGAGCATATACACCTACCTCCCTCACTAACCTACCTAGAGTTATAAACCATATGCAGACTTTAGCCTCTTAGACAATATTTACATGTAAAAAGAAAAAAAAAGCTAAAACCAACTCTAACTGCCACATGAAAAGTTTTGAACTTAGGAAGTTAGATATTTTCTTTCTGCTGTGCCACAATGTGCCTGCTCCTGGTACACCATGCCTTGAGAATGCTGTTCTTTCATTTGTGTGTGCTAATGGTGCACCATGAATTGAGAATACTGCTCCTTGGTTTAAATCTTTCTGTAAGGCTACTAGAGAATGTATGTAATTCTTTCATATTGTATCACAAACATTTGGCTTGTAATTTACAGTACTTCCTACAAGCAAGTAGATTTTTGGGATTCTTGTGCTCCTCCCACATTCCAAAGACATGCTGGTAGGTTAATTTGCTCTAGTCTAAATTGGCCCTAGTATGTGTATGTATGAGTCTGAGTTAGGGACCTTAGAATGTAAGCTCCTTGAGGGCAGGGACTGATGTGAATGTACAACATACTATATGTAAAGATCTGCGTTAATTGTTACCACTATATTGTTAGTCTTTTTGAGAAGAAATAATAATATCTTTTTAGTTTTTATATGTAATGAGCCCCATGAGAGAAATGGTAAAAAAGGTTCACAAAGACTTAAGCTATTTCCAAACTTCTCAGGGCTTATCAGGCCCTGAACACTCCAAACTGTTTGCAAATCTGGTAAACCAAAGAACCCAAGATATTTACATTTCATGGTTTGTTAAATAAAAGGACCTGTTATCTCAATAAAAGTTGATGACACATAAACTTGACTGTATTGTTCTCAAAGAGAAATCACATATCTCTAATAACACCTATTGTGAAGACTCTAAGGGGGTAATTTACTATAGCGCGATTCCACTAATTAGTGCTAAAATGGAATTCACTATAGCGCTGGTGAAAAAATACTCCCAAAATCAAATTTACTATAGCTCCCAGAAAGCAGATAGAGCCCAAACCCTTACTCTGCTAGAACCTGGAGTATTGCACATGGAAATAATGTTTAGAGCATAATATGATCGCCTAAATGGTACTGAAATGTGTAATATATTGTTTAAAGATAATCTGCTTTTAAACTGCTTGAAAAAGTGATATATACTGTACATGGAAAAATCCCTAAAAATCTGAGAAGAGATAAATTCCCTCTCTCTGTACAACTAGGTGCCAGCACAACTGAGCATGCTCAGACATGCAAACTACTCTCATTTTAACTCCCATGCCTTTTTTACAGGGAGCTATAGTAAATACGGAAATTAGCGCTGGTCTAAAATGCATTTTTGAGAGTGAAAATTTGCGCTATATAGCCCAATGCAAGTTTCAGCCATTGCATATAATGGTACAATTGTAACTTCCCCAAATAAATACTTTAATGTTGAGATGAACTGTATCTTTCTCTCAGATAAATTGTCCTTGCAACAATGTTGCTACTTCTTCATCTATTTTGTTTTTAAGAGCGCTAGAATGTGTAATGTTTTCATGTATTGTTAAAATATATTTTTCTCTGACACTTTCACTTGTTGCTGTCCATCTCACAAAAATCTTTAACCAAACTCACACAGGTGTCTTTACAAACCACCTGTGTATTGCTGATGCATATTTGAAATATTTAACATTGAAACTGAGTCAAAATTGTGTGTCTTGTTTAGTATTTCCAAATGATCAGAACTTGAGCCCAAAAAAATGTGATATGTGTACCAACATCAGAAATCAAAATGGCATTCCCAAAATTCAGAGGATAACATCACTATTCTACACTTACACACCAAGAACCACCTAATATCACAGAATAAATCAAGAAGCATAACTCCTGACTGATGTCATTCCACCACCCATAGGTATATGTCCAAAGAAATGCAGTATTTATATGTATTTATGTGTAGGAGGGTTCCACCACCATTGCAAATCGTGTCCTATGTTTTCCATGGGCAAGGACAATAATCAGCCTTACCATTTCCCCATCAGCAGTAATTGCAGCCTCTTACCAAGCAAAAAACAACCAATTTTGAGATGGTTCAGAATGCTGACAGTGATCAGCCATAACCAGCCTTCAAAACAGATGGCATATTCCAGAAACAGGTTGTTCAATGGCTCTCTGGCCTTCCACAGTACATCTGTATTGATTAACTTATTGCACCCCTGAGACTTAGGACTGTTTGACAGCACAGAGATGCATCCTCTATCAATGTGTCAGCACAGTGGCTAACTGATTAGCACTTCTGCTTAACAGCCCTGGTGTCAATGGTTTGATTCCCAAGCATGCCACTTCATGTAGAGAAGTGGTCTGTCCTCCCTATGTTGTTAAACATAACTTCTGACTCATGCCCTTCTATAAATTATGTCTAAATGTAGTATTTATTTGTAGGAGGGTTCCACCATCATTGCAAATCGTGTTTCATGTTTTCCATGGGCAAGGACAATAATTAGCTTTAACATTTCCCAACCAGCACTAATTGCATCCTCTTACCAAGCAAAAAACAACCAATTTGAAGCACAATGTTTCTCAACTCCAGTCCTCAAAGCACCCCAACAGGTCATGTTTTTAGGCTTCCCGTTATTTTGCACAGGTGATTTAATTAATTTCACTGCCTTAATAATTACTACAGCCGTTTCATCTGAGGGAAATCCTGAAAACATGACCTGTTGGTGCGCCTTGAGGACTAGAGTTGAGAAACACTGCTCTAGCAGCATGTTGACAGTAATCAGCCATAACCAGCCTTTAAAACATGGAAACCCAAGAAATAACATTTTAAATCAATTAATAAATTATAAATTTGCACCAATTCAAGAACTGTGTGTTTTTGGCCAGATATGGATGTATAAGTCTGGTGTGATGCTGCACACATATTTTAATGTTGTATGCTGATGATGAATGACAAATGGGCTTTGCCAGCAATTTGTGTGAAGCAGCCCTCACAAAGTTGTCACTTCCTGTTTTGTACCCTCCACATGCCCAACAACGTTCAAGTTTAATGGTTTCGATTTTTGGTATCACTGATCATGGCCAGAGCCTTGGACATTTGTTATTTTTAGGTTTAGCCTGCACAGATATTAATGCTGATGCATTCTTTCATTTGTAAAGAGTGTGTGTTCCTGATGAATAGGTGTGAGAACTTGAGACAGAAACTATTACACTGTTGGGTGTGTCCTTTACTGGGTGGGTCTGCTAGCAATTCTATCTAGGTTATATAAAGGCCTGCAGTTGTGGCGGTTGTTTGGCCTGAATCTTTGTTTGCAGTGCTTATATTGGTTTACAAATAGATATTTTTAATATTTTTTTTGGGGGGGGGGGTGCGCGCATAATACATGACCCACACCGTGGTTTTTGCTTTATGTGTTTGCTGGTATAGTTTTGCATTAAGACCCTCAAAAGTGTGTTTTTGTGGGCATGGTTTCCAAATTGTGTCTTTGTCCATTCTGATCACGTGTTTGTGTGTGTGCCCCAGCAGACTTTTATCTTGTTCTAGTTATTTCTAAATCTCACATGTTAGATTTACAACTGTTAATGTTAAAGGGTTTGTAAAGGTAAGTTATTTTTCACCTTAATGCATCCAATGCATTAAGGTGAAAAAAAAACCTAACTGTGACCGCCCCCCAGCCCCCTGTTTTACATACCTGAACCCCCAAACTTGTCCCACGGGACGCACCATCTCTCGGCTAGGGGGTTCTCGGCTGTTGATTTGATAGATTAATAGCAGCGCAGCCATTGGCTCCCACTGCTGTCAATCAAATCCAATGACGTGACCGCCGGGGGCGGGGCCGAGTCCTACATTCAGCATCTATGGACGCCAAGCGCCCCCCACCCGCAGACCACGACAACCACCAGCCAGGGTTGTCGGGAAGAGGCCCTTGTCCCCATCAACATGGGAACAAAGTGCTTTGGGGGGTACCCCAAAGCACCTTCCCCATGTTGAGGGCATGTGGCCTGGTATGGTTCAGGAGGGGGGCTCGTCCCCCCATCCTGACCTCCAGGCTGCATGCTCGGATAAGGGTCTGGTATGGATTTTGGGGGACCCCACACCAATTTTTTATTTAATTTTGGTGTGGGGTTCCCCTTAAAATCCATGGACTGGGGGGGGGCCCATGCCATTTAAAAAAAAATCATAATAGCCAATGCCACATCAGCATGAGCATGGTTGTTTCCCTAATATTAATAGCATTAAAAACATCAAACACTAGTAAATGTATTTTCTATATATGGTTGTGCTCAGCCCAATAGGTGAGAGGTCAGCACTTCAATCTTGAAGAACTCATGGGTTCAAATCCCACAGAGGGATACTAAAAGATTGCATTGCTGAAAAAAAGTGAATACCAATAAGCCACAGCAGCATATGCTGCAAATAGGCCAAGGCCAATTAGCCAATGCACTTTAGTTTGGTTGATTCTATTATATTAATTCTTCAAATGCATGCAATGGTATGTAAGTATTCAATAATATTATGGTGTGGAATTCAAACATCACACACTAGTTAACGGGCAGTTTACATTTTTTGGTTTGTTTATTTTAATTCGCTTGTGCACTGGAAAAATAAACACAGCTGGTGGGTGGTAGGTTGGCTGGGATTTGAACTCATAACTTGGGTGCTTAGGAGACATCTGAGCAGACCACCAAGCCATTGTGCTGAGACCTGCATAATAGTGTAGTATGATTTAAGAATTAACACAAATAATTACTGCTTTATAGTCACCAAAAAAAACATAAACAAATAACATACAACAGATATGTAAGTGTAAATGTTCAATACATGTAACTTTACACAATAGCAGACATTACTCTGTAACACTCATTTATAACTGCATTCGTTAGCAAAAGAAGAAAAAAAACTAGGAATACTAATTGCAATATACATCAATGGATGAATTCATTCGCACGTTCGCCTGATGGAATTCTTAATTGCCTGAAATGGGCGCTATTACATGTAATAGTGCCCAGTATTTCCCGGCGCTATGGTAAATTATCCCCTAAGGGTTGTTTATCCATCTGAAATCTAAATATTCCATAAGACTGTCCAAGTTCAACACTTAAAGGAAATATATGAACTCTTTCTACCCAGAAATGCAAGCTAAGCAGAGAGGGGTCCCACCGCTCAGGTAGGCGCAGACCAGGGGAGATGAAAGCCAGTATAGTATTTTCCTTCAAGAGGGAAGAGTCCCAGGTGCTGGCTGATGCAAGATGAGGCAGACAAATCGAGGAAAGCTGGAAGCCGCAGCTGACGCGTTTCACACTACGATGAGTGCTTATTCATAGCACATGAATAAGCACTCATCGTAGTGTGAAACGCGTCAGCTGCTTTTGTACGCCTCTGCTGTTATGTTTCGTGTTTCTTCGTGATTCAGCTTTTTAAATAAAGCATTCATCATTATACCGGTGTGCGGCTTCCAGCTTTCCTCGATTTGTCTGCCTCATCTTTCTACCCAGTAGTATTTCAGAAAATATATGGCGTTCAAATGATATAAATCATATTCCATCTCATAGATATAATCGTGATTTCAGTATCTACTGGTGCAATAATCATTCTGTATAACAAAAAAATATATTATTTCGATTTAGTGCATATTAGAAGTAAGAATTGTTTTAAGTATACCAATCATTGTCGTGAATGACATATATATATTGTGACCATGTCTACATAAATATATATCCATATAGCACGTGTTTTTACCTAGATAAATAAGTATTCATAGTATCTACAAGAGTAATACATTTATCCATATTCAATAATTTTATGTTATATTGATGAGTAAAATTGTACCCTCACATTGTACTGATTACCAGAATTCCTACATTTTATATATATACCAGCAACACTATACAAGCAGATACACATTATGAAGATTGAACATATTACTTGGACACGCTTGATGGTTGAAAGAGGTATTACCTAAATCTACAAAAAGGTAATCAATAGATCTTTCAACAAATGGAAAAGAAGTTACACCCTATGGGCTAGGATTATTATAATTTTTATGAGCCTATGGTATAATGGTATATAGGATCAAGATAGAAAGCCATGAGGACACTCAATTAGACACACAGATACACACACTTCATTCATCAACTCGACCATGTTGAACCTATGTCCCCATCAGGAGCCTTGCATCCCAGGGGTCAGGGTACACGTCCTACCCCTTCAGGGGGTTGACAAAAGTACACCCATAAGTTTCCCCTTTATTGTGTGTGTTCACATGCACGTTTTTTGTACACTTCCGGGTTTTTCGTTATAGGATTTTTGCACCACCGCGGATTTAAAAGAAAAATGGGTAGCTTGCACAGAGAATAAAATCCGGTTAGGTGTGCAAACATGGTCCAACTGCCCTCAATTACAATCTTACAAATATATGAACTTGCATTCTTACATTGCCTTAGCATGCATGTTTTTGGCTATGGAGGAGGAAAGAGAAGATTGCCCATATCTTCTAAGTGCCAGCTTGTATCACAAAATAACAATAGCAACTAATAGAAATGATTCATCACAACCGATAACTATTTTCCCTGATATCTGTTAACAAAGAGTGTCAGGAGTGGGTTTGAATGTTGCAAAAGACATGATAAGTGTCAACCAATCCTAAAAATGGTTAGATTAAACAATGATCATCACATGTTTATAGTCTTCCTAAAGTATAACCTCATAACACATGTCTATAAAACTGTTCACCATACTCACTTTCAATTATCTGCTTGATAGGTCTTGGAGGTTCAGATGCAGTAAAGCAAACTCTTCTTGAGATCCTGGGTAGCATATCAAATAAGGACCAGTAGTCTCTTACTATGATGACATGTTCTTCAATAGGTCCTGATGCAATTTTTATCAGTTCATTTCTGTCTGCATTTTTTATTCCTGCACAAGACACAGATACAATTTTATAAATACAATATGCCATATTTTATTATTTTTAAAAATAGACCTGAAGCAAGGCCAAAGCCCTAAGCACATTCTAGCCTTTTGAGTAAAATATAAACATCTCTAAGACCCCATACACACCATACAACTTTTTTTGTCTGATTTCCTTTAGATTAACCAAAACCATGTAGTGCAAGGGCCTGTCTGATTGAAAACAAATTGAAACTCTTAAGGTTTGACCTCATATCATATGGTTTTGGTAAATCTGAAGGAAAAAATCTACAGAAAATTGTATAGTGTGTCGCCAGTGTGAGTGAGAGCCCCTGTCTCAGTGAAAATTAGTGTAAAATGGACACAGAACTCCAAAGAGGAAGTTTTGAGAAGTTCTAGCAGAAAAGTGGTGAGTAGAAAAAAACTATACTTTAAGGTTTATCTGGATTTGGGCTGGAAACTTTAAGACTTCAAAGAGCAATGGGAGGGATGGAGTCTTAAGTCTTGTGTCTGGGCTTTCCAGAAGTTCTGCACGTTGTGTGTGTGTCCAGGTGCACACACCCATTATAAGGCAGAGTGGAGCATAGCTCAGAGGAGGTGGGATGGGAGTTGGTGTGGGAGCCGATGCTGCAGCCAGGAGGGAGGTGTGCTACCATTTAAGAACCCAGGCAATATCCTTGAGATGGCATCTCCATGTGGGAGAGGTTCCAGGTCAGTGGACTGAGAGAGTTGGGCCAGCTGACAAAGTCGGGGAGACCATAGCTGAGACAACTGGAAGAGAGAGTCCTGGGAACCAGAGGGGACCATGAGTCTTGGAGGAGTGTGAAAGCCTTGAGTGTCAGGAGAGCCCCTTCCTAGAGGCCAGGAGTGGACCTGTGCAGCTTTGTACTGCGACCAAGGCTGAGTGAGCCTTGAGAGCCAGGTGGTTTGGCACTTTCTTTTTTTTGTAAATTTTGAGAGAAAAACCTGTGTGGGCAATCCATGTATGTATGAACTTTTTCATCTTTGTTTCTTTCAATAAAAGTGGGCTAACACGCCTTTAAACTGAAGTTCCTGTTGGCTGTGAACTCACTGAAAATGCATCTACCACTGAGCTAGACATCCCCCATATTACAAGTGGTGGAGAATGCGGGCAAACAGATGGTGGAAATCCGGGTCTCTGCTCCAGCAGTGAGTTTGTCGTGGAATGGTTAGCGGCTATGTGTGGAAGTGCAGCCAGGCAATGAGCATTGAGTGCAGGTAGTGTACATGTGAGAATTTTTTTTTTTCTATTGCTGTGAACTTTGTGACAAGCTGCTGTGCAAGGATGGGGTGGTCAAAAACACAAGAAGTTCACGTTAAATAAAGTTAAAGGGAGAGTGCCGGCTGTTGTTCCGCGTCCTTTGTCACTGGCTGTAAAGTGGGAAGTTGACATAGTGACGTCTAACTTCATACGGCCAATGCGGCCTACAGAGGAGGCTGAAGGTTTCCTAATGGAGTTTGAAAGAGTTGCAACATGGAGAGCATGGCCTAGAGACCGGTGGCCAGAGTTGTTGCAACCCTTGCTGCTGTATCGGTTCCGGGTATCTTACCAACAGATGGGTCCAAGCAGAAATGATTATGACAAGTACAAAGCTGAGATTCTGCTTGGGGAAATGTTCCAGCATGAATGGGAACGCCAGCAACGCTCCAGCAAAGGGAGGTCATCACCTGTAGCAATGGGAGAGGCATCACTGGGACAACAAAGCACCGGTCAAGCAATGGCGCAGAAGAGCATGAGTGTACGAGCCCTGGGTTTTCTGCAAGAATATTGGTTGCCACCCCTAGCAACAGTGGCAAGAGGTCTGTGTGGCCTGCAGGGGGTACCGATGAACACGAAGAATGTAAAGATGTGTATTATGGCCGCTTAAGTGAAGTGGTCAGACCAGAAAGAAGGGCACAACAGTCTGCAACCTCCATGAGGTGTAGCCAACCATCTTTGGCGTGCTGGTCTGCTGTTACAGCTAGCAACCGGGATTCTGTGTTACCTGCAGGGGGTCTCAGTGGGTCCGGAAAGGCTGCAGTGTTGCTCCATGACCACACGGGGGAGGCAGCCTGTGAAGACACCACAAATGAGAGACAACACACTCAAATGAAGGCTATGACACAAGAATTGGTAAAACTGTTGCAGTTTATGAGACAATACCCAATGAAGTGGGAATGTGTCCAGCGGAGAGATCCGCAGTACAGGTTGTCTTGCTGCAGTGTGCTACCCAGAGTAGTGGGGAGGCACAGGGTAAAGCCCAACTGGCAGCAAGACTAAAGATTAAAAAGGACATGAGGACACTGTATGTACCTGGTGGAATTCAGCACAGTGCTGGAAGACCTATACTAGGGATGACCAAAGAAATCTGTATACCATGTTCCCTAGTGACAGAGACAGATGCTGCAGGGTTGCCCAGGGAAACCTCCAAGGAGCCCACAGTGTTGGAGTGGAAGGTTTCCCTGGTCAGCTGTGGAGCTGCTCAAGTGGATAAGAGGCCACTCACAATAGCTACAGCTACATCTAAGCGTCATGATGATCCTCTAAGGGTTGAGAAATGTATTTCTGGAAATGTCATATTTGAGAATAATGTTGGTAATATTTTTACTAAAAAGGATGGGAGTAGGATGTCTCCCATGACCACCATAGGCAGAGCTGCAGGATTGTCCGTGGAAATCTCCAGGGATCCCCCTGTGTTGAAACTGGAGGTTGTCCAGTACTGTTCTGGCACTACTCTGGGGGAACAAGGGGGAACTGCACCACACAGTGAGAGTGTGTGGGTGCAGACCACCCGCCTGGTATGTGACCAGATTGGTGAGCAATTTTTTCACCCTGTTAAAGCTGGTAGTGTAAAGCTGGATGTGATGGTAGCGCCACCAGAACAAACTGGTCAAAATAGTGTATTGCACCCTGCCTTGTGTGACGAAGCATCGTCCCAATGTGACATAAGTAAAACTGTGCTTGTACAATGTGATGCGTATAGAGATGCCAAAGATACAGTATTAGGTAATGAGTCCCGGGTTCCTTTGGTGCCTCTTGGAACAGGTGATGAAGCGCTGCAGAATGCCTCTCAGACAAGCACCACAGACTGGGAAGCGTGATGCAAGGAAGCATTCGCAACACTAAACAAAGTGACCATGAACCATGAGTTACAAAGCTATGATGTGTATCAAAGATGTGGACATAACACCTGCTATGCCCAACGGAGGGATTGCAGGGCAGCCAGTGGCCAAGGGTGCATTGGCCCCGCCAGAGATTGGTCCCCTCCAGTCAGAAGGACTGGTTAAGGGAGCATGCATGGCAGTTGTGTTGTCCCCAGCCGCTGGAAAATAGTGAGTATAAAAATGGCAATGTGACTTATGACCTGCAGCAGCTCACTGATGCTGTGGCAGAAGGGATAAATGTGAGACGTACATCTGACAGCGCTCCAGTCGAGCACCAGGCTGTGAAGACTGTTACTGCCAGTGAGGTGGAGGTCACCGTAAATGTCTCTACCTTTCCAGTGTCAGTGGATGAGCCCCTCCACGTCCTTGATAATGGAAAAGTCCCTAGAAAGGTCTTGTATGTAGATGTGGATCGCATTAAGATGACTAATGCATTGTTGAAAATGGTTGAAGTCCAAAAAGCACATTTGCTGTACACTTGGGTGTCTCCACCGTGGTCGGACAAAGTGGTACTGCGTAGTACCAGTAGGTGGAGCCAAGTAGTACAAGCTATGCTTGGTGATGTTAATCACAAGAGGAATTGGTTGGTACCATATTTATTAGCAGTGTGGCAAACGGTCTCAAGGTTCTCTGAGAGGGTGCTTTCAGTTACTGGTTTGGATGAAAGGCGCTCAGGAGAATGTTTGAAAACATCAGAGGTCTCTCCGCTTGATGCGGTGACAAAGAAAACTTCTGCTGGTGCGGTCCGAGGTGCGGCTGAGCAGTGGTTAGTAGAGGGCACAGACACTGCCTCACCCACTAGACCTCACGTGAAGGAAAGGCCCAAAATAGACATGGCAGTAACAGAGATTTTTCCTGTCATTCGCAAAGAGGTACAAATTAAGATACCCGGAAACACTGCAGGGGGAAGTACTGATGGTATTGGAAATGGTGACATCAGAATTTGTGAACTGTTGCTGGTTGGTACTGCTAATAAGGGTTTAATTGCCGTGGGTGACCTCAGAAAAGTTGTTAAATCAAAAAAACCTGTTGTGATTTCGAAAAACTGGTTTCAGTGAGGGAAAAGGTGGTTCCCCAACAAGGGGAAGTATTAGGAGCAGGTTGACTATATCAAGAAATTGAGGGTATAAGGGAAGGCAGAGTTCCCCCTGAGAAAGGTAAATAAGCTCAGGAACCCCAAAGGAGGGAGAAAGCGTAGGATAGAAACTAGTGGGATTCCATGGAGAGTCAGGGTAGGACATACATGGAAGCGCACGCGGAAAAATGGTTGGGCCTACGTGGCTGACAGCCAGCACAGAAGTTTTCCAACCCTGATGACGGGTGCTGGTGTTCCTCCTTCTGGATCGAAACAAAGGGGGGGGGGATATGTATGAGTGAGAGCCCCCGTCTCAGTGAAAATGAGTGCAAAATGGACACAGGACTCTCAAAGAGGCAGTTTGAGAAGTTCCAGCAGAAAATTGGTGAGCAGAGAAAACTATGCTTTAAGTTTTCTTTGGATTTATTTTGGATTGGGGCTGGAAACTTGAAGACTTCAAAGAGCATTGGGAGGGATCGAGTCTTCAGTCTTGTGTCTGGGCTTTCCAGAAGTTCTTCAGGTTGTGTGTGTGTGTCCAGGTTCACACCCATTATAAGGCAGAGTGGAGCATAGCTCAGAGGAGGTGGGATGGGAGTTGGTGTGGGAGCAGTTGCTGCAGCCAGGAGGGAGGTGTGCTACCGTTTAAGAACCCAGACAATATCCTTGAGACGGTACTCCATGTGGGAGTGGTTCCAAGTCAGTGGACTGAGAGAGTTAGGCCAGCTGAAAGAGTCGGGGAGACCATAGCTGAGACAACTGGAAGAGAGAGTCCTGGAGACTGTTAGTCTTGGAGGAGTGTGAAAGCCTGGAGTGTCAGGAAAGCCCCTTCCTAGAGGCCAGGAGTGCGCCTGTGCAGCTTTGTACTGCAACCAAGGCTGAGTGAGCCTTAAAAGACAGGTGGCTTGGCATTTTCGTTTTTGTTGTAATTTTTGGGAGAAGAACCCCTGTGTGGGCAATTCATGTGTGTATGAACTTTTTCATCTTTGTTTCTTTTAATAAAAGTGGGCTAACACGCCCTTAAACTGAAGTTCCTGTTGGCTGTTAACTCACTGAAAACGCATCTACCACTGAGCCAGACATCCCCCATATTACACCAGCTTTAGGCTTAATGTACACTGGAAGATTTACAACATCTCCTGAACGTTTTGACTTGACAGATAGTAACCGCCATTTAAGCATCTGTTTTGCTGCGTTTACATGCCGCGTTTGCATTTAGAAGCGTTTTTTTCAAATAGTCAAATATTAAAAGCGCCTGTAAATGAAACGCGGCTAACCACGATTTTCCACGTTTACACACTGTTACAGGTGTTTTGCGTTCAAATGCCTCTGAACATCTGTCCTGAACACATTTTTTTGCTTTCCAAAAAAATGCTTCTAAACTCAACTGCCTAGAAACAACTATAAACGACCCTGTGTACATGTACTGATAAGATAACTTAGAGGAGAGTTCAGGGGCAGTTGAAAAAAACGCCAACTGCTCCTAAACGTCAGTTTACCAGCAGCAGTGTACGTGAAGCCTTTAGAGTAGAAGAAAATCTCTGAAGTTTGCAAAAGGTGAATGTAAACCAACAAGTGTCTGTGAAGTAAGCTAACCAGCAAAATGTCAAGTAAAATGGTTACCTTAAGTGCCCTTTTCTCCTAGGCTTTAACCGCTTCCCGACCACCTCACGCAGATATACTGCGGCAGAAGGGCACGTAGAGGCAGATTAACGTACCTGTACATTGCCCTTTAAGAGGCGGCTCGCGGGCCGCCGGGAGCTCCATGACCACAATTGCGGGTCCCGCGGACGATGTCTTACGATGAGGAAGAACGGGGAGATGCTAATGTAACCAAGCATCTTCCCGTTCTGCCTAGTGACACTGTCACTGATCTCTGCTCCCTGTGATTGGGAGCAGCGATCAGTGTAGTGTCACACACAGCCCCTCCCCCCACAGTTAGAAACACTCCCTAGAACACACTTAACCCCTACCTACCCCTTTTTAGCATTGATCGCTGTATTAATGCTAATGGTCCCAAAAATGTGTCAAAATTGTCCGATGTGTCCGCCATAATGTCGCAGTCACGATAAAAATCGCTGAGCGCCTCTATTACTAGTAGAAAAAAAAATTATCAATAAAGATGCCATAAAACTATCCCCTGTTTTGTAGACGCTATAACTTTTGCGCAAACCAATCAGTAAACGCTTATTGCGATTTTCTTACCAAAAATATGTAAAAGAATACGTGTCAGCCTAAACTAAGGGAAAAAAATGTTTTTTTAAATATTTTTTGGGGATATTTATTATAGTAAAAAAAATAATAATAATAATAATAATATTAGAAAATAAGTAAAAAAATAATGCTTTTTTTTCAAAATTGATGCTATTTTTTTGTTTATAGCGCAAAAAATAAAAACCGCAGAGGTGATCAAATACCGCCAAAAGAAAGCTCTATTTGTGGGAAAAAAAGGACGTCAGTTTTGTTTGGGAGCCACTTCGCACGACCGCGCAATTGTCAGTTAAAACGACGCAGTGCCAAATAGCCAAAAAGTGCTCTGGTCAGGAAGGGGGTAAATTCTTCCAGGGCTGAAGTGGTTAAGTTACCAACTGAATGTATTCTAGTTGCTGCCAGACTTTTTCGTTTTTAATACCTATGTATTTTTCATTTTTCTTACCTAACGTATATGATTATGGCCCGAAGGTACCACGTGTTGTTGCAGTTTAACTTTCAGTTATATTGAAATACATTTTTCATATAGAAAAAAACAACTGAATTGCATTGCTTTTCCTACATAAACTGCATTTTAACCATACAATTTCTACAAAACAATTACAAATCTCACCTATAGCAAATATTGTGACTCCTCTGTCTTGCAATCCTTGGGCTTTCTCTTCTACTGCATCACCTGATTTACCATCAGTTAACAACACAACAATCTGTAAAGTGAAAAAACACATTGTTATATAGCTATTATGGTCTTTTTTAGTTTAAAGCATATGTAAACCCTAAAATTTAACTTCTCTTATTTGCTACCCCTCGGTCTGTTAAATATACTCGTTTGTTATATCTGTTTGATAAATGCAAAAAATACCCACAGGTCATGGAAATTTACAGCTGTCCTGTGTCTTGTACACATGGCCTGTTTTATGTCAAGGAGTCCAATTAGCCCTTCTATTTCTTATCTTGGGCTACAGAATAATTGGTGTTTAAATTGTAGAGATTAGGAGACTGGGAGGGTTTTAGCAAAGCAAAAGACACAATAAAAATAGAACAAACAAGTCAAGGCTTACACCATTCAATCCACAAAAATGCTGTGCGTTGTAAGTCCACAACAGGACTTACAGTGGAACTAAAAATTTAAATGATGAAGTCTGTAAATGGCAACAACCCAACTTTTTTTTTTGAGCCAGCCCTGTAACAGTTTTATTGACTGTTGTTCCTGCAGTAAGTCTGTTATTTTTCAACTTCCTTTAACAGACCAAGCTTTCCAGAAAGAGTGGTAGAAGAAGGGTTAAGACAAACTATTTAACACTGATGCCGCGTACACACGAGCGGACTTTACGGCGGACTTTGCCCGGCGGACTGGATTTCGTCGGACAATTCGATGTGTGTGGGCTCCAGCGGACTTTGTTTTCTCAAAAGTTGGACGGACTTAGATTTGAAACTTGTTTCAAATTTATCCGTTGAAATCGAGTCCGGTCGAAAAGTCCGCCGTCTGTATGCTAGTTCGACGGACAAAAAAGCCACGCTAGGGCAGCTATTGGCTACTGGCTATGAACTTCCTTGTTTTAGTCCGGTCATACGTCATCATGTACGAATTCGACGGACTTTGGTGGATTGTGTGTAGGCAAGTCCGTTCATTCAGAAAGTCCGTCGGAAAGTACGTCGAAAAGTCCGCCGGGCAAAGTCTGCCGTAAAGTCCGCTCGTGTGTACGCGGCATGAGAATGCCTACAATCATAGATTTTATTCATTTAGTTAAATCTTTTTTTCCAAGAAGAAAAAAACTTGGTGATGTACAGTAAACAAAACCTAAAAAACTGTTAGCTGGAGTTAGGCTTTACTACTTGCCACTTCTGTCGAGGCCATTTAAATCTACTAATCTATCTAGCACTAACCTCTCCACGGGTTTAAAATGCTGATGTTCAAGGATGGGAATGTTGCTCCTCCATAGATACCACGGAGGAGTGAGTGTATTCACTCTAAGATCTCTTTCACAAGAGTGGTTGGAGACAGTAAAAACAGGCAGCTGACGCCTGGTTTTACTGTCCCCTGAGCACCCATCAAAATATAGCTGGTGGGGGCTGTTTACATGCAGGAGCCATGTTGCTTTGTGTCATAGCTGCTGAAAATTTAACGCAGCATGTCAAGTCGACAGGCAGCACTGCCTGATCTACTGAAGACTGCTTTTCAGAGAATTGTCTAGTGCGGGTGTAGCAATCCGTCGATCGCGGGCTACCTGACGACTGTGGGTAGGTGACAGGTAGACTGGGAACAGGTCTGCGCCGCCGACCTCCGCCTCCTCCTGCTAGCTGCCAGTCAACGTGTATAGATAAACATTGGAATTGTCATCAGCACTGTACCCTTCCAGATGCAACAGTTCGCTGGACTACCAGTAAATGTTACAACACAATCCATGTTGGCACATCCCCATATTCCCATTGATTAAATTCCTCTGAGGGTTTCCCTAGGAATGTCTCTTTCTGTTAATGTGACGATACTGACCAATCAGAATCCATCTGGTCCGCTCTGGAAGTGCTGACAGAGAAGAGGAAGAAAAGCAGTAATTCATATCCCTGGACCACTGGAGCAGCTGTGGGGGTGCTGACAGCTTGGCAACCATGGAGGTAAGTACAGCAGGGACCAGGGGGGTGGGGAAGGTGCCTGGTGATAGTTCACCTTTACATTTTCTATGTAAAGGTGAACTAATCCTCTTAGGCTACTTTCACACTGTGGATGCGTTAGCGCTAAAACGCCACTCGTTTTAGCGGCGCGTAAGCGCTGTTTAAGCAGCACTTTTCAGCTGCTAGCGGCCGAAGAAGGGGATTAAAACCGCCTGTGTTGCGGCGCTTCCGAATCACTGCCTATTCATTTCAATGAGGAGGGGAAAGCACAGGAAGTGCCACCTCAGTGTAGTATTAACCACTTGCCGACCGCCTACCGCATATATACTGCGGCAGAGCGGCACGGGCAGGCAAAATCACGTACCCGTACGTGATCTGCCTCCCGCGGGCGGGGGGTCCGATCGGACCCCCCCCCGGTGCCATCGGCGGTCGGCATCTGACTGGGAGCGTCGGGAGGCGAGGGGGAGACCATCCGATCGTGGCCCCCCCCTCGCGATCGCTCCCAGCCAATGGGAATCCTCCTCTGCCTGTGTGTCGTTTCACACAGGCAGAGGATGTGATGTCATCTCTCCCCGGTCTGGCAGTTTCCGTTCCAGCGCCGAGGAGAGATGACAAGTGAGTGCACAACACACACACACACACAGTAGAACATGCCAGGCATACTTTACACCCCCGATCCCCCCCCGATCGCCCCCCGATCCCCCCCCAATCACCCCCCCCCCCCTGTCACAAACTGACATTAGCAGTATTTTTTTTTTTTTTTTTTTTTTTCTGATTACTGCATAGTGTCAGTTTGTGACAGTTAGTGTTAGGGCAGATAGTATTACCCCCCTTTAGGTCTAGGATACCCCCCTAACCCCCCCTAATAAAGTTTTAACCCCTTGATCACCCCCTGTCACCAGTGTCGCTAAGCGATCATTTTTCTGATCGCTGTATTAGTGTCGCTGGTGACGCTAGTTAGGAACGTAAATATTTAGGTTCGCCGTCAGCGTTTTATAGCGACAGGGACCCCCATATACTACCTAATAAATGTTTTAACCCCTTGATTGCCCCCTAGTTAACCCTTTCACCACTGATCACCGTATAACCGTTACGGGTGACGCTGGTTAGTTCGTTTATTTTTTATAGTGTCAGGGCACCCGCCGTTTATTACCGAATAAAGGTTTATCCCCCTGATCGCCCGGCGGTGATATGCGTCGCCCCAGGCAGCGTCAGATTAGCGCCAGTACCGCGAACACCCACGCACGCAGCATATGCCTCCCTTAGTGGTATAGTATCTGATCGGATCAATATCTGATCCGATCAGATCTATACTAGCGTCCCCAGCAGTTTAGGGTTCCCGAAAACGCAGTGTTAGCGGGATCAGCCCAGATACCCGCTAGCACCTGCGTTTTGCCCCTCCGCCCAGCCCAGCCCAGCCCACCCAAGTGCAGTATCGATCGATCACTGTCACTTACAAAACACTAAACGCATAACTGCAGCGTTCGCAGAGTCAGGCCTGATCCCTGCGATCGCTAACAGTTTTTTTGGTAGCGTTTTGGTGAACTGGCAAGCACCAGCCCCAGGCAGCGTCAGGTTAGCGCCAGTACCGCTAACACCCACGCACGCACCGTATACCTCCCTTAGTGGTATAGTATCTGATCGGATCAATATCTGATCCGATCAAATCTATACTAGCGTCCCCAGCAGTTTAGGGTTCCCAAAAACGCAGTGTTAGCGGGATCAGCCCAGATACCCGCTAGCACCTGCGTTTTGCCCCTCCGCCCAGCCCAGCCCACCCAAGTGCAGTATCGATCGATCACTGTCACTTACAAGGCACTAAACGAATAACTGCAGCATTTGCAGAGTCAGGCCTGATCCCTGCGATCGCTAACAGTTTTTTTGGTAGCGTTTTGGTGAACTGGCAAGCACCAGCCCCAGGCAGCGTCAGATTAGCGCCAGTACCGCTAACACCCACGCACGCAGCATACGCCTCCCTTAGTGGTATAGTATCTGATCGGATCAATATCTGATCTGATCAGATCTATACTAGCGTCCCCAGCAGTTTAGGGTTCCCAAAAACGCAGTGTTAGCGGGATCAGCCCAGATACCTGCTAGCACCTGCGTTTTGCCCCTCCGCCCGGCCCGGCCCAGCCCACCCAAGTGCAGTATCGATCGATCACTGTCACTTACAAAACACTAAACGCATAACTGCAGCGTTCGCAGAGTCAGGCCGGATCCCTGTGATCGCTAACAGTTTTTTTTGTAGCGTTTTGGTGAACTGGCAAGCGCCAGCGGCCTAGTACACCCCGGTCGTAGTCAAACCAGCACTGCAGTAACACTTGGTGACGTGGCGAGTCCCATAAGTGCAGTTGAAGCTGGTGAGGTGGCAAGCACAAGTAGTGTCCCGCTGCCACCAAAAAGACAAACACAGGCCCGTCGTGCCCATAATGCCCTTCCTGCTGCATTTGCCAATCCTAATTGGGAACCCACCGCTTCTGCAGCGCCCGTACTTCCCCCATTCACATCCCCAACCAAATGCAGTCGGCTGCATGAGAGGCATTTTTATGTCCTCCCGAGTACCCCTACCCAACGAACCCCCCCAAAAAAGATGTCGTGTCTGCAGAAAGCGCGGATATAGGCGTGACACCCGCTATTATTGTCCCTCCTGTCCTGATAATCCTGGTCTTTGCATTGGTGAATGTTTTGAACGCTACCATGCACTAGTTGAGTATTAGCGTAGGGTACAGCATTGCACAGACTAGGCACACTTTCACAGGGTCTCCCGAGATGCCATCGCATTTTGAGAGACCCGAACCTGGAACCGGTTACAGTTATAAAAGTTAGTTACAAAAAAAAGTGTAAAAAAAAAAAAAAACACAAACAAAAATATAAAATAAAAATAGTTGTCGTTTTATTGTTCTCTCTCTCTCTATTCTCTCTCTATTGTTCTGCTCTTTTTTACTGTATTCTATTCTGCAATGTTTTATTGTTGTTATGTTTTATCACGTTTGCTTTTCAGGTATGTAATTATTTATACTTTACCGTTTACTGTGCTTTATTGTTAACCATTTTTTTGTCTTCAGGTATGCCATTCACGACTTTGAGTGGTTATACCAGAATGATGCCTGCAGGTTTAGGTATCATCTTGGTATCATTCTTTTCAGCCAGCGGTCGGCTTTCATGTAAAAGCAATCCTAGTGGCTAATTAGCCTCTAGACTGCTTTTACAAGCAGTGGGAGGGAATGCCCCCCCCCCCCAACATCTTCCGTGTTTTTCTCTGGCTCTCCTGTCTCAACAGGGAACCTGAAAATGCAGCCGGTGATTCAGCCAGCTGACCATAGAGCTGATCAGAGACCAGAGTGGCTCCAAACATCTCTATGACCTAAGAAACCGGAAGCTACGAGCATTTTATGACGTAGATTTCGCCGGATGTAAACAGCGCCATTGGGAAATTGGGAAAGCATTTTATCACACCGATCTTGGTGTGATCAGATGCTTTGAGGGCAGAGGAGAAATCTAGGGTCTAATAGACCCCAATTTTTGCAAAAAAGAGTACCTGTCACTACCTATTGCTATCATAGGGGATATTTACATTCCCTGAGATAACAATAAAAATGATTTAAAAAAAAAAAAAATGAAAGGAACAGTTTAAAAATAAGATAAAAAAATAATAATAATAAAGAGAAAAAAAAAAAAAAAAAAAAAGCACCCCTGTCCCCCCTGCTCTCGCGCTAAGGTGAACGCAAGCGTTGGTCTGGCGTCAAATGTAAACAGCAATTGCACCATGCATGTGAGGTATCGCCGCGAAGGTCAGATCGAGGGCAGTAAGTTTAGCAGTAGACCTCCTCTGTAAATCTAAAGTGGTAACCTGTAAAGGCTTTTAAAGGCTTTTAAAAATGTATTTAGTTTGTCGCCACTGCACGTTTGTGCGCAATTTTAAAGCATGTCATGTTTGGTATCCATGTACTCGGCCTAAGATCATCTTTTTTATTTCATCAAACATTTGGGCAATATAGTGTGTTTTAGTGCATTAAAATGTAAAAAAGTGTGTTTTTTCCCCAAAAAATGCGTTTGAAAAATCGCTGCGCAAATACTGTGTGAAAAAAAAAAATGAAACACCCACCATTTTAATCTGTAGGGCATTTGCTTTAAAAAAAATATATAATGTTTGGGGGTTCAAAGTAATTTTCTTGCAAAAAAAAATTATTTTTTTATGTAAACAATAAGTGTCAGAAAGGGCTATGTCTTCAAGTGCTTAGAAGAGTGGGTGATGTGTGACATAAGCTTCTAGATGTTGTGCATAAAATGCCAGGACAGTTCAAAACCCCCCCAAATGACCCCATTTTGGAAAGTAGACACCCCAAGCTATTTGCTGAGAGTCATGTTGAGTCCATGGAATAATTTATATTGTGACACAAGTTGCGGGAAAGAGACAATTTTTTATTTTTTTTATTTTTTTTTGCGCAAAGTTGTCACTAAATGATATATTGCTCAAACATGCCATGGGAATATGTGAAATTACACCCCAAAATACATTCTGTTGCTTCTCCTGAGTACGGGGATACCACATGTGTGGGACTTTTTGGGAGCCTAGCCGCGTACGGGACCCCGAAAACCAAGCACCGCCTTCAGGCTTTCTAAGGCCGTAAATTTTTGATTTCACTCTTCACTGCCTATCACAGTTTCGGAGGCCATGGAATGCCCAGGTGGCACAAAACCCCCCCAAATGACCCCATTTTGGAAAGTAGACACCCCAAGCTATTTGATGAGAGGTATAGTGAGTATTTTGCAGACCTCACTTTTTGTCACAAAGTTTTGAAAATTGAAAAAAGAAAAAAAAACATTTTTTTTCTCGTCTTTCTTTATTTTCAAAAACAAATGAGAGCTGCAAAATACTCACCATGCCTCTCAGCAAATAGCTTGGGGTGTCTACTTTCCAAAATGGGGTCATTTGGGGGGGGTTTGTGCCACCTGGGCATTCCATGGCCTCCGAAACTGTGATAGGCAGTGAGGAGTAAAATCAAAAATGTACGCCCTTAGAAATCCTGAAGGCGGTGCTTGGTTTTCGGGGTCCCGTACGCGGCTAGGCTCCTAAAAAGTCCCACACATGTGGTATCCCCGTACTCAGGAGAAGCAGCTAAATGTATTTTGGGGTGCAATTCCACATATGCCCATGGCCTGTGTGAGCAATATATCATTTAGTGACAACTTTGTGCAAAAAAAAAAAAAAAAAAAAAAATTTGTCACTTTCCCGCAACTTGTGTCAAAATATAAAACATTCCATGGACTCAACATGCCTCAAAGCAAATAGCTTGGGGTGTCTACTTTCCAAAATGGGGTCATTTGGGGGGGTTTTATGTCATCTGGGCATTTTATGGCCTTCAAAACTGTGATAGGTAGTGAGGAGTAAAATCAAAAATGTACGCCCTTAGAAATCCTGAAGGCGTTGCTTGGTTTTCGGGGCCCCGTACGCGGCTAGGCTCCCAAAAAGTCCCACACATGTGGTATCCCCGTACTCAGGAGAAGCAGCTAAATGTATTTTGGGGTGCAATTCCACATATGCCCATGGCCTGTGTGAGCAATATATCATTTAGTGACAACTTTTTGTAATTTTTTTTTTTTTTTTGTCATTATTCAATCACTTGGGACAAAAAAAATGAATATTCAATGGGCTCAACATGCCTCTCAGCAAATTCCTTGGGGTGTCTACTTTCCAAAATGGGGTCATTTGTGGGGGTTTTGTACTGCCCTGCCATTTTAGCACCTCAAGAAACGACATAGGCAGTCATAAATTAAAGGCTGTGTAAATTCCAGAAAATGTACCCTAGTTTGTAGACGCTATAACTTTTGCGCAAACCAATAAATATACACTTATTGACATTTTTTTTACCAAAGACATGTGGCCGAATACATTTTGGCCTAAATGTATGACTAAAATTGAGTTTATTGGATTTTTTTTAGAACAAAAAGTAGAAAATATCATTTTTTTATAAAATTTTCGGTCTTTTTCCGTGTATAGCACAAAAAATAAAAACGGCAGAGGTGATCAAATACCATCAAAAGAAAGCTCTATTTGTGGGAAGAAAAGGACGCAAATTTCGTTTGGGTACAGCATTGCATGACCGCGCAATTAGCAGTTAAAGCGACGCAGTGCCGAATTGTAAAAAGTGCTCTGGTCAGGAAGGGGGTAAAACCTTCCGGGGCTGAAGTGGTTAAAGCAAAGTTTTAATTGCAAAGTATAATCACTTGCCTACAGGGCACTTTCACCCCCTTCCTGCCCAGACCAATTTTTGTCCTTTTTTTCACACAAATAGAGCTTTCTTTTGGTGGTATTTAATCACTAGTGGGTTTTTTATTTTTTTTGCTATAAATAAAAAAAGACTGAAAAAAGACAGAGACTGTGTTCCTTTTTTGTCCTCCTCCTAGGACCAAGGTGTATTTCTTACCTTACGGAGTTTATTGATCCAGTCCTGGTGGTTTTGCACATGTTTGATGGTGATGGCGGTGTCTTGCTGAAGTCCAGCTTCCCCAGCTATTAGCAGGGCGGACACGGGTGGTTTATTGCGATGCCTTGAAGATCTTACTAGCCAGTCATTGGCTGGAAAGCGGCAACATGGCCAAACGTCCCAGCTATTAGCGGGAGGCCTCCTCTTACATTACCCCGGTTGTGCAGTGAGTGGTCACAAAGCTCCCAGTCCCAGGACAGATCTCGTTTGTGCCGTGGTGGTAACATATGCCTTTTTGTTTTTTCATACATGGCAGCATGTTTGTGTGTGTTGTTTTGTCTCCGTAGCTCCGGTTTGTTTGTTTGTTTGGCCATGGCGGCTGGGACACATCTGCATTCCAGTCCGCCGCTTCCCACTCTGAATGCGTGGCTGCGAAGTCTCGATTGAGATCGAGGCTTGGTTCGCGCCTGCACAGTCTGGGCGAGATGGCGGCGGTCGCGCATGAGCGCGAGCGCCGTAGAGGGGCGTCGGTCACAGCGTATGTACGCTGTAGACGCGGTGACATCATCCTCAGATGGCAGATTCAAATAGCTGTCAGAAACAGCTGTTATTTGGGTTGCTTTCACCGCTCAGGCAGCAGGCTTCTCTGTGTTCGTTCCTCTGGCATCCAAGGTAGGGGATTTTGTGCACTTTTTCTTTTCTATCTGGTAAACTGTGCCTTTTTAAAAGAAGAAGAAAAAAACTTGGTGATGTAAACAAAACCTAAAAAACTGTTAGCTGGAGTTAGGCTTCACTACTTGCCACTTCTGTCGAGGCCATTTAAATCTACTAATCTATCTAGCACTACCCTCTCCACGGGTTTAAAATGCTGATGTTCAAGGATGGGGATGTTGCTCCTCCATAGATACCACGGAGGAGTGAGTGTATTCACTCTAAGATCTCTTTCACAAGAGTCTTTGGAGACAGTAAAAACAGGCAGCTGAAGCCTGGTTTTACTGTCCCCTGAGCACCCATCAAAATATAGCTGGTGGGGGCTGTTTACATGCAGGAGCCATGTTGCTTTGTGTCATAGCTGCTGAAAATTTAACGCAGCATGTCAAGTCGACAGGCAGCACTGCCTGATCTACTGAAGATTGCTTTTCAGAGAATTGTCTAGTGCGGGTGTAGCAATCCGTCGATCGCGGGCTACCTGACGACTGTGGGTAGGTGACAGGTAGACTGGGAACAGGTCTGCGCCGCCGACCTCCGCCTCCTCCTGCTAGCTGCCAGTCAACGTGTATAGATAAACATTGGAATTGTCATCAGCACTGTACCCTTCCAGATGCAACAGTTCGCTGGACTACCAGTAAATGTTACAACACAATCCATGTTGGCACATCCCCATATTCCCATTGATTAAATTCCTCTGAGGGTTTCCCTAAGAATGTCTCTTTCTGTTAATGTGACGATACTGACCAATCAGAATCCATCTGGTCCGCTCTGGAAGTGCTGACAGAGAAGAGGGAGAAAAGCAGTAATTCATATCCCTGGACCACTGGAGCAGCTGTGGGGGTGCTGACAGCTTGGCAACCATGGAGGTAAGTACAGCAGGGACCAGGGGGGTGGGGAAGGTGTCTGGTGATAGTTCACCTTTACATTTTCTATGTCAAGGTGAACTAATCCTCTTAGGCTACTTTCACACTGTGGACGCGCTAGCGCTAAAACGCCACTCGTTTTAGCGGCGCGCTAGCACTGTTTAAGCAGCACTTTTCAGCTGCTTGCGGACGAAGAAGGGGATTAAAACCGCCTGTGTTGCGGCGCTTCCGAATCACTGCCCATTCATTTCAATGAGGAGGGGAAAGCACAGGAAGTGCCACCTCAGTGTAGTATTAAAGCAAAGTTTTAATCGCAAAGTATAACCACTTGCCTACAGGGCACTTTCACCCCCTTCCTGCCCAGACCAATTTTTGTCCTTTTTTTCACACAAATAGAGCTTTCTTTTGGTGGTATTTAATCACTAGTAGGTTTTTTATTTTTTTTTTGCTATAAATGAAAACAGACTGAAAATTTGGTGAAAAAATGTCTTTCCTGACAGACTCCATGGCAGCCTACATATGGGTCAATCCCCCCTCTCATACCTCATAGGACCCCACTCCCATAAATCTTTGCTTCTAGACAGAGACCGTGTTCCTTTTTTGTCCTCCTCCTAGGACCAAGGTGTATTTCTTACCTTACGGAGTTTATTGATCCAGTGCTGGTGGTTTTGCACATGTTTGATGGTGATGGCTGAAGTCCAGCTTCCCCAGCTATTAGCAGGGCGGACACGGGTGGTTTATTGCAATGCCTTGAAGATCTTACTAGCCAGCCATTGGCTGGAAAGCGGCAACATGGCCAAACGTCCCAGCTATTAGCGGGAGGCCTCCTCTTACATTACCCCGGTTGTGCAGTGAGCGGTCACAAAGCTCCCAGTCCCAGGACGGATCTCGTTTGTGCCGTGGTGGTAACGTATGCCTTTTTTTTTTTCATA
This sequence comes from Lithobates clamitans, assembly GCA_037952925.1. Taxonomy (NCBI): domain Eukaryota; kingdom Metazoa; phylum Chordata; class Amphibia; order Anura; family Ranidae; genus Lithobates; species Lithobates clamitans. The sequence goes on from JBBGZY010001277.1 coordinate 3,216,893, forward strand.
CATGGCAGCCTGTTTGTGTGTGTTGTTTTGTCTCCGTAGCTCCGGTTTGTTTGTTTGGCCATGGCGGCTGGGACACATCTGCGTTCCAGTCCGCCGCTTCCCGCTCTGATTGCGTGGCTGCGAAGTCTCGATTGAGATCGAGGCTTGGTTAGCGCCTGCACAGTCTGGGCGAGATGGCGGCGGTCGCGCGCGAGCGCCGTAGAGCGGCATCGGTCACAGCGTATGTACGCTGTAGACGCGGTGACATCATCCTCAGGTGGCAGATTCAAATAGCTGTCAGAAACAGCTGTTATTTGGGTTGCTTTCACCGCTCAGGCAGCAGGCTTCTCTGTGTTCGTTCCTCTGGCATCCAAGGTAGGGGATTTTGTGCACTTTTTCTTTTCTATCTGGTAAACTGTGTCTTTTTAAAAAAAAAAAAAAAAGAGAAAAAAGAAAAGCTGTTATTCATTAGTTTATTGGATTGTTTTCAGTCTTTTGATTCTGTTGCCATGGATGTGTCACCGCCCCCTAGTGGCCAACCCTTGCACCGCAGGTAGGATGGAAATTTTTTTTTTGTTTTTTCATTCTGCCTGTATTGTTTGGGGTATTATTTAGGAGCAAGGAATAATTCTTTTCTTTTCCCTTAGCCCTTCTAGGTCTGAACCTCAATTATCGGCACACAAAGAGAAAGACCAGTCTAGGTCACAACATCACCAGTCCACGTCAAGTTCTAGACATACTAGGTCATCCTCCAGACACCGCAAAGAGGGGTCAAGATCCAGATCCAGACACCATTCTCACCACCATTCCAGCCGCTCTGAGAAAAAAGCTTGCTGGGGATGTAAAACTCAAGTCCCAGAGGCTAAATCCCTCTGTGAGTTATGTTATTCTAGAGCTACGAAAGAAAGAGGAGCTGGAGACCAGCAAGTAGAAGCTCTGGTCAGGAAAGTGGTCTAAGAATCTCTTAACAAAACAGATTTTGACCGGGCAGTTATTCCTCCTTCTGTTACAGCTCCAGTTGTTGAAGAAACTGAACCCGAAATTCTGGGTTCATCTCAACATAGTCTCTCTTTGAGTGGTTCCTCGGACAGTGAGGCAGAGATGAATGAGCCTGGTGCAGGTTTTGATTTCTCCCTGGTTCCACAGTTGGTCAGAGCGGTTAAAGATGCATTGAGATGGGAAGAACCAGTAGAGGCACCCTATAAGCAGAGGAAATACTTTAAACATCTTAAGAAAGATCGCCCAAATTTCCCCTTCCTGGGTGAACTTGGCAAAATTATCTCGGATGAATGGGGTAAAGTTAAAAGGAAAAACTCTTTAATTTCCAAGATAGCAAAGATGTATCCATTCAAGAGTGATGAAGTAAAACATCTAGAATCGGCACCCCTAATTGATGCAGCTCTCAAGAGGCTGGTGAGACATGTTACACTCCCTCTAGAGGATGGTTTGGAGAGGAAGATTGATACGGACTTAAAACCTATTTATATCACAGCGGGTATGGCTTGTAAACCAGCCCTGGCCCTGGCAGCATTGTCTAAAGCTATGGAGTCTTGGACGGATGATGTGGGTGCAGCTTTAGGAAGTGTGTCTGAAGATTTATTCAAGAGCTCTTCAGTACATGAACTGAAGCTGGCATCGGTCTTCCTGGGGGAAGGATCCATTGACATTATTCGCCTTGTGGCACATGTCATGCTCTCTTCGGTTACAGCCAAACGCGCTCTGTGGTTACGCCCGTGGGTTGCAGACCCTGCCTCTAAACAAGCATGGTGTAGGATTCCATTTGAGGGTTCCTCACTCTTTGGAAACAAACTTGACTTTGCCATTACCCGTGCTACTGGTGGTAAATCAGGGTTCTTACCCCAGGACCGTTGTCTCCTAAACGAAAGAAGAACTCAACCTAGGCAAGAGCCAGAGCGCGCTAGAGATGCTCGCTGCTACAGACCTGGCCGTGCGTTTAGAAAAAACTGGAGGAGAAGCCAACCTTCCGGCCAAAAATCCTCAAAGTCAGCCCCATCAGGGGGACGGGAAGCTTCCAAGTCCTTTTGATATGGCGCCTGTCCAGACGGAGCAAGTAGGGGCTCGTTTACTCCGTTATCAGCACGTCTGGGCAGCCTCGATTCAAGACTACTGGACCGTCAAAACGGTCTCCTCAGGTTATACTTGGGTATTCAACAGTCCACCCATACACCAGTTTGTTCCTACGGTCCTTCCGCATTCAGAAGAAAAGAAATAAATTCTTCTATCATATACAGACTCACTGATAGCCCAAGCGGCCGCTATTTAGGTACCATCAGAAGAAAGATTTCAAGGGGTTTATTCCCCACTTTTCATGATCCTCAAAAAGAATGGCTCCTGGAGGCCGGTAATCGACTTGACACATCTAAACTCCTTCATCAAGAAGGAAAAATTCAAGATGGAAACTCTGCTGACAATTCGACAAACAATACAACCCAGAGATTGACTTGTCTCCATAGACCTGAAAGACGCCTACTTTCATGTGCCGCTTGCAAAGGAATTCCAGATGTATCTCCGATTTGCAGTAGATCAGAGGCATCTCCAATTTACATGTCTCCCAATCGGGCTTAAAACATCGCCTCGAGTGTTTTCGAAGCTCTTATTGGCTGTGGTAGCATTAATCCGGGTCAGAGGTATTCGGTTACACCATTATTTGGACGACCTACTCCTGCTGTCACAAGACAGGGAACAGATGTTGTCACATCGGGATCAAGTCATCTCTACCCTGACAGAGTTCGGTTGGCTGTTGAACAGAGAGAAAAGTCATCTAGTCCCGACACAGTCTCTAATATTCCTTGGAGCCCAATTCAAAACGGTGGAGAGCACCATCTCCCTGCCTCTGGAGAAAATTCCGGTGATACGGGAAAGAATTCGTCTCGCAATGTCATCATCTCTTCTCAGAGCCTCACAATGCCTGAAGATAATCGGCACCATGGTAGCCACAATTCCCATGGTGAAGTGGGCGCAATGGAAGATCCGGCCTTTTCAGAAGGGGTTTCTCCAACAGTGGGATCCAGGGTCTCGAGACCATCTTGTACGGATAACCCCTTCCATGCAGGAAAGCCTCCCCTGGTGGCTACAACGGAGAAATCTCCTCAATTGCCATTCCATAGCACCTGTCTCCTGGATCTCGGTGACAACGCATGCCAGCAACAAAGGTTGGGGCGCTCTCTGTCTGACGGAGGTAGCCCAAGGCAAGTGGGATTTCCCGTCCCAAGGGGTAGTCTCAAATATTCTGGAGCTTCAAGCTGCCTTCCGTGCTCTCCAAGCTTTTCTCCATCTGATATCAGGGGCCTCAGTCCTCCTGAGGCTAGACAATATGACCGCAGTGTCATATATCAAGAGACAGGGGGGCATCCGCAGTCTCTCCTTACTGAAGGAAGTAAGTCCGATCATGTCCTGGGCCCAGGCGAACTTGACAAACGGCTGTTTATCTCCCTGGAATTCAAAATGTCCAGGCGGACTTCCTTTCAAGGGTCACCCTGGACAACAACGAGTGGTCTCTCCACACCGAAGTTTTCAACTGGGTCCTGTCTCTAGGGATGATGCCGGAAGTAGATCTGTTTGCATCCCCTTGCAACTTCAAACTGGAGAAATATTACACGAGGTGTCGTTGTCCCCAGGCCTTTGGAGTGGATGCCTTGACGGACCAGTGGAGATTCCACAGGGCCTATGCCTTTCCCCCGTTTCCAGTCATTCTTCGATTTCTATCAAGGCTCAGGTGGGAAGAAGTAGTGGCAATTATCCCGTTTTGGCCCAACAGGCCATGGTTTCCTCTCCTGATTCAGCTCAGTTTCTGGGAGCCGGTCCCTCTCCCGTCTAGACCAGATCTCCTGTTGCAGGGAACGTCTCTTCACCCATGCCCATCCCATCTCCATCTGATGGCTTGGTGGTTGAGAGGGGAAGGCTGGAAGCGCTAGGATGTCCAAGTACAGCTATTACTACATTGTTGAATGCCAGAAGAGCGGGCACCAACAGAGTGTGCCAAAGAATTTGGGCGAAGTTTGCGGACTATGTTGTTTCCACTAATGGTTCCTGTAATGACCCAAAGATACAGGCGTGTCATGGGCCAGACACCCTCTTACTAGGCAGTTCTTAAGGGAAGCAATAAGACTTAGACCTCAGAGAAAACCAAGATTTTCTAAATGGGATCTTCCTCTTGTCTTGGATTTCTTCTCAGGAAAAGAAATACGACATATGGACCAATCATCGATTAAAGAGCTTTCTCTCAAAGTGGTCTTTCTAGTAGCCATAACATCGGCCAAGAGGGTTTCCGAAATTGGTTCCTTAGGATGCAAAGAGCCATTCCTTACCTTCTTCCCAAATCGAGTGGTCTTGATTCCCATGTTAGGTTCAAATCCAAAAGTCACAACTGTCTTCCATGAAAATCAGGAGATTGTCCTTCCTACATTCAGGTCTACTGAGGACTCTAATATTCACCCTCTAGATGTTGGAGAGGTTCTAAAACAATACTTAGAAGCCACAGCTTCCTTTCGCCAGTCTGATCACCTGTTTGTTCTCTTCCATGGTAAAAACAAGGGATCGCGTGCTTCCTCTAGGACCATCGCAGCATGGATCGTTCAGGCCATTCAGTGGGCTTATAGGTCTAAGGGTTTGGCTCCTCCGGAGGCAGTGACCGCTCATTCTACCAGGAGCGTTTCTACATCGTGGGCAGCATCCCGGCATGTATCTCCGGAAGTAATCTGTAAAGCGGCCTCATGGTCATCAATTAACACTTTTATGATGCACTATTGTGTAGAACCAGCTTCTTTGTTTTCGGTTAACTTTGGTTTGCACGTATTATCTGTTGATGGTGCCAACTAAACCTTTTAACCTTTAATCTATGAGGCATAATGAGTCTTTTGAACGGTTCATTTTTTTCCAGAAGTTTTTGGAAAATGTGGAAAAAAATGAAAACGCATTTTTTTTTTTACACAAAGTTGTCAATTTATAAGATATTTCTAACACATAGCATGTATATAGCAAAAATTACACCTCAAAATACATTCTGATACTCTTCCCGAGTATGGCAATACCACATGTGTGAGACTTTTACACAGCCTGGTCACATACAGAGGCCCAACATTGAAGTAGTAACTTCAGGCGTTCTAGGAGCATAAAAGAAAAATGTAGAAATTGCGCCAACTCCTAAATGGGGATAAAGCAGCCAACACAGCAATATGACCGTTGCAAGTGTAAATTAAAAGTAAAAAAGTGTGGCGCTAATGGCTAATTCTAGGAGCATAAATTACACATCTCATTTCATTCCTACCTATCACACTTTTGAAGGCCCTGGAGCACCAGGACAATGGAAACGCCCACAAAATGACCCCATTTTGGAAAGCAGACACCCCAAGGTATAATCTATGAGGCATAATGAGTCTTTTGAACTGTTCATTTTTTTCCAGAAGTTTTTGGAAAATGTGGAAAAAAAATGAAAATGCATTTTTTTTCCACAAAGTTATTATTATTATTTATTATTATTATACAGGATTTATATAGCGCCGTCAGTTTACGCAGCGCTTTACTACATTAGGGCAGACAGTACAAGTACAATACAGGAGGAATCAGAGGGCCCTGCTCGTTAGAGCTTACAATCTAGGAGGGAGGGTCAAGTTATACAAAAGGGTAATAGCTGTGGGGGATGAGCTAATGGAGAAAATAGTGCAGTTGTTAGATGGAGGCAGGATAGGCTTCTCTGAAGAGGAAAGTTTTCAGGGATCGCCTAAAAGTGGATAAAGTTGGAGACAGTCTGACAGATTGGGGTAGGGAATTCCAGAGGATGGGCGAAGCTCGGGAGAAGTCCTGGAGGCGGATATGGGAGGAGGTGATGAGGGAGCTAGAGAGCAGGAGGTCTTGGGAGGAACAGAGATGGCGATTAGGTTGGTATTTTGAGACTAGGTTAGTGATGTAGCTGGGGGCAGAGTGGTGGATGGCTTTGTAACTTATTGTTAGTATTTTGAATTTAATTCGTTGGGCGAGTGGTAGCCAATGGAGGGATTGGCAGAGAGGAGTAGCAGACACTGAGCGGTTTGTAAGGTGGATGAGTTTGGCAGCAGCATTCATGATGGACTGAAGGGGGGATAGTCTGGTTAAAGGTAAGCCAATGAGGAGTGAGTTGCAGTAGTCAAGGCGAGAGATAACCAGGGAGTGAATCAGGAGCTTTGTGGTTTCATTGGTTGTCCATTTTTAAGATATTTCCAACACATAGCATGTACATAGCAAAAATTACACCCCGAAATGCATTCTGCTACTTCTCCTGAATATGGTTTTACCACGTATGTCAGACTTTTACACAGCCTGACCACATACAGAGGCCCACCATTGAAGTAGCACCTTCAGGCCTTCTACAAGCATAAATTGTACATCTAATTTCCTGATAACCTATTATTTTTGAAGGCCCTTATATTTCTAACACATAGCATTTACATACCAAAAATTACACTCCAAAATAAAATTCTATTGAGGAAAGGGTAAAAACAATAGCAACAATAGTAATTATTCAGGCAGCAGGCAGGAATATTGTCTATAGTCAGCACAAAGATATCATCAGCACAGCCAAAGCATTTGTCCATAGAAATTGTCCAGGCAGAGACAGCCAGCACAGCCATAATATTGGTCCTGGTACACCGTTACCTCCCTGCACTCATTATTGTACCGCTCTCCAGCCCTTCATAAACATACTGCCTCTTGCTACAGCTAATTATTTCCATAGTCCAGGTAGCAGGCAGAGGTGTGGTCAGTTTATGCTGCAGGCAGGGGGATGGTGGCAGTAAGTCAGCAGCAGGCTGAGGGCTGCAATCAGGTAAGACCGCTAACAGCATCAGAGCGAAGGTTTTCTGGGGGGGGGGTCTTTGATGGTAGATGAGGGACGTGACAACTTCTTCTATGAATTTCAGGAAGTGGGCAGGGCTTTCGGTGGATTTGGGGTAAATTATGTAGGCATTTTAAATGGCCAAATGAATTAAATAGAGTGCTACTTACTTGTACCAGAAATGGGACCTCCTTATTGTTAAATAGGGCTGAAGCATTTGGTCATTGAAATCCACCCCCCCATGTACAGATTGTAATCTTGTAAACATTTTGGCTTTACAATAGGACCCCGTCTTCTCTGAACTTCAACTGTAGTGTCGTCATGGATGGTGGACATCATGTACACATTCCTGTTATCCTTCCACCTCAAGGCCAACGCTTTGTTGCATCTCAAAGTTGCTCTTTCTCCCCTTCGCAATTTCTTATTTACTATGGCTTGTGGGAAGCCCTTCCTATTCTTTCTGGAGATTCCACAGGCCAGGGTTTGTGCAAGGTATAGGTGTTTGAAAAGGGGCAGGCTTGTGTAGACGTTATCCAGGTATATGTGGTAACCTTTCTTCAGCAGTGGGTATGCCAGGTCCCATACAATTTTGCCAGTTGTGCCCATGTAGGCCGGGCACTCAGGGGGATGGAGCTGGGAATCTCTTCCTTCGTATATGTGGAACGCATACAGATATCCCGTGACTCTCTCGCAAAGCTTATAAAATTTCACTCCGTATTTGACCCTTTTGCTAGGAATGTATTGTTTTATTCCTAGCCGGCCTGAAAAGGGTACCAGGGACTCATCTACACAAATATGCTTTTCGGGGACATAGAGTTCTGCAAATCATTGGGAAAAGAAATTAATGAGTGGGTGAATTTTAAATAATTTATCGTAATTTTGTTGATTGCAGGGAGGGCACTGGGTGTTGTCATTGAAATGAAGAAAGCGCATTATCATCTCGTATCGGGACCTGGACATTACAGAAGAATAAATAGGCATGTGGTGAATGGGGTGGGTGGACCAATAGGCATATAACTTGGTCTGGTCCATGATGAGTTGCAGCAAAGTGTTGGGCAAAAATAAATGAAAGCAATCAATTTAAAAAAAAAATTGGGGTATTGGTCTGCACACCTGGCTGTGCAGTGAAAGGGGGAATTGTTGCTGATCCTGAGTCGGAAGGCAGCCATGTTGGATTGGCAAGACCATCTGGGAGATATGTAGCGGCCCTGGCTCTTGGGGGGCATGGCCCTCCAGTGCTGGTAGTTGGAGTTCCTGTGCTGGCATTTGGGAGTGATGCTACGGAAGTGCTGGTACTGGGCATTTCTTGTGGCCTTTCGCTGGCGGCAGCTCTGGTACTGGGCCTTTGGTTTTGGGGTCTATCGCTGGTACTGGGCCTGGGAATTTGATCCTGGTGTATATTGCTGGTGGCTGCCTGGTTTCCAGAGCGCCGTGCTCTTTTAGGAGGGATCCATTCTTCCTCTGATTTGTTTGCCGATCCACTACTATCGATTGGTTCAAATGCTAAATTTGATTCACAATCGGAATTGGCATTTAAATCTGATGAGAACTCCCCGCTGCTCTCATCAGTCATGGAGAGGATCTGGAACGCCTCCTCACTTGTATAGAATCTTTTGGACATTTTTTCTGATGGGCTGTGCGACGGGTGACAAATGACGGTTACTGATGGGCGACAGGTGATGGGTGACAGGTGACGGTCACTGATGGGCGACAGGTGATCGGTGACAGGTGATGGTCACTGGTGGGTGACAGGTGACGTTTGATGGTCACTGATGGGTGACAGGTGACAGGTGATGGGTGACAGTGACTGCTGGCAGTCTCTGACCGTGACTGGTGCACTTTATGGGACTGATAGGTGACAGATGAGGGTCACGGATGGGTCACTGGTGACGGTCACTGATGGCGGTCACTGATGACGGTCACTGGCGATGGTCACTGATGGGCGACAGGTGTACCGCTGACGGCAGTCTCTGACGGTGACAGGTGCACTTTGTGGGCAATGATGGGTGACAGGTGCACTTTGTGGGCACTGATGGGTGAAAGGTGCACTTTGTGGGCACTGATGAGTGACAGGTGCACTTTTTTTTAAGCACTGATGTGGTGACTGTTGGGTGACAGCTGTAATGGGGGGGGCGATGTGACAGGTTCTCTTTGTGCTGTTGATGCAGTACAGTACAATACACAAATAGATCGGTCACTCACTGCTCCTGGCTCTTCTCTCCTCACACTGGAAACGGTGTGTGAGGAGAGAAGAGCCGGTAACAGCTAGTAACCGGTCTTTGTTTACATTTAGTGATCGGCTGTGAATGGATCACAGCTGATCACGTGGTAAACAGCCGCCAGCCAATGGCTGTTTACCCTTGTCGGTGACAAGCAGTGTTCCTGGGAACACGCCACCACTGACGTGACCGCGCTGCGCACTCCTGATCGTGCGCATGCGCGGTCTAAGGCGGGGAATACCCCTTTGTGATCGTTCGTGACGTAATCGCGGCCGATCACATGGTGAACAGCCATGCCCAATGGCTGCTCACCCCTGTCGGTGACGTGCTGTGTCCCGGGGACACGGCAACACCGACAGAGCAGGGCTGCGCGCCCGCAATCGCGCGCATGCCCTGTGTGAATCAGCCACCGTCATGTGACGGTGGTCCAGAACAAGAGCTGCACCGCTCCGCCGTCATATGACGGTGGGCGGGCGGCAACTGGATAAGGTACACTCACAAGATAAAAATGAAATACAAGCTCATCTGTGTGTGGGGGGGGGTGAAGCTGGATACACACTATACAATTTTCTGTAGATCTTTTCCTTTAGATTTACCAAAACCATATAATATGAGGTCAAACCTTAAGAGTTTCAATTTGTATGCAATCAGGCAGGCCCTTGCACTACATGGTTTTGGTAAATCTAAAGGAAATCATAAAACAAAAGTTGTATAGTGTGTATGGGGTCTAACTCTCCAGGTGTCCAAGACCATCATCCAGGCATGAGAGAGATGGCAGGGGATCCGTTAGGCAGTCCTGTGGCCACCAGGAAGTCGGCCGGAACCAGCGTGGAACTCACGGATATGACATCACCGGAAGTGAACGGACATCGAGGAGAGACCATTCTAGATGGGCAGAATAGACAGGCTAAGTGCTCAGAGCATCAGCTCCTTCTACAGGCCTAACATGGCAGTGCTGGAAAGCTGCTATTTATGTGCCCAAGCTGGCCGTCAGACAGCGCTCCAGCGCACCACAAGTACTCACACGGAAATAATAGTATGGGTTGAGCCAGAATAGACACTGATTATATAGCCAAAAGGATGGTACATTAAAAAAAAAACATTAAAAATGGTTAAAAATGTGCAACATGCATGCATAATGTATGACAGGGGCAAGGCGCAGACATCATGGCTCTGTCCTGAGTGGCTCTGTCACGAGTGATGCGCAGTTTCACAGACGCAGTTTAACGAAAGCAGGATAACTAAAGCTGGATGAAGATACAACAAGAACTCTGCTCCACTCTGCAAGACGACAAGCAAACCAGCTTTTGACATTTTTTTTATATTAAGTTTCCCACTCTCTATCCACTAACATGCTCCTTATTCTCTTCCTTCTCACATTGGTGTCTTCTATCCTCAAATTATCTTTACTCTACCCCTCCTCTCTTCCCTGCAGCATGCACATATCACCCTCACTCCTACCCTCTCCCTACTATGGCACCCATCATCTCCTGCATTTGCTGCACCCACATGCTGACATAAACACCAGGGCCACTAGACACGTGCGCTCATGCACATCCCACTCCCACCTTGCCTTCCTCGCCCTCCTCCTTCTCCTAGTCTCAGGTGACATTTCTCCTAATCCTGGTCCGCCATTTTCCAAATGCAAGCCACATATCCAATACCCCTCCCCCTCTGGCAACCACAGCAATCCACTCAGTTTAATTTCTATCCCTCTGCTTCCTCAAAGCAGCCCACCAATCTCATGCACCCTTTGGAACGCCCGCTCCATCTGTAACAAGCTAACATCTGTACATGACCTCTTTATCTATTATGGTTTTAACATACTCGCCATAACAGAAACCTGGCTTCAAAATTTTGACTCAACTTCTCCTGCTGCCCTCTCCCATGGTGGTCTCCGTTGGACTCACTCCCCCAGACCCAACAGACAGAAAGGAGGTGGAATTGGCTTCCTTCTATCCCAACAAAGCACCTTCCAAGTCCTTCCTGTCCCTCCCTCCCTATCCCTCTCTTCTTTCGAGATGCACTGTATTAGTCTGTTTTCTCCCATTTCTCTGAGGATTGCAGCAATTTATCAGCCTCCAGGACCAGTATCACACTTTCTTGATGACTTTGCTGCCTGGCTACCCTACTTTCTCTCCTCTGAAATACCCACCATTATTCTTGGTGACTTCAACATTCCTGTCAATGTTAACAGCCCAATTACAGCTAAACTTCTCGACTTAACCTCATCTTTTGACCTAACCCAATGGACACATACTTCCACTCACTCCAATGGTAATACCCTTGACCTCGTATTCTCCCATCTCTGCAACCCTGGAAACCTCACCAACACCCCCTTTCCTCTCTCTGATCACAACCTCATTACTTTCACTGTATCCTTGCCTCCAATCACCCATCCCTCCAAGCAGCAAACAATTACTTGTAGAAACCTTTGCCACTTTAACCCTTCTCTTCTCTATTCTGCTACTGACCACCTATATGACATAATCTCTCCCCTATCCTGTCCTGACCTGGCCACCTCTGTCTACAACAGTTCACTCTCATCATCACTAGATGCACTTGCTCCTCTAACCACACGCAGAATCAGGCCATGACCGTTACAACCCTGGCAAACTGACAACACTAGAAATCTCAAGAGACATTGCCTTGCTCTTGAAAGACTGTGGCGTAAAACCAAATGCCTGCAAGACTTCACCCTATATAAATCTGCCCTTCTAAAATACAATTCATGCCTCCATGCTGCCAAACAAGCCTACTTTGTCTCTCTTATTAATTCCCTGTCATCCAGTCCCCGTCGGCTCTTCTCAACCTTCAACTCTCTGCTTCGTCCCCCACCCCCTCTACCCACTAACTCACTCACTGCCCAAGAGATTGCCAATCACTTCAAAGACAAGATCGATGCAATTCGTGAGGACATCTCCACTGTGCGTACGTCTTCCCCACCCAACATACCTTGCCTAGCAGCACATTCAACACTCTCCTCTTTTGAATTGGTTACTACTGAAGAGATTACAAAACTTTTCTCGGATGCCCACCTAACAGGGTGCCCACGTGTCCCGGATTGCCCGGGATTGTCCCTCAATTCATATTTATGTCCCATGTCCCGGGCACCTTCATTCCGGGACAATACAGTGTCCCGGAATGAAATAAGGACACACAGCCAACCTAATAAACAATTGCCAAACTGGTTGCTAGGGCCACCCCGCCTCACATCTAGCAACCAGTGACGTCATATTCCCAGAGTCATTCAGAGGCGGAGCAAGGCCTTACCCAGAGCTGCCTTGCGCAGCGCTCCGCGTCCACCCACCTCCTCCCCTTCTCCGCCTCCGGCCGTGGCAGCAGCAGCATAGAGAGAGCAGCCAGAGAGTGTATCGAGTCCTGACTCCTCCAGTCCAGCCCAGCGGCATTTGGCAGATCCACAGCAGCTGGTGCCCAGTGCCAGTCCCGGGGCCAACTCCAGCTGCCTGCACCACATTGCCCGCAGCCCCACTTCTCTCCTCCTCACGACCGTGAGCCGAGCCACCCGACTGAGTGCCTGAGGGGGGCCCCCCAGCCAAACTTCCAGGTTTGTATTGTATATGATCTAACAAGTCTGACTCTGTACATGTCATGAACTGTACATAAAGAGAGAATTAAATGCGATTTCCGATTGTATGTCTATTGTTCTGTATAGTAGTGACCCATTTGCTTTGTAGAAGAAGATGTAATAATCTGTATGTGTAAATTGAAATATCCACAGGTTTATACGTTCCTCTTGCCTGCAACATGCTTCTTTCAAATTCGGCTGCTATGTTAAATATTCTCAAGAAGCTTTTGGCATTATTTACATTGTGCTTTTAGGCTATGTTTCCACTATTGCATCCCCAAAGTCGCGTGATTTACACTGCGACTTTGTTATGCGATTTGTGATGCGATGTCATGCGACCGGTAAAGCCATGTGAGAACAAGTTGCACCGAAGTAGGAACAAAGTAGTGCAAGAACCTTTTTTGGAGTCGCTGCGACTTGAGTCACACCAATTAGAATGGGGGCCATTGAAATACATGGGTTTTGACTTGTCATGCGACTTGCACAACATCTCGCAGTAGTGGAAACAGAGCTTTAAGGAACAGAGCCTTAAGGAAAATTGACGTCCTTTTTTCGCACAAATAGAGCTTTCTTTTGGTAGTATTTGATCATCTCTGCAGTTTTTATTTTTTGCGCTATAAACAAAAAAAGAGCGACAATTTTGAAAAAAAAAACATTATTTTGTACTCTTTGCTATAATAAATATCCCCATTTTTTTTTTAAAGCAATAGGGGATAGATTTATGGCATTTTTATTATTATTTTTTTTTTTTATTACTAATGGCGGTGATTTTTATTAGGACTGCGACATTATGGCAGACACATCGGACACTTTTGACACATTTTTGGGACCATTGGCATTTATACAGCGATCAGTGCTATAAAAATGCACTGATTACTGTAAAATGTCACTGGCAAAGAAGGGGTTAACACTAGGGGGCGATCAAGGGGTTAATTTTGTTCCCTCTTTGTGTTCTGACTGTAGGGGGAGGGGACTGACGTAGAAGAAATGACAGATCGTGGTTCCTAGCTATTAGGAACATACGATCTGTCTCTCCTCACAGAACAGAACAGGGATTTGTGTGTTTACGTCTGTGTTCTGCCACTCGTGCCCGCGATCACTCATGGCCAACAGTCATTGTAACCGTCGGCCACGAGCATCGGCACCCCCGCAGTGCAGTGGGCGCATGCGCGCGCCTGCTATCCCGTTCCCGCGAGCTGACGTATAACGTAAGATGTTACGCGCCGACCTACCACAGTATGATGAAAAGCGGTTAAGAGAATTGAATTGTCATGTTTGCTTTTGTTTTTCCAAAAATTGGCATAAAAAGTAGCAAAAAACATCTTTTTTGGGCGGGGGGGGGGGTTGTCCCTGAATGGCAGTTTGGAAATGTGGTCACCCTACCACCTAACCAATTGTCCCTTGGATCCTGTTCCCTCACAACTACTACGGTCACCCTCTTCTTCTATCCTATGCTCCCTCACCCACATCTTCAATCTCTCCCTCTCTAGTGGCATCTTCCCCTCCCCTCTAAAACATGCGCAGATCACTCCCATTATTAAAAAGCCCTTACTGGACCCTACCAACCTGAACAACTTAAGACCCATCTCATTGCTCCCATTCACCTCTAAACTTCTAGAACGCTTAGTCTACAACCGTCTTAGTTCCTACCTCAGTGAAAATAACCTTCTTGACCCCTTACAGTCTGGCTTTCGCTCGCTGCACTCCACGGAAACTGCCTTACCAAAACTCACTAAGGATTTACTAACTGCTAAAACCAACAGCCAGTACTCCATACTCCTACTACTTGACCTCTCTGCGGCCTTTGATACTGTTGACCACCCGCTCCTTCTCAATAAACTACATTCCCTTGGCCTCCGAGATTCTGCTCTATCCTGGTTCTCTGCCTATTTATCACAGCGCTCCTTCAGTGTCACCTACAATTCTGTCTCCTCCTCTCTATTGCCCCTTTCTGTGGGGGTCCCCCAAGGCTCAGTTCTTGGACCCCTTCTCTTCTCTAACTGACATATCAGCATGGATGTCGCACCACTTCCTTAAACTAAATCTCTCTAAAACTGAGCTATTAATATTCCCCCCCGCCCCTGCCCCCTCCATGACTTTACCATCAAAATCAACAATGCAACCATCAGTCCCTCCCCTCACGCCAGGGTACTAGGTGTAATCCTAGACTCTGACTTGTCATTTCAGCATCAAATCCAATCTTTGTCAAAAGTTTGTAGAATTCACCTCCGTAACATCTCTAAAATTCGCCCCTTTTTAACAAATGAAACCACCAAGCTCCTCATTCACTCCCGTGTTATCTTTCGCCTTGACTATTGCAACTCCCTTCTCATTGGCCTACCTCTCCATAGGCTATCCCCTCTTCAGTCTATCATGAATGCTGCTGCCAGACTTATCCACCTTACCAACTGCTCAGTGTCTGCCAACCCTCTACTCCAATCCCTACACTGGCTCCCAATCACCCAACGAATTAAATTCAAAATACTAACCACAACATACAAAGCCATTCACAACTCTGCCCCGAGCTACATCACTAATCTTGTCTCCAAATATCACCCAAATCGACCTCTCCGCTCTTCTCAAGACCTCCTGCTTTCAAGCTCTCTCATCACCTCCTCCCATGCTCGTCTCCAGAATTTCTGCAGAGCCTCTCCCATCCTCTGGAACTCGCTACCTCCATCTATCCGCTATCCCCTACTCTTGCTACCTTTAGGCGATCCCTGAAAACTCATCTCTTCAGGAAAGCCTATCACGTCTCCAACTAATCTCCTACCACTTCCACCAGCTCATTCCCCACAGTTACAACCTTTTGTACCACCTGCCCCAGCCTATTAGATTGTAAGCTCTTCTGAGCAGGGCCCTTTTAATCCTTGTATTTTATTGTATTATAACTGTATTGTCTCCCTTTTATATTGTAAAGTGCTGCGTAAACTGTTGGCGCTATATAAATCCTGTATAATAATAATAATATGCATACATATATTATATGAAAAATATATACTTTAAAAAATATATATTACAAAGACTAATATGTAAAAAGTATATATAAAAGAATGTACACATAATATGGTCATAGATAGAAAAATTTCTGTGATGTAAAAAATTGAGACAAAGATAAATCATTTCAGAACTTTCTCCACCTTTAATGTGATCTATATACTGTACAACTCAGTTGAACAACAAACTGAAATCTTTTAGGTGGAGGGAAGTAAAAATAAAAGAATAAAATAATATGGTTGCATAAGTGTGCACACCCTTACACTAATACTTTGTTGAAGCACCTTTTGATTTTATTACAGCACTCAGTGTTTTTGGGTATGAGTCTATCAGCATGGCACATCTTGACTTGGCAATATCTGCCCACTCCAAATCTGTCAGATTGTGCATCTCTTGTGCACAGTCCTCTTCAGACCCCCCACAGATTTAAATGGGATTAAGGTCTGGGCTCTGGCTGGGCCATTCCAAAACTTTAGTCTTCTTCTGGTGAAGCCATTCCTTTGTTGATTTGGATGTATGCTTTGAGTCGTTGTCATGCTAAAAGATGAAGTTCCTCTTCATGTTCAGCTTTCTAGCAGAAGCCTGAAGGTTTTGTGCCAATATTGACTGGTAGTTGGAACTGTTCATAATTCCCTCTACCTTGACTAAGGCCCCTGTTCCAGCTGAGGAAAAACAGCCCCAAAGCATGATGCTGTCACCACCATGCTTCAAAGTGGGTATTGTGTTCTTTTGGTGATGTGCAGTGTGGTTTTTGGAAAGCTTATATCATATATCTTTTGGAAATATGGCCTAAAAGTTCAACCTTGGTTTCATCAGACCATAACACATTTTCCCACATGCTTTTGGAAGACTTCAGATGTGTTTTTGCAAAATTTAGCCAGGCTTGGATGTTTTTCTTTGTAAGATAAGGCTTTTGCCTTGCCACTCTACCCCATACCCCTAGACATATGAAGAATACGGGAGATTGTTGTCACATGTCACATTATCACACACATAGGTTGGACTTGATGGACTTGTGTCTTTTTTCAACCTCACCTACTATGTAACTATGTACTATGTACCACACAGCCAGTACTTGCCAGATATTCCTGCGGTTCCTCTAATGTTGCTGTAGGCCTCTTGGCAGCCTCCCTGACCACTTTTCTTCTCGTCTTTTCATCAATTTTGGAGGGACATCCAGTTCTTGGTAATGTCATTGTTGTGCCATATTTTATCCACTTGATGATGACTGTCTTCACTGTGTTCCATGGTATATCTAATGCCTTGGAAATTCTTTTGTACCCTTCTCCTGACTGATACCTTCTAACAATGAGATCTCTCTGATGCTTTGGAAGCTTTCTGCGGACCAGGACTTTTGCTGTAGGATGTGACTAAGAAAATGTCAGGAAAAACCTACTAGAACAGCTGAACTTTATTTGGGGTTAATCAGAGGCACTTTAAATGGCGGCAGGTGTGTACTGACTCCTATTTAACATGAGTTTGAATGTGATTGCTTCAGGCTGGGTTCACACTGGTGCGACACGACAGCCGTCCTACTTTGGATCCGACTTTGCCCTGCGACATGAAGCCGGCATGTGTCCGACTTTCAATGAACGGGGATCCGACTTGGATCCCCGCCAATGCCCGACACTGTGTTTGGTATGAATCTTTAGGGGGAACTCCATGCCAAATTTTAAATAAAAATCCGGCATGGGTTCCCCCTCCAAGAGCATACCAGGCCCCTGGGTCTGGTATGGACCTTGAGGGGAACCCCCTACGCCGAAAAAACGGCGTGGGGGGTCCCCCCCAATCCATACCAGACCCTTATCCGAGCACGCAGCCCGGCCGGACAGGAATGGGGGTGGGGACGAGCGAGCGCCCCCCCCTCCTGAACCGTACCAGGCCGCATGCCCTCAACATGGGGGGTTGTTGCCTTGGGGGAGGGGGGCGCGCTGCGGCCCCCCCACCACAAAGCACCTTGTCCCCATGTTGATGAGGACAAGGGCCTCTTCCCGACAACCCTGGCCGTTGGTTGTCGGGGTCTGCGGGCGGGGGGCTTATCGGAATCCGGGAGCCCCCTTTAATAAGGGGGCCCCCAGATCCCGGCCCCCCACCCTATGTGAATTGAGTATGGGGTACATGGTACCCCTACTCATTCACCTAGGGAAAAAGTGTCAATTTAAAAAAAAAACACTACACAGATTTTTAAAGTATTTTATTAGACAGCTCCGGGGGTCTTCTTCCGACTTCGGGGGTCTCTCCGGTTCTTCTCCGCGCTCTCCGGGTCTTCTGCCGGGCTCCTCCTCTCTCTTCTGCTCTTTTGCCGCTCTTTTGCTAAAGAGGAGGAGCCCGGTCTGCTGCCTTCTTCTCTTCGGGGGTCTCTCCGGTTCTTCTCCGCGCTCTCCGGATCTTCTGCCGGGCTCCTCCTCTCTCTTCTGCTCTTTTGCCGCTCTTTTGCTAAAGAGGAGGAGCCCGGTCTTCAATCTTCTGCCTTCTGCCCTCTTCTCTTCTCCTGATGTTGACACGACGCTCTCTGGGGCTAGAATGCTCTCTGTGCGCTCTGCTCTGACTTATATAGGCGGTGACCCCGCCCCCTTATGCCGTCACAGTCTCTGGGCATGCTGGGACTGTGACGTTTTAGGGGGCGTGGTCATCACCCGATGACCACGCCCCCTGTATGCCGTCATAGTCCCAGCATGCCCAGGGACTGTGACGGCATAAGAGGGCGGGGTCACCGCCTATATAAGTCAGAGCAGAGCGCACAGAGAGCATTCTAGCCCCAGAGAGCGTCGTGTCAACATCAGGAGAAGAGAAGAGGGCAGAAGGCAGAAGATTGAAGACCGGGCTCCTCCTCTTTAGCAAAAGAGCGGCAAAAGAGCAGAAGAGAGAGGAGGAGCCCGGCAGAAGATCCGGAGAGCGCGGAGAAGAACCGGAGAGACCCCCGAAGAGAAGAAGGCAGCAGACCGGGCTCCTCCTCTTTAGCAAAAGAGCGGCAAAAGAGCAGAAGAGAGAGGAGGAGCCCGGCAGAAGACCCGGAGAGCGCGGAGAAGAACCGGAGAGACCCCCGAAGTCGGAAGAAGACCCCCGGAGCTGTCTAATAAAATACTTTAAAAATCTGTGTAGTGTTTTTTTTTTTAAATTGACTTTTTCCCTAGGTGAATGGGTAGGGGTACTATGTACCCCATACTCAATTCACATAGGGTGGGGGGCCGGGATCTGGGGGCCCCCTTATTAAAGGGGGCTCCCGGATTCCGATAAGCCCCCCGCCCGCAGACCCCGACAACCAACGGCCAGGGTTGTCGGGAAGAGGCCCTTGTCCTCATCAACATGGGGACAAGGTGCTTTGGGCTGGGGGGGCCGCAGCGCGCCCCCTCCCCCAAGGCACCAACCCCCCCATGTTGAGGGCATGCGGCCTGGTACGGTTCAGGAGGGGGGGGGGCGCTCGCTCGTCCCCACCCCCATTCCTGTCCGGCCGGGCTGCGTGCTCGGATAAGGGTCTGGTATGGATTGGGGGGGACCCCCGCACGCCGCCTTTTCGGCGTAGGGGGTTCCCCTCAAGGTCCATACCAGACCCAAGGGCCTGGTATGCTCTTGGAGGGGGAACCCATGCCGGATTTTTATTTAAAATTTGGCGCGGAGTTCCCCCTCAAGATCATCTGAGCACAAGTCGCGTGCCGAAGTCGGATCATGCGAGACGGCAATCCGACTTTGATCCGACTTCAATGATAGTCAATAGGCTGAAGTAGGATCAAAGTCGGACCAAAGTAGTACAGGGAGCATTTCTAAAGTCGGAACGACTTGTGTCGGACCAGTTAGGACGGCTCCCATAGGGAAACATTACATTTCACACGTCATGCGACATGAGCTCCCAATGTCGGAGCGTTTGTCGGACCAGTGTGAACCCAGCCTAATTCTGAATGCAGCTACATCCCCAGTTATAAGAAGGTGTGCACACTTATGCAAAGACATTATTTTAGTTTTTTTTATTTTTACTCTCCCCCCCTAAAAGATTCCAATGTGTCTTTCAATGGAGTTGTACAGTTTATAGGTCACAATAAAGGTGGAAAAAGTTCTGAAATTATTTATCTTTGTCTCAATTTTTACATCACAGAAACCTGACATTTTAACAGGGGTGTGTAGACTTTTTATATCCACTGTATATACCAACATAAGTATCAATAAACTTTATGTGTATTGGAAAAAATATATTTTTTAAAATGATCTTAAGGAATATTTAATAGCAATGGTACATATGGGCAGAGAACATCTGTAGTCAGGTTATGTCAGAAATGGTGTGTAGGGGATTTAACAGTAGCGATCGAAGATACCTATAAAAGGCACAAATGCCAGTAGGGGTATATAGGAGGATCCATACATGGCTGCACATGAAGTCACATCCACTAACCCAAACATGCATATGTATAGACCATAATGGAGACATACAGACCCATACATGTATACATGTATGCATGTTTGAGTCAGTGGATGTGATCCTCCTATATACCCCTACTGACATTTGTGCCTTTTATAGGTAGCTTCGATCGCTACCGTTAAATCTCCTACACACCATTTCTGACATACACTGACTACAGATGTTCTCTGCCCATACATACCATTGCTATTAAATATTCCTTAAGATCATTTTAAAATAATAATAATAATAATAAGCATAAAGTTTACGGATACTTATGTTGGTATATATATATATATATATATATATATATATATATATATATATATATGTATATATATGAAATATTATTATTATGATTATCACTATTATTATTATCATTTTTAATGCGATTCTTATCCATTTATATTGTTGTTAATTTAGTAGCCAAATAATCAACTAACCTTTTAACCTTTATGTGTACATATACGATATATACTTTATTTATTTATTTTTATATATATATATATATATTTTTTTTTTTTTTTTTTTATATCATGTATCCCTTATATATATTTTTTATATCTATGATCATATTAGGTGTACATTTTTATATATATTTTTTTTACATATTAGTTTTTGTAATATATATATTTTTTAAAGTATATATATTTTTAATTTCAGCGTATGTGAATAATGATTTATGTATGCATACATTATGCATGCATGTTGCACATTTTTAACCATTTTTAAAGCTTTTTATGCTTTTTTTCTCAATGTACCATCCTTTTGGCTATATAATCAGTGTCTATCCAGGCCCAACCTATAATATTATTTCCATGTGATTGCTTGTGTGTGCTGGAGCTTGGTGTCCCACTGTCAGCCTGGGCACATAAATAGCACCTTTCCAGAACTGCCATGTTAGGCCTTCAGAAGGAGCTGATGCTCCGAGTGCATAGCCTGTCTATTCTGCCCATCCTAAACAGCCTCTCCTCGATGTCTGTTCACTTGCGGTGACGTCATTTCCATGCGTTCCACGCCGACTGGTTCCGGCCGACTTCCTGGTGGCCACAGGACTGTCTAACCGGTCCCCTGCCATCTCTTTCATGCCTGGATGACGGTCTTGGACGCCTGGAGAGTTACCCCCCACACACACAGATGAGTTTGTATTCCATTTTTATCTTGTGAGTGTACCTTATACTTTGCGATTAAAACTTTGCTTTAATACTACACTGAGGTGGCGCTTCCTGTGTTTTCCCCTCCTCCTTTTCTGTTCACAGAGCTGGCTCCCTCTGAGGATAGCTGCCACCATTCATTTTAAGAACTGTTCATTTTAAGTACTGATCTTCTAAGGACTAATGGACTCATATGTTTATTGGCTTATTATCCACATATACGTTTACAGATACTCCATCGTTTGCACTTACAGTTTCATTTTCTGCATTCATTTCAATGAGCGGGGCGTTTTGGGTGTGCTGTATACGCCCCAAAGATGCTGCTTGCAGGACTTTTTTTAACGTCCTTCAAGCGCACCACCCCTCGGGCTTTCATACTGGGGAGGCATGGGAGGCAGTTTTCAGGTGCTTTACAGGCGCTATTTCTAGCGCTAAAACGCCTAAAAGCGGCTTTCAGTGTGAAAGTAGCCTAAGGGCAAGAAATGAGGGTAAACTCCTTGATGGGGCACAGATACCAAAAAAAAGACGTGATAGAGGAACTTAACGATCCCCCACTTTATCTAAACTTAAAGAAAATGGCTTTGGATCTACTATAGGATTTATTTCAGAACCTTTTCTTTATATTTATATTATTTATTTTTAATCTTAGACTCTTAACTATCCTTTCGGCCCCACATCCAATTAATGTCCAAAGCTTGCCGCCTTACTCTCCACAACATCTCCAAGATACGCCCTTTCCTAATCAACGACACCACAAAGCTCCATGCTCACTCCCTGGTCATCTCTCACCTCGGCTACGGCAACTCCCTCCTCATTGGCTTACCTTTTTATAAGCTATTCCCCCTTCAGTCCATAATGAATGCTTCTGCCAGACTCATTCACCTTACCCCTCTCTGTCAATCCCTCCATTGGCTTTAGGGGCGGCTCCAGACATTTTTTTTGGGGGGTGCTGTGTGGGTACTGAAAGTATAAGTGGTGGTGCTAATGCGGCACGCGTCGCCCTCTTGTGGGCGTGGTCAAAAGTGGGTGTGGCCAAAAAGTGTGTGTTTTTTCATTGTCTCTCCCATTGTATAGATAAAATAGGACCTTCAGGCAGACATAATTGATTGTGGGCGTAAAACAAGCCCAAATGGAACCAGCGATGATAAACCCCAGCATGTATAAGGGTCAGCAATGACAACCCCTAGTACATGTTAGGGCCAGCCAGAACACCCAGCTCAGCACAACAGTGAGCAGCATGCAGTGGAGGTCAGTGAGCAGTACACAGCATACAGTGCAAAGCAGGAGTGACCCCTTAGAGTGCCCAGATTAGGAGTGAGCCCTTAGAGTGCAAAGAGAAAGAGAGTGACCCCATAGAGAGAGTGCCCCTTTTAGAGGGCCAAGAGCAGGAGAGTAACCCCATACACAGTGCCTAAAGCAGGAGGGTGACCCCATGCACAGTGCCCACAGCAGGAGGGTGACCCCATACACAGTGCCCACAGCAGGAGGGTGACCCCATACACAGTTCCCACAGCAGGAGGTTGACCCCATACACAGTGCCCACAGCAGGAGGGTGACCCCATACACAGTGCCCACAGCACAACGGTGACCACATACACAGTTTCCACAGCACAACAGTGACCCCATACACAGTGCCCACAGCACAAAGGTGACCCTATTCACAGTGCCCACAGCACAAAGGTGACCCCATTCACAGCGTCCACAGCACAACAGTGACCCAATACACAGTGCCCACAGGAGGGTGACTCTATACACAGTACCCACAGCACAATGGTGACCCCATGCACAGAGCACACTGCAGGAAGGTAACCCCATACACAGTACCCACAGCACAACAGTGACCCCATACACAGTGCCCACAGCAGGAGGGTGACCCCATACACAGTGCCCACAGCACAACGGTGACCCCATACACAGTGCCCACAGCACAACGGTGACCCCTTACACAGTGCCCACAGCAGGAGGGTGACCCCTTACACAGTGCCCACAGCAGGAGGGTGACCCCATACATAGTGCCCACAGCAGGAGGGTGACCTCCTACACAGTGCCCACAGCACAATGGTGACCCCATACACAGTGCCCACAGCACAATGGTGACCCCATACACAGTGCCCACAGCACAATGGTGACCCCATACACAGTGCCCACAGCACAACTGTGACCCCATACACAGTGCCCACAGCACAACGGTGACCCCATACACAGTGCCCACAGTAGGAGGGTGACCCCTTACACAGTGCCCACAGCAGGAGGGTGACCCCATACATAGTGCCCACAGCAGGAGGGTGACCCCTTACACAGTGCCCACAACAGGAGGTGACCCCATACACAGTGCCCACAGCACGACAGTGACCACATACACAGTGCCCACACCACGACAGTGAACTCATACACAGTGCCCACAGCATGACAGTTACCCCATACACAGTGCCCACAGCACAATAGTGACCCCATACACAGTGCCCGCAGCACAACGGTGACCCTATACACAGAGCACACTGCAGGAAGGTGACCCCATACACAGTGTCCACAACACAACATTGACCCCATACACAGTACCCACAGCACGACGGTGACCCTATACACAGTGCCCACAGCAGGAGGGTGACCCCATACACAGTGCCCACAGCACAACAGTGACCCCTTACACAGTGCCCACAGCAGAAGGGTGACCCCATACACAGTGCCCACAGCACAACGGTGACCCCATACACAGTGCCCACAGCAGGACGGTGACCCCTTACACAGTGCCCACAGCAGGAGGTGACCCCATACACAGTGCCCACAGCAGGAGGGTGACCCCATACATAGTGCCCACAGCAGGAGGGTGACCCCTTACACAGTGCCCACAGCAGGAGGGTGACCCCATACACAGTGCCCACAGCACGACAGTGACCACATACACAGTGCCCACACCACGACAGTGAACTCATACACAGTGCCCACAGCATGACAGTGACCCCATACACAGTGCCCACAGCACAATAGTGACCCCATACACAGTGCCCGCAGGAGGATGACTCCATACACAGTACCCACAGCACAACTTTGACCCGATGCACAGAGCACCCTGCAGGAAGGTGACCCCATACACAGTGTCCACAACACAACAGTGACCCCATACACAGTACCCACAGCACAACGGTGACCCCATACACCGTGCCCACAGCAGGAGGGTGACCCCATACACAGTGCCCACAGCACAACGGTGACCCCTTACACAGTGCCCACAGCAGGAGGGTGACCCCTTACACAGTGCCCACAGCAGGAGGGTGACCCCATACATAGTGCCCACAGCAGGAGGGTGACCTAATACACAGTGCCCACAGCACAACGGTGACCCCATACACAGTGTCCACAGCACAACAGTGACCCCATAGTCCAACAGTGCAATGTTATGGGGACACCTGATCATCATTTGGGCACTGTAAGTAGCAGGCACACGCACTCCTGATCTGCGTGGTATTCTAATGATTGCAGTACATGTCTCCAAGCCCAATGAGAGGGATGAAAGCAGAGGATTTCCCTCAGAGTGTCCACTGTTCAGTCCAGATTAGGCATGCCCCTCAATCAGTGTAATGCAGCATGGGGCTATAGATCAGAGGACTGGAAAGCCCCCCTCCCTTCCAGGCTCAGCAGCTACAATAAAAACACAAGATGCCTGCAGCAGTGATCAGCCTTGCTCCTCCTAAGCCTTCCTCCTCGGACCACACCATGTAACACACACACCCCTCTTTTCCTCTGACACTGGCAGGCTCAGTAAGCCCTGTAGACTGTAATGCACTAAGTGCAGCAGCTCGTTCTGCTCCGTCACTCCTCCCCCCACCATATAAGTAAACACAGCTTCTCTCCTCCTCTCTCTCCTTAGAATACCTGCTTCCTCCAGGTTTCCTGGGGCACTGCACAGGGCTGGGCTCTCTCTGCTGCTTCCATCCAAATTCTTCTATTGGCGGCAAATGCAGGAGACCAGCACTGGATCAATCCGCCACTGATGCAGGCTCCTCACCACCCAGCCCCTGCTGAGTCTAACTAATCATTAGCGGCTTATTCGGCTGTATCCCTCCACTTTACAAAAGATTCCCTAGCCTCTTGCAGACAGGATTCACAGCAGGTACCAAATAATTTGTTTAAAATCCTGTGACTGTACTGTAATACCTCTGTGGAAATTTTGGGGGTGCTATGAGGGTGCTTGAAGAATTTTTGGGGGAGCTTCGGCACACCCAAGCACCCACCTGGCGCCGCCACTGATTGGCTTCTACTCACCCAATTAATTAAATTCAAAATACTGACAATAACTTACAAAGCCATCAGCCCCCAGCTACATCACTAACCTGGTCTCAAAATACCAAACAAATCATTCTCTTCGTTCCTGCTGACCTCCTGCTCTCTAAATCCCTTGTCACTTCTTCACATGCTGTCCTCCAGCAATTCTCCCAAGCCTCTCCCATTCTCTGGAAATCCCTATCCCAATCTGTTTGACTATCTCCTACTCCTATGTCCACTTTTAGATAATCCCTGAAAACCCTTCTCTTTAGAGAGGCCAACCCTGCCCCCACCTAACAACTGTACTTTTATTTTTCTCCATCGGCTCATCCTCCACAGTTATTAACTTTTGTATCTCTTGACCTTTCCTCTTAGATTGTAAGCTGTAATGAGCAGGGCCCTCTGACTCCTATTGTATTAAATTGTAATGTAATTGTACTGTCTGCCCTTAAGTTGTAAAGTGCTGCGTAAACTGTGTGCGCTATATAAATCCTGTATTATAATAATAATAATAAATAATAATAATTTATTTATGTTGCCTGTGTACAGGATAAATTTAAAGTTTTTTTTTTTTTTTAAATGACATAGTATGCAAACATTTTCTACCATAGTCCAAATGAACTGCAAAGAGAGTGCTATGTTTGGCATGACTAGATATATATTCAAACACCTTATTAATCTTGCAGTAGTTTCCATAACTATTTACTGAACATATTAAACAGATGAACCTGAGGCTCGGTTCACACAGGGGCAACACGACTCTGGCCGCGACTTTGCGAGGCGACCTGGACACGACCTGAGGGCGACACCACAGCGCGACTTGGGGCGACTTACAAGGCAACTTCAAGTCGCCTCCAGGACAGGCGACTTTCCAGTGGCCAATCAAACTACAATCAGCTCTGGGGGAGGGAGGGGTTTGCTTGAAAAAACCATCTTCTCTTACTGTGAAGTCGCTTCACTATAGACCACGATCCGACTTGTAGGCGACTTCCATTGAAATCAATGGGTACAAGTCGCCTAGAAGTCGCCTTGAAGTAGTACAGGGACCTTTTCTGAAGTCGGAGCGACTTCAGTAGCGTACATTAAGACGGCTCTCATTCACTTGAATGGAATTTCTGATGTTAAGCGACTTGGGGCGACTTGAGGTCTGACAAGTCGGATCCCAAGTCGCGGTAGTGTGAACCGGCACTGAAAGCAATTCTGAAAAAGAAGTGAAAGGTAGATGAGAAATGTTTACTTACCTTGGGTACATCTTCTCTGGAGATGGATGGATTAAACACCTTTTTTGCTAAATAATCAAGTGCTTCTCCAGTCTTAGTGTTACCTCCTTTATATACAATGCTTTGGAGAGCCAGTAACACTTCTTGAGTGGCTTCATAATCTGACAGTTCAATGCTCATCCTAGGATGATTAGAACGAGTGAATAAAATTCATATCTGCACAATTTTTAGCACTCACAAAAATGCATACATGTTGAATATTCTCAATAAAGATTGTACATTTCTCAGTCTGTTGCCTACAGGTGACATATACTGTATCTGTACCTTAACCACTTCCGGACCGCCACACGCCAATATACGTCCTAACTTTGAAGAGGGATATCTTTGTTATGGCAGCTAGCTGCCATAACCCTGGTATTCTCTTCTTCGGCCAGCGGTCCGGTTTCCGATAATAGTGGTCTCTGTAGCGGATTCGCCGCAAGATCACTTTTATCGACGACGGGAGAGGGGGCCCCTCCCGCCATGCTCCGGTAAGCGGCGGCAGCGGCGGAGGCCATCAGGTCCTTCAGGCTGGCTGGTTATGGAGACGAGTGAGGGGAAGATGGCCCCCACCCGTCTCCATACCATTGCAGGGCGGAAGCAATGTCAAAACGTCACTTCCGCCCATAGCTCTTAAAGGGCCATTTTTTTTTTTTTTTCAAATTAAATTTTTTTTTATTTGTTATTGCATTTTAGTGTAAATATGAGATCTGAGCTCTTTTTGACCTCAGATCTCATATTTAAGAGGTCCTGTCATGCTTTTTTTCTATTACAAAGGATGTTTACATTCCTTGTAATAGGAATAAAAGTGACACATTTTTTTTTAAAAGAACAGTGTAAAAATAAAAGGTAAAAAAAATAAGAAAAAAAAAGAAATTTTTAAACGCATCCCGTCCTGCCAAGCTCGAGTGCAGAAGTGAACGCATACGTGAGTAGCGCCCGCATATGAAAACAGTGTTCAAACCACACATGTGAGGTATCACCGTGATCGGTAGAATGAGAGCAATAATTCTAGCCCTAGACCTCCTCTGTAACTCAAAACATGCAACCTGTAGAATTTTTTAAACGTAGCCTATAGAGATTTTACTCGGCATACCATTATCTTTCACAATATAAAAAAAAATTGGGCTGACTTTACTGTTGTCTTATTTTTTAATTAAAAAAAGTGTATTTTTTCCAAAAAAAGTGCACTTGTAAGACCGCTGAGCAAATACGGTGTGACAGAAAGTATTGCAACGACCGCCATTTGTATAATGTTTGGGGGTTCTAAGTAATTTTCTAGCAAAAAAAATGTTTTTAACTTGTAAACAACAAATCTCAGAAAGAAGCTCGGTCCTTAAGTGGTTAATAAGTGTGATAATAATTGTGATAAGGGGACTATGACTATTGTGTATCATTTAGGCAAAAACATAACAGCACCAGGATTCTTCTGTGTGTAAATTTGTCACTTTCAATATTGACTTAGGAACTTTCTTATGTTGCTGTTTTACACTGTCATAAACTTGGCAGCAAAAATGAATATATCATACTGGCATTCTTCTTCAGCAACTATTTTAATGTATCGGTTCAAAGTGGACAGGCTGCATGGATAAATACACTGAAAGGACCTTCAGAGACTTTTTCAGATTTGAACACATTATTGTATTTATTTTTTTTTTAAATTTATTTCAGGTACTTATATAGCGCCATCAATTTACGTAGCGCTTTACATATACATTGTACATTCACATCAGTCCCTACCCTCAAGGAGCTTACAATCTAAGGGTATGTATTATACTCAATACAGTAATACCTCGGATTGCGAGTAACGCGATTAACGAGCGTTTCGCAATACGTGATATCCATTACCATTTACCACCAAATGAAAGCCCAATTTGTCCTCGAAAGAACACGGTATAATCCATTTGGATGTACGAAGTAGTTGTGATAATATGTACGGTTTTACTTACACATGTCAAAGTTGCCAAATTGTGCTTAGGCATTTAGATTTGTTTTATCCTTAGGCATGAAGGGGTTCATTTGGAACCACTAATCAATATGAGGATTAGAGTTGTCTATAGAATTTCCAGAACACCAGTGCTTCACAATCTAAAACATAATTTAATTATGAATAAGTTGCATAGTCACTTTGCAATGTGTTGGTATACAGTCAGGGCTTTTTTCAGGGGGAACTTGGTGGAACTCAGTTCCACCACCTCTGGCTCAGACCCTTTGTTGCCTGCTCACCACAATCACTTGTAAACACAGAAGTCTGGTTTCTGTGTTTACAAGTAACAGCTCTGAACTCTGTGTGTAACCCTCATGAACTCTGTATGTAATGCAATCCTGATATTTAATGCCCCTTTAAGACCCTTCTTCTGTTTGTGAAATATGACCAAACCCACTATTTGATGGGGTTTTGGGGGGGTCATGGTTGAGTTCCAGCACCTATTGTTTGAGAAAAAAAGCCCTGTATACAGTACTAGTGGTAATAATTAAATACTGTAGGTATTTAATTTCATACTGTTTGTAAATTTCATAGGGCTAGGTACATCTAATTTACTCCCTATGTAATAGTACTAGAGGCTGATAATAGGTTACTCAGGCACCAAGCACTACTTTGTGGAATAAGGAGAAAGTGTATACATGTGGGGGTTAATTGGGGGTTGATTTACAAAAGGAATAGAGATTGTTCACTTGGCAAAGTGTATATTCACTTAGCATAGTGAATGAGGTAAAGCTTTGTTCATACACAGTGAACATACATGTAGCTACATGAAAAGCCTTTAATTCATTTAGTAAACAGGCCCCAGGATCTGATTACCTTGTTGAATCTCCATAAACAGCAACTCCAAAACGTATTCCTTCTTTCCCAAGTACCTCTGTATTTTGAAATGAAGTAATCATACTACTTATAAAGTCTTTAATAATCTGGAAGTTTTCCTGTCCAACACTCCACGATTCATCTATCAGGAATACGATGTCTGCTGCCTCGGCAGATCTGCAGTCTGTACAACAAGGAAGGTGTACAAACATAAAGTATCACAGTGCCATTTATTAGCCAGATTCCATAGAAAAATGGTTAACATTTATTTCATCTTAAAACTCAGATCAACAAAATATATTTCTTAGGTTTTAAAAGGCAGGGCCCTCTAGATATCTATAGAGGTTGTTAAAACCCTTGTCTCCATTTCCACAGAGGAGAGAGCTGTTAAAAATGTTGTCTATGACTGCACTGCTTTAAGGTCAAGATTTTCCTTTTTTTAGAGTTAGAATTTGATGTTTGCATTGTTGTCTGTGACCCCAGAGGGGAGATTTCCTATAACTTTCATTCCATGTGACACCAGGGCAGGAAATGAGGAAAATGTCTTCAATTTTGAAGGATTGAAGACAAATCCTGCAAAAAATAAAACATCACAATTCTACTAACAAAAGTGATTTTGTTGATGTCTGTTTCTGCATTGGTGAGATTTCTTATTATCTTCAGACCCTCTGAACTGCCTACCCCTCCCATTACAAGAGCAGGAAAAGGAAATCTCTCCAGTTGGACATTGAGACAACAATTAACACATTTCAGAGACTCTAAAGCCTCGTACATATGGTACGGTTGTTGACCAACTGAGCGTCTGATTTTTGTCTTAAGGGCGTGTGCCAGGATCTTGTCTTGCATACTAATGTTACACAATTGTCGTGCCACAAACATGAACGTAGTGACGTACTACGAGGAATTTCCGCTCTTGAGCACCACCCTTTGGGTCCCTTCTGCTAATTTTGTGTTTGGTGAACATTGATTCTGAGCATGCATGTTTGTACTTTCGACTTTTTGTGTGACGGATTTGTGTACTGACCATACGAAAATCTGACGTCAAACCGTTGTCCGCTGAAGATTTGCTAGCCTGTCATCTAACATTTGTTGGCAGAAAGTTGGACAACAATTGTCAAAAGGAGCGTACTAATGGTAAGATTTTAGAACAACAGTCTGTCAACAGACAATCCCCTGCTAACAATCGTACCGTGTGTACGAGGCTTAATACTTCTCCACTATATATAATGAAAAAAATCATAAAATACAAATAACCTTTTACAGTGCTTCACTTGTTTATTTCCGCTATGAGTATTACTGAATGTCATACCTTCTAATTGGCCCAGTGCTGTCCATTTTGTCAAAAAAGCTGTGAGTGTGAAAATCCTGAAGTGTAATAATATCTTCATAGTGTCCAATTTTTTCCGCTTGTTCTGCTTTTATTACTCTTAATGCTGAAGTTCTATTGAAAATATTTTGTAATGGGATCTGTAAGGTACAATCAGAAAATCTCAGAAAAATGTACAATACAAGAATTCAGCCATGATGGGTTAACATCTCTGGGGGTGGGTGGTTGTGGCACCAGAGTGAAATCATTGTTGGGTGGTGGGTTATCATTATTAATGAGCCTCTGTATCAGTGTAAATAATAGAACAGGAATTGGCAATGTGTGTATCAAACCTGGTCCATCTAATCCAATATAACATACAAAAGAAAACCTAGTACTCAAGGCACGGTGTTACCCCTCTGGATTTTAAAAGGCAGGCCAGGTATTCATGTAAAAAAACGTTTTATATATTTATTGAAATCACACAGTAAAATTGCATTAGCAAGAAGGGTATAATAATCAAGTATATATATACGTTATACAATGGAAAACCACTGCAAGAACTCTGCTGGCTGGAGTGTACACTCCTACAACTGAAAGCCGGCCATTGAATAATGCAACATGGGATTTGTGTCAAAAATAGCCAATTGTAGTGTCTCTAAAGGTGGAAAAAAAAGACAACAAAAGATGATGAGGGTGCTAAGAGGAAGCATATTCTGAGTCAGCAAGAAGCCAATCTGTATTGGCTGAACACTATATTAAGCAAAGTTTGTCCACAAATATAGTGGACTGAGTAAATCTATACAAAACGTATAAGTAAACGTATAAGTAAAGCAGAATAGAAATACATTTCTGATGCTATAACATCTATATATATATATATATATATATATATATATGTGCAAGCAAGCATGCAGCTTTTTGCTAAGAGCAAAATTATGAGAAAAGATTTTTAAATACATAGTATGTTTCTTACTAAATTGTACTAATATTCCTTATATCTATATTGTAGAACACTTTCCGATTCTCCAAATGACATTAAGCCTCTGAGGAAGGACTACACAGTCTGAAACATGTCAGGCGTCATTTTGTAGCATGTACTCTCGCTAGCCCATTAACGCACATAGGGTAGCTGAGATCCATGGCAGTGTTTGTATCCAATTTTTTTGCTACTAACATTGTATAACGTATATATATCCTTGCTTATTATACCCTTCTTGCTAATACAATTTTACTGTGTGATTTCAATAAATATTTACAAAAAAAATTTTACATGAATACCTGGTCTGCCTTTTAAAATCCAGAGGGGTCACACCGTACCTTGAGCACTAGGTTTTCTTTTCTCTCTATCAGGATATGACATATTGTTATTATGTTGGAATTACATATAGATTATAATCAAAGACTTTTCCATGGTATCTGTGTTTATATTTACTTATGACATTTCTTGGAATAAGTAAGAAGGGGTACTTATGTACCCCATACTAATTTCCAGATTCTGATAAGTTCCCCCCTCTGCAAGGTACCCTTTTGAAGGCATGTGGCGAGGTACAGTGAGGAGGACTGCACACTTACTGGCCTCCCTTTCCTGCAGTACAAACAAATGGCCTCAGAGCCTCCACAGTGTAAGCACAAGCATTAAAATATATAGGCAGAGGGCAGGTGAGCCTAGAGGAAGCCCACCCCTCCTTAAAGACACATGGGCACACTGGACACCCAGCATATAGCACAATAGCAGTGAAGGGGTCCAGTGCGTTCCCTCACCAGTATTTCAACAGTACAAATAAATGACCACTGCCCCCACCTATAACTGGCCTTTACAGCAAGGAGAACATGGAAGGGTGATGCAGCTCAACTGACTGATGAGGTCGGCCTCTCTTATATCTCCTGTCCTGGCCCCATTGAGGATGAGACAGAGGAAGCCGAAGGACAGGAGGGACATGAGTGCCTGATGTGGATGATTCCGGGCTGGCAGCTTGTCAGGGTTCTGGAGACTGGAGTATGCAGCGATGTGCAGAGCTGGAGCAGGAGACAGCCAGGCAGGCACCTGAGGGTTAACAGAAGCCAGGATCATAGACAGAAGCAGAGTCTCAGGAATAGCCAGGGTCGTCAGCATGCGGGCAGCGGGGTATCAAATCATTGACAGAGCCAGAGTCAGGAACGGATCCGGGTCAGAGGTGAGCAGCAGAACAGAAAAAGGATACACAGCCAAGGTCAAAGAACAAGCCAGGTCAGCAACTAGAAGAGCACACAGGATCAGATCAGGACACAGAACACAGCTGAAGATTAGTCAGCAAGGGATAGGAGGTTAGACTCCCTTTAAATAGGCCGTCTGGGGATTATGCCCGCGCGTGTGCGCATGCGCACCCATGATCGCGGACTCTCGTGCGCATGCACACCCACAATCGTGGACTCTCGTGTGCATGCGCACCTGCGATCGCGGACGCTCACGCACACATGCGATCGTGGGCCCTCACACACATGCGCACGCCTGTTAGCCGTTTTTAGGGAAACTCTATGCGCTTGCGCACATCTATGTGCCAGACGTCTGACAGGGATTCCCTGACACCGACCAGTCTGCAACCAACCAAATTATACTGTCTAACAGTATGTGTTAAAAAAAAGGGGTTTTATTTGCACACATTTGCAAATACATGTGTAATCTGCAGAGACACTTCAACGCACCCCAGTATCCCAGTATTATCTGCAACCCTCCCTGCAAGGCCATCATTTCCACATCTGGTCCCCAAAAGGGAATGTGAGAGGTTTTGTATATTAAGGGGCCCTACATATCCAGGTTCCCCCAGAGGAATGAGTATGGAGCACATGAGTACCCCATTTTATGAATTCCCCTGATATATAAAAAGTAAATAAAGCACAAACACCATGACAAAGTCCTTTATTTTTAAACATGTAAATAATAACCCAAAATGTAAATTCAGCATCAATCATGATGATCCGCCACCACCATGACCTGTTGCTCGATGAAAT
Organism: Lithobates clamitans; assembly: GCA_037952925.1. Taxonomy (NCBI): domain Eukaryota; kingdom Metazoa; phylum Chordata; class Amphibia; order Anura; family Ranidae; genus Lithobates; species Lithobates clamitans. The sequence goes on from JBBGZY010001277.1 coordinate 3,250,672, forward strand.
TGCTCCACTGCATGGTGATTCTTCCCTGTTACTACTCCCATCACACAACAAATCCCCATTCCTTCTTCTGCTTTTTAAACAAATTGACAAGTGGTCATAGGCAATGTCATTGTCAAATCTGGTCAATGATGATGCATATGGCACAATCAATAGTACATAAAGGATTTTGTTTACCCGTCTTTTGAGAGTATTACTTAGCCATCCAATTTGCCCAGATTCTACAATTAATTGCTTCTCCTTCCTTAACAACATGGGTAGAACTAGAAGTGAGGTTAACACACCCTGTACCTCTCCACCAACCACCTTATGTGAAATTCCAATGATACTATGAAACCTACAGTATGTATGAATTTGCTGTCCTCTACTGTTAGCTGCTAAAAACACAGAATTAAGTATAATTTAGTATTAGCACTTCCAGTCTCTGGTGGGATGGCTTAAAAAAAGTGGAGAGAGAGAGAGAAAGTCTCAGCCACATGTCCTATCTATTCTGCTAAATCCACTCCAAAACAGACTGTTATGCAAATATTCCTATGTTCCAATAGCTTCCATAGCTTTTTGAGTGTGTTTCTGAATCCTTGTGACAGACAGAGTATCTATGTCCTATTTCAATTATCTCAAATGCACAATGCCAGATAGCTAGGTCTGTGCTACAATATATGTGTGGTGATCACCTTCCAGTATATTAGTAGGTAAACTTGTTTAATGCAATAGAGTTTAACTGCAGCCCTGTTATTTGAGTTAACCCTGTCTCTTCTGGTCTGAGATTCTATAACTAGTTTTAGCTCAGGGCTCAGTAGCCAGCATAGGCTTGAGCCAGGTTAGGCATTCAATAGCCCCTTCTGGTGGTTAGAGATCCGGTTGCATGTCTTATTAAAAACAACAGGGAGGCACTAAAAAGCAGAATAAAAAGTTCCAGTGCAACACTGTAGTTCCCACATTTGAGAAACTGCGTTCCAGGCTGGTTAGACAACAAACTCCTCATTACCGCTGATCTTTTCTTCAGGTTTCTGACACAAAGATGGCACCTTATCATCCTCATGGGCCCCTGCAACTGATCTTTGCTGCAACATTCATATGGAGGTATCTCCAGGGCTTTTTTTCTCAGAAAATAGGTGCAGGAACTCAACCATAACCCCTCAACCCCCCCCCCAACACACACACCCTCCAAAATGCATCAAATAGTGGGTATGGTCAAATTTCACTCACAGTGGGAGTGTCTTAAAGTGGCGTTTAATACCAGGAGTGTAATTTGGACAGAGTGCAGAGTTTGGTGGGTTTACACACAGAGTGCAGAGTTCAGGGGTGCGCTACATGCAGGGTTCAGGTGAGTGCTACATGCAGAGTTCAGGGGTGTGCTGCATACAGAGTGCAGAGTTTAGGGGTGTGCTACATGCAGGGTTCAGGGGAGTGCTACATGCAGAGTTCAGGGGTGTGCTGCATACAGAGTGCAGAGTTCAGGTGTGCGCTACATGCAGAGTTCAGGGGTGTGCTGCATACAGAGTGCAGAGTTCAGGGGTGCGCTACATGCAGAGTTCAGGGGTGCACTACATGCAGAGTTCAGGACTGCTCTACATGCAGAGTTCAGAGGTGCGCTACATGCATAGTGCAGAGTTCAGGGGTGCACTACATGCAGAGTTCAGGGGTGCGCTACATGCAGAGTTCAGGGGTGTGCTGCATACAGAGTGCAGAGTTCAGGTATGCACTACATGCAGAGCTCAGGGGTGCGCTGCATACAGAGTTCAGAGTTCAGGGGTGCACTACATGCAGGGTTCAGGGGTGTGCTGCATACAGAGTGCATAGTTTAGGGGTGCGCTACATGCAGAGTTCAGGGGTGTGCTGCATACAGAGTGCAGAGTTCAGGGGTGCGCTACATGCAGAGATCGGGGGTGCGCTACATGCAGAAATCAGGGGTGCGCTACACACAGAGTGCAGAGTTCAGCCTTCTTCCACAACTGCTTACCTCTGCATCCCCCATCCACATCTCACTTTCACCCATCTTCTTCTCCAGTACCTCCCCTCACACTGTAGGTGGCTCCGCCTCTCTCACTTACTGGGAGATCATCCAGTGGGGGTGTCAGCATCCGCACTGCACCCCAGGCATCTGCATCTCCCTTGTCCCCATACTGCACTTGGAAAACACAGGAAGTCAGACCTCTGTGTTTACAAGTGATAGTGGTGAGCAGGGAGCAAGGGGCCTGAGCCAAAGGTGGTGGAACTGAGTTCCACCAAGTTCCAGCTGAAAAAAAGCCCTGGGTATCTCTATAAATAACTATATATACCCAAGTATGTGTGCACAATTTCACTAGGACTCTTGCTGATAATACCTGTTTGTACATTGGATGTATGCACCGTTACTAATCTCTTCTTCTATACAGTGCCTTGCAAAAGTAATCACCCCCTTGGCTTTTTACCTATTTTGTTACATTACAGCCTTTAGTTCAATGTTTTTTTTTTAATCTGAATTATATGTGATGGATCAGAACACAATAGTCTAAGTTGGTGAAGTAAAATTAGAAAAATATATACATAAAACTATTTTTCAGAAATAAAAAACTGATAATTGGCATGTGCATATGTATTCACCCCCTTTGTTATGAAGCCCATAAAAAGCTCTGGTGCAACCAATTACCTTCAGTCGCATAATTAGTGAAATGATGTCCACCTGTGTGCAATCTAAGTGTCACATGATCTGTCATTACATATACACACTTTTTTGAAAGGCCCCAGAGGCTGCAACACCTAAGCAAGAGGCACCACTAACCAAACACTGCCATGAAGACCAAGGAACTCTCAAAACAAGTAAGGGACAATGTTGTTGAGGAGTACAAGTCAGGGTTAGGTTATAAAAAAATCCAAATCTTTGATGATCCCTAGGAGCACCATCAAATCTATTATAACCAAATAGAAAGAACATGACACAACAGCAAACCTGCCAAGAGACAGCCACACACTAAAACTCATGGACCGGGCAAGGAGGGCATTAATCAGAGAGGCAGCACAGAGACCTAAGGTAACCCTAGAGGAGCTGCAGAGTTCCACAGCAGAGACTGGAGTATCTGTACATAGGACAACAATAAGCCGTACACTCCATTGGGCTTTAGGGCAAAGTGGCCAGAAGAAAGCCATTACTTTCAGCAAAAAATGGCACTTTTTGAGTTTGCAAAAAGGCATATGGGAACCTCCCAAAATGTATGGAGGACGGTGCTCTGGTTTGATGAGACTAAAATTCAACTTTTTGGCCAACAAAGAAAGCGCTATGTCTGGCGTAAACCCAACACATCACATCACCCAAAGAACATCAGCAATCGGGACTGGGAAACTGGTTAGAGTTGAGGGAAAGATGGATGGTGCTAAATACAGGGATAATCTTGAGCAAAACCTGTACCACTCTGTGTGCTAGGACAGAGGTTCACATTCCAGCAGGACAATGACCCCAAACACACTGCTAAAGCAACACTTGAGTGGTTTAAGGGGAAACAGGTAAATGTGTTAGAATGGCCCAGTCAAACCCAGACCTCAATCCAATAGAAAATCTGTGGTCAGACTTAAAGGTTGCTGTTTACAAGTGCAAACCATCCAACTTGAAGGAGCTGGAGCAGTTTTGCAAGGAGGAATGGGCAAAAATCCTAGTGGTAAGATGTGGCAAACTCATAGAGACTTATCCAAAGCAACTTAGGGCTGTGATAGCCACAAAAGGTGGCTCTACAAAGTATTGACTTTAGGGGGGTGAATAGTTATGCACATTGACTTTTTCTGTTATTTTGTCCTACTTGTTGTTTGCTTCACAATAAAATAAAAAAAAAAAATAATAATAAAACATCTTCAAAGTTGTGGGCATGTTCTGTAAATTAAATGATGCAAATCCTCAAACAATAGATGTTAATTCCAGGTTGTGAGGCAACAAAACACGAAAAATGCCAAGGGGGTGAATACTTTTGCAAGGCACTGTAGAGCTTGCATTATTTTCATACTGGTGTGCATCTATAAACGTATGGTTAATGTTATATGTGGGATGCATTAGTTATTCTGCTTCCAATTGCTTTTATTAGATTATTGGTTAATTTCCCAGGAAGGCATTCCCTCTGACCACAGAGGCCCTGTCCTGGATGGAGACGCTCCCAACTTTATTATCAAAACCACTCTTCCACTTAGCTAAGATTCTGGTTTTCTTATTTACCTACAGGTTTAGTGCACTATCCTGTTTGGGAAGGGTAATTTCTCATAACCAACTACAAAAGAGGGCTACACCAAGATATTCTCTCACTATTTATCATGCACAGCCTTACTCAAACCACTTTTTCTAAATCATGGATTTCCCCAGGGAAATGTAATCTCTGGCTGGGAGACTTGGTCATCTTAAATAGGAAACACAATACAAGATCTTATTTGGGTGGAAAAGTCCTCCTCTGGGCATATCTTAAAAGGCAATATTAACATAACATCCACAGAACAAACTATACCACTATCTACAAATGCAAACATTTTTGATCAGGATATTACTAACTTATACTTTCCCCGGTCTCACAGCCAAACTAATCCTTTGGGAAAAGGAATAAAAACCTCTTATTTATATTTGCAATTTTGTATGACTGCCAATCATAGAAGACAAAAGCCATGATTACATGAAAAAACAAAAAACAGAGATGAATATTCAACCAATAGATTGGGTGGACATTTTTTAATAAAAATAATAATAATAATATGCCCAAATCTTTCTTAATATTGTTTTAAAGGCGAAAGAAGGTATTAAACTTATAACTCATAAGAGACTTTACAAGATGTCCAAACTTCCTGAAAACTTGTGTTTTAGGGCAGCATGCTACTCTTAGGTTGAGTTCACAATGGCATTGGGACTGAAATGCCTATCGCATTAGTTCACATTTTATAAGCATATTCAATCCATCTCAGAGGTGTTAGATATTAATTTTTGCAGATTTCTAGGGAGGACAGAAGGAAAACTAGGTATGGGCCTTGTTGTAGTGCATAAAAAACACATGCCAAAGTCCACGGAGTATTTAGAGGTCATTTGCAGATTGCTTCCGTTGACTTGAACTGAGTCATTTGGTAGGTCGTAATGTCAGCTGAATGTTGAAGGCAAGATCAAAATTAACACAAAGCAACTCAAATGCGCTCAGTGATTTTGACTATTTACCTAAAGAACAGAAATTTGCTTTGCAAAGAAACATGAAGCAAATCACTATTCTTGTCTGAACGAGGCTATGTACAGTTGGTGGCTATGTTGGTGGCAGTTGGTGGCCATGACAAGAAAGTTTTCCAATTTTGGACAGTGCTTTTAAATCATTTTTATTTTATTCTACTGATTTTGTATTATAAAACTGATTATATACAGTATTTGTAAATGGAAAATGAAATAGTATACTAAACAGCACGCACTTCTGAGAATATGGGCTCCCTGAATCTCACTTTCATAGTTTCAAAGTAAAGTGGACTTTTTCTCACATGTTAACATAAAGCTATGCTAACAGATTTGCTAGGATGGAAAAAAGAGCTCAACTAAAATTTCAAATGGATACAAAACCAACAAAATAAAACCAAGAGTTTTATTCCATTATTCTCAAATGAGGTATTCAGGTCACTAAACGTAAACACTTCAAGTATCACTAAACACACATTTTGAAAGTCCTGTATTATATTATTATGAATTAGCTAAGCATGGCCTTGTGTTTTTTAGGATTTCTTTTTACTTAGGATGTGCTTTTTATATTTCAGCACTATGTACATTTAATTTGTCTGCTTAATCTAATAGTTTCCAGGTCTATGTGCATGCTTGGGCATATGATAGAGACAGAAACAGTTTTTTTGTCAATAAAGTTGCTTGAAAAAAGGTAATGAATGAATAAATTTCATAGGTAGTCTCACTTAACGTGCAGATGCACATGCATGCCATGTCCTAGCAAGAGTCTGCTTCTAGGGTGACAACACTGCTTCTGCAAAGACTCTGAGGGAAAGTTGTCACTCTAGGACAGGTAGTACCTTACTAGTTGAATCAACAGGTGAAAATTGAACAAGAGAAAACTTACATTAAATAGGCAAGTCCCTCAAAATATGGCAAGGATGGTGAGCTACTATTAGGATATTATTAATGGCCAGTTAAAGGGCTGTGAACATTTTTTTTTTTCATTTTCCCCTAAATGGTATGGTGTTTCAGGCCAAAAACATTTGTAGTGGAACCACATGTCATATTTCTATTTTAAGATAAAGGCAAAGGAGTTGATTTACTAAAACTGAAGTGTGCAAAATCTGGTGCAGCTGTGCATGGTAACAAATCAGCTTCTAACTTTAGCTTGTTCAATTAAACTTTGACAATAAAACCTGGAAGCTGATTGGTTTCTATGCAGAGCTGCACCAGATTTGGCACTCCCCAGTTTTAGTAAATAAACCCCCAAAAGTACTACTAGCTGCAGTATATTACCAAAAGTATTGGTACACCTGCTTTACATTCACATGAACTTTAATTGCATCCCAGTCTTAGTCTGGAGGGTTCAATATTGAGTTGTCCCACCCTTTGCATCTAAAGCATCTTCAACTCTACTGGGAAGGCTGTCCACAAGATTTAGGAGTATGTCTATGGGAATGTTTGACCATTCTTCTAGAAGTGCCTTTGTGAGGTCAGGCATTAATGTGGACGAGAAGGCCTGGCTCGCAGTCTCCGCTCTAATTATTCCCAAAGGTGTTCTATTGGGTTGAGGTCAGTACTCTGTGCAGGCCAGTCAAGTTCCTCCACCCCAAACTTGCTCATCCATGTCTTTATGGACCTTGGTTTGTGCACTGGTGCGCAGTCATGTTGGAACAGGAAGGTGCCATCCCCAAACTGTTCCCACAAAGTTGAGAGCATGAAATTGTCCAAAATGTCTTTGGAATGCTGATGCCTTAAGAATTCCCTTAAGAGGCCAAGCCCAACCCCAGAAAAACAACCCCACATCATAATCCCCCCTCCACAAAATGATTTGGATCAGTGCACAAAGCAAGGTCCATGGATGAGCGAGTTTGGGGTGGAGGAACTTGACAGGCCGGCACAGAGTCCTGACCTCAACCTGATAGAACACCTTTGGGATGAATTAGAGCAGAGACTGCAAGCCAGAGCTTCTCTTCCACATCAGTGCCTGACCTCACAAATGCGCTTCTGGAAGAATGGTCAAACATTGCCATAGACACACTAAACCTTGTGTACAGGCTTCCCAGCCTTCCAGAAGCTGTTCTAGCGCATAGGGTGGGCCAAATCAAATTTTAACCCTACCAAAGACACACTCTTAAACCTTGTGGACAGCCTTCTCAGAAGAGTTAAATCTGTTATAGCTGCAAAGGGTGGGCCAACTCAATATTGATCCCTACGGACTAAGACTGGGATGCAATTAAAGTTAATGTGCGTATAAAGGCAGGCATCCCAATACTTTTGGTAATATAGTGAATATCAGTGACTGGTTAATGTCTGTTGATTCATTTGTCTCAAAAGAAACACCTAGAGCTCATTGACACAAATGGCCAGGGGGTGATGAAAGCAGGCGACTGAGCCACACTGACACCTAAACACAGAAGTGTATCCACCCAGGGCTGTACACATGCCACAGTTGTGGAAAAAGTTAAACAGCACGTTGCATTCAGTGGGTGGTACCATCATTGAACAGGACCCATTCAAGTGTATAGGGCACCAACGCTACCACCCTTGCAGAGCAGTAGATTGGCATTTTGAGGGTTAAAGCAAGTGGTGAGGAGGAAAAATGGTGCCTCCTCACCACCTGTCAAACACCCTCTAAAAAGCAATTAACTGCAAAGGGGTATGAGTAATAGCCACACATGTGAACAAGCCCTTAGGGTGAATTAACGCTGCAAGGCAGAGCAGCCAGAGTGATTCACTGATCTGGCTGCTCTGCGTTGCAAACTGCAGTAGGGGGCAGTGTGGTGCGTGATTTAGAGCATCACATTGCTCCCTTTTTTATTTTTGTTTTGAATAAACTTTATGCTAAGCGTACAAACACATACACTTCATTCACTGCAATGTAGGGCAGTGTAATGCGCTGCGCTTCATGCCCTACACTGCAGTGCGATTCAGCGTGGTGCGTTGTGATAAAATGCAGCATGTCTTCACTTTACCGCAGCAAGCTGCAGAACAAATCTAGGCTGCGTTGCAGTGTGAAAAGAACACATAGGAAATAGTTGTTTCCTGTTTGTCCCTTCAGTGACAGACATTTTACAATGTGGCAAAATGTCTGTCACCGCATATAGTGCAATAAATTTTGGTCACCTCTTGTAGACTTCTCGTGGTGGGATTGTTGCTTTGCACAGTAAGTGAAATATAGTTTTGTCTAATAAAGTGATCTATTGGTTTATGCACAATGCTGGTGAACTCTGTTTATTTACATAGTGTTAATATGAAAGGTTACTATGTACAGTTGTGCTCATAAGCTTACATACCCTGGCAGAATTTATGATTTCTTGGCCATTTTTCAGAGAATATGAATGATAACACAAAAATATTTATTTCACTCATGGATAGGGTTTGGCTAAAGCCACTTATTATCAATCAACTGTGTTTACTCTTTTACTTTTTACTTTTTTTACTTTTTTACTCTACACTTTTAAATCATAATGGCAACAGAAACTAAAATGACCCTGATCAAAAGTTTACATACCCTGGTAATTTGGCCTGATAACATACACACAAGTTGACACAATGGGGTTTGAATGGTTATTAAAGGTAGCCATCGTCACCTGTGATCTGTTTGCTTGTAATTAGTGTGTGCGTATAAAAGGTAAATGTGTTTCTGGACTCCTGACAGACCCTTGCATCTTTCATCCAGTGCTGCACTGACGTTTCTGGATTCTGAGTCATTGGGAAAGCGAAAGAATTGTCAAAGGATCTGGGGGAAAGGGTAGTTGAACTGTATAAAACAGGAAAGGGATATAAAAAGATATCCAATGAATTGAAAATGCCAATCAGCAGTGTTCAAACTCTAATTAAAAAGTGGAAAATTAGGGGTTGAAATCAAACCACGGTCAAGTAGACCAATTAAAATTTTAGCCACAACTGCCAGGAAAATTGTTCAGAATGCAAAGAAAAACCCAAAATGACTTCAGGTGAAATACAGGACTCTCTGAAAATATGTGGTGTGGCTGTTTCAAGATGCACAATAAGGAGGGACTTGAAGAAAGATGGGCTGCATGGTCGAGTCGCCAGAAGAAAGCCACTACTATGCAAATGCCACAAAGTATCCCGCTTACAATACGCCGAACAGCACAAAGAAAAGCCTCAAACCTTCTGGCACAAAGTCATTTGGAGTGATGAGACCAAAATTGAGCTTTTTGGCCACAACCATTAACGCTACATGTGGCGAGGAGTCAACAAATCCTATGATGAAAGGTATAGAGGTGGATCGCTGATGTTTTGGGGATGTGTGAGCGACAAAGGCACAGGAAATTTGGTCAAAATTGTTGGCAAGATGAATGCAGTATGTTATGAAAAAATACTGGAGGAACATTTGCATTTATCAGCCAGGAAGCTGCGCATGGGACATACTTGGACATTCCAACATGACAATGATCTAAAACACACGGCCAAGTCGACCTGTCATTGGCTATAGCAGAATAAAGTGAAGGTTCTGGAGTGACCATTTCAGTCTCCTCACCTCAATATCATTGAGCCACTTTGGGGAGATCTCAAACATGCAGTTCATGCAAGACAGCCCAAGAATTTACAGGAACTGGAGGCTATTTGCTAAGAGGAATGGGCAGCTTTAGCATCTGAGAAGTTGTTAAAAAAGCTGTATGTCACCTTTAGGGATGAGCTTCGAGTTCGAGTTGAACTCATGTTCGACTTGAACATTGGCTGTTCGCCCATTCGCCGAACAGCGAACAATTTGGGGTGTTCGCCCAAATTCGAAAGCCGCGGAACACCCTTTAAAAGTCTATGGGAGAAATCAAAAGTGCAAATTTTAAAGGCTTTTATGCAAGTTATTGTCATAAAAAGTGTTTGGGGACCTGGGTCCTGCCCCAGGGGACAAGGATCAATGCAAAAAAAAATTTCAAAACGGACGTTTTTTCGGGAGCAGTGATTTTAATAATGCTTAAAGTGAAACAATAAAAGTGTAATATTCCTTTAAATTTCGTACCTGGGGGGTGTCTATAGTATTCCTGTAAAGGGGCGCATGTTTCCCGTGTTTAGAACAGTCTGACAGCAAAATTATATTTCTAAGGAAAAAAAGTCATTTAAAACTACTCGCGGCTATTAATGAATTTGCTGGTCCGACAATACACATAAAAGTTCACTGATAAAAACGGCATGGGAATTCCCCACAGGGGAACCCCGAACCAAAATTTAAAAAAAAAATGACGTGGGGTTCCCCCTAAATTCCATACCAGGCCCTTCAGGTCTGGTATGGATATTAAGGGGAACCCCGGCCAAAATTTTTTTTTTTAAATGGCGTGGGGTTCCCCTCAAAATCTATGCCAGACCCTTCAGGTCTGGTATAAATATTAAGGGGAACCCCGGCCAAAATTGTTTTAAAAAATGGCGTGGGGTCCCCCCAAAAATCCATACCAGACCCTTATCCGAGCACGCAACCTGGCAGGCCGCAGGAAAAGAGGGGGGGTGAGAGAGCGCCCCCCCTGCTGAACCGTGCCAGGCCATATGCCCTCAACATTGGGAGGGTGCTTTGGGGTAGCCTCCCAAAACACCTTGTCCCCATGTTGATGGGGAGAAGGGCCTCATCCCCATAACCCTTGCCCGGTGGTTGTGGGGGTCTGCGGGCGGGGGGCTTATTGGAATCTGGAAGCCCCCTTTAACAAGGGGACCCCAGATCCCGGCCCTCCCCCCTGTGTGAAATGGTAAGGGGGTACTTTCCTACCATTTCACAAAAAAACTGTCAAAAATGTTAAAAAAGATAAGACAGTTTGACAATTCCTTTATTTAAATGCTTCTACTTTCTTCAAACTGTCAAACTGTCTCTTATCATTTTTAACATTTTTGACAGTTTTTTTGTGAAATGGTAGGAAAGTACCCCCTTACCATTTCACACAGGGGGGAGGGCCGGGATCTGGGGGTCACCTTGTTAAAGGGGGCTTTACAGATTCTGATAAGACCCCGCCTGCAGACCCCCACAACCACCGGGCAAGGGTTGTGGGGATGAGGCCCTTGTCCCCATCATCATGGGGACAAGGTGTTTTGGGGGGCTACCCCAAAGCACCCTCCCAATGTTGAGGGCATGTGGCCTGGTACGGTTCAGGAGGGTAAGGGTCTAGTATGGATTTTTAGGGGACCCCACACCATTTTTTTTTAAATTTTGGCCGGGATTCCCCTTAATATCCATACCAGACCTGAAGGGCCTGGTATGGAATTTAGGGGGACCCCCACGTTATTTTTTTTTTAAATTTTGGTCCGGGGTTCCCCTGTGAGGAATTCCCATGCCGTTTTTATCAATGAACTTTTATGTGTATTGTCGGACCGGCAATTCATTAATAGCCGCAATTAGTTTTAAATGACTTTTTTCCTTTGAAATGTCATTTTGCTGTCAGACTGTTCTAAACACGGGAAACATGCGTCCCTTTACAGGCATACTACAGACACCCCCCAGGTATGAAATTTAAAGCAATATTACACTTTTATCATTTCACTTTAAGCATTATTAAAATCACTGCTCCCGAAAAAACGGCCATTTTTAAAACTTTTGTTTGCATTGATCCATGTCCCCTGGGGCAGGACCCAGGTCCCCAAACACTTTTCATGACAATAACTTGCATATAAGCCTTTAAAATTAGCACTTTTGATTATTCATGTTAATGTCCCATAGACTTTAACGATGTTCACGTGTTCGAACAAATTTTTTCCCTGTTCGCAAGTTCTGGTGCAAACCGAACAGGGGGGTGTTCGGCTCATCCCTAGTCACCTTGCAAAACAACATATAGAGAAATAAATGCACTGTAATGTGTAGCAGTAATGGCAATATGGTATTACAACAGGAAACGGCTGGATACTTTTCATTTTTGGCCTAAACGGCAATAGTAGTTTTTATTATTAGTGGAGCATATAAACCTGCCCTTTAATAAACCGTGGCAGATGGAGGGTGTGCCTGTTGTTGCAGGTTTAGTTAGAATTCTGTTCTCATTCGGTTGGAATGTACACATTCTAACATCTGCCTTTGAACTTTGATACACTATAATATTTTTGAAATACTCACAAAAGATCTGCGTGTAAACTAAATGGCATGTGTGTTCAGTGACTGACATCTCACAATGTGTACTAAAAATAAAACAATCAATGACATTGCTATGCCATGTACTAATATTCCTATTTGTTTTAGTAACAGCAACGTTGGAGCTCAATAACCTACAATCTGCTAGCAACAATGTACTACTACCAAGAATATTTAGACAGCACAGACATTAGGAATATAGAAGTACATTTGTTTCTTTTTTTTTTTTTGTTTCTCCAGCGGTAGTCTCAAAACTTTTGGATAACGATACAAGTTTGTTATTTGCCTGTAAAAACCTTGCATAAAATACCTTAAATGCACATAGGGAGGATTTTTGTTGGAATGAAGGGTCTGGCGGTGGGGTCTTTTTAAGTGTGGCGCATTTAAGAGCATTTTAGACAATTCATCTGTATAGGTGTTGTGTTATGTTGGAACCTGCACCAAATATGCAGCAAACAAGTAAAGCAGCAATGCAATATGTCTCTATGCCCCCCCCCCCCCCGTATTTCCTTGCCATTTCAAGGCACCAGAGAGTTTGGTACTAGTCAACTAGTCAAGATAGCAGAAGTGCAACAAAGCATCCGCTTTGAAGACCAAGTTCAAGTTCAAAGTTCAAGCTGTCAACTGTGATAATAAATCACTTGATTGAATCACGCAATAAAACAGGGAATTTCAACCCTTTTCAATAGAATAGTATGTATTGCTTTCTTCGTACTATATCAATCATTTAAAATATAATAATAGATAAATGAATACTACACCTTGGACCAAGTATTCATTGTATACATTCTGATCTACAATGTGTACACGAATGGCAAAACAGTACAATTATTTCCATATTATCATACACAAATATAGTTACAATCTTCATATAAACACCTCAAACAGGGGCACACTTTAAAAAACCTGTACTGAGAGAAATATAGGGGCTGCCATTGTTGATCTTCTCTTGAAAGAGTTAGTTACCTGGCTTTCTCTGGGCTTAAAGTTGAACTCAGGTATATAAAAAAGTAGCAAATGAATGCAGCTCTGTAATAATGCTCCATTAAATTAACACTTTTGAAATGCAAGCTGTGTAAGTACCTGAATTTGACTTGGTATAAGTTTTTGCAGTCTACCTTACAGCAGAGTTTAGAGAAGGGAAGGGAGAACCAACACAAGAAGTTCATCGGGTGTGCTGCAGTGCTAAAAGAATACTGATAGGAAGAAAGAGTAAGAGGAAGAGTTTATTGGTATTCTGCTTCTCCTTCTACTGTCCAGTCACAGGGTAAAGGATGGGGGAGGGGAGAACCTGTAAGTAACGGTGATAATGAACCAGCGAAAGTTCAGGTCTGCAGTCCTTTCCTGCTAGACAGGGCAACTATGTGTGACAGAGTTGAGTAAATATCAGGACTAGATGGCTAGAGATACAAATCCTTTGGCATGCTTGAATATAATTGTTTTGGAGACAGTTAAATCATTGAGTTTAGTTCCACTTTAAAGTAGAACTAAAGTCACCATACTCACCTCCACTCCAACGGGTTCTCCCTGACATCATCTTCCGAGCTTTTACAGGTGTTGGTCTTCAGGCATCTTAACTGGCTGGCACAGCACCTCTGTGCATAAGCAGGAGGCAGCAATTTCAGCACACAGGGGCTGTGCTGGTGTGCTGGTGAATTTGGCCTTATTCACGTGGGGCAATTACATCCAAGCCCTGTGCAGGGCCATGTTTAACGGCATAGGGCTGCACAGTTGTTGCGTTGGTCCCCATGCTGGCAGTCCCATAGTTGTCAATTGGAATGCAGCAGCTGCACAGACACTGCTCCCATAGAGACAACTGTGCGGGTACATTGCCCTAAAACATACCCTGGATGTGTTTGGAACCAAGAACCCACATGGATGTAATATTGGGTGCACCAGCTGTGTCCGTGCAGCCGCTGCATCCCAATAGACAAAAATATGACTGCTGACACAGGGATGTAAACACCTTATGTGAACAAGGCCTTAAACTGGGCTGCACATATGCAGGAGGAGAGATTTGGGTTTTTAGAGCACTGGGCTGACTTTTCATTGGGGTGCAACCTATATGCTAAAGATGGTTTCCACCTAAATGGAAGGGGGTCTACTGTGTTGGGGGAGAGGATTATGGGAAGGCTGGAGGAGTATTTAAACTAGGATTGTGAGGGGAGGGTGATATAGATTATAATGGGGCAGACAGGTCAGACAGGGGTCAGCCCCTATTGGTGGGTGGAATGGGGAAAGGTAGGGGGAGGGTCGACGGCAGATGATATGAAGGTTCCTATGTTCCAATCAACCATTGGAAATTGTATTATTTGTACTCAAATAAAAAATATGCAACATACGTTTGCAAAATGTGACAATGAATTAAAGTGTCTTGGCTTCATTCTTCTCATGACTGGGCTATTAATATTCCTGGCTATACTCTCTTTCTGAAAGACAGGGTAAAATGGAGGAGTGGTGGTGTCTGTCTCTATGTGAGAAGTGATCTCAAACGAGTGTGAAAGAGAATCTAGTTGATGGAGGGTGTGATGAGGCTGAAGCATTATGGATGGAACTGTACATGGGTGTGCGTACTACAAAGGTCATTGTAGTTTGTTATAGACCTCCCAGTGTTAGTGAGGAGGTGGAGACTCAGCTCCTTGCACAGATGGAAAGGGCTACAATGGCTGGGACAGTGATAATAATGGGGGATTTTAACTACCCAGAAATTGACTGAAGTGATGGCACTGGGACAGTTAAAGGGCAAAAATGTATAAACCTATTACAAGACAATTTTATGGTCCAGTTTATAGAGGCTCCGACTAGGAATGATGCTCTGCTGGGCCTGGTAATCTCAAACCATGCAGAGCTTATTACCAATATTCTAATAAAAGAACATCTGGGTAGCAGTGACCATAACATGATTTCATTTAACGTTAGCTGTAAGCAACAAACACACACTTTATGACAGCAAATTGAGGGCTGCTCTCCAGGACTTAGACTGGTAGGGAATATTGGCATCAATGGACACAGAACAGAAATGGAAATTCTTCAAAGTGACTTTATGTAAACTTACTGCAAAGTATATTCCCATTGGCTATAAGTTTAAAAGGCTTAAAATAAAACCCATGTGGCTCACGGCCAAAAGTAAATATGGCTATAAATAATAAAAAGAGAGCTTTTAAAAAATTTAAAAATGAAGGAACGCTATCATCAGTTTAAATGCTACAAAGCATATAACAGACTACATAAAAAGGAAATCAAGGACGCAAAAATTCAAAACGACAGATTGCAAAAGATAGTAGGACAAACCCCAAAAAGTTCTTCAAATATATTAATAGTAAAAGGGTCAGGTCTGAGCATGTAGGATAGAAAAGAGAAACTCCTCACCAAAGGTAAAAAATTTAAAATAGATGAAATAAATGAATGAATTAATAAGCTGCTCCCCTGATTGAGCAAATGACGGAAGTCTGAGGAGATCACGTGACCAGGTACCGCTCCCACGTGATCTCCTCACACTTCCAGCTTTCCTGGTTGTTGCTTTCGTCGGGTAGAACGCACGCCGACCATCTAGGTGGTGTCACGCTATCCATGCTGAGAATCACAACAGACGAGCCAGCAGTCCCAGTGCCAGGTAGGCACCTATTCATGTAAGCAGCCATTTGGCTTCACCTTGTTGTTTTTATTGATTTTTACTAAACTGTATTACGGTATGGAAGATTCCATTGTCTTTTCTATATCCTATGTCTGACTGCCTGGGGAAGAAGCATCTTTTTACAAACTGACATCCAGCCTCTATATGTGAGCAGGCGCAATCCTGCACAAGCACTAATGACTCTCTTTTTAAATAAAGAAGTCA
The DNA here is from genome assembly GCA_037952925.1 of Lithobates clamitans. Classification (NCBI taxonomy): domain Eukaryota; kingdom Metazoa; phylum Chordata; class Amphibia; order Anura; family Ranidae; genus Lithobates; species Lithobates clamitans. The sequence goes on from JBBGZY010001277.1 coordinate 3,266,716, forward strand.
TTGGTATCTGGTAAGCAGATATCTATCTACCACTTTGGGGTGCATTTTACCTTTGGTGAAGGAGTCTACTTTTTCCATCTAGAGAAATCTACCTTTGTCAAGAGATCAACCCTACTTTTCAGCCATCTAATTTTGTTTGCGTTTCTTCGGTGGGACTTTTATTATCATAATTGTTGCTTAATAACATGTGTACTATCATCTGTGTTTCATGCACACTCTTTATGTACACTAGTCTCTTTAGTATCTAGTGATCTTTTTTAGAGTTGTTTTTCCCCTTTTAGATAAAGTATTTACATTAGGACTCATTTTTTTCCCCCAATTAGCTAGGCATTAGCGCCCCCTACATATTACCAACCCTGAGCATGTAGGCCCAAAAATAAACTAGAGTGGGTGACTGGGGACAAAGAGAAGGTAAATTTATTAAATACTTTCTTCAGCTCTGTGTATATAAAGGAGCATGGGGTAGCTCATGTCCATAATGGGGGTGATAGTGACACAGACCCAAATGATCCACAATGGCTCAAAAGTTATATGGTCCAGAAATATTTAGACAGAATAAAGGTGGATAAAGCACCTGGACCAGATGGCATCCACCCACGGATCCTAAAATAATTGAGCTCTGTCATTTTAAAGACATTGTTTCTAATTTTTTGGGACTCGTCAATGAGTGGAATGGTACCACTGGATTGGAATAGGGCTAATGTGGTTCCCATATTTAACTACTTCAGATATGCGCTATAGCCGAATGATGGTTACAGCGCGGATCTGCCATTCCGGGAGGGCGTCAATAGACGTCCTCCCCTTTGCAAGCTGGCCACGCCCCCCTGCAGGACACGCGGGGCGCGTGCTGTAATCACCTAAGTCAATGAGACTTGGGTGATCACAGATCGGAGTAAGGGTCCAATCCCAACCCCTTACCATGTGATCAGCTGTCAGCCAACGACAGCTGATCACGTGATGTAAACAGAGGATCGGTAATCTTTTTTTTTTCTTCTCGCGCTGACAGCGTGAGGAGAAAAAAAAAGCCAATCACCGGTTTCTGTTGAAGGGACATCGGTCCCGAGCAGGGAGAGGCGAAGCCGCCTCATATGTGCCCACAGTGCCCACCAATCAGTGCCCTCAGTGCCCACCAATCAGTGCCCAACAGTACATTAGTGCCACCTATCAATGCCCATGAGTGCCACCTATCAATGCCCACCAGTGGTGCCAATCAGTGCCACCTAGCAGTGCTGCCTACCAGTGCCGATCAGTGCCCATCACTGCCACCCATCAGTGCCCATCAGCGCCAGCTATCAGTGCCACCTATTAGTGCCCTTCAGTGCCACCTATCAATGCCCTTTAGTGCCACCCATCAGTGTCACCCATCAGTGCCACATCTCAGTGCCCATTAGTGCCACCTCATCAGTGCCCACCAGTGTCGCCTATTAGTGCCCATCAGTGCCGCCTTACCAATGCCCATCAGTGTTGCCTTATCAGTGCCCATCAATGCAGCCTATAGGTGCCCCTCAATGCAGCCTATTGGTGCCCATCAGTGCAGCCTATCAGTGCCCATCAGTGCAGCCTATCAGTGCAGCCCATCAGTGTAGTCTCATCAGTGTACATCAATGAAGGAGAAAAATTACCCGTTTGAAAAATTTATTAACAAAATATAAAACGGTCTTGTATTTTTTTTTTTAAATCCAGTCTTTTTAAAAATTTTTAACAAAAAATATAAAAACGCAGAGGTGATCAAATACCACCAAAATAAAGCTCTATTTGTGGAAAAAAAAAATGATAAAAACTTAATATGGGTACAAAGTTGTTTGACCGCGCAATTGTCATTCAAAGAGTGATGGCGCTAAAAGCTGAAAATTGGTCTGGGCAGGAGGGGGGTTTAGGTGCCCAGTAAGCAAGTAGTTAAAAAGGGATTAAAGTGTTTACCAAGTAACAATAGACCTGTTAGTTAACTTCTATAGTCAGGAAGATACTGGAGAGTTTAATAAAAGACCACATAGACAAGTTCTTGCTGGAAAGAAACATTTTAAGCAACAGACAGCATGGATTCATGAACGACAGAAGTTGTCAAACAAACCTGATTTCTTTGTATGAGGTGGTAAGTAAAACCTTGAACAGAGGGGTGGCTCTGGATGTGGTACACACGGCTCATGTGTAAGGTAAAGAGTTCAGGCTTGGAAAGATCAATTTGTAAATGGATAGAAAACAGAGTAGTAGATGCAGAGAGTAGTTGTTAATGACTCTTATGCCGCGTACACACGGTCGGACTTTTCAGCTACAAAAGTCCAACGGACGCTGACGGACTAAAGCTGGCTGGTAATCCGATCGTGTGTGGGCTTCTCCGGACTTTCAACGTACTTTTTTAGCCTCAAATCCGACGTACTTTAGATTTGAAACATGCTTCAAATCTTTACATCGTAACTACAACGGACCCCGAAATCCGCTCGTCTGTGTGCTAGTCCGACGGACAAAAAGCCACGCTAGGGCAGCTATTGGCTACTGGCTATCAACTTCCTTATTTTAGTCCGGTGTACGTCATTACGTACGAATCCGTCGGACTTTTGTGTGGTCGTGTGTAGGCAAGTCCGTTCGTTAGAAAGTCTGCAACAAGTCCGCCGCAAGTCCGCCGAAAGTCTGTCGGACCGGCTGTCGGACTTTTGTAGATGAAAAGTCCGACCGTGTGTACGCGGCATTACTCTGAATGGTCTAAGGTTATCAGTGGTGTACCACAAGGTTCAGTGCTGGGACCCCTACTTTTAATATCTTTATAAATGATATAGGGTCTGGGATTAAAAGTAACATTTCTGTCTTTGCAGATGACACTAAGCTATGCAGTAGAATAACATGCTTACAGGATGTCACCAATTTACAAGCCAACCTTAATGCACTATTGAGTCTAATTGGGCAACTAGGTGGCAAACAAGGTTTAATGTTAATAAATGTAAAGTTATGCCCTTGCGGGCTAAGAATATGCATGCATCATGCATGAAAGGGGGAGTACAACTTGGGGAATCAATGGTGGAGAAGGATCTGGGGGTTTTGGTAGATCATAAGCTCAATAATAGCATGCAATGCCAAGCTGCAGTTTCCAAAGCAAACAAAGTCCTTTCTTGTATTAAGAGAGGTATGGACTCCAGAAAATGGGAAATCATTGTGCAACACAGACTTTCAACTCCCTCCAAAGGTTTTCTATGGGGTTGAGATCTGGAGACTGGCTAGGCCACTCCAGGACCTTGAAATGCTTCTTACGAAGCCACTCCTTCGTTGCTTGGGCGGTGTGTTTGGGATCATTGTCATGCTGAAAGACCCAGCCACGTTACATCTTCAATGCCCTTGCTGATGGGAAGAGGTTTGCACTCAAAATCTCACGATACATGGCCCCATTCATTCTTTCATGTACACGGATCAGTCGCCCGGTTCCCTTTGCAGAGAAACAGCCCCAAAGCATGATGTTGCCACCCCCATGCTTCACAGTAGGTATGGTGTTCTTTGGTTGCAACTCAGCATTCTCTCTCCTCCAAACACGACGAGTTGTGTTTCTATCAAACAGTTCTACTTTGGTTTCATCTGATCATATGACATTCTCCCAATCCTCTTCTGGAGCATCCAAATGCTCTCTAGCAAACCTCAGAGGGGCCCGGACATGTACTAGCTTAAGCAGAGGGACACGTCTGGCACTGCAGGATCTGAGACCCTGGCGACGTAGTGTGTTACTGATGGTAGCCTTCGTTACGTTGGTCCCAGCTCTCTGCAGGTCATTCACTAGGTGCCCCTGTGTGGTTCTGGGATTTTTGCTTCTTGTGATCATTTTGACCCCACGGGGTGAGATCTTGCGTGGAGCCCCAGATCGAGGGAGATTATCAGTGGTCTTGTATGTCTTCCATTTTCTAATTATTGCTCCCACAGTTGATTTCTTCACACCAAGCTACTTTCCTATTGCAGATTCAGTCTTCCCAGCCTGGTGCAGGTCTAAAATTTTGTTTCTGGTGTCCTTCGACAGCTCTTTGGTTTTCACCATAGTGAAGTTTGGAGTGTGACTGTTTGAGGTTGTGGACAGGTGTCTTTTATACTGATAACAAGTTCAAACAGGTGCCATTAATACAGGTAATGAGTGGAGGACAGAGGAGCCTCTTAATGAAAAAGATACAGGTCTGTGAGAGCCAGAAATTTTGTTTGTTTGTAGGTGACCAAATACTTATTTTCAACCATAATTTGCAAATAAATTATTTGAAAAATCAAAATTTTCTGGATTTGTTTCCACATTTTGTCTCTCATAGTTGAGGTATACATATGATGACAATTACAGGCCTCTCTCATCTTTTTAAGTGGGAGAACTTGCACAATTGGTGGTTGACTAAATACTTTTTTGCCCCACTGTATCTGGGTACTAACATTTATAGGTAAAGCTGATCCAGAGAAAATTTGATTGCCTCTGGGGGATCAGAAAGGAATTTTTTCCCCTGCTGTAGCATATTGGATCATGCTTTGCTGAGGTTTTTCGCCTTCCTCTGGATTAACTGTGGGTATAAGATTGTGTATATGGGATTATATATTTTTTTTAGTAGAACTAGATGGACTTATGTCTTTTTTCAACCTGAATAACTATGTAACTATGTAACCTCAGTGCACATGCCCCACAAGACTGCGAGCAGGCAGGTAATGTTATTTTATTGCAGAAGAGACATTGTATATTTCTTCGGTGATAAATAGCCTGCCTGCTCATATGTTTCCTGCTTTAACTACTTCAATACAGGGCATTTTCACCCCCTTCCTGCCCAGGCCAATTTTCAGTTTTCAGAGCTGTTTGAATGAATTGAATTGCGAGGTCATGCAGCACTGTACCCAAATTACATTTTTATAATTTTTTTTTCCCACAAATAGAGCTTTCTTTTGGTGGTATTTGATCATCTCTGTGGTTTTTATTTTTGCGCTATAAACAAAAGAAGAGCGACAAGTTTGAAAAAAAAAAACATAATATTTTTTACTTTTTGCTATAATAAATATCCCAATTTTTAAAAACAATAAAAAAAGCTTTTCCTCAGTTTAGGCTGATATGTATTATTCTACATATTTTTGGTAAAAAAAAATCGCAATAAGCATATATTGATTGGTTTGCGCAAAAGTTATAGTGTTTACAAAATAGGGGATAGTTTTATGGCATTTTTATTTATTTATTTTTTTACTAGTAATGGCGGCATTCTGCGATTTTTATCATGACTGTGACATTGTGGCGGAATACTTTTGACACCATTTTGGGGCCATTCACATTTATACAGCGATCAGTGCTATAAAAATGCACTGATTACTGTACAAATGTCAAAGGGTTAAATGGGTTACCTAGAGAGTGATTCTAACTGTAGGGGGAGGGGACACACAAGGGGAGGAGACCGATCAGTGTTCCTCTGTACTGGGAACACATGATTAGTCTCCTCTCACCTGACAGGATGTGGATCTGTGTGCTTACACACACAGATCCACGGTCCTGCTCTGTTATCTGGCAATCGCAGGTGCCCAGCGGACATCACGGCCGCCGGGCACGAGCATCGGCTCCCAAGTGACACGGCGGGGGGCGTGATCACCCCCCCAGGCAGCTGAGAAGCCCAGGACATCATATGATGCCCGCCCAGGATGGGAGATCCCTCCTGCGGACGTTGTATGATTATGGGTGGGATGTGAAGGCCAGTTCACAGCAGAATTGCACAGGAACAAGGTCGCAGTCCTGTGTCATTCCTGCAAGTTCCCCTGTAGTGGTATTTTGTAACCCACTTATTTGAATGGGCTGCAAATTGTACCGCAGTGCACAAAAAATAGTGCATGCACTACTGTTGAAAAAACAAGCCACACCTAATTCCATGGTTCTGCGGTACCGTTTGATCTAGTGCATGCAAACCCACTGCATTTGCAATCTGTGTTTGGGGTGCCACTAACAATATATTGGCACTTGCAGCAGATCACAAAGACAGTGCATTTTGAAAGCAGTGCAGGAAAGGCACGTTCTGGTTTGAACTGGGCCCAAATATTTTCCAAAGTAGGAGAGTATTCTAAGCTCGTGATTTGCATACTTGGGAGTTAATGCTATAGAAAGTACAAGAGAAACTGGAAATATTATGTATGTAGATGAATGTTGCCTTAGCCAGCCCCGCTCCAGACATGTCCCCCTGACATATTTCACCCCGCCCAACGGGGCTTGAATGGTTCACTTACGGCAGCTCCCTTCACTGCAACCGGGGGGGGGGGGGGGGGGCGGATCTCTGTCTCAGCTTAGAGTGGTACTGCAAGTTTCATTTGGATCTTCCCTGAATTGAGGATATTGAATTCTGCATTACACAGCCAATAAAATTGTTTGGAATTAAATTGGTTGTTAAGCCCCTCTACTATCTTTCCACAAAGGTCCCTGTTTACTAATGAAAAGTCCCCCTGTGTCTGTGCTTTATAAATAAAATGCCACTATCTACCTAATTTCAGAGCGCCACTCGGTGCTCATGTGTCTGGCCAGCTTTCCCCTTTGCCGATCTGACTGCTAGAATGGGAGGAGCCGAGAATCCCCCACTGACAACAGCCGGGAGTGGAGGAGGAGAGTGCCGGCACTTGTCACTAGCAAACAGGGACGTTTGTGTGAAAATTTAAGAGATTTAAAAGTAATTTTAGCAGCAGGAGGGGAGGGGGAGGGCACTTGAAAGAGCTCACAGGCAGGGAGGGGAGGGGGGAGAGGACGGGGAAAGAGAACAGAGGTGAGACAGGAGAGCTGCAGATTATAGAGGCATGTAAACTGACCATGGTGTCAGCGCTCAGCAGCCATGATAAACCGTGGTCAGTTTATAGGGGGAGGGTAGAACCAGGAAGGATCAGCCAGGTATTTCAGGTAATAGAAGGGGCCAAATTACACAACAAAAGCACTGTGCTGTATAAAATGCTTTAAAGGAACAGGATCAATATTTTTTTTTCAGGGTAACAAACACTTTAAGAGGTGATTTTCTATTGCTTCAATAGCCTATGCACTAGATGCTTGCAGTGACCAATGTGTTACTAACAGCAATGGTCACAGTGATCACTATTATTTTAATGTAACCATCTGACTAAGCAGTGTTGCAATAATTAATCAAAGCCTTTCAACCAGGGTCACAAAAACACAAAATACCCTTGGTCATCATCAGCCATGTTGACTGCATCATTTTTCCACATTACAGTTATCTTTGTAAACTCAAGTATTGCGCAAACTGTAATAATAGTTAAGAGGTGCACATAGACAATTACCCACTGCATATTCACAGGTAAGACTGTAAGCATCTTTAAATAAAGTACATGATTTTTTGCAAAGGATACAGTAGATGTACTTTAATCTTCAGTCAAACAGATCCAGCACATGCGCTCTCTGCAGAAAGGGAACGTCTCTAGAGGATAAATGCAGTTCCCATCATCACACTGCACAATGTGCTGTGAATTTCCCTGTCTGTGTTCCTTTAATTGTAACTCCAGCATTTTTATACAGCTCCTTAAGTTTTATACACTATATCTACTTTTGCGCTATACAATAGCCTATAAACATCTATGGTCTGAATAGGTTATGGAACAAGAGTTACTACAGGGATGATGAAGTTCCATTCCCCTCCAAGGTGACGCAACTACCTATCAGAGGCAGGTGGAAAAGACGTCTGTTTTCTGCAACCATTGTGAAATACTAAGAAGACATGAATAAACACCATAGCAAAACCTTTCTACGTTAAAAGTATAACTAAAGGCAAAACTTTTTTTGATAGAGGGGAGAGGGATTAGACCCTGGCAGTTTTTATTTCTGTCTGTGTCCCCATTACCCTCTCTATTTGTCCTGTTTACCATTATGATTCAAAGTCAAAGAAACCTACAAATGTTGGGTTGTCCCTAGAAAAGTAATAGAGGAAAAAACTTCCAATGGGGACAGTAGTTCTGGTGACCTGGGGGTCCATTTCACTTCATATTTTGGCTATGGGACAGGAAGTGAATGTAAATTTCCCCAATGAGGCAAAGAGGGCAAAAACCCTCCCTTACTCTATCCGAAAAGAAAAAAAAAGTTTTGCCTTTAGTTCTACTTTAAGAGGCCTGAATTTTAGCAGAGTCTGAAATAAGTATGTCATACAAAAAAATTACCTAACTATATGAGATTTACCACCCATGTACTACTGCATAACAAACCATCAATTCATGTGCCAGAAGACTGAATACAAACCTGACCAGAATAATGTCAGAATCTAAAGATCAAAAGATTTATAGCAAATCAGACCAACCCTGGGTCATTGGATGTGCACAGTAGATCGCTATTTTCTTTGATCAAGTTGACCAATTTGATTAGTGTATTGGTAAAGTGGTTCTTTGGACTCCTAACCAGTTCACCAACTTCTTACAGAAATTACAAAGCAGGTCCTCTCCACCCAGGGGCAGACTGACCATTGAGCGACTCGGGCACTGCCCGAGGGCCCTGGGCCACTAGGGGGCCCCATCAGGGTTGCCAGCCTCAGTAAAACCAGGGACAGCATGTATAAATCTGTGTTTTTTTTACATCTGTCTGTGTATACTGTGTGTACATGTATGTGTATACTGTGTGATTGTATACTGTGTGTGTGTATACTGTGTGGCCCCATAATCTCTGATTGCCTGGGGGCCCCATAATCTCCTATTGCCCGGGGGCCCCATGAGTTATCAGTCCCCCCCTGTCTCCACCTGTACTTGACTATTAGAAAACTGCATATGTTACTACTTAAGTGCACCCTGGCTGTGTGTGCTCCACATCATCATCATCTTCATCACATAAATATCCTCAGTTGGACATTAATAAATCATTATTTGAAGTTAGTTAAGTCCACATAAGAGTATATATACATAATAAGACCACATCACTATTGTACTGTGGCTACACATTAGATAGATGAGGTGGGTGACCTGCACCAGCCTTGAATCTGTGTAAGCAGGGAATATGAAGAGTTAACCAGTCAATTTCCTCTCAGATTGCAGGCTTGGATTTGTGGTTTGGTTTCAACGCAAATCCTAGGTGATTTACCCCTTTCTTGTTAGGAGCTAAAATGACTGCAGATGCTGACTTTTAACAAACAGGTAAGTTACCTGTTCATGGAGTCTAGCTTTGGATCTGTAATCTTTGATTTTGTAGTTGATTGTGACTTCCTTAAGGCTGGTCATACATTATACAATTTTCTTGTACAATTTTCCTTTAGATTTACTAAAGCCATCAAATTTGAGGTCAAACCTAAACACTTTCAATATATATATACTATGAGGCAGGCCCTTGCACTACATAGTTGAAGGTAAATTTAAAGAGGTTGAAAACCCTCATGTTATTTCACCTTAATGAATCCTATACATTAGGTGAAAAAATTTCTGTCACTGGCCGGCCCCCCGTTTTACTCACCTGAGTCCTGTGATTCACATGCCGGGGACGTGCTCTTCCCCTCTGCCCATTATCTCAGGTCTTGATTGGATAGATTGATAGCAGCGCAGCCATTGGCTCCCACTGCTGTCAATCAAATCCAATGATGTGGGCGCTGGGGGGCGGGGCCGAGTCCGGCATTCTGCATCTATGGACTCGGGAGGGCGCCCGCAAGGTAACCCCCGGGAGAGCGCTTCCCCTAGGGGGTTATATGATGCAGGGAGGAGCGACCAGAAGTTGAGGATCGGGGCCACTCTGTGCAAAACAAACTGCACAGTGGAGGTAAGTATGACATGTTTGTTATTAAAAAAAAAAAAAAAAAAAAAACAAAGCCTTACAATCACTTTAAGGGAAATTGAAAAAGAAAATTGTATAATGTATGGCCAGTATAAGTCTCTCAGCTGGATCCCTACTTTGCATGTGCGAGGCATGGTAGTGCACTAGGACTGGCCCTGCATCCTCCTGGGAAGTGTGATATGTCCCAAGAGACTGTTGACAGGGTGGGGGCAAAACTGACTCAAAGTGGGCACTTGTGAAAAAAAGGTACCTGTTCCATGAAAAAAAATGCTGCAGATTAGTTAGGGTTGAGGGAGGAAGAGGATAAGTAGCAGTTCAAATTTTGGGGGAAACCTCACTTTAATATTGAAACAGGATTGTTGAAGAACAGAAATTTTTCAAGCCTTACAAACCTGTAATAAAATTCCTCAAGTATCTTCTTAATTCAAATGAATAACTAATAGGCTCTCTAAAAAATGGAGGCCATTGTGCTAATTGATTTTAAATACTTACTACGTTACCAAAGACACACTAGTAAAATACGCCAGCATTTCCCTTGGGTAGAGGGGAGAAATAAATACTTAGGAGATTTGTGAGAGATACGATAGTAAGGTTAGCAGTGTCAAGAAGGATAATACTGACAGCATAGATACTGAACACATTAAAATATATTTTGCCAGAGGTCCAATAGTCTGGTAAAATAATTGATCAAAACCCGAGCAGGGTTTTACAGTATATTCTGCAACTGCATGGCAAGGGTTTACTGCAATCATATCACATAGATGCGCTTAGTGTGAAAGAATTAGCAACTAAGCCAACTATCAGCAAACCTTATACAGTAAATATCAAAATAGTGATATATAAACTATTGTCTAAGTGTATAACTTCCAAGTATGGGGAAAAATATGACTTCCTCCCCTGTGTCAGTGGTCAGGCTTTGAAGACAATTGTTAGACCCGAGGACTATCACATAGCACCACATGACATCACTGCTCCCCCCCGGTTGGCAACAACACTGATTTCAGTGCTGCCTGTGATGGAGGAAGAAGGAGCACAGGCAAGGTGAGTATAGGGGATCCGGGGGAGGGACTCTTTGCAGAGACACTGTCACTTTGCCTTGCATGAGCTTCCCTCAGCCTGATACCAGGACAGTAAACAGAAGCTGCAGACTGAAGAGGTCTTCCTTCTGGTTACTGCTCCTACTACATTTCCTGTCAACATATGTGTGCGTAGGAAATCTAATTAGCTTCCAGTTCCTCCCTGCCTCCCCTGCTTCTGTACATGCATTTAGGCTACTTAGTCAAATTCAGGTACTTACACTAGTTGTTTTGAAAAATAAATGTGATGATCTATTACTGAATACAAAGTTGTGTTATTTGTATCTTTTATACAACGCATCTGAATTTAACTTCAGATTTGGGCCTCATGCACACTGGGCATTTACCCAGCTTTTCTAAATTCCTTTCTCGTGGCAGGAAAAAAGCAGCATCAAAACCATGCCTAAAGCTGTGTTTGTGCAAAAGCATTTGGGCACATTTATGCCCATCAAGTGTTGGGGCATTTATTAATTTCATTGGCAGAATATTAATTTATTCTGGCCACTGAAATCAATGTCTTACCTAAATTATGGGTTCCCTTATCTTTACAATTTTAGCCTTTTAGTCCCTTTGCACTTTGATTGTGGTTTTTCTCTGCTAGCTGTGTGACTAATATCACCTCCTGATTGATTAATTGCCAGATTCTATCCACACCCAACACAGTATAAAAACAAGGCCTTCTTTACGGGGGCACACATACAGGGGGCTGCACATATAGGGGTTCTTCCAAAGAAGTGGGGTTCTTTAAATAAGTGGCACTTCCGCTCTTGCACTTCAGCAATTTGCACAAATCAAACCACAGCAGACTGCAGGTGACCTCATTTCCAAATGATCTCACCTTCCTCTCTGAAACATGCACTCTTTACCTCTCCTCCTTTTCACAATTGCAGCCTCTCTCCTCAAACTCACTTTTCTTCGCCCCTCTGCTCCACCCCAAAATCTGTACATATCACCCTCACTTCTCCCCTCCCCCTATTACTGCACTCATCACCTCTTTCTAACTCTAAGCCCACTTGCTAACAAACCCCCCAGGATACTGAAGCATGTCCCCTCATACAAATCGTATTCTCATCTTACCTCCCTTACTCTTCTGCTTCTCCTAACCGCTGGAGATATTTCCCCAAACCCTGGGCCTCCCTTATTTAACTGTACCCAACACACCCATCACCATCACCTTACACCCTCTGGCAGTAGTCGCAATCTACGCAATTTAGTCTCCATTCCTCTTCTTCCCATCGCCAGCCTCCCCCTCTCCTATGCCCTCTGGAACGCTCTCTCTGTCTGCAACAAACTGACCGCTGTTCATGACCTCTCACTAATTCCTTTAATCTACTTGCTATCACCAAAACCTGGCTCCACGAATCTGACACCCCTTCTCCTGCTTCCCTATCCCAGGGTGGCCTTCACTGGACTCACTCCCCTAGGCCTAATGGATGCAAGAAAGGTGGAGTGGGATTCCTCCTATCCCCCCAGAGTACCTTCCAGGTTATTCACTCTCCTGCCTCTTTTTCCCTCTCATCATTTGAAGCCCACAGTATACATCTATTCTCTCCAACTTCCCTAAGAATTGCTGTGATCTACCGGCCCCCTGGACCATTATCAACTTTCCTTGATGAGTTTTCTGCCTGGCTACTATACTTTCTCTCTTTGGAAATTCCTTCTCGGTGATTTCAACATCCCTGCTAATACAAACACTCCTGCTACTTCTAAACTTCTTAGTCTTAGTCTAACCTCTTCATTTGACCTGAAGCAATGGGTACAGGCTTCTACTCACTCTGATGGCAACACCCTTGATCTTGTATTCTGCTACCTATGCATTCCATGCAACTTCATGCAACTTCTCAAACAATCCTTTTCCTCTCTCTGACCACCACCTTATTAGTTTCTCTCTCCCCCTGTCTTCCACCACCTTTCCCTCCAATCGCCTAACCATCACCAGTAGAAACTTTCGCAACTTCAACTCCTCTCTCCTCTATTCTGCTACTGACCACCTCTATGACAAAATCTCTCCCCTGTCCTGCCCCAACCAAGCCACGTCCATCTACAATAAATCTCTGTCCTCCTCCTCCTGACCCTGGACAAGCTCGCTCCCCTCACTACATGCAGAATCAGTCCTCGACCCCTACAACCCTGGCAAACAGACACTAAAATTCTCAAAAAAAGTAGTCGCGCTCTTGAGTGTCTGGAATTCCCTACCCCAATCTGTCAGAATGTCTCCAAATTTATCCACTTTTAGGTGATCCCTGAAAATGTTCCTTTTCAGAGAAGCCTATCCTGCCTCCATCTAACAACTGCACTATTTTCATTAGCTCATTCCCCACAGCTATTACCCTTTTGTATAACTTGACCCTCCATCCTAGATTGTAAGCTCTAATGAGCAGGGCTCTCTGATTCCTCCTGTATTGAATTGTATTATAATTGTACTGTCTGCCCTAATGTTGTAAACTACTGCGTAAATCCTGTATAATAATAATATTAATGAACACCCAAGCGCTTGACGTGCCTACCTCTGAAGCACGTTTGCGAGCATTTAGGCACATCAGGCATTTTTCTGCCAAAACACTGCTGCTTCTGAACACACTGGCAGTGTTTTGATTTTTTTCTGCCCCTAAATGTCTGTAAATGCTTATGTATGCATGGACACACATAGGCTAACATTAAGGGGCATTTAGAGGCAGAAAAAATGCAAGATGTCTCTAGAAGCAGTGTTTAAAACACCCAGAGTGCATGAGCTCTTAAAGTGGAAATAAGTACACATTTTTTCAGTTTAGATAAAGGAAGGTTAAAACCCCTGTCAATTTTTTTTGCCATCTGTGTCCCATTGGAGAGATTTCCCTTCACTTCCTGCCCCATAGCCAGCACAGGAAGTGAGTGAAAAGCGAGGGAATCCCTGGTTGGTACATAGCCCCAAGAAACAGTGTCTCTATTGGATTATTTCCCCTCTATTCCTGTTCTGGGTACTACCCAAAATGTGTGATTTTCTTTTACGTTCATTTTTGGATAACAATGGTAAACATGACAAATATATAAGGTGAATCCCCCTAATGGAGGCACAGACAGCAATTAACACCGACAGGTGTTTTATTCCCTCTCCACCCTAGCCAAAACAAAAAAAAAATAAAAGTTTTGCCTTTAGGTATAGTTTAACCTTTAGTTACATTTTAAGCCTCATTTAGCACCCCCAAAAAATTGCATTCATATTATGCAAGGCAAGGTTACCCTTTGAGATAGGAAAAATGTGAATATCATTTTGAAAAGTGCTTTCAGGAAGACCTACACTAATAAATCAAAATGAACATTAAAATAGTGGTCAATATTTTCCTCTTTCAAGGGAAAGTAGTTATTGTTCGTTAACATATGCAAATTTTTTGCAAAGTTTTGCATGTAGTTTTCAAACTGTTGTCGAATCTACTTATGAAAGTTCTAAGAGGCAAGGGTCTTCTAAGGAGTAAAAGCCCGGGTGGGCAGGTATAGGTTGGCAATAGCAGACTCAATGATAACTATTGGGATTTGAAGGACATGAATACTGTTTTTTTCTTTTTTTTTGTTGAGGGCATTAAGAATATTTCAAGTAGTGAACTCCATAAAAGACATACAGTGCACAAGGAGTCTTAAAAGAGAAAGTGGGAAACAGTCATGAAGAAGGTTGCTAGTTTCAGGTCAGTAGTAGATCTGAGGGTGTAGGTGGGATGGTAGGAGGAAATAATTGAAAAGATATGGAAAGTTATAATATCAAATTAGATATAATGAGGCCTTTTGAGGTTCTGCTAAACATACCATTTGCTCTATCTGGGTACAACACTTTTCAAATATAAGCACATAACTGCTGAACTTTTTATTTGTCTACTAGTTCATGGTCAATTACTAAAAAAATATTGAAGCCACTGCATCACCACTGCAGCCAGGAACTAACATTTTCTGAATGATAGGCAAGCAATGGCATCTTCCCAGTACAGATTAAAGGTATAGGTTAAAAATACATGTAAAAAAAAAATATATTTCCTATAAAAATTGAAGATGCAGACTGTCGCAATTAGCAGCAGAACAAATGAAACTAGAGAGAGCCTTCCTGTGTACTGAAGAGGAGCTAGTGTGAGTGGGGGAAGACCTCCTTTTTTGATAATTGTTTGGATCTCTGAAAACATGGCTTGTTTGTGTGCCAGTATAGGTTTAATGTTTCTGAACTTGCACTTTATGCACCCTACACTTGTTGGTGAGTGTTGTTTCCTAACCCAAAATAATTGGGAACAGTTATTTGAATATGGTTTTCTATCAGCAACATCTGTGGACAGTTAAAGCACAAGATGTTTCAATCAAATGTTACAGATTCTTTTTTCATATAGTAAATATTGGCATAATGCCTTCTAGGTGTCACTGTGGGTTCATACATTTGTTTTCACTAGGAAAGAATCATTTGGGAGAAAAATAAACATATGTTACGCAGAGTGCTTTTACATCTCTGCCAGAAATGCTAACAGGAAATTGAATGTGTTTTGTAATTACATGTGGATAATTCTGTTATTATAGATGTGTCATTTATAGATTCTGTTATATATAGTAATTATGACCTCACCAACCAGTACCCATGATTTTCTCACATCTGTTCATATATTATATTTGATATGTCTCTTGACTTTTCCAATCACTTATGGCATCAAGTTTATGAAGGCATTCAGGGCTGATCATCAATAGCATAAGCGCATAAAAAGACAGTTGCTTCCAGCGCTCAGAAGTCTTCTATGGTAAAGAGCAACAAGGGCATCAGTATTCCAAGACTAGGTGGATGCTGCCCCCCCAGATGGGGTAATCTGGTAGAAACTATGAAAACAAAGCAAAATGGAAGGTGCGCTCACCTAGTGCATTACCAATGACATTTATTGAATAATAAAAAGAGTAAAAAATGGGTACTTACAAAGTGCAACTCTGTAAGCTGTAAAACCACACAGTGTGGGATAGTGCAGACACAAGTGCTGTATCACATCAAGGGGTAAAAGCTGATGCGTTTTGGCTGCGCACCCCCTTCCTCAGAGCTAAGCTCTTTTTATTAATCAATAAATGTCATTGGTAATGCACTATGTGTGCGCCTTCCATTTTGCTTTGTTTTCGTAGCATAAGTGCATAAGCTACATGGCACTTATAATATGCAGTGTATACAGTATATGAGTTAGTGGTGCAGCACAGACCCTTTGGCTGGTCCCATTGATTTGTCCCAGATTTTAATCCCTTCTGGGTCACCAGGCAGTCACGTACACAACACTTGTACAGTCGCTCTCACAATAACCAGGCAGTGGATGTCTTTTTAGGGTTTAATGCTGGTTAACTTGGATGGGGTGCAGGAAATCTTTGGGATATTCCAGAATTTGGTTCACAAAACAGTTCTATTCTTTTTCTATTCTGGGGGGGTGGGGGCAACCCCCATCTTTGCAGAGACTAGAGACACAACTAATTCTGGGACTCCCAGCAGGGAAAGTCCCACTTTAGCAGCATTGACGCAGTCACACAAGGGGTTGAACAGCAAACAGTCACTAGGATCCCACTTCCAGGCCTCTACTCACTGTGTCTCCAGATACTTGGCTATATTCTGTCTAATTGGCTAGACATTGTACAGTGAAACCCCAAGCTGGATCCTCATGGCAGTCCTTAACTTGGCTCTAAACTGCTACCAGGAAAAATAGACCCTCCTGAGCTGGGACCTCAATGAACTTTCCGCAATAGTTTCCCCAGCTTTACTGAACTCCCTTCACAGGCTTCAGCAGTCCTTCCAGGCTGAGATCTCCTCCCTCAGGACAAGACCCTGTTACTCTATGCCTCAGCCACCTGCTGGGTACTCCCCCCCCCCTCCAGGGACTGGCTGAAACCTCATAAATATTCAGGACTAGGGTTTGCCTCTTCCAGCCCATTACATTCTAGAACCCACCAGAAAACAGAAAAAAGTTGTTGAGCCTGCAGCCTGTAAGGTCCAGAGCAGCCAAAACTCAAACACTGCTCCACTGTTTACAGAGGATCCGAAAGTACAAAATTTACTTGAACCTCTTTTTACCTGATCCAGCCTATTCGAGGAAGATACTACAGTGGTATAGTACACAGAAGTAAAAAATAAGCAAACCTAACACCAGATTGTCTACAATCTTTTTATTTTCCAATGTCATGCATGGTTTGTCATTGTTATTCGTAGGAGAAAGGCAAAAGCTGTTCACTTTTTACTTAGTCTGCCCCTGATCGAATAGTTTTTTTCATACTTTAATGAACTATACCACTGATAGGTACATTTATCTAGGGCTCATCTGCATAGCTAGGTCAACAAGAAGATATTTTTCTTTTATGTCCCCCCCCACAGCATTAGCAAATATGGTGTATCAAACTAAAGAAAAGGATTTAAGTGACTTTGAGTATTTCAAAAACTGCTGATCTACTGGAATTTTCATGCACAACCATCTCTAGGGTTTACAGAAAATGATCAGAAAAAGAGAAAATATCCAGTGAGTGTCAGTTGTGTGAACAAAAATGCTTTGTTGATGTCAGAGGTCAGAGGAGAATGGGCAGACTGGTTCGAGATGATAGAAAGGCAACAGTAACTCAAATAACCACTTGTTACAACCAAGGTATGCAGAATACCATCTTTGAACACACAACACATCAAACCTTGAAGGGGGGCTACAGCAGCAGAAGAACACAATGGGTGCCACTCCTGTCAGCTAAGAATAGGAAACCGAGGCGCAGGCTCACCAAAATTGGACAATGGAAGACTGGAAAAAGGTTGCTTGGTCTGATGAGTCTTGATTTCAGCTGTGACATTCAGATGGTAGGGTCAGAATTTGGCATAAACAACATGGAAGCATGGATCCATCCTACCTTGTATCAACTATTCAGGCTGGTGGTGGTGTAATGGTGTGGGGGATATTTTCTTGGCACACTTTGGATTCCTTAGTACCAACTGAGCATAGTTTGAACGCCACGGCCTACCTGAGTATTGGTTGCTGACAATGTCCATCCTTTATGACTACAGTGTACCCATCTTCTGATGGCTCCTTCCAGCAGAATAATGCACCAATGCACAAAGCTCACTGGTTTCTTGAACATGACAATGAGGTCACTGTACTCCAAATGCCTCCACAGTCACCAGATCTCAATCCAATAGAGCACCTTTGGGATGTGGTGGAATAGGAGATTTGTATCATGGATGTGCAGCGGACAAATCTGCAGCAACTGCGTAATGCTGTCATGTCAATATGGACCAAAATCTCTGAGGAATGTTTCTAACACCTTGTTGAATCTATGCCACAAAGAATTAAGGCAGTTCTGAAAGGAGGTCCAACCTGGTACTAGCAAGGTGTACCTAATAAAGTGGCCAGAGAGTGTATATTTTATTCTCTTCACTCTACTGCTTTGTTTATTCATGGGAACGAGGGAGAAGAGGGCCTGTGTAAGATGTGCTTACCCAGGAAAAAGGACATTCTTCTGGCAGCCACCTAGCACTGCATCATGTGGAGAAAGTTGTGTGAATCACATGCTCCCCATACCTAGCAGTATCAGGTATTTCTGTTCCCTCCAGGAACCAAAGCAGGGGGGAGTGACAGGGGTATGGGTGGGGGAGGGACATTTAAGTTAACCTGCTGCTTTTCCTACATAAGTAAAGTTCATTCACAATTATCAACGTGATCTATTTAATAGAACTAATTTCATTCATGCATGTTAAGGTATTACATTTATATGTGTATTTTGAAACTATCTATAAACGTGAAGGTAACTATGTTTGGTTATTAGACAATAATTGTTCTTTGTTTATAATTTCATTAAGTGTTCAGTCTGTTCAGAATGACTGAAAGCATGCAATCTCTATGTGGACTAACCTGTCATGTACGGTTTCCTAATGAGCGTCAAATATGAAAATGTGTAAAAGCAGGTATGTAAAAAATGGAGAAGTAACATTAAAAATGTAATGAATACATTACAATAGTAACTCAAATGTGAGCTCACTGGAAATGCAGTAAAAGCTTCCCAAACTAAGATGCAAATGTACATGTAGGCAGGAGTCAAGCTAAACTAATTTCTTGCCCCTCAACTACATTTAGAAAGTCACAATCCTCAAGAAATATAAAACATGTTAGCGAATTAGCATATATATTATCAAATGATTCAGCCGTCCTTGCTAAAATGTTCTAGGTACCCCGAGCTCCACTGGACACTAACTGTAGACTTCTAACCCATCATTATTGGTGTACTAAAGCTTGAACAATTATCACATTTGCCCTTAAAAAAAAAAAATCACAATTTTGTTTCATTACTTTTCATATACATTTACTGTTACATATGCAAAATGGATTTAACTGCTTGTTTTCTTAGAAGTTTCTTATTTAACTTTTTTTTAGCAAAGAATATTTTTAATTATAGCAAACAGGTTTTTGGAAAAACAGCATCTATGTACCATATTGCAAGAAGCATCTAGAAGTAACTGTATATGCTTGCCATTACTTTGTATAAGATTAAAAATCCTTAATGCATTTGCTACATCTTTGATAATTTATATAGTGAATGTAAAGAGCAGATATATGAAAACCATAATAATTATTACAGGATGCAATAGTCACTCTCAAATAATATGTAGAACAATCCAAGATATTAATTGTTAGTGAAAATTCACAATTTTGTAGTAATTACATTTTCCTGTGGCAAAATTATGTTAAAATTAAGACAATTATAACTTTTCAGTATGCAGCACACATGTTCCAGACTAACACAATGCATTCCAAGAACTTTCCTTTTAATTCTGATAGTACATGACGCTACCAGTATATCTAACCATACATACAGTTCAGACTCTCCACATAAAGTGATGTTCAGGTATCCTTACCTGGGTAATACATGTCTCAGTGCAAAAATCAGGCTTCTTCAATATGTGAAAAGATGGCTAAAAACCCCACATGCAAAGTTGTGCCTAATAAAAAAAAGTTCCTGTGGATTTGATGTGTTCTAGATGTAAGATTTGGCTGGAATGACATTGGTAGTTTGAGTAAGGAGAAGTTATGAGCAGAAAGGAGGAGCTAAATCCCACCCCTCATCCATATGTTCACACAGCCTTGTCTGTGGACAGGATGCATCGTAACCTACTCTGGACCACTACCTCACACTTATGAGGAATGTTAGAGAAAAAAAAAAACATCCCTTCTGGGAAAATAACTCTGCAATCAGAAGGAATTTGTGAGCCAAGTCTGTGATAGCAAATCAACTCAGAACGTTCAGGTAACTTGCCTGGGGCAAAAAGTAACACAAATGATCATTTAAAAAGGCACAGGAAAAATATGAGGAAATGCTGCAGTGCTGTATGATACAGATTTCACATGCAGATTTCAATGTACTTTCTAATGGCCGTACACACAATAGAATTTTCCAACAACAAACATTGGATGTGAGCTTGTTGTCAGAAAGTCCAACCATGTGTATGCACCATAGAACATTTGTTGTCTGAATTTCCACCAACAAATGTTTGAGAGCAGGTTCTCAAATTTTACGACTTGCTTTTGGAAATTTCGAGCGTGTGTACACAATTCCGATGCACAAAAGTCCACGCATGCTTGGAATCAAGCAGAAGAGCCGCACTGGCTATTGAAATTCATTTTCCTCGGCTCGTCGTACGTGTTGTACGTCACCGTGTTCTTGAGGTTCGGAATTTCCAACAACATTTGTGTGACCGTGTGTATGCAAGACAAGTTTGAGTTAACATCCTATGGAAAAAAATCCAGTTTTTTTGTCAGAAAATCCTATCGTGTGTACATAGCATTAGTGTATTTAATCAGTTCATTCATAAATGGACAAGCCCCTATGTGTATTTTATAAAAATGTACAAATATACAATAAAATGCAAGGTTCACTTACACTATACTCCTTTCCCCCTTCACAAATTACCTACTATTAGTAGGTGTGAAATGTACCTATAAAGAAAAAATTTAGGATTTATACTTACCTCGCCCCCATCTTCTGTCCGTGGTACCTATGCAAGAAAGACATCATACTGCTTCCAGCAAGATCCTTGGAAATACACAAAACCGGACAATGCAAAAACTGATGCAGCTCTGCACAGAAACTAATCAGCTTCCGGTATTTTTTTGTCAAGGTTTAATTGAACAAGCTAAAGTTAGAATTTATATGGCTACCATGCACAGCTGCACCATATTTTACACTGTCCAGTTTTAGTAAGCCAACCCCACAGAGTAGCCAAAAGCTTGTGAGAAGGTTCTTTTGTAAATTGGAATGGACTAGAGTGTCTTCAAACAAGATTTCGCCTGCTCTGTATTGACCAGGTTCTTCCCAGAGAGATGGTGACCTCACAGGAATACGGAAGATGGGGGTAAAGTAAGTATACATTTTTATATCTACATTTTACACCTACTAGTAGGTGTTTTGAAAAGGGAGAGGTTGATTGAGCAGACCTTTCATTGTACTGCAAAGTCTTCTTTAACACTTCTCTACAAATTCTTAAAAACTGGCTTTGTAACTAATATTCTGTGATTTGACATATATGTCTTGACTTTCACACACATACTCCATAGTACTTAGTGGCTCGATTCAGCCACTTCTCAATAATAATTTTTTGTGATACACTATATTGTGTAATTGTTTTTATATTCTTCTTCAGTATAGAGATTTCATCTTGATCCTCCTAGTTCTTAAAACATACCTTCCATCTTGGAGAAAGTACAGAAGAGTAATTTACATACATTAGTACTGCATGAATAGGTGCCAATTTCATACTATATATTATATACAAGTAAGTCATTGTAACTGAAGTGTACAAATCATATACCAAGGATGTGCTACATAGATGGAAATAAATCTTTACACAGTCTCATAAGAAATTCAAGTATATACATAGCTAAAGTATTTCCTGCTAAGTAGAAATATTCAGGAGGCAGGTCTGGAATAACAAGACAAAAGAAATACCAACATTAAAGGAGAAGTAGGGCCAAAGCTCTTTTCCTAGGGATTACACTCCATTCTGTACTCCTGTGACCCATAGTCAGCCGGCAAAGCGTTAAAGTCTGCTGTCGACTGACATCATTCAGCCGGTCCAGGCCCTAGAAAGATCCCAACTTTAATGTCAGGATCCACCCAGATCCCAGGACCGACAGCTGGCTCAGGCTCCCAGCACACCGCCAGAAGCTCCTGTTTCCCCCACAGCCCAGCATTCCAGTAAGCACTGGAGGGGCAGGACAGAGAGCCGGTGACTCACAGTCACTGGTTCTCTGATCACTGAAGACTGAGCGATCAGTGGTTTTTGATTGCTCAGTTCTCAGTGTAGAGGGAGCGGGGGACAGTTGCAGCATTGCACCAATGCTGCATCCACCAAAAAAATGTATGTTACATTTTTTTAATACCTCACACTCCTCTTTTAAGTGTACCAAGTGTCCATAAGGAGTCCTGTGTACCACAATAGAAACCAATGTACCAGGGCTGGATGAACCATTAAAGGATAAGTTCACCTTTTATAACATGCTGGCTAGCTGTCACAAGCCCGCCCGGCTGCGTCACTCATTCACTGTCCTCTGTGAATGGAAAACTACAAGTCCTGACAGCCTTTGCAGCTGTCAGTTTGTAGTTTTCAATAAACTACCATGGCGTTGTGGAGCACTGTGGTAGTTCATTGAGTCTTCCTGTCAGATTGTATCTGCTTGGCTATACGATGTACAGGCACACAGATACACTGACAGACCTGCAGGAGGCCTGCATGGCACCAGCAATCTGCTGATGTTAATCTATATGTCCATGCACACTATAGGCGTTTATAGGCCAATGGCTGTTTACCAGCATCGATGAAGAGCAGCGTTCCTGGGAACACGCTGCCACCGACGTAATCGCGCGCATGCGCCGTGGAAAATGGGGTGGTACTATCTGTGATCGGCTGTGACTTCATCACGGCTGATCACGTGGTAAACAGCCATGCCCAATGGCTGTTCACCCCCCTCGGTGGCAGGCGGTGTCTTCGTGACACGACGTCACCGAAGGTACAGGGCTGTGCGTACACGACCTCGCGCATGCCCTGTTTAAATGGACAGACGTCATATGACGCCCGCCCAGAGCAAGAGCCGCGCTGCCTGCCCGTCATATGATGGCCGGCAGGCGGCAAGTGGTTAAAGTGCTTGTAAACCTCAGACATGAAAAATGATATAGTGAATGTAATGAAATAGTGTGTAATAGCCTGAATCCAAAGCACCAAGAGTGATTCCTCTCTGATCCCTCTGCTATTTGCATGGGTCACTGATAGAACTCTAACACAGTGTTCAGTTCTCAAGGCGCCCCAACAGGTCATGTTTTCAGGCTCTCCTTTATTTTGCAAAGGTGATTTGATCAGTTTCACTGCCTTAGTAATTACCACAGCTGTTTCATCTGAGGGAAATCTTGAAAACATGACCTGTTGGGGCACCTTGAGGATTGGAGTTGAGAAACACTGCTCTAACGCAGGGGTCTTCAAACTGCGGCCCTCCAGGTGTTCAGGAACTACAATTCCCATCATGCCTAGTAATGTCTGTGAATGTCAGAGTTTTACAATGCCTCATGGGATGCGTAGTTCTGCAACAGCTGGAGGGCCGTAGTTTGAAAAAAAAAATTTTTTTCCCCCTTCGGTTTGGTATGGATCTTAATGGGAACCCCCACGCCCAAAAAAATGGCATGGGGGTCCCCCCAAGATCCATGCCAGACCCTTATCCGAGCACACAGCCCAGCAGGCCAGAAAAGGGGGAGACGAGCAAGCACATGCCCTCAACATGGGGGGTGGGTGCTATGGGGCAGGGGGGCACTGCATCCCCCACCCCGAAGCACCTTGTCCCCATGTTGATGAGGACAAGGGCCTCTTCCCAACAACCCTTGCTGTTGGTTGTCGGGGTCTGCGGACGGGGGCTTATCGGAATCTGGAAGCCCCCTTTAACAAGGGGGCCCCCAGATCCTGGTCCCCCACCCTAGGTAAATGAGTATGGGGTACATCATACCCCTACCCATTCACCTAAAAAAAAGTGTCAAAAATAAAGTATTTTATTAAGGCAGCTTTGGCGCTTCTCCCTCTTCTGGCGACGTTCTCCCTCTTCCAGTCCTTCTCCCCTCTCTGGTTCTTCTCCTCTCTGTGCTGTCTTCTCTCTCCGCTGTCTTCTTGCTCTTTTGCCGGATCTGTTCCCTCTGTTCTTCTTCCGTTCTTCTTCCGATGTTGACTCAACGTGATCTCCCAGTGTAATGCTGGGTCCGTCGTGTGCAATGACTTACATTGGCATGGGGTGGGGCCACCGATGATGTAATTTGGAAGCCACGCCCCTTGTGACATCACCGCCCAGGGCATTATGGGGTGATGACGTCACACGGGGGTGTGGTCTCCAAATGACATCGGGTGGCCCCGCCCCATGCCAATATAAGTCCTTGCACACGGTGGACCCAGCATTACACTGTCGAGTCAACATCAAAATATGAAACAGAGAGAGAAGACCCAGCAAAAGAGCGAGAAGATCTGGCAAAAGAGCGAGAAGACCCAGCAAAAGAGCTAGAAGACAGTGGGGAGAGGAGACCCGGCAGAGGAGGGAGAAGGCAGCACAGAGAGGGAGAAGACATCGCCGGAGGAGGGAGAATAGCCGGAGAGGGAAGAAGAAATCGGAAGAGTGCCTGACCACACAAATGCCAACATGTCAAACATTCCAATAGACACACTCTTAAACCTTGTGGACAGCCTTCCCAAAAGAGTTGAAGCTGTTATAGCTGCAAAGGGTGGGCCAACTCAATATTGAACCCTACAGACTAGACTGAGATGCCATTAAAGTTCATGTGCGTGTAAAGGCAGGCTTTCCAATACTTTTAGTAATATAGTGTATAGATAAATATCCATTTTGGTGGACTAGACCTTTAACCTTTTTGGTAAAAATAAGTACACATTGACAAATGAATTAGATGCAAAGAGAAGCGTGCATGCAGCACATTTTTTTACGGCTAGCAAGGAATGAAAGAAATAAGACCACTAGGAACATTCTACAAATTACCAACACCAGAATTTATAAACCAAAAGCTTGTATCTGTTTCAAAACTTATTTAAAAATGTGGTTACACACTAAAATAGCATTACATAACAACTAGCAAAATAGTTAAACCTTTATTTTAAATAAAGTACATTTGACAAGTAACTGCTATAATTCTTAGTTGATGAAACCCATTCATGTGTTCAGTTTGTAAATGGTCAATAATTACAGGTTATCCATATATAGTAGCAAAACAGATGAGCATATGCTTCAGTAGAGAAATATTGTCATTTCTAACTCCCATTTCATTCTTCCTCCTAAATTCACATGACAGATGATGTATGAGGTGGAGCAAACCTCTTGTCACTGCCGCTTGGTTATAAACCTTCTTCCCCTGATGCCTCACCTGGAGTCTGCGACAACAACAAGGCTGCAGCTTTGACAACCTGTAACAAAACCACAAGCATTTAAATATTCAATCAGCTACATATAGCTAATGTAAGCCTATAATTCATAAGATCCTTGTGGTTCAGCTTGTCATTTTTATATAAAACTCAGGAAGAGTTTACTCACTTTTCTTTAAACTACCTAATGTCAGTGCTTTGTGTTCTTTACTATTCAAGTTGGGTAAAATTTCCACCATAGAAGTAAGTTCTACCCAAGTCTTCATAGATGCCTACCACCAGCACACTTTATTTGGGTTAAAGTGGTTCTAAAGTCATAAGGCTAATGCATTCCATGCTTTAAACCATCATCAAACCCAAAAGCAATCATTTTTTTTTATATTGCAGCTTATCAATTCTTAGATGTGATGGTTGCCTTTGTTACCTTTTGAAGGCTTTCTTTTTTCTATTTTAATCTGGTGATCCAACCAGCAAGTCCCTTGTTTTTCAAAAGCACACACTCTCCAGCAGAATGTATCAGTTTACATGAATGAGAAACTATTTAATACTGGCAGGGGTGCTTAAAATCATCAGCTTTTATTTATTCATGTAAAACCTTTACCCCAAAAAAGAAAAAAAACTGTTTACTGTAATTGAATATGCAGTGTGAGCTGGAGTTTGACAATTTGTTAATGTGTTTAAATCTGCTAATACATACAACACTACCTCCCCCCCCCCCCCCCACACAGACTGATTGATAATTCTGCTGTCTGCTGTGCCTCCTGTTCTCATTCATCCAGAGTGGTGTCTCACTTTTACAGGAGATGTGTTATTGGCCAGATCACCCCAGGTGAAAACAGAGGAAAAAAGACAAAGGAAAGAAAACTGATGCAGCCACCACATCTAATGATTGATAAGCTGCAATATATTACATTTTTTCTGCCTGTTTCTTCCTCTTCTCATACCTAAATGCTTACCTGAGTCCTGTATTGGTCCAGTGCTCTGCTACTCTGCAGGACTTCTCTCCTCTCTCTGCTCCCTTACAGGCTTGGCCAAGAGTAGCGGGAACTATTGGCTCCTGTTACTGTCAGTCAAAATCCAGTGAAGAGGAAACCGGGGGCATGGCCAATCTGCACTGCAGCTTGGGAGCGAGCCCGCATGTGTGCCACCATAGACTTCCCATGGCAGCACATGCAGTAGAAGAGGAAGCCTGGAGTGCCGGCATGGGACCTCAGAAGAGCAGGTTCAGGCTGATCTGTGCAATACCATTTCACAGAACAGGTAAGTATAACATGTTCATTTTTTTAAGAAAAAAAAATAACTTTACAATCACTTTAAGTAGCTTCCGCCAAACTGGTCCTATAAAGTGGGTGCTTTTCTTTGACTGCTGTAGGAATGTTGATTTGTTAAATGTATGTAAATCTTAACTATAAACCTTTCAGTTCCCCTGTCTTTAACCCCTTCCCGACCAGCCGCCACAGTTATACTGCAGCTGGTTGGCACTGCTGCGCAAGCTGTCGTAGCAGCAAGTCTCCGGAGCCGATGCACGTGCCTGGCGGGCGCTGTGATCGTCGGGCACCAGCGATCGCTCATGACAGAGCAAGAACCAGGATCTGTGTGTGTAAATACACAAATCTCGGTTCTGTCAGGGGAGAGGAGAGAGATTGTGTGTTCCTACCAAGTAGGAACAACGATCTCTCTCCTCCTCTAGTCAGCCACATCCCCTCCACAGTTAGAACACAAATAGGGAACACATTTAACCCCTTGATCGCCCCCTAGTGTTAACCCCTTCCCTGCCAGTGACATTTATACAGTAATCGGTGGCTATTTATAGCACTGATCGCTGTATAAATGCCAATGGTCCCAAAAAATTGTCAAAGTGTCCGATTTGTTTGCCACAATGTTTCAGTCTTGATAAAAATTACCATTACTTTTTTTTGGGATATTTTTTTGGGATATTTATTATAGCAAAAAGTACAAAATATTGTGTTTTGTTTTTTTTTAAAATTGTTGCTCTTTTTTTGTTTATAGCACAAAAAATAAAAACCGCAGAGGTGATCAAATACCACCAAAAGAAAGCTCTATTTGTGGGGAAAAAAGGGCATACATTTTGTTTGGGTACAACATCACACGACCATGCAATGGTCAGGTAAAGCGACGCAGTGCCGTATCACAAAAAAAAAGTCCTGTTTAGGAAGGGGGAAAATCCATCCGGGGCTGAAGTGGTTGACTGTACCATTGTTATGCCCTGTACACACGATAGGATTTTCAGATGGAAAATGTGTGATAGGACCTTGTTGTCGGAAATTCCGACCGTGTGTAGGCTCCATCACACATTTTCCATAGGAATTTCCGACACACAAAGTTTGAGAGCTTGCTATAAAATTTTCTGACAACAAAATCCGTTGTCGGAAATTCCGATTGTATGTACACAAATCCAACGCACAAAGTGCCACGCATGCTCAGAATAAATTAAGAGTCGAAAGCTATTGGCTACTGCCCCATTTATAGTCCCGACGTACGTGTTTTACGTCAGCACGTTCAGAACGATCGGATTTTCCGACAATTGTGTGTGACCGTGTGTATGCAAGACAAGTTTGAGCCAACATCCGTTGGAAAAAATCCATGGATTTTGTTGTTGGAATGTCCGAACGTGTGTACAGGGCATAAGTGTTTTGTCATGTATGTCTGATAAGTGGAAAAAAACTGTTGAGCATGTCAGAAATTCAGTGAGCTGAACTTTTTTTGCTCTCTGCAGTACCAAGCAGTGTTATTAGCTCTTCCCACTTTACCTTTGTGGACTACAGAACCCTTCATGCTTCATGTTATAGAAAATAGAGGGGGAGGTGCTCTCTGGTTCTAACACATTGCCTGTTCTAGGGTGACAACACTGCTCCTCAATAAGGGCAGTACAGTGAGTGAGCATTGTCATCTAAGAACAGGAAGAGTGTTACTGGTAGGATCACCAGCTGAAAATTTGAAAAAAAGCCTTGGAAAAAAAGAATAAATATAAATAAATAAATGAATAAAAAAACCTTTTGCGTAAAGCAACCCCCCTTAGCTCCTCCAATACTTACTTGAGCCCCATTTTGATCCAGCAATGTTGCAAGAGAGTCTCAGCTGTTTGGGACTCTTCCTCCTCATTGGCTGAGACAGCAGCAGGCTCCATTGGCTCCCACTGCTGTCAATAAAAATTAGTAAGCCAATGAGGAGAGAGAGGGGGCTGGCTGAGCCATGGTTCTATGTCTGAATGTACAAGCTGCTTGCTGTGGGGGCACTTGGCAGGAGGGAGGGGCCAGGAGCGCCGGGGGGGACCCGAGGAGAGAAGGATCAGAGCTGCTCTGTGCAAAACCACTGCACAGAGCAGGTAAGTATAACATGTCTGTTCTTTTTAAACAAAAAGAAAAAACAGGACTTTAATATCACTTTAATGAAGGATATTTAACTGCCATGATACAATATAAAGTATATAGGTTCTGTTGTAAGGGATAGTTAGGTGCAGCAAAGACTGATTTGTGCAACTATGGCAAATCATATAATACAGCGTTAAACGGTCTTTATAATCTTAAAATCCTGAAAATGAAATAGCTCAATAAATTGGGAGATAAACCTTAAGTACACTGATGAAAACCTGTTGACATTTCCTTTCTTCTAGGTTGGAAAGAAGATATTTTTGTTGATGTTCTCTGTGTACCAAAGTACTTAGTGTATAATGCAGTGTGAGGGCAACATTCTGTAAATAGGCCTGCAGTGAATTTATGGCAGGTATTTACTTAGTTGTAAACCAATGGACAGCCAGAGGGTTTTGCCCTTTCATGACCAGAACAATGTTTACATTTATATTTATAAAGCAGTGAATGTGTCTTTCACTAAACGTTTACTAGTGGTAAATCAATTGCTGTCATTTAAAATACATGCACCTGAAAGATTCATCTACAGCAAATGTTTGGTAAATGTCAGATTCACTGCTTTTTAGTGTTTAAGTTGGTAGCGTTGGAGTAGGATCATATCTGTATGAATTATATTGTTACATGTTTGAGTGCATGAAAAAGCACTTATTCCTGTATAGCTCTTGCTATAAATGGTTCCAAAATTAATGAATGAATAAAGATTGTCTTATTATCTGGTTCCAGCTCTGATCTGATCTGAACTGGCTATATCTCACAATTTTGGCATGTATGACCAGGCATATATATAGTATTCACTCATACGCTCATGCCAATTAGAGAGCCCCTTGTCAAATTTTCTATTTTCCATTGGTTTGGTAAAAACTATTGCTGTAAAGGAACCAATGACATTCTATGCAGAGCTAGATTTGCCACATATGTAAAGCCATTCCCAGTCAAAGCTGAAAGATTTCAGCCATACTTATCTGATAAAGTATGGTTACATGATGCACTGCAGTTGATTTACTAAAACTGGAGAGTGCAAAATCTGGTGCAGTTGTGCATGGTAGCCAATCAGCTTCTAACTTCAGCTAGTTCAAGTAAGCTCTGACAAAAAACCTTTAAGTTGATTAGTTCTATGCTGAGATGCACCAGATTTTTCACACTTCCGTTTTGATAGGTCAACCCCATTGACTCCAAGTTTGTTACCACTAGATGTGTTGTTGTGATCTTGCTATGGCTTACAATATAACCAAATTGCATTGGGATCAGAAAATTATAGTTTTCAATAGAGTCTGTATCATCCAATGCATTAGGATGCTGTGTGTTGGAAAAAGTCCTAGATTCTGCATTTTGGCTGCTATGACCTGCGGTTAGGCATTCATGCCAATTCAAATAAAGCATTCCATACATTCTGATGTATACTAGTCCTAAAGTATGACTAATGGATTTGTAATTTTGTTCAATCTGTCTTGTGATCTAGGCACACCTTCCAGATAGCTAAGTCTGCACCCCCTTTGTCTTTACTCCACACTTAACTGTAGCTGAGCAGTAGAGCATAATAATAATCTAAGACCTGCCCCAGTCTGTTACTGGACCACAAATTTGTAGCAGCTCACTGATGAAGTCATCACACTTTTTGGACACTACTCTGCAATGTAGTAGAGCCTGATTGGCTGAAACTCATGGCCTTGCCTATTTCAGTGCTTCTGTACAGGAGATTTCAGAAAGCTAAAAAAAAAGAAACAGGATTCAAAAAGAGGGAGAGGCAGTTTGGGGGTGGGTTTGTATAGACTGCGGCCATGTTTTAAGTTATATCATGAATATGGGTGTAACATGAAACATGGTCAGAAACATGGACTTACCAGCCCCCTCTGGCTTCACAAAGCAAACTCCCAGGCCTCAGATTCTTGTTTTGTTTCTCTGCTTTCTGAGTGGATGGCCAGGTGGGGATGGGGTTCTTGCACCCATTCCGATGCCCAGGCCTTTTTTTTTATGAAAATGATGGGAACATCAATTGCTAATGTGCCTTGCAATTCATAATATAAAATGGGTCAATGTATTTCAGACATCACCTTTTGTGTCATTCTGCTGTAATGACGTGTTATGTTTACATCATTCTGATGAGTCTCTGACCCAGACTGTATACCACTGTGTGTGGTATACTTAGCCTTTAAATGGTGGACTTTAAATCTGTTTGGAGTATGAGAGTCTCTGCATCCTCTGTATGAGAGTCAACTGCAAGCAGACTGCAGTGGGTGTATTTAGGAATACCTACTGCATCACACGCACATGCTCTCATGTCAGCAAACAAACCACCAACACTAAAAAGAGGGGTGGACTGGTGCACAGGGCCTAGAAGAACTTGTACAGCAACTATGCACAAATATAGGGAGTCCGTCAGCAAGGAAAAACATTTCTACTTAAAGGCACATATTCAATCTATACTTTAAACGATGAAGAATTATACCACCCATGTTTAAAAAACTCTTTTTCCAATCACAGAACACCTAGAGTAGCTTACAGTCTGAACAGATGGGGTGAGCATTTGTAAGTAATGTAGTACACATATTGTTTTTCTGACATTCAGTGCAGGAATCATCATGTTACCAACGTTATGCTTTATGAATATTGCGTTATATGAACAGAAACATTATAAATATGTACTATCCCAAGAATGAAAATGTACCAATAAGACAACAATGCAATGTATGCATGTATATATACACAACATATACACACTACTTTCAATTGTATGAAGTCATTTCTGTAAGTACATTGTGATTGGATTTCTGAGCTGACCACAGTGAACTACCTGAGGCTTCACACAGAAAAAATAGATCAAGATTTCTTAAACAAGTTCGAGCCCAAGGCTTGCCGTATAAGCAAAGTATAGTCATATATTTTACTGCCTCTATTTTCACTGTCGCTTTAGGCTACATAGACTGCATGGGCTCGACCATACAAGCCCAGCTGTGTCTGCATGTTTTATATCCTATTCAGTTCTAAGTCTTAGACAAATGAATTGCACTAAATGCTCTATGTATTCTCTTATATGACATAATTGTACCCACATGTACCCAATTGTACCTACATAATAGAAGTGCTCTACTTTTTATGCTGGGGTTCCAAGTATCAGCGTCCAGTTTTTTTTTTTTTTCTTAAGCTGGAACAGCAAGTTTAATCAACTAGTACATTAAAAATAATCTCCAGATAACAGTGGCAGTCAGCATCTCTCTTGCTTATAAAACTGACCATGCCCATGACAATTTAATAGAGTGATTGAACTTTCAATTCCTTGTATTGTCAAACCACAAAGCAATTGAACTCATAAAACAATGGTTTGATAAGTTGCAATAAGATGGGATTGAAATTGCCCCAATCAAGTCTGCTAGAAAAATCTTATCACTTTCAAAGATGTTGTTGTAGCTTTTTCCATTTTTGATTCGATCCATCAAACTGTACTGAACCTGTCATTTTATTGCCCAGTCATGCCTTAACAATCAACTAAATTCTAGTCAGTAGATTGCTTAGTTTCTTACTTGCGATTGTAGGTGCAATTTCTGGTGGGTTGAAAGTGGTTAAAACGGACTAGAAATTGCCTTGTGTGTGTGGCCAGCCTCAGGGATTCTTTGGGCCACTTTCACACTGCCCCGCTGTGGCCAAATCATGGTGTACCCACAGTTTTTGTATGGGTTACCCACAGTTTCCCATAGACTTTCTATTATGTCCATTGTTTTGGCGTATGCTGCATCTTTCGTGTGCTTTCACAAAATGCATCAAAAACGCAGAACATAATAGAAAGCCTATGGGAAAATGCAGTTAACCCGCACAAAAACCACGGGTACACCCATGCTGCAGCCAATCCGCAGCGCAGCAGTGTGAAGGGGGCCTTACAGTCTTTAGAAATGTATAACCAAGTAACAAAACTATAGCCTCCTGTTACACTACTAAGCTGTGCAACCTCCGTGTAAAGCTGTGAATGAGCAATGTTGTGGGTCATAAAGAGGGTGATATTTAAACCTTCGAAACCTTTTGCTTGCACTTTCACAGTCTCAGATCCAGAGGCATTCAGAACATATGGATCAAAGTAACTATAGAGGGCTAGGGCCCATTCACATGGCCATCCAAGGCTGTACACCTCCCAGATCAGCTTATTTTTGCTGCATAAAGAAGTCAGGGGTTTGCAATCAATTTTGGCTGCTCAGCCTGTATAAATCAATGACAGGTTAAAAGGTTCCACAGCTGTTTATATGTAATCACACATGGAGTGATTACCTACAGTTGGAGACAGATGAGTAGCCCTGGATGCAAACTGTCTGTTTACAGGGTTACTTAATTGTCCCTAACCACATGGAATCGCTCCTTGTGCAATTACATGTGAACAGCAGCAAACAGTGTCAGTTTGCCATTGATGTGTACAGGTCCCCTATCAGCAGATAATCGCAAACACTGCAGAAGTATGCTGATCTGGGTAGTGTACCACCCTGGGTGGCCATATGAATGAGCCCTTGGTGGGTGTAAAATTGGAATACTAGTATCAAACGTAAAGAAACACTATGGAGTCAAGCTATGTTCCTCAAGTCAGTTTAAGAAAGTATATTCTGTTGGGGTCTGTCTTTAAGTTTGTGAACTATATGTACATAAATATCATGTAATATACACAAAAATCACCAAAAAAAACACAAAAATTATCAAATAGATTAAAGCACCCTATAGCTATATCAAAAAACATATATAAAGTATAGATAGCGATAAAGAAGATAGATTGTTCCATGTCTGAAATCAAAAGCTGGTTGAAAGCGACAGAACATTTCCATGTATACGAACAACATTAGAGCTTGTTTTTATACTTCAACTATTTCTGACAACCTGTAGCACAGGACAGGATAGTATATATGTCCAGACCGTGTGATCATTTTTTGTTCAATAATTTAGAATGTGCATTTTCTTGGATTCAGCTGCTTGTGTAAATGCTACAGTCTCTGCAGATGAGGTATGGAAAAGACATAGCAGTTTACTATATGACATGAGGGGATTGCAGATTTCTTCCATACCTTAATACAATGATAAACCTACAGGGTAATTGCCAGCTACCTAAATTGACAAAGCAATCTTTATTAAAACAGGTATCAACTATGTAATGCAGCATTCCTTTCTAAGCACGTATTTTCCATTGATTTTGTATCCCATCTTTTGGATTCCTAGTGTTGGTGGCATAGGCGTGCACACAGGGTGTGCCAGGTGTGCCTGGGCACACCCTAATCACCCTGTGCTGCGCAGATTCTCCCTGCTTCCTGGGTGTACTTAAAAGGACTGGGGAATCTCTGTCCTCAGGCCCTTTCTCAGTCTCAAAAGTGAGACATCATGGGTCTGTTTAGACCCCTGATATTTCACCAAAGCCCCCCAAAGGGGCTATTCAAAATTGTAAGAAAAAAAATATTAAGAAATTATTGCAAAATCTTTTTTTTTTAAATAATAAAAAAAATAAAATTGTAAAAAAGTAAAAATAATAAAAATAAACTACTGACACCAATCTCTGCCCCAATGACACTGTCCACTGCCCTACTGCTAAATATATATACAGTATCTCACAAAAGTGAGTACACACCTCAAATTTTTGTAAACATTTTATTATATCTTTTCATGTAACAACACTGAAGAAATTACACGTTGCTACAATGTAAAGTAGTGAGTGTACAGCTTGTATAACAGTGTAAATTTGCTGTCCCATAATTTAACAACACACACTGACTCTGAAGACATCCGTTTGCGATGAAACATGTCAGGCAGGTTGACACCAGCACGCTGAATGCTGCAGCCGATCGTTCTCTTTGATGCATGCATTCTTGAATCTAAACTGTAAGTTACTATAACAAATCTGTTTTAAATTTTATTGCGGGCTTCACAATTGGTCACTTATTTTCTTCACTGAGCGTCTGCTGATCATGATACTGAAAGCCTTGCTTCTGGTGTGAGTTCTTGGAGAAGTTGACTGAGGGAGAATATTACCTGGTTATTGCTGTTTTTAACCTATGAGGGGAACCATAAAGCCGAACATGCAGGATGAACCTGAGATTATTTTCACATGCATATCTCTTTCAGTCATCTGGTAAGCAGATCACCTTATCACGTGGTGCCGAGTGCTTTTTTATACATGCACTATAGCTGGTGATTGGATTACTCCTCCCTTTCAGTTTTGGATTTTCTACCCGTTGCTACTTTTAGCGCCGCATTTTATAGATTTTAGACTTTTGGGTTTTGTTATCAACAAACTATGCTGGCTGCTTTTACTTATTTGATGTGTACAGAATAGGGTAGATATTTTTATTGTTTTACACAGCCATTAATGTCTAAACCGCTGACAACACAAGTGAGTACATCCCCTAAGTGAAAATGTCCAAAATAAGCCCAAAGTGTCAATATTTTGTGTGGCCACCATTATTTTCCAGCACTCTTAACCCTCTTGGGCATGGAGTTCACCAGAGCTTCACAGGTTGCCACTGGAGTCCTCTTCCGCTCCTCCATGAAGAGATCAGGGAACTGGTGGATGTTAGAGACCTCCACCTTCCGTTTGAGGATGCACCACAGATGCTCAGTAGTAGTGGTCGTCTCAGGCAGTGGTCGTCTTGGAGGTGTGTTTGGGGTCGTTATGTTGGAATGCTGCCCTGCTGCCCAGTCTCTGAAGGGAGGGGATCATGCTCTGCTTCAGTATGTCACAGTACATGTTGGCATTCAAGGTTCCCCCAATGAAATGTAGCTCCCCAGTCCTGGCAGCACTCATGCAGCCCCAGACACTCCCACCACCTTGGTTGAGGCAAGACACACTTGTCTTTGTACTCCTCACCTGGTTGCCACCACACACGCTTAAAACCATCTGAACCAAATAAGTTTACCTTGGTCTCATCAGACCACAGGACATGGTTCCAGTAATCCATGTTCTTATGCCGCGTACACACAAGCGGACTTTACGGCATACTTGGTCCGACGTACCGGAGTCCGTCGGACAATTCGATCGTGTGTGGGCTCCAGCGGACTTTTTTTTCTCAAAAGTTTGACGGACTTAGATTTGAAACATGTTTCAAATCTATCCGACGGACTCGAGTCCAGTCGAAAAGTCCGCTCGTCTGTATGCTAGTCCGACGGACAAAAAACGACGCTAGGGCAGCTATTGGCTACTGGCTATGAACTTCCTTGTTTTAGTCCGGTCGTACGTCATCACGTAGGAATCCGTCAGACTTTGGTTGATTGTGTGTAGGCAAGTCCGTTCATTCGGAAAGTCCGTCGTAAAGTCCGTCATAAAGTCCGCAGGACAAAGTCTGCCGTAAAGTCCACTCGTGTGTACGCGGCATCAGTCTGCTTGTCTTCAGCAAACTGTTTGCGGGCTTTCTTGTGCATCATCTTTAGAAGAGGCCCCCTTCTGGGACGACAGCCATGCAGACAACTTTGATGCAGTGTGCGGCTTATGGTCTGAGCCCTGACAGGCTGACCCCTCTGAATATGACCCTGAGCACGTGCAATCAACTTCTTTGGTTGACTATGGCGAGGCCTGTTCTGAATGGAACCTGTCCTGTTTAACCGCTGTATGGTCTTGGCCACCGTGCTGCAGCTCAGTTTCAGGGTCTTGGCAATCTTATTATAGCCTAGGCCATCTTTATGTAGAGCAACAATTATTTTTTCAGATCCTCAGACAGTTCTTTGCCATGAGGTGCCATATTGAATTTCCAGTGACCAGTATGAGACAGTGAGAGCGATAACACCAAATTTAACACAGCTGCTCCCCATTCACACCTGAGACCTTGTAACACTAACGAGTCACATGACGAAGGGGAGGGAAAATGGCTAACTGGGCCCAATTTGGACATTTTCACTTGGGAGTCTACTCACTTTTGTTGCCATCGGTTTAGACATTAATGGCTGTGTGTTGAGTTATTTTGAGGGGACAGCAACTTTACGCTGTTATACAAGCTATACAAGCTCACTACTTTACATTGCAGCAAAGTGTCATTTCTTCAGTGTTGTCACATGAAAAGATATAATAAAATATTTACAAAAATGTAAGGGGTGTATTCACTTTTGTGAAATACTGTGTGTATATATATATATATATATATATATATATATACACAAACATACATATATACATATATATAAACACACACACACACGTGTGTTTGAGCATTGGGGTTAACTCCCTAATGCAATAGACTGCTCACACCTATGGTTTCTGGGCTTCAAAAGATGTGGAACAGTGCTATCTGTGTTTCCCATCCTCAGTTCATTCCTGGGTATGTACTGTACCTATTAAAGTCACCATCCTCAGTGATACTATATGTAGGATTGAAAAAAACAAATATGTGGGGTGAATGGAAATATTTAGGCTACCAGAGAGTTTAAAAGACCCAGCAGGGATGGAACCTTGTCTGCTGCACCCAATGCAAAAAAAAAAAATCAATTTTGTCTGGAATCACGGCTTATAATACTTGCATTTTGAACAGTGGTTTGAAATGTTGTTTTATCTAACCACTTAAGCCCCGGAAGGATTTTCCCCCTTCCTGAACAAGCCCTTTTTTGCGATATGGCACTGCGTTGCTTTAACAATGGCGCGGTCGTGTGACGTTGTACCCAAACAAAATGTATGCCCTTTTTTCCCCCACAAATAGAGCTTTCTTTTGGTGGTATTTGATCACCTCTGCAGTTTTTATTTATTTAAATAAAAAAAGAGCGAACATTTTGAAAAAAAAGCAATAATATGTACTTTGAGCTATAATAAATATCCCCCCAAAAAATATATAAAAAAGCTAATTTCTTCATCAGTTTAGGCTAATATGTATTCTATATATACATATTTTTGGTAAAAAAAAAAAATCACAATAAGCGTATATTGATTGGTTTGCGCAAAAGTTATCGCGGCTACAAAATAGGGGATAGATTTATGGCATTTTTATTTTATTTTTTTATTAGTAATTGCGGTGATCTGCGATTTTTATCGTTCTGCGACATTCCCAAGGATTGATCGGACTTCGCAAAGGGTGGGGGGCCGGAATCTGGGTGCCCCCTTATTAAAGGGGGCTCCCGGATTCCGATAAGCCCTCGCCCGCAGACCCTGACAACCAACGGCCAGGGTTGTCGGGAAGAGGCCCATGTCCTTTGGGGCAGGGCGCCCCCCTGCCCCAAAGCACCCACCCCCCCATGTTGAGGGCATGCGGCCTGGTAGGGTTCAGGAGGGGGGCCGCTCGCTCGTCCCCACCCCCATTCATGACCAGCCGGGCTGAGTGCTCAGATAAGGGCCTGGTATGGGTTTGGGGGAACCCCCACGCCATTTTTTCGGGGTAGGGGGTTGATCTTAAGATCCATACCAGACCCAAGGGCCTGGTACGCTCTTGGAGGGTGAACCCATGCCGGTCTTTTATTTAAAATTTGGCGCGGAGTTCCCCCTCAAGATCATCTGAGCACAAGTCGCATGCCGAAATCGGACCATGCGAGACGGCGATCCGTCTTTGATCCGACTTCAATGATAGTCAATGGGCTGAAGTAGGATCAATGTCAGACCAAGGTAGTACAGGGAGCATTTCTAAAGTCGGAACGACTTGTGTAGGACCACTTAGGACGGCTCCCATAGGGAAACATTGAATTTCACACTTCATGCGACATGAGCTCCCAATGTCAGAGCGTTTGTCGGACCAGTGTGAACCCAGCCCCAGACTCTATAACTTTTACAGAGACTAAATAATATCCACTAATTTGGGTTATTTTTACCAAAGAGATGTAACAGTATAAATTTTGGCCCAAATTTATGAACAAAAATCACTTATTTGCAAAATTTTATCATAGAAACTAAAAAAAAATACCACCAAAAGAAAGCTCTATTTGTATGAAAAAATGATAAAAATTTTGTTTGAGTACAGTGTTGCTGACTGAGTAATTGGCATTCAAAGTGTGAGAGCGCTGAAAGCTAGAAATTGGTCTGGGCAGGAAGGGTGTATAAATGCCCTGTATTGAAGTGGTTAAAGCATGTTCAGTACCTGATTTAGTCACATACTGAGTAGAGTATGCAGTTCTATATCTTTTAATTCTTACCTATGTTCCAGTAAAAGATGGTGCCATGACGGGTGCCCAAGGTTTCCGATTTTAGGGTGGCTCTTTTCTCTTGCAGTGTTTTATGCAGCCACTCTTGCATGCAGGGACATGAGTTGTGTTTCCCTATGCTGTGAGCATCAATGGAAATACACAATCCCAAAGCCTAGGATGGCAAGGCACTCCCCTGCTCCTCCCTTCTCCAAGCTAACAGACTGACTTGAGACTGCACTGTCCACTGTTAACTCTTTTGTCTAAAAAAAGAATTTCAGGGAAGCAGCACAGAGAGCAGAAGCCAGCAGCATTAAGGTTCCATTCCCACCTAAGTGTAGTGCAGCGACAGCTGCTGCACCACATTTTTTCTTAGTTTTTTTGTGATTTTTTTGCGTTTTTGGAGCAGCACCATTTGAATGGGCCTCCCTCCGCTCTAAAAACTCCCAAATCTTGGGACAGAGCCAGGAGTGCTTGGTGTGATTTTAGAGCGTTTTGCCATTCGACAATTGTGGCAAAATCACACCACATTTGGGGTGCCATTAAGAAATAATGGCATCGCAAACGCATCCTGTGTTTTGTCGCGATTCCAGTACGCTCAGGTGTGAATGGAGCCTAATCGTTGTAAACTGCAAGGGCTGGGGTAAGAAGCATAATAAACATTGTACTGGGGAATGTTTATTT
The DNA here is from genome assembly GCA_037952925.1 of Lithobates clamitans. Taxonomy (NCBI): domain Eukaryota; kingdom Metazoa; phylum Chordata; class Amphibia; order Anura; family Ranidae; genus Lithobates; species Lithobates clamitans. Next base: position 3,306,004 of record JBBGZY010001277.1, read on the forward strand.
TATTGTGCTTAACATGTTAAGCTAAAACAAACTCAGAGAGTTTAATAGTACTTCAACAGGACATATCCCTCTTTATCACAAACAGTAGCACAAAAAATGGTGCCAGTCTGGTGGTTCAGATGGCATAAAGGATATTTCATCCACCCATAAAGCTCTGTCCGTACAGAGTTTTACATGTCGGAATCACTGGACACATGAACGCCTGAAGCTACTGTAAAGTACCTGTCATTTAGTACAGCTGAGGAAACCTCAGTCCATCATCACTCTGACGCTTCCCTTTCATCTTTTTTGACAGTATGATAGTTAGAAGAAGGATATAAAGACCTAATAAGCCACCTGCATAACACAAGTTAATATTTCAGAATTTTACAGTTTTCCCTGAATAACACTAGCAGGAGCGATCACACTTCTCTATGTCTATACATACCCAGGTATGGTTAGAAGTAGTTTGTCACATACAATTGGGCTTGTTCTGTGATGTTGAAGACAGTTTGCTTTTCATCCAAGCAGCTTCCTTATCTAATGATTGTCAGAACATACAGTACTAGGCTATTTTCCTAACACTCACTTACAGTCCCCATTGAACACTTGTCTAATCAAAAAAGCTCTAACTTGTGAGACAATGCTGTTGAGATGCTTAAAAGTTTGAGTGATATTACAGGTTAAGGTTAGTTAGTGTCCCATTTGTCCGCCGCAATGTCGCAGTCCTGCTATAAGTCGCTGATCGCCACCATTACTAGAATCTTTTTTTTTTCAATTCTATAAAAATATCCCATAGTTTGTAGACGCTCTAACTTTAGCGCAAACCAATCAATATACGCTTATTGGGATTTATTTACCAAAAATATGTAGCAGAATACATATTGGGCTAAATTGATGAAGAAATTCCATTTTTTACATTGTTTTAATGGATATGTTTTATAGCAGAATGTAAAAAATATTGTTTTTTTTCCAAAATTGACTGTCTTTTTTTGTTAACCACTTGCCGACCGCCTCACGCAGATATACTGCGGCAGAATGGCACGGGCAGGCAGAGTAACGTATTGGTACGTTACTCCCCTCCCACGAGCGGAGGGCACGATCGTGCCCCCCCGGTGCCCGAGGCAGTCGGCATTGTTGCAGGAGCGATCCATCCTGAGGGGGAGGCCACTGATTCATGGCCTCTCCCTCATGATCGCTCCTGACGAATGGGAAGCTTCCTCTGCTTCTGAAATGTAAACAGAAGCAGAGGAAGTGTTCCGGCTCCCGAGGAGAGAAGACATCGATGTGAGTTTGCACCAACAGCACACTAACACCATATATGCCGAAGCATGGGGGCAGCAGGGGTGGAGGAGCGATTTGCTCCTAACTTTTGTGGCGGATGCCCCTATGCTTCGGCATATATTTTTTAGGCCGTTCAGCTGCAGCACTAATTTATTTATCTTGACAGCAACAGAGTTTGCTGCCACGATACATAAAGCCGTGATTTCAGCACTGTAGGAGGTGATTTCACCACCACAGTTAAAAACAAAATGGTGCATGTATGCCCTTCATTAGAAGTGGGTGGATTAAGGGAGGTATACTAATGGTGGGCATACCCATCGATTAATCTCTTTTTTTCATTCAGCCCACAGACTTCATGAAAAAAAAGATTACAATACAGAGGCGTAACTAGAATCTTCAGGGCCCCGATGCAAGAAACCATGAAGGGCCCCCCTGACCCCCGGACAGGGCTCTTTTCTCTGAGCCCGATGGTGGAACACCAGGGCCCGGTTGCAAGTGGGTGGCTGCATGTAAAGGAATCGATTTCTCCCCCCTGCTTCTCCTCCTCTCCATCCCACAGGCATTCAGGAGCTGCAGGAGGAAAATGGAGAGATGGGTTCCTCTATGTCGGTGTTTCTCAATCTTTTTCCAGTCAGGGCACCCTTGAAGTGGCTGCACTGCAACCACCCTGCAACTGTGTGCATTGCATGCAGTTGCAGCATAGTGGTGATGCATTTAAGGGGTTAAAACAGGCGGTCAGGAGGCAACATATTGCCTCTTTACCGGCTGTCAAATGCCTCTGAAAAGCGATCTGAGCATGGATCACTTTTCAGAGGAACAGCATTTTTTTTTTGCTGGTACTATGAACAAGCAAAAAAAAATAAAAATTGGTTCTAATGGGACACATATAGGGGGTCAGGATTAAAAGCGCATACATAAAATGTGCATATAAACATGTAAACACACACACATACATACACACACACACACACACACACACACACACACACACACACATATATATATATATATATATATATATTAATGCACATATGCACACACACATAAACCAGTGGCAGATGGTGCTCAAAATTTTTTGGGGGGTGCAAGCAAACTGAAAAATTCTTTTAAAAAAAACACATCAATTGCAGCCTCACTGTGCTCATCAAACACAGCCACTGTGCACATTAATTGCCACCACTGTGCCCATCATTTGCAGCCACTGTGCCCATCAAACGCAGTCACTGTGCCTAGCAAACGCAGCCACTGTGCCCTCAAACGCAGCCACTGTGCCCATCAATTGCCACCACTGTGCCCTCAAAAGCAGTCACTGTGCCTATCAAACTCAGCCACTGTGCCCATCAATTGCCACCACTGTGCCCTCAAAAGCAGTCACTGTGCCTATCAAACGCAGCCACTGTGCCCATCAATTGCCACCATTGTGCCCTCAAACGCAGCCACTGTGCCCATCAAACACAGCCTCTGTGCCTATCAATTGCCACCCCTGTGCCCTCAAACGCAGTCACTGTGCCCATCAATTGCAGCCACTGTGCCCATCAATTACCACCACTGTGCCTATGAAACGCAGCCACTGTGCCCATCAAATGCTGCCACTGTGACCCCCCTGCCCACTCGCAGTCTGCCCTGGACTTACCCTGTCTCGGTGGGGCAGCGGGTGACGTCGACAAGCGGGGTCCTCCTTGCGTCTCCTCCCATTCTCTCCTCCTGATAGGCATCCAATAGCAGCGCCTGTCGTTTCAGCCAATCAGGTGACGGGTAACAGACCCGAGCACCTGATTGGTGGAGAGGCGGTTCAGTGTTAGGAAAGCGAATATTTATTCGCTTTTCTAACACACCTGGGTGGACTGTGAGCGCCAAGCATGGTACTCGTAGTTCACCTATTTTGAAGCCTATTAGTGCTTTAAAAACACCCCTGCCAGTGTAACTCAGGCGCCCGGTGTCCAAAAAGGGGCCAGGCGTCTAAATAGGGGGGGCAGTGGCGGCCATAGATATATTCACGCTATGCATGAATCTATCTATTTGTGATAGAGGGGTGCCTGGAGAGAGGGGGCGGCGCCCATGCGCCCCTATGGACGCACCGCCACTGATATAAACACATACATACACACATATACATACATGCACACACACACATGCACATATACATACATGCTCACACACACACATACATACATACATACACACACATACACACACACATACGTACATGCACATACATATAAACACACATACAGTAGATAAAAAACGGCAGGCCTTTACCTTAGCTCTTCCTGCCGGGTACTGCACTGTAGGGGGAGACAAAGAGCACAGCACTGTGCTTTCACTTTGTAATCAATGTGACCAGCTCCCTGCACAGTGCCAAATACAGTTCGGCTTAGGATCGGGGAGCTTGTCTCCGCTCCTCCTATCAAAGTACTGTATACAGGGGGCCCTCAAGGGCCCCCTGCAGCAAGGGGCCCGGTCGCCATGGCAACCTCAGCGACCCCTATAATTCCGCCACTGTTACAATATATGCCCAACAAGGACCAGCAATGTAATGGTATGTTGCTGGACTTTGAGTGGTTATACCAGAATGATGCCTGCGGGTTTAGGTATCATCTTGGTATCATTCTTTTCAGCCAGCGGTCAGCTTTCATGTAAAAGCAATCCTAGTGGCTAATTAGCCTCTAGATTGCTTTTATAAGCAGTGGGAGGGAATGTCCCCCCCACCATCTTCCATGGTTTTCTCTGGCTCTCCTGTCCCAACAGGGAACCTGAGAATGCAGGCGGTGATTCCGCCAGCTGACCATAGAGCTGATCAGACACCAGAATGGCTCCAATCATCTCTATGGCCTAAGAAACCGGAAGCTAAGAGCATTTCATGACTTAGATTTTGCCAGGTGTAAACAGCGCCATTGGGAAATTGGGAAAGCATTTTATCACACCGATCTTGGTGTGGTCAGATGCTTTGAGGGCAGAGGAGAGATCTAGGGTCTAATAGACCCCATTTTTTTGGAAAAAAGAGTACCTGTCACTACCTATTGCTATTATAGGGGATATTTACATTCCCTGAGATAACTATAAAAACGATTAAAAAAAAATGAAAGGAACAGTTTAAAAACAAAATAAAAAAAGCAAAATAAATAATTAAAAACAAAAAAAAGTTTGTAATTTTCCCGCAATTTGTGGCAAAATATAAAATATTCCATGGATTCAACATGCCTCTCAGCAAATAGCTTGGGGTGTCTACTTTCCAAAATGGGGACATTTAGGGGGTTTTTTTGCCATCTTGGAATTTTATGGCCTTCGAAACTGTGATAGGTAGTGAGAAGTGAAATCAAAAATTTACGCCCTTAGAAATCCTGAAGGCAGTGCTTGGTTTTCGGGGCCCCGTACGTAGCTAGGCTCCTAAAAAGTCCCATACATATGGTATCCCCGTACTCAGGAGAAGCAGCTAAATGTATTTTGGGGTGCAATTCCACATATAACCATGGCATGTGTGAGCAATATATCATTTAGTGACAATTTTTTATTAAAAAAAATCTTTTTTTTTATTGTCATTATTCAATCACTTGGGACAAAAAAAATAAATATTCAATGGGCTCAACATGCCTCTCAGCAATTTCCTTGGGGTGTCTGCTTTCCAAAATGGGGTAATTTGGGGTTTGTACTGCCCTGCCATTTTAGCACCTCAAGAAATGAGATAGGCAGTCATAAACTAAAAGCTATGTAAACTCCAGAAAATGTACCCTAGTTTGTAGACGCTATAACTTTTGCGCAAACCTATAAATATACGCTTGTTGACTTTTTTTTTAGCAAAGACATGTGGCTGAATACATTTTGGCCTAAATATATGACTAAAATTGAGTTTATTGGATTTTTCTTATAACAAAAATTTGAAAATATCATTTTTTTTCGAATTTTTCGGTCTCTTTCCGTTTAGATCACAAAAAATAAAAAATCGCAGAAGCAATCAAATACCATCAGAATAAAGCTCTATTTGTGGGAAAAAAAGGATGCAAATTTTGTTTGGGTGCAACATTGCATGACCGCACAATTACAAGTTAAAGCAGCGCAGTGCCAAATTGTAAAAAGTCCTCTAGTCTTTAGGCAGCCAAATGGTCCGGGGCTTAAGTGGTTAATAGAGCAAAAAATAAAAACTGCAGAGGTGATTAAATACCACTAAAAGAAAGCTCTATTTGTGGGGAAAAGGACATACATTATTTGGGTACAGTGTCGCACGACCGCGCAATTGTCAGTTAAAGTAACCCAGTGCCGTATCACAAAAAATGGCCTGATCATGAAGGGGGGTAAAAATACTTTACTGTAAATTATTTTTTCCATTGTTCTCTTCACTAAAAGCATTTGCACCACACACATTATAATGCATTCAAATATAAAATTATTAACATACAGTAAATCCAATACCTTCTTTATAACTAATAGCCATACAGCTGGGTTCACTAGTCACTACTACTGTCGCTGTTCCCATAAAATAGAAAACTGGAATCTCAGGTTTGCATCTTACATCCGTATTGGAAGATACAAACATGTTCAAAGCAAAGGGATAAAACATAACATGTTCCACCTTTTCAGAAGCAAACCTAATCTCATAGATTAGGTCTACTGGTCTAGATCTAAAGGCTTCACTTTGTACAGAAATGAAATGATCACGTGTGTGTGTGTGTGTGTGTACCTCTGCCATCATCACATACCTGGGGGCTCCTCTCCTCCTCTTTCTTCTATTGACACAGAGCCCGAGAGGAAGTTATTTATCATAACTTCCTCCCAAGGATGCCATGGAGGAGGGTAGGCAGAGCATTGGGCTCCACCAGTTGTATTAAGTGCGGCCTGTCTGGCCAGTCACCAGCCGGTACTATTATACTGGCAGCGGTGCGGCCGCTTTAAGGGGCGCCAGTCCCTGCCCTCCGGCCCAGTCCACCCCATAACACTGGCGCTACACTTTTAGCCAGCAGGGACTGTTTTTGTGCAGGAACCAAGAGGAGGGGGCTTTTTTTGTGTAGGGGAGGCGGCTTTTTTGCCACCCCCACTTGCACAGTGCCGCCCTAGGCCTGGGCCTTGTCGGCCCAGGCCAAGATACAGCGCTGCATCCTGTGTCTTCTCCCTGACTTGGGAACTTGAGATTGTGAAAACTTGGAAAAATTACATGGATCTTTAGGGTAGCTACACTGCCTTGCAAGGTCCTCCGCCACGAGGATGATGACATAATGCATAGAGGTCGAGCCTGGCGGTGATTCCTACATGTTATACGTGAGACCCTCTGGATTTTTATACATGCTATATTTTATCTTAATAAATGTGAGATTAATGTATTAAGCTGGGGTTGTGAAGTTTCATTCAGTTTAACACCTGGTACTGCACTATTGGAAGCACTTTTATATTCTCATGTCGGTTTGGAGTTGCTGGGGAACATCACGTAGCCATTATTAAAGGGGAAGTACATGATGTGCAGAGTGTGTCAGGTCTTTATAGGAGCCACGAGAGATCAATGTGGAGCCATTTGCTGATGAGAATCACTCTGAGTTTTGCGCGTGTTTGACCCTATTAGGGTCTATAAAGGAGGTGAGCTTCCATTGCACCTGGTGAAGGGAGCACTAATCACGGATTGTCATTTTGTTTGTGAAGCACGCTTTTCACAGTGAAATTTGAAATGCATCTTTTATAAGAAGACTGTTGTTTTTAATTTTCATCACATCATTTCTAATTTTTATTTGTGTATATATTCACTTGGACTCTTTACAAATGATTCATATAGCACTTATGTTATTTTTATGTTTGTAATATTGACACCGACACCATTATATTTCACAGCATTCGTTATCTGAAGTTTGCAACATTTCCTACATTGTAACTACACCGATTAAGATGGAGATAGAAGAAATAATTAATAAAAGAGCATTTGATCCTACTTAACGATTAACTACCACAAATATGTTCATTTGGGCACAAAAGGGAACAGGGAATAAATTAAATATCTGATATAGTTCACAGCAAATTATGCAAGATCACAGGCCAATAATCCATGGTGCTCCTGGAAGGACATTTGATATTTTGTACTTCGTTACATTAGTGTTAAAGTGGTACAAACTCTAATATAGAGACAGATTTCTGAAGGAAAGTTGGATATCTAGTGTCTTTCTAAATGACATTAACTTGTTTTCTTTTGTTTTGGATTTAGGGCAAAGGTATTTCTCCTTAATCTTCGGAAGTTGATGTCCTACTGCCTTTAGGAGGGGTTGGGAGAGGAACATGCCAGGAACACAAACATGCCAAGATGGCTGGATGCTTTATGGACTTTAACCTCTATTTTCAATATTAGGAAAAATTAAGATTGAGATGAGACTGTAGATGTAGGACTTTGGCTGCCCAAGATTTGTCAGTTAAATTGCTCCCTTAGCCTTTTCTGCAATAGTTTGTTTTTTTAATCTGACAGCTAAGTGTAAATTCGGGTATCCCCAACCCCACACTTAGCAGAATCTAGTCATCAAAGGGTAAAAGTGTGCCTCTATATAATGATATGGCCCAGAACTCTTCTCCCTCATCTCATCTGGTTCTTTATTGGTACCCCTTAAAATGTAACGTGACTCCCCCAGCACACAAACACTGCCGTTTCTCCAGCCTCCTTTGCACGTAAAGTGTAACTAAAGCAAAACTGTCAGTTTTTATTCCTGTCTGCAGGGCCGTCTTTAAGGCGGGGCCCTGTCATTGTTGTGGGGCCCAAAGCAGCTGCCTCATACTTGCCAATTTTCCCTGTGCTGTGTCCTGATATCTCAGTGTGAATTTCTGTTACTAATGCTGCCCAGCTCTGCCCTATTGTCATGTACAGGTGACTCACCTGCAGACCCTGTGCTTACATGTAAATACCGTCACTGATATGGAAATAGCGATGACGTTCATATGTAAATAGTGGCCGATCGGCAGCATTCATATGTAAATAGAGGTGGTATTCATATATATATCATGCCCCCCTGAGGTCATATCCACCATCACCTATACTGAATGCTGCCTACTGGGGAGATAAAGGGGTGTGCTTGAAAGTCCTCTCTACAACTGTGGTCATTAAGCATACCATCAGCCTATTCTGCAAAGGTAAGCAAATTAGTGGGGGGGAGGGTAGTGTGGGGTGTGCAGAGGTAGGCAGAGAAGGAATTACAGTTTGGGGTGCACAGGTGAGCAATGAGGGGATGTATGGAGGTAAGGAAGGTGGGTGCAAAGATGAGCAAAGGAGGATTGGAGTGGAGAGGATGGGGGAGGTTTGGGGTGCAGAGGTTAGCATGGGTTTTAGGATGCAAAGGTGTACTGACAGGGTGGATAAAGCTGTAGTTCAGCCCATTTGTTTCATTGGGCTGCTCTATGCGCTACAATTGCGGAAGAACGTCCCACGCCCTTTTTCAAAATCACCCGGTGCCAAGGCACATGGTCAGCAGATGGGCGAGGGTGTCATTAACAATTAATGGGACTCCTGTGTATCTGCTAAAGGGCAGCATGTTTCTGTGGTGTCAGGAAAGCGATTTTGCCTGCGTTCCCGACGCACACAAATGTGAACGCAGGCTAAATCTCTCAGTTACATTGGCGGTCAGTGTAAATCTTCTTATTACATTGGTGCTTGGTGTAGAATCCTTTTATCAGTATTGATGTACAGTAATCTCTAGCAACCAATCAACAAGCAGAAATCATGTGCTGTAACCTCTAGCAACTAATCAGTGAGTCGTAATGTGTGCTGTAACCTCTAGCAACCAGTCAGTGAGTGGTAATGATACACTGTAACCTCTGGCAACCAATCGCAATCGCTGCCTGATCTGATTCAGTAAATGAATTTAGAGTCTAGCTGCTATTTATTGTATGTCTCAGAGCAGGTGGAGAGCGAAACTGCATGAAGGTGGGGGGGCCCAAAAAAATTTTTGCCCAGGGTCCAATCAATATTAAAGACGGCCATGGCTGTCTGTGCCCCTGTTAGGGAGATTCATCCTCTCTAGACATGTGCAATTTGTTTAGTTCCGAATTCGTTTTTTAACAAATTTTGACAAATTCGTTAATTCCGAACTTCAAACTTCCGAATTTCGAATTTACGAAAATTCGGAAATTCGAAAATTCTAAATTTCAGAAACTCGAAAAGTTTGGAAATTCGAAAGTTTGGAAATTCGGTAATTCGAAAGTTTGGAAATTCGAAAGTTCGGAAATTCGAAAGTTCGGAAATTAGGAAATTCGTAAATTAGGAAGTTAGGAAATTCAGAAATTCGGAAGTTCGGAAATTCGGAAATCCATAAATTCGGATTTTCGAATTTCCGAATTTTCGAATTTCCGAAAAAAGCAAAAAAAACGAAAACAAACAAATTTTTTGTCAGTGCATGTCTAATCCTCTCTATTTGTCCTGTATATCTTTATGATTGAAAGTGAAAGTAAAATAAATTTCCAAATTTCGAGTTGTTGCCAGAAGAGTCATAAATGTGAAATCTTCCAGTGGGGATACTAGTTCTGGTGACTCTGGTGCCAACCAAGGATTCCGTCACTTTGGAGGTATTTCCTCTCACTTCCTGTTTTGGCTATGGGACAAGAAGTTAAGGGAAATCTCCCCAAAGGAACACAGATGTCAGAAAAAAAACTGGCAGAAGTTATAACCCTCCCTTATTTTATCCAAAATTAAAAAAAGTTTTGCCTTTAGTTCTATTTTAAGTTAATTCGCTGTTGACTGATTTTCACATTTACCTGATTCTCCTACACTTTCTTCCATCCTCCCCCCACTGCTTTGCCAGTAAGTGGCCAATGACATCCAATATACCAGATTTCAGCTTTTCTATATGTGCACCCAGATGCTGAAGTCTGGAGCAGTAACGAGGGACCTTTATCTAGATTTGGTACATAAAATTAACTTTCTAACTTTAACTTGGGAATCATTTTCCTGGGTAGCAATAACAAGGATTTTACTTTCAGCCAGGAGCTACTTTTTACACATGTTGTTTCAATTACATATAATACTGCTGTATTTTTGCAGTTAAGTAAGTTCAAGCCTCTGTAAAATTATGGTGCTCCCTTGCAGAGTTCCTCTTGTGCAGTTTGCCACTTTGTTTCATGTAAGGGCAGCATTTTTGGTTTACAGGGTTAGGATAATCTTTAAAGGGGTTCTCCAAGAAACAGTTAAATCTTTCTACTCACCCACAGAAGAAGGCCAAACAGTGATTTACAGCCCTGGGCTCATTAACTTCCTCAGCAGTGCAGAGGAAATGACAGGCTGAAGACCAAAGCCTCACTGTACTTTAACCATTCCAATACTGGTGCTTTCACCCCTTTCCTTCCCAGGCCAATTTTCAGTTTTCAGCGCTCTCACACTTTCAATAATAATTGCGCGGTCATGCAACACTGTACCCAAATTAAATTTTTATCTTTTTGTTCACACAAATAGAGCTTTATTTTGGTGGTATTTATTTACAAATCAGTTTTTTTGTTTGCAATATAAGCGAAAAAAGAGCGGAAATTAAAAAAAAAAAAAAAACACAATCTTTTCTACTTTCTGTTTTAAAAGAAATCCAATAAAATCAAATTTTGTCATAAATTTAAGCCAAAATGTATTCTGCTACATGTCTTTGGTAAAAAAAAATCCAGTCAAGTGTATAATAATTGGTTTGTGTAATCAGGGACATATGTACGCAGATGACCATGTACATATGTGTGCAGATGATCACGGACATATGTGTGCAGATGACATATGACATCAGGACATATGATTTTACTGTTACATATGTGGGACAGGTGTTTTTAATGTGTGGGGACATGTGTGGGGACAGGTGTGTGGGGACAGTGTTTTGGGGACACTATGTAGGGGAGATTGTGTGTTTACACTGTGTGGGGACACTGGACCGGTGATCAGTGTGTAAAAAGCTGTAAAAAACAGCTCATACTCACTGATCACTGGCTGGCTGCAACGATTCACTTTCTTCTGCTCATTGACAACTTCCCTGTGAGGAGAGGAGGGACGATCACCTAGCAACCAGCTCTCTGTTTACATCACATGACGGCTGTGATTGGACACAGTCGTCATGTGATCAGGAGGGCCAATTACAGAGCCCTCCTGCTGATCGGAGATGCGCCATGCCTGAGTGACATGAGCATATCAGGATTGCGCCGCTGCGAGGGCACGTGCACGCACGCAATCCCCCTTCTTCTGAGAGACGTTCCTGAACATCTACTCAGAAGGAGGAAGCTCCCACCCGGCCAAATATGTGCAGTGGCCGGGTGGGAAGTGGTTAAAGTTCTTTTAATGAAAGAACCTAAGTATAATAAACTGTATTTCAAAAAAGAAGAACTGGAACTTGAGTTAATAATAAAAAATATCTAAACATTCAGTTATACTGTATATACATAAACCCATGATAAAACAATTTTTTGGTGGCAGTAGTTAATATAAAAGTAGTAAATACCATGGATAATGGACATAAAAGTAACGTTTCTAAACAGCAGAAATGGAAGAAATGGACACTGACGGTTGTTGGAGAATATGCAATGTGTGTTGTACATAAATTCGGCACTTTTTTGGGCATACTTAACTTTACAAAGAAAGTAAGCATTTAGTCTGTAAAGAGCTGCACAAACTGTTGGTGCTATATACATCCTGTATGACAGTAGTAATATTAATAATAATAACTTAACCCATGAAGGAAAAAAGTGGGTTCCCCCTGACCATATTGCACAAAGTTTTCAAAATCATCAGGGGCTTTATTTACCATGTCATTTTTATATACACAACATATAAAATCAATCTATCACTAGTGCGGGTATCTGCTATCTGTGCTTTGTTCCTATATTCTTACAAGACATTCCTTCTAAATATGCTAAAAAAGACAGGTGCCTTAAATGAACATTAAAAAGGTGACTCCGTGACATGTATCTATGTGACCTTAGTAATAAATTTTTGCATCCCATAATAATGAGGGTAAAGGGTCAGGTCAACAGATGTCCAACTCCAGTTTACAGGAGTACTGCTTACTAGATAAAATCAAAATAAGCTTACTTTGGCTTAGTCATTGAACAGGTACAGTATATACTGTAAATCTGGACACCCTTTACTGTGAGATTTTGATAATCTAAAACACAACTTAATAATTGCTGTTTAATAATTACCCAATACATATTAAGAGTGTCTTGAGGTTAGGAACAATGTTGCAATGCTTAATTTTAACAACACTTATTTGAAGTATAACACTGAAAAATATGATTACGTGTAAGCCAAACCAACTGGGGAAATGTACAAAGAAAAGTAGGTGCTTATTTTAGAGGTGGCCAGTGTTAAGCAGCATATGAAAATGTCATAATATTAAACTTGGAATTCGGCTAACACAAATATTTTACAAGTTCTGTATTGCTTTATTGCTTAGTTTGTTGATTCACATAGGCTAGGTACACACTTTTGTGGGTGGTTGCAGCCTTGTGGGTGCAGGACAGTGGGTAAATTGCACCTGTTCCTGCACCCATAATCACCCACAACCAAACTACGCCGCTTCTTTGTAGATGCACATGGCTGCCATTCAATCTTGATGGCACCCCTACACATCTGAAACTGCAGCGCATTTTCGGTTGTGGGAAATAGCAGAAGCACCATGCAATTTCCTTCAAGCTACAGTTTTAAAAAGGTACAGGAACTTTTTTCCTGCATGAAATGCATGCTCAGCAGCCTATTCAAATGAATGGGCTGCTGTGCTTGTGCAAACGTGACTCGCAGAGCTGCATCGATGTAAACCAGGTTTTAAAGTGTATGTACAGCCAACATTTTGTTCTTTAGTTTTTGATAGAGAAGGATGGATAGAACATCTGTCAGGTTTTTATTGCTGCCTATATTCTGGCAAAAATTAAGAGTTTTCACCAAAACAAGAGATCGGCAGAAATATTTAAATCAGAGGCACTCACTTCCTGTTGCCTTCTCGGGACAGGAAATGAAGGAAAATCTCCTCAACGGGTGACAGATTGCAGAAAATAAACTGATAGGGGCTTTGACCCTTCCGTAATCTATCGAAAACTAAAAAGAAAACAGTCTTGGCCACACATAAAGGGTTAAGTAAAGGATACATTCACCTTTGGAACACTATAATAAAATACTACAATGTGGATAGATCATGCTATCAATGGCCTCTACGTACTATGGCTTGTATTTCTATTTGACAGGGATAGTGAGAATTTTCTTATGTGATGATTTTATCTATTATCTATATAAACAGTATAGTCAAACTTGAAAGATGTGAATACATGGCTGCTGAACAATACCATTTAGTGAGTCTCTCCCAGCAGAATTAATTAGAAAAATATTTTACAATGCCTTGAAATGATAAAAGAGTTTGATGTAAAAACGTGTAGTGGAAGATATAAATTACTGCATGGGTCCAGAAAACATTTCTTTAAATTGTGAAACAGTTTATGGTATCCATTTGGAAGATTCTTTAGGCAGGCATGTAGAAACATCAAAGACAATACAAGTCATCTTTAAATGATATAATCATTGAGAGCAGCAAAGCAGAAAGAAGAAATGAAGTATAGATGTATCTTTACAGTATTTGATCATGCTAAAACATAACTTTTAAGTAAAAAAATACATATATGTTTTCATGCAACATTGGTCTTAATTTCCTTAATCAGTGGGTGGAATATTCCTACCATGAAAAAATATATTTACCCATAAGTCTTTTCACCTTTTGGATCTGAATTTGCAGCAAGAAGCACTTTGTGAATGTTCTTCGTCCAAGTCCCACCACTTGGAAAATAACCACCAGCCCTGTGCTGTGGAGACTCAGGGGGCCAATACATTACTGTGTTCTGGTTCAGGAAAAGCCATGTCATGCTTCAAAAACCCATTGCTGCCTTAAAGCATGCCATGCAAAAATGGCATTTGTTTAGATCTCCTTTCCCCTTTGGGAGAAGGCTATCAAAGAATAGTCATTTTAATTAATCAAAAACAGCCTTTATTATTAATTGCTAAATAACTGACAACTAAAATCAAAATCACTGTTTTCAGATAAATGTTGATGACCTGTAAGGCTGCTATATTGATGTTGATATGGTATACCATTTACAACATTATATACAGTTAAAACTATGAAGATTTACTGTATGTACATACTTTTGTGGTCTCCTGTGGTAAAACATGCATGGTTTACATGAGAAATTCTATTCTTCTAGATAGCCAAATAACATGAACATGCTGGGGTGCAATATATTATAAAAATATCTGATAGGTAGTTTGTGCACACAATTTTGTTAACTACTTATCTTCAGTAACTATTTTACTTCTGATTTTGACTATATTTATATTCTTATTATTTACAGAACCAAAACTTATTTACATAAATACTTTGCATGGAAACTTAACACCAACATTCTACAATGCCCTGAAAATGTTTAAAACTTATAATCAACACAAATTTTCAGCTGGTTCTAAACTATATCAAAACCCATATCCTACCAACTTAATGAGAAATTTAGAAACACTGTTGCTGTTTTTACAAGCCTAAATGAACAGGAAAACGAAATGCATGTGTCCATATGGTAAACACATGCCACATACATACTGAAAGGGTTTATGTTACATTATGGTCCATTAAAACAATTCTCGCTATGAGAGTGTGATTTTCTAAAGATTTAGTAAAAGCTAACAGAAGTAATCCTCATGCCCAGAAAAGCAGCATAAAAATAAATTGTTGTAAATGCCTGGAGACTAGCAACAAGACCTATAAGAGTGTAAACTGTATTGTTATGCAGTTAGCTATGTGATAAAAGAATGCTATAAAGCAGTCTTTGATAATTACTGAAGATCAGCTCTGTGCCTTGTGCGGATTGTACTATGGACTGGGCTTTATATCCACTGGGCAGTGGATAGTCCAAATAATTGCACAAGTGTACAGAGGACTGCATGAAAACACAGGTGTCACAGAGGTGCACTTGAAGGCACAGGGGTAAACAGATAGCATTGGAGATACAGAGTGTATTGGCACCAGGACACTGAGGGATAGAGGTATAGCAACGATCAGTGGCAGCAAAGGCAGCAATGGAGGGCACAAGTAAAGTTGTGCTGTGCAATGTGTAATTGTTAAACTGAACAAAATGGCTTGCCCTATATTGTTGCCAATCTCATATATGAAGAATGTAATCATTAACACATTGTTCTGTTGAAAGGTCTCAAGTAACAATGATAGTATAATCTGAAAATTGCATAGTCTATTTGTTATAAAAAAAAAATTGTGCTGTGTGTCTGTGTGTGTGTGTGTGTGTGTGTGTGTGTGTGTGTGTGGGGGGGGGGGTTCTGTGTGTGTGTTTGTGTGGGGGGGGGGGGCTGTGTGTCTGTGTGTGTGAGGGGGGGTAAGTAACATTTTGCTCGAACACTAAGCCACACGTCACGTCTCCATTTCATGTGTCTAACAGCAAGGACCTGGAGGGGGATTTGAATCTGGGACCAACTTTGGTTAAAGTTTTTCTGCATAGCACAGTATGTGGGAATCTCTGAGGAAAAGGTATTGCCAAAGGAGGAGGTGAATACTTGCTGTAGACATTAAAGAATGTTGTTGGCATTAAGATGGTTATTATTAGCAAATTCTGCCCAAGTTAGTAGGGCACCCAATCATCATAATGGGTAGACACTAGAGCATTAGAGCATAAGGGTAATGTTCCAAGGATTGCCTGGTCTTCTCAGTTTGTCCACTGGTCTCTGTATGGTAGGCTGACGAAAACTGTAAAGAGATATTCAGAGATTTACAGAGGTTATTCCAGAAATGGAAGATGAATTGGATCCTATGGTCAGAGACAATGCTGGTCGACATGCCATGAAGCTGGAATATTTCCCAGATAAAGATGAGGAACAGAGTGGCTGCTAAGGGCAGCGAGGAAAAAGGTACAAAATGTGCCACTAATAGAAAAGTGTTCCACCAATACACACATTTGAGAGGTAAGGCCACCAGTACAGACAGTAAAGAAATGTGAGAGTTCAGTGAACATCAGGATGTCTGGATAGCTTGGAGATGTGGGTCCAACATCAAAATTTTGTTCTTAGCTCCTGAGGCACTAGTGTCCTGCCAGAAGAAATAGCAGACTATAAACTATAGAAGTCAGAGCCAAAATCTAAGGGGCCAAAATAATGAATTTGGACTTCACAGGAGCTTTGGAATCTTGGGATTCAAAAAGAAGAATGTATCAGCTCTGACCATGGCAGTTCCTGGCTTGAAAGGGATCGTGAAGTTGAACTGAGAGAAAAACAAAGGACCAATGGGCTTTTCTTGGGTTTAGGTGATGAAAGTTTTAGGTACAAGAGGCTTTTATGGTCTTTGTAATTAGTGATTAGGGATGGGGCCTAAGCATATGTTTGGGCCAAACTTTAGCTTTAGCTGTTTGGACGTTCGACGAACAGCCAAACACGGGTAGTTCGACCGTTTGTTCGCCCCCCCCCCCCCCCCCCCGAACCAACCACAATGCATTGCGGTGCTGAACAGTTTAGGTGATGAAAGTTTTAGGTACAAGAGGCTTTTATGGTCTTTGTAATTAGTGATTAGGGATGGGGCCTAAGCATATGTTTGGGCCAAACTTTAGCTGTTTGGACGTTCGACGAACAGCCAAACACGGGTAGTTCGACCGTTTGTTCGCCCCCCCCCCCCCGAACCAACCACAATGCATTGCGGTGCTGAACAGTGCATTGCAAGCCCTGATTGGTGGAAGCAGTGAAAGCTTCAGCCAATTAGGGCACAGAGCACTGTCAGAGTCATGATTGCATAAAGTCATGATGACAGCGTCCAATCATGGCTCATTCTCGCCCCACAGTATAAAAGTATTCTTTCAATGGCAGCCATTTTCAGTGTGATTTTGGCATGGAGAGAGATAGAACAGGGCTCCGTTCAGTGCTATTAGTTAGTTAGTGTTCTATACTGTGCTATTTTGCTTTAATTGTCAGTGTAGAATATTAGTTTAGTTTCAGTCTAGGGATAGTGTGAGTGTAGTGAGGAGGACCATCATTCAGCTTTGCATAGTGTGCAGCTAGAGTAGGGACAATTCAGATAGTTTCACTGTAGTGTAGTGAGATCATGTCATTCATACATACATTAGTGTGGAGTAGGGACAGCTCATATACAGTCAGGTCCATAAATATTGGGACATGGACACAATTCTAATCTTTTTGGCTCTATACACCACCATAATGAATTTGAAATGAAACAAACAAGATGTGCTTTAACTGCAGACTTTCAGCTTTAATTTGAGGGTATTTGCATCCAAATCAGGTGAATAGTGTAGGAATTACAACAGTTTGTATATGTGCCTCAAACTTTTTAAGGGACCAAAAGTAATGGGACAATTGGCTGCTCAGCTGTTCCATGGCCAGGTGTGTGTTATTCCCTCATTATCCCATTTACAAGGAGCAGATAAAAGGTCCAGAGTTAATTTCAAGTTTGCTATTTGCATTTGGAATCTGTTGCTGTCAACTCTCAATATGAGATCCAAAGAGCTGTCACTATCAGTGAAGCAAGCCATCATTAGGCTGAAAAAACAAAACAAACCCATCAGAGAGATAGCAAAAACATTAGGTGTAGCCAAATCAACTGTTTGGAACATCCTTAAAAAGAAAGAAGGCACCGGTAAACTCAGCGACACCAAAAGACCCGGAAGACCACAGAAAACAACTGTGGTGGATGCCTGAAGAATTCTTTCCCTGGTGAAGAAAACACCCTTCACAACAGTTGGCCAGATCAAGAACACTCTCCAGGAGGTAGGTGTATGTGTGTCAAAGTCAACAATCAAGAGAAGACTTTACCAGAGTGAATACAGAGGGTTCACTACAATATGTAAACCATTGGTGAGCCTCAAAAACAAGAAGGCGAGGTTAGAGTTTGCAAAACAACATATAAAAAAGCCTTCACAGTTCTGGAACAACATATGGACAGATGAGACCAAGATCAACTTGTACTAGAGTGATGGGAAGAGAAGAGTATGGAGAAGGAAAGGAACTGCTCATTATCCAAAGCATACCACCTCATCAGTGAAACATGGTGGTGGTAGTGTGATGGCGTGGGCATGTATGGTTGCCAATAGAACTGGTTCTCTTGTATTTATTGATGATATGACTGCTGACAAAAGCAGCAGGATGAATTCTGAAGTTTCAGAGTGCAGATGGACAATAACCCGAAGCATACTGCGAAAGCAACCAAAGAGTTTTTTAAGGGAAAGAAGTGGAATGTTATGCAATGGCCAAGCCAATCACCTGACTTGAATCCGATTGAGCATGCATATCACTTTCTGAAGACAAAACTGAAGGGAAAATGCCCCAAGAACAAGCAGGAACTGAAGACAGTTGCAGTAGAGGCCTGGCAGAGCATCCCCAGGGATGAAACCCAGCATCTGGTGATGTCTATGCATTCCAGACTTTAGGCTGCAATTGACTGCAAAGGATTTGCAACCAAGTATTAAAAAGGTGAAAGTTTGATGGAAGATCCCATTACTTTTGGTCCCTTAAAAAGTGGGAGGCACATGTACAAACTGTTGTAATTCCTACAATGTTCACCTGATTTTGATGTAAATACACTCAAATTAAAGCTGAAAGTCTGCAGTTAAAGCACATCTTGTTAGTTTCATTTCAAATCCATTGTGGTGGTGTATAGAGCCAAAAAGATTAGAATTGTGTTGATGTCCCAATATTTATGGACCTGACTATAGTTTCAGTGTAGTGTAGTGGGACCGTGTCAGTAATATTGACATTAGTGTATAGCTACAGTAAGGACAGTTCAGATAGTGTCAGTGTAGTTATACACCATCTATTTGATTGCGTTACTGCCAGTTTACCGCCATTTACTTCTGTGTGCTTTACTGCCAGTTTAACGCCATATCGACTGCCAGTTTAACCATGCCCTCCTCTGCAGAATTGTGCTATGAACATCATGTACTCCCTAAGTGTTCAAAGGGCTATTCCCAGAGTCAGGCTAAAAGGTGTGTTTAGGGGACAGGAACCACACAGGAGCAGAGATTCTTTCAGCTCTGCAGGGACAGGCCCAGATGTGGTTCACACCATGCCAGCTGGAGCCAGGAATGGTGGTGTCCGATAATGGCTCAAAATGGCTCACAGTTTAGGAGATATTCACCTTGCATGCAGCTGCTGACGTCAGCATCGCATGCGCTCTGAAGGTCCGGCAGATGCTGCCGGAAAATCAGAGCTCCTTGCCGAAACGGAGGATTCCTGCGCATGAGTGACATCATTGCGGCTCCAGCCACTAACAGCGCTGGAGCCGCAAACCCAGTAGAAACGCAGAGGGAACATGTCAGCTCCCTCAGTGGTGACCGGGGGGAGGTTCAGGGGGGTTCGATCTAAGGTAAGTATTTCATAATGAGCTAGTAGGCGATGCCTACTAGCTCATTATGCCTTTGCCTTACAGGTTTTTTTTTTATTGGTTGGGCATACAACCGCTTTAACCACTTGCTTACTGGGCAATTAAGCCCCCCCCTTCTGCCCAGACCAATTTCAGCGTTCAGCGCTGTCACTCTTTGAATGACAATTGCAGTCATGCAACACTGTACCCAAATGAGATTTTTATCAATTTTTCACACAATTAGAGCTTTTTTTTGGTGGTATTTAATCACCACTGGGGTTTTTATTTTTTGCCAAACAAAAAAAGACGGAAAATTTTGAAAAAAAAAATCATGTTTCATAGTTTGTTCTAAACAGGTAATTTTTCTCCTTCATTGATATGCGCTGATGAGGCGGCACAGATAAGGCAGCACTGATGGAGAAAGATAAGGTGATGGCCACTGATAAGATGGTACTGATGGGCCCTGATAACATGGCACTGATGGGTGGCACTGAAGGGCACTGATAGGTGTTACTGATAGGTACCACTGATAGATGGCACTGGTGGGTGGAACTGATGGGCAGCACTGTTGATGAGGCACTGATTAGTGACATTGATAGGTGGCAATATGGGCACTGATAAGTGGCACTGTAGGCAGTGCTGGTGGGCACTGGTAGGTGGCACTGGCAGTTGGCACAGATGAGCTGGCGGCTGCTCTCCTTGATCAGGACTGATGTCCTTCTGACAGCTGCCAGTAATCGGCTTATTTTTCCTCTTCACGCTATCAGTGTGAGGAGAAAAAATAGCCGATTATTGGCTCTGTTTACATCACATGATCAGCTGTCATTGTCTGACAGCTGATCACGTGGTAAGGGGTCCGGATCGACCCCATACTCCGTTCTGTGATCAGCGAGTCTCATAGACTCGCTGATCACAGAGCGCGCCGCGCACGCCCTGCATCAGGTGTGCAGGCCGCTCGAGCACGGGAGGACGTCTATTGATGCCCTCCTGGCAAAGTAGGTCCATGCTGGAGCCGTCATTCGGCTATAGCGCGGATCTGAAGCGGTTAAGATGTCTGTTGGCATGCTTCACCATGAACATTTCCTTCCTCATTTTGCCATAGGCCGCTTCTTTGTTCATCAGGGGCCTCCCCTGGCTCCAAAAATAGCACACAGTCCCCTCCAAAGGTCCCAGAATAAACAGCAGACCCCTGGAAACCAGGAATGAAATGTAATTTGTTGGCAATTTTAAACACTTATTTTACTTTTGCAATGCCGACAGTACGCAGATATGTGGCCTCAGATAAGTGGGTCTTAAACGGGGACACATATATGCGTACCCGTCAGTGTGCTGGGAGTGTGCCAAACAGCGCACTTCCAGCAAAGAGACCAGGCTCTCACCAAGAGCCCTGAGTCTCGTACTATTGGGACCCAAGACTCCCAGTCACCTGATAGCCTCTGACTGAAGTGATCAGTCACTGTATAGTCTGCCCAGGTGTTTTCTTTGTCTTCTGAAATGCATCTTTCTCCTCTGCTCTGCTTGCAGGGGAGAAAGATGTAAACAAACAAAAGTGTGCAAAAAAATAATAATAAAAAAAAATAGCTAGATCAAGGTTTGAGCTAGGAGAGTGTCAGGGTTAGTGTTAGGTTCAAGGTAAGGGTCAAAGGTCAGGGTCAGTATACTTTGGTCGATTTTTTTTTTTTTAACTGCTTCCAGGGTGCCCACAGCACATTTACTGTAGCAGGGCAGCCTGGCTGCACGAAACAACGTGCCTGTCCTGAGCCTGGGGTGCGTGCGTGCCTGGCGGTGACCCGCTGCCGCTGTGATTGGACAATGCGGGAGATAATCAGCGGGCCCAGCGGCTGCAATGGCCGCCTGGAGCCACCGATCGTTCCGCTGGAGCTGTAAACAAGGCAGACCGTCATTCTGTCAGAGAGGAAGAGAGAGATCATGTGTTCCTGCTAATCACGAATCTTTTCCTGCAATCAGTCCATCCCCCACACAGTTAGAAATTACTCACTAGGAGCACACTTAACCCCTTGATCGCCCCTGGTGTTAACCCCTTCCCTGCCAGTGTCGTTTATACAGTGACAGTGCATTTTATTAGTGTCACTGGTCCCCAAAACGTGTCACTTAGGGGTTGATTTACTAAAGACAACTAGACTGTGCACTTTGCAAAGTGTAATGGCACTCTGCAAGAGCAGTTGCTCCAGAGATTAGTAAATGAGCAGAAGCTCTGCTGACTTCTATCATCCAATTACATGCAAGCAAAAATGCAGTTTTTTTTAATTTTCCTTGCATGTGATTGGGTATTCTTTGCTAAGTGAAGCTTTACCTCATTTACTAAGCTCTGCAGCAATTGCACTTGCAGACTAGTCTAGTTGGCTTTAGTAAATCAAGCCCTAATTGTCCAATTTGTCTGCTGCAATGTCGCAGTCCCACTAAAAATTGCTTATGGCCGCTATTATTAGTAAAAAAAAAAAAAAAATGCATAAAAATATACAATTTTTTGTAGACATGATAACTTTTGCACAAACCAATCAATATACGCTTATTGGGATTTTGTTTTTACCAAAAACACGTAGAATACATATTGGCCTAAACTGGTGAAGAAATTAGATTTTTAAATTTTTTTTTATTGGATGTGTTTTATAGCAGAAAGTAAAGAATATTGTTTTTTTTTTGTCAGTCTTTTTTTTGTTGATAGCGCAAAAAAACGCAGAGGTGATCAAATACCACCAAAAGAAAGCTCTATTTGTGGAAAAAAAAAGGACATAAATTTTGTTTGGGTACAGCGTCACACAACCGCGCAGTTGTCAGTTAAAGCAACACAGTGCCGTATCGCAAAAAATGGCCTGGTCATTAAAGGGGTGAAACCTTCAGGGGCTGAAGTGGTTAAAAGCATTTTTCAAATTTGTATCAGTGTCAGTGTATTTCAGGTAGGATAAAAAAATATCACCACTATTGTTTTTGGGCTCTACTAAGGGTACAAACAACAGATAACATACACATAAGTATTTTACCAATGCATGTCAAAGTTGCAAAATGTGTTCAGGCATTAACATTTGTTTTACCCTCAGTCACTAAGAGGTTAAAAGAATTTGGCATTTTTAATTTTTCACTTTAAGCATTTAAAAAAAAAAATCACTGCTCTTGGCCATATGGAATTTTTTTTACATTGGAACATATTTCTCAGTGCAGTGCTCCGTGTTACTATTTTTGACACCCCGTTGCCTATTAGGTCAGAAAAATTGGCATTTTTAATTCAATAAGATTCGGCTCCCATTGACTCCAATGGGGTTCAGCATCCAAAATTCTTTGAAGCACGCCGAACCTTGCTCATGCCGAACTCAAGGGCAGTTTGGTTCATCCCTGGTTACAATATTCTTATCTCTAGACTTTGTAAGCCAAAGTTTTTTTTATGTGTGTGTGATGGTAGCGTTAGTGCTATTAGTGTGTTATTCAATGCAGTAACCTGCATACATCTGTCTCATGGTTCTAGATCTAAATGACAGATTCCTGACATTTTTCAGTAAGCTCCGGGCCAAGAATATTGTGGTTGGGCTGCGGTTTGCTCCGATTTTTCACCACATATGGCAGTTTTACGACATGCACACCTGCAGCACAATTGTTTTTATGTTTTCTGCTTGAGAAGAATACTGTAAACAGGAAGAAACATGATGGTCTTTTTGCAAAAGAAGGCTGTGTATACTGCCTTAGGGTGTTTACTGGGGTTAAAAGGGCAATGGATGTTTTAGTGACATTCAGCAAGATCTACATAGATCTCTAGGAACAGCTTGCTTTATCAGTTAATAAACTATATAAATATTATAAATAACACTCTCACTTTCATTACACTTTACATTTTAAAGCAGAACTATGGGTATAAAAACTTAATTTAACAACTTCAATAATTGGCACTTTTACCCCCTTCCTGCCCAGGCAAATTTTCAGCTTTCAGTGCTGTCACATTTTAAATGACAATTGCATGGTCATGCAATGCTGTAACTAAATGAAATTGTTATCATTTTTTTCACACAGATAGAGCTTTCTTTTGGTGGTATTTAATCACTGCTGTGTTTTTTATTTTTTGCTAAAAATTTTTAAAAAAGATCGAAAATGTAAAAAAAAAAATGTTTCTTAGTTTCTGTCAGAAAAGTTTGTAAATAAGAGTTTTTTGATGTGCGCTAATGAGGCTGCACTGATAGGCACCAATGAGGCAGCACTGATGAGGAGGCACTAATATGCAGCACTGATGGTCACTGATAGGCGGCACTAATATGCAGCACGAATAAGCGGTACTTATGGGTGGCACTGAAAGGCAGCACTGACTGGCATCACTGATGAGCACACATTGGCATCACTGATGGTCACTGACTGGCATTACTGCTGGGTACTGTTGGGGCTGCGCTGATGATCAGTGCCCCGATTATCTATACAGGTCTCCTCTGTGAGGAAATGCTGCTAATCGACTCTCCTCTCCTCGCATGCTGTCAGTGTGAGGCGAGGAGAGCCAATAACCGGCATTTCATTGTTTACAGGTGATCAGCTGTGATCGGACACAGCTGATCACATGGATAAAGAGCCTTATCATCGGCTCTTTACCAATATTGGGGTGGGCCGCCGATCGCCTCGCTGCATGCCCCTGGTGGGTGTGCAAGCGCGGTGAGACTGGGGCAGCATCATATGACGTCGTCCCAGAATGAGAGAGCCACCCCGCCGCCGTCATTAGTCTATACAGTGGGTGGGAGGTGGGTAAATGTATTCCTCGACAGCCACAAAGGATTAAAATCTGCTTTGTGTGCACCAAATGCCTTTTCAAACCCAGATACTACCTTGAGGAAGTAGCATTACATTATCACTGTGCTGTACATAACCCATGCATAGAGCAGAGCTGTGGGAGATTCCCAGTACAGACTGTCTGGAGAAAACTACAGGAAGGGCAGATACAAGACCATAGAACAGCAGTGACTGGTTTTTATTAAAGGAAGTTTTTACATTAAAGTGGTTGCAAAGACAGAAGGTTTTTTATCATAATACATTCTACACATTAAGATAAAAAGCCTTCTGTGCAGCAACCCCCCTCATACTTACCTGATGTCCATCTAGATCCAGCAATGTTGCAAGAGTGTCTCGGCTGCCCAGGACTCCCCTCCTCATTGGCTGAGACAGCAGTGCGACACCATTGCTATCAAAGTCAGTCAGTCAATCAGGAGAGAAAGGGCCGGGATCGGGACATGGCTCAGTGTCTGAATGGACACAGGAAGCTGTGACTCGGCTGCTTGCTGTGGGGGCACTCAACAGGCGGGAGGGGCCAGGAGAGCCCGCGAGGGAACCAAGAAGAGCAGGATCTGGGCTGCTCTGTGCAAATCCACTGCACAGGGCAAGTAAATATAACATGTTTATTTTTAACTAAACAATCACTTTAAGGCAAAGTTTTACACTGGATTATTACACAGATCTGGAATAAATACACAAAGGACTCCAAGTGTCAAAAAAGAATACACATGTCTCTTATATTTGACAATATTTGCATACCTCAAAGTTCACCTTTAAAGTGTTTATTCTGATTTCTTACAAATTGACATAATATGGATACATTTTAAAATTAAAACACAAAGGAAAAATATAAACCGCAAGGTTTTTGGGCTGGACATACACTGATCAAAATGTATTTAATGCAGCAGAGATCAGCTGAACTTCAATCAGTGTGTGCGATTCCCATGCTTGAAAGAAGTTGCATGTTTAATCGACTTCTGTAGAACTGTTGGAACTGTGTGTGTGGTTCTGTGGGAACTTGTTGGAGTTATATTGTATATTTGTGAGTCTATGTTTGTTGTTGTACAATAAAAAAAAAAAAAAGAAGAAAAACGATTTGATAAAAAAAAAAAAAAGAAACAGCTTAAAGTGGTGTTCCACCCAAAAAAAAAAAAAATCATGAACGTGCCTAAAAAAATAATAAAAAAAACATTTGGAAATTTTTTTTTTTTTACTCACCTCTAAATGGCTGTTGTTAGGGGGTCCCTCATAGTCTGCCTCCTTTAGCGCCTGGGCTCTTGACGTCAGTTCCCCTCTGCGCAGGAAGGACTCAGCTCTGCCCCCTCCCTTTTGTCAATCATCTGGGACACGTGACAGGTCCCAGGTGATTGCACGGCCAATCATGGCGCGCGGCGCCGTTACAACCCACAGTTGCAATGCTGGCGCCGCTGAACGGAGGGGGAGACGAGTGGGGCTTCAATCCTCCGCATCGCTGGACCCTGGGACAGATAAGTGTCCGATTATTAAAAGTCAGCAGCTGAAGTATTTGTAGCTGCTGACTTTTAATTTTTTTTTTATAATGGGAACACCACTTTAAGTGTGCAGTTTCTATGCTTATTATGGTTTAAGTTGGGCTTTAAATGTTTTTTTTTTAAATGCAGCTAGTGGAAAAACCCAGAGCCTCAAAAATTTGGGACGCTGTGTAAAATCTACATAAAAACAGAATGCAATGATTTGCAAATCTCATAAAACCATATCTTATTAAACAGAAACTAGAAAACAAATTAAATGTTTACATTGAGAAATGTAGCATGTTAGGAAAAGAATAAGGTAATTGTGAAATTGATGGCAGCAACACGTCTCAAAAAAGTTGGGTAAGTGGTACTAACAAGGAAAAGCTGAAAGAAATTTTTGCAACAAATTAGATAAATATCAACAAGTCAGTCACATGGTTAGGTATAAAGAGAGCATCTTAGAGAATCAGAGTGTCTCAGAAGTAAAGATGGGCAGAAGTTCACCAATCTGTGAAAAGCTGTGTCTAAAAATCATAGAACAATTTTAGAATAATGTTCCTTAACCTAAAATTACCAAGACTTTAAATATATCATCATGTACAGTACATAATATCATCAAAAGTGTCAGAGAATTTGGAGAAATATCTGTGCGTAAGGAACAAGGCTGAAATGCA
Organism: Lithobates clamitans; assembly: GCA_037952925.1. Taxonomy (NCBI): domain Eukaryota; kingdom Metazoa; phylum Chordata; class Amphibia; order Anura; family Ranidae; genus Lithobates; species Lithobates clamitans. Next base: position 3,332,509 of record JBBGZY010001277.1, read on the forward strand.
ATATTGGATGCCTGGGATCTTTGGGCCCACAGGCGGCATTGCATTGAGGGTGAATTTATACTATGCAAGCCGGCAAATCGCAGAGCAGCCGCAACGATCACCGATCCATCCACTCGGTGTTGCTGGCTGCAGTAGGGGGCAGTGTGATGCGCGATACAGTGCATTGCACTGCTCCCTTTCTTTTCCCTGCTGCCTGACATTGCAGTGCGATTCGGGCCAGTGCGCTGCGATAAAATGCATGTCTGCATTTTATCGCAACACGCTGCACAAATGTGTTTTATTCAGTGAAATAAAGTAATTAGACGTTTTACTAAAGCAGATGACTTGTGCCTATTCTTTGAATAACCACACTGGGCGCCTCTGGCAATTGAACTACCAACTGTGTTTTTTTTTGCGCTGACTCTTCTTATTAAATCACTTTCCGGAGAGCACCGAAGCTGAGAAGAGGATGTCTGTGTTCTCAGCACAAGCACTGCCCTGCCTGCTCTCTCCTGCCCACATTACATTGCTGTTTGAGGGAGGAGAGAGCTCCTCTAGCTGCTAATCCTGCCTCTGCTATGTGCTCCATTTTGAATGAGAAAAGTGATGGCAATTTAGCTCTTGTCATTCAGGCAGCTGGAAAACAGGCCACTGACAAGCTCTCAGCCCCTGTCCCCACCCCCTACACATAGAAACAATGTTCCCAGGGCATGTGTCCCTTCTGCCTCCCCCACCCTCCACCCCCCATGGAGAATAGTGGAGGGGGAGAAATAGTGGAGAATAGTGTACATCATTGGGGAAATTTGGAGCCATAGCCCATAAAAAGTGTCCAACCCAAAGTGTTAGAAACTTCAGACTATACAAAAAAGTATTGTGTTTGGCTAGCAATACAGCAAAAAAAGTAAATCATAATTGTGTCACATTCCCATTCATCTTACTTGAAGGTCAATACCGTGCTCATAATTATTGCAATATAATACCAAATAACTTCCTGATAGCACTTGATAGCAAGGCATCATTGCAAACGCATACTTCTGCCCAGTGAACCAGAAACAGCACCTGTTGATATACATGGTTTAGTTATGTTCGTCATAATGTTACATCAGTCAGTGAAAAGACACTGTGTACAAATCTGTTTTGAATGTAATGTGTCTTCCTTTGATCTTTTACATGGATGCAGGCATCCACATGATGTTCTTGAGAATACATTGTTTTGCAGTATTTCTTGCTGGAATGAAAACTGTCATCTTTAGATTATTTGCAGCTCTAAATATGTTCAGCTGCCTCAGATATTAACCCTATATTTGTGGAATAGAATTTCAAAAAGAGGATTTCTCAAAATCAGATTATACACAATTTTGCTTTATATACTGTAATTCTATTCATACTGTATATACAGTATACTCATCAGAGGGTACATTTCTCCTGTGACAAGCAGGACCACCAATAACCAAATACAGCAGTTGCCAAGGATGCGGATGTTGGAAAAGAAGCCTAGAATTCCATTTGTTATATTTAGCATGATCCTTTGTGGTCACTGTTTGTTAGTAAAATGAATGACAAGTTGATTCTGCAAACGTGAAACGTCTGCTGGTACTGCTACTCCTTATTGCTCCACTACATAGGGAATCTAAAATATATTACATTCTAGTAACAAAAATACCTAGCAAATGTGGCGGCACAGTGGTGCAGTGGTTAGCACTCTCGCCTAGCAGTAAAAAGGGTCGCTGGTTCGAATCCCAACCACGACACTACCTGCCTGGAGTTTGCATGTTCTCCCTGTGCCTGCGTGGGTTTCCTCCAGGTACTCCGGTTTCCTCCCACACTCCAAAGTCATGCTGGTAGGTTAATTGGCTTCTGTCCAAAATTGGCCCTAGTATATGAATGGGGACCTTGGATTGAGGGTAGGGACTGATGTGAGTGTGCGATGTACAGGGTTAGGGACAAGGGTCAGGGTTGTAGACACACACTCACTCAGGTTGAACTGGATGGACTGGTGTCTTTATTCAACCTTACTAACTATGTAACTATGTAACACTTATTCACCTTTATTTCCTGCACTGTATTGTCAGACAATACTAACTATACATAAAACACACCACCTCATCTGCCCTTCTCTTCCTTCATTACTTTATTTGGCCCAGGCACCCCATGCTCTGTCGTTTATGGCAGAAAATGCATCCTATCTGGATTTTTGAGATGGAGTAGGCCACTGACCTTGTGAAAGGACCTTGGAGATATTGGTAACCAGTGGGTGTCACAAATCAGATGGTCACCTTTCAGATAAATGCATTTACTTTGTATCCATCTGGAATTAGTGAGCTAATCTCGACCCTGGAAAAAATCATCTTGATAAAAATATAGGTCAAGAAAAAAATTGATTTGCTTTTCTTTAAAGAGGAGGAAAAAAAAACATTCAAACTAGAAAACTAGCAAAAAACGAAAGTATCATGAGAGTTGAAGGAGTTATATTTGGCAAGCTAATTTTTTATTTTTTTTGTTTGCCAGTGTCCAAATCTTCCTAAAAGCAGCAGTTTAACCCAATGTTCCTGAATTATACTTTTCCTGTGTCCCTTACTGCCGGTTCACACAGGGGCAACACAACTTGCAGGCCGACTCACAGAGGCGACCTGCACACGACTTCAGTGGCGAATTGAAAAGCGACTTCTGTATAGAAGTCAATGCAAGTCGCCTGAAGTCGCCCCAAAAATAGTACAAGAACCTTTTTCTAAGTCGGAGCGACTTGCATCGCTCCTATTAGAACAGTTCCATTGTAAAGAACAGGACGCGACTTGTCAGGTGGCTAAGTCACCTGACAAGTCGCCCCTGTGTGAACCGGGGCTTAATCAACAGTTAACAAAATCCCTTTTTCCAAAAAAAGAAAAGTATCCCCAGCTTGTGAATACTTTTTGATTTCTGCACAGAATAAAGCCAGGTATTGGGAAAATGTCAAATGACCAAAGAGAAGTGCCACAGGACTCCAGAGAAGCAACAGCAGTGATGATGGTAGGGGACACAGCAGTTGCAAGATCCTGGACCTATCATCCCTGGAGGACTGCACAGTAGGAAGTAGGTGAATTCCAAATGTACAATTCTACTGTGCATTACACATGTGCGGTAAATTTCGTTGCAAATTAAAATTCTGACAAATTTTCATTTTTCTGAAAATCGGATGTATCCGAATTTCCGAGATTCAATAGTACCGAATTTAAACGAATCTGAAATAACAAAAAAAAAATTTGGATGAAATTCGAATCATTTTCGAATTTGAATAGTTTTCAAATTCGAATAGTCGTCAAATTCGAAAAGTTTTCAAATTTCCAAAGAGAATAAAATAGAATAGGAAATAAAGGAATAGAATGAAGAAAAAAATAGGTTAGAAAAGAATATAACAGAAAATAAAAGAATAGAATATAATAGAGTAAAACAGAACAAAATACAAAAGAAAATAAAAGAATAGACTAGAATATAATTTAAACAGATAGATTAAAATAGAATATCATAGAAAGAATATAACCATCTTCTGAAATTCGAATTTCAAAGAGAATACATTTGAATACATAAGAAAAGACTAGAATAGAAAAGACTAGAATAGAAAAAATAGAATAGAATCGACTATGATAGAATAGAAAAGGATATAATTTAAAAAACAATAGAATAGAAAGAATATAACCATTTTCCAAAATTCAAATAGAATCAATTCGAATTTGAATAGAATAAAAAATAACAGAATAGTATTGACAAAACAACAGAATAGATTAGAAAAAATATAACTATCTTCCGAAATTTGAATTTCGAATAGAATAAATTTGAATCTGAATAGAAAAGAATAGAATAGAATAGAAAATAATGGAAAATAAAATAGAATAGAAACAAATAGAAAAAAAAAAAAGAGTATGATTAAAAAAACAATAGAATAGAACTAATATAACCATTTCCCAAAATTCAAATAAAATCAATTTGAATAGAATAGAAAAGAATAGATTAGAATAGGAAGATGGTTATAATCATTCTATTCTGTTTTTTTCTATACTATTGTGTTATTTTCCATTCTATTCTACTCTATTCTTTTCTATTCAAATTCGAATTGATGCTATTTGATATTTAGAAAATGGTTATATTATTTCTATTCTACTTTATTGTTTTTTTTAATTCTATTCTTTTCTATTCTATTTGAATTTTAGAAGATGGTTATAATCTATTTTATTCTATTCTTTTTTTATTCTATTACTTTGTATTCTATTCTGTTCTTTTATTTTCTATCCTATTTTGTTCTTTTATACTCTATTATATTATATTCTTTTATTTTCTGTTATATTCTCTACTATTCTATTTTTTCTATTCTATTCTTTTATTTTCTATTCTATTTTTTCTCTTTAAAATTGATTCCAAAATTTTTCGTATCGATCCGAATTCAAATTCGAAATATTTAAATCGATTTGAAAATAGGAAAAACAAAATGAATTCCGAAAACTAGTTAAACGAATGAAGCCAATTTAACTAAAACAAATTTATGTAACAAATCAAAACAAATGTACTTGCTTACGATTTAACGATTTCTTGAACATAATCCTACCTCTTCAGAATCTGTTATGCCAATGAAGGACAGATTTCCAGGCCTCCTCTTCCCATGTTCCCACCTTTCCCAAAACTTGGTGAATAAATACTGCTCTGTAGCTCTCTGAACCTTATGTGGGTCAATACTGTCTAAATCTTCTTGTGGAATGGAATCAATGTATCTGTAAACACACATAATACAAAGAGGCATTAAACAAACAAAAGTAACCAAGTGCATAGGAATCAATTTTATAAATTCACTTGGACAACAAAGGTTTTATTGTTTATAAGTAATCTATTAAAAATCTAACAGCTTCAGAATTGAAAATATGCATTACTCAGAGCAACTATCTGATATTGGTTTACACTGGCCATAGGAGGCCGGTATAACCCTGAGAATGAAAGGTCGAGTGCCTGTCTGTTGTCTTGTTAATCCATAGCTGTTTCTCACGCAACTTGCCTGATGTTCTGCAGCAGTACATGTGCATAAAACTTGCCTTCCCATGACCCTTGCTGAGAAATGCCCCATATAGCCCAGTACTTGCCAAAATAAATCTCACCAAAGCAATGGATGGGTAAGGATCGATCTGTTTATCGACACCCTAAGACCTATCCTTTTTTTTTTCAGATCTGAAGTTCAGCTTTAAAGTATACAGTATGTGAACCTTTACCTTGTAAAACAACCCATTCGGTTTAAAACAGAAATTAAAGCCAAAACATATACTATATTGCCAAAAGTATTGGGACGCCTGCCTTTACACGCACATGAACTTTAATGGCATCCCAGTCCTAGTCCGTATGGTTCAACATCGAGTTGGCCCACCCTTTGCAGCTATAACAGCTTCAACTCTTCTAGTAAGGCTGTCCACAAGGTTTAGGAGTATGTTTATGGGAATGTTTGACCATTTACAGGACTCTGTGCAGGCCAGTCAAGTTTCTCCACCCCAGACTCGCTCATCCATGTCTTTATGGATCTTGCATTGTGCACTGGTCCAAATCATTTGGTGGAGGGGGGATTATGGTGTGGGGTTGTTTTTCAGGGGTTGGGCTTGGCCCCTTAGTTCCAGTGAACGGAACTCTTGTGGTACCAGCAAACCAAGACATTTTGGACAATTTCAGGCCCCCAACTTTGTGGGAACAGATTGGGGATGGCCTCTTCCCATTCCAACATGACTGTGCACCAGTGCACAAAGCAAGGTCCATAAAGACACGGATGAGCTAGTTTGGGGTGAAGGAACTTGACTGGCCTGCTCAGAGTCCTGATCTCAACTTGATAAAATATCTTTGGGATGAATTAGAGCAGAAACTGCGAGTCAGGCCTTCTCGCCCAACATCAGCGCCTGACGTCATAAATGCACTTCTAGAAGAATGGCCAAACATTCCCATAGATGCACTCCTAAACATTGTGGATGGCCTTTGAAACTGTTACAGCTGCAAAGGGTGGTCCAATTCAATATTTAATCCTACGGACTAAGACTGGGATGTCATTAAAGTTAATGTGCGTGTAAAGGCAGGCATCCCAATACTTTTGGCAATATAGTGTATATATATATATATATATATATATATATATATATATATATATATATATATATATACACACATACACATACATAAGTGATCACATAATCTCTGTTCTCAGCTGCATAAAGGGCTTGAAGAGGTGGGTGTGTAAAAACCGCAATACTATGATCTTCCCAGGGAATGACTGCTCAGTGGGGCATGTTAGCACATGTCTGACCATTGGAGGACAGCCAGAAAACTGACCACACTTGAAAGAAAGTGCTATGCCTAGTGTGGTCAGTTTGGAATAGGAGAGCAGGGGTTCTGGCATAATCACCAGGTAATTCAGACAAAGGAAGAAATACAAAGAGAACAGGATACTTTTTAACACAAGTACATTGTACAACAGACACATATTAGAATTATGAAATGTTGGGGTAACACATTCTTTAACCCCTTCCCGTCCAGCTGCCGCTATACTGCAGAAGGTTGGCTCACTGGGTGAAGCGTCGTAGCTATACTTTTGACCACTAGTGGGCGCACGCTCGCGCCCACAGGGCGATGTTGGGGCCAATGTGCGTGCTTGGTGGTCACGGTGACCACCGGGCACTCGGGATCGCTCCATACAGAGACAGGATGGAGATTTGTAAATGTAAACAGACAGATCTCTGTGCTTTTAAAAAAAAAAAAAAAGAGGATATTTATTATAGCAAAATGTATAAAATATTGTGTTTTTTTCAAAATTGTCGCTCTTTTTTTGTTTATAGCGCAAAAAATAAAAACCGCAGAGATGATCAAAAACCATCAAAAGAAATCTCTATTTGTGGGGAAAAAAAAGGACATAAATTTTATTTGGGTACAACGTTGCACGACCACGCAATTGTCAGTTAAAGCGACGCAGTGCCGTATCGCAAAAACTGGCCTGGTCATTGAGCAGACAAGTCTTCCGGGGCTGAAGTGGTTAATAAACCTATGGTTACAGCGCATCAGTGCACAAAAATCCCCCATGCTTTTGTTTAAAACCTGTCCTTAGCAAATTGGCATGGATGCCAAGCCTATTCGCTTTACAAATACTTCCTAAGGGCTACTTCATACTAGAAACCACACAGGTTCCTGTGCCATTCATATGCAAATCATTGTCATGCAAATCTCACTGCACAGCAACAAAAGTGCATGTACTACTTTTGGAAAGACACTGCAACCGCAACGCATGGCAATTCTGGACCATGCGATCTGGAGCAGGCAAACGCATTGTGTTTGTGATCTGTGTTTGGGGTGTCGTTAACCTAACATTGACACCCGCTGCAGATTGCAAATGCAGTGCGTTTTAAATACAGTCTGGGAAACACGCATTGGAACATGGGTTTCCAGCAACACGCTCTGGTGTGAAAAGGGCCTAAAGGTGTATTTTTTGCAGCGCGGTCTTGGCTTTTAGATCTGTGATAGGCAGAGCTAAGCTTAACTACCTATTATTAGTCCACAGAGGGTGTACTTTGGGTACAGAATGCTGATGATTTTGCTTAATTCAAAACACTGCAAGATTCTTGTTGGCAGTACAAGTAAAAGAGTAGTGCCTACTGAAGTATGGTTTTAATTTGTATTTTAGACCTCCAGTGCCAAACGGCCAAGTAATTACATTTAAGTTATGGGTAAATATACTCTTATGCAGCTGAAAACAATTCATGTCAACCTGGCATTTAGCATGGTATTTAGACCTGTTCAAAAATAAAATCAGTTTGGGATAATGTACTCCTGCTGTTAAACGTAAGGCTAGCAAATGATGCTACAGCAAAGCTCTGTTCCATTGTAAAAAAAAAAAAAAAAAAAAATCACAAGCGCTAAACTTAGATGTCATTTTCCAATATTAAATTTTCGTGTGTAAAATTTTATATTGCAAATAGGGGATTTCAAATGAAAGAAATCAGGGCTTAAGAAGTGCAACCTTTACTTTTTCATACTTATTTTGTTTTACCTTTATTTTCAGTGAAATCATTAGATCCATCTGTCTGTTGTTCTTGGATAGAGCATGCATTTAAAATCTGCACTAGTGGATTTGCTTGCCTGCCACCAAGGCAAGTGTAATCATGTGTAGCAAAGGCCCGCAAAACATATAAAACAAATTTGTCCATATGTTTTTTAGCAAGTTAAAAGGCAAATAAAAGTGAGAGGCCATGCGTATTTGAAACTAACAAGCCAGATGGCTTGTTTGAACCTGCAATTTATAACTGTATATCCAGCATTTTTGCAACTCCTAATTAAAATAGGTATAAAAGCTTTGTCCTTGTGCTTGGTAAAAAAGCTTGGGTTGTGGAGATGTCTAAAACACATTACCTACTACAGTTTTCCATCTCCCCATTGAGATTATCTTCGAACTCCTTAAATTCTTCCTGTAGATCTCTGCATAATATAAATAACATACACTAATTAATTACTACACAACAATCACTATCCAACATTTAGAATTTAAGTGGCGGTAAACCACTGTACATGTTACACACCAGAGCACTAAGTCATTTCTGCCTGCTGTCTCCTTCCTCTGCTATCAGCATGAATTACGTCTGACAGGTTTTCCTGACACCAAGAGGTAATAAGATGACAGGGAGGGAACTCCAGCACACCGACTGTGATTGACAGCCTCAGTTCTGTTTCTGTGTGCTGTGTGAAGGTGGGTGTCTTCCTTCTATCCAATCAGCTCTCAGCTTACCTCACTGGGCTCTACAGACTGTAACTTCAGCTCCCTGCCCACTGTTTGTTGAACAAGCAATATAAATTCTGCACTTTGAATTACTCTGGAGAAGTCAAACAGGTGCAAATTATGTGGGAGGAGTTGTTTCATCTCTGTGTATCACCCAAGGGAAGTCACTTCAATGGGTATACTGTATGTAAGGGTTTGTACACCAGTTTAATATATCTGGGTGATTTTTATTTTGTGCTACTATGCACATTTGACCACATGCTGACAGTCATTTTCATGCTGTCTCACTAGTTTCAATGTACTGCACATGAGGTTATGTCTTGTTTAGTGTTTAATGGAAACCCGTCACAAGACCGATACATACATAGAGGTTTCCATTGCTGACCTCTTCCTCTATAAATGTTATGCTGGTCCTTTTGCTTCAATAATTTGTCAATGATGCTGATAAGTATTCAAATAAAGCTTCTGAGATTTTTGATCTGCTTATTTTTCATGGTCATTGATTTAGAAAGTACTGAAGGCAGTAGCGTGTCAGCACATCAGCAAGAACTGGTCAGCTAGGGCAGCCTCTATTTCTCTTATGACGGGTTAAATGTAACATTAGATCCTCAGCATTGAACTCAAACCACCTTTAAAGAAAAATATATTTCTTATTAATCTTATTTTATGATATTTTGGAATTTTTACTCTTTTTAAAATGTAATTTGTTATGTTTTTAATTATGTCTATAACAGTTTTATTTTACTGACAAAAATATTTACTATATCTTTCATGACTCTAAATCCTGTAACACTGAAAAAACAGGGCCTCCTGGCAGGTATTCTGATTTACTGTATTTACACTGAAATATTTCCATGCATATGAACAACAGCCATAATGACATGGAAGTTCACTAGTGATATTTTGATTTTTGATGCTAAAAAGTTTTACTTGATGATTGCTTTTAACAATAAAAAAACTATAGGGTTAAAAAAAGGTCAGGAAAATGGTCTTTTGGTTGAGTTAAAAATATTTGGCAAACAGCCAACTGTTTGAAAGGCCCCGTTCACTCTTAGTGAGTTGGAATCACGAGCAGAAGTGGCGCGATCCTGCCTGTGATTCTAAATAGTGCTATAATTGTGGCAAAACGCGTGATGTTCGTTTAGGTGCCATTCATTCCTAATAGCACCCCAAACGGGGGGGAACTTTTGCTCGCAATTGTTGCGTGACAAAACGTGTGTAAAAATGCACTTGGCTCAGGGTCAAAATTTGGTCCCTAAACTTCTTTGCCGCGACAAATGCACAAAGAGAAGCCCATTTAAGTGAATGGGTTGCCCTATGCATGACAAATGCGTGTTAATTGCTCAAAATATTGCAAGCAGGAATGCATTTTTCCACTATGCAAAATGTTACTGGGCCTTATAGTATAACTATGCTGGAATAATACGTTTGTATAGGTAAGTGTCAGAAAAAAAATAGAATAGAAATCTGATTGTTTTCTAATCCCCTTTTCCTTTATGCCATTGTAAAGTAGACATAAACTTATATGGCTTGCATAGAGCTGCTTACAGTATTCTCTTATGAAAAAGATGCATAATACTTTCTACTGCATCTTGTTTATTCTTTAGTTTTAGAATAAAATTGTTCTTGATGATATCCCGTAGTCTTTCTTTTTTGTAGTCTTTTCCTTGAAGAGCGTCCATGGATTGTCTGAGTAACAAGCGATAAACTGGAGATAATTCAATATCCATAGCCTCTTTTAATATGGTGTTATCCAAGATACATACAGATGTATGTTGTTTGATTGACGAAGTGTATCTGCTATCAAGGGGCAATGGGTTTCCCTACAAAATAAAAAGCAAATAAAGTATATACAGTATTTTGATTACTCAAAGATTCATGCCCAGACATTATGATTTAACCACTGATGAAGTTTAAATCAGGCCACACCTAAAATATTTAAAATGTACTGTTTGTATAGCCAAAACTTTTTTTTAAGCAGGGAAGGGTTAAAAAACTTTGTTGGTTTATTTATTGCTGTCTGTGTGTCATTCAAGAGATTTCCCTTCATTCTGGAAGTGACAACTGGAGGTGAGAGGAAATCTCTATGAAGTGAAGGGAATTCCCCTCTTATACAGATGTTACCGTAACAGGTGTCCCCACTGGAAGATTTACCCACTCCTCTCTTTCTGTTAACAATTAAACATTTTTGAATTTCCCATCACTTTCTGCCTTAATGATAGGACACATTTATAGGCCGCATCTACCCAACAGAGATACAGAAAGCAATAAAACTTTACCAAGTTTCTATTTCTTCCTTTTTCTGTCCAATACTAATAACACAATTTTGTCTATACCTATACTATAACAAAGAATGCATTAAAACAAAATGAAGATTCTTTTTTATGGTTGAATTTGGTTTCATCAGGTCGATGCTTACCTCTCTTAAGAAAGAGGGACAACTTGAAAAGAAGAAAAATGCAGGTGTTTGCGGGTGCATCGCTTGCGCCCCGAACACGCCCTAAGCACGGGCAAATCAGCTTCCCAGCTTGCAATCAGCTGATTGCAAGCTGGGAAGCTTCCCATAGACCGCCATGTGTCCGGCGCCTGGAAAGTCTTAAAGAGACCGCCATGTGTCCAGCGCCTGGAAAGTCTTAAAGTGACTTTTTTTGTGAAACGCTTGGGGGGGCGGTGCCCATGCGCTACCTATGCACGGGCCCGCCACTGTGCGTGACGTCACTTTTGCGCATGCACGCGGGATCCACCAGGCACAGCACACAGCTCTGAAGAAACGGCATGGGCGGCCGTTCTTTCAGAGCGCCTGCGCCAATGACGTCATTGGCGCAGTATACATCTCCTAAACGGTGCAAGTTTAGGAGATATTTACAGTACCTATAGGTAAGCCTTTTTATAGTACAGGTCAGGTACAAACATTGGAGGGAAGTTCACTTCCTCTTTAATTACTGTACAATCGAGGAGAGTTTCACAGACACACATAAATCTAAAGAATCATTTTTAAAAGAAAAAAAAAAAAGAAGAAGCTTATGGACAAGGAACTAACACTTTATTTCAGCCTACTTTAAAGAAAACTTAAAGCAGAACTCCGGGATCGGCAAAAATCCCCCATTAATACACCCCCTACACTAAACAGTTATTACATTTGTGAAATTCCTTACCATTGAAGAGAAAAGTCAGATAACATTTTCAGGAAGTCAGCTCTTTGATTAAAAAAATGTATTCTGCTAAGGAGAAGCTGTTAGAACAATGATTGCATCATATTCTCTCTCCTCTCTTTACAGGAAAAGTAACTATATTTCTGTACATGTTAAATATGAACTCGCCCACTTCAATATAAATCACACCCCTCGTTCTGCAGCCACACTACTGAGCACAACACAGACAGTGAGGGGAAATTCTTATAACTGTAAAGCATGCATGTGCACAATGTTTAGTTCATTTTATGTAGTCTACATTCATTAAAACTATCCCCCTCCAGCCTGAACAGCAGATAAAAAAATGTATGTCTTATTCTCCCTTGGATGTGTATTACATGTGAAATCGCACATCACTGGAATTATTGCACTTGAAGTTAATCTTTATGGCCAATATCTATAGGAGGGGGTTTCCACCATCCCTGCTTAGTTTGATTTTTGATGTCTTATTTTAAGTTTGAGGCATATTATATTCAATGTTACATATCACAGAGACCAGTATTGTGGCAATATTGAAGTTTATTGAGATTATCATACATTAGAGGGTTCCACCATTATTGTGCTACTGATTAGTAAGTTAGTGGTGCAATTTTTTGGCATTAATAATACATCAACAGATTTCAGTTGTCCCCCAACAGGCCTCCCCCCATGGACAATTTGCCTGGCTGCTGAGCTTCTCTTACTATTCCTGTAAGCAGTGCACAGGTATGAGGCACTGATTGACAGCACTGATGGGCACTGATTAGCAGGACTATGGGCACTGAAAGGCGGCACCTGCACTGATCGACAGAACTGATTGGCAGCATTGATGGGCACTGATAGGCGGCACTGATTGGCAGCACTGATGGGCAGTGATAGACGGCACTGATGGGCGGCACTGATTGGTACTGATGGGCAGCACTGATTGGCACTGATAGGTGGCGCTGTTTTAAAGCAATGATAGGCAACATTAATTGGCACTGATAAGTGGCACTGATAGGGAGCACTGATTGACAGCACTGATAGGCGGCATTGATTGGCACTGATAGGTGGCACTGGTTGGCAGCACTGATGGGCACTGATAGGCAGCACTGAAAGGTGGCACTGATTGGAAGCACTTGTGGGTACTGACAGGGGAGGGGGAGTTTGCGTGCAGTAGTGAGAGCCGCTCAGTGTGTGTGTGAAACTGTCAGGTAATATAACTGCTTGTAGTAACGAGATCAGCTGTCAAGACGGAACAGTGATGTTGGGGGTGGACGGGACCGAGTAGCTATCAAAACACCAGCCAATGACTGGGCTGCTTACAAAAGGGGCAGAGCCACAGAAACGTAGCTGCCTGCTCAGTCATCATCCCATTGGCTGGTATTTGATAGCTGCTCAGTCCCACCCACCCCTGACATCACCACTTTGTTTTGACAGCCAATCTTCTCACTGCAAGTAGTTTGATTACCTGACAGTTTCACACACCCACTGAGCGGCCCTTACAATCGCAATCTGATGTATGTGAAACGGTTTCACATGCAGCAGGTTACACACAGAGGCAGCCTTTCTGAGCAGCTGGGGGGGGGCTGTCATTTCTAGGACAAGGTCTGTACCGCCCCCATGGGCGATACAGACTGGCGATTTCGGAGTCCCGTCCTCCCACTGCAGCTAGCAGAGATGAAGATACATCCCTGCTTCCTGTATGATAGGGCGTATCAAGACAGCTGGCTGAGGGTACAGGAGGAACAGCAGCCAGTGGTCTGACAAACAGGAAATCCCTGCCAAGTAACGGTTTTATGTGAAAGTTGCCAGGCTACTGTGAGGAAACTACTGAGCTAAGAAGAAAGTGAATGGTATATTCAGGGAAGGTAGGAAATTAGCAAAAAGAACATGTAAAAAATGTTTGCAGAGTGCAGAGTTCAGAGATGCACTACTTAAAGAGTTCGGAGGGTGTTATGTGCAGAATTCAGAGGTGCGCTGCATACAGAGTGCAGAGTTCAGGGGTGCACTACACACAGAGTGCAGAGTTCAGCCTTCTTCCACAGCTGCTTACCTCTGCATCCACATCTCACTTTCACCCCTCTTCAGCTATGACCTCATTATGCAACTCCCCTTCCACTGCCCTCATATTCTCCCTCCCTCCCTAAAAGCTCTACCATCTTCCACAAGTCTTACGTGTGTTGCTGTATTACACTGAAGCACCCAGTCTGCTCTAGTACCTCCCTGCACACTGCAGGTGGCTCTGCCTCCTCACTTGCAGGGAGATCATTCAGTGGGGGGTGTCGGGATCTGCACTGCACCCTGGGCACCTGCATCTCCCTTGTCCCCATCCTGCACTCAGTGGGAGCCGCTCAGGAGATCAGATCTGTGGGAGCCATTGGGAGACAAGCTGTCACTTGTAAACACAGAAGCAGGACTTCTGTGTTTACAAGTGATAGTGGTGAGCAGAGGGCCTGAGCCAGAGGTGGTGGAACTGAGTTCCACCAAGTTCCAGCTGAAAAAAAGCCCTGACGCTACCCAACTCTATGAGTTCTCAGTTTTGTAGCGAGCAAAGCAGAGTAACACAGGAAAAGAGGGGAGGGTGGCCTGTGTGGTGTACTGTACTCCAACATATGGAATTTATAGGCAAGTCAAAATTCCTTTTATCCTTATTGTACAGAACATAGCACATGTTTTATTTTCATAGACCCTAGGATTTTCACAGGCCCTAAGGTCCCCAAGCAATGAATAATAGGGGGAGCGGCAACAACAAAGCAGACAGAACTGTTCTAACAGGCCCAACAATAACAAGGATCAACTGACCCAACTCAGAGTGCTTCTGCCAGAATCTTGCAGCTCAGAGCTGCTTTTACAGAGGACTGGATCTCTACCTTGTAGAACTTAGAAAAGGTATGAACAGACGACCAGGTGGCAGCCTTATAAATTTGGGAAACAGAGGCTTAATGATAGAATGCCCAGAAAACACCTAGCAACCTGATGGAGCGAACACATAATAGTGCAGGAGGTGTTTAATGGTGTAAGGCAGGTCTTGAGATGAGTCATCTTATCTACTTAGCAATGATGGATCTTGAAGCAGGATGTTCCTTGCAAGGTCCTGAGTTAATGACAAATAGGTAGTCCATCTTCCTGATGGACACGCTGATAGCTCTTAACACATCCAGGCAATGTAGAGAAATCTTCTTTGGGTGATTAGGAGGAGGGCACAAGAAGCAAGGATTATGTCTTTGTTGAGGTGCAAGGCTGACACAACTTTAGGAAGAAATTAAGGTCTTTGACACCACGCCTACTTTATCCTTGTAAAGAGTAAGGAATGGCTCAAGCTGGTAGCTCAGAGACACATCTGACAGATGTAATAGCCACCAAGAAGGCTACCTTGCAGAAGAGGTCATCCAAGAGGAGTTGTCTGATAGGTTTAAACCACACTGAGGCCCCACAGGAGCACAGGGTGCTTTAAGGGATGCGCTTGAAGAGTTCTTAAGGCCAAGTTCTGGTCAAATCCTGAATGTAAGAAGGCCAGAATGTGAGGCACAGAGTCATTTCTAGGGCTGAAGTGCCTGTGTTCAATCCTGGAGGATTTTCAGATATGAAAGTAGATCTTTCTGGAAATTGCTTTTTTTGCTTTTAAGTAATGTGGGAATGACAAAATCAGAGACCCCTCTGTCCCTCAAGGCCTGGGCTTCAACAGCCATGCTGTTAAAGCCCTAAGCTGGGCAAAGATGAGTATTTTTTTACATTCGAGTCAGCGGGCTGAACAAAAAAAAAAACAGACATATTCCTCACAAACAAGGAAATTGTTGAAATCCCCCAACCAGGACATTACTTTCTTATAGCAGGATCTGGCGCTGTCAGAATACACTGATCAGTTGCTGCAGCCATTGATCGACAAAAGTTTTCCAACTGTTGATTCAACAGTAGTCGATCAAACCATTGACTTCTTTGAACAGGGATGGGAACAAACTTATTGAAATTCAAGTGGTCCTAATTCAATCTATATGTTGTAATATTTACATATTTGTTACTAAGCATAAGCTGTAATGTTTTAAATTGGCACAGACAGGGGGCCCTATGAAAGCACATCTGACATGTTGGGAAAGAGGCCATTGGTTGTCTTGTAGAAGTCTGAGCATATCTGTATACCAAGTTCTTCTGGGTTAATTTGGTGCAGAATTCACATTGGAGAAAAGGCATACATTACCCTGAGCTGAGTCCATGGAATTATCAGAGCATCAGATGCCAGTGCTAGAGGATCCCTGGTCCTGGCAACAAACAGAGGTAACTTGTTGAACCTGGAAGCCAGGATATCTGGAGGAATCTGGAGTCCCTTAACTCTGACATATCAGCTTGAAGATGTCTGTGTGAAAAGTCCATTCCACTTGGTCCAAGCAGTGATGGCTAAGGTAATCCACTTGCTTATTGTTCACTCCTAGTTACATAGTTACATAGTAGGTGAGGTTGAAAAAAGACACAAGTCCATCAAGTCCAACCTATGTGTGTGATTATGTGTCAGTATTGCATTATATATCCCTGTATGTTGCGGTCATTCAGGTGATTATCTAATAGTTTCTTGAAGCTATCAATGCTCCCCGCTGAGACCACCGCCTGTGGAAGGGAATTCCACATCCTTGCCGCTCTTACAGTAAAGAACCCTCTACGTAGTTTAAGGTTAAACCTCTTTTCTTCTAATTGTAATGAGTGGCCACGAGTCTTATTAAACTCTCTTCTGCTAAAAAGTTTTATCCCTATTGTGGGGTCACCAGTACAGTATTTGTAAATTGAAATCATATCCCCTCTCAAGCGTCTCTTCTCCAGAGAGAATAAGTTCAGTGCTCGCAACCTTTCCACATAACTAAGATCCTCCAGACCCTTTATTAGCTTTGTTGCCCTTCTATGTACTCGCTCCATTTCCAGTACATCCTTCCTGAGGACTGGTGCCCAGAACTGGACAGCATACTCCAGGTGCGGCCGGACCAGAGCCTTGTAGAGTGGGAGAATTATTGTTTTATCTCTTGCGTTGCTCCCCTTTTAATGTATGCCAATATTCTGTTTGCTTTATTAGCAGCAGCTTGGCATTGCATGCCATTGCTGAGCCTATCATCTACTAGGACCCCCAGGCCTTTTTTCATCCTAGATTCCCCCAGAGGTTCTCCCCCCAGTGTATAGATTGCATTCATATTTTTGCCACCCAAATGCATTATTTTACATTTTTCTACATTGAACCTCATTTGCCATGTAGTCGCCCACCCCCTTAATTTGTTCAGGTCTTTTTGCAAGGTTTCCACATCCTGTGGAGAAGTTATTGCCCTGCTTAGCTTAGTATCGTCTGCAAATACAGAGATTGAACTGTTTATCCCATCCTCCAGGTCGTTTATAAACAAATTAAATAGGATTGGTCCCAGCACAGAACCCTGGGGAACCCCACTACTCACCCTTGACCATTCTGAGTACTCCCCATTTATCACCACCCTCTGAACTCGCCCTTGTAGCCAGTTTTCAATCCATGTACTCACCCTATGGTCCATGCCAACGGACCTTATTTTGTACAGTAAAGGTTTATGGGGAACTGTGTCAAATGCTTTTGCAAAATCTAGATACACGACGTCTACGGGCCTTCCTTTATCTAGATGGCAACTCACCTCCTCATAGAAGGTTAATAGATTGGTTTGGCAAGAATGATTCTTCATGAATCCATGCTGATTACTGCTAATGATATCGTTCTTATTACTAATCTTGTATATAGTCCCTTATCATCCCCTCCAAGAGTTTACATACTATTGATGTTAGGCTAACTGGTCTGTAATTCCCAGGGATGTATTTTGGGCCCTTTTTAAATATTGGTGCTACATTGGCTTTTCTCCAATCAGCTGGTACCATTCCAGTCAATAGACTGTCTGTAAAAATTAGGAACAACGGTCTGGCAATCACTTGACTGAGTTCCCTTAGTACCCTCGGATGCAAGCCATCTGGTTCCGGTGATTTATTAATGTTAAGTTTCTCAAGTCTAATTTTAATTCTGTCCTCTGTTAACCATGGAGGTGCTTCCTGTGTTGTGTCATGAGGATAAACACTGCAGTTTTGGTTACTGAAGCCCCCCGATTCACTCGTGAAGACTGAGGAGAAGAATACATTCAATACCTTTGCCATCTCCCCATCCTTTGTAACCAGATGTCCTTCCTCATTCTTTATGGGGCCAATATGGTCTGTCCTCCCTTTTTTACGGTTTACATACTTAAAGAATTTCTTGGGATTTTTTTGCTCTCCTCCGCTATGTGTCTTTCATGTTCTATCTTAGCCGTCCTACTTGCACCCTTACATTTCTTGTTGCATTCTTTATAAAGTCTGAATACTGAGGATGATCCCTCAACCTTGTATTTTTTGAAGGCCTTCTCCTTTGCTTTTATATGCATTTTTACATTGGAGTTAAGCCATCCAGGATTTTTGTTCGCTTTTTTAAAGTTATTACCCAATGGGATACATTGGCTAATGCCCTTATTTAATATGCTCTTAAAGCAAACCCATCTCTCCTCCGTATTCTTTCTTCCTAATATTTTATCCCAATTTATGCCTTTTAGCAAGGTTTGTAGTTTAGGGAAGTTGGCTCTTTTGAAATTCAGTGTCTTTGTGTTCCCTTCATGTTTCCTATTTGTGTGATTTATACTGAAACTAATTGACCTGTGATCGCTGTTACCTAAATTGCCCTGTATTTCCACATCCGTGATCAGGTCTGTATTGTTGGTAATCAGTAGATCCAGTAATGTTTTATTTCTAGTTGGTGCGTCTACCATCTGACCCATAAAATTGTCCTGCAAGACATTAAGGAACTGGCGAGCCTTAAATGAATGCGCGGTTCCCTCCGCCCAGTCTATGTCTGGATAATTAAAATCCTCCATTATGATAACACTTCCCATCCTTGCTGCTAATCCAATTTGTGATAGGAGATCCGTCTCCACTTCTTCCCTCAGGTTAGGGGGGCTATAGCATACTTCCAGTATTATTTTCCCCTTAGCTTCATCCCTTTGGAGCTCTACCCATAAGGATTCCACCTCCTCTCTAGCTCCCTCAGTGATGTCATCTCTCACATTCGCTTGCACATTATTCTTAATATATAGGCATACCCCTCCCCCTTTTTTACCCTCTCTATCCTTGCGGTATAGGGTATACCCTTGAATGTTTGCCAGACAATCATGAGAGCTGTTGAAAAAAAGAAAAAATTGGATGACTCGCGCTATATAGATGGATGTATGTGTGGCCAAATTCGTCACACAAAGAGCACTAAATACACAGTATCAGTAAATATATAAACCATCTGTGTAGTGATATATCACAAGCAGTGCAAACAAATCACAAAAATAATCAGTAAAACATAAATCATCAGTGCAATAATATATCGCAATCAGTGCAAACAATTGAAAAAATAAAGTCCAAACAAAATATACTGAAAAAAACAGGTGAAAGAATCAAAAGTAGTCCATAAAAGGAACCCAAGATAAGGTGAGTTGGCAATCACAGGTCTTTCAACCGCATGGAACCCCAAATGTGTAGAACCACCACCAAAAGTAAGAGCCTGGCCGCTTACCAGAACCCCATGACCCCCCGTTACAGAGGGTCTAAAAGGGCTTTTGAGATCCTAGTAGTCTGGACTTCCCAGGAACGGAGATGGAGCAGAGATGGGAGTGGAAACTGGAAAAGGGCGTCAGGTGCTGGAGTGGGAATGGATGGATCCACAAGAAGGGGGCTCAACCCTCAGCATAGTGGTGTCCCAGCAATGGATCCTCTCACATAGCAGGCCACTGTGTCTCTCTCTCTCTCTCTCCACACACACAACTCCTCTGACATCCTCTGCAAAGTGGAGTGTATTTGCTGTAAGTGTTTCACCAAAGCACAGTCCTTGAATACAGGATCCTGTTGCTTGTACATTGCCCTAGTCCAGTTAGCTGCAGTTTGACAAACAGAAACCACAGCAATAGCTGGATGCAGAGCTGGGTCTAAGCAAGAAAGGAGCCTTTAAAAGCCCCTCAAGCTTTCTATCAGCAGAATCTTTAGTAGAAGGAACATCTTCAGTGTTTTCCAGTGCTCGGCAATAATTCTTGGAGGGGTAAAAATCTTTCTAGGACTGACCCAATCAGCATAGATTGCCCATTCTATTTGTTCATGAATGGAAAATGTCTTTTTGGACTTAGCTGGTCTCTTAGTACTCAAAGAGGAATGTGCAAGCAAAATGATTGTTTTTTTTTTTCTTGTACGTGATTGGGTATTCTTAGCAAAAGTGAAGCTTCACCTCATTTGCTAAGCTCTGAATCAACTGCACTTGCAAAGTGCAAAGTCTATTTGCCTTCAGTAAATCGACCCCAATTTTACCTAGCAACTTACTTTATTATTGAGCACTGCATTTCACCACAACCATAAACTGTACGTTTGAAAAATAATTAAAGGAACAATATGGGATACCACTGCTAACCTCCTGAAAATACAAGGAGTCTAGCTGCCTGCTCATCAAATAGCTTCAATAATTTCTAATTCCCTGCCCAAAAACAAGTTTTGATTTTCTGTTGTATGCTTGCTCCAGGTCAGAAAATCTAGAGAACATTGCACAGATGGACAGACAACCAGCCTGAAATGGCAGCCTACATATTTATATACTGTATACAAATGTTGTGTTCTGTATAAGAGAACCTGTTTTGTACTAGTGACGAAAGCACTAGGCAAATTATATCAACACATCAGCTGAAAAAACAAACAAAAAAAAAACACTTACTTTTAAACTAAGTTGGGTAAGTCGTCGAAGTCCACGTAGAATTTGAAGCATCTCCGAGAAGGAGCAGATATGGTTATTTGATGCATCAAGAATGTTGAGTGTCAGTGAGGTGGCAAGGGGAAGAAGACTGCTGATCTTATTGTTGTGAATATAAAGTTCATGGAGTTTGGGAAGATTCTGAATTCCATCCAGAGAGCACAACTGCAAGAAGGAGAACACCACAAGACTTTCAAAATAGGCATTTTCCACAGATATGTCATATATTATAAACAGATTAATATCTTTAATGTATGCAGCAATGTCTAATGCACTTAGAGGAGAAACTGCAAAAATGTATCTGAGTACATTTGTCAATGGTTTTGCACAGAGCACCCCAATCAGCTTTTTTTTGGGTCCCCCGCCGGTGGTTCTGGCTCCTCCCCCCTGCCGAGTGCCCCCAATAGCAAGCTTCTTGCTATAGGGGCACTTTAGCAGGTTCACTCCCAAGCCACAATCCAGTGACTGGACATTGTCCATTCACACACAGAGCACATTTCAGCCCCACCCCCCGCTCTCTCCTCATGGCCCACTGGCTGTGATTGACAGCAGCAGAAGCCAATGGTTCCAACTACTGTTTTCATTCACTAGTTTTCATTCACCTATAGGTGTCACATAACCCACGTAGTCATGATTTATATAAGTATAGTGCAGCTCTACTATAATGGTAACTCTAATAGCACACCTTGTGCAAATAATAAAATTAATAATAATAATCAGTCATTGCAATATCACATAACAGAAAAAGTCCTTATTATAAAACACAATTCTTGATTTCTGCTTGATTGCTCTGTGATATTCTATCACCACCGTGCTTTTCTTTAAATACTGTATACTTGTGCACACCTCCACTGGCTATTTTACCTGCTCACCTCAAGAATGAGTCAGGCAGACTCAAGCATAGCTCCTTGTCTTTGACTCTTCAATGATCTCTCCCTTCTATTATGGATCACTCTCAATATGTTTCACATGGATAAAGGGTTGACCTCATAAAAACAGCCTCTCTCCTAATGCCCCGTACACACAATCTGATTTTTTTTTTCCTTTGATATTTTTGCTAGGTATTTCCTGGGCTTGTTCCCCCACTTGTATCTTTCTTTCGCAACATTTTTAAATATTTTTCTAGTTTCTTGTTCCATCATGTCCCTTAACTGACCCCTTTTTATAACAATCTTCTGATACGTTTTTATGTCTAATTGAGTTTTATGTTTTTGTTCCAACTCATATAGTTCTTTTATTGCATTTTTCATTTTTATTTCTCTTTCTTTCTTTTTCCCAGCTTCTATGGAGATACATTTTCCCCTAATATAGGCCTTATGGGCCTCCAAAATTGTCGCCTTTGTCACCTCTGGTGTGTCATTTGTACTGAAGTATTGTTCGATCTCAGTCTTTATTATTTTTTCTACTTCTGCATCATCTATAAGATCTTTGTTCAATCTCCAAGTCCCTTTTCTATGCTCCTTATTATTGAATCTTATCCCTACTGTTACTGGAGCATGATCAGAGATTGAAATTATTCCGATCGAAGCCTCTACAACATACTCCAGTATTTCATGATCCACCAGAATGCAACCTAATCTTGAGATGTGTCGTGCACCGATGAATGAAATGTGCAGTCCTTTTTACTTGGGTATGTTATTCTCCATATATCGACTAATTGTTGACTGTACATTTTCTTTTATCAATTTTAGTTGTTTATTTTCTCGAATCGGTGTACCAGATGTACTATCAAGATCATGATCTATTGAGAAATTGAAATCTCCTGCCAAGATTAAGTGGCCTTGTTTAAACTCCATTAAAGCATTGAGAATCCCCTTTAGGTATTTTTTGGGGTATCTTTTGGGACAATATACATTTGCTAATGTATACCTTTTCCTTTGGAGGGACCCTCTCAGGAACAAGAAGCGACCATCTGGGTTGACTTTCCTTTCTTCCAAAATAAAACTGATGTTTTTTGCTATTCCTATGGCGACTCCTTTGGCCATTTTGTTTGGAGGGTCCCCATAGAACCAAGTTGGGATCGCCTGTGAATATAGTTTAATATTTGAATCCAGTGCTATATGCGTCTCCTGTAGGAAGATTATCTCAGTGGAATACCTTTCCAGCTCTCTTAGCACTGTGTGTCTTTTTTCCGGGGAGTTCAGCCCTCTTACGTTGTATGTAATAAACTTAACGTCAGTCATTATTTATTTTTTCTTCCCTTATTGCCCTTTCTTGGTTCAATAGACAGATAAGGACAAACAGATCTTTCCCCCCCTCTCCCCCCTCCCATACAGATCTCCCCCCCCCTTCTACTGTTGGTATCTTGACCCCATGGTCTGAAGAACTCCCTTCGGGACCTCCTTGTCCCCCTGCTCCCTCAGGCCTGAGGTGGAGTTCTGTATGGCGCTGTCAAACTCGCCTCCCTTCTAGAGAGGCGATTCCCGAGCACGCCAAGAGTCCAGGT
The DNA here is from genome assembly GCA_037952925.1 of Lithobates clamitans. NCBI lineage: Eukaryota > Metazoa > Chordata > Amphibia > Anura > Ranidae > Lithobates > Lithobates clamitans. Next base: position 3,355,629 of record JBBGZY010001277.1, read on the forward strand.
CTCTACACCCCCATTATTAAGTGTTCTTGCATAGCAAGACCATTTACTGTTATCGCACATATATATATTATTATTATTATAGCCAAATTTGCCACCCTAACTCCTCCCACAGCTTTTACACTACATAGACAGTAATATACCAAAACGTGCGGATTGTTCCCGATTGGTGTGCTATTACTATGTGGAACGTTTCGCTGAATGGTTCATGAAATATTGTCGTTTTTGTGGCGAAATTGGTCCCATAGGAATGAATGGCGAAATGTTCAAAACTAGAGTGGGAGGGGACAAAACCTGAAAAATCAGGACATGATTTCTAAACTGCCACGGCTAAGCCATAATCCTGATAGTTTTCACAATATGACCATTTGTTTGCAACTCATGCCATCCATTGACATTCATTGAAACTCCATTCTAGCCACTTCAAATTTGAAGGGCAAGATCTAAACTGCTACTGTGCCTTCATTTTTAATATTTCAGAGACATACTATGCATCAAAATATAGGTCTGGGTCTTGTTATTCTCACAATATAAAGCTCATCGCTGTAGGATTTATAGTTTTAAAATACGACAGCTTGAAGTACTGCAAAGTTATTACAGCTATCATGATCCTGTGTATTGTGTTTTGAGCAGTGGTTGTGAAGCATAAACAGGGCATGAGCGTTGCCAGAAAACAGTGGTTGTAAACACTGATTATCATCAAACAGATAGCACACCTCCATTCTACGTCAAGATGCTGAGACCCCCCAAATGCATGTGGTCATACCTTCATCTGCTAGGCTTGATAATGCTGCTAATGTTTTTATAAATGTATGTTTTAATGTAACTGTGAAGCACTTTGAGCAACAACGTTGCAATTAAATGTGCTATATCAATAAATAAAAGTTGAAATGCATTTCTCACTCTATCAAGCTTGTCATGTGCACTTTTTAAATTTGATCAATCAATTGGTTAGTGTAATGTTTACTATCTTTACTCACTCCAAACACTCCACACAGTTACTCTGCCCGCTCCATAAAGTTACTCTGCCCAGTCCAACCTTTCCACAGTTACTCCAGCTACTCCAACCACACAACAGTTACTCAAGCCACTCCTTCCAGTTACTCCCCCCACTCCAGTTGTAGACTACTGGTGGAGGCAAGAACACTTCACACAATTTCCACAGAAATTGTAGTTTTTCTAGTTTATCTTTAGTGTTTTCAACTGCCTCCCGATCCCACCTTTCAAGACCTCCCTCCTCCCTCCTCCCCCCTCCCCCACCCTTAATTTCAAGTGGAGCATGAGAGAGCATAGGAGAGAAATCAGTATTAGTTACTCTTTCCATTTGTGGTATTTCCCTATCTTGACCTTTTCTCCAAACAGTCTTCTGCTGTTGGAATCTCCAGTTTTCTACAAAATTCAGAAGTCTCTTCAATATATCTCAGTCTGGCTGTACGGCCATTTTTCCTACCAATCAAGCATGAGGGGAAGCCCCAGTTATATTGGACTTCGTTTTCCTGTAAGATCACCAATAAAGGCTTTAAAGTTCTCCTCCTTTTCAAGGTTTCTTGTGACAGATCTTGAAATATTTGAATGTTTTTCCCTTCAAACTTTATTGATGACTTTCCCCTCAGGTTTCTCCAGAATTGTTTTTTTTCTTCCCAGTTTTCAAATCGCACTATGATGATTCATGTGGGATTTCTTTCAGTCTTCTTAATCTATGTACTCTCTCGATTTTTATTGGGTTTGTTTTTTCTTTATCCATCAATGGGTTACAAATCTTCTTTATTATTTCTGTTAAGTCTTCGTACTGGGAGGAGTCTGGAACACCACGTATCCTTAGATTCTTTCTTCGGTCCCTATTCTCTTGATCCTCTAATTTATAAGCTTGTTCTTGTTGTACTCTTTTAATGGATTTAATTTCTCCTTCTAATTTTCCTATGCTAATACTGTTGGTTTCAGTTTTCTTTTCCACTTCCTCGACTCGTTCAAGGATGTGACCAAGGTTTCTTTGTATTCTTTCCATTTCAGCTTTTAGCGATTTTTTCAGAGCCGCAAACATGGATTCAATTTCAATTTTTGTTAGTAAGGGGGCTTTATCATGATGTTCCTTTTCTCCCCTTGGTTCACACTCTGTGTCTGGCTCTTGTTCTATTCTGGATTCTTATAATGTGTCAGTCTCTGTAACTGTCTTATTTTGAGCCTTTTTCTTTTCTTTCTTCTTCTCTTTACTCTCCAGCTGACTGCTTTTGATAGTTTGCTGTTTTTCCATTGATTGCCTCTCTACATTTACCACTTGAGTAACATATTTATTCATTGGGCCCGGGCTGGGAGTCAGGCTTAGACGGGGTGATTTAGGGGGTCGCTCCTCCTCTTGCCGCCTTACCCCTCATGTTTCCCCCAGTTATTTCTCTGCTTCTCACACACTTTTAATTTGTTGACCTCCGTTACTTGTCTGTTAAATTATAAAGGTATACACTCTCTACCAGTATACGTTAGTGGGGTGGTGAGTTTTTTTCCTTTTACTTTATTTACGTGTTTTGTGTGTACATAACTGAATGAATAGATAAGTAGGAGTCCCTACGATCTTATCCTTTTCCCCTCTAGAAGTTTTTAACCTTCATTCCTCCACTGAGCTTAGTTGTCATTGCAGTTTAAGGAGTCTGTATATGTTTATGGGGTACTTCATGTAGTTTAGGGGTATTTCGTGTAATCCCGTAATGTCCAGGTTTTTATTAGTCTATCAGTTTATGACAACAATTATCCCGACTGTCTGTTTATAGTTCATTGTAGCGTCACTGTTCTTGTATGATTTACTCAAATCTAAAATACTATAGTGACAGGAGTTTTCTTGCATGTAACACATTTTTATTTTTGCAGTACAATATTTTTGCAGTACTCACCACACCGCACCCACATCCACTTTTAATTCAATTCAATTCCAGTGTCCAGTTCAGTCTCTTTGACTCATTATGACTGTAGATTATGATGCCTTTCAAAATAATTGTTTTTCCTGGATTTCCTTGCTTTCTAAGGCAGTGAGGCCGTAAAAAAAACAAAAGACGGACCGGGGGGGGGGGGGTGCCCGCTTCGGTATCCCCCTGTCTTTCCTCTTTCCTCCGAGCGGACAACGGAGGCCCACTCAGTTGCTCAGGGCTCCCTCGATGATCCCCGAATAGCCGAATAGCCTTGTATCGTCTCCGGGACCTTCCCCTTCTGATGGTATCGCCTCGGCCGCTGCTCCGTCGCCACTTGCCTGCTCATCGGGATGTTAATTGGAGCAAGTGGGAGGTCCATCTCCCTCAGTGCATCAGCCACACACTTCTCCCTTACCTATGCGCCTATAGAGGGGGGCCTTCGGTCAGTATGCTGGTGTGCTGATAGGGAGAGACTTTCAGCTGAGGTCAATTTCCACCTGCAGTAGATCAGTTACATTTTTTATGTGGAACAAGGAGTCTCACCGAAGAGTGAGCCAGATTCTTTGTCAGGGCAAACTTCCATCCATACTGAATTTAATTCCTACACAACAGCCCTCACTTATTCTATGGTTGGAATTGTCATTCCTGTCCTCTATTCCATCAAACCAACTTTTTAATAGAGATCTAAATTTGTTTGAGTCCATTTTGCTACAAAGTACTAAACCAAAATGTCCTATCAGCAATATATAAGATTCTTATTGCAAAAAAACACCATGAGCCTCCAGAATTTACAATATATGTAAATTATATAAAATATATGTAATATATAGTAATGTGCATGCAATCTTAATGTTCAAACTGGAGCAGAAGAGTGGGAGAAGTCATTTATCCTCACACATTGCTTGTCACTGACAACCAAAGCCCAAGAAACAAGCTATAAGCTTATTATTGTCATGGTTATGCAATAGAGTTTTCTGTCAGCTTACCTGTCTCCATGCGTTCATCTCTAAAGACCAGCTGCCTCTTACCTGACTGGTTTTATAACCTCTCCTCTAAGCATGGCCCTATCAGGGAACCCTATATTAACCTGTGCACTGCAAGCCAGCAGTGCTTATCAACCATTGTGTGTTAGCCTCCATGTGTACTTGCTGTGTTTCCTACGTCTGATTTCAGTTACCGACTTTGGCCTGTTCTTAACTATTCCTGTCTGCTCGTGACCCTGACCTTTGGCGTGTCCCCGACCATTCCTGTTTGCCTGTGACCCTGAACCTTGGCATGAACTCTGTTGTCCTTGTCTGCTTGTGTTCCGACCTTGGCTTGTCTCTTACTTTCCTTGTTGTTCCAGCCTGCTGCCTGCTTCCTCTTCTCCTGTAGTCTACGGTGAGCGTGAGCTGTGAGAACCTGGGGGCCGCGACCTGGAGCCAGACTGACCACTAGAGGCTCTGGTGAACACCCGCTGGCTCTTAGACTCAGCGCCCTGGGGAATCTATGCTTTAGCTCCCACTGGGATCCATGTTAGTTATCCTGTAGACCTGCTTCCTGAAGCTTCCAGGGTTCAATCCGCAGCAGTCAGTCCCAGGGTCCACTACCTTAGCGGTGCACTTCCGACTCCTAAGGAGTGCATCTGTCACCTGGTCCCAGGTGACCTGACAGTTTAATCAGCCATGGACCCGGCTGATGTGCCACTACCCGCAGATGATCCGTTGCAGGGCTTAGTTCGCAGACTTGAGACCCAGGAATTGCATCAGACCCAAGTGATACAATTCCTTCAGGATTTGGCATCCCGTTTTGAACAGGTTCAGGCCTCATTAGGACCCCCGGTTCAACAACCTCAACCGCTATCTGCTGCTGCACCTATTGCACCAGTCGCATCCACACATTCATTACAACTGCCAGCTCCGGCCCGTTTCTCTGGGGACTCCAAGGCTTGCAGGGGGTTTCTTAGCCAGTGCACGATTCATTTTGAACTTCAGCCCCAAAACTTCCTGTCCGATCGGGCGAAAGTAGCCTATATTATATCCCTCCTGTCTGGCGAGGCGCTAGCTTGGGCTGCCCCTCTGTGGGAACTGAATGATCCAGTGGTTTGTAGCCTGTCTGATTTCTTGAAACTTTTTCGGAATATCTTCGAGGAACCGGGTCGTGTCTCCTCAGCGGCTAGCACTCTTTTACGTCTCCGTCAAGAGTCCGCTTCTGTGGGACCGTATGCTCTTCAGTTTCGTATCCTCACAGTTGAATTGAGCTGCAATAATGAGACCCTAGTTGCAACCTTTTTATATGGCCTCTCAGATAGAGTGAAGGATGAATTAGCAGGAGGATCCCTTCCTGCTGATCTGGACAATCTGATCTGGTGTCATCACCTTGTGTAACCAGATCGATATTCACTGTCAGGAGAGGGCCCTGGAAAAAAGACGCCAGCACTCCCCATTCCTTAGGCAGTTTGAGCTCCCAGTCCCTTCTCTTCGATCCGAGGAGCACCCCCTGCCCGCTGAGGAACCTATGCGGCTAGCTGGACCAAGGTCATTTTCGTGACACTTGTTCTCTTCGCCTGGAAAAACGATCGGGGCTAATACATCTGGAAGGTGGAGTATTAGACCCTGAAGTATCACCTTCACCTTCTCGTCTTCTTTCTGTGTTCCTTCATGTCGGCGCTTCCCCTCGTTCAGTCTCGGCACATCTGGATTCCGGAGCCACTGGCAATTTTATGGATTGGGAAACTGCATCTTCCATGAGACTTCCCTTTTGCCCCTTTCAACGCCATTGGTGGTCTTGGAGATTGATTGCACTGTTCTCCCAGGGGGTCCTATCCGCTTCCAGACCCTCCCTGTTAAGATGTCGGTAGGGACACTCCACCAGGAGTGGATATCCTTCCTTGTCTTACCTAAAGCTTCATCCCCTATCATATTAGGTCTTCCTTGGTTACGGTTCCATTCTCCACACATTGACTGGACTGCTGGACGGATCCTTGGGGTTCCTCCTGTTCCTCTTCCTGCCTACTCAAGGTTACCCCAAAAGAGAAACTTCCTGGTGCCCCCATGACAGTATCTTCTGCTCTTCCCGCTGCATATAGCGATTTCTGGAATGTCTCCTGCAATAGTTGGGCTGAGGCACTCTCTGGGTCATGTGGCACTCTGGATGAGGAGCCCACCTGTGAACTTGAGCCGATCATTCACTCCAGTTTGCATGGTCATTTACCTTTGCCTGTTCCTGGACCCCCTTGGACGCACACCCAGGCTAACTCGTCTATCAGTTCCACAATCGCTACGCCCTGTGATGCGATTCTGGTGGTCGCTGCACCTGGCAATGCTGTTCAGTCGGCCTCTGCACCAGTTCAGCCTATGCCCAGTGAAGCTATCCAGCTTGATTTCTGTGACACATCACTTTCTAACAAACCTGGTCTCAGGGATCCACTGACTTCTGCCCAGTCTGATGATCCTGTGTTGGATGTCCAGCTCATCTTTAAGGGTCTGGGGGACCCGGCTCAGACTCCTGATGGTCTTCTTATGCCTTTACCCATTCCTAAGATGCCTTTAGCCCTCAATAAGTCCTCTCAAGCTCTCCCTACCTCGGTTTCGGTCTCTGAGGATAATCTTAAGTATGAGGTTAGTTAAGTTCTCGATTCCCGGCGCCGTAGAGGCATTCTTCAGTACCTCGTACATTGGGAAGGGTTTGGTCCTGAGGAGAGGTCTTGGATCACTGCATCTGAGATATTTGCGGGGGAGGGCCCAGACGGGGGAGGGGGAGGCCTCATAAGAGGGGGGGTACTGTCATGGTTATGCAATAGAGTTTTCTGTCAGCTTACCTGTCTCATGTGTTCATCTCTAAAGACCAGCTGCCTCTTACCTGACTGGTTTTATAACCTCTCCTCTAAGCATGGCCCCACCCCAAGCCCTTTCAGGGAACCCTATATTAACCTGTGCACTGCAAGCCAGCAGTGCTGATCAACCATTGTGTGTTAGCCTCCGTGTGTACTTGCTGTGTTTCCTACGTCTGATTTCAGTTACCGACTTTGGCCTGTTTTTAACTATTCCTGTCTGCTCGTGACCCTGACCTTTGGCATGTCCCCGATCATCCCTGTTTGCCTGTGATCCTGAACCTTGGCGTGAACTCTGTTGTCCTTGTCTGCCTGTTGTCCCGACCTTGGCTTGTCCCTTACTTTCCTTGTTGTTCCAGCCTGCTGCTTCCTTCCTGTAGTCTACGGTGAGCGTAAGCTGTGAGATTCTGGGGGCCGCAACCTGGAGCCAGACTGCAGCGCAGTCCATCCTCACCACTAGAGGATCTGGTGAACACCCGCTGGCTCTTAGACTCCGCACCCTGGGGAATCTGTGCTCTAGCTCCCACTGGGATTCATGTTAGTTATGCTGTAGACCTGCTTCCAGAAGCTTCCAGGGTTCAATCCGCAGCAGTCAGTCCTAGGGTCCACTACCTTAGCGGTGCACTTCCGACTCCTACGGAGTGCATCTGTCACCTGGTCCCAGGTGACCTGACAAATATAATAAGATAGATTAAGATGAGGATACATATATCCCCAATATTAATACTAATAATTAAAAATTAATAATACAATAAAAAATAGAAGTACAGCGTTGCATGGAAGTTGTGGTCCATTAATATGTTTTATAGGGAGTACTAAGAATACATTCATTTTAAATAATATAGATATGTTTATATTGTCAGAATTAAGTATTATAATAATAATATAAGTATGCATAATAAGTATTATTGTTAAAATTATCTTATTTGTACACTGGGCAATCTCAACAGCAGTTAGGGAGAGTGATGCAGAAAGAATTTTAGTCTAATTACCTTTAGATACCACGATTGTGGTATCGTATCGGTTTTGTGTGATCTGGCTTAAGGGAAAGTGAGCCCTGGGGCCCGCAGGAAATGGGCATTCCTTGAGTCACTTGAAACTGCCGGGGAGAAGCCTGAGGAGGTTGACAAAACAATGATAGAGAATATAAAGGCTCAGGCGAAGTGTTCCACCCGTGTGCTGATGAAGACCAATCAGAGGTCGATACGTGTGGCGTGGGGGGAACCAAGCCTGTTACGTCACGCAGCCACAGTGGTGAGCGAGCGGACACTCTTATTATACACACATGCGAGTGTTTGTTTTTTATCTTGTAAGTGTCCTCTTTTTAAGCAGGTTTTTTAATAAATTTGAAAAAACAGAGAGCATTATGTCTGCTGTGTTTGTAATTACATCACACTGGAAACCACTACTTAGGAGAGGAGGAGAGTCTAGGGAGAGAGGCTGTTTTTATGAGACCCTTTATCCATGTGAAGCACATTGAGAGTAGCTGAAACTACAAGAGGGTGGAAAGTGAACAGCTGATCCATAATAGAAGGGAGAGATCATTGATGAGTCAAAGACAAGCTGCTATGTTTGAGTCTGCCTGACTCATTCTTGAGGTGATCAAGTAAAATAGCTGGTGGAGGTGTGCACAAGTATACAGTATTTAAAGGAAAGCACGGCGGTGATAGAATATCACATAAAATCACAGCAATCAAGAATTGTGTTTATAATAAGGACTTTTTTAATGTAATGAATCATACCAGTAATAATCATGAAAGGATAATCCTTATTTTTATGGTGGAGGCTGTGTTTGTGTAGATGCACAGCTATGTAATCATCCCCTGCTGAAACCTTCCCAAAAGCTGATCCCCAATTACATGGGGCAGAGAACAGGGGAGAAGCTGTCACTCCACATGCTGAAGCTTACCCTCTAGCTGATAAAAATAGTCCTGGAGGGCAGCTTTCAACTACACAATGAGGAAGTGAAAGGCTTTTTCTCAGGGTACTGGGGGAGCATTGGCGATGGGAGTGTCAAAACAGCAGCCAGAGGATCAGCTCTAATAGTTTTGCCAAAGGCAGGAGAGAAATGACAGTGGCAGGATCAACCAGGCACTTAATAACTTGACCAGATGTAATGATAAAAAGCTTCTGCTGTATGGTACAGATAACACTTTTAAAGGCAAATACACCTACAATGTTTTGGGGTTTACTGTCACTTTAAGCTCAGTATTCAGTTTATTTTTTATTGGGTGGCCAAAGCCACATATGTGTATAATTTAATGCTGTAAAAATGATGTATCACCAGCAGTGGCGTCGCTAGAGGGTGGCTTTTGGGGCTATAGCCCCAAATCTAGGGCTCATAGCCCAGAGTCACTGCAGGGGTCCCCAAGGGGAGGGGAGGTTCTCTGGGGACCCTGATGTAAGTGGGGGGCTCTCTGGGGACCCTGATGCAAGCAGGAGGCTCTCTGGGGACCCTGATTTTAAGGGGGAGGCTCTCTGGGGACCATAATTTAAGGGGGAGGCTCTCTGGGGACCATGATTTAAGGGGGAGGCTCTCTGGGGACCATGATTTAAGGGGGAGGCTCTCTGGGGACCCTGATGTAAGGGGGGCTCTCTGGGGACCCTGATGTAAGTGGGGGGCTCTCTGGGGATACACACACACGTACGTATATACCCGCCCAATCGTATGACTTTTTTTACTACTCTGCTATGGGCTCTAGCCCCAGATCTTTTGTAGACCTAGCAACGCCCCTGATCACCAGTATAGCCATTTGCTTTATTGGTGTTCATTTCTTAAACCAAATTTATATTTGTATTTTTATTAAAAGTTTTCAAAAGTACAAATTATGCAACATAAAGGCACAACAGCAAAAGAATCTCAATGATCAAGACAAGTCACAATTCCAAAAAGACTTATTTGTGATCCCCAAACAAGATAATAACATACACAACATATGAACATAGCCATAAGAAAAGTAGATATCAAACCATATACAGAAAAGTAGTATTTGAAAAATCTAAGGGCATACACCAGGGGTAAGGATACAAGAAGTGGTTACATCAAAGGAGAGGAGGGCAGCCGTAGATAATAATACTCAACCCGAACTAAAACCACATTTAAAAAGCACCTACTTAAAATTGTTTAATTAAAACTATGGACCTAGTCTTATGGTCACATGATCTGTGCTAAAAGCGAGGATCAACCAGCAGGATCCTTCATTCTTCCCTACACAAATCACAAGACTAAAAGCTTAAAGCGGGGGTCCACCTATCTATCGTTTTTTTTTTTTCGGAGTTCATTCACAAACTTTTCTTCTCATGATTATCTACTCACATGTTCTGTGTAATAAGTCCGCCTGCGTCCGATTTTGTTGTAAAGAATAACTTATAAAATTCACTGCAGGTGGTTTCCATCTTCATTGTGGGCATTTGAAGCCCACAAGCATGTATTTCCTGGATGCAGTGAATGTTGTGCTCCCAGCATTCACAGAGATGTTGTGATGACGCTGTTGCACAATGCATGCTGGGAAGCCTGAGACTAGCTCCCAGGGGACTGTGGGAGGTCTGGGAGAGGCTAGAAACACGCCTACTCCCATGGGAGATAAACCAGGAAGTGCTAAGAAGATTAGAAAAAAAAAGGTAATTATGGCGATTTAAATTTTTTTACACAGCATGTCAGCATCTAGGCAAGGAAGAGAATGCATAGAGATAATGTTCAAAATTTGGGTGGAACCCCGCTTTAAGCTTATTGTCATGTCACCAGCACTAGAGAGAACCTGAAGTAGTATTTTTTGTAGGACAGATAGGTATTTTGTCCCTTCTTGTTTCTATCCCAACAAGACTGTTACCATAGCTTTATGTTACAGTATCTCACAAAAGTGAGTACACCCCTAACATTTTTGTAAATATTTTTAATTATATCTTTTCATGTGACAACACTGAAGAAATTACACTTTGCTACAATGTAAAGTAGTGAGTGTCCAGCTTGTATAACAGTGTAAATTTGCTGTCCCCTTTAAAATAACTCAACACACAGCCATTAATGTCTATACCGCTGGCAACAAAAGTGAGTACACCCCTAAGTGAAAATGTCCAAATTGGGCCCGATTAGCCATTTTCCCTCCCCGGTATCGTGTAACTTGTTAGTGTTACAAGGTCTCAGGTGTGAATGGGGAGCAGGTGTGTTAAATTTGGTGTTATCGCTCTCACTCTCTCATACTGGTCACTGGAAGTTCAACATGGCACCTCATGGCAAAGAACTCTCATGGCAAAGAACTCTGAGGATCTGAAAAAATGAATTGTTGCTCTACATAAAGATGGCCTAGGCTATAAGAATGATTGCCAAACCCTTTAACTGAAATGCAGCATGGTGGCCAAGGCCATACAGCGGTTAACCAGGACAGGTTCCACTCAGAACAGGCCTCGCCATGGTTTATCTAATGTTTGTCTGGTGTATGAATGATCTGTTTATGTCCATCTATTGTAACACAGAAACTGTGATATAGTAGCAATAAGTAGTGAAGACTACCAAATAATGATCGCCATTGTATTACTGTATGCAAATATGACTATAAATGTAACAATGTGTTCTCAGGGAGGAGATGGCAGATAGCCTGGTAGTCTGAGAGTATTGATTTGTATGCCTGTCTGAAGTGAACATTACCTTGGTATATGTAATTATCATTATTCGTTCTTTGTATGGGAATTACTGTATGGGTAAAAGTGGAAACGATGTAAGTGTGCAGGGGAAGCACATCACACACATTTTTAATGGTTTGAGCACTTGTGGAATTACTATATTGACTATTAGAAGTAATGGGTGGGTGGCACCTGTGTTGTTTTTAATATAATTAAAGGTGGGGTGTGGCCCTATATTTAAGCAAGTGACAGCTGACTTATCCCTAGGTTCCAAAGAAGTTCCGGTATCAGAGGAACGAAACATTTTAACATTTATAAACTTTTATGCTGGGACAGCACCCCTGCCTTATACCAACCCCAGTCTATACCCTGTACCCTTGGGGACATCGTTTTGAAAGCAAATGATGCACTACCTGAAACAACTAATCTGAATGCTTCATTAGAGACCTATCCTGTGTACCAGACTCCTTGGACATTGATCTAATTGTCCGTTGGATTATCATCAGCCTGCCTTGATAGCATTGAAACACTGCATAAACTGGAAACCTACAGAAAAATCACAGATGAGGAAACCATATGCTGAGGAATTGTATGCATTGCACATACACTGACAGATCGATCTCCACACAAGACTAGTGGAGATTTCTGCATTGCCAGCTGGATCCGTGAGTAACTACTACAGATTGAAAAACCGCATCATTCTATCAATTGCCTATGGGAGTTTACCTGCACGCTGCGGGAAACCTAGCATGTGGTTACATTGAATACACCTGTGAATAAATCTGTGGCTTTGAGACAACATCATTTGGATTTGCAGTGTCTATGGATATCATCTTTCTGGTACGTGGCTATATATCTCTGTCTCCATTTTTGCACTCCAAAACACCAGGACGAGAGCAATAGGGACTAATCGATATTGGAGAATCAATACACCTGTCTGTAAGGGAGTTTTTCTACCATTTTTTGGATAAAATCTTACTTTCACTGTGACCAATAACTTGTGTTTTTACTTTGACTGACTGACCGGTGATACTAACAAGCAATATGGGTGCATCAGAATAGTGTGGATTGTGCATCTTTCCATTATGGAACAGTGTGATTACTATTTGTGTTTCACGGAAACACACTGGTCCCTTTAGGAATCATATGCTGACTATTCGTTTACAGGTGGCTTGGGGGTTATGAAAGGTATTATAGGGGGTGCTTTTTATCTAGGGGAGGGAGGGGTCTGTGGACTGTTGCATTTACCCATTTTCTCCCTAGTTTTGGGAGACAGCTATACATTCACATAGGTTATCTGTTCTTATTGCGGTAGGGAAGTATAGAACATTAGGACATTTTTACAATTCCTTTTTGGCCTATATACGGGGGATAAGCGGGATTTTTTTGTATTTTGCTCTTTTAAGCAATAAATTAAATTGTAGTTAACTCTTTAGGGTGTGTATATATCTCTTTATTTATTTATTTTTTGATTTAGTCTCGCCATGGTTGACCAAAGAAGTTGAGGTCACGTGCTCAGCGTCATATCCAGAGGTTGTCTTTGGGAAATAGACTGAGTGATGCCAGCATTGCTGCAGAGGTTGAAAGGGTCGGGGGTCAGCCTGTCAGTGCTCAGACCATACACCGCACACTGCATCAAATTAGTCTGCATGGCTGTCATCCCAGAAGGAAGCCTGTTCTAAAGATGATGTATAAGAAAGCCTGCAAACAGTTTGCTGAAGACAAGCAGACTAAGGACATAGATTACTGGAACCATGTCCTGTGGTCTGAGATCAAGATAAACGTATTTGGTTCAGATGGTGTCAAGCGTGTGTCTTGACTACAGTCAAGCATGGTGGTGAGAGTGACATGGTCTGGGGCTGCATGAGTGCTGCCGGCACTGGGGAGCTACAGTTCATTGAGGGAACAATGCATGAAATCATGTACTGTGACATACTGAAGCTGAACACGATCCCCTCCCTTCGGAGACTGGGCCGCAGGACAGCATTCAAACATGATAACGACCCCAAACACACCTCCAAGACGACCACTTCCTTTGCTAAAGAAGCTGAGGGTCACAGGAGTGTGCACAGAGTGTGCCAGGTGTGCCTGGGCACACCCTAATCACCCTGTGTGGTACGTATTCCCCCTGTTCAAACCCCTGATATTTCACCAATGCCCCCCAATGGGGCTCCAAAAAAATGAATAAAATTGTAAAAAATAATAAAAAATAAAATAATACAATTAAAAACTACTGACACATCCCAGTGCCCTATTGACACCAATCTCTGCCCTACTGACATCATCCACTGCTCTACTGACTGTACACATATACACATATATACACATGCACACACATATATGTATTTGAGCTTTGAGGTGCACACCCTAATGCAATAGGCTGTGCCCACCTATGCTGAGGGTAAAGGTGATGAACTGGCCAAGCATGTCCCCAGACCTAAACCCTATTGAGCATCTGTGGGGCATCCTCAAACGGAAGGTGGAGGGGCGTAAGGTCATCCACCAGCTCCATGATGTCGTCATGAAGGAGTGGAAGAGGACTCCAGCGGCAACTTGTGAAGCTCTGGTGAACTCCATGCCCAAGAGGGTTAAGGCAGTGCTGGAAAATAATGGTGGCTACACAAAATATTGACACTTTGGGCCCAATTTGGACATTTTCACTTAGAGGTGTACTCACTTTTGTTGCCAGCGGTTTAGACATTAATGGCTGTGTGTCGAGTTATTTTTGAGGGGACAGCAAATTTAGACTATTATACAAGCTGTACACTCACTACTTTACATTGTAGCAAAGTGTTATTTCTTCAGTGTTGTCACATGAAAAGATATAATAAAATATTTACAAAAATGTGAGGGGTGTACTTACTTTTGTGAGGTACTGTAACATCTAAGTATTGTTTAAAGGGTTGGTTCACACAATACTAAAATTGCACAGACTAGATTCAGTAGTAGTCACAGCTGAATTTCCCAGATCTGCCCCTCATCCTACAAAGCCCCATTGTGCCTGCTTTATTCTCTATTGTATAAAATATCCACAACATGCAAAGTGAGACTTGATTATAATGATAATGACAAGTTGGTAGACCTGGAAATTCAAGTGTACTGATATAGCCACTTAAGTATATAAAGACTCTGTAAGTGATAAAAAAATCCCAAATAGGGCATTGCTAGTGCCAGGCACCAACTGATGTCACGTGGGGTGGGAAGAATAGTATAGGGAGAAGAAGGGAAATTTTTGTTTGCAGAACATTTTGTACTACTTACTCCTGACATCGCACTCCATATGCACTCCTGATTCTTGCACTTTACGTGTTACACATTCCTGACCCCTGCACACTCTACTTTATGCACTCATGACCCAAAGCTGAGTAGGCTCCAGTTTTACTTAACCATACCACTTTAACTCCACTGCCACCACCACTGTTAGCGCAATGGGGCCACACACACCATTCACAGCAGAATACTACGCATACATCACTTTTCTGCACAGAATGCCAAAGGAAATCGCAGGTATTTCATGATCGTAGCAACGACTTTAAACTTCCTATTTTTAAATATAAAGCTTGGTTCACACTGCTGCGACCTGAAAGTCGCACGACTTCCTGGTAATGTGGGGGTGACTTGATGCGACTTGAGTACTACTTTGATGCAACTTGATGCAACTTTGAAGTGACTTTCAGGGAATGCCTGGGTAATCTTCCTGTAATGATGGATCCAAATCACATACAGTAGATGAGGCTCTGACTTAGAGGCAGCTTCTATTAAAGTCTATGGGCACAAGTTGGATAGAAGTCACCTTGAAGTAGCACAGGAACCTTTTCTAAAGTCTGAGCAACTTCAGTAGTGCTAATTAAGACAGCTCTTATTGACTAACATGGGATTTCACAGGTCTGCATAGTTAAATGCCATTAGAAATTGTGCCCTCTGCACACTAACATATTTTTAAAACATGTCAAAACTTACTCTGTGAAAAAGGAATGATTCATAGATACAAATATTGTAATATAAGCATAGCTGAACCAAATAACTCAAAGTGACCTCTTATCCTCTTTAGATGTAAATGAGATGTATCTGTTGAAATACATTTTGGATAATCTTTCTCTGAGACCCCATTCACACAGGGACGACTTGTCAGGCGACCTAGTCGCCTGACAAGTCGCCTCCCGTTCTGTGCTATGGAGCCGTTCTAAGGGGAGCGACGCAAGTCGCTCCGACTTAGAAAAAGGTTCCTGTACGACTTCGGGGGCGACTTGGGGCGACTTGCATAGACTTCTATACAGAAGTCGTTTTGCAAGTTGCCCGGGCAGTCGTTTGCAGGTCGCCTCGCTGAGGCGACCTGCAAGTCGTGTTGCCCCTGTGTGAATGGGGTCTTAGGATTGTCATTTTTGGCGAAATTATCATTTAGGATGAAATAAAATCTAAAAGTACAAATAAAAGCTAAAGGATATTTTCTAAAACCTCAGAACATACTGTACATGATCAGCATTGATGGATAACTAAAATTTTACAAATTGTAAAAACACAAAATATAAATTTACACTTATAACAATTTCAATTAACCATTTAATATGGTAAAAATAGTAAAATTATTTTGCATCGCTGAAACTTTAATTGAATAATTAACTTTTCTGAAAATCGTGATATCCTTATCCATATATTGATCACTTGGATTTGAGCACAAACAAACACTTTCATTCACATGCCAGAAATCATTACTGTAATGAAACTCCAAGGGAAGCTCACATTTGTTGACTTGCCAATAAAATGCTGCATATTGTAACTTCAAGGCTTTGATGTTTCTGGCAAAAAACAGGTTATAATTGTGAGACCTTAACTGATTGGGCAAAGTTCAATTATTCTGGGTTTAAAATGTTATACACACTGCAATAACACAGTGATGTTAGACATCATTGTGTTGCTTTTTGACGATCTAATTGTGACAGAACTATATCCCCTATGTTATGTAAAATGGCTGTTTTACTATTTGAAAGCTTAAAGTGGTTTTGGAAAAATAACCCTAATCTAGTATCTGTCCTGACTTGCAAGCTCTATAAATGAGCTTTCAAAATATTTGTCATACTTCAGGAGCGAATGGCTGAAGTGTCTTTTACTGTGGAAAAATGTTACAGCTTATAAATGTTTCAAATACACAATTTGGTGACTAGTCTAATTAACATCTTCTCCACCAGAGACTTTAAAAGGATCCTTCTAAACGCAATAAGGTCAAATCTGTCCATAAAAGGCCAAAGCAGGCATGCTAATGGCATACATATACCTCATTAAAGACATGCCATCTATCATAAAAGCTGTAACAAATGTTAAACTATCAGGATATTTCTTCTCATGGCATTAAATAACGACAGGAGAATATTCATAGTGAAGCTGAAAAAACATTTGCACTTCTTACACTGTAGACTTATTTAATAAGCATGTCATTAAATGCACTGCTCTTAAAAGTAAAACCAAACATAGTATGTAAATGACTGCAAGCTGAACTATTAGAAAAATGCTACATTTTAAGAGAATGCTTCAATATAACATCAGGGATGGACTGGCCATCGGGACTACCGGGAGTTTCCCGGTGGGTCGATGGCTCAGTGGGCTGGTTGCAGTGGCCGCCTATTGCATCGGAGGTCTGCTGCGATTTACCCGTCAATCGCCGACAGCTGGCGCCTGACAGGTAGATCGAGATTTAGCCAGTATGCAGAGTAGCGCAGGAAGCGTCTGTGATAGGTTCTCTCTCATGTCACACTGCTCCCCAGCGTCCCCCCCTCTCTTCTCGTCCATCCCCATTTGCTTGCAACACCATCTGGGATGGACGAGGAGAGAGGAGGGGCCGCCGGGGAGCAGTGTGACATGAGAGAGAACCTATCACAGACGCTTCCTGTGCTACTCTCCATGCTGGCTAGTAAACAATGTGCCCCATAATGTGCCATGTGCCCCATGATGTGCCCCATAATGTGCCATGTGCCCTGATGTGCTCCATAATGTGCCATGTGCCCCATCATGTGCCCTGATGTGCCATGTGCTTTGATGGCGCCGATGTGCCCCATGCCCTGATGTTCTATGTGCCCCCGTGCCCTTACGTGTTATGTGCCCTGATGTGCCCCATGCCCTGATGTGCCCTGTGCCCTGATGTGCCCCATGCCCTGATGTACTATGTGCCCTGATGTGCCCCATGCCCTAATGTGCTATGTACCCTGATGTGCTGTGCCCTGATGTACTGTGACCTGTGCTCTGATGTGCCGTGTGCTGATGTGCCATGTGCCCTGATGTGCCCCATGACCTGATGTGCTATGTGCCCTGATGTGCCCAGTGCCCTGATGTGCCCCTTGCCCTAATGTGCTAAGTGCCCTGATGTGCTATGTGCCCCGTGCCCTGATATGCTATGTGCCCTGATGTGCTCCGTTCCCTGTGCCCTGGTGTGCCCCCTGCCCTGATGTGCCCCATGCCCTAATGTGCTATATGCACTGATGTGCTATGTGCCCCATGCCCTAATGTACTATGTGCCCTAATGTGCTATGTGCCCTGATGTGTCCCATGCCCTAATGTGCTATGTACCCTGATGTGCTCTGCCATGATGTACTGTGACATGTGCCCTGATGTCCTGTACCCTGATGTGCTGTGTCCTGATGTGCTATGTGCAGTGGCGTCTCCAGCTTTCATATTTAGGGGGGGCACATGGGGGGACAGGGACAAAAGTAGGGGGACAACTATAAAATGCAATTATATATATATATATAGATATATATATCTCCTGGGGCCCTTTACTAAGATCCCACAACTGGCCCTTTCACATGTTCTGCAGTGAGCTCCCTTCCTACTGTATTAGGGCCCCCCAGGGTGGCAGAAAACAAGAGATATATGTCACCAGCATACCAAGAAAATATAAGGGTCCACAGCAGTGGGAGAACTATCAGGGTTGCAAAGGTTGTCTTGCCACCGGGCCTTGGTTTTCTGCCACTGTTGGGTTCCCCAGCCTCCTCTTGCTGTCCTGACCCTGCTATTGACAGTGCTGGTCTGGCATCTCTTGGAATTTATAGGCTGGTTCTCCTGTCCTAAGGACGGGAGAAATCAGTCTGTTTTTTCAGTAACTGAGAGTCCTGGTGGAGTCCCTCCTGCAACTCGCTCTTCTCCCTGCCAATGAGGATGCAGGGGAAGGAGCAGATTGGGCGGCCGTGGTTGTGTGAGTGCTCGCATTATGCAGTGTCAGCGAGCAGAGGGAGGGGGGAGGAATCACCCACAGGAGCTGACTGGGGACCCTCTCTCTCTCAAAAGAGACTGTGTTACTCCAGCAGCGGCCCGAGTAAGATGCAGCGCATCCGCTATGAATGCAAACAAAAAGACATTGCCTTTTTGTAATAAAAAAAAAAATTGGGGGGGGGGGGGCAACATGGTGGGGCACAGCATAATATTGGGGGGGTCAGGGCCCCCCTAGTGATGCCATTGGCTATGTGCCCCGATGTGCCCCATGCCCTGATGTGCCCCATGCCCGAAATGTGCTATGTGCCCTGATGTGCTATGTGCCCTGATGTGCTATGTGCCCTAATGTGCTATGTACCCTGATGTCCTGTACCCTAATGTGCTGTGTCCTGATGTGTTATGTGCCCTTATGTGCCCCATGCCCTAATGTGCTATGTGCCCTGATGTGCTATGTGCCCCGTGCCCTGATGTGCTATGTGCCCTGATGTGCCCCGTGCCTTGATGTGCCCCATGCCCGAAATGTGCTATGTGCCCTGATGTGCTATGTGCCCTGATGTGCTATGTGCCCTGATGTGCTATGTGCCCTAATGTGCTATGTACCCTGATGTACTGTGACCTGTGCTCTGATGTGCCGTGTGCTGATGTGCCATGTGCCCTGATGTGCCCCATGCCCTGATGTGCTGTGACCTGT
Source organism: Lithobates clamitans (assembly GCA_037952925.1). Taxonomy (NCBI): domain Eukaryota; kingdom Metazoa; phylum Chordata; class Amphibia; order Anura; family Ranidae; genus Lithobates; species Lithobates clamitans. Next base: position 3,374,845 of record JBBGZY010001277.1, read on the forward strand.
GCCCTGATGTCCTATACTCTCATGTGCTGTGTCCTGATGTGCTATACCCTGATGTGCTGTGTCCTGTATACTGATGTACTGTGCCCTGACGTGCCCTGATGTGCCCTGTACGCTGATGTGTTGGGCTTTGTACCCTGATGTGCTGTGTCCTGATGTGCTGTGCTCTCTACCCTGATGTGCTGTACCCTGATGTTCTGTGCTCTGTACCCTGATGTGCTGTACCCTGATGTGCTGTGCCCTGGTGTGCTGTTGCCTGGTGTGCTGTACCCTGATGTGTTGTGCCCTGATGTGCCTTGTGCCCTGATGTGCTGGGCTCTGTACCCCAATGTGCTTTGTGCCCTGATGTGCTGGGCGCTGTGCCCTGATGTGCTGTGTCCTGTACCCTGATGTGGTCTGATGTGCTGTGCCCTGATGTGTTGTGCCCTGATGTGCTGGGTCTCTACCCTGATGTGCCTTGTGTCCTGATGTGCTGGGCGCTGTGTCCTGATGTGCTGTGCCCTGTACCCTGATGTGGTCTGATGTGCTGAACCCTGATGTGTTGTACCCTGGGCCGGTCTGGATAAGGTCCAGGGCCACATTTTTGTTCCCGTCCAGCCCTGTATAACATCCATCTATCTACCTCAGGAGTAGGCAAACTTTTGAGCAGAGGGTGCCGAAAAATGTTTTTGAAAAAATTGAGCGTGACAATTTTTTAACTAATAAATGTCAACTTTAGTGGAACCAAGTAATAACTTTAAGTGGAATCAAGTAATAAATAAATGTAAAAAAAAGGCGTGGGGGTCCCCCCAAAATCCATACTAGGCCCTTTAGGTCTGGTATGGATTTAAAGGGGAACCCCGCGCCAATTTTTTTTTAAAGCATACATCCTGCAAATGAGGAAGCACTGGAAAGGATTTGGGAATTTTTAGCTGCCAGCAGGACCCAAACCTTATGACCTTTGGTGAAGCAGATTCTGGAAGTGGGAGTTCTAATTTAATTTTGACCATATCTGCTGTGTTTGTGACCAGGCCAGGACCCTTATACCCCGTACACACAATCGGAAATTCCGCCAGCAAAAGTCCGATGTGAGCTTTTGGTCTGAAATTCCGACTATCTGTATGCTCCATCGTACTATTGCTGGCGGAATTCCTGCCAGCAAAAGATTGAGAGCAGGTTCTCTATTTTCCCGTCTGAAAAAGTTCCTATCGGAAATTCCGTTCATCTGTATGCAATTTCGCGCATGCTCAGAATCAAGTACGAGACGGAAGCTCTCGGTCTGGTAAAACTAACGTTCGTAATGGAGATAGCACATTCGTCACGCTGTAAATTTTTGGATATTTTAATGCAGCGCATTGTTTTGTTCTTTATAATGCTAGAAGAATGAAGTTCCACCAGCAGGGACACCATGTATTCTCCATTCTGGCCTCACATTAGAAGTCACGAGGGCGGGTTCCGAGGATTCAAATGGCTCTAGCGGCGCCTCTATTCCCCTATTTAGACGTGTGGAGTACCAAGATGGCCGCGCCTCAGATGACGTCTTGATGACGAAACGCGTAAGGCGTGGCCTCGTGATACGCACACGTCAGCACCTCTCTGTTCCAGCCTGTGATACTTCCGGTTCTCGCTGTCGGGCGGTGGAACGCACGCTACACCACGCTGCGCCGCAGCTGTGAACCGGCTGTTTGGATTGCCAGTGGAGCATTGTCAGCTCCAACATTTTTAATGATTGTTTTTAAACAGTTTATACTATGGATTTTTAACAAATAAACTCTGATATCTACGGATTCATGCTATGAAGTGTTTTCTTTCCTCACTTCATATGGATGCCTTGTATTGGGGACTACATTACGCCAGAATAGGATAAAGCACCCCTGGACGGAGGATTACCCCCTGGTTCCGATAACACAGGATTGTCTACACATGCCCTTTACCCCTGCAGGGGTTAGGGAGTCCGGTAAGTGCAAACACAAGTGGGGGTGCAGGGAAGGACGGGATAAACTCTGCTACTACATTTTTCTTTAACAGGAGGACATTTTTTAGGACTTTTTTGCGGACATTCATTTTTTTGATTTTTATGCATATAAGCTGAAAAATAACTTTGTTCACCCTTTTTTCACATTTTCTCCTTAAAGAATTGCTTTGGTTGTCGTAATTATGTTTTAAACACAACTGTTGGGTTTTTTATATATATATTTTTTATATATTTTTTTTTATTTGTTTCATTTATTTTTATGTTTTATTCTCCACACTATTGCTTGCTTTGAATATTATTATTAATATTACTATTGGGTTTAAATTTTGTTTTTTACCATCTAATAGATCCAGGTACCTTTTTTTTTTTTTTCCACACATATATAACCATTGAATTTTTGAACGCACTTTGTATGAGCACACTGCACTTTATCGTAGTCTACTGTATAGGTGGATCATGTTTGTGTGATACACTTCACACTTGTTGCTATATGCACAAACAATATTTAAATTACTTGTGATATATGCTGTGCAACAACTTTCTCACTTAATTTTATTTATAATTATTAATACAGTCGGACAGCGCCAATCCCCTACTTATAACAAACATTATTTCTTTAATATTTCTTGTGATCTCCTTAATAATATTTTTAGTTTTTAAGCCAGATCTCCATAATAATGTTTAGAATTATTTTTAGTGATTTTTTTTCCTTTTTTTTATTTAAATCAAGATCTCCTTTTTTTTTATTATTTTAAAATTATTTTCTAGTGATCTCCATAATTTTTTTAATTTTTTTGTGTGTCAAGTTACCACAACAACATTATTATCTTGTATTTTTTAACCTCAATGTACCTGCCTACTCACAAACAAACTGTCCTTTTTTAATAAAAACACATAGCCAAGTATTTGTTGAAAACAAAATTACCATTTATTCTGGGTCATAACAAAAGAAAGAGGGAAGGCAACGCTGGAGAAACTGCAGAAATTTGCGAAGCCTTTGTACCCCAGGGCAGACATCAACTATTTGAAAATTAAAATTGGTAGCCTGAGGAGTCCATACAATAGGGAGCACAATCTGGTCCTGGACTCCGGGAGATCAGGAACAGCAGCAGATCAAATATATGTCCCCAGGCTGTGGTACTACCACAGCCTGCGCCTTCTGTCAGACCAGACTGAACCCAGGCCATCACTCTCTTGTCTTCCTTCCACACTTCCCTGCACGCTGTGGCTTTGTTTGTTGAGTTGTGGCAGGTGGTGGAGGAGGAGGAGAAAGATGGATGAACTCAGAAAAGTGTGTATTTTCCGTCATTTGTCCACTCAACCCCTTATTTAGGGTCTGTAAAATTATGTTCTCACATAAGAGACGTTGTCCCTTCTCCATTTCCTGCATTTTCGCTGCTACTATGCAGCCATAGCCCTCTTGAATGCTGAGGGGTCTCTCAAGGTTGTATGAGCATCCTGAATGAGGGCAAATGCTGCCTCCTCCACGTTCCTCCCCTTCCTGGGCCTTTTGGGTGGAAGACGGAGGGGCGGGACCTGGGATTGGGTCAGTCCACTGGGCCCAGCCACCTCCTGGCTGCCACTTCCACCTGCCACCCCCTGCATGCCACCTCCTGGCTGCCACATTCCATACCCTCATCCTGGCTGAGGCTTTCCTGTGTATAAAAAAGCGACATAGGTTTTAGTTTTTGCTTCATCAATCACACACTATTTTCAGCTTATGACTGTTGCAAATTGAATGTTAATAAATAGAAAAGACTATCATTCTGACCCCAGCATTTTTTATTCTTGTCCCAATCAGTTTTGGCCACTGCTGTCTATTGATATGTAAAACACTTTTTGTTCAATCATTAATTTCTTAGCAATAATAACATCTAGTTAACATCATTAATTTTAGGACAAGAAATATGTAGAAAAATACTATACCTGCCTCAAGCTGGGCTCCTTCAGTTTTTCCTGGCTGGAAGGCCAAGGTTGGTCCTCGGAAGCCTCAGCTGGGGTGGAAGGAAGTGTGGAAAGTGATGCCCTCACTTCAGTCTGGTCTTCCAGAAAACACATTTTGTTGTAGTACCACAGACTGGGTACATACACATCCTCTGCTACTGCTCCTGACCTCTGGGATGCCAGGACCTTATTACACTCCTTCTTGTATGTGCTCCTCAAGCTACCAATTTTCCTGTCCAAAAAAATCGCTGTCTGCGCTGTCTTTCTAGAATATTCCCCGCCCCTTCTCTTTCAGCGCAGTGAGAGAGGACATGGCAGAGACACAGCAGGTGCGTAATTCCAGTAACGATGAGGAAAGCCCGGAGCCCGAAACGTCCCGATCCTGGAGGAGATTTAAGGCCTCAAATATGGCCTTTGTAGAGATGGTGGACATCTTGAAGAAGGCCGACTATGAAGGGAAGTATGGACCTTACCTAAACCCAAATGTGAGAAAGGCCAAGATCATGTCTAAAGTTGTGAGAAGTCTGCATAAGAATTTTGGGGTACGACGATCCAAGGAGCAACTGAGGAAACGATGGTCAGACCTGAAATTGGGGGAGCAGGATCAGTACAGAAGGATCAAGAAACTGCTTCTAAAAAGTAAGTAGTTGTCCTGTGTTCCTATTATTATTATTACTTGCATGCTGCTCCATGTGCTTTTCTTTACTGTTGTACAGTTTAAAATGGCAACGTTCAGGCTCGTGGCCACAGTAAACGTTTGTAATAAACATCGTTCGTTTGGCCACTAATAATACAATGTTTTTTGCAGATGCAGGTTAGCTGCATTTGGTCATGCCTATTTGTATTAAAATAAGTTTAGTACATTGTTGTCTAGATGTGTTTGTAACTAGAATGAAATGCAAACTTGAATTAGTGTAATGTAAGGAGAGGACACTCAGCTGTTTACATATCTGGACGCAGCAGCACTAGAGTGGGACACCGGAACAAACTTTTTAGGGTGTCCCACACAGGTGCTCCAGTGGCTACTAGGGGTGTCTCCATGTGTGAATATTGTCCAAAAAAGGTAAGTATTCCAGCTTTAGAAAGGGAAAAAAAAATTTCTTCAGCTTGGAACTCTGCCAAAACAGACAATTGTACCACACTTCCAAGCAATGTTTCATATTCCTATTTCTGGCCTCAAATATCTGTGTGCTAAGTATACCTTTTTTTTAATTCTCATAGGGGAGAAAAGACTCGGGAAGTCTGAGGACATCAAGGACCCCCACCTACTAATAAAGGGGGACTCAGCACACAACCAGAAGATGTGGAGGAAAGAGATGTGGTTGAACTAGTGACCACAACAGGTGAGTGTCTGAGACCACAGCTCCAGGTAATAGATGTATGCCTGCATATTTATAATACATGGTGTGTTTTTTGATTTTAGGTGATGTGCATGTTGTGAAGAAGATTCACATTTCACAAGTGAAAGTGCACAAACGCTAATCCAGGACATAATGGTGTGTAGTCAGGATTTAGACATCATCAAGAAAACAACCAATGATGTTGAACAAAAACTGAAGAACATAATTGATGTATTAGGGAGAATCTAAATAACAACAAAATTACACCATTTTATAATTTTTAAGAGAAATTTCCTAAAGTTTTAATACATTTTAAAAGCCAAAATTTGAAGATGCACACAGTGTGATAACATGTGCTATCTGCCTTAATGGGATATCAATGTACGCATTTTGTGGGTGCAACCTCTTCCTTGCAACTCAAGTAGGTGAAAGGAAGGGGTTGCACCCCCAAAAAACGTCATTTGATCCCCCATGATCGGAGCTAGCACATCTTGACATTAGGCATGGGATCAGGAGGGAAATCCCCATTTTGAATCCCAATTTCTTCAAAATTTGACTTTTACAGGGGTGACATTACCCCATCTGATGAAGGCAATATCAACACAGTTTTGACATACTAATGTCTGATATTGCCTTCACTTTTTGTACGTTGAACTTTGTAAGTTCCAGAGTTGTGTATGTTATGGTTTGAAACATGCCTGTTATTGCAAAATATAAAACTAAAAATGTCAAACTTAATTAAATGTATTTTTGGTGGAAGAATGTTTTACAACGCACATGTGAATGTGCACGGAGTAAAAGTTTTTATACTAAACAATGTGTGGCTTCTTCTTTCAATGCTCAATACAAGTTTTTGTATTAAGTTGGTGTTTACAGTGACAATGGGGGTTATTTAATAAAGCAAAATCCACTTGGCACTATAAGCGCACTAGGAGAACCTAGGAGACAGCTAAAGGAAACACAAGCAAAAACACAAATCGAATTCAAGATGATTTCAGATCAAAATAATTTTTTATCTTATAAAAGAATCAAAAATTTGCTGGCATAGCAATGGCCCCTCTACCCGTAAAATAGTCCAGATATTTGTGTTGCACATCACGGGCACTTTGGAGGGGCAAGCCAGGACGGCCAGCTTCCAGGGCCGTCATTGTATTTATGTCCTGAATTGCGGCCTCAGGCCCAACTGAGGCCACATAATTTAGAGCAATTCTCCTTAGATAATTATGGAGAATACAGCACGCTAGCACTATGTGATTGAGTTTATACTCCGCCATGTTTATTGCCGTAAGGTATAGGCGGAACCGGCTGGCCATTATACCAAATGCCACTCCACCACTCTTCTGGCTCTGGCCAGCCGGTAACTAAAAACCCTCTTCTCCGGGGTGAGGGTCCTCTGGGGGAATGGCCTCATCAGATGTTCAACCAGACCAAATGCTTCATCTGCGACAAACACAAATGGGAGTCCTTCCACATTCTCTTCCGGAGGTGGCAATCCCAAGCCACCACTCTGGAGACGTTGGTAGAACTCGGTCTGGGCAAAGACTCCACCATCCGACATCCAGCCATTCTTCCCCACATCCACATATAAAAATTCATATGTCACAGACACCACAACACGATACTATAAAACCCTTTATAGTTAAAAAAGTATGACCCCTGAGTGGGGTGGTGGGACGATGTGGACATGTTTCCCATCGATTGCCCCTCCACAGTTGGGAAAGTTCCAACAGTCGGCAAACTGGGAGGCCACAGACTGCCATTCCTGTGGCATTGAATGAAACTGTGGCGTCAAACTAGAAAAAATAAAATTACTACTTTTTCACATAACATTGCAAGCAAATTAGACACAAACATTCTTGGCCAACATCAATATAACATTTTTTTGAAGGAGTATTTAAAGACAAAAAGATAAGGTACACTTACATTCCTCACCCCCTCTGATGACCCATTGTAAAAATTTTAGGGGGGGGGGGTTCTAGATGAGTTTGGGACCCCAAAAAAAGCCTCTGGCACTCTGCCTGAATTTAAGGACAACAATAACATTTGTACACATTTTAAGGTGTATTTAGGGTAAAGCACTACTATGGAGCTGACAAAATACATTGTTAAGTGACTAGGCTAGGTGTGTATGGGCCCAGGATAGCATGCTGGGGAGGTTAGTGAAGGCAAATATGCATGAAGGACAAAAAAGGAGCATTAAAAGCTTACAGCATGCATGAGGACAAAGGGGACATTCACAGCATATTACATTCATGGTAATAAGGGAATAATGAAAGAAATACAATACATTAGCAAATATTAAATACATAGAATGTTATGGTAAAGGAGAAAATTTACCTTAATATAGTCCTTCTGCAGGGCCTGAATGATGGCAGAACAGGTCTCTGGAATAATGATCCCCCTGGGGGGAGATGCCTGTGGAGAACTTGAGGTCCTGCAGACTTCTCCCTGTCGCCTGTACCGCAACGTGGCGACTAGCCCCGTTCAGGAGTGCTGGCTTGCCGCATGCAGGTGTCCTGCTTCGTAAAATAAGGGGACTGCCAAGCCAACAGGCGGTGAAAAACGGGGTCCGTCATCCGAAGAAAATTCCTGAAATTATCAGGATTATTCTCCTGAATCTCCCGCAACAAAGGCATATGACAGAATTGGTCACACTGGAGCAACCAATTCTTTGTCCATAAACTCCTCCCTACCCTCTTCATGGACTGGGCTTGGGTCAAAGCAAGAACCCCAGCACCAAGCCCCCGCATAGCACGAACTCTACGACGAGTACGTAACCGCAACATGGTTTCAAAACGGTCGGCTGGTCAGAACGAACTAACAGAAAGCACTGAAAAACAGAAAGGCTTGAGAAGAGTGAGCTGAAAATCAGAAACGAACGGACAAGAACACACTGAAGAACAAATACGTACTATAATAATACGTTCTGAAACTCAGATGCGAACTGACTACATGCACTGAAGAACAGATATGAACCCACAAGCACAAACTGAAGAGTAGTAACGATCGGAAAAGCACGAGGCTGAAAAGCATGAATCGTCTCTCACCAAACTTCTACTAACACAAGATAAACACGAGATTAGCAGAAGTAGCCTAAAGGATGGCACACTTCGTATGGAACTTCCCCTTTCTAGTGCTGTCGTACGTGTTGTACGTCACCGCGTTCTTGACAATCGAAAGTTCAGAGAACTTTTGTGTGACCGGGTGTATGCAAGCCAAGCTTGAGCAGAATTCCGTCGGAAAAACCATCCAAGGTTTTTCCGACGAAAATTCCAATCGTGTGTACACGGCATTAGTCTCTTCAAAAGAAGACTTCCTATCCTCACTGGCTTCTTCTTCTTCAAAACATGATCCCCTGACACCTCATCTTCCCACATCAGGGAAGGATGGGTAGGAGAATGCACGTGGTTGCATCGAAGGCATTCCAACCCAGTGAAAACCAACGAGAGCTGTTCGCATAAGCCTGAGATGGATGTTGAAAATTCCTCCCTAGACACGTGGGAATTGGAGGAACATGCCCCTGAAACAGTGAAAAAACAGATAAGGGCATGGATTCAGAACTCATCTGACCATGTGGGGAGTTATTACAAGGCAAACCAAGTGGAAGGCCTTCCCTACCTGAAAAAGGGGTTTGGGAGCCCACCCCTTTGTGTACTGCAGTTCAGAGTATATAGTGCACTCAGTGTAGTATATATAATAAAGTGCAGGATATATAGTGCAGTGTACAATATACAGTGGGGATGGAAAGTATTCAGACCTCCTTAAATTTTTCACTCTTTGTTATATTGCAGCCATTTGCTAAAATCATTTAAGTTCATTTTTTTTACTCAATAATGTACACACAGCACCCCATATTGACAGAAAAACACGGAATTGTTGACATTTTTGCAGGTTTATTTTTTTTTTTAATTCCTTTATTTTGTTATACAGAAGGCATGGATACATTGTCTAGTATAAGACAGGTCATACATTTTCATACATTAACATGTTTAGGGTACAGTAGATTGAAACCATAGACCTAGATCAGGTTTACCACCAAACAAGTGGGGTAATACATATGTGTTCCAGCCAACTATGTATCAATTCTGAATGTAATAAAGCGAGGTAGCCTACATAAGGGCCTCCTTGCATGAACTGCGAACATATCATTAACAGTATTGGTGTATAGTATACTACTTAAAATATTTTACGGCAGATATGTCTAGTGCTAGATGAACAAATGTTTCCATCTCACCGTGAATAATATGTTTTCAATAATTCGTTAACGCCGTCACCACGGCTACTTGGTGAGCTTATCAGAACAAAGTACCAGAGAAAGAGGGGAACAGAAGGGAATCAGAGGGAAAGCGGGGAAGGAGAGACAGGAGAACAAGGGAGAAGGGGGAGATGAGGTCAAGGGAAGGGAGATAGACGGGTATGGCTGCGACACCGCCCCCCCAGTGGATCCACCCGCCGGACCCCAGAGGGGCATATGCAGGTGCCTGTTTTAGCAGTAACTACGGGGACGCCCCCTCAAGAAGATTGGGTTTGTGCTTGTACCAACTCCTGTAGATATGCGTCAGTACCAACAAAATATCTCCAGGGTCTCTACTTGTCCATAAATTGTTCCTCTTTGTTTTGTAGAGTTGCAGTCAGTTCCTCCATCTGTAGAATACAGTTTACTTTCGAATACCACAGGATCCTAGTAGGTGGGAGGGGATCTCGCCATAATACGGGGATACAGGCTCTCGCTGCGTTCAGGAGTTGCATTGTCAAATTTTCTTGTATTTACTAATGGGTCTAGTGGTTAGGTGTAGGAGGCATGCAGCCGGGTTGTCTTTAAGTTCAACCGAGGTCAAGCTTTGAATGGTCGTAGTCACCTCCTCCCAAAAGGGTCTCAGGACCGGACACGACCAAAAGACATGGAGCATATTTCCCACTTCTGTGCCACACCTCCAACACCTATCCGAAAGCGTAGGGTTCATTTTGTGTAACATAAATGGGACTCTATACCACCTGGTCAGGATTTTGTATCCCAGTTCTTGATAGTGGCTCGCAATCGAGGACTTGTGAGCCAAGGTCAAGATCTTCTCTTGTTGTTGTGTAGTAAACTGTGTCTCTAGATCTCTTTCCCACTTCAATAGAAACTCTGGTATCTTGTCCTCTCCCTGAGTAGTGAGGAGGTTATATAAAAATGAGAGTGCGTGCCTTATCGGTTCCCCTGATTTACACAGAGATTCCAGGGGAGTGTGACCCCGCGGGACATAGGGAGCTTTCTGAAGAGTCTGCAGAAAATGTCTAAGCTGGATGGTACTGAGACTGTCTAACGGAGGTTCTGTGAGTCTAGAGATCGTGGAAGAAGATGGGAGTTCCCCCTGGGGCCAAACCTCCCCCAGGGACTGTTTCTCAGAGGTGATTAATTGTCTCAGTCTACGACTTGTGAGTCCGGGGGAAAAGTCTGGGTTACCGATGATAGGAGTCAGGGGGGAAGGTAACGGTGATATATCCGTATTACGGAATATTTTCCTCGCCACCCGAAGGGTAGCACCTATTAGCGGGTGGTTTTTCTGGTCTTCTGGAAGTGGGGACAAGAGCCACGGGGATGGGAGTAAGGGGATCGAGGAGTCCTCAATTTCCATTCCCACCCATTGTTTGGACTCTTTGTTACAATGCCAATCAACAATCCTGGCGAGGTGTACCGCTCGGTAATACCGAGAGATGTCTGGTAAACCGATGCCCCCCCTCTCCTTGGGTCTGGAGAGAGTTTGCATGTTTATTCTGGGGGCTTTATGAGCCCAGATGAACTCCCTCACAATGGACTGTATTTGCTTAAAGAAGGTCAAGGGTAAACTTATTGGTAGTGTTTGGAGTATATATAGGATACGGGGCAAGGCCGTCATTTTCAGAGCATTGCATCGCCCAAACCAGGTCAAAGTGAGTTTGTGCCAGGTCCGTAGGTCAACTTTAAGTCTTTGGAGTAAGGGTTGAAAATTACATGTGTACAGGTGTGCCAAGTCCGAAGTGATGTCCACCCCCAGGTAACGGATGGATTTCTCCGCCCAACGAAACGGGAAGGATTTGCTCATACTTACTGCTTCCGCGGCTGGTAGTGTGACATTTAACACTGCGGACTTGGCACAGTTGACTTTGAAATTTGAGACTTCGCCATACAACCGTAGAGCTTCCAAGATGTTAGGTAGTGAGATACGTGGGTTGGAGACGAAGAAAATCAGATCGTCAGCGAAGGCCGCAATTTTGTGATGCCCCGAGGGCTTCGTGATCCCGGTTTTTGCAGGTTTATTAAAGAAAAAAAAAAACTGAAATATCACATGGTCCTAAGTATTCAGACCCTTTGCTGTGACACTCATATATTTAACTCAGGCGCTTTTCATTTCTTCTGATCATCCTTGAGATGGTTCTACACCTTCATTTGAGTCCAGCTGCATTTGATTATACTGATTGGACTTGATTAGGAAAGCCACACACCTATCTATATAAGACCTTACAGCTCACAGTGCATGTCAGAACAAATGAGAATCATGAGGTCAAAAGGAACTGCCTGAAGAGCTCAGAGACAGAATTGTGGCAAGGCACAGATCTGGGCAAGGTTACAAAAAAATTTCTGCTGCACTTAAGGTTCCTAAGAGCACAGTGGCCTCCATAATCTTTACATGGAAGACTTTTTGGATGACCAGAACCCTTCCTAGAGCTGGCCGTCCGGCCAAACTGAGCTATCAGGGGAGAAGAGCCTTCGTGAGAGAGGTAAAGAAGAACCCAAAAGATCACTGTGGCTGAGCTCCAGAGATGCAGTCGGGAGATGGGAGAAAGTTGTAGAAAGTCAAAAATCACTGCAGCCCTCCACCAGTTGGGGCTTTATGGCAGAGTGGCCCGATGGAAGCCTCTCCTCAGTGCAAGACACATGAAAGCCCACATAGAGTTTGATAAAAAACACCTGAAGGACTCCAAGATGGTGAGAAATAAGATTCTTTGGTCTAATGAGACCAGGATAGAACTTTTTGGCCTGAATTCTAAGTGGTATGTGTGGAGAAAACCCGGCACTGCTCATCACCTGTCCAATACAGTCCCAACAGTGAAGCATGGTGTTGGAAACATCATGCTGTGGGGGTGTTTTTCAGCTGCAGGGACAGGACGACTAGTTGCAATCGAGGGAAAGAGGAATGCGGCCAAGTACAGGGATATCCTGGACAAAAACCTTCTCCAGAGTGCTCAGGACCTCAGACTGGGCTGAAGGTTTACCTTCCAACAAGACAATGACCCTAAGCACACAGCTAAAATAACGAAGGAGTGGCTTCACAACAAATCCGTGACTGTTCTTGAATGGCCCAGCCAGAGCCCTGACTTAAACCCAATTGAGCATCTCTGGAGAGACCTAAAAATGGCTGTCCCCCAAAGTTTACCATCCAACCTGACAGAACTGGAGAGGATCTGCAAGGAGGAATGGCAGAGGATTCCCAAATCCAGGTGTGAAAAACTTGTTGCATCCTTCCCAAAAAGACTCATGGCTGTATTAGATCAAAAGGGTGCTTCTACTAAATACTGAGCAAAGGGTCTAAATACTTAGGACCATGTGATATTTCAGTTTTTCTTTTTTAATAAATCTGCAAAAATGTCAACAATTCTGTGTTTTTCTGTCAATATGGGGTGCTGTGTGTACATTAATGAGGGGAAAAAAAACTTAAATGATTTTAGCAAACAGCTGCAATATAACAAATAGTGAAAAATTTAAGGGGGTCTTAATACTTTCCGTCCCCACTGTATGTGTTCCTTGATCATCTGATCGAGGGTGAATACTGCTGTGCAAAATGTATGCGCATTGTTTCCCTGGAAGCCCAGGTTCTGAATCTGGGAAAGCAACTGTCAGCCCTGAGAAGTCCCTCCATACTAAAGGAGAGCCAGGAACGTACACGGCAGGTGCCGGCAGGGGCCAGCACAGAGGCGGGTGGAGACAAAGAGGTGCAGGCACTAGAAAAGGGTAGATGGGTGACAGTCAGGAAGGGCAGAGGGGGAAGTGCCAGGGGGGCAAATCCAGGGCTGGAGAATCCCAATAAGTACGCTCCATTGGTGAAACCAGTCAGGGACCAGCACTGGTGGAGCTGAGGGACTCTCCTAGCTGCTGGGGGAAGAACTCCTCTAGTGAGAGTTGGTGGGAAGCGAAAGGAAAGGAAAGAAAGATTATGGTGGTAGGGGATTCAATTCTTAGAAGGTCAGAGAGGGCAATCTGTAACAAAGACCTGAAGTGTCGAACAGTATGCTGTCTACCGGCACTCGGGTTCGGCACATCGTGGATCTGGTGGACAGATTACTGGGAGGATATTATAGGGATAAAACGGCGCTACCTCAAAAACCTGTATGGCTAAGCATGTACAGGAAACATTATATGAAAAACTTTTTTTATATATATGTATAAAAACGCTTGTATGTGAGAACGTTTTTCTATATGAAGGGGAATTATGATGTTGTCACGGGTTAGTGAAGGTAGAAACTGACTAAAACATATAGATAAGAGTCAGAATGGGCTTACATGCAGCCTACTAAGAGATATATAAAACCTATCGCCAAGCATCTGTCTGCAGCCCATATGTTCCTGATAGGTCAGTGTACTATCTCTAGATCAGGAACTCCAGACAGCATACTCTGTGCATAAAAAACCATATATCAGCACATATATGTTATATCCTGTAAAGAAAAGCAAAGATTTTTCCCCTCATACATCAATAGCATGTATATCTATGTTTCAATGCAGAGTCCGTATACTATGGAGATCAAAGCATATTAATGACAGTCCCATGCAGTGCATGCAGCAATCAGGTTGTTCACCAGGTGACTTTCGTGCGTACAGCGTAGGGTGGTGACTTCTGTGACCCCTCTCAAAATGCTCACTCACCAAAGGTAGGAACCCCTGCAGGGGTATCAGGCCTGTAGTCCTATACAAGGGCTTTTCTGTTCACTGCTGTCAAATCTCCAGTTGTGTCCCGGTGGATCTTAATCCCAGGTCCAGGCTGGAAGCTCAGGCAAAAGAGGCAATAGTATGTAAATTCTTGGAGGGGATGATAAGGGACCATATACAAGATTTTAGTAATGAGAACGGTATTGTTAGCAGTAATCAGCATGGATTCATGAAGAATCGTTCTTGCCAAACCAATCTATTAACCTTCTATGAGGAGGTGAGTTGCCATTTAGATAAAGGAAGGCCCATAGATATGATGTATCTGGATTTTGCAAAAGCATTTGACACAGTTCCCCATAAACATTTACTGTTCAAAATCAGGTCCGTTGGCATGGACCATAGGGTGAGTACATGGATTGAAAACTGGCTACAAGGGCAAATTCAGAGGGTGGTGATAAATGGGGAGTACTCGGAATGGTCAGGGGTGGGTAGTGGGGTCCCCCAGGGTTCTGTGCTGGGACCAATCCTATTTAATTTGTTTAATAAACGACCTGGAGGATGGGGTAAACAGTTCAATGGGGTAAACAGTTCAATCCCTGTATTTGCGGACAATACTAAGCTAAGCAGGGCAATAACTTCTCCGCAGGATGTGGAAACCTTGCAAAAAGATCTGAACAAATTAATGGGGGGGCAACTACATGGCAAATGAGGTTCAATGTAGAAAAATGTAAAATAATGCATTTGGGTGGCAAAAATATGAATGCAATCTATACACTGGGGGGAGAACATCTGCGGGAATCTAGGATGGAAAAAGACCTGGGGGTCCTAGTAGATGATAGGCTCAGCAATGGCATGCAATGCCAAGCTGCTGCTAACAAAGCAAACAGAATATTGGCATGCATTAAAAAGGGGATCAACTCCAGAGATAAAACGATAATTCTCCTACTCTACAAGACTCTGGTCCGGCCGCATCTAGAGTATGCTGTCCAGTTCTGGGCACCAGTCCTCAGGAAGGATGTACTGGAAATGGAGTGAGTACAAAGAAGGGCAACAAAGCTAATAAAGGGTCTGGAGGATATTAGTTATGAGGAAAGGTTGCGAGCACTGAACTTATTCTCTCTGGAGAAGAGACGCTTGAGAGGAGATATGATTTCAACCTCAACAACTATGTAACTATGTAACTATGTGCCAGGAAATCGGGACTGTTTTGGGGAAAAATGGCAGCGGGCTACAAAAAGATGGCCACCGCAAGCACTGTTTCCCTGTGTTCAGTGGAGAGGGTAGGGGCAGCCAATCGGCTTCTCTCTTCAGTGCACAAGTAGACAATTCTCTTGTACACTGAAACCGATTGGTTGCAAGAATCTGAGGCCCCTCCCCTCTCCACTAAACACACAGGGAAAGCCGGGAACTCATGTAGCTCCCGCCACCCTCCGTCCGTCCCGTGTCCGACGAGAGGAGACCAGATGTATTGAGGGGCTCCGCTGCTGGGGACACTGATGTATGGAGGGGCTCCACTGCTGGGAACACTGATGTATGGAGGGGCCCCGCTGCTGTGGACACTGATGTAAGGAAAGGCTCTGCTGCCAGGGACACTGATGTAAGGAGGGGCTCTTCTCCTGGGGACACTGATGTATGGAGGGGCTCCACTGTTGGGGACACTGATGTATGGAGAGGCTCCACTGCTGGGGACACTGATGTATGGAGGGGCTGCAGTGCTGGGAACACTGATGTATGGAGGGGCTGCAGTGCTGGGAACACTGATGTTTGCAGGGGCTCTGCTGCTGGGAACACTGATGTATAGAGGGGCTCCGCTGCTGGGGACACTGATGGTAAGGAGGGGCTCCGATGCCGGGGATACTGATGTAAGGAGGGGCTCCGCTGATGAGGACACTGATGTAAGGAGGGGGTCCTCTGGGGACACTGATGTAAGGACTCAGGTTCACCTGCTGGGGACACTGATGTAAGGAGGGGCTCCGCTGCTGGGGACACTGATGTATGGAGGGGCTCCACTGGGGGCACCTGATGTAAGAAGGGGCTCCACTGGGGGCATCTGATGTAAGGACGGAATCTGC
Source organism: Lithobates clamitans (assembly GCA_037952925.1). Lineage (NCBI taxonomy): Eukaryota > Metazoa > Chordata > Amphibia > Anura > Ranidae > Lithobates > Lithobates clamitans. Next base: position 3,391,039 of record JBBGZY010001277.1, read on the forward strand.
TGGGGGCACCCGATGTAGGGGTGGACTCTGCTGTGGGCACCTGATATAAGGACAGACTCTGCTGGGGGCACCTGATGTAAGGGCGGACTCTGCTGGGGGCACCTGATGTAAGGAGGGACTCTGTTAAGAATGCCTGAGGTAAGGAGGGACTCCGCTGCTGTGGAAACTGATGTAAGGAGGGGCCCTCCCGGGGGGGCACCTGATGTAAGAAGGGGCTCCGCTGGGGGCACCTGATGTAAGGACGGAATCTGCTGGGGGCACCTGATGTAGGGGTGGACTCTGCTGCGGGCACCTGATGTAAGGACGGACTCTGCTGGGGGCACCTGATGTAATGGCGAACTCTGCTGGGAATGCCTGATGTAAGGGCGGACTCTGCTGGGAATGCCTGATGTAAGGGCGGACTCTGCTGGGAATGCCTGATGTAAGGGCGGACTCTGCTGGGAATGCCTGATGTAAGGGTGGATTCTGCTGGGGGCACCTGATGTAAGGGTGGACTCTGCTGGGGGCAACTGATGTAAGGGCGGACTCTGCTGGGGGCACCTGTTCTAAGGGAGGACTCTGCTGGGGGAACCTGTTCTAAGGGAGGACTCTGCTGGGGGCACCTGATGTAAGGAGGGACTCTGCTGAGAATGCCTGATGTAAGGAGGGACTCTGCTGGGGGCACCTGATAGCATCTGGTGGCAGGCAACGTGGCAAGTGACACACTCAGGGCTCCCCTTGATTCTGCAGTATGGTGAGTTGAATGATTTCATTTTATATTACAATGTAATAATAGAAATATGGCGCTTCAATCATCCTGACACCATAACAACCATGGTGCCGGGATGATTGAAGAGCTAACACCAGGTGTTTGGAGTATCTTTATCTGCTGATTGTTAAACTTTCTTGTTAAGCACATATTTCTATTGTGGTGTGGGACCTGGGCCTGCTGTCCCTCCACCCCTCCTTCTTTCCTTCCTTCTCTCTCCTTCCCTCCGTCCCGCCCTATCTCTTTCTTTCTCCCTCCATCCCACATTCATCTCAGACTCTGACCACATTTTTCTTTCCCCACAATACCAGGCCTACTAACTAATGCCCAGCCCTGTAATTATAAGACTCCGCCTACAGGCAAAAAAGTGTCCCTATAAACTTTTTTACAATGTTGGCAACTATATGCTTAGGAAATGCACAGATCTGCACAAGCAGCGATGTACAGTAGTGAGAAAATTAAGTGAATCATTTTTCTAGAGCTGCCTGTTTTTTAGTTTGCCAGTGTCCAATCCTCCTGTAGTTGGCAGTAAAACCCAACAGTTTCAAAATGTCTGTGTCTCTCAATGAACACGAAAGAGAAGTAATTTTAGCCAACTGGAAAAGGAGAGATGATTTTGAGGCATCTGAAGTCACATATTGTGCAAGCACACTTTGAAAGTACAGTCACTTTTTCCAGAGATTCCCAGCTATTTTATACGGATTGCTAGAGAGATGTGGCAGGAAAGAGGGTTCAATAAGGCGCTTAAAACATCATCTATGCTCAGGCACTGATATAAAAAGGATAAAAATGGTCACTAAGGGCAGGTTAATACTATCCCCAGAGAAAAATGTTCCGTTTTAAACTGTGAGTAGTAATTACAGTTGTACAAAAAACCCCAACTATTGAACAGAGGACTTTAGTGATCGCAGTGGCCAGTCTTTGGGGGACCATGTCTTGCTATTTTACAACATACTTTTTTTTCTAAACTTTAATGCAAAGTCACAAAGTGACATTCAAGTGCAGGGGTGCAGAGAGTGGTGAAGCAGTGCGGAAAAATTAAGACATATTGCATTTTTCCACACCACTGCCTAGCAGCTGACAGCTGTGTGTTAGTGCAAATGGGACACGCAGAACACCATTGTTTTCTGTGTGCACTTGCAGAGGGATGCGGATTTCTTATGCAGAAAAATCTAGCTCTCCACCAGTTGTAAACAGGCCCTTTAAGGCTCAATTCACCATTCTTTAAAAAATAATAAATGCACATATTTTTGCAGGAAAAAAATGTGCATTTATTATTTATTGCACAGGAGCCTGCAGAGCATTGCACCTGTAAACACCGGATCATGGATACAACGTCAGGCTCCTGCAGAAATGTCCTGGGGCTTTCTGCCCATACTTCTATATGGGCTTTCTGTTATAAAGCTGGAGGACATGTCAGTGGACTGTGAGGGCACTCATCAGCGCCCTTGCAGCCCATTGAGAATTTCACACCACCTGCTATGGTGACTTCTCATTCACAGATTCCTGTGAAAGAATGATGCAGCTGTGTGCCCTGCACAGATGTGCCACTTTCAAATGCAGCAGGGGGTATGGGCAGAAGAACTCCCACTCACTTACACATGGAGGGGAGGAGATCAGAGGTGCAGGAAGAGGTGCTGGAGCATGTTACATCTTAGCATGCTCTTAACATTTAACATGCCCCAAAAAGGTAAACTTATTCTTTAAAAAGAGTGCCTATAACTAACCATAAAAAGTGAATAAGAATTTCTAATAACTAAAAAATACATAACATATCTAAAACAGATCAAACTAAAAATGAAAATATATATGATAGTATTTAACTGTATAGAAGATCAGTTATACATTTTATATGGAAGATAGTAGAAAAACTCGAATTAACCTCCTTCTCAGAAAAAGCATTACAAGGTTACAAAAATATTTCTGCTGCACTTAAGGTTCCTAAGAGCACAGTGGCCTCCATAATCCTTAAATGGAAGACGTTTGGGATGACCAGAACCCTTGCTAGAGCTGGCTGTCCGACCAAACTGAGCTATCGGGGGACTGGGCTGAAGGTTTACCTTCCAACAAGACAATGACCCTAAGCACACAGCTAAAATAACGAAGGAGTGGCTTCACAACAACTCTATGACTGTTCTTGAATGGCTCAGCCAGAGCCCTGACTTAAACCCAATTGAGCATCTCTGGAGAGACCTAAAAATGGCTGTCCACCAACGTTTACCATCCAACCTGATAGAACTGGAGAGGATCTGCAAGGAGGAATGGAAGAGGATCCCCAAATCCAGGTGTGAAAAACTTGTTGCATGTTTCCCAAAAAGACTCATGGCTGTATTAGAACAAAAGGGTGCTTCTACTAAATACTGAGCAAAGGGTCTGAATACTTAGGACCATGTGATATTTCAGTTTTTCTTTTTTAATAAATCTGCAAAAATGTCAACAATTCTGTGTTTTTCTGTCAATATGGGGTGTTGTGTGTACATTAATGAGGAAAAAAATGAACCTAAATGATTTTAGCAAATGGCTGCAATATAACAAAGAGTGAAAAATTTAAGGGGGTCTGAATATTTTTCGTCCCCACTGTACATCCTATGCTGTTTCGCTAGTTATTTGTTTATGGTTATGCTTCCACTCTGTTGTCATTGTTTGTGCACTGGTGCGCAGTAATGTTGGAACAGGAAGGGGCCATCCCCAAACTGCTCCCACAAAGTGAGCATGAAATTGTCCAAAATGTCTTGGTATGCTGACGCCTTAAGAGTTCCCTTTACTGGAAATAAGGGGCCAAGCCCAACCCCTGAAAAACAACCCCACACCATAATCCCCCATCCACCAAATGATTTGGACCAGTGCACAAAGCAAGGTCCATAAAGACATGGATGAGCGAGTTTGGCATCCCAATACTTCTGGTAATATAGTGTATCATCTACCGAAGGGGTCTCAAACTCAATTTCATTGTGGGCATCAGCAAAATGCTCAAAGGGCCGGTTGTATCTGTAAGACTATGTATCCAATCAGATACATAGGAGTACTCAGAAGTATACAGCTTACAGAGTGCAGATTTCAGTAGTGTGCTGCATACAGAGTGCAGGGTCGAGGAGTGCGCTACATAAAGGAGTGCAGGGTTTAGGGATGCGCTACGTACAGAGTGCAGAGCTCTGATGAGTGCTACATAAAGAGTGTAGAGTTCAGGGCTGTGCTGTGTACAGAGTGCAGGGTTGAGGAGTAAACTACATACAGAATGCAGGGTTTAGGGTGTGCTATGCCAACCCCCCGGAAGCTTCCTCACATCTCACCTACCCGGCCCGACTCCAGTACTTCCAGGCAGTGTAGGCGGCTCCACCTCTCTCTCTCAATTGCCGAGAGATACTTGGTCAGCATCTGTCCCCACTGTGCCCCGCTGTGAGTGTGTGCAGGGTAAGGACCTGTAAGAGCCACAAGCCACAGAGGAAAGCTGTCCTTGTAAACACAGATGGCTTCTGTGTTTACAGTGAAGCCCTTAATAGATTAGTTTTCCTATATGTATTACCTTATTTGAGTTCAAATGCAACTTCGTAAGGTGTGCAAGGGTTGGCAGAGTCTTCATGCTTCTAATTTTGTTGTAGGACAATATCAAAGTGGTTAGTTGGCTGCATGTCTTAAACACATCCATATCAAAAACTGCATTGAAGCTGAGGTCTAGAACTAGGAGATTAGGCAACGCTCTGAGGCCAGGAACACTAGATAAAATAGAAATTTAAAAAACGTACATAGGTTAGGATCATTCTAGCAGTTTAGTCTAAATTACCATATAACTAAAGCAAGATTAACCTAGCAAAAAAGGAGAATCAGTGATGAACAGTATCAACAGTAATGAAAAATCCATTTGAAAATGTGACACAGAATTTGCATTTAGGGTTAATGCTAGGTTCAGAACTATAATTTTTGAGTGGAGAAAGCTGTGTTTTTGGCTTTCTCCAGATTTTGTAGTCCTGGGTCAGAACAGTCAATCCTGTGTCAGGGTTTTGCTAGATGCCTGCAACCTGGCTGACTACACAGGTGTGCAGGGTCATTATATACTCAGGTCTGAGGATAGCTCAGAGCTCCCAGTTTGGAGACCGCTCCCAGTATGGGAGATGAAAGGTCTCACCCAGGGTCAGGGGGCCTCAGCCAGAAGCCATGAGACAGAGGTCTCATCGAGGGGTCAGAGCGCCCAGACAGGAGAGAGCAGGTCTCGGTTCCAGGTGTCAGATCAGCTCCTATCGGGGGTGTCAGGAAAACCCAAATACATAGGCCAGAGGTTGGCTGTGCAGCAGGGCGCTGTAACTAAAGGCTAGAGAGCCAAGTGTTTCAGGAGAGCTGGACAACACAGTCAAAGACACAGAGGAGCAGCAGTGCTGCCAACAAGTGGGCCAGGTGACTCAGTATTTTTGTTTGTGTGGGAGAAACCCCTGTGTGGGCAAATTATGAACATGTGAATTTTCCATTTATTGAATAAAAGTGGGCTGCCATGCCCTAAAATACAGTTTTGGACTGGCACAACCCATTGCAAATACACAGACTGCTTGAGTTTAATCGCCCCCAATCTCACAATTTATACAGTATACTCATGCGCGTCCACAGAACTTTTTTCAGGGGGGGGCATCATTTTAAAGCCACTCATGCTCCGCCCCTTTTTGATAATGTTGTGAAGGGGAGGGGCTTAGTCATTATCACATAAAGTGTGATAACCCTCCCCCCTTCCACTGCCACTGCCACGTTTTTTTGGGAGGGGGGTTGTACCTGGTTTTGCAGTGGCCAAGATGTGGGAACTATTGTTGAAGCCTCTGCTAGTTTACCAGTGGATGTGGTTGACCTGGTGTCAGTTTCTGCAATATTAAGCCCCAGCATTGGTGTCAGTTTCTGCAATAATGACCGCCAGCATTGGTGTCAGTTTCTGTAATAATAATCCCCAGTATTGGTGTCAGTTTCTGCAATAATAACCACCAGTATTGGGGCAGTAGCTGCAATATTAGCCCCAGCATAGATGGTCATTGGTGATATGCTAATTTAAAACCATGCAGCATGAAGGAGCTAATTAACACTGACATTGGCCACTAATTCAGCTCAAGGGGTTAATGAACACTGCCATTGATCTCTAAAGCCCCATACACACTATTAGATTTTCTGCAGGTTCTTGTCTTCAGATTTACCAAAACCATATAATATGAGGTCAAATCTTAAGGCTCCTTTCACACTGAGGCGCTTTGCAGGCGCTAAAGTGCTAAAAATAGCCCTTGCAAAGCGCCCCGAAAGAGCTGCTTAATGCACTCCAGTGTGACAGCCCCGAGGGCTGTCACACTGGAGCGGTTCGCTTGCAGGGCGGTCATAAAAGTCCTGCAAGCCGCATCTTTGGAGTGCATTAGGAGCGGTGTAATTACCACTCCTAAAGCGCCACTTCCCATTGAAAACAATGGGGCAGCGCTGCAAACCTGCCCGCAAAGTGCTGCTGCAGTAGCGCTTTGCGAGCGGTTTTAATCCTTTTTTGGCCGCTAGCGGGGGGTTAAAACCGCCCCGCTAGCGCCGCTAAAAGGACAGGAAAGCGGTGCTATATTTAGCGCCATTGTACCGCTGGCGCCCGCACGCCTCAGTGTGAAAGTAGCCTTAGTGTTTCAATTTGTAGGCAATCAGGTAGGCCTTTTCACTACACGGTTCTGGTAAATCTGAAGACAAAAATCTGCAGAAAATCTAATAGTGTGTATGGGGCTTAATGCCGTATTGGCCAGTGGCAGTGTTAATTACCCCTTTGTATTGCAGCAGAAATAGGTTAACCCTGACACTGGCCACAAATGCAGCACAATGGGGTTAATTAAAAGCTATTGGCCAGTAATGCATTAGAGATCAATGGCAGTGTTCATTAACGCCTTGTGCTGAATTAGTGGCTAGTGTCAGTACATTAACCCCTTCATGCTGCATATTACTGGCTAATGGCTTACTTAACCCCTAATCACAAAACCCACCACAGTTCCCAAGACATTAACCAGTCCTGTGCACTGGAAAAGATTCACTGCAACATTACACTGTTAAGCAACATATATTGTAATTCTCCTCTTTCTGCCATTGCTTACTTACCTAATTCCAACAACATGCATGCTCCCTTGCGGTGCCTCTCTCTCTTCCTGTCCCAGCCTCTGAATGACATCATGTCAGAGGCGGGGACTAGAAATGATCTGTGGGGCGGAGTTCACTTCTTCTGACAGAGAAGTGTAACTGATGTCTACTCAGCTGAGTGTAGAAGCGCAGGGAGCGTTCCAGCACTCGGCAAACTGCTGCAGCTCTGCACTTTAGGTCTGACTTGGGCAGTGATCTGTGATTGTGTACTGATGTGCATGTTTATCTGCCATCGAGCACAGTTTAGCCGGCACTGCCCACACTGTCACCTTGCCGATTCCAGGGGGGGGCAATTGACCCCCCCCTTGCGGACACCCATGAGCATACTGTATGTATGTATGTGTGAGATTATATATATATATATGGGATGGCCCCTTCCTGTTCCAACATTACTGCGCACCAGTGCACAAATAATGACGACAGAGTGGAAGCATAACCATAAACAAATAACTAGCGAAACAGCATAGGATATACAGTGCCACCTGTCAGTGTCACGTGCCACCTGTCATCAGTGTCACGTGTCATCAGTGCCACGTATCAGTGCCATCTGTCATCAGTGCCACGTATCAGTGCCATCTGTCATCAGTGCCACGTATTAGTGCCATCTGTCATCAGTGCCACGTATTAGTGCCATCTTTCATCAGTGCCACGTATTAGTGCCATCTTTCATCAGTGCCATGTGTCATCAGTGCCACGTATTAGTGCCATCTGTCATCAGTGTCACGTGTTATCAGTGCCACGTATTAGTGCCATCTGTCAGTGCCACGTATTAGTGCCATCTGTCATCAGTGCCACGTATCAGTGCCATTCGTCATCAGTGCCACGTCAGTGCCACATGTCATTGTCCTGGTTCTCCAGGGCCTTCAAAAGTGTAATAGGTAGTCAACAAATTAGATGTGTAATTTATGCTCCTAGAACACGTGAAGGTGCTCCCTGCATGTTGGGCCTCTCTATGTGGCCAGGCTGTGAAAAAGTCCCACACATGTGGTATCCCCATACTCGGGAGGAGTAGCAGAATGTATTTTGGGGCATTATTTGTGGTATACACATGCCATGTGAGAGAAATAACCTATTACAATGACAATTTTGTGGGGGGGGGGGGATCTTCATTTTGCAAAGAATTGTGGGAAAAAATGACAACATCAAAAAGCTCACAATGCCTCTTACTAACTACCTTGGAATGTCTACTTTCAAAAAAGGGGTCATTTGGGGGGTATTTGTACTTTCCTGACTTGTTCGGTCGCAAGAAATGAGATAGGCCGTCAGTACATCAGGTGTGATCAATTTTTTATGGTTTGCACCATAACTTGTAGACTCTCTAACTTTCACACGGACCAAATAATATCCACTAATTTGGGTTTTTTTTACCAAAGATATTTAGCAGTATAAATTGTGGACAAAATTTATGAAGAAAAATTACTAATTTGCAAAATTTTATCACAGAAACAAAGAAAAATGCGTTTTTTTTCAAAATTTTCGGTCTTTTTTCATTCATAGCGCAAAAAATAAAAAACCCAGAGGTGATTAAATACCACCAAAAGAAAGCTCTATTTGTATGAAAAAAAGGACAAAAAAATCATTTGGGTACAGTATTACATGACTGAGTAATTGTCATTCAAAGTGTGAGAGCGCTGAAAGCTGAAAATTGGTCTGGTCACGAGGGGGGTTTAAGTGCCCAGTTGTCAAGTGGTTAAAAAAGAAAAACTGAAATATCACATGGTCCTAAGTATTCGGACCCTTTGCTGTGACACTCATATATTTAACTCAGGTGCTGTCCATTTCTTCTGATCATCCTTAAGATGGTTCTACACCTTAATTTGAGTCCAGCTGTGTTTGATTATACTGATTGGACTTGATTAGGAAAGCAACACACCTGTCTATATAAGACCTTACAGCTCACAGTGCATGTCAGAGCAAATGAGAATCATGAGGTCAAATGAACTGCCTGAAGAGCTCAGAGACAGAATTGTGGCAAGGCACAGATCTGGCCAAGGTTACAAAAAAATTCTTGCTGCACTTAAGGTTCCTAAGAGCACAGTGGCCTCCATAATCCTTAAATCCCTAAACCAGAACCCTTCCTAGAGCTGGCCGTCCAGCCAAACTGAGCTATCGGGGGAGAAGAGCCTAGGTGAGAGAGGTAAAGAAGAACCCAAAGATTACTGTGGCTGAGCTCCAGAGATGCAGTCGGGAGATGGGAGAAAGTTGTAGAAAGTCAACCATCACTGCAGCCCTCCCCCAGTCGGGACTTTATGGCAGAGTGGCCCGACGGAAGCCTCTCCTCAGTGCAAGAATCATGAAAGCCTGCATAGAGTTTGCTAAAAAATCACCTGAAGGACTCCAAGATGGTGGGAAATAAGATTCTTTGGTCTGATGAGACCAGGATAGAACTTTTTGGCCTTAATTCTAAGCGGTATGTGTGGAGAAAACCAGGCACTGCTCATCACCTGTCCAATACAGTCCCAACAGTGAAGCATGGTGGTGGCAGCATCATGCTGTGGGGGTGTTTTTCAGCTGCAGGGACAGGACGACTGGTTGCAATCAAGGGAAATAAGAATGCAGCCAAGTACAGGGATATCCTGGATGAAAACCTTCTCCAGAGTGCTCAGGACCTCAGACTGGGCCGAAGGTTTACCTTCCAACAAGACAATGACCCTAAGCACACAGCTAAAATAACAAAGGAGTGGCTTCACAACAACTCCGTGACTGTTCTTGAATAGCCCAGCCAGAGCCCTGACTTAAACCCAATTGAGCATCTCTGGAGAGACCTAAAAATGGCTGTCCACCAACGTTTACCATCCAACCTGACAGAACTGGAGAGGATCTGTAAGGAGGATCCCCAAATCCAGGTGTGAAAAACTTGTTGCATCTTTCCCAAAAAGACTCATGGCTGTATTAGATCAAAAGGGTGCTTCTACTAAATACTGAGCAAAGGGTCTGAATACTTAGAACCATGTGATATTTCAGTTTTTCTTTTTTAATAAATCTGCAAAAATGTCAACAATTCTGTGTTTTTTGTCAATATGGGGTGCTGTGTGTACATTAATGAGGAAAAAATTAACTTAAATGATTTTAGCATATGGCTGCAATATAACAAAGAGTGAGAAATTTAAGTGGGTCTGAATACTTTTTGTCCCCACTGTATATATATATATATATATATATATATATATATATATATATATATATATATATATATATATATACACACATATACATACATACATACACACACACATTTGTGTAAATATTTTATTATGTCTTTTCATGTGACAACACTGAAGAAATGATACTTAAAGTAAAGATGTAAAGTAGTGAGTGTACAGCTTGTGTAAATTTTCTGTTCCCTCAAAATAATTCAAGACACAGCCATTAACCACTTGACAACTGGGCACTTAAACCCCTTCCTAACCAGAAAAATTTTCAGCTTTCGGTGCTCTCACATTTTGAATGACAATTACTCAGTCATGCAACACTGTACCCATATGAAATTTTTGTCCTTTTTTTCACACAAATAGAGCTTTCTTTTGGTGGTATTTAATCACCATTGGGTTTTTTATTTTTTGCGCTATAAAAGAAAAAAGACTGAAAATTCGGTAAAAAAATGAAATTTTCTTTGTTTCTGTTAAAAAATTTAGCAAATTAGTAATTTTTCTTTGTAAATTTTGGCCACAGTTTATGCTGCTACATATCTTTGGTAAAAAAATAAGTACAAATTGGTGTATATTATTTGGTCTTTGTGAAAGTTATAGAGTCCAAAAGCTATGGTGCCAATATTTGAAAATTGATCACACCTGAATTACTGACGGCCTATCTATATTCTTGGGACCCTAACATGCTAGAAAAGTACAAATACCCCACAAATGACCCCTTTTTGGAAAGGAGACATTCCAAGGTATTTAGAAAGATGCATGGTGAGTTTTTCGAAGTTGTAATTTTTTCCCACAATTCTTTGCAAAATCCAGATTTTTTTTTCACAAAATTGTCATATTAGCAGGTTATTTCTCACACACCGCATATGCATACCACAAATTACACCCCAAAACACATTCTGCTATTACTCCTGAGTATGGCAATACCACATGTGTGAGACTTTTACACAGCGTGGCCACATACAGAGGCCCAACATGTAGGGGAGCACCTCCAGGCGTTCTGGAGCACCCAGGCCAATTCTGACATTTCTCTCCTACATGTAAAAATCATCATTTATTTGCTAGAAAATTACATAGAACCCCAAAACATTATATATATGTTTTTTTTAGCAAAGACCCTAGAGAATACAATGGCAGTTGTTGCAACTTTTTATCTCGCACGGTATTTGCTCAGCAATTTTTTGAACGCTTTTTTTTGGGGGAAAAAAAACTGTTTTGTGCTTTAAAAAAAAAAAAAAACAGTAAAGTTGGCCCAATGTTTTTGCATAATGTGAAAGATTAAGTTACGCCGAATAAATAGATACCTAACATGTCACCCTTCAAAATTGCACATGCTCGTGGAATGGCGCTAAACTTTACCACTTAAAAATCCCCATAGGCAATGCTTTAAAATTTTTTACTGGTTACATGTTTTGAGTTACAGAGGAGGTCTAGGGCCAAAATGATTGCTCTCGCTCTAACGTTCGCACTGATACCTCACATGTGTGGTTTGAACACCGTTTTCATATGTGGGCAGGACTTACGTGTGCATTCGCTTCTGCATGGGAGCACACGGGCAGGGATGCTTTAAAAAAAAAATTTTCCTTTTTATTGTTCATTTTATTTTATTTATTTTAGTTTGACACTTTTTTCCAAAAAAAAAAATTTTTGTATTACTTTTATTCCTATTACAAGGAATATAAACATCCCTTGTAATAGGAATTTGGCATGACAGGTCCTCTTTACAGTTAGATATGGGGTCAATAAGACCCCACATCTCACCTCTAAGCTGGGAAGCCTGAAATAAATAAAAAAACGGTCCTGGCTTTGATCGTAGCGGTGAGTCGGTAGAAGCACCGGAGGGTGGCGGGAAGGGGGGGTAGTCCCCTCTCGCCTCCCATAAGAACGATCAAGCAGTGGAACAGCCGCTATGATCATTCTTATGGTGTAGGGAATCGCCGGCTGAAAAAGCTGATATCTGAATGATGCCTGTAGCTGCACCCATCATTCAGATATCCCCGCACAAAGTCAAGGACGTCATATGACGGCGTGCGGGAAGTGGTTAAAACACTTTTTTTTTTAACACAAAGTTGTCCATTTATACAATATTTCTAACACATAGCATGTACATACCAAAAATGACACCCCAAAATAGATTCTCCTACTCCTCCTGAGTACGGCGATACCACATGTGTGAGACTTCCACAGCCTGGCCACATACAGAGGCCGAGTACAGTCGAGTACGGCAGAGTACAGCCGAGTACAGCCGAGTACGGCAGAGTACGGCAGAGTACGGCAGAGTACGGCAGAGTACGGCAGAGTACAGCAGAGTATAGCTGAGCATGGCTGGGTATGACCGAGTATGGCCGAGTATGGCTGCGCATGGCCGAGTATGACTGCGCATAGCCGAGTATGGCTGCGCATGGCTGGGTATGGCTGCCCATGGCTGAGTATGGCTGCGCATGGCTGGGTATGGCTGAGTATGGCTGGGTATTGCAGGGTATCGCCAAGTATGACTGGGTATGGCTGGGTATTGCAGAGTATGGCTGGGTATTGCAGGGTATGACTGGGTATGGCTGGGTATTACGGAGTATTGCAGAGTATTACAGGGTAGTGCAGGGTATTGCGAAGTATTGCAGGGTATTGCGGGTATTGCAGAGTATTGCGGGGTGTTGCGGAGTATTGCGGGGTATTGCAGAGTATTGTGGGGTATTGCTGGGTATTGCAGAGTATTGCGGGGTATTGCAGAGTAGTGCTGGGTATTGCAGGGCATTAGAGTATGGAGGGATGGCTGAGCATGGATGGATGGATGTGACTGTATTTGTCACTGAGCAGCGCTGTGGGCACTACACATCCAGCCCACAGCGCTGCTACCATCCGATCCCTCCCCCTCTCTTTCCACACTGTACCGATCGGTACAGAGAGGGGAGGGAGGAACCGGCGTCATGACATGATGCTGGTTTGTTTTCATGTGATCGCTCCGTCATTTGTTATTTGTCAGTGTTAATATTAATAGTGTTAATATTTTGTGTGGCCACCATTATTTTCCAGCACTGCCTTAACCCTCTTGGGCATGAAGTTCACCAAAACTTCACAGGTTGCCACTGGAGTCCTCTTCCACTCCTCCATGAAGACATCACAGAGTTGGTGGATGTTAGAGACCTTGAGCTCCTCCACCTTCCTCCACCGTTTAAGGATTTCCCACAGATGCTCAATAGGGTTTAGGTCTGGAGACATGCTTGGCCAGTAGGGATGAGCCGAACATCCCCCGGTTCAGTTCGCAGCAGAACATGCGAACAGGCAAAAAATTTGTTTGAACCTGTGAACCCTGTTAAAGTCTATGGGGCACGAACATGAATAATCAAAAGTGCTAATTTTAAAGGCTTAGTTATTGTCAAAAAAGTGTTTGGGGACCTGGTGCTGTCCCAGGGGACATGTATCAATGCAAAAAAAAGTTTTAAAAACAGCCGTTTTTTTGGGAGCAGCGATTTTAATAATGCTTAAAGTGAAACAATAAAAGTGAAATATTCCTTTAAATTTCGTACCTGGGGGGTGTCTATAGTATGCCTGTAAAGTGGCGCATGTTTCCCGTGTTTACAACAGTCCCTGCACAAAATGACATTTGTAAAGGAAAAAAAGTCATTTAAAAGTACTTGCGGCTATAATATATTGTCGGTCCCGGAAATACACATAAAAGTCATTGAAAAAAGCGGCATGGGATCCCCCCAGTCCATCACCAGGCCCTTTGGGACTGGTATAAATATTAAGGGGAACCCCGAACCAAAATTTAAAAAAAAAATGTCGTCGGGGTACCCCTAAAAATCCATACCAGACCCTTATCCGAGGACGCAACCTGGCAGGTCGCAGGAAAAGGAGGGGGGGACGAGAGAGCGCCCCCCCTCCTGAACTGTACCAGGCCACATACCCTCAACATGGGGAAGGTGTTTTGGGGTAGCCCCCCAAAACACCTTGTCCCCATGTTGATGGGGACAAGGGCCTCATTCCCACAACCCTTGCCCGGTGGTTGTGGGGGTCTACGGGCAGGGGGCTTATCAGAATCTGGAAGCCCCCTTTAACAAGGGGCCCCCCAAGATCCCGGCCTCCCCCCTGTGTGAAATGGTAACGGAGTACAAATGTACCCCTACCATTTCACAAAAAAAGTGTGAGAATGATAAAAATGACATGACACGGCTTGGGACAAGTACTTTATTAAAAAATAAAATTAAAAATGTCCCACGAAGTCTTCTTCTTCTTTTCTTGCTTTGACGACAGACCGAAAAAAAAAAAAAACCTGCACGCTGCCACCGATCCGCCTCCATGGGAGGCACCCGCCGTAATGACTGTCCTCTTAGGTGACAGTTCTTTTATAACTGTGGGCGGGGCCATGCTGTGACGTCCCCGGGTGACCCTGCCCCCTCTGACGCACGGGGACACCCCTATGGATTCCCCGTAGCGTCAGAGGGGGGCGGGGGTCACTCGGGTTTTTTTTGCATTGATACATGTCCCCTGGGACAGGACCCAGGTCCCAAACACTTTTTATGACAATATCATGCATATAAGCCTTTAATGTGTGTATGTATGTGTATATATATATATATATATATATATATATATATATATATATATATATATATATATATATATATATATATATATATAATATTATTCACATATCCATCCAGGTCTAGCACTCAGCCCCTTTAAGGGAGAAAGAAAACTTCTAAGACTGCTAATGTAGAGCAACAGGTCCTGACTTTCTATGTCTGACTGTTACATCTTTATGGGTATTATACGCCCTCCATTGATTGGATGAAGATAGTGGGAAATGTAGTTTCTTTGAATGGTAGTGGTATTGCTCCAATGCCGGAAAAAACACTACAGTTCCCAGGAAACCATGGTATGAGAGGAAGGAGTGGAGAGATTCATTGTGCACTGCCCAGGAAGGTTTGAGGTAGTTTGTGCCAAGACGGGAAAGAGTACAGACATCGAGGTTAATGTGTTCAGCTGACTGTGGTCTCTGCTAGGAGTGCCACCTGTGCAGTAGTACTGCCAGCAGTGAGAGAACATTGCAACACCTGCTACCCATCTGTTCCAGCATACTCCAGAGGAAGCCAGCAGGTTCGCTGCTCGTCATCAGCAATGCCAGCCTTCTTCATGTGGGATCGCCCGAGTTCAAGTCATCAATCCGTGAGGGGCCCTTCTGCCACTGGCATCCAAAGCTGAAGCACAGGGCAGGTGAGAGTATTCTTGACCCATTATTTACACTGTGCAGCAGGAATTGTACATCCAGAGATTGCCCCTATCTTCCTCAATTTGTCAAAAGTTCACCATCTGTAACCTATTTAGAGCTTTTAGGCATAAAGAAGTCCTGCAGGCAGACTTGGACCTAGCATTGTCACCCATGTGCGTTAGTGGACAGTTTAACTCCAGGTGTTTAGACTCATCCACTGTTAAGCTGCCCTTTGCTGCACATTCGGTGTGCCTGTTACTGTTTAAGCCAATTTGAGTAGAGTCTGTAGTAGTAGTCTGTATCATTGCCTCTCAAGTCGTTCATGCCCACTGGCTCCCTCTGCTGGATAGATGCTGAACTGCATTGAAAACCAGTCTTGTATAGGCAGACAAAGCAGCTGCAGTGTCTTTTTAGTTACACTCTCTCTCTCTCTAATCAAGCACCTGGCTACACAGACATAACACCCTTACCCCATTCTTAACATTGCATAGAGAGGGAAAGCTAAGTAGGATTTTGAATCAAGTAAAGGTAGGATAAGCAGTCAGTTTTAAATATTTTTTTAAGTTAAGTGAATGGGAACAACTAATATAAATACACATAGGAGTGCAATTTTACCTGCCAAATTATTTGTACATAAGTTGGAAACAACTATGTGGACACCAATATTATAGGCCTTACATTTACCAAAAAAACTCTCTAGGTTGTATGCCATTGTATTACATGTTGTGTTCAGCAGCGGTTAGTAAGAGCAGTGAGTAAAATGGATAGCTTGTTGGACTTCCAAAGAGGGCAAATCGTTGGTACCCCTTTATCTGCAGAGTCTGTGACCATAATAAACAGATTGTTCAAAAAACAACAGTTTGTATGGTTAGCACTGCATATAAAAAGCATGACAAGAATTCACTGGTGAAGAAGAATACCAACCTAAACAACTGCTTGCACAAAAAAACTTCATAAAGAACTTTACAAAGCCAACATCCATGGCTTCACAGAAACCAAAGCTAAAAGCAACAAAAAAAAACTGAAGATCATAAAACCTGGACCATTTAGTCTTGGTTTAGCACCAAGGTGAATTTCAACATCTGACCTGGCCAGTTCATACACTAGACTTAAATACATCTGAAATACCGTTGGTAGTTTCCAACAACATAGTGAGAATATAGTGGGAACTAAACTCCCTCCTAAAACTTCACTGAAGCAATCGGAAGATGTTCTAATAGAGCAACATTCTACTAAATACTATTCAAAAGCTGTATGAAACTATTCCAAAAAGGACTGAATTTGTATTAAATTGAAAATGGAAGTC
Source organism: Lithobates clamitans (assembly GCA_037952925.1). Classification (NCBI taxonomy): domain Eukaryota; kingdom Metazoa; phylum Chordata; class Amphibia; order Anura; family Ranidae; genus Lithobates; species Lithobates clamitans. Next base: position 3,407,574 of record JBBGZY010001277.1, read on the forward strand.
AAAAATCTTATAAGTAGATAAATACAGTATAGCATATTTCACAATATTTTGTCCAGCCCATGTGTCACGGATGAGGACTTAGTTCCCACTGGGGGTAGACTAACCGGCCAGGATTTGGTAAAAAACAGCTGAGGCTAGGTGGTGGCATAGGCCACAAGAGAGACACAGAGTGCTTTGCAGGGTCATTAAGAGGCTAAAAAAAATTCATTGTCCCTAAAGGGGATGGAGTCAGCATGCCCGCTCTTTCAGCAAAGTGAGAGGAGGGCCAAGGAGCAGAAGAAGAGCACCCCACAAGGGGAAATGGGTTTTGCTGCTGACTACTCCTAGGTTTTTTATCTTCCATTGGTGGTAGGGATACACCTTGAAGATACTCTAAAAGACCTTGCTCATTCTCAATAGAAGGTAAGAATCGTACTAGACCTGAGATAATATGATTACTGAGTATTTTTAGTTAATTATGGGTAGGTAATCTCAATCTGAGGTCTCAAGTGGTGGGATTGGTCTGTATTATTTGATGGTAGTTGGTTTTTAGGCACACAAATATGGAGCTTCTTTTTTCCATTTTCTTATTGCCAATCATTTCTATATTATAAGTGTCCTTTATTTGTATTTATTTATGAGGTCATAATTGAACATAGGTGTCAAACCCAATTTCATAGGGGGCCACATCAGCATTATGGTTACCATCAAAGGGCCATTTGTATCTGTAAGACTAGATGTCCAGAGCACCCCACCTCCCTTACATCAGATATCAAGAGACCCCCACCATCCCTTACATCACCGTGCACCCTCTTATCTTGTGCTGCTGCCTGGAAGGATTTGGGGGGCCAAGCTGGGAAGTAGAAAGTGCAGCAGGATCTGGAGGAGGACCAGAGGAGGGTTGGCTGCATGGAAAAGAGCAGAATCTGGTGGAGGAGTTCTGTCCTCCTCTCTGCTGCTAACTGCTGAGACAAGGTGGAGGCAGAGAGAAGGGGGGTTCCGCAGCTGCAGGAGAGGGGCAAGAGCCACATGAAATGACCTGGTGGGCTGGATTCAACCCACGGGCCTTGTGTTTGACACATGTGTTCTAGACTATATAGAGTCTTTAACAAATCACGTTGGTCCTAGACTCCAAATACCACCATATTGATTATTTACATGCACTCTGTATTTTTAACTTTGTTATGTTTTTGTATCACTTTTATACGAAGTAATAAACAATATTGACATTTTAAATCTATGTGATTTCTCATGACACATACAAATTTCCAATTTCCTTTCCCCCTCTCCTGGTGTTGGGTAGTGAAAGGGTTTCTATATTGTTTGCACATGATCAGGGATGTCCACTGGGAATCAGATATTAAATGTGTTGAACACAGAGCAGCTCCACATACTTCTATACTATTTTCCAGGTATTCAGTATTTTTTATTCAACCCATATGTCACGGATGGGGACTTGGTTCCCACTGGGGGCAGACTGACTGACCAGGACTTGGTGGAAAACAGCTGAGGCTAGGTGGTGGCATTGGCTATAGTAGAGACACAGAGTGCTTTGTTGGGTCATGAAGAAGCTAAAAAACACTGCAATGTCACTGAAGGGGATGGAGCCAGCATGCCTGTTCTTTCAGCAAAGGTGAGAACCCTTAAGAGAGAAACAAAATATTTGGGGGGCACACCCTAAACGATGCATTAAACATGGTGCAGCCATAAGACCATACAGCAGAACAAAATATTACAGCGCACACATGCAAAAAAGACATTTACCTCCAGCAAGGCTAGTTTAAAACACCTAAACATTTTCAAAAAACATTATCAAAAATATGGGGATTTGGTCACACCATATTGCTATATGGTGCTAAGTCCACTTACTGCGATAAAGTACCCCATGATTAGTGGGTCCTACACTATCCATAGATTGGAAGATTCTGACCAAATCCTTTTGGGTGAGGAACACCCCACTCCTTCATTGGTATCTCTCATTAGTGTCCCCCTGTGTCATGGGTGGAGACCTCAAAGTTCTCCCATATAGAAGAGTGTATTGCTCTCATGGCTCAGAGAAGCAGGATCTCCCAATCTATGGATAGTGTAGGACCCACCAATCATGGGGTACTTTGTTGCAGTAAGTGGCCCAGCACCATATAGCTATATGGTGTAACCAAATCCCCATATTTTTTGATAATGTTTTTTGAAAATGTTTAGGGGTTTTAAACTAGCCTTGCTGGAGGTTAATGTCTTTTTTGCATGTGTGCGCTGTAATATTTTGTTCCCTTAAGAGACAAGGCACAGGGTCTAAGGAGCTGCCTGATCTTTAGCAGAGCACCCAAGAAGGTGAAATAGCTGCTGCCTACTCTCAGGCTGCAGCCCTGTGACTCAGCCAAGCTGGCAGCTACTAGGGACAGAGTACAAGTTTTCTGAAAATAGTCCCTTACTGGATAGGGATGAGTATGAGGTCACAATGGGATACTGGATACAGATAAGACAGCATGGGACCACTGGGGCATGAAGCAGGCTGGAAAGCACTAGGGAGATGGAGCTGGATGCAGGAGGGAGTGCACAGGGTCACGGGGGCAGGGTGCAGAGGGGTCACAGCACTGAGGAGAGCAGTAGAGGTACATGGAGATACTAGGGGGGCTGGGTGCTAGCATGTGGAAGGGTTGCTCAAAAGCCAAGCCACATGCCATCTGGCCCTTGAAGACAATTGCCCCCTCTGTGATTGGCTGAAGACAAGTGTGAAACCTTGTACTTCTGTCCATCTGAGGTTTACACCATCCTGCTACACAGAACATTCCTGTCAGATTTGTTTACTCTGCTGCAGTTAAGTAACAATTACATGTCGACCTGGGAGGAATTAATTTCCCGAACTTTCAGCATTACTATTATGCATCACATTTGGCCAGAGTTGTTGATTGGCACTGCCACGACTCCGTGAAAGACTGGGTTACCCTAGAGACAGATCTAGCCACACTTCCGCTTAAATACTCACCATGGGTAGCTCTGAGAAGTTACCCCCACAGCATTCGCACACATCCGATTACTGGCACGACATTGAAAATCATTAATACATTAGCTAAACAAAGAGAGCTTACTACATTCCCCAGTCCTCTGACACCACTGACAGATAACCCAGATTTCATACCAGGTATACAGAATTCGACACTCAAACCAACATCCCAGGGTACTCCCTTGATGGCAGGAGATTGTTACGCAGAGCATAAATTCAGAGATTGGTCTTCACTTAAGACGAGAAAAAATTTACCCCAAATGACACAATGGACCTATTTCCAGATAAGAAGTTATCTAGGCAAATTTAAGAACTCTCAACAATTGTATAGACCTTTGACAGCTTTGGAGTCGGTATGTCGAGAGGGGAACCCACTTGATAAAGCTACCTCAGTCACATATTCTTGGTTGAGTCGTATGGGAGCGGAGGGATCGAGTGGACACAGGAGGAGGTGGTCGGAGAAACTCGAGGTAGAAATAACAGACAAACAGTGGAGATATGCCTGTATACTAGCACACAAATGCTCTATCAGCACAAAACTTCAGGAAACAAGCTACAAACTGCTGACTCACTGGTACAACTCCCCTGATAAACTGCACAAATGGGATGCACAAACATCGGATATGTGCTGGAGATGCCTCTCAGAAAAAGGTTCACTGGCTCACATCTGGTGGTACTGCTCTAAGATTAAACCCTTCTGAAACGAAGTACACAATTTGATTAAAAAAATCACTGAGATTAAAATTGAGTTAACTCCAGCATGTTGCCTATTACACGTATCCAATTTCTCTTTTAAGTGTTACATACATTCTTTGACGAAACATCTTCTCAATGCAGCTAAATCTCTAATCCCCCTACATTGAAAATCGACCCGGACTCCTTCTGTGACCGCCTAAGTGACAAAAATTAACGAAATTTACGAAATGGAAGATACACTAGCCCAAGATAAAGGTATTGTCGAACGGTTCCACAAAACGTGGCAACCGTGGCTGGTGTTTAGATACGCACATGACTTTACCACATAATATTCATATGACCCAACGAAACATCTCTATGTGGGTACCACCTCTCCCCTCTTTATTCTGTCCTCTTATCTCTACCTTTTCTCACTGGACTATCTTCTTCCTACACATACCTCTCACTATATTTTGAAAACGCATACCTTAGATCGTTTAAGCTATGCTATTAGTAAGCAATGTTTTTGGCGATTGTTCACAGCTAATACTATTCTATTTTATAGTTAAAACTAAGATTGAACTGGATTACCTTAGTTGGAACTAATAACTCAGAATTTATCACAGGATAAATGCCGACTGATATGTTTATGTTAGACATACTATACCTGAATGATCTGTAAAGGTGACAAGTTTGCAGTTGCATCTGCGAATTCCAAATTGCATAATGTGTTTCTTTGTTACTCATTTCAATAAAACTTTTAATGAAAAAGAACAATTACATGTCTTGTCTTTCCTCCAACCTGTGACTGTACGAGTCAAAAAGAAACAGAGACTGATGAGCTCATATTTCCGTTACTCTGCGCTCTCCTCCTATTAGCATGTTCCTTGTTAGTACATGAGCATTGCAGCACAACTGACTGGCTCCTTGTTCCCAGAGTCTAATACCAAGTCAAAATTCAGGTGCTTAGACTGCTTTCAATAAAAAAGATAGTGATGTATTAATAAATACAGAGCTGTTAGTTTGTGTCTCTAATATATGCTTAGAGTTCAGCTTTAAATAGAATATAATCAATAAAGGTTCTTCCCATAACTACTGAAGGGTATATCTTACTCATTGACTTTATTTGATGTCTTATTTATATCTGGGAAACATCAGGGAACGTATGTGGGTTCTGACAAAAATAAGTCTTGGACCCCTTCCCTGGCATGGATGTTAGATCCTGTCCGTTTCACAGTCTGGAGTGTACAAAAATGGAAGTACCTCATAAATGTACATAAAACTATACAAATTTTGTTTTTTGCTTTCATATTTCTGTACATATGACGAATAGCTTCTAAAACATTTTCAAAAACTGACAAAGCAGTTATAACAATTATAATTACAGGATATTGCCATCTTGTTTTGTGGAAAAACAAAACACAAAGTACCATATGGAAAAAAATCACCCATTTGTATTGTTAAGTTACATAATAGAAAAGCAATTGTATTCAAGGAATAGGCAACATTGCATAATTTCAGTTTCCTAGGGCTTTAGGCAAGTAAGTGAAATATAAGTCCTTTCATACTATGGTTTGTATGTGTGTGGTCTGTTTCATTTTAAAATTGCAGTGGTGATGTTCTTAAACGGCCTCATATTACAGAATCTGGTTTATAAAGAGTATCTTAAAAATCAATAATCAAGTCCTGGAGTGAAAATATAATATGCATATTCATATAATTATATATAAGATAAAGTACTATTATATGCTTAACTTATATTTTAAAGTTTGTTCACATCATCAGCCCTTATGCCGCGTACACACGGTCGGACTTTTCATCTACAAAAGTCCGACAGCCGGTCCGACAGACTTTCGGCGGACTTGCGGCGGACTTGCGGCGGACTTGTTGCAGACTTTCTAACGAACGGACTTGCCTACACACGACCACACAAAAGTCCAACGGATTCGTACGTGATGACGTACACCGGACTAAAATAAGGAAGTTGATAGCCAGTAGCCAATAGCTGCCCTAGCGTGGCTTTTTGTCCGTCGGACTAGCACACAGACGAGCGGATTTCGGGGTCCGTCGTAGTTACGACGTAAAGATTTGAAGCATGTTTCAAATCTAAAGTACGTCGGATTTGAGGCTAAAAAAAGTACGTTGAAAGTCCGGAGAAGCCCACACACGATCGGATTACCAGCCAGCTTTAGTCCGTCAGCGTCCGTTGGACTTTTGTAGACGAAAAGTCTGACCGTGTGTACGCGGCTTTACCCTTTAACCTCATTCAATGCCAGATTACAGGGAAATTGTTCAAACGTTTGTATCTTTAGTTAACCAGGTATAACTGTAACTCAACCTTTGAGGAACATAATAGGGCTGATTTTCTATAACTGAGTGCAAAATCTGGTGCAGCTGTGCATGGTAGCCAGTTTCTAACTTTAGCTTGTTCAATTAAGCTTTGACAAAAAATCTGGAAGCCAATTGGTCTCTATGCAGAGCTAACCCAGATTTTGCACTCTCCAATTTTAGTAAATCAACCCCAAAGTGTTTATTAATTTGTGGACGCACTGTATGTATGTATGTATGTATTTATGTATGTATATCTCATCTTCATTCTTAATAAGACCAATAAAATAAAAGAGCAATGTGAAAAGGGCCATTCATAAATACCATATATTTTGCTCCATAAGACACGCCTGACCATAGGATGCACCTAGGTTTTAGAGCAGGAAAAAAAGAAAAACAATATTCTGAACCAAGTGGTGTACTAAAATATAACCAGTCCCATGAAATGGAGCCTGACCAGTGCCAATTAAATGCAGCCATACCAGTCCCATTAAATGCAGCCTGAGTTGTGCTCATTAAATGCAGCCTGACCTGTGCCCATTGAATGCACCATAAAATGCAGCCTGACCTGTGCCAGCGACTGGCGAGGATGTCATCACATCTGCCCGTCACTCAGATAGAAGACAGAGCAGCAGGCATGGCCATACTCCATTCCGCCGCTGGGGATGCTGTGTCTTCTGTGAATGACAGGCTTAGCCAGGAGATCGCCAGGCTCACGGGAGATTGCCACCCGCTATTGTGACATGGCAGCATTGACGGGGTGGCCTGGTTGGTATTTGCTCCATAAGATGCTGGCTTTTATCGAACGGCATGCTGGATAACCAATGGCTGTGAGCACTGATCAGTGTATTCTGGCAGACGGGCAGTGCCCCTGTCAGAACGCGATAGCTCAGCGGGGGAGATAACTGTACTAACATTGCTTAATTAGTATGATGAACTCTCTGGGGGTTTTTTCGTTCAGCCCGCTGGGTTGAATTAAAAAACTCCCAGTGTGTACCTAGCATTACAGGAATGTACTGATATAAAAAAAAAACACAATTATTTATGAATGGCTCCTCTTTTATTAACAGGAACATACCAGGGCCTAGTGTGGGATACCAGTGTCCCCTAGACATTATGGGTTTTTTTAAGGGTTTTTGAGGCATGGGGCATGGCCCTGTATATACATATGTGTATGTATACAGGTGCATTTCATAAAATTAGAATATCATGAAAAAATAGTTTATTTCAGTAATTCAATTCAAAAAGTGAATTTTATATAGATGTATTACACACAGAGTGATATATTTCGAGCATTTCTTTTAAATTTTGATGATTATGACTTGCAGCTAGTGAAAACCCCAAATTCATTATCTTAGAAAATAAGAATATTACATAAGACCAATAAAACAAGATTCTTAATACAGGAATGTTGGCTTACTGAAAAGTATGTCCATGTACAGTATAGTGTACACTCAATACTTGGTCAGGGCTCTTTTTGCATGAATTACTGCATCAATGTGGCGTGGCATGGGGGCTATCAGCCTGTGGCCCTACTGAGGTGTTATGGAAGCTCAGGTTGCTTTGATAGTGGCCTTTGATAGTGGACTTCAGCTCATCTGCATTGTTGGGTCTGGTGTCTCTCATCTTCCTCTTGACAGATTCGCTATGGGATTTAAGTCAGGCAAGTTTGCTGGCCATTCAAGCACAGTGCAACCATCATCATTAAACCAGGTTTTCGTACTTTTGGCAGTGTGGGCAGGTGCCAAGTCCTGCTGGAAAATGAAATCAGCATCTCCATAAAGCTGAGAGAAGCATGAAGTGCTCTAGAATTTTCTGCTAGAGGGCTGCACTGACTTTGGACTTGATAAAACACAGTGGATCAACACCAGCATGACATGGCTCCCAGAATCATCACTGACTGTAGAAACCTCCCACTGGACCTCATGCAACTTGGATTCTGTGCCTCTCCACTCTTCTTCCAGACTCTGGGACCTTGATTTCCAAATGCATCAGTCCGTGATGATTTGGGGAGCCATGTCATCTGCTGGTGTTGGTAAACAGACATCATGTTTTTCTTTTTTTTATATCGTCATGATGTTTTTGCCTTCATATCATCAAGTCAGCACTGTTGGCTTAGACAACCATATTACAAGGCATATTACTATGAAATCACGCCACTAAAAACTGCAATATTTTGGCCCCAGTTTACTATGATATTATCCCCTTCAATTCATTATTATACCCTCTCCTTGCAATTTTAGATGCATTGTTTTAAAAAAACAACGGTATAACTTAACTGAATGAACATTGAATGGATAGCTAAACCCAAAAACAAACAATTGGACTATGAGTGAGCCAGTTTAGTGGAATAAACTTTGATGTGGTGTGTCATTATCAATATATGGCCTTCCATGGATGTTTGGTGTGGAGTGTTCTGTGAACGTTTGGAAAAGATCCTGTCGTTCAACCGCTAGTCCTATACAGGCAGTCCCCGAGTTACGAACAGGTTAGGGACTGCCTGTTTGTTCTTAAGTCAGATTTGTTCGTAAGTCGGAAGTGCATGCGCAGAACGGCAGAGACGTCGTTTTCCTATGTTTTACGATGTTCTGTCAAGTAGCCGCGCATGCGCAGACGTCATTTTCCGATGTTTTCTGCTGTTTTCCGATGTGCCCGCAGTCAAAAAGTGACCACGCATGCGCAGAACGTCACACCGCCTCCCGTTCAGAAGTAGGAGTCGTTCGCAATTCGGAGGTTCGTAACTCGGGGACCTCCTCTATTTAGAGAACACAATGCATTGTGGAACAAAAATTATAAGATTGAATGTCAGGGAGGGCAGAAGGGGGCAGATAGACGGGGCAACTTTTCTTAGTAGCAGTAGCTGCTGGTAACCTTTAGAACCAATTCACACTATTTAAGGTGACAGATGTTTACTGCAGTGTAAAGCGTCTGTCACCACAGGGACACACAGGAAAAAATTGTTTTCTATGTGTCCCATTCACACTGCAATGCAGACATGCTGCACTTTATTGCAGCGCACCATACCAAATCGCACCGTAATGTAAGACAGTGCAGCACATCTCCCTATATTGCAGTGAAAGAAGTGTAAGTTTTGAAAGACACACTGCAGGGATGATTTTTAGTAGAAGCAGCCATCTGCAGATAGGACACACACCATTACACATACAGTATCTCAAAAAAGTGAGTACACCCCTCACATTTTTGTAAATATTTTATTATATTTTTTCATGTGACAACACTGAAGAAATTACACTTTGCTACAATGTAAAGTAGTGAGTGTACAGATTGTATAACAGTGTAAATTTGCTGTCCCCTCAAAATAACTCAACACACAGCCATTAATGTCTAAACTGCTGGCAATAAAAGTGAGAACACCCCTAAGTGAAAATGTCCAAATCAGGCCCAAAGTGGCAATATTTTGTGTGGCCACCATTATTTTCCAGCACTGCCTTAACCCTCTTGGGCATTGAGTTCACCAGAGCTTCACAGGTTGCCACTGGAGTCCTCCTCCACGCCTCCATGACAATATCACAGAGCTGGTGGATGTTGGAGACCTTGTGCCCCTCCACCTTCCATTTGAGGATGCCCCACAGATGCTCAAAAGGGTTTAGGTCTGGAGAAATGCTTCGCCAGTCCATCACCTTTACCCTCAGCTTCTTTAGCAAGGCAGTGGTCATCTTGAAGATGTGTTTGGGGTTATCATGTTGGAATATTGCCCTGTGGCCCAGTCTCCAAAGGGAGGGGATCTGTTTCAGTATATCATGGTACATGTTGGCATTCATCTCTCAATGAACTGTAGCTCCCCAGTGCTAGCAGCACTCATGCAGCCACAGACCATGACACTCCCAAAACCACGCTTGATTGTAGGCAAGACACACTCGTCTTTGTACTTACCTGGTTGCCGCTTGACACCATCTGAACCAAATGTTTATCTTGGTCTCATCAGACCACAGGACATGGTTCCAGTAATCCATGTCCTTAGTCTGCTTGTCTTCAGCAAACTGTTTGCGGTCTTTCATCTAGATCATCTTTAGAAGAGGTTTCCTTCTGGGACGACAGCCATACAGACCAATTTGATGCAGTGTGCGCCATACAATTTCATCAGACAGAAGACTAGGGAAAAATTACAACAGCAACACAGAGGAAATTTTCACAGAGATTTTCCTGTCTGGTGAAGTTGAATTAAAACACCCCCCCCCCCCCCCCTTATAGTAAAATGTGACCCATCTGGTATGGTAACAATAAAATGTGGATGTCTAGAATCAGAAAATGTGTGTTCTGCAGATCATAGCATGCAATAATCAGCATTCTGAACACAGTTCCATTATGTGCCTGACACTAGGAGTCAAATAATGAAGTTTATTTACAGTGGGGACGGAAAGTATTCAGACCCCCTAAATTTTTCACTCTTTGTTATATTGCAGCCATTTGCTAAAATCATTTAAGTTCATTTTTTCCTCATTAATGTACACACAGCACCCCATATTGACAGAAAAACACAGAATTGTTGACATTTTTGCAGTTTTATTAAGAAAAACCGAAATAAAAAAAATCTTCTGATCATGATTGAGATGGTTCTACACCTTCATTTGAGTCCAGCTGTATTTGATTATACTGATTGGACTTGATTAGGAAAGCCACACACCTGTCTATATAAGACCTTACAGCTCACAGTGCATGTCAGAGCAAATGAGAATCATGAGGTCAAAGGAACTGCCTGAAGAGCTCAGAGACAGAATTGTGGCAAGGCACAGATCTGGCCAAGGTTACAAAAAATTTCTGCTGCACTTAAGGTTCCTAAGAGCACAGTGGCCTCCATAATCCTTAAATGGAAGACGTTTGGGACGACCAGAACCCTTCCTAGAGCCGGCCGTCCGGCCAAACTGGACTCCAAGATTGTGAGAAATAAGATTCTCTGGTTTGATGAGACCAAGATAGAACTTTTTGGCCTTAATTCTAAGCAGTATGTGTGGAGAACACCAGGCACTGCTCATCACCTGTCCAATACAGTCCCAACAGTGAAGCATGGTGAATGAATGAATGATTTGTAAAGCGCTGCAAATGCAAACTGAATCGCCTCAAGGCACTAAATGCATTTTGTGTTGTCAGTTTCTTAGAAGAGGAAGGTCTTGAGCTTTTTCCTGAAGGCCAGATGGTTTTCTTCCATGCGGATGTGAGTCGGAAGAGCGTTCCATAGCCGAGGTTCTTGGACTGCGAATCTTCGTTCTCCCTTTGCTTTGTAGCGGTATTTGGGAATGAGTTGGAGGTTTTGGTTAGATGGTCGAAGATTGCGATTGGGTGTGTGGGGTTTTATTTTCTCTCAAAGGTTTTGAGGAGCAGAGGGTCTTGAATGTGATCCGATTCTTTACGGTTAGCCAATGTAGGCTCCTCAGGAATGGGGAAACTCCCAGGGTTTTTTTCCTGTTAGCAGTCTTGCTGCCGTGTTTTGGATGACCTGTAGGCGTGCAAGGTGGTGGCAGCATTATGCTGTAGGGGTGTTTTTCAGCTGCAGGGACAGGACGACTAGTTGCAATCGAGGGAAGGATGAATGCGGCCAAGTACAGGGATAGCCTGGACTAAAACCTTTTCCAGAATGCTCAGGACCTCAGACTGGGCAGAAGGTTTACATTCCAACATGACAATGACCCTAAGTACACAGCTAAAATAATAAAGGACTGGCTTCACAACAACTCCATTACTGTTCTTATATGGCCCAGATAGAGCCCTGACTTAAACCCAATTGAGCATCTCTGGAGAGACCTAAAAATGGCTGTCCACCAACGTTTACCATCCAACCTGACAGAACTGGAGAGGATTTGCAAGGAGGAATGGCAGAGGATCCCCAAATCCAGGTGTGAAAAACTTGTTGCATCTTTCCCAAAAAGACTCATGGCCGTATTAGATCAAAATGGTGCTTCTACTAAATACTGAGCAAAGGGTCTGAATACTTAGAACCATGTGATATTTCAGTTTTTCTTTTTTAATAAATCTGCAAAAATGTCAACAATTCTGTGTTTTTCTGTCCATATGGGGTACTGTGTGTATGATTTTAGCAAATGGCTGCAATATAACAGAGTGAAAAATTAAAGGGAGTCTGAATAATTTCCGTCCCCACTGTATGACTAATATGTTGCAGTCGACTTGAGCCGAAGGAGAGCTTGGGACCAATAGTGGATAATCTAGTGACCTGATTCTGGTAATGCCTGCCTTATTAAGCTAATACTAAGGCAGAACCTTTCTAGGAATGGTCAATGGCATCTTCAGGTGTTCACTGCAGCTGGCTAACTTGCAGGTCATGGGTTCCTTCATACAAAGGGATCATAGAGACTAATAACCCTAGTGGTGTTCGAACCAGAGAGTTCATCATTGAACCTGGTAGTCCTAATGATCCCTGTAGAGCACCACACTGAGTATCAGCAGTAAATGTTCCAACCTGACTGAGCTTGGGAAGATTTGCAAAGAAGAATGGCAGAAAATCCCCCGATCTGAGTGTGCAAAGCTTGTTGCATCATACCCGAAAAAACTTGAGGCTGTAATTGTTGAAGCACCTTTTGCAGCAAAGTACGGAGTAAAGGGTCTAAATACTTACTCTAAGTACATGTGATTTCAGTTTTTTCTTTTTAACCACTTTCTGCCCACAATATAGCCGAACGACGGCTAGAACGCAGGCTTACTCTGCCAGGAGGCCATCATATGACGTCCTCCCATGATCGCGCTGCCTGCGCGCCGGCGCCATGCTCTGTCATCGCTAAGTCCTTCAAGCTCAGCTGATCACAGATCGGGGTAAAGGGCCAATCTCAGCGGCCCTTTACCACGTAATCGGGTGTCAAATGACAGCTGATCACGGATGTAAACACCAGCCAGCCGAGAAAAGAAGAGAGCCGATAACCAGCTTGTGTTAAAGGAATATCTACACTGATCATCAGGGCACTGATGATCAATGCAGTCTCAACAGTGCCCACCAGTGCTGCTAGTGCCCACCAGTGCAGCCTATCAGCCTAGTTTTTTTTCCAACATTTTCGGTCTGTTTATGTTTGTTTAGCAAAAAATTAAAACAGTGGTGATTAAATGCCACCAAAAGAAAGCTTTATTTGTGTGAAAAAAAAATGATAAAAATGTTTTATATCGGTACAGTATAGCATGATCGCACAATTGTCATTCAAAGTGTGACAGCGCTGAAAGCTGAAAATCGTTCTGTGCAGGAAGGGGGTAAAGGTGCCCAGTAGGTAAGTGGTTAAAATTCAGCTTTAATACACAAGTTATTAAAAGATTGGGATAAAATACAAATATTCTCTAATCACATTTTTTTTCTAAAGTAGATGAATAGTTGTGCAAGCACATGCTACATAGTTCTAGTTTCTGCCTCACCTGAAGAACTGTTATGGAAAGATAAATGATTACTGCAAGCAACTGCTGTGTTAACATTTGTTTAATACAATGTCAATATTACTGGAAATGTTGAATAAAGAGAGTTTACATTTCATACTACTAAAATCTTTGTAATATTTGAACAACTGATGAGTACATTTATATGCATCGCTCTAGTTTTACAATATAAATTTCTTTTTAAGAACTGCTACATTAAGAAAAATGGGTATTGTAACTAAAATATACTTTGACTTATGCAGGGCCAGATTAAGAGCATCATGGGCCTGGGGCTGAGAATTTCGGTGGGCCTCGGATCTACAGCGACTGCACTTCCAAGTGCACTCTCAGTGCAATTTCAACTGCACTTTGCACTTGTAGTGCAAAGTCTATTTGCCTTTAGTAAATAACCCCCTATGTATTTTTTTAAATAGGGACAGGGAGTTCAGGGAGAAGATTCTCCTCTTGCTGTCACTAGATCCAGTGGATAGGGGAGATGCTGCAGTGGGAAGTGGGAACATGTTACATGTTCCCAAAGGTGAACATATCCTTTAACCACTTTCCTATGGGCACTTTCACCCCCTTCCTGCCCAGACCAATTTTTAGCTTTCAGCGCTGTCACACTTTGAATGACAATTGTGCGGTCATGCATCACTGTACCCATATGACATTTTTATCTTTTTTTTACAGAAATAGAGCTTTCTTTTGGTGGTATTTAAACACCACTTGTGTTTTTATTTTTTGCTAAACATGAAAAAAAGACTGACATTTAATGAAAAAAAAAGTCTTTCTTAGTTTGTTATAAAATTTTGCCATAAGTAATTTATCTTCTTCACTGATGGGCACTGATGATGCAGCACTGATAGGCACCAATGACATGAGGCACCACTGATAGTGATGGGCATTGATGAGGCAGCACTGATGGGCACCAATGAGGCAGCACTGATGGGCATTGATAAGGCAGCGCTGATGAGGCTGCACTGATAGACAGCACCGATGGGCTCTGATGAGCTGCACTGATAGGCAGCACTGATGGGCAATGATAGGTGGCACTGGAACTGATGAGTTGCACTAATTGGAACTGATGAGCTGCTCTGATAGGCGGCACTGACAGGCAGCACGTATGGGCACTGATGAGGCAGCACTATTATGCGGCACTAATGGCCTGCACTGATGGGCACTTATAGGCAGCACTGATGGGTGGCACTGATTAGATGCACTGATAGGCAGCACTGATGGGCAATGGCACTGGCACTGGCACTGGTGGCACTGGCACTGGCGCTGATGAACTGCACTAATGGGCACTGATGGCAGCCCTGATGGGCTCTGATAGGCGGCATTGATGGGCACTTATAGGCAGCACTGATGGGTGGCACTGGCACTGATGAGCTGCACTGATGGTCAATGATAGGTGGCACTGATGAGCTGCACTAATGGGTACTGACAGGCAGCACGTATGGGCTCTTATAAGGTGGCACTGATGAAGCAGCACTATTATGCGGCACGGATGGCCTGCACTGATGGGCACTTATAGGCAGCACTGATTGGCGGCACTGATAGGTGGCACTGGCATTGATTGGATGGCACTGATAGAGGGCGCTGGCACGGAAAGGTGGCACTGATGAGATGCACTAATGGACACTGATAGGTGGCACTGAGCTGCACTGATAGGTGGCACTGAGCTGCACTGATAGGTGGCACTAGCAATGAAAGGGGGCACTGATGAGATGCACTGATGGGCATTGATAGGTGGCACTGAGCTGCAATGATAGGTGGCACTGATAGAGTGCACTGGCACTGAAAGATTGCACTGATGAGAAGCACAGATGGGCTGGCTGCCTGCACTGATATAGCCGCGCCGCCCCCCCCCCCCCAAAAAAAGTTAACCACTTCAGCCAGTACTGGTACACACTTCTTCTGCACAACAATTAAGACTTATCTGTTTGACAGTGACTTCCCCAGCGGGCCAGCGCTCATCGCTTACTTACTTGAAGTTTTGTACATCCTTCCTTCTCCTGGCTCTCACAGCACTTCTTTTAGCAATCGAACCTCACAGGACGACGGAGAAGGTCTCTGGATGACGTCACGCTGGCCGGGACATCAAGCTCCACCTCCAGGGGAGGAGCACGCTCAGCCTCGGCTCACTGGCACCGCCCACGCCACAAGAGGCTCTGCTCTGCATGATAGCCACGGCCCGGCGCCCGTGATTAAATGTTGTTCAGCTGACTGACTCAATGGGTCTATAAATGAGGCAGCTGCCTGCTGGACAATGTCAATGTATTATATAGCGGCGGATGGCCGGGCCCTGGTGAGAGAGTTTGGGCCTATATTATGATGGGGGCTTGGAGCTGCAGCTCCAAAAGCCCCTATGTTAATCCGGCCCTGGACTTATGCCGCGAACAAAAAAAAAGACTGATGAGAGCTTTTGGTCGGAAAATGCGACCGTGTGTATGCTCCATCGGACTTTTGCTGGCCGAATTCCAGCCAGCAAAAGATTGAGAGCATGTTCTCAATTTTTTGGTTGGAAAAAGTTCAGATCGGAAATTCCGATCGGCTGTAGCAATTCCAACGCGCAAAATTCCTACGCATGCTCGGAAACAATTTGACGCATGCTCGGAAGCATTGAACTTCATTTTCTCGGCTCATCGTAGTGTTGTACGTCACCGCGTTCTTGGCGGTCGAAACTTCAGCAAACTTTTGTGTGACTGTGTGTATGCAAGTCAAGCTTGAGCGGAATTTCGTCAGAAAAACCATCCAAGATTTTCCTGACAGAAAATCCGCTCGTGTGTACGCAGTCACAGTCAAAGTAAATTTAAAATGTAGAATTATAGATTACATTGTAATATTACTAAGGATGAGCCGAACATCCCCTGGTTCGGTTCGCACCAGAACATCCAAACAGGCAAAATATTTGGACGAAAAACAACAAACACCGCTAAATGTGATACGAACATGAAAAATCAAAAGTGCTCATTTTAAAGGCTTATATGCAAGTTATTGTCATAAAAAGTGTTTGGGGACCCGGGTCCTGCCCCAGGGGACATGTATCAATGTAAAAAAAAAAAAAGTTTTAAAAACAGACGTTTTTTCAGGAGCAGCGATTTTAATAATGCTTAAAGTGAAACAATAAAAATGAAATATTCCTTTAAATATCATGCCTGAGGGGTGTCTATAGTATGCCTGTAAAGTGGTGTAATTTTCCCGTGTTTAAAACAGTACCACAGCAAAATTACATTTCTAAAGGAAAAAAGTCATTTAAAACTGATCGTGGCTGTAATGCATTGTCTGGTCTCGGCAATATAGATAAAAAATGAATTGAAAAAAACGGCATGGGTTACCCCGAACCAAAAATTTAAAAAACAAATTGCGTGGGGGTCCCCCCAAAATCCATAACAGGCCCTTCAGGTCTGGTATGAAAATTAAGGGGAACTCTGCGCTAAATTTTTTTAAAAAATGGCGTAAGGGTCCCCCGCAAAATCCATAGCAGACTCTTATCCAAGCATGCAACCTGGCAGGCCGCAGGAAAAGACTGGAGATGAGAGAGCGTCCCCTCTCCTGAACCGTACCAGGCCACATGCCCTCAACATTGGGAGGGTGCTTTGGTGTAGCCCCCCAAAGCACCTTGTCCCCATGTTGATGGGGACAAGGGCCTCATCCCCACAACCCTTGCCCAGTGGTTGTAGGGGTACGCGGGCGGGGGGCTTATCGGAATCTGGAAGCCCCCTTTAACAAGGGGAACCCTAGATCCCGCCCCCCATGTGAATTGGTATGGGGTACATCTTACCCCTGCCATTTCACAAAAATAGTAAAAAAGACAGGAGACACTTTGGGAAAAGTTCTTTATTAAGAAATTAAAAAAAATAAAAATATCCTGCGATGTCCATTCATCTTCTATCACTGACGAAAAAATAAAAAAAATAAAAACTGGAACAGCTCCGCCTCCATGGGAGGCTTCTGCCGAGTGACGCTTCCTCTTGGTGACAGCATTTATATGGCTGAGGGCGGGGCCACCTGGTGACGTAAACGGGTGACCCCACCTCCCTCTGTCGCCTCATGACATCAGAGGAAGGCGAGGTCACCTGTTTCTGTCACCAGGTGGCCCCGCCCTCAGCCGTTTTTTTTCAATGAGTTTTATCTATATTGCTGAGACCCGACAATTCATTACAGCCGTGATCAGATTTATATGACTTTTTTCCTTTAGAAATTTAATTTTGCTGTGGTAATGTTCTAAACACTGGAAAACTGCACCACTTTACAGGCATACTATAGACACCCCCCCAGGCACGATATTTAAAGGAATATTTAATTTTTATTGTTTCACTTTAAGCATTATTAAAATCACTGCTCCCGAAAAAACGTCTGTTTTTAAAACTTTTGATACATGTCCCCTGGGGCAGGACCAGAGTCCCCAAACACTTTTTATGACAATAACTTGTATATAAGCCTTATAAATGAGCACTTTTGATTTTTCATGTTAGTGTCCCATAGACTTTAAAGGTGTTCTGCGGCTTTCGAATTTGCCACGAACACCGCAACCAAAGTTCGGCCCAAACTTATGCTCGGGGCGAACCGTTCGCCCATCCCTACATATTACATGTAACAGCAAACATCACTATAGCACACAGTAATACATCAGCTGACAGTTCCCTATGACAGTACTGGTAGCACTAGTCGATCCCAGGGACAGAGGAGAGAACTTTGTTGACAGTGGTGAGATCTTACAGCTACCTTCAATAGGATGCGGGTTGGTCATTGTTGCCACAGAGATAAAAAGCAAGACAGCAGGATCTCATTAAGGACTGGCAGTGTTTATTAATTTCATGTGGCTGTTGAACAGCTTCCTTGCTGTTCAGTTCTTTTCCACATTTTATATCTCTTTTGTCAGTTTTATGTTTAATTCCAGTCTTGTAGTCTTGTTGGGCATTTATATTTGCATGTCTTATTTGTGCAATGTTAATTTATTTTGAGCTGAGCTTGTTTATCTAAATATTACACGTCATCTTAGGCCCCTTTCACACTTATACGACTTCAAAGTCGCACGATTTTACCGCGATTTCGCGGGCGCGATTTTACCGCGATTTGCCGCGATTTTACCGCAATTTGGGAGCAGTACTACTTGGCCACGTTTTTGGCATTAACAAATGAAAACATGCAGTAGTTGGTATGAATCATATGGGGGAACTCCATGCCAAGTTTTAAATAAAAAAACTGGCGTGGGTTCCCCCCAGGGGCATACCAGGCCCTTAAGTCTGGTATGGATTGTAAAGGGGAACCCCCTACGCCGAAAAATCCGCGTGGGGGTCCCCCCAAAATCCATACCAGACCCTTATCCGAGCACGCAGCCCGGCCGGTCAGGAATGGGGGTGGGGACGAGCTAGCGCCCCCCCCCTCCTGGACCGTACCAGGCCGCATGCCCTCAACATGGGGGGTGGGTGCTTTGGGGCATGGGGGGGCGCAGTGCGGCCCCCCCACCCCAAAGCACCTTGTCCCCATGTTGATGAGGACAAGGGCCTCTTCCCGACAACCCTGGCCGTTGGTTGTCGGGGTCTGCGGGCGGGGGGCTTATCGGAATCTGGGAGCCCCCTTTAATAAGGGGGCCCCCAGATCCCGGCCCCCCACCCTATGTGAATGAGTATGGGGTACATGGTACCCCTACCCATTCACCTATGGAAAAAAGCGTCAATAAAAAACACAGTACACACATTCTGACTTCGGGGGTCCTCTTCCGACTTCGGGGGTCTCTCCGCCGTCTCCTCCCGGTATCCGCATCTTCTGCCGGCTCCTCCGCTATCTTCTGCAGCTCAATTGCTAGCGGTGGTCCGGACTTCTGCCTTCTTCTATTCTTCCAGAGATGTTGACACGATGCTCTCTCCAGCCAGAATGGTCTCTGTGCGCTCCGCAAGGGACTTATATAGGCGGTGGCCCCGCCCCCTTATGAGGTCACTGTCCCGGGGCATGCTGGGACTGTGCCGTCATAAGGGGGCGTGGTCATCACCCGGTGACCACGCCTCCTAAAACGTCACAGACCCAGCATGCCCAGGGACTGTGACGGCATAAGGGGGCGGGGCCACCGCCTATATAAGTCCCTTGCGGAGCGCACAGAGACCATTCTGGCTGGAGAGAGCATCGTGTCAACATCTCTGGAAGAAAAGAAGAAGGCAGAAGCCTGGACCACCGCTAGCAATTGAGCTGCAGAAGATAGCGGAGGAGCCGGCAGAAGATGTGGACACCAGGAGGAGACGGCAAGGAGACCCCCGAAGTCGGAAGAGGACCCCCAAAGTCGGAAGAAGACCCCAGAGCTGCCTAATAAATTATTTTAAAAACCTGTGTACTGTTTTTTTTATTGACGCTTTTTTTCCCTAGGTGAATGGGTAGGGGTACCATGTACCCCATACTTATTCACATAGGGTGGGGGGCCGGGATCTGGGGGCCCCCTTATTAAAGGGGGCTCCCAGATTCCGATAAGCCCCCCGCCCGCAGACCCCGACAACCAATGGCCAGGGTTGTCGGGAAGAGGCCCTTGTCCTCATCAACATGGGGACAAGGTGCTTTGGGGTGGGGGGCCACACTGCGCCCCCCATGCCCCAAAGCACCCCCCCATGTTGAGGGCATGCGGCCTGGTACGGTCCAGGAGGGGGGGGCGCCAGCTCGTCCCCACCCCCATTCCTGACCGGCTGGGCTGCGTGCTCAGATAAGGGTCTGGTATGGATTTTGGGGGGGACCCCACGCCGATTTTTTGGCGTAGGGGGTTCCCCTTAGATCCATACCAGACCTAAGGGCCTGGTATGCCCCTGGGGGGGAACCCACGCCGTTTTTTTCATTTAAAACTTGGCGCGGCGTTCCCCCTCTGGATTCATACCAGACAGCTGTCAGCACTGTCTGTCGCTCATCGGGAAAGGAAAGAAAAGTTTTCCTTTCCCGAATAGCGAGCCAGGCTTGTGCTTACAAAGTCGTACTGAAGTCGTGTCTATATTATTCAGGCACGACTTGCATGCTACTTCAGGGTTTAACATTGAGGTCTATGGAGTACAACTCGCATAGAAGTTGGACCAAAGTAGTGCAGGGACTACTTTCAAGTCGGCACGACTTAAAGTCGTGCCAGTATGAATGGTAGTCATTGAAAATCATGGAGAATGACTTGTCATACGATTTTGCAGTACAAAATCGTGGGACAAGTCGTATAAGTGTGAAAGGGGCCTTACTGAATGTTGTGTTCCATCTAAAATGACTTTCACCTTGTCAGAACAATTGTGTTTGGTAAATTGGCTGCACACATAGGTAAAATTCCACCCACATATCCGTTTTAATAACCCCGGCCGAAGGGTGAGAGAACAAGGCAGTTGTCATAAATTCAGAGCTAAAGAATGCCCAAATTCAAATAGATTTCCTTTCCCGTCCTCTTGCAATAATGAAGAGTATCATATGCTAGGCACAGGAAAACAGTGCCATCTCATAGAGATTTAAATAAAGTAGCATTCATGTTTAGTGTCTTCAAGGAGAGTGAAAATAGTGCAAACTAATGGATTTTGGCAGAGGATAGTCTCCTTGAAGGCAGAGAAAGAGCCTGGAAAATCATGCTAGAAGATTATGCCTAGCATTCTGGCTGAATGAAGTGGATATATCATATTTGCAGTGTGGTATGAGGCGTGTTGACTTTTTCTAATGGGGTGCAGTGCACTCAAAGCATTGGGTTGTAATGTATGTGCAGTATAAAGTGTCACCGCATGAGGTGTCCTGCGTGCAGTGTGAGACATGCAATGTTCAATGTCCTGCAGCGTGAAATGTGCTCAATGCAATGTTTTGTAGAGTGAGGTGTACTCAGTGCAATGTTCTGGAGTGTGAAGTATGCTTGGGTAACGTTTGGTGGTGTGAGGTGTATTGGGTGCCGTATGCTGGAGTTTGAGGTTTCCAGGATGTATGGTCCTGAAGCGAGAGGTATCCAGCAATGCACTATAATGTATAATGTGAGGCAGTGCAACTTGCAGACTCAGGCAGTTATCATGTGTCCATACTGCATTAATGGAAAAAGAGAAGAACCCCAACCAGCCTGCACAGACTGGGGAATATGCTACATTCCTACTGGCAGCAAGAAAAAATATATGGACAATCTCTTTCAGCTTCCCATCCTGTGAGTGTCCCCAGTTCTAACCTGACAGACCCATCCACACAAGATAGGTATTTGCACATTAGGGAGGGAGTTATCGATTGCTACCACGGTGTACCACCTGTTCTTGGACACCCACTCTGTGTCCCTGCAGGAGTGAATTAAACCTGTATATGTACTGGTGACCACTGTTCCAAAAACAGAAAGTAAATGGCAATCCTAAAGTTTAGAGTTGTCATGAGAACAGGAGGAACAAAAAAAATCTTCTAACAAGGACAAATATGCTGGTGAAAACCTGATATGAGAATTCCATTCACTTTTGGGAGATTTCCTCTCACTTCTTGCAACTTTAAGACAGGACACAGAAAGCAAAATTAGCCTTAAGAGGTTTTAACCCTTCCCTACTCTATCCAAAACTTAAAAAAAAAAAAAACTATATCCCTCACACATCAATAATATCCCATCCTGTTTAGGCCTCACAATATCTACCAATCTTAGGCCTCATTCTGTTAACAACCCATACTATTTAAACACATGTAATGTCACTTAAGATGAGAATTATACTTGTGAAATGAGTGCTGTCATTTTTCCAAAGCAGGTTAGAAAGTGAAAATAAAGGACTGATTGCTTGCATTATTAAGCTTCTTAAACTTCTTTAACTTCTTTTTCCTAACATTTTTGCTGAAAAAACACTTCATGCAATTTAGGAGTCTCAACTTCATCGGCTGCCTACCCCTTATGGCACAGTGACTTACTAAGCAGTTAGGCAAGGACATAGATGACAATAAATTTTGATTTTTTTTTTTTAATAGTTACATTGCAGCCTGGACAAGGTCAGCAAGATGTTTAAGCTGCAGTATGGTTTTTAAAGTTGTCTAGCCTAACAATCTGATTTCACATTGTGCTAAATTCAATTTGTTGTATCACTCTATTTTGGGCATACTGAAATTGTTACCTGTGCAGGAGATTGAAGGAAGCATTGAGCTCCATAAGGTTTTCAAAGTGATGTAAACTGTCAGGCTGTAATTCAACCAACTCATTTAGAGATAAATCAAGCTTAAGGATTCTAAAGAGAGAGAAATCAGTATGTCATTTTTTGACTTGTTTGTACTTTTTGAAATACTAGCAAAAAATATACAAAATATAAAAAAAAAGCCTTAATTTTAGTTATAAAGACTTTTCCCACACTTTATACTGAAAGCACAAATGTTAATATTACTAAAATAAGCAGATCTTCATTTTTATGATATTTATAGTAAC
This sequence comes from Lithobates clamitans, assembly GCA_037952925.1. Taxonomy (NCBI): domain Eukaryota; kingdom Metazoa; phylum Chordata; class Amphibia; order Anura; family Ranidae; genus Lithobates; species Lithobates clamitans. The sequence goes on from JBBGZY010001277.1 coordinate 3,430,286, forward strand.
ACTAGCTGTTCTAAAACTGCAGCATGCCGGAAAAACATTTTTCTATTTTGTAAATCTTTCTGCCTGTAATATATTCAGAACACAACATAATTCTGGAAGACAATACTACAAAAGAAAGTCTTAGGTTCCTCTCCCCCCCAAAAAATGTATGTATTGCTTTGCATATGGGGTAACCAGCTTCAAGAACTGAAAAAAGAACAGTTGTCAGGTTCCCTGCTTGGAAGCTATTGTTGTGTTTATTCTCATTTGATACTTGCTCAGCTTGATTTGGTTCTAGTTTATGCCTTCTGTCAATCATGTGTCCTAACCCTCTGCCTTATTCTTTACCCTACTACATTTTTCCAATGCCTGTCCAGAACTAGTTTGTTACTGTGCCACAATTTAATACGCTACCTAAGTCTATCAGTTGTTGCCAACAAAGAAAACCCAAGGGCTTCATCCTGAAAGGTGACCTGCAGCTGAACTTATTATACCTTTAGGTGAAGACCAGGAACCTCTAGGGCAGCAGTTCTCAACCTGTGGGTCACGACCCCTTCGGGGGTCGAATGCAGATATGCCAGGGCTTGCAGACTCCCGGGCTGTTCCAGCAGTCTGCGCCACTGTCCTAGCCTTTTCATGGCCACCCAGCAGGGCCGTACCTGGAGTCTTTGGCTGCACAGCTAGGCTGTTCCTGGAGCCTGCGGCCGCCGATTCGGTTCATGGCATGGCTGGGGGGCAGAGACCAGAGACAGTTGAATGGTGAGGAACGTGAAGTGGGAGGGGATGAAAGAGACCCTATCTCCTGATTTCGGCAAAGGTGTCACTGCTGTGAGACAACACGGAGCCAGAGACACAGTGAGTAACACTGCCTTCGATTATAGCTGCCATTAAAAGTCCCCTCTACAGTTCTCAGATCAGCAGATGACCTTGATCAAGAGCACCTAGGATGGCTGATCAGAACTCCCCCCAGCACTGCCACTGATTCTCTCCTCCCCATACATGGAAGAGAGAGGAAAAGAGGGGAAGGAACAAAGAAAAAGGGAGAGAAAGAATTAGAGAAAGAAAAAGAAAGATGGATATGGAGAAAAAAAAAGAAATTAGGAGAGAGAGTGATAAAAGGGAAAGAAAGGAGAACAAAGAGAAAAAGAGTGGTATATCCAAAAATGTACCAGAAGGGGTTTTAATACTGTACGAGTGGAAGGGACTCAGGGAGCACTAAATGTCCGGGGGTTAGGGGCGCAAATTACTTGTCTTGCCTTTGGTGCTGACAACCCATGCTACGAAAATAATTTTATTGTTGGGGTTCCCCACAACTTGAGAAATTTTATCGAGGGGTCACGGCACTAGAGGGTTGAGAACCACTGCTCTAGGGCTTGGGTTAGCAACACACAAGATTTCTCTCATTCAGACCTGTGGGTTGAACGAAAGAAATGAATAGATTTCCCCTTTGATGCCAAACAGTGTGGATGGAGGAATCTCCCCTGCTGGCTATTGTAATTTAACAAAGTTTAATATGGCCATCATAAGAGGATTGCCCTTCGCCACTTGTTGGTGATAAAAAGGAAAATCTTGACAGACAAAAACATATCATGCAAAATTAAAAGCTCCGCTTAAAGTGGAACTAAACCCACTGATTTAATTGTTTGCCTAAATCATTTACATTCAAGGCATGGTGTGAAAGATAAATGTCACAGTTGCTTTTTGTTTCCAACCGAACTGTCAAGCCATTAAATGGCTGTTGGCATAACTGATCACATGTGCAGCACCATGGCAACAGCAGAGAGTGATTGACCAATACAATGCATTCTAACAAAATGTAGTGGTCTGAAACAGAACTCTGTGCAAATATATCAACATCAACATTTAATCCAGTTATAAGTTCATTAAAAAAAATCTTAAATAAACTTTACAATACTGCTAGCATTTTTTTACATCTTAAAAATATTTTATTTTGCTGTTTCATAATCCCTACATCTACGCCAGCAACATAGGGGTTGATTTATTAAAACTGGAAAGTGCAAAATCTGGTGCAGCTCTGCATAGAAACCAATCAGCTTCCATTTTTTTCAAGTTTAAAGTGTAACTTTATCCATAACAACTTGATAAAAATAATGTAATTTTTTTTGGAAAATTATTTTTAAATTAGAGTTTTTTTAGACATAAGAAACTATACAAACAATAAGAACAAATACATCCCGTTGTTTAGCAAGAAACATATACAGTGGAACCTTGGATTTCGAGCATAATCCATTCCAGGAGAATGCTTGTAATCCAAAGCACTCGCATATCAAAGCGAGTTTCCCCATAGAAGTCAATGAAAACTAAGATAATTTGTTCCGCATTGATTTCTATTGCATGCAATACCGCATGTGGCCAGAGGTGGGGGGGCGCCGGAGAGCCTCAGAAATACTCGAGGACAGCTCAGCTGAACTCGAAAACCCTCGGAACGGTTTGGAAACACTCAGGAACTGAGTATTTCTGGAACGGCTCCGAACCCTTCAGAGCACCTCTGGCCAAATGCGGTACTCCACACCCCATTGGCTTGAATCCTGCTCGTTTTGTGAGACAACACTCGCAAACCGAGTCAGGATTTTTAAAATAAGTTGCTCGTCTTTCTAAATGCTCATTAACCACGTTACTCGTATACCAAGGTTCCTCTGTACATTCCACATTAATAACTATGCTACCAAAATTAGTGTGTGCATATATTCTGCTATATTGTATCTAGCTGTATAAACCTAGCAATTATACATTTTGAGTGCAAACAATTGTTTTGTTTTTTTTTTACTTGGCGGTAATGGCATAAAAATGGCAAGGTTATTTAAGGAAAAACTTACTTTTCAGGGAACAATGTAACTGGGAACTTATCCCTGAAAGAAATACAATTGTATAGTTATTTTCAAAAGGAATATTAAATTTAAGTTTAATTTTTATCATATATTGGCCAAATTTGAGAAATACAACTTTCTAGCACCATAATCATATGGTTAAATAATAGTGGCCCAGAAGAACAGTTCCCTATAGATATGCATTGACTACTGTACCCTAAACAGAAGGATGTTCTGCAATGCCTGTCAGGGGCAAAGTGACTCAGTGTGTTGGTCCCAAGGAAAGGATATAATCTGATATCCAATATCAGATATGGCAGTTGTCTCTCCTGGAAACTCTTAGCCACCTTTCATAATGATCATGTCCCCTTAGGACAGGAAAAGACTTCTAAGTTAGTGAATCAGTTGCACTGACCCTGCATTCCGCCTGAAATTGAGAGTTTTTGCCACTCTTGCCCACGCTGCATCCAGAGGAAAACGTTGCCCTCTAGAGCAGCCAATGGGTTATTTCCAAATTGAAGGACCTATGAAGTTGGTGTGCATTGTCTTTTTGGATCTGGAACCTGATATGAGTGGACAGAGAAATATCCTGGTGGTGATAGACCATTTCACCTGTTACCCCCAGGCTTTTCCAACAAAAGATCAGCGAGCATCCACACAGTGTGTGTGTGTGTATATATATATATATATATATATATATATACGCACAAACACACAGCATTTAGCTCTTCCCCATAAGCCATGGTCTAAAAGGTGGAAACTTTGCCCCTTAGAGACAATTTTCAGGTACTCCTGTGAGAGTAGGTTTCATATTATCTCATTTGTGAATTGTTATTATTGCAACTTCTATGTGCTATTGTTTAGGCCTATCATCACTGTTATTTACTTTGCCAGGTGTGTCGCCCAAATAAATATATTTTCCTCCAACTTTCATGTGTTAGAGGGTATAGTAGGGTCGTTGTTACTAGGAACCAGGAAACCTAATTATTCAGAAGCTCCTTTGGGGGTAGCACTTAAAGTGGCTCGTTTGGAAGTCCAGGAGATGACCTTAGCCACAGAACAATGGTTGTTTGTGTTGGCCTTGATGTGTCAGTGGGTACAGCATTGCCAGCATTGACATAAGCCTACATGTGGCTTTCTTTCCTCATTGCCCACAGCTAAATACAGAATCAAAAGGGGTGAAAGAAGGATAAGTGTGTGCTGCTAGGGAGGGGCATTAAAGTTAACCTGTTTTTCCCTGCATGGACAAAGCACTTGTTCACTCCAAGTACAAGCACAACAAAATGATGGAAAATGCCTTTATCACATTGCACTTTTCTTTACTGGACTCGGTGAGCCCCTCCAACTTTAACTTCCCTAACTTAAAGATCATTCCCACTAACAGTGGCTCAGCATCTAATAATGGTTCTCTCATTGTTTTTTGGATTAGGAGAGATAGGTGTAGTGCTCATTTCAAAGAACATGAGGCATCCAGTTTGCACCAAAATTTACAGGGGCTCCACAGGTGCACAATAAAGTATTACAGAATCAACACTGGTAATTTCAAGCACTTTTCAGTGTCTGCATTTACCCGCAGGAATATTTTGCAAAAGTTCCAGACCCAACAGACAAGAGGTATGTGTGTTGTAATAGTATAATGTTCTTTATTACCTAAACTGTTAATGATCAACTGTCATAATAATGTGCAAAAAAAATTAACTCTTAACATGAATGTTTTGAGTCTTTACCATCACTCCTTGTTAGACTGTAGAAAACCAACCTGGAGTCTAAAGATCCAAATTCAAAATCAAAAGCAAGGTCCTTTATTCTGGACATCTTTAATGTAACACAGTAATAAGGTCCAGGCTCTGCCACATTCCATGCTACAGGTAGACTATCCAATATGGTAGCTCGGTCTTCAACAAACCGACGTTTAATCATATGCTCCATAAGAATAACTGTAAGAAAAATTATTTCAAAATTTGAATGTTATAATCAATACATAAGAGTCAAAACAGCTTAAAGCTGAACCAAGGGATTAAAAATAAATACCCTTTTAGTGGGGACCTCCTGCACTGCAAGGGTTAAATGTACATTAATTCTAGGGGTAGAGGAATAAGATTTAATACTTATCTTATTCCTCACACCCCTAGCAGCCAGTGCTTACCTCTTTTCTTTGACATTGCTGCTTTTAGGTTCACCACACATATTACAATCTGTATAATCATCTTTAGATCTACTAAAGACTATGCAGGGAAAGGGCCTGATTGGATATAGATTGATTAGATCATCCTTTTTCAACCAGGGTGCCTTCACGTTTCTTCAGGGGTGCCTTGGTTAAATGCCTAAAAATTGCCCAAAAAATGTATACATGCCAGTGGGTGGATTAAGACTAGTAAAAATTAATATAGTTGCGCTAGTGAAAAAGTAGAAACTGTAAACATTAAATACTATTGACATAAATAACTCAATATTAGATACAAGGTTGTGCACCTTTACATCAAAAAAAACGTGCCAACGTAAATTAGAAAAAAGTCCATAACCAAACAAGCATGGAAGTGAAATAGTGAAATATTAAATGAAAAAAGTCCAAAGGATGAAAACAAATTTCAAAGTGATGAGTGATGCAAATATTCATAAAGTGCCAAGTGCATTGATGAGACCTCCACCTATGACAAACACTGCCGCTTACCAGAGAGCGATGATCCCTTGTTACAGGGGACCACGCTAAGCAGATGGCTGTACCCCAGCCCGGGATCTCACAGGCAGACACCAAATGTCTCAATGTCCAGAGGGATCCTCAGCATCGATCACAGTAAAGTGATGTACTCCAGTTGACAGGTGTAAAAACGGCAAAACAGATAGCATGAAAGCCGGCCGGCTTCGGAATCAGCCCGTATCTTTCGGGATCGGAACGTACAGTGGTGACGTCAGGACGTGGCTCCTCCTCCCTACGTCGTTTCGTCACTATCGGATGTGGGGACGTGGATTAAGACTGCCTTTAGTTACACAAAGCCACAGGTTTTCATTGTGCACCATTACGACCTTCTAGCTGCCAGCGCCCCAACAAGCAATTATGTCATTATTTGATAAGGAGGATATGGGTCGCTTTCCCAGTGACCCTTCCCCACTCCATCAGCACTGGGGTTCACATTAGCTTAGCGATGGGGAGAAAATGAGGAAGAAGAAAGCCCTAGACTAGTCAGCACCAGTATGCAAAGTTGAATTATAAAAACACCTGTAATGTTGGGTGTCATATGTGTGTGGATGTTGCTGCATTATGTAAAACTATTAGAATATTTTTTTTAAATTTAGAATGGGGTGACTCAAGACTGTCCATAATTTTAAAGGGTGCCTTGACTGAAAAAAAGGTTGAGAAACACTGGATTGGATTTAGTAGGTCCACATATTTTAGAGTTTTGGTAAATCTAAAGTTGATTGTAAAAAGATATTACGGTCAGACTGTAATGTGTACGGTAACTCTTAGCGGGCCTTTGCCAACCTTATGTACAATGTTATTGTACGTGATGAAGTCTGAATGCAACTGCCAGCTGGAGAGCTGAAGAGAGGAGGCTTTGGGGGGCCTGGCTGCACAGCATGGCCAAAGGCAGCTATTAAGTTTAATATTTTGCTTCACAATCATTTTCCGACCAAACTGTTAAATCCACATACAAACATATAGGTAATATAACAGTCTAAAATTAACTAAAATTAGGGTGAAACTCTAGTTGCAGTGATTTTCCAGATGATTAATTTTCAAGACGATTCATGTAACAAATATTGGCTACGTATGACAGATTGATATTAAGTTGGTTGCCTTACTGCAGTATTAGGCATTGCAACAATCTAATCCTAACAGTAAGCTGCAATATGGGTGTTGCAGAACTTACTTTGACACAGGTATTCATATTTCCACAAATGACAATTCCAAAAGCAACATGAAAATCTTCATCAGTGAATTTTAAAATTCATTATTTCTGTGATAATAAATCAAACTTATAGGAGCCTCTAGACATGAAAAACACGCCAAATATTTAGTCAATAATTTTATATGGTGTCAATTCTTAATAAAAGCCTTGGCTTACCTAAAACTGAAATGGAAACACAACTCAATGCGGAGTATCTTTTCTGTCGCCCTGTATGCAGTTATAAGGTTTACTGTTGCTAGGAGTCATGGCACAACTGGGAGGGGCTCTGCAAGATATAGCTAAGCTGTTAAATATTGACACAGATTTCACAACAAACCATAGGCTTAACTACTTAATTTGCAAGGAATATGTTTAACTAGCAAGTTCTGGTTTGGCAACCTTGTGTTGTCCAGTCTTCATAATATACACACCAGCAACAAAAATTAATACAATATATTAAAACAGGGAAAGACAAATATATTAACACAGGGCAAGCCACTTCAACATACAGTACATTTTTATTTAGAAGCATAAAATCTAAAATGGAACTCAAGGTCGAATTAATCATTGTGTTTCCCTCCCCCCAAGGCAAAATGCTGCACAAAATAATACAAAGTAACCTTTAGAAAAAAAAATAAGTAAATATACAGTGCCTTGAAAAAAATATTCATACCCCTTAAAATGTGCCACATTTTGTCATGTTGCAACCAAAAACATAAATGTATTTTATTGGGATTTTATTTGATAGACCAACACAAAGTGGCACATAATTGTGAAGTGGAAGGAAAATGATTTTCAATTTTTTTTTACAAATAAATATGTGAAAAGTGGGGCGTGCATTTGTATTCAGCCCCCCTGAGTCAATACTTTGTAGAACCACCTTTCACTGCAATTACAGTTGCAAGTCTTTTGGGTATGTCTCTACCAGCTTTACACATCTAGAGAGTGAAACTTTTGTCCATTCTTCTTCGCAAAATAGCTCAAGCTCTGTCAGATTGGATGGAGAGCGTCTGTGAACAGCAATTTTCAAGTCTTGCCACAGATTCTCAATTGGATTTAGGTGTGGGCTTTGACTGGGTCATTCTAACACATGACTATGCTTTGATTTAAACCAGGGATATGGAATTAGTGGACCTCCAGCTGTTGTGAAACTACAAGTCTCATCATGCCTCTGCCTCTAGGTGTCATGCTTGTGGCTGTCAGAGTCTTGCCATGCCTCATGGAACTTGTAGTTCTGCAACAGCTGGGAGGTCCGCTAATTGCATATCCATTCCATTGTAGCTCTGGCTGTATGTTTAGGGTAGTTGTCCCGCTGAAAGGTGAACCTCTGCCCCAGTCTCATGTCTTTTGCAGACCCTAAGTGCCGGTTCACACAGGGGCGACTTGTCAGGCGACCTAGTCGCCTGACAAGTCGCCTCCCGTTCTGTGCTACGGAACCGTTCTAATAGGAGCGACGCAAGTCGCTCCGACTTAGAAAAAGGTTCCTGTACTACTTTGGGGGCGACTTGCATAGACTTCTATGCAGAAGTCGTTTTGCAAGTCGCCTCGGAAGTCGTTTGCAGGTCGCCTCGCTGAGGCGACCTGCAAGTCGTGCCGCCCCTGTGTGAACCGGGGCTTACAGGTTTTCTTTCAAGATTGCCCTGTATTTGACTCCATCAATCTTCCCATCAACTCTGACTAGCTTCCCTGTCCCTGCTGAAGAAAAGCATGGTGTATTCAGGGGGATGTGCAGCGTTTGTTTTTAGGCCAAAAAGTTCAGCTTTGGTCTCATCTGACCAGAGCACGTTCTTCCATATGTTTGCTGTTTTCCCCACATGGCTTCTCGCAAACTGCACATGGGACTTCTGATGGATTTTTTTCAACAATGGCTTTCTTCTTGCCACTCTTCCATAAAAGGGCAGATTTGTGGAGTACACAACTAAGTCTGCTTTTACACTGGTGTGTCGGCGGTAAAACGGCGCTATCTTTAAAATCTGACTTTGATTGACAGCAGCAGGAGTCAATGGAGCCGCTGCTGTGTCTCAGCCAATCAGGAATGAGAATTTCGGACAGCTGAAACACTCGTGGACATCGCTGGACAGATAGGGACCTCAGGTAAGTATTCGGGGGGCACAGGAAGCTTTTCATCTTAATGCATAGAAGGCATTAAGGCATTCACACAGTGAATAAGCATAGATTTTAATTCTTACATTAACAGCCTTTTGAGCTGAATGTTTGATTCCAGTATTTCACAAGTGGAAAGTGCAAAACAGAGGAAGAGTTGCCAAATTGGAAATGTAAATTAAGGTTCAAATTTTGTTAACAGGAGAGAACCAATTTTGTGGCTGACTAGACAATGCTGTTGGCAAAGTCCTGAACAAAGTTCAATTTACTTCATGCCAAAACAAACTCAATAATGATATTACCCTATATACATAAATATGTTTCAACACTGCAAAGATCATGTAAATTACTTACAAATCATCAACTTCAAATTTGTAGAAGAAAAAAAAAGCTGTGTAGGTACTAAACCACTGCATCTATATTGGTTTGGACAGTTTCTTTGGGAATCCATTAGGTTGCACACTATACACACATACATTATAGCACCCTCTAATGCCTTGTACACACGGTCGGATTTTCCAATGGAAAATGTGCGATCAGTGCGTGTTGTCAGAAATTCCCACCGTGTGTGGGCTCCATCAGACATTTTCCATCGGATTTTCTGACACACAAAGTTTGAGAGCAGGCTATAAAATTTTCCGACAACAAAATCCGATCGCGTCAATTCCGACCATGTGTGGACAATTCCGACGCACAAAGTGCCACGCATGCTCAGAAGTAATTCCGAGACAGAACAGCTCGGTCTGGTAAAATTAGCGTTCGGAATGGATATAGCACTTTCGTCAGGCTGCAATGTTTAAAATTGTTTAATACAGCGCACTCTCTTCTTCTTTATAATGCTAGAAGAATGAAGTAGTTTTGCTGCTGATATTCACACAGACTTCTCACAAACTTCTTTCTTTATTATTTATCGTGATTTCATCAATATATTTTTATTTGTCACATCTGACAAAAAAAGATATATGTTTTTTTTTTTTTAGTTTGTATTGTTTTCAAGCCTGATCGTGTTGTTATATTTTTTGATTTTACATCCTGAATATTTTTGGGTGTGTTTTGTGTGTCAAGTTACCACCACACCATTATTATCTTGTATTATTTAATCTCAAGGAGGTTGCTTGGTGTTGGTGTCTCTTGTTAATCTCACATTGTATTTTTGAAATGTACCTGCCTCCTCACAAACAAACCGTCCTTTTTGATGGAAAACACACATAGGCAATTATAATTGAAACACAAAATCCTTTATTAAGGGATCAGAACCAAACAAAGAGGGAGGCAACGCTGGATAAACAGCAGAAATTGGCGAAGCCTTTGGCCCCCAGGGCAGACATCAATTATTTTACTGCAACATTGGTGGCCTGAGGAGTCCATATCTAAGGGAGTGCAGTCTGGTCCAGAAGTCCAAGAGATGATGAACAGCAGCAGATGACATGTATGTTCCCAGGCTGTGGTCATACAAGAGCCTGCATCTTTTGTCAGACCAGACTGAACCCAGGGCCATCACTCTCTGGTCTTCCTTCCACGCTTCCTTCCACGCTGTGTCTGTGGTGGTGGAGTTGTGGCAGGAGGAGGAGGAGGATGGTCCAAGTCACACAGGTGGGTTTTGTGTGTGATTTCGCCCCTCACCCCCTTAGTTAGTGTTTTGTAAAGAAGGTCCTCAAACAGGAGGCGTTGACCCTCCTGCATGCCCTGCAGTTTGGTGGCAGCCATGCAGGCAAAGGCCTCTTCAGGTGTGGGTAAGGCTCTGAGGGACGCAGAAGCCTCCTAAATCAGCCTGAGTGCTGAATCCTGCACGTCACTCCCCTTCCTGGGTCTTTTGGTTGGAAGGCGGAGGGGAGGAACCTGCGATTCTGTCAGGCTCCTACTGGGCCCGGCCTTCTCCTGGCTGCCACTTAGCCCCGCATCCTCCTGGCTGCCACTAACCACTGCCTCCTCCTGGCTGCCACATTCCACAGCCTCCTCCTGTGTGCCACATTCCACAGCCTCCTGAGGTCTTCCTGTGTATGAAAAAGGGAAATCGTTTTAGTTTTTTATTCATCAATCACACACAATTTTCATCTCATGACTGTTGCAAATTGAATGTTAACATATAACAGACTATCATTCTGACCCCAGCATTTTTCATTCTTGTCCCAATTATTTTTGCCCACTACTGTCTATTGATATGTAAAACACTTTATTAAATCAGCAATTAGTGATCAATAATAACATCTAGTAAACATAATTTATTTATTGACCAGAAATCTGTAGAACAATGTTTTACCTGGCTCCAGCTGGGCTCCTCCACTTCTTCCTGGCTGGAAGTCCCAGGTTGGATATCGGAAGCCTCAGCTGGGGTGGAAGATAGGGTGGAAGTAAGAGTGGAACGAAGGGTTGAGAGGGATTCCCTGACTTCAGTCTGGTCTGACAGAAATCACAGTTTCTCACAGTACCACAGCCTGGGGACATAAATGTCATCTGCTGCAGCTCTGGATCTCTGGGAATCCTGGATCTTCTTGCGCTCCCTAAAATAAGTGCTCCTCAGGCCACCAATTTTGGCTTTTAAATAGGGGATGGTTGCCATGGGGACCACCGGCTTCACCAACTCCAGCAGTTTCTCCAGCGCTGCCTGCCTCTTTTGTTTATTATTGTATTGGGGGTGTTTGACCTGCCATAGACAGGGCAGCTCCCTGTATTTGTCTATGAACAGGGGGAGGAAGTTGTGGTCATTGAAGCCATCCATTTTATCTGCAAGACACAACACAAGACAAACCCTAATGTCATGCGAAACTCTCCTAATCTTGTTACAATATAGGCCTCAATCTAGAAGAAGTATGGGCCCAAGTTTAGATCTTACCTTTGTTATCACGATCGGCGCCTCCGATACTCCTTCCTCCACTCACAGATCGTATGTACTACGCACGCGTGTTACGCTTTATATACACTGCGCATGCGTGAAACTCAGCCCGCCCCTGACATTCTTTCTAGTCTATTCCCCGCCCCTTCTCATTTGGTGCAGTGGGGGAAGAGCACATGGCGGAGACACAGCAGGTGCATGCCAATTACAGCAACGAGGAGGAGGAGGAAAGCCCGAAGCCAGAAACCTCCCGATCCCGGAAGAGACGATTTAAGGCCTCAAATATGTCCTTTGGGGAGATGTTGGAGATGGTGGACATTCTGAAGAGGGCCGACTATGACGCAAAGTATGGACCTTACCACAACCCCAATGTCAGAAAGGCCAAGATCATGGCAAAAGTAGTCAAAAGTCTGCAGAAGAATTTCGGGGTACGACAATTCAAGGATCAGCTCAGGAAGCGGTGGTCGGACCTCAAATTAACGGAGCACAATCAGTACAGAAGGATCAGGAGAGTGCTGCAAAAAAGTAAGTAGTTGTGCTGTGTTCCTATTCTTTATTTTTATTACGTTCGTACTCCATGTGCTTTTCTTTACTGTTGTACAGTTTAAAATGGCAACTTTCATGTTCATGGGCACATTGTTCGTTCGTATGAAACATTGTTCGTTCGGCAAAGTAAACACCATTGTTTTGGCCATATGCATTTGAATACATTTTTTCTAGCCTACTTCTCTTAAAATAATTTTGGAGTCTAGATGGGTTTGTAACTAGAATGTAATGCAAACTAGATTCAGTGTAAGGAGAGGGCACTCAGCAGCTGTTTACACATCTGGACACTGGAGCACTAGTTTGGGACACAAGAACACCCTTTTTATTAGGGGGCCCACACAGATGCTCCAGTGTATACTATAGGGGTGTCTCCATCTGTGAAGCTTGTACAAAACAGGTAAGTATTCAAGATTGACAAAGGATAACAATATTTGTTTATCTTGGAACTCTGCCAAAATAGACAATTGTACCCCACTTCCAAGCAATCTTTCAAATTCCTCTTTCTGTCATCAAATATCTGTGTGCTAAGTATACCTATTTTTTTTACATAGGGGAGAAAAGACTTGGAGGACACCACTCAGCAGAAGAGACAACAAACCATCACTTCATGAAGAAGGTGAAATCCCCCAAAGCCAAGCAGAGGAGGAGGAGGAAGGAGACGTGGTGGAAATAGTCACCACAACAGGTGAGTGTCTGCGACCACAGGCTCAGGTAAGAGATGGATGCCGGCAGATTTATAATACATGGTGTGTTTTTGTTTCTCTATTTTTAGGTGATCGTGATGTTGTGGATCCAGGTCATTTCACCAGTGAAAGTGCACAGATCCTGATTGGGGAGATCATGGGGTGTAATAGGGACTTGGAAAACATCCAGAAAAACATCAGTGCTGTTAAAAACAAAATAAAGAACATCATTGATGTTTTAGGGAGAGTTTAAAACACCCCTGAATCCCTTCTTTTTTGTGGTATTTGTAAAGTAAACATTTTTAACATTTTTTGCCATTTTATAGAAAAGCCAAATTTTGAAGATGCACACAGTGTGTCAACATGTGCTTTCTGCCATCACGGGAGAGCAATGCATGCGTTTTGGGGGTGCAACCCCTTCCTCAATAATAAAGTAGCTGAGAGGAAGGGGTTGCACCCACAAAACACGTCCCTTGATCCCCCGTGATGGCAGGTAGCACATGTTGACATTCGGCAATTTGTGTGCATCTTCAAAATTTGGCTTTTCCAGGGGTGACTTAACCCCATCTGAACGCAATATCAAACACAGTTTCTAAATACTCATGTCTGATATTGCCTTCAATTTCTACAAATGTTGAACTTTGTAAGTTCCATATTTGTGTATTTCTTGTTTGCTTGAAACATGCCTGTTTTACCTTAAATGGACATTTCAATATTTATTAATGTTACCGAAAAAATTGTTATACAACAAACATGGTGGTTTGTTTTAACTGGTTCCCGACCGGCTCCTGTACTTTTACGTCGGCAGAATGGCACGGCTGCGCAAAGTAACGTACCCGTATGTTACTTTGAATTTGCCACCGTGTGCGCGCGCGCACCTGCCGCGATCTCCGTGAGTCGGGTCGCGGGTCCCGCGGACTCGATCGCCGTGGGCATACCCGCGATCGCCTCACGGAGAGGACAAACGGGGAGATGCCGTTGTAAACAGCATCTCCCGGTTCTGCCTAGTGACAAGTGTCACTCGATCTCTGCTCCCTGTCATCGGAGCAGAGATCAGTGATGTCACACACCAGCCCTTCCCCCTGACAGTTAGAAATCACTCCCCTAGGACATACTTAACCCCTCCCCGCCCCCTAGTGGTTAACCCCTTCACTGCCAGTGTCATTCAACAGGAATCAATGCATTTTTATAGCACTGATTGCTGTATAAATGACAATGGTCCCATAAATGTGTAAAAAATGTCCGACATATCCGCCATAACGTCGCAGTCACAATAAAAATCGCTGATCACCGCCATTACTAGTAAAAAAAAATTATTAATAAAAATGCCATAAAACTATCCCCTATTTTGTAAAAGCTATAACTTTTGCGCAAACAAATCAATAAACGCTTATTGCGATTTTTTTTTACCAAAAATACGTAGAAGAATATGTATCGGCCTAAACTGAGGAAAAAAAAATGTTTTTTTATATATTTTTTGGGGATAATTATTATAGGAAAATGTAAAAAATAATGCGTTTTTTTCAAAATTGTCGCTCTTATTTTGTTTATGGCGCAAAAAATTAAAATCGCAGAGATGATCAAATACCACCAAAAGAAAGCTCTATTTGTGGGAAAAAAAGAAAGTCAATTTTGTTTCGGAGCCACGTCGCACGACCGCGCAATTGTCAATTAAAGCGACGCAGTGCCGAATCGCAAAAAACGATCTGGTCAGGAAGGGGGTAAATCCTTCCGGGGCTGAAGTGGTTAAAAACCTTTTAGAAATGCACATGTGATTGTGCTGGTATTAAAAAGATTGATAATCAAGAATGTGTGGATTATTGTTTCAATGCTCCTAAAATTTTGTTAAGGTAAAATTGGTGTTCTCAGTGACAATGGGGGTTATTTCCTAAGGGCAAATCCACTTTGCACTACAAGTGCAGTTTCAGTGCAGGCTCAAGTGCACTTGTAGAACAAAGTGTAGTTTCCTTTAGTAAATAACACCCAACAGTGCTTTTTAAGGTCACACAATCGCGACATTTTCAGGACTCCCCACATTTCTGTCACTATCAGCTAAAAGAAACACAAGCAGTAAATGTCACCAAAGATTTTAGTAGTTAAAATTATTTTTTTATTTTAAAAATGTATCAGAGACATTGTCTGGCATATTGATGCCCCCCCTACCCACAAAGTAATCAAGGTATCTAAGACGGACCTTGCGGGCACTCAGGGGGGGCAAGCCAGGATGGCCACTTTCAAGCACCGTCAAGGTTGGTTCATTTACTTGAATTCCGGCCTCAGGCCCAACTGAGGCAGCATAGTTGGCAGAATTTCGCCTTAAAAAGTTGTGGAGAACACAGCACGCCAGGATGACATGATTCAGTTTATACTCCGCCATGTGTATGGGTGTAAGAAATAGGCGGAACCGGCTGGCCATGATTCCAAATGTGTTCTCCACCACTCTTCTGGCTCTGGCCAGCCGGTAATTAAAAACCCTCTGGTCCGGGGTGAGGGTCCTCATAGGGAATGGCTGCATAAGATGGTCCCCCAGTGCAAACGCTTCATCAGCAACGAAGACGAATGGGAGTCCTTCCGCATTGTCTTCTGGAGGTGGCAAGTCCAAGCTGCTATTCTGGAGACGCCTGTAGAACTCCGTCTGGGCGATGACTCCACCATCGGACATCCGGCCATTCTTCCCCACGTCCACATACAGGAACTCATAAGTAGCCGACACCACTGCCAACATCACAATACTATTGAACCCTTTATAATTATAATAGTATGACCCCGAGTTGGGTGGTGGGACGATGTGGACGTGTTTCCCGTCAATTGCCCCTCCGCAGTTAGGAAAGACCCACCGCTGGGCAAAGTGGGAGGCCACAGTCTGCCATTCCTGTGGGTTGGAAGGAAACTGTGGAGTCAAACAAGAAAAATAAATTAATCATTTTGCACATAAACAGGAAAAGCAGATTAGACACAAACATTCTTGGCCAACATCAGTATAACATTTCTTTTAGGGAGTATTTAAAGACAAAAGGTATAAGGTCCACCTATCAGATTCCCCCCCCCCCCCCCCCATGGGCCATTTGTAAAATTTTATGGGGGGGAGATGTTTTGGACAGGTAACCCTCTCCACTTCATTGAGAGATGAATGCCTAAATAATGTGTAATAATGTGTACTTTGGCCAGCCCCTCCTTACTTTACACTATTGGCAGCCCACTGGACAGGTAAGAAGTGTCATAATACAAAGAGATAAATACACACTGTACACATTTTAGCACATTTTTACATTCTGCTATTACCTATCAAGATAATAATAGGATACAAAAACTTTAAACAGTACCATTTGAAAGTATTCAGGCAGGCCCTTGCACTACATGCTTTGGGGAATTCATCCATAAATCTGACCACTAAAGAGGTGGGTATAGTGTGTATGGGTTTGGCAAAGTCAGCAGATAGAGGATTGGTATCAGCTGAGTTAGCAGTTGGAGGGAGGAAGGGTTCCAAATGATTTTGGTACACCAAAAAAAAGCCTCTTCCACTCTGCCTGAATTTAAAGCACAAATCACATTTTTACACATTTTAGGGGGTGTTTGGGGTAAAGCACTACTATGGAGCTGACAAAATACATTGTTAAGTGACTACACAAGGTGAATATAGGGCCAGGAGAGCATGCTGGGGAGGTAAGTGAAGGCAAATATGTATAAAGGACAAAAAATTTTTTTTAACAAAACCAGAATGAATGAGGACAAAGGGGACATTCACAGCATATTACAATCATGGTAATTAGGGAATGAGGAAAGAAATACAATATATTATCAAACATTAAATACAATAAAATGTGATGTTAAAGGATAAATCTTACCTTAATATACTCCTTCTGCAGGACCTGGATGATGGCAGAACAGGTCTCTGGAATAATGATCCCCAGAGCCTGGGGGGAGATGCCTGTCAAGAACTTAAGGTCCTGCAGGCTTCTCCCCGTCGCCAAGTACCGCAGGGTGGCGACGAGCCTCTGCTCCGGAGTGATGGCTTGCCTCTTGCAGGTATCCTGCCTGCTGATATAGGGGGTCAGCAAAGACAACAAACTGTGAAATACGGGGTCCGTCATCCTGAGAAAGTTCCTGAAATCGTCAGGATTATTCTCATGGATCTCACGGAGCAAAGACATTTGACAGAACTGGTTACGCTGGAGCAACCAATTCTTGGTCCATGAACTCCTCCCCACCCTGTTCATGGACTGGACTTGTGTCAAGGTAAGGACCCCAACACCAAGCCCCCGCACAGCACGAACACTACGAGGAGTACGTATACGCAACATGGCTAGAAAACGGTCGGCTGCTCAGAACGAAGTAACAGAACGCACTGAAGAACAGCAAGGCCTGTGAAGAGCAACCTGAAAATCAGTAACGAATGAACACTAACACGACGACAAGTCAATTGTACTCGCTGCACGCACTGAAGACCAGAAACAAACCCACAAGCACAAACTGTACAGCAGAAAACGACCTGAAAACCACGAGTCTGAAAAAGCGTGAATCGTCTCTCACCAAACTTTTACTAACACAAGATTAGCAAAAGGAGCCCAAAGGGTGCCGCGCTTGGTTCAGAACTGCCCATTTCTAGTCTTGTCGTACGTGGTGTACATGACCGCGTTCTTGGCGATCAGAAATTCCGACAAATATGTGCGACCGTGTGTATGCAAAACAAGTTTGAGCCAACATCCGTCGGAAAAAATCCATGGATTTTGTTGTCGGAATGTCCGATCAATGTCCGATCGTGTGTACAGGGCATAAGAGTTAGAACATCTGTCAAGTTTTAACTGTTGTCTGTAATTCCATTGAAGAGATTTCACCTTATCCCTTGCCCCGTCACAACAAGACAGGAAATTAGTAATACGGGTAACAATGGGACAGATTGGTACAGCCAGCAATATAAACTTGACAGATGATCTAAGCCTTTTAAACTAAGCTAAAAAAGTTTTTTTGGTTTATTTCTGTCTCTGGTCCCACTGAAGAGACTTCCCATCGCTTGCAATCCCCGTGACACCTTGTCTTCCAGATAGAAAGTGAGGTACAATCTCCTCCGTTGGATCACAGACAGTGAAAACCTATTTCATCTCTCTCAACAACTGAAAAAAAAAATTACCTGCAGCTAATCAAATAGCCCAGTTCAAGTCTCATATTGTACCTCTGCATATTATTATTTGTAACTGATTATTTTCTTGGAAATACCTTAAAGCTGTCTGTTGTCCAGGACTCACCTTCCACACACAAACACGATTCATCTAGCCAAATGCTGCAGCAATTTAACAAGAAATTATAATTTTCCAAATACTAGCTCAAATGACATGCCAGTCTTTTTCCCAGATTTTTTTTTCCTCTGGGCTGCAGAGTGGAAGAATCCTTCTTTGGGTTTCAATGTCACTACCTGATAAAGACACTTTATATTGGCAAAGTCATAACAGGCCCTGAAGACGCCAGCAGCAGGGACAGTGAACCCTAACTGCAGTGCTTGATCACAGGCTTCCATTGGTGGAAGAGGTGTTGGTGTGGAACATGTGATGGAGTAAAAAACGTAAAAAGAAAATGGAAGGGATAGATAGTGTTAGTTATATGTGCCTGGGGATGGATTTTATCTTTACAAGTATACTTATCCTTTTTGTGAAAATGTTGCTTTGTGTCTTCCTAAGATATTGCTCTGCATTGGCAGAACTGAATAACAGTCACACCCCTCATAACAAGCGTACTCACACAGACATGTATGAAAATGGACAATATTAATACAACGTCTGAACTAAAAGCTTCTCACAGCCACCAATCACATCCAAACCTACCTTGGAGGGCTAAATCTGATTCATGATAGATTAAGCAGAAATTGAAAGTGGAGAGCAGAGTGGCTCTCTAATGCCCCGTACACACGATCGGAAATTCTGCTAGCAAAAGTCAGATGTGAGCTTTTGGATAAAGATTGCGACCGTGTGTATGATCCATCGGACTTTTGCTGGCAGAATTACAGCCAGCAAAAGAGTGAAAGCAGGTTCTCTATTTTTCGGTTGAAAAAAGTTCCTATCCGAAAATGCGTTCGTCTGTATGCAAAATATCACGCATGCTCGGAAACAATTCGACACATGCTCTGAAGCATTGAACTTAATTTTCTCAGCTCGTCGTAGTGTTGTACGTCACCGCGTCTTGACGGTCGAAAGTTCAGAGAACTTTTGTGTGACCGTGTGTATGCAAGACAAGCTTGAGCGGAATTAAGTCGGAAAAACCATAAAGATTTTTCTGCCGGAAATTCTGCTCATGTGTACGGGGCATAAGTAGTACACTTTGCTTGTACATTGTGTTCTGTTTTATTACTCTAATGCCCTGTACACATGGTCAGATTTTCCAACGGAAACTGTGTGATAGGACCTTGTTGTCGGAAATTCCATTGGAATTTCCGACACACAAAGTTTGAGAGCATGCTATCAAATTTTCCGACAACAAAATCCGTTGTCGGAAATTTCGATCATGTGTATACAAATCCGATGCTCCGATGCACGCATGCTCAGAATAAATTAAGAGACGAAAGCTACTGGCTACTGCCCCGTTTATAGTCCCGACGTACGTGTTTTACGTCACCGCGTTCAGAACGATCGGATTTTCCAACAACTTTGTGTGACCGTGTGTATGCAAGACAAGTTTGAGCCAATATCCGTCGGAAAAAATCCATGGATTTTGTTGTCGGAATGTCCGATCAATGTCCGACTGTGTGTACGGGGCATTAGATTTTTACTAAATGGATAGGGCCAAGTACAATCACTCTGCTGCCTGATGACACCATTGAAGTGTTCTAAATCTTTTCAGCCAGGACAAATATGAATACAGCTAAATACCTAATTCAGAACATTCTAATAGATATAACAATTACGTATTTGACCAAGTAACTACATAAATTTTCTAACCCTGTGAACCGTCGTCAGGTTGGCCTTAGTGCTACTGAAGTAACTCTAAGCAAGAAGACAGCCTAGACAGGTCTTCTTATATAGGCGTTTAGCTAAATAACAGATTACCTTTAAAGTAGAACTATAGGCAAAACTTTTTTTCTTTTTAGATAGAGTATGGGAGGGCTAAAACCTCTGTAGATTTTTTTTTCACAATCTGTGCCCCATTGCAGAGATTTTCCTTCACTTCCTGTCCCATAGCCAAACAGGAAATCCCTGCAAATTAAGGGAATCTCTCAGGGACCCCCAGGTTACCAGAACTAGTGTCCCCATTGGAATATTTCCCCTCTATTACTTTTCTGGGGACAACCCAAAAAAAAAGATTTTACTTTTCATGTCAAGGACAAATTGAGAGGGTGAATCACAACGGGGGCACAGACTGCAATAAAAACTGACAAGCATTCTAATCCTTCTCCGCTCTACCCAAAACAAAAAAAAAAAGGTTTTCCCTTTAGTTATGAATGACTCGGGAGAGCGCCTGCAAGGTAACCCCGGGAGAGCGCTTCTCTCAGGGGGTTACCTAATGCAGAGAGGAGCCGTGAGAGCCGCCGAGGGACCCTAGAAGAGGATGTTCTGGGCCACTCTGTGCAAAACGAGCTGCACAGTGGAGGTAAGTATGACATGTTTGCTATTTTAAAAAAAACAAAGCTTTAGTGTCACTTTAAGAAGTGGAGCATGAGATGAGGAATGCATAATGACTATTGCAGACATTGCTTCAAAACAAAACATTTCTACACTTTCTAATAGAATGCTAGTTTTAATGTTGAATTATAACCTAGCAAACATTTGATATAAGTTTCTGAAGCTAGGAGAACTGATCCTCATACACATGTTGCTTTAGAGCCCATTCATACAATAGCATTGCAAAACATCATGCACATGCTAATGCAGCAACATTCATTTTCAATTGCACACTATGCACTTAGGGCTGCAGAATACCACAGGGTGATATGGTGCTGCCATGGAAGACCTCCTACTGAAATTGCTAGAAGTCTAGTATGGTTTTGACAGATCCCCTGCATCAATACAAGCGATGTGGATGCAGGGATCTATCCCTCTGTACTATTGTATTTTGACAGTGGGGACCCCCCCCCCCCCTTCCCATTAAAATACACAGATCAGTGTTACAGCACTCATCAAATGCTGGTTTTCCAGCTGGAGTGTTGGGCAGAGCAGAAGATCTAACATCTGGCTTCTGTCAATCAGACAAGGGTACACACGTAATAAATTTTGTCTGGGTCTTGCTAAACAGACTGAATTTCGATGTGTATATCCAGCTTAACCACTTGACCTCTGGAGGGTTTTACCCCCCTTCATAACCAGGCCATTTTTTGCTTTTTAGCACTGTGCTACTTTAACTGGCAATTACTCGTCATGCAGCACTGTACGCAAGATAAATTAATATGGATTTTTTTCAAATAGAGCTTTCTTTTGATGGTATTTAATCACCACTGGGCTTTTTGATTTTGCTACATAAACAAAAAAATACCAAACATTTTGAAAAAAAAAAAATTCTTAGTTTCAGTTATAAAATAAAACAAATCATTTTTCTTCATAAAATGTAGACCAAAATGTAGTCTGCTGCATTTCTTTAGTAAAAAATAACCAAAATCAGTGTATATCCACTTCAATACACAGCATTTTCACCCCCTTCCTGCCCAGGCCAATTTTCGGCGCTATAACATTTTGAATGACAATTGCGCGGTCATGCATTCTTTTGGTGCCATTTGATCACCTCTGCAGTTTTTATTTTTTGAGCAATAAACAAAAGAAGAGCGACAATCTTGAAACAAAACAAAACAAAAAAAAAAAAAAAACACAATATTTTTTACTTTTTGCTATAATAAATATCGCAATTTAAAAAAAAAATTCTCAGTTTAGGCCGATATGTATTCTTCTACAAATCTTTGGTAAATAACATTAATAATAACAAAATAAGAGCAGTAAGCGTATGTTAATTGGGCATAGATTTATGGCACTTTTATTATTTTTTTTTTTACTAGTAATGGTGGCGATCTGCGATTTTTATCGTGACTGCAACATTGTGCCAGACAGATCGGACACTTTTGACACTATTTTGGGACCATTTACGCAGCGATCAGTGCTATAAAATGCACTGATTACTGTATAAATGTCACTGGCAGGGAAGGAGTTAACACTAGGGGGCAATCAAGGGGTAAAGGGGTTACTTAGGGAGTGATTCTAACTGTGGGGGGAGGGGATTGACTTGGGGAGGAGACAGATCGGTGTTCCTATATACTAGGAACACACGATCTGTCTCCTCTCCCCTGACAGGACGTGGATGTGTGTTTACACACATCCACGGTCCTGCTCTGTAACGAACGATTGCGAGTGCCCGGCGAACATCACGGCCGCCGGGCACACGCATTGGCTCCTCGGTAACATGCTCCCAATACCCCCGGGAAGCCGAGGACATCATATGACGCCCGCCCAGGATGGGAGATCCCATCTGCAGATGTCATATGTCTATGGGCAGGTAGGGAAGTGGATATTATTTAGTCTGTGTGAAAGTTATATGGTCCACTAACTATGGTATATACGAGTGGATCAATTTTGATGTACTGACAGGCTTATGTCTCTAAAATGCCAGGACAGTACAAATACCCCCAAATGACGCCTTTTTGGAAAATAGACAGTCCAAGGTTTTTATTAAGTGTAATTGTTTTTTGAAATTTGAAAATGAAGAAAACATTTTTTATATACTGTCACTAGTGCAGTACAGTGTCATTATATTACTGGTGTGGTAGTGATCAAGGACACCAACTGGTGACAGTATGTTAAAATAAATTAACCAGTTAAAGAGGAAGTAAACCCTGATGGGTTTTACTTCGTCTTTCGTTTACTGCAAACCCTGCAAAGTAAAAGCATAATGGGCTAGTATGCATCGCATACTAGCCCACTATGTGGCACTTACCTGCAAAGGAAGCCCGCACTGTCCCCGCTGCAGGAAGCATCCATCTTCGCCCCTCTTCCTTCCAGGGCTGTGGATTCCGGCTCTGTTACTGGCCAGAATCGCGGCAGCCGATGGTCACGGCACTATAGAAACGGCACGATATATAAGGGTAAGCCTTATTATAGGCTTACCTTTAGGAAAAAGTGGTCTGTAAAA
Organism: Lithobates clamitans; assembly: GCA_037952925.1. NCBI lineage: Eukaryota > Metazoa > Chordata > Amphibia > Anura > Ranidae > Lithobates > Lithobates clamitans. The sequence goes on from JBBGZY010001277.1 coordinate 3,453,240, forward strand.
GTTTACAACCACTTTAAAGACAGGGCCTCATTTTGAGAGTTGGTGTTTACAAGTTAAAATAGTTATTTTTTGCTAGAAAATTACTTAGAAACCCCAAAAATTGTATATATTTTTTCAAACACACTAGAGAATAAAATGGTGGTGGTTGCAATACTTTATGTCACACCATATTTGCGCAGCGGTCTCACAAGCGCAATTGTTTTGGAAAAAAACAAACTTTTTTTTATTAAAAAATAAGACAACAGTAAAGCTAGCCCAATTGTTTTTTATATTGTGAAAGATAATGTTACGCCGAGTAAATTGATACCCAACATGTCACGCTTCAAAATTACGCCCGCTCGTCAAACTTTGACTCTTAAAAATCTCCATAGGCGAAATTTAAAAATTTCTACAGGTTACCAGTTTTAAATTACAGAGGAGGTCTAGTCCTAGAATGATTGCTCCCGCTCTAACGATTGCGGCGATACATCACAGGTGTGGTTTGAACACAGCTTTCATATGCTGGCGCGACTAACGTACGCTTTCGCTTCTGCGCGCATGCTTGGGGGGCGCTTTAAATTATTTTATTTTTTTTTCTTATTTTACATTTTTTTTTTATTTACACTGTCTTTTTAAGGAAAAAATTTGCGTCACTTTTATTCTTATTGCAAGGAATGTAAACATCCCTTGTAAAAGAAAAAAAGCATGACAGATCCTCTTAATAGTGAGATCTGGGGTCAAAAAGACCTCAGAGCTCATATTTACAATAAAATGCAATAAAGAATAAATAAATAAAAGGTAGGCGGCGGAGACAACCGGAGTGTGGCGGGAGGGGGGCCCTCTTCAGCACCCCGATAAAAGTGATCTTGCAGCGAATCCACCGCTGAGACCAGTTTTATCTGAAAGCCGACCGCCCACTGAAGAAGAGGACACTGGTATTATGGCAGCTATCCGCTGGCATAACAATGGTATTCCTTTTTAAACAATCCCCCAATAATGACGGTGGGCGGTCGGCAAGTGGTTACATTTTTTAATCACTTCAAGACTGCCCATAGTACATTTACGTACTTCATTACTTTGATGTTAAATACAGTTTTTATGGCAGCAGCTACCTGCCATAACCCCAGTATTTTCTTGTACTGTGGGCGAATCTCTGCAAGATAAAAGTGGTCCTGGTGGCAGATTCGCCGCGGGATCACTTTTATAGGCGGTGGGAGGTACACCCCCCTGCGGCTTCCCGGTAGTCTCCGGGCTCACCGGACCTAACGGTTACCTTTCGTAACACGTTACATCCATATTCAGGGTATATTATGCAACATTTTACGAATGGACAAGCCCCTGCACCTCCCTGATCCCTCCCTGCTGTCACAATTTTTTTTAAAACATGGTCAAGCGGGGCTCCGCCTGCCCAGCCAAGTCACTGATTGACAGGGCTTTGTGCATGAAAAACAACAAGGTCCGGCAGCCTTTGAGGCTGTCAGCTTGTAGGTCATTTTTGCTTCCTGTCAGATTGTATCTGCTTACCCATACGGGCAAGCAGATACGTTGGCAAATCTGCTGGAGACCTGCATGGTACCAGCGATCTGCTGATCTCTGATGCAAAGCTTTACAGGCTCCAAAATAAAAAAAAATGTGCACTTTTTTTACCTGCAAAAAAATGTTTATTTAATATCCAATTTAAAAAAAAAAAAAAACCTTTCCCCAGCCAAGCGGACTCTTTCTTCATTTTTGGTTGCCGCCGTGCAGCAATCTCCAGTGACAAGTCCATGACAGTTCCAGGCTTCTTCTATATAAATCCGCCGGGCAGGCCAGGACTACCATGTACTTGTTGCCAGGGCTTTTTTTCTGCTGGAACACTGTTCCGCCACCTCTGGTGCCAGACCTGTGCTTGCTGCTCACTGTTGTCACTTGTAAACACAGGAGCTTGGTTCCTGTGTCTCCAAGCCAAATGACAGCACTGCTCTCCCAGTGCACACAGAAGCCTTCCTATCCCATAACAATAGAGGAGGGGCGAGCAGTTGTACAAGTGGGGGAGATACCTTAATCCAGTATGTGTGGAAATGGCCAACGTTTCTTTCGACTGCCTCATGTTGCAAAGCGCAGTCTGCATATGACCGACTTCAGCAGGCAGGAACAGGAGAGGAGAGATGGAGTGATCTGACATCACCCTCCCCCTGCTCAAGTTCCGCCCACCAACGGGTGGAAGGAACAGGCTGAGCACTCTGCAGGCACCCTGCTCTCTTCTCCCCCTCTAGTCAGCACAGCTGCATTCTGAGATTGAGTGCAGTGTTTCCTCTGTTATGGCATCAGAAAGAAAAGGTTTTCCACATAGCAGAAGAATGGGGGGAGCAAGACACAGCCCTAAATACTGTAAGACTTCACAGTGTGAACTAGTGTATGTGGCTCAGCTGTTTCTTCTAGAAGAAAGAAAGAACTAGCTGGGTTAAAAACTTGCAAGTTGGAAGGGAATGGTTTCTACAGAGCGATGGGCTGGGAGATTCACATGGGGCAATTACATCTGTGCCCTATGCAGGGCCATATTTTACCAGCATGTGGATGTACAGGTGTTCCATGCATCCCTGTGCTGGTAGTCCCATTGTTATCTATTGGGACAGAGGGGCTGTACAGACACAGCCGCTGCTCCCAATGTGACATCAGTGTGGGTGTACAGCCCTGAAGCACCCAGGGTGAGTTCAGGGATATGCACCCACACCCACATAGATATATTGGGGCACAGCAGCTGTGTCCATGCAGACATCAAGGGGGCTGCCAATAGCCCCCCCAGCAGCCAGATCCCAGGCCCCAGCAGCCAGGCCCCAGCAACCAGACCCCAGGACCAGCAGCCAGGGCCCAGCAGCCAGGGCCTAGCAGTCAGACCCCAGGAACAGCAGCCAGACCCCAGGCCCCAGCAGCCCAGCCCCAGAAGCCAGGACCCAGCCCCAAAAGCCAGAACCCAGGCCACAGCAGCCGGATCCCAGCAGCCAGGCTCCAGCAGCCAGACCCCAGGACCAGAAGCACAGCCCCAGAAGCCAGGACCCAGTCCCAAAAGCCAGACCCCAGGACCAGTAGCCAGGAATTAGGAGCAACAGCCAGCCAGCCCCAGTACCCATTATTTAAGGTAACTGAAGTCAGCTAGAGCTGGGCTTGGGCATCAAAGTGCCATTAATATAATATTGTTTATTTTTACTATTGTTCAGTGACACTCTAATGTAGTCTCTCATGGGGCCTGGAGGGGGCTCTTTCTAACATAGACTCTCAAATGGACACAAAGAGGACCTCTGTTAGATAGACCAACCTCCAGGATCCATTAGACCCCATTGTAGTCTCTAATGGGGCCTGGTGGGAGCTCTTTCTAACAGACTCTCTAACAGTGGCCCTCTGTGTCCTTCAGAGACCCCTCTCCAGGTCCCAATAGAGTACTCTGCTTCTCTTCCTGTATTTTGTTTATTGTTAAGAGATCGTGGGAGAATCCCAGGGTAACAAAGACTCCCTAAGGGAGGGGAGGCGTTAGTAAGATAACCACGCCCATGTGGGGGCACCACAAATATTTCTGCACCCAGGCATCTGTGACCCTAGGACCGGCCATGGTAGTAGGGTTGATATCCCTGGAGGTGTCTGTAATATGGAACATGATTTGGCATTGCTAGAAGATTGAACTAAAGTTTCCTGCTTTGACCAATGTGTCTAAATGTAAAATAATGCAACTAGGGAAAAAGAGTGAATTGGGCAAATTATGCAAGATGTGTTATATGGACATAGGCAGCGCAATGTCAGTAATTAAATCCTGTAAAAATTAGGAAAACTACAAGTGAATATACAACAACAAATAATGTGAACAGTGCTATGTCAAAAATGTGCATAAAAATGTATATTTCATAGAATATGCACATGTGGTGGATAAACTCGGAAGCCTTTCGGGTTTCCAACTTGGGATACACGTTTTTTTTCTCTTTATTTGAACTATTGGCACTTTTCTGGTGTGTGTGTGTGTGTGTGTGTGTATATATATATATATATATATATTTATTACACACACACACACACACACACATATATACAGACTTTATTATATGTATATGAATTATCGTCACTTATTGGAGTTTATTGATAGTCTATAAACTATACATTTTTCGGCACATTTTTGACATAGCGATGTCTATGTCCATCAAGTTTACATTATGGGTAACAAAAATGGTGAAAGGTCTGGGGGATAAAACATAACAAAAGTGACTTCAGAAACTTAATAAACTCAAGCTCTGTCAGATTGGATGGAGAGTGTCTGAACAACAATTTTCAAGTCTTGCCACAGATTCTTAATTGGATTTACAGTGGGTCTGGACTTTGACTGGGCCATTCTAACACATGAATATGCTTTGATCTAAACCATTTCATTGTAGCTCTGGCTGTATGCTTATGGACGTTGTCCTTCTGGAAGGTGAACCTCCGGTCCAGTCTCAAGTCTTTTGCAGACACTAATGCCACGTACACACGACCAGACTTTACGGCATACTTGGTCCGGCGAACCGGAGTCTGTCGGACAATTCGATCGTGTGTGAGCTCCAGCGGACTTTGTTTGCTCAAAAGTTTGACGGACCTAGAAATGAAACATGTTTCAAATCTGTACGACGGACTCTGCTTTCTAGAGTACAAACCGGTCGTCTGTGTGCTAGTCCGACGGACCAAAACTGACGCATGCTCTGAAGCAAGTACAAGACGGAAGCGATCGGTTTGGTAAAACTAGCCTTCGTATTGAAGCTAGCACATTCCTCTTCTGTGATCTTTTAATACAGCGCATTCTTTTTTTCTTTCTAATGCGAGAGGAATTAAGTTGTTTTGCTGCTTATATTCACACAGAGTTCTCACAAACTACTTTCTTCATGATTTATCCTCATGCCATGACTAATATTATAGTTTTTAAAAGCCAGATCTCCAGAAAGAATGTCTAAATTTTTTTTTTGGACTCATCTTTAGTATTTTTATATTTAATCAATATCTAATTTACAATGTGTGCTAAATTCTCAAAACTGTTAGTTAATTTTTTTTTGGAGTTTCAAGTTACCACAATAACTTTAATACTTTGTATTGTTTTAATGAACCTTAATGAGGTTGGTGTCCCTTGTTAATTGGACATAGGGGGGTTATTTTCAAAAGGCTAATTCATTTTGCACTACAAGTGCAAAGTGTAGTTGAAATTGCACTGAAAGAGCATTTGGAAGTGCATTCACTGTGGATCCGAGGGGCACATGCAAGGAAACACAAAAAAAAAATCATTTCTCTTGCACATGATTGGATGATAAAATCAGCAGAGCTTCCCCTAATTTCAGATCTTCCCCTCAGATTTACAGCGACTGCACTTCCAACAAGTGCACTTGCAGTGCAATTTATAAAGTGCAATTTGCAAAGTTGCAAAATGATTTATCCTTTTGTAAATAACCCATATACTCTTTTTGACATGTACCTGCCTACTCACAAACAAAATGTCCTTTTTGAATCCAAACACATAGTCAATAATGTAAGGTAAAGAAAATATCCATTTATTTTTTGAAAAACATAAATGAGGAAGGCAACACTGGAGACACTTTTGGAATGTGTGAAGCCTTTTGTCCCCCAGGACACACCTCAAGTTCTTGGAAAATAAAATTGCTATCTTGTGACTAGGGAGCCCAATCTGCATCTTCTGTCAGACCAGACAGAAGCCAGGCAATCACCTTCGAATCTTCCGTGGAGCCTTCCCTGCACGCTGCCCTGCAGCCTTCCCTCCACGCTTCTCTGCAGCCTTCTTTGGAGTGTTTGAATTGAAGCTATTTATTGGGGACTTTAAATGAACGCATGACCTGGTAAGGTCAGTTATTCCATCCCTCGAGACTTTGAGTGAAATTGTGACCTTGTAAGATCACACATTTCCATCCCTGTTAGAGTCAAAAAGGGGGAGGGCAAGGGAGTGGGACTTTAATTGAGGCACGTGGTTGCAAAAGAATGAATTGGTGAACAAGATTGGAATTTATTAATTGCCAAAAAGTACAATTAGAATACATCATGTAAAAAATATGAAAACATCACAGAATGATACAAAGGATAATACAATACATCTTGATTAATGTTGGAATATCACATGATATGGCAAACAACAATCTCCAGAGTGCACCAACAACGCATTACCATTAAACATGTTGAATGATACTGCCTGCAAAGACCTCTGGTCTCAGTGATCCAGGAATATGGTATGAAATGTTGTGATATTCCAACATTAATCAAGATGTATTGTATTATCCTTTGTATCATTCTGTGATGTTTTCATATTTTTTACATGATGTATTCTAATTGTACTTTTTGGCAATTAATAAATTCCAATCTTGTTCACCAATTCATTCTTTTGCAACCACGTGCCTCAATTAAAGTCCCACTCCCTTGCCCTCCCCCTTTTTGAGCCTTCTTTGGAGGCTGTGCCTCTGGTGGTGTACTTGGAGCAAGAGGAGGAGTAGCAGCAGGAGGAGTGGCTTCATCTGTAATATAGCTTGTTGGAGTAAGCTCCCCTCTCAACCCCTTCTGAAATGCCTGAAAAATGAGCCCCTCACAGAGGAGGCGTTGCCCCTTTTCAAGTTCAAGCAAGGAACGTATATGGTGGCCATATACGTTCCATAGGCCTCTTCAGCATTGGGTAGTGTCCTCAGGATTTGGCTGGCTTCCCAAATGAGGGCTAGTGATTACTCCTCTGTTCGGGTGATCTTCCTGGGCCTTTTGGTGGTAATGCGGAGGGGAGGCATCTGACATTCCGTGAGGCTTCAACTGGGCCCAGCCATCTCCTGCCTGCCACTGGGCATGGCCTCCTCGTCTCTCCCACTGGGCAAGGCCTCCTCCTCTATACCACTGGGCACGGCCTCCTCCTGGCTGAGCTCATCCTATGTAAAAAAAAAAAAGGGACATAGTTGTAATTTTTGCTTCCTCAATCACACATAATTTTCAGCTCATGACTTTCAAATATAATTCTAAACAAATAGAAAAGGCAATCTTTTTGACCACACCATTATTCTAGCTGATCACCAATATTTGAAGTACATTTTTGGCCACTACTGTCTAGTGATACGTATACATATTAATAATTGTGATGAAATTGTTTTTTGTGAAGCACTTAAAACATTTTTCAATTTACATCATAAATATTTACACAATCCCAAATCCCCAAAAAAAGTATACCTGGCTGAAGCTGGGCGCATCCACTTCATCAAGGATGAAAGGGCCCAGTTCTTCCTGGGACGCCTCAGTTGGGGTGGAGGGAAGGCTGGAGGGAAGGCTGGAGGGAAGGCTGGAGGGAAGGCTGGGAGGGAATGGTCGAAAGTGATTGCCTTGCTTCTGTCTGGTCATCCAGAAATTGCAGTTTTTGGTAGTACCACAGCTTGGGGACATAAACCTGGTCTGCTGCTGCTCCTGATCTGAGGGAATCCTGGATCTTCTTGGGTTCCCGCCTGTACATATTGCGCAAGATACCAATTTTATTGTCCACAAACTTAAGGTCTGCCTGGGAGACTCGAGTCTTGACAAATTCCAAAAGTGTCCCCAGTGTTGCCTTCCTTACATGTCTAGTAAAATACAAGGGGTGCTTGACCTCCCACAGGTTTCTGTTCTGTTGATAAAGCTCAATAAAACGAGACAAAAATTCTTCCTCCTTAAAGGGATTCATTTTTGCTGAAAGACAAGACACAAAATAAAAACTGTAATGTCAGTCCAAACTCCCAGTATTATTTTTTGCAGAATCTAGGGTACACATACACACACACACACACACACCAAACACATTCACCAAACACACACCCACGTTTAAATCTTACCTTTGTTTCTGACGCTCGCTGCTTCTGCTCGGACATATGTAGGCCAGCGTAATAGCTTTAAATACACTACGCATGTGTCATGCTAAACCTGCGTCGCCCGCCCCTGACATTCTTTAGTACGATTTGTCCCCGCCCCTTCACTCTTTGTTGCGCAGTGGCAGTATCTCGAGAAAGATGGTGGAGAGATTATCTGGAACTAGCGCAGAGGAAAGCCCGGAGCCACAACCATCCAGATCCAGGATGTGATATAAGGCCACCAACATGGCCTTTGAAGAGATGGTGGAGATGGTGTCCATATTGAGAAGGGAGGACTATGATGCCAAAAAAGGACCGTACACCCGACCCAATATGCGGAGGGACAAAATAATGTCCTCAGTTGTCACTGCTATTGAACAAAAATTTGGCATAAAACGGGCTAAAGAACAATTGAGGAAGCGGTGGTCTGACCTCAAAACTAGGGAGCCTGAACAATATTGGCGAATCAAGAAGCTGATTAAAAAAAGGAAGTACTTGTTGTGTGTTCCTATTGAGATACTTAACTTGCATGCTGATCCATATTTTCGTTTATACAGCATCGTTCGTAAAGATCGTTCTTTTGAAACTACATATGATAATAAGAAAATGACGTTTGTTTTGCTAAAAATAGGATGGTACAGGGTTCTACATACATTTAGGTCTTGATAATTTGTCGTATTCCAAAAATGTGGGGATGTTGTGTAGATGTGTTTGAAACTAGAATGCTTCTTAAAAAATGATTCAGTGTAATGTAAGGACAGGACACAGCAGCTGTTTCCACATCTGGACTCACGAGCACTAGTGTACTATGTGACACCAGAGAAAATGCTTGAGGGTAATACACATAGGGGCTCCAGGGGATACTTGAGGTGTCTGCATCTGTGAAACTTGCATGAAAATGTGTAATTTTTTGCATTTTTTGGCAGAGTGAATTTTAATCCGGTCTTAAAAAATTTGGGGGGAACAAAATGACAATTGGCCCCAACTTCTAAGCAACGTTTCATATTCCTTTTTCAGGACTGAAATATCTCTGTGTTTTAAGTATACCTTTTGTTTAATTCCTCATAGGGGAGAAAAGACTCAGACAACAGTCCGAGGATCCCAGGACCCCCCAAAGTCACCAGCCTGAAGTAGGAATTACCCCAAGCCCCAGCCCAAGACCATGCCCATCCGATGACCTTGAGGAAGGAGAGGTGGAGGAAGTTTGCGATATTTGCACCCCACCAAGTGAGTGACTGACACCCCAGCTTAAGTTAATCTATTTTGGCATGCATATCTTTATACAATTTGTTATCCACACATTTTAGGTGATGTTCTGGTTGTTGAAGGGCAAGCGGCGGAGCCATTTAGCACAGACAGTGCACAAAGACTGACTGGGCAGATAATGGTGTGGAATGGGCAAATAGATCGAATGAGGGAAAAAATTGACAGCATGCGAAATCGGCTGGACAGTATGCAACAGGAAATGAAGAACATGATTGATGTTTTGGGCAGAATCTAATAACTTTTTGTCTAAAAACATCAATCATGTTCTTCATTTCATTGTCAACGTTTTCATTTTTGTAATTTTGGAAGTTGTGAAATATTAATCTCCAAATTTAGAAGATGCACATGGTGTGTCATCATGTGCTATCTTCCATCAGGGGATATCAATGTACTTGTTTTGTGTTTGTAACCCCTTCCTCATAATAATGTTAGTTTGTGAGAGGAACAAAGGGATTGCACACACAAAACACGTCCATTACTCCCCCATGATGGGAGATAGCACATGTTGACTTGAATCTTTTTTACTCCCAATTTATGTGCATCTGCTAAATTTTGTTTTTACATGGGTGACATCACCAGCACCGTTTTTGACATGTTGAACTTTGTAAGTTCCTGTTATTTTTTTGTATTATGTTTTTATAAACCGTGTTGTCAAGCATAATTTTGTAACAAAAATGTATTTTTGACAAATATTCGTCAACCAAAAACAAAATATTGTTCCTAAAAAAATTTTTAAAAAACCTAAACACGTTAAAACAAAGTGCACCTTTCAATGTGTGCACAGTAAAATGTTTTTACTACTACAATGTGTATGGCTTATTATTTAGCAATAACAGTTTATTAATTGTGTGCTTACAGTGACAAAGGGCCTTATTAACTAAAGGGAAATGCACTTGCCACTACAAGTGCACTAGGAGACAGACAAAACTAATTGCAAACAAGAATAAAAACAAGAGATTTTTGCCTCAATAATTTGCGTTTATTTTTTGATAAATTAAAGTTGTTGTTGCATTGATATGGCCCCCGACTTTTAAAATAATTGACATATCTGTCACGCACTTGACGGGCGGTTTGGGGGGGCCAAGCCAGTACGGCCAGTATCCAGACTTGTGAGTGGATCTTCACCACTAAGTCCGGCCTCAGGCCCAACTGAGGTAAGATATGTAGCTGAATGTCGTCTCAAAAAATTATGAAGAATGCAGCAAGCCATTATGACATGATTTATCTTGTATTCCGCCAGGTTTATGGCCGAGAGGAACAAACGGAACCGGCTGGCCAGAATCCCGAAGGCATTCTCCACAACTCTTCTTGCTCTGGCCAGCCGGTAATTAAATACCCTCCTCTCAGGGGTGAGGAACCTTTGGGGGAATGGCCTCATCAAGTGCTCGCCAAGAGCAAACGCTTCATCAGCGATGAGAACTGAGGGGAGTCCATCAACATTCTGGTCATCAGGTGGCAATCCCAGGCCACCAGTCTGAAGACGCTGGCACAACTCGGTCTGTGCAAAGACTCCTCCGTCCGACATCCGGCCGTTCTTTCCCACGTCCACGAACATAAAATTCAATTGTGCCGAGATCACCTCCATCAATACTACACTATGAAACCCCTTATAGTTATAGTAGTAAGACCCTGAATGGGGTGGTGGCACAATGCGGACATGCTTCCCATCAATCTCCCCAAAACAGTTGGGAAAGTCCCAACGGTCAGCGAACTGGGAGGCCAGTCTGCCATTCCTGTGTGTTTGAAGGAAACTGTGGAGTCAAACAAGAAAAGAAAAAATATAAGTACTTTTAAACATAACTTTGCTAGCAGATTACCCAAAAACATTCTTAAACAGCAGTCTAACATTTTTAATATGTGTTATTTCCAAAAAAACACAAACATAAGGCCCACTTATAAGATTAGTCACCCCCTCTGATGGATCATTGATCAATTTGTATGTGGGGGGAAGAGTTGTAATTTGGGAGAAGAACACACCTGACATTTTGAAACATTTGAGGGGGTGGGGGAGGGGTTGTAATTTGGGAGAACACACCTGACATTTTGAAACATTTGAGGGGTGGGGGAGGGATTGTAATTTGGGAGAAGAACACACCTGACATTTTGAAACATTTTAGGGGGTGGGGGTGTAATTTGGGAGAGGAACACACTTGACATTTTGAAACATTTGAGGGGGTGGGGGAGGGGAAAGCAGTACAATGGAGCTAACAATATTCATTGTTAAAAAGACTATAGGCTAGAGGTATAAATGGACCCAGGATTGCATGGTGGGGAGGTTAGTGAGGGGAAATATGCATGTAGGGCAAAAAATGATTACTTTAACCACTTGAGCCCCGGACCATTATGCTGCCTAAGGACCAGAGGTCTTTTTCCAATTTGGCACTGCGTCGCTTTAACTGCTAATTGCGCGGTCATGCAATGCTGTACCCAAACGAAATTTGCGTCCTTTTCTTCCCACAAATAGAGCTTTCTTTTGATGGTATTTGATCACCTCTGCGGTTTTTATTTTTTGCGCTATAAACGGAAAAAGACCGAAAATTTTGAAAAAAAATGATATTTTCTACTTTTTGTTATAAAAAAAATCCAATAAACTAAATTTTAGTCATACATTTAGGCCAAAATGTATTCGGCCACATGTCTTTGGTAAAAAAAATGTCAATAAGCGTATATTTATTGGTTTGCGCAAAAGTTATAGCGTCTACAAACTAGGGTACATTTTCTGGAATTTACACAGCTTTTAGTTTATGACTGCCTATGTCATTTCTTGAGGTGCTAAAATGGCAGGGCAGTACAAAACCCCCCCAAATGACCCCATTTTGGAAAGTAGACACCCCAAGGAAATTGCTGAGAGGCATGTTGAACCCATTGAATATTTATTTTTTTTGTCCCAAGTGATTGAAAAATGACAAAAAAAAAAAAAAAAAAAAAATATTTACAAAAAGTCGTCACTAAATGATATATTGCTCACACAGGCCATGGGCCTATGTGGAATTGCACCCCAAAATACATTCTGCTGCTTCTCCTGAGTATGGGGATACCACATGTGTGGGACTTTTTGGGAGCCTAGCCGCGTACGGGGCCCCGAAAACCAATCACCGCCTTCAGGATTTCTAAGGGTGTAAATTTTTGCTTTCACTCTTCACTGCCTATCACAGTTTCGGAGGCCATGGAATGCCAAGATGGCACAAAACCCCCCAAAATGACCCCATTTTGGAAAGTAGACACCCCAAGCTATTTGCTGAGAGGCATATTGAGTCCATGGAATATTTTATATTTTGACACAAGTTGCGGGAAAGTGACACTTTTTTTTTTTTTTTTTTTTTTTTTCATAAAGTTGTCACTAAATGATATATTGCTCACACAGGCCATGGGCATATGTGGAATTGCACCCCAAAATACATTTAGCTGCTTCTCCTGAGTATGGGGATACCACATGTGTGGGACTTTTTGGGAGCCTAGCCGCGTACTGGACCCCGAAAACCAATCACTGCCTTCAGGATTTCTAAGGGTAAAAATTTTTGATTTCACTCTTTACTGCCTATCACAGTTTCGGAGGCCATGGAATGCCCAGGTGGCACAAAACCCCCCCAAATGACCCCATTTTGGAAAGTAGACACCCCAAGCTATTTGCTGAGAGGCATGGTGAGTATTTTGCAGCTCTCATTTGTTTTTGAAAATGAAGAAAGACAAGAAAAAACATTTTTTTTTTTTCTTTTTTCAATTTTCAAAACTTTGTGACAAAAAGTGAGGTCTGCAAAATACTCACTATACCTCTCAGCAAATAGCTTGGGGTGTCTACTTTCCAAAATGGGGTCATTTGGGGGGGTTTTGTGCCACTTGGGCATTCCATGGCCTCCGAAACTGTGATAGGCAGTGAAGAGTGAAATCAAAAATTCACGCCCTTAGAAAGCCTGAAGGCGGTGCTTGGTTTTCGGGGTCCCGTACGCGGCTAGGCTCCCAAAAAGTCTCACACATGTGGTATCCCCGTACTCAGGAGAAGCAGCAGAATGTATTTTGGGGTGTAATTTCACATATTTCCATGGCATGTTTGAGCAATATATCATTTAGTGACAACTTTGTGCAAAAAAAAAAAAAAAAAATTTGTCTCTTTCCCGCAACTTGTGTCGCAATATAAAATATTCCATGGACTCGACATGCCTCTCAGCAAATAGCTTGGGGTGTCTACTTTCCAAAATGGGGTCATTTGGGGGGGTTTTGAACTGTCCTGGCATTTTATGCACAACATTTAGAAGCTTATGTCACACATCACCCACTCTTCTAACCACTTGAAGACAAAGCCCTTTCTGACACTTATTGTTTACATGAAAAAGTTTTTTTTTTTTGCAAAAAAATTACTTTGAACCCCCAAACATTATATATTTTTTTAAAGCAAATGCCCTACAGATTAAAATGGTGGGTGTTTCATTTTTTTTTTTCACACAGTAATTGCGCAGCGATTTTTCAAACGCATTTTTTGGGGAAAAAACACACTTTTTTTAATTTTAATGCACTAAAACACACTATATTGCCCAAATGTTTGATGAAATAAAAAAGATGATCTTAGGCCGAGTACATGGATACCAAACATGACATGCTTTAAAATTGCGCACAAACGTGCAGTTTCAACAAAATAAATACATGTTTAAAAGCCTTCAAAAGCCTTTACAGGTTACCACTTTAGATTTACAGAGGAGGTCTACTGGAAAAATTACTGCACTCGATCTGGCCTTCGCGGTGATACCTCACATGCATGGTGCAATTGCTGTTTACGTTTGACGACAGACCGCCGCTTGCGTTTGCCTTAGCGCGAGAGCAGGGGGCGACAGGGGTGTTTTTTTTTTTTTGTTTTTTTTTCTTTATTATTTTTTTGCTTTTTTAATCTTACTTTTAAACTGTTCCTTTCATATTTTTTTTTTTAATCATTTTTATTGTTATCTCGGGGAATGTAAATATCCCCTATGATAGCAATAGGTAGTGACAGGTACTCTTTTTTGAAAAAATTGTGGTCTATTAGACCCTAGATCTCTCCTCTGCCCTCAAAGCATCTGACCACACCAAGATCGGTGTGATAAAATGCTTCCCCAATTTCCCAATGGCGCTATTTACATCCGGCGAAATCTAAGTCATGAAATACTCGTAGCTTCCGGTTTCTTAGGCCATAGAGATGTTTGGAGCCACTCTGGTCTCTGATCAGCTCTATGGTCAGCTGGCTGAATCACCGGCTGCATTCTCAGGTTCCCTGTTGAGACAGGAGAGCCAGAGAAAAACACGGAAGACGGTGGGGGGGGGGGGCATTCCCTCCCACGGCTTGTAAAAGCAGTCTAGAGGCTAATTAGCCGCTAGGATTGCTTTTACATGAAAGCCGACCGCTGGCTGAAAAGAATGATACCAAGATGATACCTAAACCTGCAGGCATCATTCTGGTATAACCACTCAAAGTCGTGAATGGCGTACCTGAAGACAAAAAAATGGTTAACAATGGTTAACAATAAAGCACAGTAAAGTGTAAATAATTACACACCTGAAAAACAAACATGATAAAACATAATAACAATAACAATAACAATCAATAACAATAACAATAACACATTGCAGAATAGAATACAGTAAAAAAGAGCAGAACAATAGAGAGAGAGAAAAGAGAGAGAGAGAACAATAAAACAACAACTATTTTTTTTTATTTCATATTTTTTTTTTTTGTTTACACTTTTTTTGTAACTAACTTTTATAACGGTAACCGGTTCCAGGTTCGGGTCTCTCAAAATGCGATGGCATCTTGGGAGACCCTGTGAAAGTGCGCCTAGCCTGTGCAATGCTGTACCCTACGCTAATACTCAACTAGTGAATGGTAGCGTTCAAAACATTCACCAATGCAAAGACCAGGATTGTCAGGACAGGAGGGACAATAATAGCGGGTGTCACGCCTATATCCGCGCTTGCTGCAGACACGACATCTTTTTTGGGGGGTTCGTTGGGTAGGGGTACTTGGGAGGACATAAAAATGCCTCTCATGCAGCCGACTGCATCTGGTTGGGGATGTGAATGGGGGAAGTACGGGCGCTGCAGAAGCGGTGGGTTCCCAATTAGGATTGGCGAATGCAGCAGGAAGGGCACTATGGGCACGACGGGCCTGTGTTTGTCTTTTTGGTGGCAGCGGGACACTACTTGTGCTTGCCACCTCACCAGCTTCAACTGCACTTATGGGACTCGCCACGTCACCAAGTGTTACTGCAGTGCTGGTTTGACTACGACCGGGGTGTACTAGGCCGCTGGCGCTTGCCAGTTCACCAAAACGCTACCAAAAAACTGTTAGCGATCGCAGGGATCAGGCCTGACTCTGTGAACGCTGCAGTTATGCGTTTTGTGTTTTGTAAGTGACAGTGATCGATCGATACTGCACTTGGGTGGGCTGGGCCGGGCCGGGCGGAGGGGCAAAACGCAGGTGCTAGCAGGTATCTGGGCTGATCCCGCTAACACTGCGTTTTTGGGAACCCTAAACTGCTGGTGACGCTAGTATAGATCTGATCGGATCAGATATTGATGCGATCAGATACTATACCACTAAGGGAGGTGTACGGTGTGTGCGTGGGTGTTAGCGGTACTGGCGCTAATCTGACGCTGCCTGGGGCTGGTGCTTGCCAGTTCACCAAAATACTACCAAAAAAACTGTTAGCGATCGCAGGGATCAGGCCTGACTCTGCGAACGCTGCAGTTATGCGTTTAGTGTTTTGTAAGTGTCAGTAATCGATCGATACTGCACTTGGGTGGGCTGGGCTGGGCCGGGCGGAGGGGCAAAACGCAGGTGCTAGCAGGTATCTGGGCTGATTCCGCTAACACTGCGTTTTTGGGAACCCTAAACTGCTGGGGACGCTAGTATAGATCTGATCGGATCAGATATTGATCCGTTCAGATACTATACCACTAAGAGAGGCGTATGCTGCGTGCGTGGGTGTTAGCGGTACTGGCGCTAACCTGACGCCTGGGGCTGGTGCTTGCCAGTTCACCAAAATGCTACCAAAAAAACTGTTAGCGATCGCAGGGATCAGGCCTGACTCTGCGAACGCTGCAGTTATGCGTTTAGTGTTTTGTAAGTGACAGTGATCGATCGATACTGCACTTGGGTGGGCTGGGCGGAGGGGCAAAACGCAGGTGCTAGCGGGTATCTGGGCTGATCCCGCTAACACTGCGTTTTTGGGAACCCTAAACTGCTGGGGACGCTAGTATAGATCTGATCGGATCAGATATTGATCCGATCAGATACTATACCACTAAGGGAGGTGTACGGTGCGTGCGTGGGTGTTCGCGGTACTGGCGCTAATCTGACGCTGCCTGGGGCGACGCATATCACCGCCGGGCGATCGGGGGGCTAAACCTTTATTCGGTAATAAACGGCGGGTGCCCTGACACTATAAAAAAATAAACAAACTAACCAGCGTCAACCGTAACGGTTATACGGTGATCAGTGGTGAAAGGGTTAACTAGGGGGCAATCAAGGGGTTAAAACATTTATTAGGTAGTATATGGGGGTCCCTGACGCTATAAAACGCTGACGGCGAACCTAAATATTTACCTCACTAACTAGCGTCACCAGCGACACTAATACAGCGATCAGAAAAATGATCGCTTAGTGACACTGGTGACAGGGGGTGATCAAGGGGTTAAAACTTTATTAGGGGGGGTTAGGGGGGTACCCTAGACCTAAAGGGGGGTAATACTAACTGTCCCAACACTAACTGTCACAAACTGACACTATGCAGTAATCAGAAAAAAAACAAAAAAAAAAAAACAAAAAACTGCTGGTGTCAGTTTGTGACAGGGGGGGGGGGGGTGATTGGGGGGGGATCGGGGGGCGATCGGGGGGGGGGTTCGGGGTGATTTGTGTGCCTGGCATGTTCTACTGTGTGTGTAGTGTTTGGTGCACTCACATACTTGTCGTCTCTCCTCGGGCCGGAACGGAAAATACCGACCCGAGGGGAGATGACATCACTTCCTTTGCTGCTGTTTAGCATACAGCAGCAAAGGAAGATTCTCATTGGCCGGCGGCGATCGCGAGGGGGGGGCCACGAACGGATGGTCTCCCCCTCATCACCGATCGCCGCTGGACAAACGACGACCGCCTCGGGCACCGGGGGGGGGTCCGATCGGACCCCCCACCCGCGGAAGGCAAATCACGTACCCTGTACGTGATTTTGCCTGTCCGTGCCACTTTGCCGACGTACATCGGCGTGAGGCGGTCGTCAAGTGGTTAAAAAAACAGGCATGCATGAAGATAAAGGGGACATTCACAGCATACTCCAAGCATGGTAATTATGTAACGAGGACCTTTAGACAAAACATTAGCAAACATTAAATACACATCATGTAATGTTAAAGGATAAAACTTACCTTCATATAGTCCTTCTGCAGGACCTGAATTATAGCAGAACAGGTCTCTGGGATTATGATCCCCAGAGCCTTGGCGAGATGCCTGTCGAGAACTTCAAGTCCTGAAGACTTCTCCCAGTAGCCAAGTAACGTAAAGTGGCAACTAGCCTCTGCTCCGCAGTGATGGCTTCCCTCATGCAGGTATCCTGCCTGCAGATATAAAGGTTCAGCATAGCCAGCAGACGTTCAAAAACGGGGTCCGTCATCCTGAGATAATTCCTGAAATCCTCAGGATTATTCTCACGGAGCAAAGGCATGTGTGAGAATTGGTGACGCTGGCGCAACCAATTCTTCGTCCATGAACTCCTCCTCGCCCTGTTCATGGACTGGATTCAAAGTATTAACCCCAACACCAAGTCCCCACGCAGCACAAACTCGAGAACGATAACTTCCACGCACCATGGCTTAAAAAGGGTCGGCTGGTCAAACAAGCAAACGCACTGAAGAACAGCAAGGCCTATGAAGAACGACCTGAAGATCAGGAACAAGCGGACCAGTGCGGCCTGCTAGGCAGGTTACGAACTGACCAACACGCACTGAAAACCAGATACAAACCTTACAAGCACAAACTGAACCGCAGAAAACGATCGAAATAAGCTTAAGTGTGAAAAGCGCGAATCGTCTCTAACCAAACTTCTACTAACACGAGATAAACACGAGATTAGCAGAAGGAGCCCAAAGTGTGGCGTAGTGGGGCTTGAACTTCTTTTTTCTAGTCCCGTCGTACGTGCTGTACGTCACCGCGTTCAAAACCATCGGACTTTTAAAGTGATCATGTGTAAGTCCATCCGTTTGTAAGTCCGGTGCACCTACGCTACAAAGTCATTGGAAAGATCGCCGGACCAAGTATGCCGTAAAGTCTGCACAACAGGTTTTCTTCTAAGATTGCCCTGTTTTTGGCTCCATTAAACTTCCCATCAACTCTGACCAGCTTCCCTGTCCATGCTGAAGAAAAGCATCTCCACAACATGATGCTGCCATCACGTTTCACGGTGGGGATGGTGTGTTCAGGGTGATGTGCAGTGTTAGTTTTTTGCTACACATAGCGTTTTGCTTTTAGCCAAAAAAGTTAAATATTAGTCTCCTATGACTAGAGCACCTTCTTCCACAGTTTGCTGTATCCCCCACATGGCTTCTTGTAAACTGCAAACAGGACTTCTTATGGCTTTCTTTCAACAGTGGCTTTCTTCTTGCCACTCTTCCATAAAGGCCAGATTTGTGGAGTGCCCGACTAATAGTTGTCCTGTGGACAGTATCTCCCACCTGAGCTGTGGATCTCTGCAGCTCCTCCAGAGTTTCCATGGGGCTCTTGCTGCTTCTCTGATTAATGCTCTCCTTGCCGACCCTGTCAGTTTAGGTGGACAACCATGTCTTAGTAGGTTTGCAGTAGAGCTGCACGATTTTGGCTAAAATGAAAATCATGATTTTTTTGCTTAGAATAAAGATCACGATTCGCTTCTTTCACATTATACAAAAAAATTGGGCTAATTTTACCGTTTAGTTTTTTTTTAATTCATCAAAGTGTATTTCTTTTTTTTTAAATTGCGTTTGAAAGACCAATGCGCAAATACGGTGTGACATAAAATATTGCAACAACCATCATTTTATTCTATAGGGTCTCTGCTAAAAATATATATATATATATATATATATATATATATATATATATATATATATATATATATATATATATTAATATAGATAGATAGATAGATAGATAGATAGATAGATAGATAGATAGATAGATAGATAGATAGATAGATAGATAGATAGATAGATAGATAGATAGATAGATAGATAGATAGATAGATAGATAGATAGATATCATGTTTGGGTGTTCCAAGTAATTTTCTAGCAGAAAATAATGATTTTTACTTGTAATCAACAAATTTCAGTAAAGGTTTGGTCTTTAAATTGTTAAACTTCCTTCATTTACATGCTGGAAGGAGTTTTTTTCTTTTCCTTATTCAAGTGTTGTGATTAAACTTGGCAGGCTTCCCGGATTTTTTTTTTCTTTCCCAGCTGTGAGAACTCTCTGCACTTGTTAGACAGAATCGTGACATGCTGTTTTGAAGATCGGGAAGAAAAAAAGATCGCAATTTGGATTCTTAATGATTAATCATGCAGCTCTAGTTTGCAGTTGTGCCATACTCTTTCCATTTTTCAGATGATGGATTGAACATTACTCCATGAGATATTCAAAGCTTGGGATATTTTTTTTTTTTTTTTTTTATAACCTAACCCTGCTTTAAACGTCTCCACAACTTTATCTCTGACCTTTCTGGTGTGTTACTTGGCCTGATGCGGTTTGTTCACTAAGGTTCTCTAAAAAACCTCTGTGGGCTTCACAGAACAGCTGTATTTATACTGAGATAAAACTACACACAGGTGGACTCTAATTACTAATTAGGTGACATTTGAAGGCAATTGGTTCCAAAAGATTTGTTTAGATTAGTTAGGGGTGTCAGAGTAAAGGGGGCAGAATATAAATGAACGCCACACTTTTCAGATATTTATTTGTAAAAAAAAATGTGAAAACCATTTATCATGTTGCTTCCACTTCACAATTATGTGCGTTTGTGTTGGTCTATCACATAAAATCCCAATAAAATACATTTACATTTTTGGTTGTAACATGACAAAATGTGGAAAATTTCAAGGGGTATGAATAATACTTTTTCAAGGTACTGTGAATACCCACATTGAGGGTTCCTACGCAGGAAAACGTTGATTGTGATATACATGTTACATATCGCAACACACGCCAGAGTGAGAGAAATCATTTTAGACGCATTATTCACAGTTAATTCTAAACTATGACCTGTAGGAGATTTTAAAGAGTCACCTAAGCTTTTGCGTGCCCTAAAATTAACTTTAGTGTATTTTTTAACTGAAATTTTGAGTTTCATAAAACGTTGCACTAATATTATGTGACATAAAAAAATAAACTACTACTTTTTTATTCTTTAGGGCAGCCACTCTCAACCAGGGTTCCTTCAGAGGTTGCTAGGGGTTCCATGAGCAATGAGCAATTTCTGCCTTTCAGATAAGTAACCACTGACACAATTATCTTTTTAGCTATTTATAAAGGTGGGGGTTCTTCCGAATGAGCTCAAATGTAAGAAGCATTTTTTTCACGTTGACCATCACACTGTATGGCGAGCTTTAGATATAGTAATTATTAGTAGGGGTTCCCTGAGACTGGAAAGTTATTTCAAGGCTTCCTCCATGGTAAAAAGGTTGAGAAAGGCTGCTCCAGGGTGTCTGCGTTCAGGTAATATTTACCACTTCCCGCCTGCCATATAGCAAACTAACGGGCGCAAAGTGGTTTGATTATCCTGACTGGATTTCACATTGGTGGTGTGTCAGCCTGACACACTGCATCGCCGATCTCGGTAAAGAGCATATGACGTAGGTTCTTTACTATGTGATCAGCTGTGTCCAATTACATCTCATCACATGGTAACCAGGAAGTGCCGTTTATTGGCTTTTCCTCTATTTGGTTGCTCTCCTGACGGGGGGGGGGCTGCGCTGATAATCAGTGCATTGATTATCAGTGCAGATCCATCGAGGATGCCCACTGGAGATCACCAGGTATGCCCGCTAAAGCCCCAGAGGGATGCCAATCATCACTCTGTGCCCATTCAGTGATGCCAGCCAGTGCCTCCTGATCAGTGCTGCCTATCAGTGCCACTTATGAGTGCCCACTAGTGCCACCTATGAATGCTGCCTATCAATGCCCATCAGTGCCGCCCATCAGTGCCCCCTCATCAGTGCCAATCAGTACTGCCTCATCAGTGAAGGAGAAAACTTACCTATTAAGTTTTTTTTATGGTCTTTTTTTATTTGTAGCGCAAAAAACAAAAACACCAGTGGAAATCAAATACCACCAAAAGAAACCTCTATTTGTGGGAAAAATTCTCCAGCGGTACAACTCTCGTGAGGTTCCTTGCGCTGGCATCATCTTCTCCCCTGCTTTTTCTGGGTCCCAGTCTTCGGCCATTTTTATTGGCCGGTGCCATGTGACATCACTCCCACGCAGGCCTAAGAATCATTCATCCTGCCACACTGGCATTGTGCCGCAAATGATTTTTGCAGAGGATTGTGCATTGGCAGGTAGGTGTATTTTATTGCATGTCTCTTTTGTAATAAAGATCTGGTCAGCAGTGCCTTGCAAAAGTATTCACCCCCTTGGCTTTTTACCTATTTTGTTACATTACTGCCTTTAGTTCAATGTTTTTTTAATCTGAATTATATGTGATGGATCAGAACACAATAGTCTAAGTTGGTAAGGTAAAATTAGAAAAATATCTACATAAAACTATTTTTCAGAAATAAAAAAACTGATAATAATTGGCATGTGCATATGTATTCACCTATTCGTTATGAAGCCCATAAAAAGCTCTGGTGCAACCAATTACCTTCAGAAGTCACATAATTAGTGAAATGATGTCCAACTGTGTGCAATCTAAGTGTCACATGATCTGTCATTACATATACACACCTTTTTGGAAGGCCCCAGAGGCTGCAACACTTAAGCAAGAGGCACCACTAACCAAACACTGCCATGAAGACCAAGGAACTCGCCAAACAAGTAAGGGACAATGTTGTTGAGAACTACAAGTCAGGGTTAGGTTATAAAAAAAAAATCTCTAAACCTTTAATGATCCCTAGGAGCACCATCAAAATCTATCATAACCAAATGGAAAGAACATGGCACAAGAGCAAACCTGCCAAGAAACGTCCGCACACCAAAACCGGGCAAGGAGGGCATTAATCAGAGAGGCAGCACAGAGACCTAAGGTAACCCTGGAGGAGCTGCAAAGTTCCACAGCAGAGACTGGAGTATCTGTACATAGGACGACAATAAGCCGTACGCTCCATAGAGTTTTATGGCAGAGTGGCCAGAAGAAAGCCATTACTTTCAGCAAAAAACAAAATGGCACAGTTTTCAGTTTGCAAAAAGGCATGTGGGAGACTCCCAAAATGTATGGAGGAAGGTGCTCTGGTCTGATGAGACTAAAATTGAACTTTTTGGTCAAAGAAAAAACACTGTCTGGCACAAACCCAACACATCACATCACCCAAAGAACATCATCCCCACAGTGAAACATGGTGGTGGCAGCATCATGCTGTGGGAATGTTTTTCAACAGTCGGGACTGGGAAACAGGTCAGAGTTGAGGGAAAGATGGATGGTGCAAAATAAAGGGATATTCTTGAGCAAAACCTGTACCACTCTGTGTGATTTGAGGCTAGGATGAAGGTTCACCTTCCAGCAGGACAATGACCCCAAACACACTGCTAAAGAAACACTTGAGTGGTTTAAGGGGAAACATGTAAATATGTTGGAATGGCCTAGTCAAAGCCCAGACCTCAATCCAATAGAAAATCTGTGGTCAGACTTAAAGATTGCTGTTCATAAGCGCAAACCATCCAACTTGAAGGAGCTGGAGGAATTTTTCAAGGAGGAATGGGCAAAAATCCCAGTGGTAAGATGTGGCAAGCTCATAGAGATTTATCCAAGGCTACTTGGAGCTGTGATAGCTGCAAAAAGGTGGCTCTACATAGTATTGACTTTAGGGGGGGTGAATAATTATGCACATTCACTTTTTCTGTTATTTTGTCCTATTTGTTGTTTGCTTCACAATAAAATATAAATAAATAATAATAAAAAAAAATCTTCAAAGTTGTGGGCATGTTCTGTAAATTAAATGATGCAAATCCTCAAACAATCCATGTTAATTCCAGGTTGTGAGGCAACAAAACACAAAAAAAGCCAGGGGGTGAATACTTTTGCAAGGCACTGTATATGCTTTAGAGCAGAACTAAACCCATCAATTTAACTGTTTCTTAAAACAGTTACATGTCATAACTGATCCCAGGTGCAGCACCATGGCAACTGCAGATCAGACAGACTAAAGCCTAGTATACACTATGAGAAAATCAGACAAACGCTAGTCCGATTTTCCACAAAGGTGCGTATTATGATGTAACCAAAATGGTATTAATGTAATATAAGGATGGTGCTGCACTAATCCTAGCAAAAACAAAAATTATATTAAAATAATAATACTAATCAACTAGAGGGCTAAATAAGCACGCAGGTATGGATACAAATAAATAAAAAAGTTATGGATAGTATGTGATCAATCCTGCGTAAAAACCAAACGCTAAAAAAAAAAAAAAGTGCAAAGTGCAACCACAATATATATGATAATTATCAGTGAATATCCATATCCAGAAGTTACACTGTGAAAATAGCAAAAGGAGTAAGTCCTCCCATATAAAGTGCAAAATATTCAGTGTAACAGTAAATTCTTGTGTGTAGCATACACACAACAGGCATAGAAAACAAAATGACTTGTGCAGTAACAAAATCCACATGACTGATGATGCATGAACTTTAAAAAAGAAAGGGGAATAAAACCAAAAAAACGATCAGAAGGGAAGAGCCACAATGCTGACATAGGCAAACATAACACGCGCAGAGGTGAGAAAACCCACCTCTGAACATAACTGGCTGCCATAATGATAAAAGTAGACATGAGGCTATATCATCGGCTAAACAATAAGCATAGACAGAATAATAGGATAAATAAACACAAAAATTTAAATTAAGTTAATAAAAGACAAAAGGCAAATGTATAATCAATACACACAGATATGAACTATATTAAAACTTTAAAAAAATGTGTGTATCATATGGGAGATGGATTGCGGGTGGGCTAAAAATTGCTAGACAAGTATGGGGTAGTCAAGTAGTCAAGATGTATGGTGACTACTTGGGAACCAAGTTAAAAATATATAAAAAGTGTTAAAAATCACTGAGGAAACAATTGAGGTCGAATTCGATATTCAAGCCCCGGGGCGAGAATGTATCCAAAGTAAAAATCCATCTGGATTCCAACTGGCTCAGGGTTCTTACCCTATGTCCCCAACGCCAGTGTCTTATGTATGGTTCAATGCCCCAGAACTTCAAGTGGGTAGGATCCCTATTATGGCATAACAAAAAATGTTTAGATACGCTGTGCTTGTCATAACCGTTTAGAATATTTTGAACGTGCTCTTTAGTTCGGACAGGAATAGCTATCTTCCAATAGAAAGCTGTCACCATAAATACTGGCTTTTCAACGTCCCAAAAGGTCAACTTATGCAACGTAAAAGAAACTGTACCAATATAGAGATGTTTCTAGAACAGGCTGAGAAGATCGGAGAGAGATTTACCTCAAAAGGCTATGACCGTCGATTCATTGATACTAAGATAGTAGAAGTATCAGAGATGAACCGGAAAGATATAACTGAAGAGAAGGTGACACAGAAACATCCAATGGAAGGGGTACCGTTAATCCTAGACTTTAGTGTACAACATAAGAAAATTGAAAGGATCATTAGACGCCACTGGTATATCCTGTTGGCAGATAAACAGCTACAAGATACCCTATCTGAGAACCCTAGGTTTATATACAAAAGGGCACCCACGATCCGGGATATAGTGGTGAAAAATGTTATAGACCCACCCAAGAAGACTTTTTCCTTTTTCACTGGAAACAGGTTTTTTCCATGTAAAAGATGCTTCGCATGTCTGAGAACCAAACGTCCAAATGAAAAGGTATTTAAATTTTCATCTACAAGTACGGTAAATACCTATGAGGTAAAAAACTTCATTTGCTGCAACACTGAAGGGGCAGTATATGCCCTGGAGTGCAGTTGCGGCCTTCAATATATTGGCCGCACAAAAAGAGCTCTCAAAGTGCGAATTAAAGAGCACGTTCAAAATATTCTAAACGGTTATAACAAGCAAAGCGTATCTAAACATTTTTTGTTATGCCATAATAGGGATCCTACCCACTTGAAGTTCTGGGGCATTGAACCATACATAAGACACTGGCGGGGGGGAAATAAGGTAAGAACCCTGAGCCAGTTGGAATCCAGATGGATTTTTACTTTGGATACATTCTCGCCCCGGGGCTTGAATATCGAATTCAACCTCAATTGTTTCCTCGGTGATTTTTAACACTTTATATATATTTTGAACTTGGTTCCCATGTAGTCACCATACATCTTGACTTATGCCTCACCCCATACTTGTCTAGCAATTTTTAGCCCACCCGCAATCCATCTCCCATATGATACACACATTTTTTTAAAGTTTTAATATAGTTTTAATAGTTTTTACATATCTGTGTGTATTGATTATACATTTGCCTTTTATTAACTTAATTTTAATTTTTGTGTTTATTTATCCTATTGTTCTGTCTATGCTTATTGTTTAGCCGATGATATAGCCTCATGTCTACTTTTATCATTATGGCAGCCAGTTATGTTCAGAGGTGTCTCTTCTCACCTCTGCACGTGTTATGTTTGCCTATGTCAGCATTGTGGCTCTTCCCTTCCGATCTTTTTTTGGTTTTATTCCCCTTTCTTTTTTACCCATATAGAATTCCAGCAACAATTCTTTTTTTCAGATCCTTAGAGTTCTTTGCCATGTTGAACTTCCAGTGACCAGTATGAGCGAGTTAGAGCAATAACACCAAATTTAACACACCTGCTCCCCATTCACACCCGGGACCTTGTAACACTAACGAGTCACATGACACCGGGGAGGGGAAAGGCTAATTGGGCCCAATTTGGACATTTTTACTTAGGGGTGTACTCACTTTTGTTGCCAGTGGTTTAGACATTAACGGCTATGTGTTGAGTTATTTTGAGGGGGCAGCAAATTTACACAGTTATATAGATGTCAATGAGTGTATCCTCCGGTCAGAAATGGTCCCCAGCGCGATAAACACCAATGATCAGCAACGTGAATCAAAAAGAGAAGAAGGAGCTCCTCATGGTGTAGTATGTAAAATATTTTAATCCATAAAGTAGCATATAACAATAAAAAACCTCATTTGCCCAGTAAAAGACACGCAGGTACGCCAATTGCGTTCCACCTGCGCTCCAACAAGCAGAAGTGACGTGACACGCACTATACGGTCCAACGTGTTTCGTCAGTAATGTCTGACCTCATCAGGGGTCATGATGTCACAATGGTCTGTTGAGTAGGATGTTTGCTTGATACTGGTGGAAGATGGCACTTACCTCACCCAGCAACTAAGGATTCTTCACTAATTTCACTTGAATTGAAGATTTCTGGTGGTGGTTTACGGACAATATATGTACACTCACCCGATTCAATATTTACATATGGACATTAGCATTTAATTATTTAGCACTACTATATTTATATTTATATGTTTAATAATTGTTTGTAGAGCGCATTATGAAATTTAATTAGTTTCTTTCACATAACTAAAAGGCAGGCTTCATCCACATGCTGGCTTGTATACAATTTTTGATGTTCTTTTTTTTAGGCATTTTGCCAAGGCACCCCTGAAGATGCCTCAAGAGACCCTGGTTGAAAAAGGCTGCTCCAAGGTCATAGAGTCGATCAAAGAGTGTTAACTCTGATCGCTTATGGGAGCAGCCGGGCGCACCACTGGATTGTTTCTCGGGCGAACCGGTGGAAATGGTAAGCCCGAGAAGCACCGGCGAGCGGCGGGGTAATGTCCCTCCCCACCGCTTTGGAAACTGGCCCAGCGGCTCGTGAGCCGTTCGGACCGGTTATGTGAAAAAGCTGGCCGTCTGCTGAAAAAAAAAAAAAGGTACCTGGGTTATGGCTGCATGTATCCTATTGGGGGGTTTTATTATTATTATTATACAGGATTTATATAGCGCCAACAGTTTACGCAGCGCTTTACAATATAAAAGGGAGACAATACAGTTATAATACAATAAAATACAAGAGGATTAAGAGGGCTTTCCCTTCAGTTCTTGTTCTGATGATTCCACATCAGGAAGTGAAAGAAAATCTTTACAAAGTGAGGTTAATTCCTATTTTAGAGCCGATTGGTGCACACCATAACACGTGTTTGAGCATGCATGTGTGCCCGCGCAGTACATTTTTGACAGCCCATTTCAATGGGCTGCCAAATACGGGGGAAAGCACAAAAAAGTACTCAAGGTGAGACTTCTAAAATCATGCTGCACCATGCGTTTTGGTGGCTGAAAATGTGAGTGCTTGGCAGATGTGTTTGGAGTGCCATCAACAATTAAAGGCACCCGCCCGTGTCTAAAAAGAGGACAGCACATTTCCATGTGGCGATACCTCACATGTGTGGTTCAAATCCTGTTTATATATATGCATTTGTGACTTACACATTTTTTATTATGTATTTTACTTTTTACACTGTCCCTTTATTTTTTATTTATCACTTTTATTCTTATTACAACTGTAGTGCTACCCCTGCAGGAGCCACTTAAGTACAGTGGGGACGTAAAGTATTCAGACCCCCTTAAATTTTTCACTCTTTGTTATATTGCAGCCATTCACTAAAATCATTTAAGTTCATTTTTTTTCCTCATTAATGTACACACAGCACCCCATATTGACAGAAAAACACAGAATTGTTGACATTTTTGCAGATTTATTAAAAAAGAAAAACTGAAATATCACATGGTCCTAAGTATTCAGACCCTTTGCTCAGTATTTAGTAGAAGCACCCTTTTGATCTAATATAGCCATGAGACTTTTTTGGAAAGATGCAACAAGTTTTTCACACCTGGATTTGGGATACCTCTGCCATTCCTCCTTGCAGATCTGTCAGGTTGAATGGTAAACGTTGGTGGACAGCCATTTTTACGTCTCTCCAGAGATGCTCAATTGTGTTTAAGTCAGGGCTCTGGCTGGGCCATTCAAGAACAGTAATGGAATTGTTGTGAAGCCACTCCTTCGTTATTGCCATGAGTCTTTTTGGGAAAGATGCAACAAGTTTTTCACACCTGGATTTGGGGATCCTCTGCCTTTCCTCCTTGCAGATTCTCTCCAGTTCTATCAGGTTGGATGGTAAACGTTGGTGGACAGCCATTTTTACGTCTCTCCACAGATGCTCAATTGTGTTTAAGTCAGGGCTCTGGCTGGGCCATTCAAGAACAGTAATGGAATTGTTGTGAAGCCACTCCTTCATTATTGTAGCTGTGTGCTTAGGGTCATTGTCTTCTTGGAAGGTAAATCTGTGGTCCAGTCTGAGGTTCTGAGCACTCTGGAGAAGGTTTTCGTCCAGGATATCCCTGTACTTGGCCACATTCATCTTTCCCTCGATTGTAACCAGTCGTCCTGTTCCTGCAGCTGAAAAACACCCCCACAGCATGATGCTGCCACCACCATGCTTCACTGCTGGGACTGTATTGGACAGGTGATGAGCAGTGGCTGGTTTTCTCCACACATACCGCTTAGAATTAAGGCCAAAAAGTTCTATCTTGGTCTCATCAGTCCAGAGAATCTTATTTCTCACCATCTTGGAGTCCTTCAGGTGTTTTTTATCAAACTCCATGCGGGCTTTCATGTGTCTTGCACTGAGGAGAGGCTTCTGTCGGGCCACTCTGCCATAAAGCCTCCACTGGCGGAGGGCAGCAGTGATGGTTGACTTTCTACAACTTTCTCCCATCTCCCGGCTGCATCTCTGGAGCTCAGCCACAGTGATCTTTAGGTTCTTCTTTACCTCTCTCACCAAGGCTCTTCTCCCCTGATAGCTCAGTTTGGCCGGACGGCCAGCTCTAGGAAGGGTTCTGGTCATCCCAAATGTCTTCCATTTAAGGATTATGGAGGCCACTGTGCTCTTAGGAACCTTAAGTGCAGCAGACATTTTTTGTAACCTTGGCCAGATCTGTGCCTTGCCACAATTCTGTCTCTGAGCTCTTCAGGCAGTTCCTTTGACCTCATGATTCTCATTTGCTCTGACATGCACTGTGAGCTGTAAGGTCTTAAACAGACAGGTGTGTGGCTTTCCTAATCAAGTTCAATCAGTATAATCAAACACAGCTGGACTCAAATGAAGGTGTAGAACCATCTCAAGGACAATCAGAAGAAATGGACAGCACCTGAGTTAAATATATGAGTGTCACAGCAAAGGGTCTGAATACTTAGTACCATGTGATATTTCAGTTTTTCTTTAATAAATCTGCAAAAAATGTCAATTCTTTGTTTTTCTGTCAATATGGGTGCTGTGTGTACATTAATGAGGAAAAAAACAAACTTAAATGATTTTTGAAAATGGCTGCAATAGAACAAAGAGTGAAAAATTTAAGAGGGTCTGAATACTTTCCATCCCCACTGTAAAAATGGCTGTCCTCCAACGTTTACCATCCAACCTGATAGAACTGGAGAGAATCTGCAAGGAGGAAAGGCAGAGGATCCCCAAATCCAGGTGTGAAAAACTTGTTGCATCTTTCCCAAAAAGACTCATGGCTGTATTAGATCAAAAGGCTGCTTCTACTAAATACTGAGCAAAGGGTCTGAATACTTAGGACCATGTGATATTTCAGTTTTTCTTTTTTAATAATTCTGCAAAAATGTCAACAATTCTGTGTTTTTCTGTCAATATGGGGTGCTGTGTGTACATTAATGAGGAAAAACAAATGAACTTAAATGATTTTAGCAAATGGCTGCAATATAACAAAGAGAAAAATTTAAGGGGGTCTGAATACTTTTCATCCCCACTGTATGTTTAGTCCCGTACTCTGCCTCTCAACCCCAAGAATAGCCTCAGCCCATCTGGCACACTGGGCAATAGTGTAAGTGCAAGGACCAATGAAACCACACACGTTATGATAAAACACAGAAATTTTCTTTACTGCAATATTTCTGTGGTAAAGGGTAACAATAGCAGTATATATTCAAATAATGCAACTGGGGAGCAGAAACTGAGATCAAGAGCAATATAGCAAAACGAGCTATATAGAGCAATATAGCTCACCATGCTGGTTTAGAGGATTCCAAATCTGAGAATGTCCCCAAGGGCAGAGGCACACTTAAATGGAAAATAAATCACAATATAACACTTAATATTGGATTGGTTACTTCTATTCAAATTGGCTCTGAGTCCAGGCAGGAGGAGAGCAGAAGAATGACCTTCTCTCATGTCAGTCCTCTCTCTTCTATCCCCTGACACCACAGGCCCAATTACACACACTGTACTCAGTTCAACATTTAGTGGCTTAACTTCCCAGATAAACTATCCAGCACACCCACTACATATACAGAGCCCTGAACATGTGTGTGAATGCCCGTATGGCACCAATAACGTCAGTCTCTTGGAAGGAAGATGAGACCTTGGATCTTCAGCCAGCCACTGTGTTTGGTGCACTTAAACTCCTGAATAGCAGGGCCAAACAACACAACTGGCCCGGATTATCAAGTAAAGAATGCAGGATCTTCCTCAGCAAGGGTAAAGGACAATGGTGTCTGTATACAGTGTCTCTGTATCTGAATGGCCTTGTGTCCTGTGGCACTACAGGTGTCAGCATGGTGACTAAGAGCAATGATGTCTGTATACAGTGTCTATACAACTCTGTGTGCAGTGTCCTTGTTTCCTGCAAATGTCCAAATGCCCTCTCACCCAATCCTGGGGCCAGGGCCCAAACGAACGTCCTGGAACAAGCAGGCTCCTCTAGTGACCTGACTGGTCACCTCACACCAGAACGCTTCACACAGTGGATGCAGGTGCATCTGGATATGCACCTGGGATCCCCCTCTCTCAGGCTGGATGTCCCTAACCGGCTGTGGATGCCTGAAACAACACGGTGGACTGACCTCGGAGGCAGCAACCTCTCCCCTGAGTCCAGTCTGTTCTCCTGCCTCGTGGTGACCAAATTCCCTCAGGTAAACAAGATGGAGACTTTCGGACTTTATAGGCATGGAAACAATTGGGAAACTCTAAAAAAGCGTCCTGCTGGTTTTAAATAGCAATGCATATAGCTATGCATTGCTATTTAAAACCAACAGGACGCTTTTTTTCTCACAGTTTGTTACAAGTATTGAACACTTTTGGAAACTCTCCGGCTGCTATGAATTTGTACATGAGGCTCACTCTTTTGAAGGTATTTTGCTTTGTTTTTTGTTGATGTCTTTCTGTCCCAGTGCTTTCTTGGCCAGTTCAGCATAGGTTTTTAATGATATAACATGTCTGTGTAATTTGTTTGATCCCTTTTGATTTTAATTGGAATATATCTAATTTGCAGATATTGAGATTCGCTATTGTCCCTTCTCTGTTACAATTTTGAACCTCGTTTGTGTCCTAAAGAAGTCTCAAGGCGAAACGCGTAGACGCATAATGTATAAGGGCCCAATGTACAAATTGTATCATTTGATCCATGTTTTTATCTTTTCTTTTGAACACTATCTATGAATTGATGTACTTTTTTCAATAAACATTTTGATTCAATATTAGTTGTGTTACTTTCCCCATTGTTTCCATGCCTATAAAGTCCGATTTTTTTGGTTACTATTTAGTATCCCCCTTTTTTCTCATGTTTACGGATGTGGCAGTCTGAGTGCTTCTCCCTTTTTTAATTTTCAAGATGGAGACTTTGGATTCTTTTCCCCCACAGCATGCTGGCTCTTGTAGTTCTGTACAGTTCAATCTGAATGTGAAGCTTGAGTCCTGGGACTACAATTCCTTGTATGCTTTGCTCCCTGGTGGTAAACACTCTGCTATCAGGATGTGACGACACAGAGCCTTAGCTGGCACTAGAGGGAAGCAGTTTCACTGCAACAATGTTGCAGAGTGTCTTCTGATGCTGCAAGTAAGATAACCAGCTCCCTGCTACACAAGGAATGTAAACATCCCTTGTAATAGAATTAAGAATGACAGGTCCTCTTTATGGAGAGATCTGGGGTCAAAAAGACCTTAAAAAGCAAAAAAGATAAAAATAAAAAAGTAATCTTTTTTGCGAATTTGTTTTTTCTTCCAGCCTGGACCGGCAGTGACATCATGACGTTGCTCTGGTTCTCCAAGGCCACAGAGTTGATCAAAGATTGTTAACTCTTTGATCACCTATGGGAGCAGCCAGCCGCACTGGCGGATCATTTCTTGGGAGAACCGGTGGAAACAGTAAGCCCGAGAAACACCTGTGAGCTGTGGGAGGGGAAGGGGACGTCCCCTCCTGCCGCTTCGGAAACCGACCCAGCGGCTCATAAGCTGCTCGGACTGGTTTCATGAGAAAGCTGGTCGCCTGCTGAAAAAAAAAGTGGTATTGGTATGTATATATACATACGTACATACACGCATATATATAATATATACACACACATATATATTTTGTGGTTAACCTCTTGCCGCCTGCACAATAGCCAAAAGATGGCTACAGCATAGG
Source organism: Lithobates clamitans (assembly GCA_037952925.1). Taxonomy (NCBI): domain Eukaryota; kingdom Metazoa; phylum Chordata; class Amphibia; order Anura; family Ranidae; genus Lithobates; species Lithobates clamitans. Next base: position 3,485,946 of record JBBGZY010001277.1, read on the forward strand.
CCTAAATTTCCACGAGGGCGTCTATGTACGTCCTCCCATGCATGTGATGCCTGCGTGCCCTTGCGGGTTGCACGTGGCACGCTCTGTGATCAGCGAGTTCATGAGACTCGGCTACTCACATATCGGAGTAAGGGGCTAATCCTGAGCCCTTACCACGTGATCAGCTGTCAGTCAATGATGTAAACAGCTGACAGCATGAGTAGAAAAAGAAAAGCGGATTACCATCTTGTATGTGCTGCTAAGCAGTGCCACCTACCAGTGTCCATCAGTGCTGCCCATCAGTGGCACCTGTCAGTGCCTCCTGATCAATGCCCACCAGTGCTGCCTCATCACTGCCGCCTTATCAGTGCCCATCAATGAAGGAGAAAAACTTACCTGTTTATACTTTTTTGGTTTGTTTAGCAAAAAATAAAAACTCAGCAGTAATTAAATAGGAACAAAAGAAAGCTCCATTTGTGTGAAAAAAAATGTTAAAAGTGTCATATGGGTACAGTGTAGCATAACCGCACAATAGTCATATAACGAGTGACAGCACTAAAAGCTGAAAATTGGCCTGGGCAGGAAGGGGGTTTAAAGTAGTAGTAAACTCTGTTTATGCATGCACACTGAAGAAACGAGGGCCGCTGGTTCTGTTTCTTCAGGACTCATGCCTTGGCTGGTGTGTGTGGGAGTGACATCATCGCGGCCAATCACAGCGCCGTTGCCACGGACCCAGAAGCGACTCCGGAAGACGTCTGCTTTGTACTCGGAGTGCCAACGCCGATTCAGGGCATCGTTCTGAGGTAAGTATTTCAAATTGAGCTAGTAAGCGACGCATACTAGCTCATTATGCCTTTGTCTTGCAGGGTTTTTTTTTTTTTTGGAGGTTTATAACCTTTTAGTGCCCAGTAAGCAAGTGGTTAAAGTTTAAATGCTGATATATTTTTACTATTTTAACCACTCGCTGCCCGCATACCGTCATATGACGGCGGGACTGTGCAGCTGTTATCCTGGGCCGCTGTCATATAACGACGCTGCCTTCCAGGATCCCTAGGGGGCGCGCGCGCCCGCCTTGTCACTCGGGTCCCGGTGCGCGTGCCCGGTGGCTGCGATGTCCACCGGGCACGCGCGATTGCCCGGTAACCGAGCAGGACCATGGATCTGTGTGTGTAAACACACAGATCCTTGTCCTGTCAGATGGGAGGAGACCGATGGTGTGTTCATTGTACAGAGGAACACCGATCGGTCTCCTCCCCTTGTGAATCCCCTCCCCCCACAGTTAGAATCACTCCTTAGGAACACATTTAACCCTACAGCGCCCTCTCCTGGTTAACCCCTTCATTGCCAGTCACATTTATACAGTAATCAATGCATTTTTATAGCACGGATCGCTGTATAAATGTGAATGGTCTCAAAAATGTGTCAAAATTATTCGATGTGTCCGCCGCAATATCGCAGTCACGATAAAAATCGCAGATCGCCGCCATTACTAGTAAAAAAAAAAATAATAATAACAATGCTATAAATCTATCCCCTTGTTTTGTAGACGCTATAAATTTTGCGCAAACCAATAAATATACGCTTATTGCGATATTTTTTACCAAAAATATGTAGAACAATATGTATTGGCCTAAACTGAGGAAAAAATTTGTTTAAAAAAAAATTTTTTGGATATTTATTATAGCAAAAAGTAAAAGATATTGTGTTTTCAAACTTGTCACTCTTGTTTTGTTTATAGCGCAGGAAATAAAAACCGCAGGGGTGATCAAATACCACCAGAAGAAAGCTCTATTAGTGGGGAAAAAATTATAAAAAAGTCATTTGTGTACAGTGTTGTATGACCGCGCAATTGTTATTCAAAGTGTGTCACCGCTGAAAGCTGAAAATTGGCTTGGGCGGGAAGAGGGTGAAAATGCTGTATGGAAGTGGTTAAACCAGTTTTCCTTGATAGCAAAAAAAAAGAAGAATCTGTAGATAACATTACCATTTACCACCAAATGTAGGAACAAAACAAAGTTTATTCTACCTGGAGACACTAACTAGTTGCAATATGTCCACTCTGCCTAACAATTACCAGTCTGTAAAGCTGTTTTCAGGTAATAAGGTTTACTTTTCTCTCACCATTAATGTACAGCCATGGCCCCCATATGACCAGACTAGGCCACGTACACATTACATGGTTCCAGACAGCTGCATTTGAAGCCCCCTCACACGGAGAACACACTGTACGTACACACAACATCCTCAGTTTTCTTAGCTCTCAGTCCCGCCTCATCAGCTGCAACCAATGACAGGCTCTGTCACCGTCCTTGCCTTCTTCCAATGCCGGCACCGCGGTGAATGTCGGGAGTTGTATTTCTCCATACCGTACACACTGTGCCTGTGCTCCCGCAGAGACTACAGCTCCCAGAATGCCGTGGGCTTAGAGCGGACGTGTCGGCTTCTCAGGCTCAGTGTAGAGGACGGAGGAGTGGATAGGACTGGTTGCCGTGGAGAGGGGTCGTCTGTCACCATGCATCCGGCTGTAGCTGTGGGTCTTGTTTTTGGCGGCTGTTGCAGTAATGTGGTGTTTTTAGAGCTATTAGCCAGGTGAGAGCTTGTCATCAGGATGATAAGAGTGGAGTGGTGTGTGTTCATTCATTCATTCCTCCTCTGGGTGGGAGCTTCTGTTTACATTGGGAAGCTGAGACTATTTCTACAAGGACAGGCAGTGGGGACATGATAGGGGGTAAAAAGAGGAGGTGATGATAGTTGGGGGGGGGGGGGGGCTGTGTTTGGTGTATTTCTCTAACAGGACAGTGTAACCATACAGGACATGGGGGAGGGGATTAACACTGATCGCCACCTTTTAAAGTCATTGTAAACCCATCCAAAAAAAAAAAACCCCTTGCAGGACAAAGGCATGTGCATCGCATACTAGCTCATTATCGCCAGTGTTCTGCCGAGAAAGTTCCTCTTGTGGGATAAGGACCCCCCTCTACTGCGCAGGCGCAGCACTTGCGCAGTAGGAGCCGGCGGAAATAGCCGAATAGACTAGAAATCAGCTGTACACGGCGCCTGTAAGAGGGCCCCTCGTGGGCTCGCTTCGCTCGCCACGCTTCGGGCACGGCCTCGCTCGGCACTTTTTTATTCTCCCTCTAGGTCCACTTGGATGGTGGGGCTTCAACCTGGACCCAGGGCGCGGGCGCCGTGTACAGCTGATTGAAGTTTTTCAGCTTCGGCTATTTTCGGCGGGTGCTAGTCCTTCGTGCTGCGCCTGCGCAGTACAGGTGGGTCCTTATCCGCCGGGGGGAACTTTCTCGGCAAGACACCGGCTCTAAAAAACAGTACTGGGGTGATGCCTGCAGCTGCGGGCATCATCCCGGTATAACCCCCGAAAGCCGAGTATGCACATCTTGTTCTTTTATTCTCTTTTAGGGCACTTTCACAATACTGTGGAGCTTTATGGCATGTGCATTGCATTAAAGTGGATGTAAACCCTCACATATACCCATTGAAGTGAACAGCCTCAGATGATCCACAGAGATGAAACAAATCTCCCTACATAAGTTTTACATGTATATCTTCTGTCTTCAGCTTTCTATATTCTTTAGAAAGTGATTTTCTATCACTTGGCTCAGATTTTCTCTCAGATTTTCTCTTCCTGTTCAGCACTGGGAGTGGATTCTTGGCATACAGCCAAGACATCTAATTGGAGGAAAGGTAGCCCCCCCCCCCCCCTCCACATAGGCAGAGACTTGCAGAGCTGTGCTGTGACAAGGCAAGTTCTCTGATAATGTATTTATAGCAACCTCTCTTGATACAAATTTCAGGCTGGTTTTATCTTGGTTGAAGGAGAACTTGTCAGAAGTTATCAGGCTGATAACAGAGCAACAAAACAGCAGAAACAGGACTCAGTTTGGAGAGAGATAAGAAAACACTACAGATCTATGTGCTTAGGTCGAATTTCATGAATCATGTTTACATCCACTTTAAGGCAGCCCATTCAATTAAAAAGGCTGCCTAATGCACCAAAACTGTAGATGTAACACCTACATGCCCACAATGCACATCAGAATGTTGCTGAGCTGCAGTGTATGTCTGTTGGCAAGATGCATTGTGATTCCAAATAAAAATGCACCGCATCGCACAAGCAGGTGTAGTGTGTTACTGCAGCACGATAATGTGAATGAGCCCCCTTTTTACTTTTTTTTTTTTTTTTCTTTTTTCAGGAGGCATCCTGGATGTGGAAATATAGTAACGTTTGCACAGTTTTTATTTATAGCAATAGAAGGCTTCATCTTTCAGGCAGACTTTGGAAGAAAGCGTCCTGCCATACCATTAAGGTATAGTGGATTTGTGGGTCCTGAACAGCACATTTATGCAATATTGAATCATACCTAACTTATTTTTCCTTTCTTGTTAAAGGTATTATGTTATCATGGTGGCTATGTTTTTTACGGTCAGCGTGGTGAATAATTATGCACTCAACCTCAATATTTCTATGCCACTACACATGATCTTTAGATCGGTGAGTAGAACAACTGCACCTTACATTTCGCTCAAGGTAAAAATGAAAGCATGGGCACAAAAAAGAATACCCGTTCAGTACGCCTCTCTGATACATGCATACCTCTCCATGTTTTTACCACCTCAAGACCCCCTTCACACCTGAGCATATCGGAATTGCAGCAAAACACAGGACGCGTTTGCGGTGCCATTATTTTTTAATGACACTCCAAATGTGGTGTGCCACAATTGTTGTGCGACAAATCGCACAAAAATCACATTTGTGTTTTTTTTTCTGCCAATTTCTGGCAGAAAAAAATGCTTCTTATTTTCATAAGCTTGTGTGCATGAGGCCTAAAGGATAAGAAGGTTTAGGGTTTAATAAAGCTTTTAGGCATAAAAAGCTGCACTTTGTGGCCTCATTAACACGGCTGTAAAAAAAATGCATTTAAAAATGTTTTTAATTTACGGATCTAAATGCAGCTACATTGTTTTAAATGGAGACATTCACACAGTTGCATAAACATGTACTGCGGTCAGATCAATAGCAAAAAAATGTTGCATATGCCAGACGCAGATATTAAGGGGGGAAAAGCCAGTTTTGCAGAGGTATTTACTGATCATTATGCAGACTTTTGTACTAGAAAAAAAATGTGTAATAAAATCAGTAACAAGTTTAGTAAAGATAAAAAACACAAGATAAGGACATTACTTACAGTAGGTAGGATGTGTCCCATGTACTGCTGTCTCTGAAATTCTCCTCCATCCATTCCCACCGCTGCTGTAATTTTTCGGTGCGGAAGAGGTTAATAGAACCAAGGGGCTGTGACAGTCATTTAAGCAAAAGTGGCCGACTGTGCCCTCTCTCCACCCAGCTCCTCCATTCATAGAGACCTACCTACAGCTTCTATGAATGGGGGACAGACGGATGTTTTAAAGCGCTTGTTAACCCCAAAATAATAAAGATCCTGTTCCCTTAAAGCCTATTATACAGCACAGTGCCTGTGCTGTGTCATTTGGACCCTTGTATCACCTGAAATACCTGGCTGATCCTGCCTGGCTATGCCCTCCCCTCTGCAAACGGACCACGATAATCATGGCTGCTGACATTGTGGTCTGTTTGCGTGCCTCCGTCATCCACAGCCTGCTATCTGTCTTCTGTGTCCTAGTCCCTCCTCCCCTCTCAGCCTGTCTCTGCTGGTACCAGTGCTCCTACAGGTACAATCGGGCAGATTTTTTACAGAACTCAGGGGCAATTTATAGAATGGTGTAGAGAGTATGGGAGCATTTAATAGAAGTGGGTTAACAACCACTTTAATCATTTACCCATCCTCCATTTATAGATCATGTTTCATTTGTAGAAGCTGTAGTACAGCTTCTGTGAATGGATGAATCTTGCCAGAAAGGGTGGGCTAGTTAAGTAGCTGTGATAAGTGCCACAGCTGCTTCAGTTCTATTTACCCCAGCCACGCCATTAGATTCCTGGGGGGGGGGAAATCTAATGCCATTTTTCATCTTGGGTGTAAAGACAGGCATTGTCGGCCAACAAACACGAACGTAGTGATGTACTACGTGGTTTTTCAGCTCTTTAGCCGCAACCCTTTGGGCTCCTGCTAATTTCGTGTTAGTAGAAGTTTGGTGAGTGTAGATTCGCACTTTTCATTTTGCGCTTTTCAGTTCGTTTCTGAATGGCCGTTCATCAACCAGACATGTTGCGGAATCGGAGCATATAACTTGTTATTTATTATTGGCCTTGGAGTTATTGCTTTGACCCAAGTCCAGTCCAGGAACAGGAGGAGGAGGATTTCTTGGACTAAAAATCGGTTGCTTTATTAATCGTGACCAATTATGTCATATGCCTTTGCTGCGGGAGCTTCAGGAGAATAATCCGGATGATGGACCCCTGCTTTCGCCAACTCTTGGCATTGCTGACCCCCTAAATTAGGAAGCAGGACACATGCATGAGGCTTTTATTTTATTTTTTGGTTGAATAATAATGATTTGATTTGTTATATTTTCTATATTTTTGGATGCATAGAATGCACTTTTTGGTTACGTTCTAATGGCAGATAGCATGTCTAATTTTTATTTATTTATTTTTTTAATGCACAATAAAACATTTTTGTACAATAATACTTGGCTATGTGTTTTACTTCAAATAACAGTTTGGGAGTAGGCTGTTACATTTAAAAAAAATACAATGTAAATTTGACAAGGGACACCAACATAGTTGTAGCTTTGATCTTAAATACTACGGGGTAATGGTGTTGTGGTAACTTGCACCAAAAAGCAAGCATAATAATATTATTCTTGATATCATTAGAAAAAAAAAAGCCTTTGAAAATTTGTTTGCAATAATTCCATCAGTATCACCAGCAAAGCAGCTTCATTATTATCCCATGAAAGAAGAAGAGAATTGTGCGCTGCATTTCTAGATTTCATAATTTGCCCTATCACGAATGGTAATTCTCCATTACAACCGCTAGTTTACAAGACCGACCGCTTCTGGCTCGTCCTTGCTTCTGAGCCTGCGTGTTTGTACTTTGGACTTTTGTCCAATGGACTTGTGTATGCACGTTCAAAAATCCAACAACAGACATTTGTCCGGAAAATTTTAAAGCCTGCCATCCAACATTTGTCCGTGGAAAATCCGACAACAATTGTCCGATGGAGCATACAAACGGTCAGATTTTCCGCCAACAGCCTGTCATCACACAATTCCCGTCAGAAAATCTGATCGTGTGTACGAGGCTTAAGGCTCGATTCAAACGACTGTTTTTTGATGCGTTTTACAGAAATGCAGGGAATTTTTTAACATGAGTTCCTTTGAAACAAGTTCTCATCAATGCATTTTTGTGCCTCTGTGTTTTTGGAAAGGGTCGGGGACTTTTTTCCAGCAAAATGCAGCGTTTTGCATGTAATGGCCTGTCATCACACATTTCCTGTTGGAAAATCTGATCGCGTGTATGAGGCTTAAGTGTTTTTCTGCCTATTATCTGACCCTTTTTTTAAATTTTTTTAACGAATTAGATTACTGTTTTATTTTTGATTTAAATCTTCTGTTGTGTAGCTCTGTATAAATTGCTCATAATATTTGAACAACCTCCCTTTTTCTTTTTAGGGATCATTGATAGCGAGCATGGTCCTGGGTATCGTGATTTTGCATAAAAGGTAAGCAGTTGAGTCTTCATAAATTCAGTGTCCCTTAGCCCCAGTTCACACTGGGACGACTTGTCAGGCGACCTAGTCGCCTGACAAGTAGAGTCCCGTTCTGTGCAATGGAACAGTTCTAATTGGAGCGACGCAAGTTCCTGTATGACTTTCAGGGCGACTTGCATTGACTTCTATACAGAAGTCGTCTTGCAAGTGGCCGCTGAGTCGTGTCCTGGGTCGCCTGAGGCAGTCGCGCTGTAAGTCGTGCTGCCTCAGTGTGAACCGACCCTTACTGTACATCGGAAATGACCACTAGAACTAGGCATTCACAACTTCATGTCTCAAAAATTCTCCTAAGAAGCTAACTGAAAGTGGGCCAATCTGTCCCTGCTTGTTCCAGTAATCTCAGTACATAGTCATTTTTCTCAATTGTCAAGCCTTATCCTGTATTCAAATTTGTGATTTATTGGTGCAGTTTACCCTTTTTTCGCCCACCAACGGAAAGCATACAGTGGCACAGAACAGCTTCTTACTGGTCAGGTTGGTTGAGTTCTCCCTTGTGCTTAGTGTTAATTTTGACATCACATTTCGATTCAGTTTGAGTCATAGTATTTTGACTGAAAATACCATTTTAGTTTTAGTCATATTTTAGTCTTTTCAATTGAAACTGAATTTTATTTTCATTTAGCCTTTGTCACTGAAAAACATGCAGCTGACGAAAACTATGACAAATATTTTCATCGTTGAAATTAACACTGCTTGTGCTATTCAGCCAAGCCCTCACCTCCCCAACAAAGCTGGAAAAAACAAATTAATTAAAAACTTAAAAGAATTACAAATATTACCACAAATTATTAAAAAAATTAAATTAAGTGCTTACTCCATCGGTCTGTTTACATGTTGAATTATAAAAGCAGAGATGTTCTGCCAGATTGGCAAACCTGTGAGATCAGCTCCTAGATAGTCCGATGGATTTCCAAATCCTGTATTTGACCATATAAGGTCCATTTACTGTGAAAAATAACTGTGAAATGCAAAATTCCGGTGGGTGTAACAAGATGTCCACTTGCCCCCTTCTCAGGGTGGAGTAGTGTGGGGTGTAGCAAGATGGCGGTGACAGAACCTCACTTCTGTTACCAATTCTGACGGGTCGCCTAATGGCAGTATACAAATACCTGCCAACCAGAAGTTGCAGTACAGAAGCTGTCCAGGTCCCACAGGGACAAACAGCCATTATCTCAGCACTATTTTGGAATGGCATCAGGTACTCAAGTGGTTATTAGGGGCAGATGCCAACTGATTTCTCAACTTTCTAATTTCAAGCAACCTGTTGTATTGTGAGCAGCTAGCTGGGAAGTGCAATTTGGCCATTAATCTGCATAAATGTGTCGAATACCTGCACCCCTGCTGCCACACTGTGCCTCCTGCCAACCTCTTCATCTTCAAAGGAAGGAGCCACAGTGTGCAATTAAAATGCAAGCATTCCACACTTCTGGATGCTGAAAATTTTCTGGAGGCTGCAGTGCTGGAAAACAGGAGTTTGTACTTGCTGCCCCTGTAGTGGTTAGTATTCACGGGTTGCTATTGCAGGAGGAAATTGTTTAGGACTTTTGGGTTGGACTTTAAAAGAAGGGGGTGCACCCCAAAAGCTTGTCCTGAACAAATTTTAATGTTCGTGCAATAACAACAAAAAGTAGGGTCGCACCGATACCCTTTTTTTTTTTTTTTTTTTTTTTTTTTTTTACCAGCGAGTACGAGTGCCGATACCTTTGCGTTAAGATTTGAGACCATGCAAAATGAATTGGTTCACATGGCACTGCAAAAATTCACATGCAATTTGAACAGGAATACAATACCGCTCCTGTGTGAATCCAGGCTGAAGTCACTATGACAAGCCTGGGTTCACACAGGATCGGTGCATTCCTGTTCAAATCACGTGTTTCTTTGCAGTGCGATTTGAGCCCATTCATTTTGTATGGGCTCAAATTGCACTGCAAAGGTATCGGTTTTAGGGTGGAGCATTTGCACGAGTACAAGTACTCGTGCAAATGCGTACTATAGGCAACGATACTGGTATTGGTGCAGGCCTAAAAAAAAAAAAGTATCATAGACACTACTCATTTGCTTTTAGATATTTGGACAAAAGCCACAGTTGCTTAAAGGCTACAATTTTTCTGAATAGTTGTTAACAGGGTTATCTTCAAAAGATTTTTGGAGATAAGCACATATACAGTTAGGTCCATATATATATTTGGACACCGGCACAATTTTTCATAGTTTTTGGCTCTGTATGCCACCAGAAAAAAAAATTTAAATGAAACAATCCAAATTAATTTGAAGTGCAGACTTTTAGCTTTAATTCAAGTTTTAGGAACAGCAACCATTTTTATACAGTCTCTCTCTCCCCCCCCCCCCCCCCCATTTTCAGGGGCTCAAATGTAATTGGGCAAATGAATATATTCATAAATAAAATGTTAATTTTTAATATTTTGTTGAGACTCCTTTACTGGCAATGACTGCCTAAAGTCTGGAACCCATGGACATTACCAAAGACTGGGTTTCCTCCTTTTTGATGCTTTGCCAGGCTCTAACTGCAGCTGTCTTCAGTTGTTCTTTGTGCCTTTTAGTTTTGCTTTCAGTAAGTGAAATGCATGCTCAATTGGTTTGAGATCAGGTGATTGACTCGTCCATTGCAGAATATTCCACTTCTTTTCCTTCAAAAGCTCCTGGGTTACTTTTGCAGTGTGCTTTGGATCATTGTACATCTGTACTGTGAAGCGCTGTCCAATTTGCTGCATTTGGCTGAATCTGGGCTGACAGTATATCTCTAAACACTGCAGAATTCATCCGGCTGCTTCTGTCACATCAATAAACACCAATGACCCAATGCCACTGGAAGCCATGCATGCCCATGTCATCACACTGCCTCCACCATGTTTTACAGATGACGTTGTGTGCTTTGGATCATAAACTGTTCCAAGCCTTCTCCACACTTCTTTTTTTTTTTTTTTTCTCCGTCACAGATTAATCTTAATTCCATCCGTCCAAAGAATGCTTTTCCAGAACTGGTCTGGCTTTTTTAGATGTTTTTTGGCAAAGTCTTATCTGGCTTTTCTATTCTTTAGGCTTATGAATGGTTTGCACCATTGTGGTGAACCCTCTGTATTTGCTCTCGTGAAGTCTTCTCTTGATTGTAGACTTTGACAATGATACGCCCACCTCCTGCAGAGTGTCCATTCACTTGTCTGGATGTTGTAAGTGGGTTTTTCTTTACCATAGAGAGGATCCTGCGATCATCCACCACTATTTTCTTCCATGGACATTCAGGCCTTTTGATGTTGCTGAGCTCACCAGTGCATTCTTCTTTCCTCAGAATGTACCAATCTGTTGATTTGGCCACTCCTAATGTTGCTGCTATCTCTCTGATGGATTTGTTTCATTTTTGAAGCCTTACAATGACCTGTTTCACTTGCACTCAATTGGGTTTAAGTCAGGGCTCTAGCTGGGCCATTCAAGAACAGTCACGGAGTTGTTGTGAAGCCACTCCTTTATTTTCGTTATTTTAGTTGCCCATATACCTTTCTACTGCAAATCAGCAGGAATGCTGATATCTCCAATTAAAAACGAGTAAAACAGAGACTTGATGTTGCTTTCTGTTCCGTCTTGAGTTGTTTCTTGGGCTTGTATATTTGAAGTTGCTTCTCAAATTGAGGCACATTTAAACCTTCTACTAATTTGATAGGTAAATAAAAGAGATAAGGGGGAGGCACCATCTAAGTGTAGTATTAAAAACAAAACCTTTTTATTAGGCACATCACTGGCAACTCGCATAGTGAAGAAAACAACTCGCTCATCAGTGCAAAACACCGCTGGCATCTCGATCCTATAGATTCCCACTGTATGGAAAAACTGCAGCCGCCAGCTCTGTTTATGAAGCTGAAGATGCTTAGATGATGCCTCCCCCTACTCTCTTTTTATATCTACAGAGATTGCTTCTAGCTCTCGGGTCCAGCTGCCATAAGTGTTATGGACATTGCCTACTATATGCTATAGTGACTTTGTGTTTTGATCTCCAAAGCTCCATTTATCCCTTAGGTCTCATGCACCCTGGACATTTTTACAGCTGCTGTTTTTGGCTTCAGGCGTTTTTTTCTGCAGCCAGTAAACTCTCCAGCATGTTTTTCTTATGTGTCCATACACACATAGGCTGTTATCAGCGTGTAATGGCAGGGGCATTTTCTGGCTGGAAAAAGCCCCAGAACTAGAGGGCTTTGAGAGGAGTTTTTTAGCTGTAAAAATGCTCCAACTCTGCAAAAAGCTGGAAAAAACACCAAACGCACTGAAAAACACGGCTATTCTGCATTCATCAGCATTTTTAAACCATAAGCTTTTGCGGTAGTATTTTGTTTAAAAAAAAAAAAAAGAATCTAAAAACCGCTGAAAAACTCATTCTACAGCTAACTCTACTGGCTTTTTTTTTTATATAACGTCCAGGCCTTACTATTATAATTTGATAGGTAAATCCTGCTATCTGCCTTATTTATTTTATAGTTGTTGTTTTTTTTGCCCCCCTCCCTGTGCCCTTCAAGGCTGAAGATGGATGGGCATCGATCAGGCTGCGCTAATGGTGGGTGTTGCATTCCTGGCAATGGTGGGTGTTGCATTCCTGGCAATGGTGGGTGTTGCATTCCTGGCAATGGTGGGTGTTGCATTCCTGGCAATGGTGGGTGCTGCATTCCTGGCAATGGTGGGTGCTGCATTCCTGGCAATGGTGGGTGCTGCATTCATGGCATTTGTGTGAGGCTGCAGATTGGCACTGACCCTTATTTTGATTCACAGTGAAGGTGCATGTTATATGCCAATAAATACGGTATTTCCAAATAACACGCCCAAGCTCATCTCTTTACTCACACACAGACACGAAGGCAGGAGAATTCTTGTCGGGCAGTGTATTGGTGCTCGAACGAACACACTTTTTTTTTTGGATCAAAAATAAAATTTATTGCGCATGAAAATCCAATCAGGTACTTACATTCAAAATACAAAGTGCAACAAGCACCAATCATATAAAGTGCAACTTTCACATAAATTCTTCTGACATATCGCTGTAACTGCAGGACCATTGGTAAACATTGCTATTTACACTGGGAGTATGCATATACAAAACCATATTAGAAGTACGTGTCCATGATACCAGCAATTTAGCTATGATAACAGGTTTAAAGGAGTATTTCAGCATTGATCAGTGCATGTGGAGGAGTCATCCACCCACCTATCCCATATTTTATGGAACTTATCTGGGCAACCTCGGTGTAAGTACAGAACGTTTTTGTAAGGGAGAGTGAGATTCACAGCCCTCTTCTACTGCTGAATGTTAGGGGGAGTAGATCTAAGCCATAATTGAGCTATTTGCATTCTGGCCGTGAATAAGGTCTCCTGCAAAAATATCGTCAAGTACTTCTCTGGAAGGGGGAGAAGGCCAAGCAAACACTGGCGAGGGCATAATGTTAGGGGGGAACCCATGCAATCATGAAGCAATTTGACTATTTGCGACCAATATTGCTGGAGAGGTGGACAGGACCATATCAAGTGGTAAAAGGTACTATCCTTATCGCCACATCTGGGGCAGTTTGGGTCAATGTTCGGTTTATACTTAGATATACGTGCCGGAGTAAGCTAAGTTCTATGAAGAATATATAGGTGAGTAAGTCGGTCAGACAATTTGGGAGAAACTTTTTTGCATGCCTCCAGGACTTTCCCCCAGTGTTCATCATGCATCTCCCCTATATCAGCGTCCCAGTGTGCTTTCAATTGGTAAGCATGGGTGGTGGCAGAAGGTGAAAGAAGATGGTTATACAGAGAGGAGATTAGTTGCTTAGGGTTCTCTCTTAAAACCATATCCGCAATGGACAACGATTCCAACCCAGAAGCCAGCCCATGCTAATGAGCAGCTGAATATATGATTCACATGATTCACTGATTAATCATTAAGAGATCACACCGTGTTTTATTGGGAGGTTAATATTAGCACATTATACATTTTGAATATATGATTAAATTCATTATTTTCCTCTAAATTCTACAAACAATACCCTATAATGACAGCGTGAAAGAAGTTTGAAATCTTTGCAAATTTATTAAAAATAAAATTGAAAAAAAATCACATGTACATACGTATTTATTTACAGCCTTTGCTCAATACAAAGCACCAATTACAGCTTCAAGTCTTTTTAGGTATGATGCTACAAACTTTGCACACCTATTTTTGGGCAGTTTCTCCCTTCAAGGACATTCACGTTATCTTGGCTGTGTGCTTAGGGTCGTTGTCCTGTTGGAAGATGAACCTTCGCCCCAATCTGAGGTCCAGAGAGATCTGGAGCAGGTTTTTATCAAGGATGTCTCTGTGCATTGCTGCATTTATCTTTCCCTTGATCCTGACTAGTCTCCCAGTTCCTGCTGCTGAAAAACATCCCCACAGCAAGATGTTGCCACCACCATACTACACTGTAGATATGGTATTGGCCAGGTGATGAGCAGTGCCTGGTTTCCTCCAGACATGACGATTGCCATTCAGGTCAAAGAGTTCAATTTTTGTTTCATCAGACCAGAGAGTTTAGTTTCCTTCAGGTGCCTTTTGGCAAACTCCATGCGAGCTGTCATGTGCCTTTTACTGAGCAGTGGCTTCCGTCTGGCCACTCTACCATACAGGCCTGATTGGTGGAGTGCTGCAGAGATGGAAGGTTCTCCTCTCTTCAGAGAGAAATGCTGGAGCTCCGTCAGATTGATCATCAGGTTCTTGGTTACCTTTCTGACTAAGACCCTTCTCCCCCGATCGCTTAGTTTGGCCGGGTGGCCCGCTCTAGAAAGAGTCCTGGTGGTTTCAGACCTCTTCCATTTATGGTTGATGGAGGCCAATGTGCTCATTGAGACCTTCAATGCTGCAGAAATATTTCTGTACCCTTCCCCAGATCTGTGCCTCGATACAATCCTGTCTTGGAGGTCTACAAACAATTCCTTGGCCTTCATGGCCTGGTTTGTGCTCACAGGTGGTCTCCAGTAAAGTTGTAGAAACATCTCAAGGATGATCCGTGGAAACAGGATGCACCTGAGCTCAATTTTGAGTGTCATGGCAAAGGCTGTGAATACTTATATGTATATGTGATTTATTTTTTATTTTTTTTAATAAATTTGGAAAGATTTCAAACAAACTTCCTTCATATTGTCATTTATGAGGTATTGTTTGTAGAATTTTGAGGAAAATAATGAATTTAATCCATTTTGAAATAAGACTGTAACAAAATGTGCAAAAAGTGAAGCACTGTGAATACTTTCCGGATGCACTGTAGGAAAGTATGTCATTACCTTTTGTTAGGTCACTGTAATGGTTTTGAAAGATTGCTATTCCACCTCCTTTCTAGGTGTACTGATATTTTGTTGGTATTTTTTTTTTTTTTTAGGACTTCAATGCTTTATACGTGGTATATTATGATTGAAATTACACACTTGATTCTTATTTTTCCAGGTACACCTTTTCCAAATACATGTCAATTGCCCTAGTGTCTTTTGGAATTTTTATTTGTACATTGATGTCTGCAAAGCAAGTGGTAAGCTTTGCCTTTTCTCTTTTATTAATAGTGTTTTCAGCTTCTATTGAAAAAACAGTATACAGTATCTCACAAAAGTGAGTACACCCCTCACATTTTTGTCAATATTTTATTATATCTTTTCATGTGACAACACTGAAGAAATGACACTTTGCTGCAATGTAAAGTAGTAAGTGTACAGCTTATATACCGGTATAAATTTGCTGTCCCCCCTCAAAATAACTCAACAGACAGCCATTAATGTCTAAACCACTGGTAACCAAAGTGAATACACCCCTAAGTGAAAATGTCCAAACTGGGCCCAAAGTGTCAATATTTTGTTTGGCCACCATTATTTATCTAGCACTGCCTTAACCCTCTTGGGCATGGAGTTCACCAGAACTTTACAGGTTGCCACTGGAGTGCTCTTCCACTCCTCCGTGACGACATCATGGAGCTGGTGAATGTTCGAGACCTTGCGCCCCTCCACCTTCCATTTGAGGATGCCCCACAGATGCTTAATAATGTTTATGTCTGGAGACATGCTTGGCCAGTCCATCACCTTTACCCTCAGATTCTTTAGCAAGGCAGTGGTCGTCTTGGAGGTGTGTTTGGGGTTGTAATCATGTTGGAATACTGCCCTGCCGCCCAGTCTCTAATTCCTATAACTAATATGTCAATTTTGTATGGACTGACTGATGGCAGTGCTGAAGGCTGTAATTGTGCAGATAAGGGAAATTCATTTTTTTTTTTTGTAAATATCATGAAAAGGAACGTGTGAAATGTTGTGTCCTGCTTGATACTGTCCCAGTACCTAACCAAAGTCCCATATGCCTTTCTATTTGTTCTGCAGACATCTCAGCCAGCATCCAGCGATGAAGAGGGATTTGTAACGCTTCTTTGGTGGCTTTTAGGTAAATGACTTTTCTAGCTTAGACAATGAATTTACACTTAGCCAAAACCTTTAAAATGCTCACAATTGAATGTGAAGATTCATACTACATGTGATATGGCCAAATAATAGTCAGAAAAGTGCTAAAACGGTGAAGATGTGTCACATCAATGTCGCAACCTTATACAAAAGGACCTGTTCAAACCACTGTGGTGATAACTTCACACCACAACTGCTTTGGAATGCATGGTAATGCAGTACTGTGCACTGCAACAAAAAAAGCGGGTGTTATTTTAGGTCTGTTGGGGTACATTAGGCAGTCCATTTAAACTAATTTACAATGCAATCAATGCACAGCATGTGTGTTAGTGTTTTTACAGTGCCATTCATTTTCAATGGCACCCCAGAATAGTAAGGGAACACACACATTGCAGTGTACATTAGTGCATAACACGCTGTCTTGCTTGGTGTGCACTGCCTTTCTAAAACGCAGTGCACACTTAAGCCTCGTACACACGATTAGATTGTTGGCCAACAGGATTCAACTTATAAAAAAAACTGATTGGTTCCAACAAAGCGTCAGACTTTGGTCCGAAGGGCGTGTGCTGTGAACTTGTCTTGCATACAAACGGTACACAATTGTCGGCCAACAAACACGAACGTAGTGACGTATTACGTGGAATTTCAGCTCTTGAGTGCCACCGTTTGGGCACATTCTGCCAATGTCGTGTTTGGTGAGCATTGATTCCGAGCATGCGTGTTTGTACTTTGGACTTTTGTGTGACGGACTTGTGTTCACACGATACGAAAATCCATTCCAAAGTTGGACAACAATTGTCTGATGGAGTGTACGAACGGTCAGATTTTAGGCAAACTGTCATCACACAATCCCTTGCTGAAAATCCGATCGCGTGTATGAGGCTTAACTCTCATCACAGTGTGCGTGTGTTTAAGTTAACACACATGAATGTAAAAGATTAACTTGGCCCTTAGGGTGCTGCTATGATGACAGTGCCGGTTCACTTGTCATCATGTTTCTAACAGTTCTTTAACCATATCCAAGGCATAGTACAAGTAGTCTGACTTTCCACCTGTCAAGACTGTAGGTAGTGTGAGTTCCCTGAAAGTGGATGAGAAATGTTGGAGCCGATCAGTTTTTTTTTATCAGTTGAATCCTGTAGCTTCAGTTATATTCATCATAGATTGAAAAATACTGTATTTATCGGCGTATAACACGCACTTTTTTCCCCTTAAAATCAGGGGAAAGTCGTGGGTGCGTGTTATACACCGATCCCCGCTATCGCTATGTGAATGTCGGCGATCGCCGCCGACATTTACATAGCGAGTAGTTTCAAATATGGCGCCGCGGAGTTCGGAGGGGCTCGGCGGTGCTGAACGAGCGCCGCCGAAATCACAGAGCCGAGATACACGTAGTCGGGTGTATTCGGCTCTTTCCGGCGCTGCTCACTGTCACGCCCAGTCCCGCCATTGGACCTGTGTTATGTCCATCATAGGGCGGGACTGGGCGGGACTGTGAGCGGCGCCGGAAAGAGCCGAGAACCCTCGGCTATGTGTATCTCGGCGGCGTTCGTTCACTTCCGCCGGCGCCGAGTCTCTCCGAACTCCACGGCGACATATTTAAAACTACCACCATGTGTATGGCGGCGACAGGAGGAGGCATGGACACTGGGGACAAGGCTGCAGGGACAAGGTGTGCACTGGGGACAAGGCTGCAGGGACAAGGTGTGCACTGGGGACAAGGCTGCAGGGACAAGGCTGCAGGGACAAGGTGTGCACTGGGGACAAGGCTGCATTGATAAGGTTGCACTGGGGACAAGGCTGCATTGATAAGGCTGCACTGGGGACAAGGCTGCATTGATAAGGCTGCACTGGGGACAAGGCTGCATTGATAAGGCTGCACTGGGGACAAGGCTGCACTGGGGCAAAGCTGCACTGACACTGAAAAGGCTGCAATGACACTAACAAGGCTGCAGATGAACACTGATGAGGCTGCATTGATGGGCATTTTAATGTAAGTTTCTTTTCCTTAAACTTCCCTCCTAAAAGTTTTTTTTCCTTAAAATTCTCTCCTAAACTTGGGGTGCGTGTTATACGCCGAGTGCGTGTTATACGTCGGCGCGTGTTATACGCCGATAAATACGATATGTAACCCCCCCTTTTTTTTTTTTTTTTTTCACCTAATGAAAACAATATTTAAAGTGGAACTTTACCCATAATAACTTGATAAAAAAAAATTTATGTTCTTTAGCCACTTCAGCCCTGGAAGGATTTAACCCCTTAAGGACCAGGCCATTTTTTGCGATACGGCACTGCGTCGCTTTAACTGACAATTGTGCGGCATGCAACGTTGTGCCCAAACAAAATTTATGTCCTTTTTCTTCCCCAACAAATAGAGCTTTCTTTTGGTGGTATTTGATCACCTCCTGTGGTTTTTATTTTTTGCGCTATAAACAAAAAAAAAGTGACAATTTTGGGGGGAGAATGTTTTATTTTCTGATATAACACACATCCAAAAAAAAAAAAAATCACATTTCTTCATCAGTTTAGGCCAATATGTATTCTGCTACATATTTTTGGTAAAAAAAAATCTAAATAAGCGTATACTGATGGGTTGGCGCAAAAGTTATAACGTCTACAAAATAGGGGATGGATTTAGGCTAGGTTCACATATAAGCCGCATGCGGCTCACAGCAGGGGTCCGGTACTCCCTGTTCACCCTTTCAGTCTGAATTTTTGGCTGAATTCAGACCTGAAACTGACCAAAAGACGCACAGGACCCAGTGCAAATTCGCACCGAAGCTGCAGCGGAGATATGGGAGACACGCGCCCACACTACCACATGCACAGACCGATGTACAGGTTTGTCGGTTTGCGCAGCCATGCCGCCTTTCCGCAGTATATATGCGAAAGGTGGTCGGCAAGTGGTTAGCAAGGAACATACATCCCACAATGTTTATGTTACAAAATTTAGTGTGTGCTGTAAATTGTGTCCAGCATTGCTCCTGTTTTTTCTTGCTGGAGACTGCCATTTTGCTGAAGCCCAGAGCCCCTGAACAGTAGTAAATCATAAAGTGTAACTAAACCCATTGATTTTCAAAAAAGTTACATTCCTGGGATGCCAGTATTTCTAACTGTCACATTTGCTTGTGTTTTTAACCAAACTGTCAAACCATCAAATTGCTGGAGTTATAACTGACCACATGTGCAGCACCATGGCAGTTGCAGATTAAACAGAAGCAGCTTCAATGGCTGTAAAGGATAGGAGGGTTAAATTCTGTTTTATGGCTGTCAGCATATCGTCTAGATTCGGGAGTGCCTAAAAATGGAGAGCAACTGAGCATGTGCAGAGCAGATTGAGACTGTATTACTGGATTATAAACAGTATAGATACTTATTTTTAATGTTTTACATAGCTATACCTGCAGAAGGGGCCAGCCTGAAGTGATCTAGCAGGACTTAATTTTCTGACTAAAGTTCCACTTTAACTAAAATGTCATAAACTATATTTTCATGCCATTACGTTTGTATATTAATGATGTTTAAACAGGTTGCTTGTAACTTTCGTTTTGTTTGTTCCAGTAAATGACCATACATCAAGTCAAAACTGCTATATGCATTGGATACAGTTAAATTTTGACCTATCGAAAATTCTAAAAAATGTACATAGTAATAGGAATCAAAGGCAAAGACCTTTTTGTATCTAAATTTGCCTTTTTCTATCAGGAAACTTCAAAAATGTCAACGTATTTTTAATCAATCTTATCAATGATTTAAAACCTCGGGAGCCTTGTCGTGTGGTCCCTTAAAAAAAATAAATAAATAAAAACAACAAATGATTCATCTGCACTGTACCTTTTGTGTATGGGGAAATCTGAATTAAGATTTAGAGCCATTCTTTGCACTAAGAATACTTGACGTGTGCCTGGAAAACATCTTTTTTCTGCTTATAGCATTTGAAATTAAAATGAGGTGGAAGGAAAGTAGACCATAGCAATAAAACTGTCATTTAGGTTTAAAACATCACATTAAACACCCTATTAGGAATAGTTTTTGATGGATTAAGTATTATTTGGTAAATGATGTCACTTAGTAAAGTATGCATACTTGTAAGAATTGTGAGCTAATTGAGGCATTTTGGACTTTCCTTGATTAAAACGTTTCTGCTGTGTCTCACAGGTATTGCTGCTTTGACCTTTGCCCTTCTGATGTCAGCCCGAATGGGAATCTTTCAGGAAACACTCTATAAGGAATATGGAAAACATTCTAAGGAAGCATTATTTTATAATGTAAGGTATTCTACTTGTACTTTGGATTGCTAGAACTAGCGTGACATTTTACGTAAAAATAAAATATACTTTTTGTAATTGTATGCAATCTGTTTGGCTAGCATATCTTGGACCATTCAAACCTTTAAGTTAAAACTGCAGATATTGGCACATCTGTTTTGATCACAGGCAGAAGATTAAATTGCTTCTGCTGTTTTGAGAACAGGGTGGGGATGCATTAACCGTTGGTAGATAAAAAAAAATCATTAAGGATAAGGCATTTCCCCACTATAAGGTGAGCTGACAATAAGCTATGGGTGGACATTGGTAGACTAAAACTGGCCGTACAATTGATTCCTCCTTTCATGCCACACGGATGCTTGCATTAATTTTTGTGCATTCCCGTACATTTTGATGACCCTTTTTAAATGAATGGGCGTCAACACCAGAACATGGTTAAATAGGTTGAAAAAAAAAAACCTCAATCCTATACCTACGAAAAGTGATACTAAAGGTTAGTTAAAATAAATAGCAAACGGGGGCGTGGCTTAGCTATGGCCGAGTGAAGACGTGTTTTGGAGGAGCTCCCTGTCCAACTCGGCCTGCACGGATCACGAGACGCCTTTTTACTCCAATTAGCACGGCATGAGCAACCCCAAACGATATAGAACGAGATCGTCGTCCCGGGGAACCCACCACCGGACCACACAAACGGGCATCCCACAGTTCTTCAGAGGTCAGGCGGACCTATCTCCCGGCGCCATAGCTGCCGCGCCACGTGGGCCCAATACTCCTCCGTCCTGCACGAGATTCCCTGATGGCTTCTCCTACACAGACACCCTTACTTCTTACGGGCACGCCAGCCTTACTCTGCACGGAGAGGGAGAGACACCCGAGCAGCCAAAACATCCTGGAAGATGATCTCCGCAGCATGCTCAGGGCTCTCCCCACAAGAGCAGACCTGGAGGCCCTACCCACGAGAGCGGACTTTGAGACCATGATCCTGCGGATTGAGGAGGCACACAGGAAAGACATCCAAGAAGTAAGGGATGACTTACAAACTGTGGAAACCCGTGTCACCTCTGGCGAAACTAAGATTGCTGCCCTGGAGGAGAGGATGCAGGCAATGGAGCACTTGCAGCAGACACATATTATGGAATCACAAGAAATGCAGCTCCACCTGGAGGAATTGGAGGACCGTAGTCGCCGCAACAACCTGCGGCTGCGGGGGATACCAGAGGCCACGGGCCCGGAGGACCTGGCGGCGACGGCGATCTTCCAGGGCCTAATGGATCACCCTCCGCCGCATGTGGAGATTGACAGGATCCACCGCACCCTAGGCCCAAAATCCTCAGATCCAGCCAGGCCGCGGGATGTTTTATGCCGCATACACCGCTTTGCACAGAAGGAGACTCTGCTCAGAAAAGCATGGGACCAGGGAGAGATAGAATTCGACGGGGCCCACATCCAAATTCTGCCTGACCTGTCGAGAGCTACGCTACAGCGCCGTACCATGCTGAAGCCCATCTTAGAACTGGCAAGGAGACACGGATGCACGTACAGATGGGGCTACCCGCTGGCAGTGACATTCCGTAACGATCGAGCCCACTACACACTACGCACCCCAGCAGACCTACCGGCCCTCTTCGACTTCATGGGGGCGGCACCGATCCAGATCCCGAATTGGTTATCGAGAATTCCACGACTGACCGGCCGATCGGGCCTGAACACGAGCAGAATCAGCCCGTCCAACCGCCCACAGAGGTCCCGAGGAAGATCCCGTGCCAGCTCAGATAACGGTGCACGTGAGTCATGAGGCTGCTGTAAGTAACCGTGCACATTGTGTCTACCATACACCTACTCCTTTTGACAATTACAGTTGGGCTTTCTACACCCGCTTACTTGGTCCCTTAATCAGCTGACACTTCTGTCCTATCCAGGCGGTTTGTAAGCCGCCAGCTGCCCCCTGCACCTCTACATACCGTCAGACTATGCCTGCTCCCCTGCACCTTGTGACATAGAGTGTTCCGTCCACATGATTGCCAGGCATATTCTTGAGCCACCTGGCCCACCCCGGTTGGACACAGCTAGGGACAAACTAGTCCGGGAGGGATCTGCGGGGAGTCTGAGGAGTGCCTGGAGCCTACTTGGCGGCCCCCCCCCTTGTCCTGGATGTTCATCTGTGCAGACGCAATGCTGGTGGGATGTGTCTCACCTTCCCCCCCCCCCCCCTGCCTCTCGCCCACCCTGATGTTGAAATAAGAGCAGAGGGGAGGAAATGACATATCTGATACCCCCGACCAGCTTGGAGGGATGTGAGTTGCTGCATTGGGAACGTTGTTATTATTATGATGCAGGTTCTATTGGCAACGGGCAAGCTCGGTCTCCTCATAATGCTATCTGGCAATCCTGGGGGACACGGGGTCTCCTTGTTGGTTTTTTGGGGGGTGGGGGGAGGGGGATTAGGGGGGTTGGACGGGGAGTTCAGCAGTGCTACTAAGTAGTGGGGCACATATATTCTGTAAGTAGACTTAAACTCGAACAGACTGGGTGGTGAATAGGATGGAGAGACGAAGGTTGTGCGGTGCACTGACTGCAGTGAGGGCGCAGAATATAACTAGTTTAATGCATCCGTGTTCGGCGGCCCCACGCGCAGTCTTTGCATCGCTGGAATATTACCGGCAGCCACCACCTGTAGAAATAACACTTAGAAAAGTTATGCTGAAGCCCATCAGAAGGGCCATACCACCAACATTACATATATGCTGGGTGTGTTTGCTGGTTAAGTATTTATGTCAACCAACTAGTTGAGTAGATATGGAGGTATTGCACGGTTAATTATAGATTGCTTGTTCATAGTTAGCCTATTATGAATACAGTGTTGCTCATGTTACACAGAATGTATATTCATACATAACATCACGATTTCAGTTTTAGATATGCTCCGAGAGTTAAAGTATTGTTTACCTGGAGTACCAAGTATACCATAGATCCGAGGGCTCGGGGAGGACATAGCCCTCCCTCCTAGGCCCTGGCTTGACACTTCCCCACTTAGGAAAACGATTACACCCAGGTAACACTGGTGTGCTTGGAAGAACAACTTCAGTCAATAGAAATCATCCACTTTTTGTTTTGGGTGATCGGGGAGACTACCCTTCACGACACCCTTTGCAAACAGGGTGGGCTTTTGCCTCTTTCTAATCCCTTCCCCTCTTTCTAGTTAACCACCTTTCCCCTCCCCACACCTTCCCCCCCCCCTTCCCCCCCCCCCTTACCTTTAATTGGTTCTCGCGAGCATGGGGGTACTCAATGTGGTCACCCTTAATGCAAGGGGACTGAACGTCCCGGAAAAGCGGAGAATGCTTCTAAATGACATGAGACACATGAAAGCCGACATAGTACTAATACAAGAGACACACTTCAGGGAAGACAAGTTCCCAATTTTAAAAAATAGGTATTACCCGACTGCATACCACTCCACCCACATAGCCGCTAAATCCAGAGGGGTATCTATCCAGATTTCCGTATCAGTACCGTGGACATTAGTGGACAAAAAATCAGACTCGGTAGGCAGGTTCCTTTTTATAAAAGGCCTGATAGGTGGCACCAAAGTGACCATCGCAAATTTTTATGCCCCAAATGAACACCAAGACACATTCATGAAACGTCATCTCAAAACACTACAGAATTTCTCTGAGGGCCAATTGATTGTAGGAGGCGATCTTAACATCCCCTTAATCCCGACAGAAGATACCTCGACAGGCTCTTCCTCCATCACACGTGGCACCCGCAGGGAAATGTCTTCGGCCCTCCATGCGGCACAGCTAATAGACACCTGGCGCCTTTTTCACCCTGGGGAACGAGACTACACCTTCTTCTCTCGCCCGCACCAGGTGTATTCTCGTATTGATTTCCTCTTAGTTCCACATAACCAACTCCGGGCGGTCAAAAACACAGCCATCGGTTCCATTACATGGTCCGACCACGCCCCAGTGTCCATGCAATACGATCTCACAGACTTTTTCAAAGGTCAAAGGAAACCCTGGAGACTAAATGAAAGTCTTTTACAAGACCCAGTCATAGTTGCAGACATCACAAAAGAAATCTCACACTACTTCCACACTAACACCTCAGAAGACGGGGACTTTGGCCTTACATGGGAAGCTCACAAAGCGGTGATCCGCGGAGTGCTTATTAAGCACGGGTCAAGAGTTAAAAAACAAAAGTCAGCGCAATTAGCATCAATATTTGACAAACTCCATAAACTAGAATCTGCCCATAAAACTATGCCATCTAGATCCCTGGGTAGCGAATTAGACACGATACGTATGCAAATAACAGACCTACTCCAATTCAAGGCTAAGGCGGCTCTCCAGATATCCCGGAAAAAGATCTACGAATCGGGCAACAAGTGTGGCAGACTTCTAGCCCAATCTCTTAAATCACAAAACACGGCATCATATATCCCGCACATTATCTCTCCTACGGGACAAAGAGCTACCTTGCCCCAACAAATCACACAAGAATTTAGATCATACTACGAAAACCTATACAATTTAAACATGACACAACCCTCCCCAGAGAAAATAGCAAAATATTTAGCAGACTCCAAAATGCCATCCCTGTCGACTGAGACGAGAGACCTACTAGACGAACCCATTACTCTGACAGACATACAAATGGCGATAAAAAATACCAAGCAAGGGAAAGCTCCCGGACCTGACGGACTCACACTCCAATATTACAAGACGCTACTCCCATCACTAGGCCAACACCTAGCCAAACTATTTAATGACTTAGGCAAAGGGAAACTACTACACAATAACACACTACAAGCCCAAATAACTGTAATCCACAAAGAAGATAAGGACCCGACCCAATGCGGTAGCTACCGGCCTATATCCCTACTAAACACAGACCTGAAGCTATTCACAAAAATCCTGGCCACTAGACTACAACAACACATAACCAGCTTGATACACCTAGACCAGGTAGGTTTTGTCCCTACCAGAGAGGCGAGGGACAACACTACTAAGGTCCTGAACCTGCTCTATCACGCCACTAAGACAGCCACGCCAATGGTCTTGCTCGGTACTGATGCTGAAAAAGCATTTGACCTGGTTAACTGGTCCTTTATGCTCTCAACGTTAAGACACATTGGCCTAGGGGAATCCATGTTAAATTGGATTTCAGCAATATACGCAGCACCGACGGCTAGAGTAAGGGTGAACGGAGTAATGTCAGATGCTTTCCAGATTTCGAATGGCACAAGACAGGGACGCCCACTCTCCCCCCTCCTTTTTGCATTATCACTGGAACCATTCCTCTGCCACATAAGACTGAGCCCGGACATCACCGGCCTTATCATAGACAATACTCATTATAAAATATCAGCATACGCTGATGACTTGATGTTTTCATTAACTAACCCAGTGATATCCCTGCCAAATTTGCTAAAAGAATTTTCCGATTACGGTTCCCTAGCCTACCTGAAAATTAATTGGGCCAAATCAGAAGCTATGAGTATAGGAATCCCTGCTGCAATGCTCACGCCTCTTAAAGCCAGTTTTAAACTGAAATGGACAGACAAAGCCCTAAAATATTTGGGCACGTACATCCCCCAGACTATGGCAAAGCTGTATGAAATGAATTTCCCACCACTACTTACAAAAATAAAAACACTACTAAATACCTGGCAATCAGGCCTACACTCCTGGTTGGGGCGAGGTAATATCCTGAAAATGTCCATTTTACCAAAAATACTATACCTAATGCAGGCCATTCCGATACGTATTCCTCCCGACTTCTTCAAGCAAATTCAAACAATATTTACTGATTTTGTATGGGCCAAGAAAAAACCCCGACTGCCAAACAAATTACTTGTCCTCCCCAAACCACACGGGGGTCTAGCGATACCTGATATACGCGTCTACCACCAAGCAGTGCATCTGGGTAGACTCATTGACTGGCGTAGACACAGAGAGACTAAATTATGGACCCAACTTGAGCAATCCCACACCAGAATCCCGTTGGGAGGTACACCATGGTGTTACTCTAGCTTACCTAGGGAACTCAAACAACATCCTCTGATAGGCACTACAGCCAAAATCTGTGCTAAATTAATCCCTAAACCACACATTTCATCTCGAAATTCGCCCCTATTCCCAATTATAGGACATCCCCTATTCACCCCTGGACTACAGGATAGAGTATTCCGGACATTAGGGGAAACAGGACTACACTCGGCCTCTCATTTCAGCTCAGGAGGAACTATCTAACCCGCAGGGGATGTTCCGCCTAGATTTCATGCGAACTCTCCAACTAGGACACTTCCTTCACTCTATTACACCCCCCGCAGACGCAGACCAAGGACTCACGATCCTAGAAGAAATCTGTACTAACACAGGTATTTTACCACATACTATCTCACTAATGTACAGTCTCTTGATTACACCTCCCTCAGACCACATACCCCCGGGTTTGTCCAAATGGGAAGAGGAGCTGGGATGCAGCTTCAACCTCACGCAGAGACAACGCATACTTCGCTTCACTCACAAGTCATCCATCTGCGCTGAAAAACACAAGAAACAAACTATAAAATTCTTTCTAGATGGTACAGAACCCCAACACTCTTACATAAAATATTTCCTACTATATCTGAAGTGTGTTGGAGATGTCAGAGAGACGAGGGAACCCTGTTACACATATTTTGGTCATGCCCTAAGCTATCACGGTTCTGGAAGGTAGTACACGAGACGATACAACTGTTTACAGACAGGATAATTCCAAAAGATCCAGCATTCTTTCTCCTACATGCCACTGACATACCAGACAAAGTGTACAAACGCTCAGTCATACGACATCTATTAGACGCAGTCAGAGCTTGCAGGTTTCCTCTCTGCTGGAAACTCACCACACCACCGTCAATTGATATGTGGCTTGGTAAGGTGGAAGACATAAGGCAAATGGAGGACCTGATCCACACGGCTCAACATAGGGAAGAGGCATTCTCTAAAACATGGCAATTATGGCTGATGTTTATATACTCGGCGGCAGGCCAATCTTTGAGAGGTGCAGACGTGGCCCGGTGATTATACAGATCTGCAGGTTGTCGTCGGCATCCCGTGAGCAGGGCCGTGGTTGTTCGGGTTCTGTGTATCTTTTGCGCCTCCATGTTCGCGAGAATCATCTCCTTTCCCTATCCCACCCTGCCCCCCCCACCCAACTCCCTTCCCCTTCCTCTCCACCCCCCCTTACATTCCCCTGCACTTCTTCCGTCCTTTCTTTCCTGTCACTCTACCCTCAATTTCTTCTAATTTCTATCCTTAAGTAATATAGAAAATAGAGGACCGGCGCAATGGGAACCAGCACTGGAAGTTATCACATATACATTTCGACCCTACAGTTTAACTTGCTATTGCCATATAAGTGTCAATGTATGGGCTTAGAGTAACATGCTGGATGTAGATCTGTTTGAATAAGAGTTTTGTAAGAATTTATGTTACGATACTATACCATGTGTATGTTCAAACGAATATATATTTATGTATCTTTGGGCCCATGTGGGCCGTGTTCTTGACCTAAATAAACAATTTAAAAAAAATAAAAATAAATAAATAGCAAACATGTCAAACTCTGTGCAAGGGTTTTGCACAGAGTGGCCCCGGTCTTCCTCTTCTGGGGTCCCTCAGTGGCGCTCCAGGCTCCTCCCCGCATTGCGTGACCCCCCACCCCCCCAGGGAAAACACTTTCCAGGGGACACCTGTGCGGGCACGCTCCTGAGTCCTGCTGCTGTGTCCATTGACACAGACAGCATAACTCTGCCCCGCGTCGTTGGATTTGATAGCACTGGGAGCCAATGGCTGTGCTGCTATCAATCTATCCCATCACGACCCAAGACACCGGCGAGAGCGGGTGTGCACGTTGCTGGCGCTGGAAAGACAGGGTTCAGGCATTTAAAATGGGGGCACGCTACACTAAAGGAGGTTTTTCACCTTAATGCATAGAATGCATTAAGCAAGGTCTAGTTTGCTATTGGGGGGGGGAGGATTTTGGCTTGATCCCCCATGAGGAGGCAATTGGACATTTCCTGGATTATTACTTCTGAATACAACCCCAGTTCCAAAAAAGTTGTGGCGTTGTGTAAAGGCTACATAACCAGATTGCAATGATTTGCAAATCTCATATACCCATATTTTATTCAAAATAGAAATGTATCAAATGTGTAAACCTAAGAAAATGTACCATTTTAGGAAAAAATATAAGGTAATTTTGAAATTGCAGCAGCATGTCTCAAAGTTGGGACAGGGCACTAAGGCTGGGTTAACACTGGTGCGATCATAGACATTGCATGTGATTAGCACCGAAATGCTGTGCACATCATATGCAATGTCTGTGCAATGCGAATTCAGTCATACAAGCTGTCTGAAATCGCATTGCATTCGCACCAAAATGGTGCAGGACCCTTTTTTTTGGTTTGCACTGGAATCGAGTCGCATGGGTGTTCACAACCATATGAACACCCATTCCTATACCATTTCACAGTTTGCACTGCGATTTGCAAACGGATTTGGGTGAGTCATTAACTTTACATGTCAGTGTGAACAGGAATCGCAAAGTTTCCCCCGCACCAGTGTGAACCGAGCCTAAAAAGCTATCAAGCTAAGTGGTACTAACAAGGAAGAGCTGAAAGAACATTTTGCAACTAATTAGGTTAATTGACAACATTTCAGTAACATGATTGGGTGTAAAAAGGGCATCTTAGGGAGTCGAAGAAATAAAGATGGGCAGAGATTCCAATCTCTGAAAAGATGCATCTATTAATTTCAGAATAATGTTCCTCAACATCGAGCTGCGTCATTATGTGCTGAAATTTTTACAGACAGAAATCAGTTGATCAGAGCAGAATAGTAAGTTAGTATGTAGTATTGTAGTTTAAGGAAATGATTTGTTGTATTGAGTGTGGAATAGTTGGTACCCGTGTCAGGGTTTTATTATTGTCTGTGTTCCTGTTAGGCAGATTCACATTCTATAATGCCGTGTACACACGAGCTGACTTTTCGACCAGACTGGTCCAATGTAACGAATCCGTCGGACGATCCGACCCTGTGTGGGCTTCATCGGACCTGCAGCTGACTTTTTCAGTCGAAAATCAGACGGTCTTTAGATTTAAAACATGTTTCAAATCTTTCAGACGGATTCAAGTCAGGTCGAAAAAATGTCTGTATGCTAGTCCGGACGAAAACCGACGCTAGGGCAGCTATTGGCTACTGGCTATGAACTTCCTTATTTTTGTCCGGTCGTACGTCATCGCGTACAAATCCGTCGGACTTTGGTGTGATAGTGTGTAGGCAAGTCCGTTTGTTCGAAAGTCCGTCGGAAAGACCGCCGGACCTTTGATGCCGAAAAGTCCGCCCGTGTGTACACGGCATAATTGTTTTGATCATCATTGTCACCAACAATGTACAGTGCTTTTAAAAAGTATTTATTCCTATCCTTGAAATTTTCCACATTGTGTCATGTTACAACCAAAAAACGTAAATGTATTTTATTGGGATTTTATGTGATAGACCAACACAAAGTGGCACATAATTGTGAAGTGGAAGGAAAATGATAAATGGTTTTCACATTTTTTTACAAATATCTGAAAAGTGTGGCGTGCATTTGTATTCAGCCTCCCTGAATCAATACTTTGTAGAACCACCTTCCACTGCAATTATAGGTGCAAGTCTTTTTGGTTATGTCTCTACCAGCTTTACACATCTAGAGAGTTAAATATTTGCCCATTCTTCTTTGCAAAATAGCTAAAGCTCTGTCGGATTAGATGGAGAACGCCTGTGAACAGAAATTTTCAAGCCTTGCCATAGATTCTCAATTGGATTTAGGTTTGGACTTTGACTGGGCTATTTTAACAGAAACCTGACATTTTAACAGGGGTGTGTAGACTTTTTATATCCACCGACTTTGACTGGGAAATTCTAACACATGAATATGCTTTCCTCTAAACCATCCCACTGTAGCTCTGGCTGTATGTTTTTAGGGTCATTGTCCCGCTGGAAGGTGAACCTCCACCCCAGTCTCAAGTCTTTTGCAGACTCTAATGCCGCGTACACACGAGCGGACTTTACGGAAGACTTTGCTCGGCGGACTTTTCGACGGACTTTACGACGGACTTTCTGAATGAACGGACTTGCCTACACACAATCCACCAAAGTCTGTCGAATTCGTACATCATGACGTACGACCGGACTAAAACAAGGAAGTTCATAGCCAGTAGCCAATAGCTGCCCTAGCGTGGCTTTTTGTCCGTCGAACTAGCATACAGACGAGCGGACTTTTCGACCGGACTCGATTTCGACGGATTAATTTAAAACATGTTTCAAATCGAAGTCCGTCCAACTTTTGAGAAAACAAAGTCCGCTGGAGCCCACACACGATCGAATTGTCCGACCAAATCCCGTCCACCGGGCAAAGTCTGCCATAAAGTCTGCTCGTGTGTACGCGGCATAACAGGTTTTCTTCTAATATTGCCCTGTATTTGGCTCCATCCATCTTCCCATCAACTCTGACCAGCTTACCTGTCCCTGCTGAAGAAAAGCATCCCCACAACATGATGCTGCCACCACCATGTTTCACTGTGGGGTGTGTTCAGGGTGATGTGCAGTGTTTTCCACCATACATAGCATTTTGCTTTTAGGCCAGAAAGTTCAATTTTGGTCTCATCTGACCAGAGCACCTTATTCCACATGTTTGCTGTGTCCCCCACATGGCTTCTTGTAAACTGCAAACGGGACTTCTTATGGCTTTGTTTCAACAATGGCTTTCTTCTTGCCACTCTTCCATAAAGGCCAGATTTAGTAGAGTGCACAACTAATAGTTATCCTGTGGACAGATTCTCTAAGCTGAGCTGTGGATCTTTGCAGCTCCTCCAGAGTTACCATGGGCCTCTTGGCTGCTTCTTTGATTAATGCTCTCCTTGCCTGGCCTGTCAGTTTGGGTGGACGGCCATTTCTTGGTAGGTTTTCAGTTGTGACATACTCTTTCCATTTTCAGATGATGGATTAAATAATGCTCGGTGAGATGTTCACAGCTTGGGATATTTTTTTTATAATCTAATCATGCTTTAAACTTCTCCACAACTTTATCCCTGGTCTGGTGTGTTCCTTGGCCTTCATGGTGCTGTTTGTTTACCAAGGTTCTAAAACAAATGATCTACTAACGGCCAAAACCTATTCTGTACTTCTACTCCTGGACCTTTCTGCTGCCCTTGATACGGTTGACCACCTCCACCTCCTCAAAAAAACTCCACGCCTTTGGTCTCTGTGTCTGTACTCTTCACTAGTTCTCTTCCTACTTATACAACCGCACTTTTAGCGTTACTTACAATTCTACTTCCTCCTCTCCTCTTCCTTTCACTGGGGTTCCCCAAGGTTCTGTTCTTAGATCTCTTCTATTCTCAATCTACACCTCCCTCCTCCCTGGGTCAGCTGGTAGCCTCCCATGGCTTCCGATACCATCTCTACACTGTTGACACACAAATCTATTTCTCTACCCCTCAGCTCACTCCCTCCGTCTCCTCACGTATTACTAATTTACTAACCAATATATCAGCCTGAATGTCACACCACCTCCTCAAACTCAATCTATCCAAAACCGAACTTATAATTTTTTCCTTCCCCATGTGCCCCTTCCCCTTCCCCTGATCTCTCTGTCAGACCTGATGGCACAACTATAAGCCCATCTCCGCATGCCAAGGTCCTAGGTGTAGTCCTGGACTCTCCTTTAAGCCCCACGTCCAATCACTGTCCAAATGTTTCCACCTCAACATCTCCAAAATATGCCCCTTTCTAACCAATGACACAAAAAAGCTCTTAATTCACTCCCTGGTCATCTCTTGCCTTGACTGATGCAACTCCCTTCTCATTGGCTTACCTCTGCATGGTCTATCCCCCTTCAATCCATCATGAATGCTGTTACCAGACTCGCCCACCTTGCCAACCCCTCAGTATCTGCTACTCTCCTCTGTCAATCCCTCCACTGGCTTACGCTCACCCAACAAATTAAATTACAAATACTTAAAAAGCAATTCACAACTTAGCCCTCAGCTACATCACATAACTTTATTGATGATCTTTTGCTGGTTGTATGTGGGGGAATAGATCTCATGCCATCCATGCTTACATACCTTAATGATAATTATTTCAATCTGTCATTTACTGGTGCTGCTGACAGCAGCTCTATGTTTTTTGGATGTTTGCTTGACAGGCATTGATGGCAGGGTATGTTCTACCCTCTATAGGAAACCGCTTTCAGGCAATTCTCTTTTACTTGCCCAGTCAGGCCATTCAAGACACATAATCAGGGGTATCCCTGTTGGCCAGTGTTTACGTGTGAGGCGCATATGCAGTGATAACGATCAGTTTGAAAGGGAGGCATGGTCCTTATATGGGAGGTTTCTACAGCGGGGATATCCCAGGTGGGTGCTCAATAGAGCACTCACTATAGACAGACATAAAAATACATCTGAATTAATCAATAAGGTGACCCCCCAGAGGAAAAACAAGTAAAATAAAAAAAAGTAATCAATTAACACACTCTACCCCCTTTAGCAGTGAATTTAACTTGATTAAACAGATTTTCAATAGACATCTGCCAATCTTGTTTTCGGACGATACTTGTTCTGAGATTCTAAAGGGGGGAGTTAACATTGTCTCATGTAGAGCCCCCTCTTTGGGGTGCTCTTTGTCCCCTAGCTTTTTTCATACCAAAACTCCTCGATCGGTCACTTGGTTGCACTGTAAGGGCAATTACAGGTGTGGTTCAGCGGGATGTACCTGCTGCAGTCACATCCAGGGCGGTACTATATTCAGCTCTACTGTTAACCACAAAATATATAACATCGGGTTCTTCTTTAACTGCAACACTAGCAACGAATGATTGTCTTGTACTTCCCTCCATATACTGGGATTGGCGTGCTGGCTTGTTTGTTTATTTTATTTTACAGTGGAACCTCGGATTACGAGCATAATCCTTTCCAGGAGTATGCTCGTAATCCAAAGTACTCGCATATCAAAGCGAGTTTTCCCATTGAAGTCAATGAAAACGAAAATAGGTGGGAGGACGCCAGAGAGCCTTGGAAACGGCCAAAAAGCCCCAAATACACTTCGGCTGACCTCGCAAACCTCGGAAAGACTTCCTACCCGAGATTTGCCGAGGTCAGCCGTGCTGTACTCTGGTCTTTCCGTGCATTTCCGAACGTGATGTTCGGCTCGGCTCCGGCGCCCCCCCACCTTAGGCCAAAAGCGGTACTACACACCGCTTTGGCCTGAATCGTGCTCGTTTTGCGAGACAACACTTGCAAACCGAGTTACGATTTTTAAAAATACAGTGCTCGTATTGCGAAACTCTCGTTAACCAAGTTACTCGCAATCCGAGGTTCCACTATATTCTTATTTTTCAATATATGTTTTCATACTTTATTACTCGAATCATCCCATCACTGTGTTTAGTACCTTTCACTATTATGGCCATTATGTGTGGTGTATATTGACCCTTTTATACACATTATGGTGTGTCCATTGTGTGATCGCTGTGCTATGTATTATTGGCTTATGTAAGTGCTCGGTCGGATAATATCCTGGTTTTTGGCTCCTTGCTACATTGTGTTGAATCTGATAATCATGTATTGGATTTCATGTTTGGGTTTAGCTTTACTTTTGAGATGGTACATATATATTACACATTTTTTATTTTATTTTATTTATATTGTTTTTCATATCCATCCGAGAGTAGTCCTTATTACCTCCAAAGTGTTTTCATGTTGACACGCTGGATTGGGACCCACGTTGTCATATGCATGGTGCATATGTGTGGATCCAGTATGCAGGTGTCACATGATGTCTGCATATATACTGGAGTATGGGTGTTTCCATATACCCTATTATGGAGGTAGTTTGATTTGATATATAGACAGGCAAAATATATATATATATATATATATATGTATGTACACATGCATTTATTGTGTTGGATTCTTCATTGGTCCAGCATGGATGAGTAAATGATTTTATATGTACGTCCCTTGCGTGCATGTGTGGGTACACATGGATATGTGTGCCTGCACATGTATGTGTATTCATTTTTTGTTTTTTCCTTTTTTTTTTGTTTTTTTTTCAATGTTTTTATTGGTGTTATGTATATCAATCACAAATGTTTATATGCAATTGTCGGTCCATGCCCCTATGTATATGCAGGATTCTTTGGTATGCATGGGAGCATGGACCTTCAGTTTGATCCTTTATTCAAGTCTCCAACCGGATGCTTCCAGGGGCTGAAGTTTGGTGATTGATCGGGCTGTGTTTTACTACAGATTACTACCGCTCCCAGAACACCTGTAGATACTGGGGCGGTCTATTTAAGAACTATCAGTTTTCTCAGTCATTGTAATGATTAACCGCTTCCCGACCACCTCACGATGATATACGTTGGCAGAAGGGCACGTGCAGGCAGAATCGCGTACCTGTACGTTGCCCTTTAAGAGGCGGCCTGGGGGCGCGCCTGGAGCTTCATGATCGCGGGTCCCGCGGACTCTATGTCTGGGGGGGATACCCGCGATCTTCTCACGGAGAGGCTTGTTTACATTAGCATTTCCCCGTTCTGCCTAGTGACACTGTCACTGATCACAGCTCCCTGTAATCGGGAGCGGTGATCAGTGTTGTTGTCTCACACACACTGCCAGTCACATTTACACAGTAATCAATACATTTTTAATTGCACTGATCACTGTATAAATGTGAATGGTCCCAAAGTCGCACCAAAAGTGTCCGATCTGTCCGCTATGTCGCAGTCACGAAAAAAAAGTCTTATCGGCGCCATTACTAATAAAAAAAAAAAAAAAATATTAATAAAAATTCCATAAAACTATCCCCTATTTTGTAAACGCTATAACCTTTGCGCAAACCAATCAGTAAACGCTTATTGCGGTTTTTTTTTTGTTTTTGTTTTTCCAAAAATATGTAGAAGAATACGTATCGACCTAAACTGAGGAAAAAAATGTTTTTATATATATTTTTTGGGGATATTTATTATAGCAAAAAGTCAAAAATAATGCTTTTTTTTTTTTTAAATTGTCGCTATTTTTTTGATTATAGCGCAAAAAATAAAAACCGCTGAGGTGGTCAAATACCACCAAAAGAAAGCTCTATTTGTGGGAAAAAAAAGGATGTCAATTTTGTTTGGGAGCCACGTCGCACAACCGCGCAATTGTCAGTTAAAGCGACGCAGTGCCAAATCGCAAAAAGTGCTCTGGTCTTTGGCCAGCTAAATGGTTCTGGGCCTAAGTGGTTAAGCACAAGATGTATGTGTGAAACGCCTCTACGTGACCACAGTTTGGTGTCTTTGGTGTTATCCTTGTGAACAATAAAAGGCAATCGGAAGTTCTGGATGTGCAGCCATTTCTTTCTTCTTTCCAAGTATACCCACGGAGATGGGCCGGGGCTGGCACTCCATGAAGACATTCCAACCAATCCTATCTTATACACCTGGAGCAGCGGTTCTTTTTCTTGTATACTAGTTACATCACTAGCCTAATCTCAAAATACCAACCTAATTGTTTTCTTCGTGTTTTCTTCATTCCTCTCGAGACCCCCTGCTGTCTACCCCCCTTGTCACCTCCTCCCATGCTCGCCTCCAGGACTTTTCCAGAGCCTCTCCAATTCTATGGAATGCCTTACCCCAATCTGTCTGAATATCTCCTACTCTATTAGCTTTTAGGCAATCCCTGAAAACCCTCCTCTTCAGAGGAGAAGCCTATCCTACCCACACCTAACAACTGTATTTTAATTTTCTCCATCAGCTCATCCCCCGCAGTTATTACCTTTTTTTTTGTTTTACTTGACCCTCCCTTCTAGATTGTAAGCTCTAACGAGCAGGGCCCTCTGATTCCTCCTGTATTGAATTGTATTGTAAGTGAACTGTCTGCCCTCATGTTGTAAAGCCCTGCACAAACTGTTGGCACTATATAAATCCTGTATAATAATAAACCTCTGAGGGTTTCACAGAACAGCTGTATTTATACTGAGATTAAAGTACACACAGGTGGACTCTATTTACCAATTAGGTGACTTCTGAAGGCAATTGGTTCCACTAGATTTTAGTTAGGGGTATCAGAGTAAAGGGGGCTGTATACAAATGCACGCCACACTTTTAAGATAATTATTTGTAAAAAAATTTTGAAAACCATTTATCATTTTCCTTCCACTTCACATTTATGTGCCACTTTGTGTTGGTCTATCACCAAAAAATCCAAATAAAATACATTTGCATTTTTGGTTGTAATTTTGTGACAAAATGTGGAAAATTTCAAGGGGTGTGAATCCTTTTTTCAAGGCACTGTAAATGAGGGTAAATCCCAAATTTTTAGTCAACACCAGAACAGGAATAGAGGGAAATTTTTCCAATAGGGACAGTTTCTGTAACACCTGTCTTAAAAGGGGATTTCTCCCACATTGGAAAGACGCACATCCTCTCATTTCCTTGGGTCTAAAGGACAGGAAGTGAAGGGAATCTCTCTAATAGACATGAATGGGGAAAAAAACCCACAGCGGTTTTAACCTTCCCTACTTAATCCAAAAAAAAAAAAAATTAGATTTAGGCCTCATGCACACTGGACGTTTTTGGATATTTTTTATAGCAGCTGTTTTTGGATTCAGATGTTTTTTTTTCTACAGTCAAACTCCCCATCATAAGATATAAGGAGAGCTGTTTGTTGGGACTTTAAATGAGGATTTACGGGGTCGTTCAACTCCCCTCCTCCATCCCGGTTTTGGTACACAAAAAAAGAGGCACACGGAAGCAGTAGATATGGGGCAAAAAACAATTTTAATTATAAAAGGTAATATATTTCCACATGGCATTACACAAGGTCAATATAAATACTTAGTATTGTATCACAATGAGCGGTCCAACATTTACTCGTTTGCAAGTATATAATATATGAGAAGCACAATAGCATATACCATATAATATACAAAGATACCAATGTTTGCAGAGTATAGAGGAGAAAAACAAAAGAGCACAAATAAAATAGAACACATAGTTAATGGTTAGGTACACCTTTCGGTCATTGTAAGCTCTACGCGTTTCAGGACCTTTATGTCACTCTTCAGGAGCAAGACCTCAAGGGTCACCTACGAATATGAAAAGACCACATTTGGAAGAAGTTCAGAAAGAGAGTTGGGCAAATGTAAAACATGTCCCATCACATATATAACTACTGCTTCTGTGTGCCTCACTCAAAGTCCCGCCCTACGTTCGAAACTCCCCATCATGCTATCCTTTGTGCCCATGCACACATAGGCTGTTATCAGCAGTTTTTGGCTGGGGCGTTTTTTTGGCAGTAAAAAACCCCCAAAACTAGGGGGTCTGAGAGGAGTTTTTCAGCTGTAAAAATGCTCTAACGTCAAACGCTGATAAACGCTCAAAAACACGGCTCACCAGGTCACAGGAGTGCAAAACGAATTGCACTCCTGGGATCCGTAGGAGAAGTACAGCCAAGCGAGCTTTGGCTATACTTCTCCTTT
Source organism: Lithobates clamitans (assembly GCA_037952925.1). Lineage (NCBI taxonomy): Eukaryota > Metazoa > Chordata > Amphibia > Anura > Ranidae > Lithobates > Lithobates clamitans. The sequence goes on from JBBGZY010001277.1 coordinate 3,523,906, forward strand.
TAATGACTGACTAGCATTCGAGGCAAAAAGTGGTGTGTTTTTATTTTCATTTTTTTTATTTCAATTTTTACTAATCATTGTATAGTTTTAGACCGCATCAGAGACTCAATCAGACCCTTTGTGGGCTCAAGTTGAAGGGATCAATTTTTTTCAATTAAATCAAGTATCATGTATTTGTGTAGTGAGTACGGTATTCATTTCTTTATGTACCTCCAGATAGGTGCATACAGACTGCGTGTCATCATGATAGGCAACCTTGGGAAAATCTTAATGCATAATATGTGTCAGGGTTAAGAACTTTCAAGTATAAGCGCTCAATTAACATTTAATTTAACAACTTTTATTCTTTGCTGTCTTAAAGTTGATCTCCAAGTTTTGGTGAAGTTTAAATAGTTTGAACCAAGGTGGTTCAGATAATTTACTACGCTAACAGATGAAGTGACTGTGTGTGTTGTATAAACTATGTAACTTCAGCTCAATACAGTATACAGCGCTGTGTTCCAGCAGCGGGACAGGAACTTACTGTCCCATTCCTGGAACAAAATCAGATTTGACTGAGTGGTGCTCAGCTATTCACAGGAAGCTTTGTATTTTCTGAATGAATTCAAAGGCTCCTCCTAATGAGGCAGAAATTGTGACATCCACTTGCCTTAGCCAATCAGCGGAAGATTTTGCATTCTATCTAATCGGGACGTGATGGAAAGTTCCTGTCCTGCTCCCGATCCACAGCATTGTTTCTACAACGAATACAGCCACTGTATCTTTTAGTGAAGGAGATAGTTTGTTTGGACCAACTTTTGCTAAAACATAGAGATCAGCTTTAAAGGGGTTGTAAACCCTCGTGTTTTTGCACCTTAATGCATCGTATGCATTAAGGTGAAAACATTTCTGACACTGACCAGCCTCTCTGTTTTAGTCATCTGAGCCCGTTCGTTGCCACAGCAAGGACACCCTCTACCTCTCTGCCCGTTGTCAAGGCTCTTGATTGGATAGATTGGCTCCCGCTGCTGTCAATCAAATCTGAGTCCGAAATTCTGTGTCTATGGATGCAAAAGCCGGACTCTAGAGCTCGCCCGCACGATAACCCCCAGGGTGAGAGCTTCTCCTAGGGGGTTTACCGATCCAGGGAGGAGCTGCCGGGAGACCCCAGAATAGGTGGATCGGGGCCACTCTGTGCAAAATGAACTGCACAGTGGAGGGAAGTATGACATGTTTGTTATTTTTATTTCATTTTATGCCGAGGGCAGAGCTGTATAAATTAACTACTCCATGTAATGTATTTTTTTTTTTTGTTTTAATCTTTGCATTCCATACTTTGTCATCCCCTTCACTTACAATTATGTATTTTGTAAGCTAAATTGCTATATTTTGTATAAATTCATTTTTAGGTTCAGAAACGAGTTAACAATTTTGCTTTTCCTTCACTCTGCCAGCATGCATTGCCACTTCCAGGGTTCCTTCTCCTAGCACCTGACATATATAACCATGCAGTTCTCTTTACTCAGAGCGGTAAGTATTACGGCTTATTATGCTGTGCTGATAGTAATTGTGGAACAGATTTTAAGAGCTAAAATGCCTTCAAGGTTTCTAAAATAAGAAAAACTGACATTATTTTAAATGCTACATTGTATGCTTTTTATAAGTCTTGTTTGAAAACAAATATGCTTTAAAATAAGAAAAAACAATTCATGCTAGCACGCTCTTCCTCTTCACATCACTCTATCTCCAGTGTGTAGTCTTATTGAAACTCACTTGTGTGACAATCCTGTGGATTCTGCAAAATGTACATCTACCATACTTAAAGTGATCCTAAACACACACTTTAATTTACATAACCCCTTCTGTTTATGCATATGGATGATGGCACTGTAATTACTTTAATAAAAAAAAATCTAAGTACCCTTTTCCTAATCGATATAGGGCTGTCACATGACCCAGCTCTTTCCCAGCCTGTCTGTAAGGAAACCTAAGCAGGTGGAGCTTCTAGTCCTCTACTGCTGGTCACGTTAACTACTTCAATACAGGGCACTTATACACCTTCCTGTCCAGACCAATTTTCAGCTTTTAGCGCTGTCGCACTTTGAATGACAATTGCGCGGTCCTGCTACACTGTACCCAAACTAAATTTTTATCATTTTGTTTCCACAAATAGAGCTTATTACCCCAACTAGCGGCTGAGAAAGGGTAAAAACCTCCCGCAAAGCGCCGCTGCATCGGTGGTTTGGCAGCGCTGCCCAATTGTTTTTAATGGGCAGGGGCGCTTTAGGAGCAGTGTATACACCACTCCTACAGCGCTGCAAAGATGCGGCTTTCAGGACTCTTTTTGCCGTCCTGCAAGCGCACCGCTAAAGTGTGAAAGCACTTGGGCTTTCACACTGGAGAGACAGGAGAGGCTCTTTACTTGCGCTATGCAGGCGCTATTTTTAGCACTGTAGTGCCTGTAAAGCGCCTCATTGTGAAAGGGGTCTAAGTGTGCTGCCATGTCATTCTTACTAAATAGCCTGTTTTGCAGTTCTCTGAGGTTTGCCACTTTGCCGGAAAAAAAAGGGGGGGAGGGGGTTAGTAAGGTTTTAGGCCTGAGCTACATTTAAAATGAATGAGCTGTCTTAAGACCCCTTTCACACTGAGGCGCTTTCATGCTAAAAAAAAACAAAAAAAAAAAAAACAAAAGCGCCTGAAAAGCTCACGAAAACCTATTTCCATTAAAATCAATGAATGCTTTCACACTGGGGCAGTGGGCCAGCAGGGCGGTGAAAAAACACCCCTCTCCATTGAAATTAATGGAAAGCTCTTTAAACGCACCTGAAAAGCTCTTCAAAAGTGCTCAAATATTTTACTGGCAATTTAGAAGCGCCTCAGTGTGAAAGGGGCCTAACTGCGACCATGTTAATGTGCATGCGATAATACACTACTGCACACCACAGAGTTGCGTAAGGGGCCTGCAATAATGTGTGTGTTTTCTAATTGTCTGGAGTTTGCCATTAATAAGATCTAGCAAAGCTTAAAGAACACATGTACAATAAACCATTTTCTGTGTATCATTGGGAGGTATTTATTGTATTTAGAGAAGTGTAGAAAGCATTTTGAGGGAAAATTATTTTGTCTAACTAAATATATGTTCCGAAGACTATTTAAAAACTTCCAGACCACATAAGCACTCTCTTCTGCAGCAAATGGGCCAAGTTCAATAGTTCCTTAGTTCAAACACTGCTTTTTTTTCACATTCCCTTTACTTGATGGCGTGTCCTGTATGCAAAAAGCCTAGAAGTACTGTAATCTGCATCCATCCACTTCTAGCTTAATAGAAAGCCAGTGTGCACGCCCAACAAAACATATCAGCAGAGACCAGCTTTGTACTGGAGCCAGTGCACATTCTGCTGTGTGTGTGTTTTTTATTTTTACTCTGCTTCCTTTTAAAGGGAGGGAGAAGTCACTTCCTATGCAAAGCACAGTATAGATTACTACACTTTGACATATTATTCACACCAAGGTAAGCAGGGAGAGACTAGACATCACTTTAGTGAGCTTTAGGTGGAAACCTGCCCTATAAGAAATATGGATCCTGCCATTTTGCCTTACCTTCTGAAAATTCTAGTGCCCTCAGTGTCGTGCTGTCAGTCTGATTTAGGTACATCATTGACCTGGGACAAACATGCAGTTAATGATTTCTGACTTTGTTCCAACAATCCAGATCTGTAAATTTTTTTTATTTTTTTTATTTTTTACAGAGATGATTTTCTTGATACCAATATCTGTGATACTGATTTGTTATTGTTCGTTATGTTACAGAACCCTACCAACTGCCTCTATTGGGGATCCAGATGCCAATCCTGTGGTTTTATTTGCTCATGAACATCATTACACAGTATCCTTGCTGCAAACACATTCTTCGCTTCTGTGAATTTTCATTCGAATTACCTTTTTATATCATTGTTTGAAGTTTAAGACAAACATCATTTCCACAGCACATTCTCGTTATTAGTGTTGATGTCTGTGGTATCGGTGACCAGTGACACAATACACAATTCAGTGCATTACCTTTATATTAGCATAGCAAACTTCTTACTGTGACATACAGTGAAGATATGAGAAGTCGCTTCAGAAGTTCACTTTGATACCCTTGTTAACTACAATAGGGACTTATTTTTCCCCGATTTCAACTAATGGTGCATTAATGGTATAATAAAACAACACTTTAAAATGGTTTTGGGCTCCATTCACACTTGTACGACTCCAAAGTCCACGCAACTTTGGATGGGTGCAACTTGGATGTGACTTGTTGTCCCTCTGCAAAGTCAGACCCACTGTTGCATGTAACGCATTCAGGTATGACTTTCACACAACTGTTGAGGATTAACATTGAAGTCCATGGCCCTCAAGTTGCAAGAAAGTCAGACCAAAGTAGTGCATGAATTACTTTGAAGTCGTTACGACTTTAAGTCGCACAAATTCAAAATGAACGACAGCTTGCAAAAGATAGTAGGGCAAACCCCCAAAAATTCTTCAAATATATTAATAGTAAAAAAGTCAGGTCTGAGCATGTAGGTCCTTTACAAAATAGATCCAAAATCTAGAGTGGGTGACTGGGGACAAAGAGAAGGCAGATTTATTAAATACTTTCTTCAGCTCTGCGTATACAAAGGAGCTTGAGGGAGCTCATGTCCATAATGGGAATGGTATTGACACAGCCCCAAATGATCCATGATCGCTCAAAATTGATATTGTCCAGAATAAAGGTGAATAAAGCACCTGGACCAGATGGGGCACACCCACGGGTCCTAAAAGCATTGAGCTGTCATTTCAAAGTCATTGTTTCTATTTTTTAGGGACTCTCTTCATGACTGGAATGGTACCACTGGATTGGCATAGGGCCAAATGTGGTGCCTATGTTTAAAAAGGGATCAAAGTCTTTACCACATAACTATAGACCTGTTAGTTTAACTCCTATAGTTGGGAAGATACGGGAGAGTTTAATGAAAGATCACATAGATGAGTTCTTGCTGGAACAAAATATTTTAAGCAACAGACAGCATGGATTCATGAAAGACAGAAGTTGTCAAACAAACCTGATTTCTTTTTATGAGGCGATACCGTATTTATCGGCGTATGACACGCACTTTTTTTCCCCTTAAAATCAGGGGAAAATCGTGGGGGCGTGTTATACGCCGATCCCCGCCGATTGTGAGCGGAGGATCAAGCCACTGAGATACATAGCCAAGTGAACTCGGCTCGGCTCACAGTCACGCCCAGTCCCGCCCTATGATGGACATAACACAGGGACTGGGCATGACTGTGAGCCGAGCCGAGTACACTCGGCTCCGCTCGGGACTGCGAGAGGACCCGAGAGCTGCCGAGATACACAGGACATACGGCTCTGTATCTCGGCGGCGTCATTTTTAAACTGGAAGGCTACACTGACAAGGCTGCAAATGACACTGACGAGGCTGCATTGATGGGCATTTAAATGTAAGTTTTTTTCCTTAAACTTCCCTCCTAAAAGTTTTTTTTTTTTCCCCTAAAATTCCCTCCTAAACTTGGGGTGCGTGTTATACGCCGGTGCATGTAAAACCTTGGAAAGAGGGGTGGATGTGGTATACTTGGATTTTGCAAAAGTGTTTGGCACAGTTCCCCACATGGTTAATGTGTAAGGGAGAGTCTACAGGCTTGGAAATATCACTTTGTAAATTAATAGAAAACTGACTAAAAGACCAAATTTAGAGAGTAGCGGTTAATGATTCTTACTCTGAATGGTCTAACGTGTTCAGTGTTGGGACCCTTACTTTTTAATATATTTATAAATGATATAGGGTTTGTGAATTTTATTTTTCAATTTCATGCTGGCCATATGTGAGAGCAAACGATGGTGCCATCATGTAATGACCGATAAATCATTCAGTGGACATAAATGAATCCATATTCTGTTCATTTTTTTTACATATACCTGGTGCAAACAGTTCAGACGGGAAACGGATTAACCTTTCAATTTTGTGTTCGTTCGGCAGAAAATTTCCAAACTTGTCGTTGTGTTTTTTTTTGTTTTTTTTTTCAGCTCAAGAACGTCCCAACGATTACTGATTTTGTGCCCATTAACTGTCCGAAAAAACAAACGAACTGGCCAGATGACTGAATTTAAAGCGGAGGTCCGCTAAAAAAAAAATATTAAAAGCCAGCAGCTACAAATACTGCAGCTGCTGACTTTTAATATATTGACCCTTACCTGTCCAGGGAGCCCGCGATGTCGGCAGCCGAAGCCGATCCGTCCTTCGGCTCTCGGCTGCTGCCATAGCCATCCTCGGTAAGGGAATAAGGAAGTGAAGCCGTGCGGCTTCACTTCCTGGTTCCCTACTGCGCATGTGCGAGTCGCGCTGCGCGTCCTCTCAAGTCTTTGCTGTGTTCTGTGTCTCACAGAATACAGCGGGGGAGGACAGGGTAGGCGCCGGAAGTGGCATAGGTCACCGCAAGCGCTGTGGTGATCTATGCCAGGAAGTGGGAGCAAATACCTGTATTAGACAGGTATCTGCTCCCTCCTCCCCCCTGAAAAATGCCAAATGTGACACCGGAGGGGGGGAGGATTCCAAAAAGTGGAAGTTCCAATTTTGGGTGGAACTCCACTTTAATTGGGCAACTATGTGGCAAATTAGGTTTAATGTTGATAAATGTAAAGTTATGCACCTGGGGGACTAACAATATGCATGCATCATATGTACAGTAGAAGTCTACACACCCCTGTTAAAATGTCAGGAATCTGTGATGTAAAAAAATGAGACAAAGATAAATAATTTCAGAACTTTTTCCACCTTTTTAATGTGACCTATAAACTGTACAACTCTGTTGAGCAACAAACAAATCTTTTAGGTGGAGGGAAGTAAAAATAAAAAAATAACATATGGTTGCATAAGTGTGCACACCCTTAAACTAATACTTTGAAGCACCTTTTGATTTTATTACAGCACTCAGTCTTTTTGGGTATGAGTCTATCAGCATGGCAAATCTTGACTTGGTAATATTTGCCCACTCTTTGCAAAAACACTCCAAATCTGTCAGGATGCGAGGGTATCTCATGTGCACAGCCCTCTTCAGATCACCCCACAGATTTTTTAACCGGATTCAGGTCTGGGCTCTGGCTGGGCCATTTCAAAACTTTAATCTTCTGGTGAAGCCATTCCTTTATTGGTTGGGATGTGTGCTTTGGGTTGTAGTCATGCTGAAAGATGAAGTTTCTCTTCATGTTCAGCTTTCTAGCAGAAGCCTGAAGGTTTTGTGCCAATATTGACTAGTATTTGGAACTGTTCATAATTCCCTCTGCCTCGATTAAGGCCCCTGTACCAGCTGAAGAAAAACAGCCCGAAAGCATGATGCTGCCACCACCATGCTTCACTTTGGGTATGGTGTTCTTTTGGTGATGTGCAGTGTTGTTTTTGCGCCAAACATATCTTTTGAAATTATGGCCAAAAAGTTCAACCTTGGTTTCATCAGACCAGAACACATTTTCCCACATGATTTGGGAGACTTCAGATGTGTTTTTTGCAAAATTTAGCTGCGCTTTGATGTTTTTCTTTGTAAGAAAAGGCTTCCGACTTGCCACTCTACCCCATAGCTCAGACATATGAAGAATACGGGAATTTGTTGTCACATATACCACACAACCAGTACTTGCTAGATATTCCTGCAGCTCCTTTAACCACTTCAGCCCTGGAAGAATTTACCCCCTTCCTGACCAGAGCACTTTTTGCGATTCTGCACTGCGTCGCTTTAACTGACAATTGCACAGTCGTGCCTCGTCGTACCCAAACAAAATTGACATCCTTTTTTCCCCACAAATAGAGCTTTCTTTTGGTGCTATTTGATCGCCTCTGTGGTTTTTTATTTTTTGCGCTATAAACAATAAAAGAGCGACAATTTTGAAAAAAACTTTTTTTTTTTTACTATTTGCTATAATTAATAAATATCCCCCAAAAATATATAAAGAAACATTTTTTTTCCTCAGTTTAAGCTGATATGTGGTGTTCTACATATTTTTGGTAAAAAAAAAACGCAATAAGCGTATATTGATAAGTTTGCGCAAAAGTTATAGAGTCTACAAAATAGGGGATAGATTTATAGCATTTTTATTTTTTTATTTTTTTTTTACTAGTATTGGCGGCGGTCTGTGATTTTTATTATGACTGCGACATCATGGAGAACACATCAGACAATTTTGACACATTTTTGGAACCATTGGTATTAATACAGCGATCAGTACAATTAAAAATGTCACTGGCAGTGAAGGGGTTAACACTAGGGGGCGGTGAAGGGGTTAACTGTTTCCTGGGAGGTGATTCTAACTGGGGGGAGGGACTAACTACAGGAAGTGACAGATCGTGGTTCCTAGCTAAACGGAACACGTACTCGTCCCTGTTCTGTGTCTCCTGGTCACGATCGCTCGTGGCCGGCGGTCATCACGACCGTCGGCCACGAGCATCAGCACCCCTGCTGTGCAGCGCACGGGCGGCACGTGCCTGCTATCCGGACCCCGCGAGATCACGTACAGTAACGTGATTTCACACAGGGGAGCCAGCCTGCTGCAGAAAAAATGCAGCGGCTGATCTAAAGCGTTTAATGTTGCTGTAGGCCTCTTGGCAGCCTCCCTGACCAGTTTTCTTCTCGTCTTTTCATCAATTTTGGCGGGACGTCCAGTTCTTGGTACTGTCACTGTTGTGCCATATTTTCTCCACTTGATGACTGTCTTCACTGTGTTTCATCGTATATCTAATGAATGGCTTTTTGAAATTCTTTTGCACCCTTCTGACTGATACCTTTTAACCACTTCCCGCCCGCCAGCCGTCGTATGACGTCATTGACTTTGTGCGGGTATATCTGAATGATGCTTGCAGCTACAGGCATCATTCGATATCATCTGCTTTTTCAGCCAGCGATTCCCTACACCGTAAGAATGATCATAGCAGCTGTTCCACCGATTGATCGTTCTTATGGGCGGTGAGAGGGGATGCCCTCCAGTTCTTCTACCGACTCACCTCTTCCATCGGATCCCCAGGCCTGGATGTTTACCATAGAGATTTCCGGCAGACCAGATGGTCCCTGGAGTCTCTATGATCGCTCGGAGGCCGGGCGCGATGTTATGACGTCACGCCCTGCCTCTGCATTCAAACAAACGGCGCTGTCTCTGCTTGGAAGCTGAGATCGTTTTTTTTTTTTTTGTTATTTTTTTTTTTTATTTCAGGCTTCCCAGCCTAGAGGTGAGATGTGGGGTCCTATTGACCCCATATCTCACTGTAAAGAGGACCAATCATGCCATATTCCTATTACAAGGGATGTTTACATTCCTTGTTATAGGAATAAAAGTGATCAAAAAAATTTTTGTTTTTTAAAAAGTAAAAAATAAAAAAAATAGAAAATGTAAAGTGCCCCTGTCCCCGTGTGCTCGCATGCAAAAGCAGACGCATACGTAAGTCCCACCCACATATGAAAACGGTGTTCAAACCACACATGTGAGAGATCACCGCGAACATTAGAGCGAGAGGAATAATTCTAGCCCTGGACCGCCTTTGTAACTCAAAACATGTGACCAGTAAAAAAATGTAAATGTTGCCTATGGGGATTTTTAAGTACCCAAGTTTGGCGCCATTCCACGAGCATCTGCAATTTGACATGTTAGGTATCTATTTACTTGGCATAACTTCATCTTTCACATTATGCAAAACAGTTGGGCTAACTTTACTGTTTTTATTTTGTTTTTTTAAGCGCAAAAAAATTGCTGCGCAAATACAGTGTGAGATAAAAAGCTGCAATGACCGCCGTTTTATTCTCTAGGGTCTTTGCTAAAAAGATATATAATGTTTGGGGGTTCTATGTAGTTTTCTAGCAAAAAAAAAAAATATGATTTTTACGAGGAGAGAAATGTCAGACTTGGCCTGGGTGGCAAGTGGTAAACAGTCAGATTCCTCTGATGCTTGTGAAGCTCTCTGTGGACCATGGCCTTCGCTGTAGGATGCGACTAAGAATATGGCAGGAAAGACCTGCTAGAACAGATGAACTTTATTTGGGGTTAATCCGAGGCACTTTAAATGATGGAAGGTGTAATGACGCTTACTTAACATGAGTTTGAATGTGATTGCCTAATTCTGAACACAGCTACATCCCCATTTATAAGAGGGTGTGAACACTTATGCAGCCACATTATTTTAGATTTTTATTCCCCCCCCCCCCCCCCCAAAGATTTTTTTCACTTGAGTTGTACAGTGTCTAGGCCACAAAGGTGGAAAAAGTTCTGAAATGATTTATCTTTGTCTCATTTTTTTACATCACAGAAACCTGACATTTTAACAGACTTTTTATGTCCACTGTAGGTCTGGACTTTGGCTGGGTCATTCTAACACATGAATATGCATTGCTCTAAACCAGTGGTCTCCAAACTGAGGGCCAAATGCGGCCCTTTGCTTGCCTTTAGGGGCACTATCCCCTTGGGGCACTATCCCTCCCACTGATACGAGACCCTATTCTGCCATCTGACACCGACAACGGAGCACCATTTCTCCCACTGACACCACTAATGGGGCACTATTCCTCCCTATGATACCAGCAACGGAGCACTATTCCTCCCCCTAGTACCAGATGTTTACTCCCACTGATGCCAGGAAAATTTCCACTCCCGCTGGCTTTCCGGCCTTCCAAGAGTCTGAAGGACAATAAACCAGCTCTTTGTTTAGAATGTTTGGAGACCCCTGCTCTAAACCATTCCACTTTAGCTCTGGCTGTATGTTTAGGGTCATTGTCCTGTTGGCAGGTAAACCTTCGCCCCAGTCTCAAGTCTTTTGCAGACTCTGTTTTCTTCTAATATTGCCCTGTATTTGGCTCCATCCATCTTCCCATCAGCTCTGACCAGCTTCCCTGTCCCTGCTGAAGAAAAGCATCCCCACAACATGATGCTGTGTTCAGGGTAGTTTTGGTTTTAACAAAAATGTGGAAAATTTCGAGGGGTATGAATACTTTTTCAAGGCACTGTAGGTGCTTTGCAAATGTGTACTTTGGCTATTGATTATTCCTTTTTCTTACTGTGTTTTTTCTTTTTGCCTTAACATTTTTCACAAGATATGTGTGCATCAGAGGGGTGTTTATTCTTACTACAGAGTGTCCTTCGCTCACAGTTACCCTAGTTGTTACACTACGAAAATTTTTCAGCCTCATCTTTTCCATTCTGTATTTCAAGAATCCATTCACTACATGGCACTGGATCGGTACCATATTTGTGTTTTTGGGTACGCTCCTGTACACCGAGGTGTGGAAAAGCATTCAGGCTGCACCCAGCAAGGACAAGACAGACAGAAAGAAGGAATAAATGTCTTTATTGTGTATCATGCAGAATGCTGCAGCTGACTGTAGGTGGTATTGTAGAAAGCAGTGTTCTATTCCTTCCATTAGGTTTAATGAGTCTGTGTGATGGCTTGTTATACCTGTACAATTTTGAAACTGTAGCAACTATAGGGCACTAGAGCAAATATAATGAACTGGTTAACCTCAAAGTCTGAGGTTCAGGATTTTAATGACTGGGCTATTTTAAATGTATGTACTCACTTGTAGAGTAAACAAATAAGGTTTTGATTGGAAAAAGTGACAAAGTATGCAATGTTGAATGTGCAGTCTGAAAGATGTGAACTTCAAGATTCTATCATGTTAATTAAATTATGTTACCTTATTTTTACTGTTAAAACCAGAGGGGAAGATAGAGAAACCTGGGCAATTAAGTCTACTGTATTGTTTTATTTTTTTAGAGCAAATGTATCAAATACTTTGTGGATAGTTTGGAAATCAGTATTCTTTCCTCAGTGACATAAGCTGATAGGGATACCTATAGTAAAAATCATTACCTGTTCTGGTCATTATCTTTATTTCTGAATTGAACTACAGAATCATCCAATCCAGGATGTAGTATGTACTGGGCACGGACCTTTTTTGGATAATGATTTCATCAGCAGTATAGACTGTACATAATGTAGTATGTAGAAGTGTTGTGCTCTAAGTAAATATACATTGGCCATAGACAGATCTCTCACAGCAAGCAAGGAGTAGGGAGATGTATGTTTTATTAGTTTACTGAGCTCAGGGACCAGCAATGATCCTTGCACAACATTACCAGTGGTACACTCACTGTAGTTTGGATTCTTGCATAAAAAAATGAAGGATCAGCCCCACTGATGGAGTTTATCTAACTTGATAAAATATTCTGTGCAACTACAGTTGCCTATGACTGCTGGAAATGCACACTATCACCTTCTCTTTTAGTTGTTGCAAGAAGTATTTTTAAAATAAGAAGAATTGGTTGCTTTTTTGGGGGCATTATGTAGTTAACAATATTTAATCCGTTGTGAAATCATTGCTGAAAAATGCCAGTACATAGGGATTTGATTGAAGAATATCGATGAAAGATTAGCATGCTTTTAATGGCTCTCTACTGAGTTATACAATGAAATTGCTATGGTCTATACAATATTCAACAAGTGCCTTATCCCACATCCTGCTTAACACTTTGCAGACTTGGCCTTTCCTGTTATTACTTTTAGTACCAGAAAGTATTTGAAAATGTTCCATATTCCCACTCTTCATAGTGCACTATAAGGGAAACTACAGACTGTAATGTAAAATGTACAGCTCCATGATATATGTTGCATAAAGAGTTGTAGAAAACATATATAATGTAAGTCTTATAAGGTCATATGGGTAATAGCCCCATCTATTGGTTTCTGCATATCAATACTACTTGTATATGCATTTTTAAATAAGTTTTCTTGTGTGTTATAGCTAACTTTGTGTTTTACTATTTGTTTTCCAATCCCTTGGATATATTTTCGGATCTTTTTGTTTGCAACTAAATTTGGTATTAGATGTGGGAGACACTGCAGCTATTCATAAAGAAAACTAAGGGTTGTTCTTCATGTTAGGGCTGCAACTAATGATTATTTTCATAATCGATTAGTTAGCCGATTATTGTTTCGATTAATCAGTTATTAACCTTTAAAGTGTGGTGTATAATTTAGTTAATATGTAAGGTTTTTAAAAAAAAAAAGCCATTTATTCTTAAATATCTCTATGCAGTGGTAAATATGAATAACCAACTATATGATTAGGGAGCAAAATATTGAATCCACTCTGAGAATAACAGACAGTAGAGATATACTACTAGAGGAGATATACTGTATATACTATTAGAAGAGATACTGTATATACTATTACAAGAGATATACTGTATATACTATTACAAGAGATACTGTATATACTATTACAAGCGATATACTGTATATACTAATACAAGAGATATACTGTATTATACTATTAGAGGATAAATACTATTAAAGGGTGAATCTGGTAAATATCATCAGACTTAGATATCACATTTTTGTATTAAAAAATACAAAAAAAAAATGTAATTTGAATTACGTTTGTTTGATTTTCTAATCGTTAGTGGGGTCAAATCGACATTAATTTTCAACCACAGTGACAGGAAAATTTGGAAATAGTAGAAAACGTCTTAGTCAAGGGCATTTTCTGACGGTGTATGTGGTTTTCGTTCAGCAATTACATTCATTTTAAAAACAGAATGTTAAAAACAAGTGAAAATTTCGAACATTCTTTCATTCAGCGAAGGTACAAAGATTTTTCGTCCGAATATTCTCGTCTGAAAATTAATCCGTGTGGCCAGCATAAAGCTCTGTGCACACCTACGCAGTTAGCTTTTGATTTGTTTCTGCAGTGCTTTTTGCTGTGCGTTTTTGATTCTTCCACACGTGATTTTGCTGCGATTTGCATTTTTGCGATTCTTTTTTTGGCCAATTTGTTGTTCGGCAGATTAAAAAACACAAATTGCTGCAAAAAGGCATTACATACTTTTCTGCAGCTTCTCCATTGAAGTATATTGAACCAAAAAAGCACCATTTGGCGTTAAAAAAAAAAAAAAAAAAGTCCCTGATCCTTTCCAAATACACAGCGGATGAAAAAAGCATAGATGTGAACATGTCCCATAGGAAACCATGTTAAATGAACTGTAGTGCGTTTCTGCAAAAAGTACCAAAAAACACATAGATGTGAACCAGGTCTAAGAAGTTTAGTAACATAATGGTGTTAAAAAAAACTAAAATTAGCCCTTTATATTACAAAAAAAGCAGATAATCACTACTGTAAGGGGTTCATTTTTTTTTTTTTTTTTTTACTGCAGAACTATGAAAGTAATATTTACAGTACCGATTATTTGCTCTTTTTGTACTATAAAGGGCTCATTTTAGTTTTTTTTAACCCCATTATGTTACTGGCCGATTTACTATTTTCATAATTGATTAATTTCAAAATCGATTAGTTGTCGCTTAATCGATTTAGTTGTTTCAGCCCTACTTCATACACAGAGTCCAATAGTTGCACAGGGTTGACTATTCCAATATGCCTCTGTTAGCATTGACATTTACTGGGGCAGAACCTTGTTGAGATGAATTGGGAAAATGTCCATATCGCTGCTATTCTCTGCTGATGATACACAGATAAACCGAAGTTGCCTTTATCTATGTAGTAGTTTCTAACTTGCACTGAGCAGTGGATATACATGTCAGATTAAAAGGGATCCTCATGGTTAGTTTATCATTCTTGCAAAAAGTATAGAAAGAACATACCTTAAGAAACCTTTTGAGGAAGAGGGTACTGTATGGCTGAACTTTGTACCTGATTACCATATTTTCAGCAATATCCTGAGTTTTGATTTTTTTTTTTCTGCCTAAGATTCCTGTGTACAGATCTGCACACCAAGCCTTGCAACCCTGATCAGCGGACTGGCAGTGCAGTGCACAGGCTTCTAAAAATTTCCTCTATCTCCATGTCTGTACTGAGGTACAGACTTTTGGTTATGGAGCTGGAGGGAGTATCAATGGACTACAGGAGATGTGATCACTGTGCCTGCAGTCCATTGATAAGTACAAGTCCCTTTTTTCTGTAGTGGAAGATGGAACTTGTAGTTTTTCTCATTCACAGATTTTGGGCAAAATTCAAGAAGATTCAAGTGACTTTATCCCCTTAAGGGGGGAGGGAGATGCTCTTGGCCAAATGTTACACCCTAACTATGGGTGTAACATGGTATAAAAGGTAGACATAGCCTTCAACAAGCACAACATAATCATGCAACACAATATGCTGGTGAGATGAACAGCACTTGACTTTTCTTAATGGAATCCATTGGAGGGTTGTGGCAGGTGTTGATCTGCACATACAACTTTTACAAAGCCAGTTCAGAATAGTCAGGTAGTGTTTCCTACACTGCAGACACCAAGTTATCTGACCCCTGGATTTCTTTGAATTACAGAGGGAGAGGTGGGGTGGCGGGGCAGGGGGACTGTCAGAATACAAAGGCTTAGCAGAGGAGATCGCCACACCAACTTTGTTTAGTTACGAGGATCGATTTTTGGAAAAAAAACAAAACCGAATGTGTATACCCAGCTTAAATGTGTTACAACGCATTCAAAACCATCCATAATGGTTTTAAGCAACTGAAATACAGAAACTGAAATGTGCTAAAACTCAAAACTTTTATGATTGGGGAATTCATATAAAAGCTAAACTATTCCTTAAAGTGTTACAAAACCCAGGACCCTGCATTCACTATATTTGGTCTCCCACAGTGCACAGAACGTGGAAATGCAATTATTTTAGTAAATATAAACAGCTAATTACCTTTTCCCATCAGCGGTATATAGCAGTCTTGTGAATTCTATCGGTTCCTGGTGAAGCTAGTAGGAAGAGTTTTTATACTGCTCTGAGCTGTCATATGAGGCTGCAGGGCTTCTGACTCTCTATCTGGACATGTCTGGACAGTGCTGATTGGCCCTGTGCAGATCACATGCACTTTCCCAAGTAAAAAAAAACCTCTCTAGCAATACACACCAAACTGAGCATGTCCAGCCTTACTCCAAAGGCTCTGTCTTATCTTGTCCAGGGGGACAGCGTAGGGAGGGGAGTATCTGTGCATACAAGATCAAGCAGCATTTTTACACAATGCAGAGGAATAACCCCATAGGTTTCACAGTGAGTATAACAAGCATGCTTTACTGCATATACAAACTGATTTTACTGTTGTGGGTTTATTGACACTTTAAATATTAGAAGTACTCTGTGAATACGCACACCAGGTACAAAGTACTGTAGGCAGGGGATTCCTTTTTCTTGGCAATGTACTGTATTTGAAAAAAAAAATATATATATATATATATATATATATATATATATATATATATATATATATATATATTTATATATTGTGTGTGTTTGCGAACAATTGTATGAATGAAGTTTATTTATCGATTGAATTGGGTCTCACATTCATGAGGAGTGTTTGTGAGAAGGTAATTGACCTTTTATTGAATGAAACCTTGCAAACACCTTGCTTTCCTTTTTTAGAAATCCTTTTTTTTTTCTGTCTGGTTTTTAAGATGCAACATACTGTATCTATTTTTTATGCCGTGTAAGCTTTATTGTAGGAAATTACATTACTAAAAATTTCTTGTGTTATGTTAGAGTGATAGCATCATGTTCCATATATTTTTTATTCTGCGTTGAAATCATGTGTATTGGCACCAGTGGTTGCCATTGTAGCAGTGCACAGGACATGCTTTTTTGGTTTACCTCTATAGTACATGTTTACAGTAGTTCTTATAGTGCTTAACACTTACCCTAAGGCTTCTTGCACATGGGCAGCTGAGCCAATTCGTCATAAATGACTGCATTTTTTTTCCCTGACAGGGAAGTCCAGGTGTACAGCCTCTTGTAGACATGAAAGGCTGTGCTCGGGTGTACACCGGTGCCCTCGTAAATATGAGTGTATATATAGCACATAGGCTTATGCAAAAAATAGATAATTTTCTATATTTTTTTTTTTTTTTGTATATGCCCATACCATAAACATGTGTTTACAGTAGCACTGGTGTATAGCCAAGGCTTTATATGGTGCACTTGAACTTCCCAGGTGGGAGGAAAGACAGTGGCATTCACATAGAAAGGTCTTGGCCTCCCATGTGCAAAAGCCTTAAATGTCAGAAAGCTGATGGGTTTGTCCAATAGACAGACTTATGTTAAAAAAACAAACTACCTAAAATATGATGTCCTTGCTCAGCTGAAATGCTAGAATGTTAGCCTACTAGCTTTGTTGCCTTTAGTGAAAATATGTAAGTATAAGTTGTATATATGTAAAGTTTATGATTGACTAGATAAAAACATCTTTATTTTAATACTGTGTATATCTTCTCCGTCACAGAAAAAGCCTGTCTGAATTGTTTCCATATGAATAAAGTTGCCGCTCTACTCTTAAATTTGTGCTCTTGTTTTTTATTTTTTTTAAATAACCTTGAAAACCCATATGTTGCAATAAGAGGTGGTCTTATGCTTACTGTGTTTGAAAGAGAACCTTTCTGTTATAAAAAAAAGGCTTGAACATGGAGCAAATCACTTGATTAGACAAGCAACATATTTTTACTATGGTAATCAGTGCCAAGATTTTCAATATAATTCAATTATAGGCTTTTTTTTCCTGACCTTGCTAAACAATTCCACTTCACCAGAACATCCTAATCAGGTATTGACTATGGGTAGCATACAGTGGGGACGGAAAGTATTCAGACCCCCCTTAGATTTTTCACTCTGTTATATTGCAGCCATTTGCTAAAATCATTTGTTCTTTTTTTTTCTCATTAATGTACACACATCACCCCATATTGACAGAAAAACACAGAATTGTTGACATTTTTGCAGATTTATTAAAAAAGAAAAACTGAAATATCACATGGTCCTAAGTATTCAGACCCTTTGCTCAGTATTTAGTAGAAGCACCCTTTTGATCTAATACAGCCATGAGTCTTTTTGGGAAAGATGCAACAAGTTTTTCACACCTGGATTTGGGGATCCTCTGCCATTCCTCCTTGCAGATCCTCTCCAGTTCTGTCAGGTTGGATGGTAAACGTTGGTGGACAGCCATTTTTAGGTCTCTCCAGAGATGCTCAATTGGGTTTAAGTCAGGGCTCTGGCTGGGCCATTCAAGAACAGTCACGGAGTTGTTGTTAAGCCACTCCTTTGTTATTTTAGCTGTGTGCTTAGGGTCATTGTCTTGTTGGAAGGTAAACCTTCAGCCCAGTCTGAGGTCCTGAGCACTCTGGAGAAGGTTTTTGTCCAGGATATCCCTGTACTTGGCCACATTAATCTTTCCCTCGATTGCAACCAGTCGTCCTGTCCCTCCAGCTGAAAAACACACCCACAGCATGATGCTGCCAACACCATGCTTCACTGTTGGGACTGGATTGGACAGGTGATGAGCAGTGCCTGTTTTTCCCCACACATACCACTTAGAATTAAGGCCAAAAAGTTCTATCTTGGTCTCATCAGACCAGAGAATCTTATTTCTCGCCATCTTGGAGTCCTTCAGATGTTTTTTTAGCAAACTCCATGTGAGCTCTCATGTGTCTTGCACTGAGGAGAGGCTTCTGTCGGGCCACTCTGCCATAAAGCTCCGACTGGTGGAGGGCTGCAGTGATGGTTGACTTTCTACAACTTTCTCCCATCTCCCGACTGCATCTCTGGAGCTCAGCCACAGTGATCTTTGGGTTCTTTACCTCTCTCTCACCAAGGCTCTTCTTCCCCGATAGCTCAGTTTGGCCGGACGCCAGCTCTAGGAAGGGTTCTGGTCGTCCCAAACATCTCCTATTTAAGGATTATGGAGGCCACTGTGCTCTTAGGAACCTTAAGTGCAGCAGAAATTTTTTTGTAACCTTGGCTAGATCTGTGCCTTGCCACAATTCTGTCTCTGAGCTCTTCAGGCAGTTCTTTTGACCTCATGATTCTCATTTGCTCTGAAATGCACTGTGAACTGTAAGGTCTTGTATAGACAGGTGTGTGGCTTTCCTAATCAAGTCCAATCAGTATAATCAAACACAGCTGGACTCAAATGAAGAAATGGACAGCACCTGAGTTAAATATCTGAGTGTCACAGCAAAGGGTCTGAATACTTAGGACCATGTGATATTTCAGTTTTTCTTTTTTAACCACTTAAGGACTAGCCTCATTTTAGATTTTAGGTGTTTACATGTTTAAAACAAGTTTTTTTGCTAGAAAATTACTTAGAAGAAAAAACATATATAATGTTTGGGGGTTCTAACACCCTAGAGAATAAAATGGCGGTCGTTGCAATACTTATTTTTGCACCGTATTTGCGCAGCGGTCTTAAAAGTACACTTTTTTTGGAAAAAATTCACTTTGTTGAATAAAAAAATAAGACAACAGTAAAGTTAGCCCAATTTTTTTTTTATATTGTGAAATATAAAGTTACGCCAAGTAAATTGATACCCAACATGTCACGCTTAAATTGCGACCGCTCGTGGAATGGCGTGAAACTTTTACCCTCAAAAATCTCCATAGGCGACGTTTAAAAAGTTCTACAGGTTGCATATTTTGCGGTACAGAGGAAGTCTAGGTCTAGAATTATTGCTCTCACTCTACCGGTCGCGGCGATACCTCACGTGTGGTTTGACCACCGTTTTCATATGCGGGCGCTACTCACGTATGCGTTCGCTTCTGCGCGCTAGCTCGTCGGGAAGGGGTTTTTTTTTTTTTTTTTTTTTTAATTATTATTTTTATTATTTATTTTACATTGTTTAAAAAAAAAAAAAAAATTGTGTCACTTTTCTTTCTATTACAAGGGATGTAAAAATCCCTTGTAATAGAAAAAAAGCATGATAGGACCTCTTAAATATGAGATTTGGGGTCAAAAAGACCTCAGATCTCATAT
Source organism: Lithobates clamitans (assembly GCA_037952925.1). Classification (NCBI taxonomy): domain Eukaryota; kingdom Metazoa; phylum Chordata; class Amphibia; order Anura; family Ranidae; genus Lithobates; species Lithobates clamitans. The sequence goes on from JBBGZY010001277.1 coordinate 3,543,704, forward strand.
TTACACTATAATGCAATAAAAAAAAAGTCATTTGAAAAATGTGCCTTTTTTTAAGAGGCGTGGACAGAAGTGACGTTTTGACGTCGCTTCCGCCCAGCAGTGTCGTGGAGATAAGTGGGCGCCATCTAGGCCTCACTCATCTCCAGGCACAGGACGGAGACAAATGCGATTGCCTCCGCCGCTACGACAGCTCCGGTAAGCGGCGGAGGGCACCGGTTCGCGGCGGGAGGGCGTCCCCTCTCCCGCCACCGATTAAAATTGATCTTGCGGCGAATCCACCGCAGGGACCACTTTTATCTGAAAGCCGGCCGCCGCACGAAAATGGGGATACCGGGGTTATGGCAGCTAGCTGCTGCCATAACAACAATATCCCCGTTCAAAGTTTGGACGTACATCATTGCGCGGCGGTCGGTAAGTGGTTAACAAATCTGCAAAAATGTCAACAATTCTGTGTTTTTCTGTCAATATGGGGTGCTGTGTGTACATTAAAATGAACTTAAATGATTTTAGCAAATGGCTGCAATATAACAAAGAGTGAAAAATTTAAGGGGGTCTGAATACTTTCCGTCCCCACTGTATAACCACTATAATTGTTTACATACATCGTTTATGGTTTGTTTCAGTTTCCATTATGACATACCCAGATGCATTAACCAATGAAACTGCCCATCCTCCACCAGCCAATAAAAACCTCAGCTTCACAGGAACATGGGCTTGGTAGTTGAACTTTCTGAAGTGCATGGAGAGTTTTTGCATGGTGCTATTTTTCCAGAGGAGTGTGACTCCATGGCAAGCTCCTTTTCCCTACTTATTCTGCAAGCTTTTGTTTGTCCATTAAAAACAAAGCTGTTGACCAGTCAAGTATAAACTTTCCCGTTCCCATAATGCTTGTTTGTTTTTTTGCTAGTGCCCTAGGAAGATTAAGTCTCCTCCCTTTTTTTTTTTTTTTTTTTTTTTTTTTTTTTTTTTAACTTCAAGAATATTGTTTATCTGCAATCGTTTAGCTTGGAGGTCGTACCAGGTCCGGCTGGACTAAGAATTGCGGGGTTAGCCTGTAACATGACCTTTTGACCACTGAGTTCTGCATATAGTACTTCCAAGACATTTAGTGTGCTGGGTTCACAAATTAACAGCAGAACTAATCTGTCACCTGTGATTCTGCTGATACCTGTATTTCAACTAGCTTGTGGTTTGTCCTCCTCTCTTTTCTGCTGTGGTTCCTATTGTACCTGTGGTTCCATAAACATGTGCACTGTTCTTTTATCCTTGCACAGGGCTGAGTGCTATAGACATCAGTTTGTCTCAACTGCTGATTAATATAATCAACTACAGGGCTAGTCCCTTGCCCAGCCTGGCTTTCTGTCTCTCGGTCATGTCACAGTAAATCAAAGCAGGATCCTTTTCTTCCCATTCCTGATTTATTTAAATTTAGTTCAGTGCAGCTTTCGACGTGTTGCCTTGGGAGTATGCTGGTGATTGGGGCAATGAGTAACCAATGTGACCTGTTCACTGGTTCTGCACGTGGCACTCTCCGTTGCTTAGGGCTCATTTACACAGGTGTACTGGTTCCTATGCCTGTGCGAAGGGTATGTGTTCACCTGTGCAGGTGTTCCATACAGACTGGCTGTTCAAATTGACAGGTGGACAGCTGCACAGATCTCCACACACATCATGGAGTGTATATGTAACTGCTCCAGAGTGGCAGTGTTCCTCCCAGAGGACCTGATTCTAATATACAGTAGCTTGAAATTTTGCCCCCTGCTTGAGTCTACACTCACCATAATCTTATCTAGCTCCCTCATCCAGAGAGAAATTTTAATAGTTTTTTTGGATCAAAATCTCTAGCATGAGAGATGACTCGGAAATAAACATACTCCTATGCCCTCTGCTTCAGTCTTTCTAACATTCCTGCAGCAGCTGTGGTGCAATAATCTCATTGTTCCTTTTTTGGTAAGTTTATACCTGAGGAAACTGCTTGCATAACTCCTAGGCTTAAATGTTGTTTCTTGTTATTGAATGTTTAAAATTGGAGCAACTGGCATCTAGGTCAAGGTCCTAAGACTGTCAAAACCTTTTTTAGTACATTCATTACTGAAACGTATGGGATTGTGTTACTTCTGCCAAATTATTTTTTCCTCCAGAATGCTTTTCTGAACAATATCTCATGAAGAATGAGTTTACTTAAGAGGTGGACCTTCCATATCTCTTGCACAAACAAAATGCTGAAAATTGTTGTAAATCTAATGCATATTGAAGCCCTTTCCAAGGATTGGATTTACAGACCCTACCCTGCAACCTGCTGTTACAGTTAATTTCCAGACCCTGGGTATGTGTTCTAAACAAATTTCTAAAAGAACATTAACCATGCTTAATGGTTATTCAATTAAGCAGCAGTCAAGCTTATGTCTGCTGCATTGCCCTATTGTGTTCATGGGTTATCGGATATGGTCTTCCAAAATGAGTCTTTGGCCTAAAATACTGTTCTGTAGAACTACAATGTAAAAAGCGATTGCTCCACATTCCCATTGAAAATATTTTTTGGGCTTTGATTGACAACTGTCATTTGGTGGTAAAAGTACTCCCTTATCGCAACAAAAGAAAACTAAGCCAAAAAGCAAAAAGAGTTCCTTTTTGTTTCTCCCGGGCCCCTAAACCTGGCTATACATGATTGTAATATGATGCCATGAGCTTGTTTTAACCACTAAAAGTACAGGAAATTTTAAAACAGCCTAAAGACATGAAGTGGAATATCTAAATACAGTTCAACTTGGGGGATAAGCAACACCACAAATAAAAACCAGCTTTCTGCCTGTACCCTTATTCAGTCTATTCGAAAGCTGCAGCACTTGTGAATGAATTGCGAGAGTGCTCCTCAGTGCCCTTGCAGTTTCTTTAAGAACTACAAGCCAAGGGGGTTGTAGTTCATTCACATGCCCACCCTCACAGCTCTTTTCAAAAAGTGACAGCTGGAGCGAGGTCACACTGAGGAGATTATTGGGGGAACTGGCAGGAACTGGAACATGTTCCAAAAGATTAACTTGGCCTTTAAGCCTATAGGTTTGTGTGACGACCTGTAGGAGTCACTAAGACATGGTGTAATGAGAAGCAGGTTGTCTCTTAGGGGGACCCTCAGGAATGACAAAAAGAGATCAGTCTTCCTGAAGGTGAAATGTGGAGAGTTGGGTGGCTGCTGGACTGTAGATTCCAAATCTGGTAGCGAAGACCTTGGAGTTTCTCTTGCAGAAGAAAAATTCTGAACTAAGCAGTATGAGATCCCTGCTTCTCTAAATCAGGGGTCTCCAAATTATGGCCCACCAGTTGTTCAGGAACTACAATTCCCATCATGCCTAGTCATGTCTGTGAATGTCAGAGTTTTACAATATCTCATGGGATGTGTAGTTCTGCAACAGCTCGAGGGCCATAGTTTGGGGATCCCTGCTCTAAATGATAAAATCGGTGTCAGTACTACTGAATGCGCATGATCTAACCAAAACCTTGCAAAGTTTGGAAAGTTCTTTGGACAGAGTCTGTACCAACGGATCTCCCATGAGGAGGTTGTCTAGATTATTCCACTATAGGTATTCCCTGGAAGCACAGAAGGCTAGCACAGTGGTTTAGTACCTTGATGAACACGGAAGGGCTACAAACTGTTAGTGTTGTATGCCCACAGAAAATCACAGGTAGTGTTGATCTTCTAGAAAGATGGGGACATGCAAGTACGCATCATTGATGTCCTCAGAGGCAAAAAAAAGTATCCTCGCAGGAGGAAGGCTATGAGAGACCTGGTGGATTCCATACATTTCTTATGCCTTCAGACCCAGAATGGGGTGAATGCTTCCTTGGGCTTTGGCATTTGTGAACAGGTTTGAGTAGAACCCTGTAGCAATCTGCTTGCTATGGGAGCACTTGAAGAAGAGGAGCAGCAGGGAGCACAGACAGGGGACCCCAGAAGAGGAGTTAAAGGGCCACTCTATGCAAAACCATTGCACAGACCAAGTAAATATAACATGTCTTTTATTCCTAAAATTTAAAAAAAACAAAAAAAACATCCATCCTCCTAGAACATTTGGAATAAAATGAAGTATGCTGGGAGTGGGATGCGTTATACCGGGCTGGCCAATGGCTTTGCTTGTCAGTGTTCAGTTCCTCTTGCTCATTATACATTTATACAGCACCCCCTCTGTGCTGTGATCATAGTGCACATGCATGGGAGGGATGGTGACGTTGTGGCTGAAGAGTCTGAACCCGGAAGGAAGTCTGGGAGAAGATGGAAGTGCTCATGATAGAGGATCGTTTCACACGCAAGTCTGCCATTGTGTTCTAATGTGAAGTGCATACTTATAGTCACCTTTTTAGGTATTCTAAATGGGCTTAAGCTATATTTTTTTAAGTTACAAAATCTTTTTGTCATTCTCTGCATGAGTGTCAGTGTTTTGAGAGTGACAAAGAGTATGTAGATGTTAGTAAAACAGGTATACAGAATAAGTATTTACTGAATCTAATTTTCAGCGCAATCAAAGTACTGTAGTTTACAGTTTATTGAACTACAATCAGTCAAAATTGTAAAATGGTACATATAAATAAAGTAATATTGGTTATTAAATCCTCAGCCAAAATTGTAATATAAATGTACATGGCCATGCTGTAATTTTAAGCAAATACATTACAGTATTGTCCTAGCAAACCCAACATCCCCATTAAATGGTTTTCTTTGCAGACTTCCACTGCAGACTTAATCTGGCTTCAATACTTTGAGTCACTGACCCAAAAGAAACAGACAGCAAGTAGAATTATAACTCATGAACTGCATATTTGTTAATGACACAAAGTACAGAAGCCACTGAATCATGACAGCCAGGAAGCAAAGATTGAAGATTCAGTCATGTGAATAACAAATTCCTGTTTATTTTATCTGAACATGATTGGGTATTCAAAGTGGACACAACTATAATTTATTGAGTGAAGATTCTCAGCTACTTCAGTACATTAGCCTCTGTAAGGTAAAAAAAAAAAAATCAAGTATATGATATTAAATAGCTCTTGAAACAGCAATTCTGTAAGCAATGTTTAATGCAAAGCATTTAGGAGAAAAATTTAAAGCCTGGCATCATCCCTTTATTAAGGAGTGAATTTAGAAAAATAGTGCCAAAGGCGTAGCTGAATTAACTTTGAAACTTCTTGCGTCCTGATGGAATAGGTGGTAGAATGGGTTTGGTATTGGACCCTGGACGGCTTGCGTGAGCAGAAAGCAGTGATGAGCAAGATTTGGACTTTGATGTTCTGACATAAGAGCGAGTGGATGATGGTAGACGTGGAGTTTCTGGAGTGTTTCCCACACTCTTTTTATCACCTGTAATATAAAGACAGTATAAAAAAATATGATAGAAAATAAACCGCACTCATATTGGCTTGTTCAGATAAGCACTGCACAGAGCAATTACAGTATGGGGAAAGTGCAGTAATCCAGATGACAATTCTTCTTTCAGTTTAGCACAGTTAGATTAAAGTGTATGTAAAGGCAAGCTTTTTTTTTTTTTTTTTTTTATCTTCTGTCTAATTTGTATTCCCACCTAAAGCCTCGTTCACACGATCAGATTTTCTGCAGACAAAGCCTTGGACTTTTGTCCAAATTGCGTTGTCCAGGAACTTGTCTTGCATACAAACAGCAAGGAATTGACGGCCAACAAACATGAAAGTAGTGACGTACTACGTGGTTTTTCAGCTCTTTAGCGCCACCCTTTGGGCTCCTTCTGGTAATTTCATGTTAGTAGAAGTTTGGTGAGTGTGTTGATTCGTGCTTTTTATTTTGCGCTTTTCAGTTCAGTTCTGAACGGCCGTTCATCAACCAGCCATGTTGCGGAATCGGAGGAGATAACGTGTTATTTATTATTGGCCTTGGAGTTATTGCTTTGACCCAAGTCCAGTCCAGGAACAGGAGGAGGGTTTCTTGGACCAAAAATTAGTTGCTTTATTAATCGTGACCAATTATGTCATATGCCTTTGCTGCGGGAGCTCCAGGAGAATAAGCCGAATGATTTTCGGAATTATCTCCGGACGACGGACCCCTGCTTTCACCAACTCTTGGCATTGTTGACCCCCTATATTAAGAAGCAGGACACATGCATGAGGCGTTTATTTTATTTTTGGTTGAATAATGATTTGATTTGGTATATGTTTGGATGCATAGAATGCACTTTTTGGTTATTAGCAGATAGCATGTCCAATTCAGTTCTATTAGCAGATAGCATGATTAATTTTCTTTGTTTTCTTTTTGTAATGCACAATAAAAAAAAATTGTGTAGAATAATACTATGTGTTTTACTTCAAATGACAGTTTCGGAGTAGGCAGTTACATTTTAAAAAGTACAATGTAAAATTAACAAGAGACACAAACATAGTTGTAACTTTGATCTTAAAAACTATGGGATAATGGTGTTGTGGTAACTTGCACCAAAAAAAAAAAAAAAATCGCTAGAAAAAAAAAAAGCCTTTGAAAATTTGCTTGCCATAACTCCATCAGTATCACCAGCAAAGCAGCTTCATTATTATCCCATTAAAGAAGAAGAGAATGTGCACTGTATTTTGAGATTTTATAATTTGCCACGTCAGGAATGGTAATTCTCCATTACGAACGCTAGTTTACAAGACCGACCGCTTCCAGCTCGTCCTTGCTTGTGAGCATTCGTGTTTGTACTTTGGAATTTTGTCCGATGGACTTGTGTGCACACGCTCGGAAAATCCGACAACAGATCGTTGTCCGCGGAAAATTTGAAAGCCTGCCATCCAACATTTGTCTGCGGAAAATCCAACAACAATTGTCCGATGGAGTGTACAAACGGCCAGATTTTCCGTCAACAGCCTGTCATCACACAATTCCTGTCGGAAAATCCGATCGTGTGTACGAGGCTTAAGGCTCGATTCAAACGAATGCGTTTTTTGATACATTCTACATTTTTCAGAAATGCAGGGAATTTTTTAACATGAGTTCCTATGGAACACGTTCACATCAATGCATTTTTGTGCCTCTGTGTTTTTGGAAAGGGTCGGGGACTTTTTTCCCACAAAATGCAGCGTTTTGCATGTAATGGACTTCAATGGACCTTCATCCAAAACGCAAGTACTGCAATTTTGACGCAATTTGCGTATTGTTTTTTAGCTGTACATTTACTGTACATAACTGGTTGCTAAGGAGGGGGCCGGGAAGCCGGCCGCCGCATCCTTAACCGATGAGTCGTCAGCGGGCTGCTTCCCCACTGAATGTAAATAAAGAATTGCCGGCAAAAAATAAATTGTAAAAAAAAAAAAAAAAACAGCGTGGGGTTCCCCCCCCCCCCAGGTCCATACCAGGCCCTTGGGTCTAGTATGGATTCAGAGGGGACCCCCCATGCCAAAATGTAAAAAAAAAAAAAAAAAATGGCGTGGGGTCCCCCCAAAATCCATACCAGAGCCCCCCTGCCTCAAAGCACCCACCCACCTATGTTGAGGATATGTGGCCAGGTATGGTTCAGGAGGGGGGGCACTCGCTTGTCCCCTTCTTTTCCTGACCTGCCAGGCTGCATGCTCGGATAAGGGTCTGGTATGGATTTTGGAGGGGAACCCACGCTTTTTTTTTTTTTTTTTTTTTACATTTTGGCGGGTTTTTTTCCCCACAAATCTCGGTAAAAACGCATGTCCAAAAACGCGGCAAGCAGTGCAGAAATGCTCAAAAGCAGCATGCATAGATGTGAATCGAGCCTTAGTGTCCCAGCTGGCGAGATTCAACCCTCTTTGTCCTGGTGACTATTGTCATCCAGACAAAAGTGAAAGGAAATATAACATTTTAAAATGAAACCTGAAACCCCCAGAATCCAGAATTTTAGTTGTCACCAAAGCAAGAGGAAAGAATAAGTCATTCAACTGGGACAAAAATTGGGCAACAGCTTTCTAAGACAGAAATAACCTTTATGGGAAAATTTCATCTCATTTCCTATCACATCTCCAGAACAGGAAGTGAAGGGAAATCTCACCATTGAGATAGACTGCAAAAAAACAAACAAAAAAAAAAAAAACGGGCCAGGCAACACATTTTGCAAATGACATATTTAAAGAATGTGAAAATCTGAACATGATACTATCCTAATTGGATAGCTTTGGGACTGGCTATGTACGAACCATGTAGTCAGCCTGACTGGACAAACTTGGTAGTATGCACTAGAGATACCTCACAAGGGTAGGCAGGGATAAAGCATATAAGGAAACACCAGAATAATAAGATGAGCAAAAACTATCCATTTTAACATCTGGATGTGTTTCTAGGGCTTGACAGAGGAACTCTGCAAGATCTCCCTAACCTTGAGCACAATAACATTGTTCCAAGAATCTCCAGACCCTCCCAGGTCCAGCAAAGCATCTGTAGTAATGGAACAAAGGACACGGTGAAGAACGTCCACATGATTAAGAGCAGAACTGAGAAAGATCTGAAGGAACTTCCCAAAGCGGCAGCGAAACAGCCTGGACATGCTCTATCCCCCAACAGGAGGTACCTTCAGCAGAATCCCAGTATGTTCTGCCTGCTGACAATTTAGGGAAGCACACAGCCTTCCAGCAATGATTTCTGCCTGCCATGCAGCAGATGAGGAGCAATCGGTGTGCAATCCTCTCCCTTTGATGTGGAGGACACTGATTGAGGAGAATAAAATGTCCAGTCATTGTCTCTAAAGAAGAAAAGTAATACAAATAGTAGTAGTGATTAAGAGTAGTACTCTCAGCATAAGGACCAGGACATTTGTCCTGTCACAGGGATCACTGCTAAACCTACCCTGAGGTGAAGGTCCTACAACACATTAGTGATATCCAACAGAGTCCAGCTCAGGATGGTGACTCACACTGGGATCCAAAAGAGAACCATCTGTTCTGGAGAACAAGACACAAGCCCTGAGCATAGGGATATCCCAGCATGGGTCATGACAGGGACTGCCTGAGCTATAGAGACCATCTGGATATTTCACCCAGATCCCAGGCCCCAAGAAATAGAGAGGGGGGATTCAAGAGACCGAGAGTCAACAAGAGAAGGGGAGACCCTGCTCAGAGTTCCCTCAATGCCCTACAGACCGTTGCTGGGGTCAAAAAGGAAGAAACTCCCTGACCGGTAACAGAGGGTCCAATATTTCATGCAGTATAGTCCTTTTTAGCAAGAATTTAAGCTGAACCGTTTTGCCAACCAGTGACTACACTGTCAACAACAGACACCTGTGAGGTCCTATCCAGCTGAAGCTTGGGGGTATTAGACCCTACAGCGGGGTTCTGGCTGTAAGGTACACAAAGCTGCCGGGGAGGTAGTCTGAGCACCCCAAAACGGGGATGCCAGTAAAGGACACTAGGGTAAACACAAGGTGCAGTGCTTCAAGAAGTAGCAGATCCCTACCTTAACGAGGGGCCAGATCCTTGTTAGAGTAGGAATAGCCAGATATGGTCCTGTTTGACCTTGTAGGTCAGGGAGTCCCTCTGGGGAGTAGGGATTTAAGGAGCACCAGGGATACCAAGAAGAGGGATTCAACAGTACTCAAGTACAGTATATAGGATTCTCCTGAAAAAGAAAGTGGAACTCTGGTTGGGATACAAATCCAGAAGCCATATACTAACTTGGACAGGGCCAAGGGGTCCCAGGAACTTGCATTGATATTGAGGGGGCACCTGAAGGAGGTGGCAGAAAAAAAAAAAGAGATTAACTTTTGGGCTAAAAGGGGTGTCCTGATCACCCAAAGAGCTAAGAGCAGGCTGATCCTCCAGATGTAGTGCAGTATGCACTGCATCAACAAGCTTTGAAACACCCACCTGCAAATCGAAGTCAACAGCAATAGACTGTGGTGACCCAAAAACAGTCTCTGCAGAGACAGATTGCTGGGAATTGGGAATTTGCCCATTCTTCTTTGCAGAACTGCTCAAGTTCCGGTTAGTTTGATGGTGACAGTTTGTGGACTGCAGTCTTCAAGTCATTCCACAGATTTTCAATGTGGTTTAAGTCTGGGCTCTGACTAAGCCATGGAAGGACATTCACCTTTCTCCCCTTCAGCCACTGCGTGGTCATTTTTGCTATGTGCTTTGGGTCATTGTCATGTTGGAAGGTAAAACCTTCTCATTGATGACTTTCTGGCAGAGAGCAGCAGATTATCCTCAAGAATGTGATGGAATTTTGCCCTGTCCATTTTTCTTCTATCCTGACAAGTGCTTATTTTCCTTCTGCAGAGAAATACCCCCATAACAGGATATTGCCATGCTTTACTGTAGGAATGGTGTTATTTGAATGGTGAGCTGTATTGGATTTCCGCCACACATATCGTTTGGTGTTGAGGCCAAATAATTCAGTTTTAGTCTTTCCCCCGCCGGCTCTAAGACTGAGAACCGAGCGATCAAACGCCGTTGATCGCTCGCTTCTCAGAGCTCCTTGAGCAGAGAGCTGGTGCAAACAGGTCATAGGAGTGCAGAACAAACTGCACTCTTGTAATCCACAGGAGAAGTACAACCAAACAAGCTTTGGCTGTACTTCTCTAAAAACTTGGAAAAACCCAGATAACTTTTTGAAGCACCTTGTGGTCGAAATTCGCATTGAGCTGGCCTGAATATCCACCTGGTAGAACTTAAAGGATGTGTGAACAGAGGAGTAGGTGGTGGCTATGCAAATCTGGGATACAGATGCTTGATGCTGAAAAGTCCAAGAGACCCCAACAATGGAATAAGCTCTGTTGGGGAAGGGAGGAACCCTTTGCTTAAGACACAGACCCTGAAAATAAGGTGTGTCACTTACTTGGCAATGGTGGATTGGAAAGCAAGATGTTCTCTATAAGGACCTCCAGGCAGAACAAAGAGTCTTGTTAACAGATGCCATGGCTGCCAAGTAGACCCTGACAGCCCTGAGCACATCCAAGCAGTTTAAGGTGTTTTCTTTGTCATGTTTTGGAGCAGGACAAAGGTAAGGTAGAACAATATCCTCATTAATGTGGATCAAAAAGACTACCTGAGGTAAAAGAAGGCTTTGGTATCAAAACCACCTCGTCCCTCTGCAAAACAAGAAAATTACCTTTACAAGAAAGAGCTGTCAACTCAGAAATATGCAGATGTAAAGGAGATCAGGAAGGCAATCTGTGTGCGATCTTCCAAATAAATGTCTCTAATTGATTCAAAAGGGTGTCTCTGAAGAACCCAGAATACCAGATTGAGTTCCTGAGGTGACACAGGAGGTAGAATTGGTGGATTTAGTTGAGCAACTTCACGAAGAAAAGTCTTGGTATGGGATTGAGATGAGACGCTTCTGGAGGAGAATGGGTAAGGTAGAAACCTCTCTCTGAATCGTACTCAGGGACAGACGCTGGTCAAGACCAGACTGGAGAAAAGGCCAAAATACAAGTGATAGAGTATTCACTAGGGTTCCTGCTCTGAGTAAGGTGGGAGTCAGAAATACCCCTATAGTTTAATACTTGGGTTTTAACAGTTCATGGCAATATGGCCAGTAACTGGGAAGCAGGATGGAACAGAAGGCTGTGAGCCAGAAATTCTGGTCTGTTTGGAAGAGACCATGGCTTGTCAGCCAAACGTCTTAGTCAGAATCACCAGAGCATCTACTGAAAAGGCCTGGCTACCGATTTGCTTAGCTTGTTGCTGAACCTGGAGGCCAGGATGTCCACATCTAGTTTTCCCCACCTTTGACAGAGATTTTGAAAGATCTAAGGGTGCAAAGGTTCATCCCCTGGGTCTAGCCGTTGGCGGCTTAAGAAGTTTGCTTGCAAATTGTCAGAGACATGTACATAGCCAAGAGAGCTGCAATGTAAGTTTTCCACCCAAGAAAGTAGCAGACTTGTTTCTCTTCCAGAAGCTTGACTTCTGGTGCCCCCCCAATGGTTTATGTAATCTAACACTGTGGCATGTCCGGCTATACCCGGACTGGGTGACATTGCAGAAGGGAGGTCCAATGTTGTAGAGATAATCTAAAGGCTCTCAGTTCCAGAATGTTGATGAAGTTTTGACTCCTCTGGGGACCATATCCCCCGGACAGTCAGGGAGTTGTAAAATCCTGCCCAATCCTGTAAGGCTGAAACTTATTATCATCACCTTTCAAAGCATGTGAAGAAACGACTTTTCCAACTCAAGGGCAGGATTGGAGATCCACCATGTCAGGGAGCAATTTGGCTGAATAGAAGCACTGGGTGATCCAAGGATTGGATTTACTTGTTCCATGTTGGATTGAAAAAGTCTAGAGTGAAACTGGGCAAAGAGAACTGCCTCAAAGAAGGCTACTATTAGGTGGAGAACACTAATGCAGACGCAAACTAAGGGGTGCCATTTTGATCTGAGGGTCTGCATGTGGACCAAAGGGAAGCAATTTTTTGATGTGTAAAATTTTGGCTTGGGCTGTTTTCAAAATTAGCCTCAAGTACTACAGATGGCGTGAGAGAGCTGGAGAACAGAGTTTCTTATCCAGCCAAAGTTTTGAAGGAACTAATTGCCCTCTGGATGTTGGCAGACAAGAATGTGGCTGAGGAATCCTTCAATAGGTGGTCATCCAGGTAACCTGTGACATGGATTCCCTACCCTGGGTTCACATGAGAGCCAGACCCCAGGCAATATATAGATAATAACTTAATTACACTCTTAGAAAATGTTAAAACTAACGGAAGAGTGTGGGGCCAATTACCCTTGTCGGTAGCAGGCAGGTGTAACCTGATAAAGATGGTTTGGATGCCGCAATTAACATATATATATTACATAACTAGCCACTCTGGATACCAAAACATTGGTTTCGGAAGTTAGCAATAATCTTCTGAGAGTTAATATGGAAGAGAAAACTAGCTAGAATAGGATTGAGGGTGCTGCAGCGACCGAAAGAGGAAGGAGGGCTGGCAGTGCCACATCCCTGGAGTTATTTCTTAGCATCGCAAATGCAACATCTGAGGGGCTGTAATATCCCACAGGGGGGAGATGTGAATAGGGAAATTATGCTTTTAGGAATAAAACATAACTCATTAATAGGGGCCTTGGAGATCAAATCTTTTTTGTTTAAGATCCTCACTTTTATGTTGATTAAAAAAACATGGGAATAGGAATGGGAAAGATGTGGTTTGAGGCGACTAGCTCAGTTGTATAAAGATACAAATCTTAAGTCATTTCAGGAGCTAAGAGAGGAATATGGTGCATCAAGACAGTCCTTCTATAAATACCTACAAATAAGATGTGTGTTAAATACACAATTTAAAGAAAAGCTGTTGGAATGGAGCAAGAGTGTAATTCTTTGTAAAGTAGTAGATGCACGCTTGTCTAGAGGGTCAATATCGGAAATTTATCATAATATATGTAAAAGTGATAATAGATGGGGGAAAAGAACTTCCTTGTAAATGAAGGTGGGTAGAAGATCTAGGGGTTGCAATGGAGGAACAATGGAGACATATACTAGAGGTCAGAACAATGGTATCTTTGTCCCATCGCAGAGAATCTCACATTTGATGTTGTTTCATAGATCATATTATACCCCCCCCCCCCGAAAGTTATTTCAATATGGGCGAAGATCAGATGCTAATTGTCAACGTTGTGGAGATCAAAGCAGAGATCTCATTCATATGATGTTGCGATGCCTAAAACTATTTAGATATTGGGGGGGGGGGGGGGGGTTGTGGAAACAATAAAACAGACTTTTGGAGTGGCTCTTGAAGTAGATCCAATTATGTGTATACTGGGTTATATACAGGGAGGAGGTATTATTAGGAAAAGGTGGATGGCAATAATCAGATGTCTGGTTTTGGAAAGGAAATTAATAGCGAAAAGATGGACAGCAAGGAGCCCACCGACACATACAGAATGATTAAAAGAAGTAGATGTCACAATTGAGAGAGAGCTTTATATACTGTGTATATATATATATATATATATATATATATATATATATATATATATATACACCGGTATATATATATATATATATATATATATATATATATATATATATATATATATAAAAGGAATAACAATGGATTTATGGATTTAAGAAGATATTGGGACCCTGGCTAAATAAGGCAAATAACAAAGAAAGGAATAGATAAATGTTAATGAATCCTCCCCCCCCCCCCTTTTTTTTGGAGAGGTATAATTAAAAATAGAATAATAAGGTTGAAGTGTTTCTTTTTAATGTAGTAAACGAAAATTAAGAAATATAAAGATGTAAATGTAGTGCATTATGTTTACGATTATACATGTAAAGTGTTTAAGAGTAAGAAGATGAATGAATGTGTTTTTTGTAAAAGGTTAAACATTTTCAAATAAAAATTACATTATTAAAAAAAAAAAAAAAACCTGCCCAGAGGAGTCACATAATGATGTTATCTGTGAAAGGGGTTGTGCTCTGTTTGGTGTTACTGAGCTTATACTGCAGTGATGTGCAGGGGGAACAGTGTAACCTGACTGGTGTGTGGTTGAATACACTGGGGTCAGTGCTCACACTTCATATGGATGGTTCTCATCTTGGTGGTTCTCTGCACTCTTCTGTGAAGCTCTCTCAAGGGGGTGCAGATGATGAGATGACTGGAGAGCTGATTGGAGTCGGAAAGGGAAAGAGCCAACATTTAGCATGTATATAAGCTGGAAAGGAGGAGAAACTGTCACTGCATGGGTTGGCCAGTGCTGCGTAAACGCTAATTACCCTTATCTGCACTGAAGATGGCTACTAAGAGGACAAAGTACAGAGGAAGAGGACTGGAAAGCTACCAGGATTGGTGAAGACTACTATTATCCTAAAAATGATTGCACTGGCTTAAAATAAATACTGTGATGAAATGGGAAAATAAATAAATAAATAAATAAATAAATAAAAAAATAAAAATGAAAAATTCCTTTAAATATAGTGCCTAGGGGGTCCCCTTAGTCTATTCGCAAAGTGGAACATCTGAAGCATGTATAGAACATGCTGTAGCAAAAATTACATTTCTAAAGAAAAAAAAACTAAACGAGTCAAATCACATTTAAATTGACTCGCGGTTGCAATTTCCAACACACGGCTCTTTAAAAAAAATTATGTAGGGTTCCCCCGCCCAGTCAGTATGGATTTTAAGGGGAACCCCATGCCAAAATAAAAAAGAATGGCGAGGGGCCCCCCTAAAATCCAAACCAGACCCTTATCTGAGCATGCAGCCTGGCAGGTCATACCAGGAATCATACCAGGCCACATGCCCTCAACGCAGGGGTCTGCCCCCCCACCCCAAAGCATCTTGTCACCATGTTGATGGGGACAAGGGTCTCTTTCCCACAACCCTGGGCTACTGTCAGTTAGTGACATTGTGTCAGTGTAAGTGGCAGTTAATGGCAGTGTCAGTGGAAGTGTGGTTTAGGTAAGAAAAAAAAAGTTTTATATTTAGTGTCAGTACGAGTGTTAGTGTCAGCATCAGTGTGTTTATGTAGGACAGAAAAGTAATATTGTTTCTGGGCCCTAATACAGGTACAAAGAACGCACACATATGTGGTATCGCCACAATCGCCAGGAATAGGATAATTTATTATGCAGATTTGTTTTTTGGGTGGTGGGTTATGGTAAAGGCATAAAAATATCATGAAAGGTTACATTTAAAAATTATATTTTTTTTACTATTTTGGGACAGTTTTTCATGATAAAAAAAAATCAGGAGATATCCATTACTATTTAAAACAAATGGAAGCCCAATTTGTCCTGAAAAAAATCAAGGTATAATCCACCTGGATACACAAGTAGTTGCGATGATATGTACAGTCTTACTAACACATGTTAAAGGTCCAAAATTGGGCTTGGGCGTTAAGCTTTGTTTTGACCTTGGTCATAAAGGGTTTCAAAGTGCAGTGTTTTTTTTAAGCTAGTACTTGGCAGAGATTCGCCACCTCCGGCACTGGACCTGTGCTCATGGCTCATTACTGTCACTTGTAAACACAGAAGCCTGGCTTCTGTGTCTACAATTGACAGTGCTCCTCTCCCAGTGGCACCACAGAATCCTCTCTGCCCTCCTTTCCCCCTCCATCTCTCCCAGCACTCTTGCTCAGTACCTCTAGTACTGGCTACAGAAAGGGCTCAGAGGTGGAGCATCTCTTTTTTTTTTTTCTAATCAACAAAATAGAATTTTATTGAGTGGAACATAAGGCATTACAAAATATGACTGGATAGGCATACAGTCCATAAAAAAACAGGAGATGTAATCAGCAAGACAAAGGATGATTTGCAACAACTGCGTAGCCAACAGGCCTATCAAAAGAGTAATATACATTGCATAATAACTTATGTTAAATGTACTGTCAAAGGTAAAACAATTAAAGAAAAGAAAACCAACTAAAAGCTAGTATTAGTTAACTTGTTCTAAAGAAGTTCTGATTCAGACATGTCGCCCTCAGATAGCTCCCAAAGTAAAGGTGGAGCATCTCTACTGCTGGCTAATGTTGAAACATGTGCAGCGGGAAAGGAGCTCATTGCCCAGCCTCAGAGATACCGCCAAGAGGGAAATAACCTCCAGTAGTTCATTCCAGGATGTGTATGGGAAGGTAAGCTGGCGGAATGTTGTGGGATGTCAAGAGGGTGGAAAGGTGTTGAGGTGGCAGGGAGGGAAAGTGTGAAGGTGGCAGTGTGGCAAGGTACTAAGGTGGCACCCTGCATTCCTCTCCTGAACATACTACCCACCGTCATACACTCTGCAGCCCTCCGATGCACATACTACCCACTGTCATACCCTCTGCACTCATTTCCTACACATTAGGTCATATGCACCACACTCCTTTCCTGCACACACTGTCATACACACTGCACCCTATTTGAGATGTTGGTAACTATGCACTCTGTACGTAGAGCACTTCTAAACACTGCACATAATGCACTCCTGGTATTTAACAATGTCCCTTTAAGGAACTTCCACTGTTGGGGCAATTTGGCCACACCCACCATTTGTTGTGGTGTACTCTCCCACCGCAAAGGGGGCTGGGTTGAGTTCCTGCACCTATTCTATGAGAAAGAAAAGCCCTGTAAAAATGTGTATTTGTAAAGGTAGGAGAAAGAAAATCCTGGAATCCTGAAATTAAAAGAGAAGTGTGACACAAAACAAATGTGAACGAATCCATCCTACAATAAACTCCTGAAATATTTCTGCAGCATTTCCACCCTGTCCTACTTTACATTAGATTTAACTTTATGCATATACCAGCAGAAAAAGAGTTAAAGTGATACAATTTATTGGTAAAGTGGAACTCCATGCACCTGAACTCCAGCAATGTGGCATCCCGGAGCTCCCTGCCCAGTTGCTTACATCTACGGGCGGCTGGCTGCTCGGTCCCAATCGCCGGCCGCTTTTATCGGCCAGGCAGGGATGATGTCACTCCCATGCAGGCGTGGGAGTTCAGTCAAATTCGGCATTGTGCAGCTCATTGTACAGGGGCTGACAGGCAGGTGAGTGACTTTAATGCAGAAGAGACAAAGCATGTCTCTTCTACATTAAACTTAATGCCATTTCGCCTTTTTATGTTTGTGGCCTAAAGTTCCATTTTAACCAAGCTTCTAAAAAGCATTTCTTTATTGTCTTTTATATAAAACGGAAAATTGTATACTCACCTTTCCGTAATTTTCCTTTCCTGTCGCATCTTCATGGCAGCATACACGTTGGGTTGTGACTCCGCCTCCACAACCTGATAGGACCACATAGCTATAAATTAGAGAGTAGACACCTGCCCCAGTGTTCTCTGTAAATATATACACATGTCACCTTAGAGGGTGGGTGATTGTATGCTGCCATGAAGATGCGACAGGAAAGGAAAATTACGGAAAGGTGAGTATACAATTTTCCGTTTTCCTGTCGCATCATGGCAGCATACACGTTGGGGAGTAACTCGCCAAACTGGGTGGGAATGCAAAATCAAAATTTATTGACAAGAAACAGAAGAATTAGCCTGTATAATGGCCCTCCCAAATTCAACTGCTGCTAAGCGTGCAGCGTCTATTCTATAATGAGAAATGAAGGTGTTCCTCGAAGACCAAGTGGCCGCTCTACAAATGGTTTCCGCTGAAACTTTACAGTAAGCTGCCCATGAAGTAGCCATTGCCCTGGTGGAATGCGCTCTTAGATCTCCCGGAATCTGCAAGGTGCTTAAGGAGTAGGCCTTCTTGATAGCTTTCACGAGCCATGAGGCGATGGTACGAGCAGAAGCTGCCTGGCCCCCCCTGAACCCATGTGGGATGACTAAAAGGTTCTCGCATTTCCTGAATGGCTTGGTTACCGAAAGGTAATGGAGAATGTTGCCCTTGACATCCAGGGGATGAGGGACGCCCTGATCCGTGATCAAAGCCGGGAGGTCAATCTCCTGGTTAAAGTGGAACGCAGAGGAGACTTTTGGGATAAACCTGTCTGAAGGCTTCAGGGTTAGTCTGTCTGGGTAAACCATCAGATACGGTTCTTTGATCAGCAAGGCTTGCATTTCTGAGACCCTCTTCGCTGATGTGATGGCAATTAGGAATGATACCTTTAGAGTCAGGTCCCAGAGGGAGGTATCCTCAAGTGGGAAGAATGGTTCTCCGGATAAAACCTCTAGGACAGTTGATAGGTCCCATGTTGGAAATGAAGGTTTCCTGGGCGGTCTTAGCTTCAGGCAGGCTTTTTGAAATTGCACCACCAGAGGGTTAAGTGCCCACCTAACCCCTGTCAAGGCAGAGATGGCAGAGACTTGGACTTTCAGGGTGCTAGACCTAAGGCCTTAGTCTAGACCTGACTGAAGGAACTCAAGCACTTGTACTGCTGATGGGGAAGAAGGGTCCCAACCTTGTTCCTGAGCAAAGGAAGAGAATTTTTCCCAGATTCTCTCGTAGGTGCTATTCGTGGAGGATTTCCTGGCTTGAAGCAGGGTATTGACTTTGATCAGGTCCTCAAGTTCGTCAATGAACGGGAAAGATTCTGGATCCTTTCTGAGGTGAGGAAAATACTTCCTTTGTTTCGGTTGGGCTTCCTGGGGTTCCTCCCATCCTATCGCCTCCTTAACCGATTTATCAAACGGCTCTATCAGACTGAAGTCGAATCCGGCCGATACCTCCAGACCCTCATTATCAGACAGGGAGTCTTGCTCCTTTGATGTGCTAGCCCGGGCTGGAGAGGTAGTAGTGGAGAAATCCACATCTGATATCGAGGCCTGGGGGGCTACGGCCCCAGCTGAATCTCCGACCTCCAAGACTCTCTCTCTTGTGGCCTCTTCCAGGCATTTTTGACAGACCAGTTTCCCTGGAAGAGCCGCTGCGCCGCAAACCCAGCATGCGTTCCCGGCAGGACGGGAGTGGCGTGCGGGTGAACGATGCCTGCGTGAGGGCGATCTTCTATGGCGGGATCGGCCGTGTCTAGAGCGCGACCGGGAGCGGCTTCTTCTGCGGCTTCCTCTCGAGCGGCTTCTTCTATGATAGGAACAGCTCCTTCTGTGTCTGGAGCGACTTCTCCTGCGTGAGGACTCTCTTTGTCTTGAAGCAGACGTTCTTGAAGACCTGGTAGGGCTGACCAATTTAGGCAGCGTTAGTAGTGCTCTCTTTTTCAATCTTCAATACTTACACTTGTCTTCCCCCCCTTACCTAATAGGCTGACGGTGATCTGCTGGGGCAGCGGTCTCCATGGAGAGAAAGTGGACTGGAAACCTGCAGGGAGAAAGAATAAACAGCGCTATGCAGAGGGAGCAGGAATCCTGACTTAAAGGCAGTGTAAAGGAAGGCCACTTACCTTTGTAGAGCGCTTTGGAGTCCAAACAAACGATCTGTCATGCACAGACAACCAGCAGCAGCAAATACAGCTACTGCTGGG
Source organism: Lithobates clamitans (assembly GCA_037952925.1). Taxonomy (NCBI): domain Eukaryota; kingdom Metazoa; phylum Chordata; class Amphibia; order Anura; family Ranidae; genus Lithobates; species Lithobates clamitans. The sequence continues at coordinate 3,563,497 of JBBGZY010001277.1, forward strand.
CTTTTAAATCCGCCGCCATCAGCGTCGGACGCTCGCGCATGCGCAGTAGCACCACGGGACATCCGGCGCCATCTTGGAAGCTGGAAAGCGGGCCAGAGGTGCCCAAACGACGCACCGCGCATGCGCGAGGACGCCGAGAACGCTCGGCGCTCCGGACAGCAGATCTGGAGAACCACAGAGCCCAGCAGATGGGCAGAGGTACTGGTAGGAGAGGGGGAAAGAGGGGGGGAGACCGCTGCACACAACTAAGCCTGTTTAAGGCTTATTTCATGAGGCCACATTGAAGCTTTCCTGGCCATTCCTCCAGCAAGCCTGTTTAACGCTTTTGTGGGCTGCTGCACTTGAAGCCTGTTTAAGGCTTATATTTGTGGTCAGACAGCTGAGTGAGATGAGAGTATGCCCCTGAGATCACCAGAGTGGGGCTCCTTCCATTTAGCTCGTTTAGAGGCTGTACAAGAAGGACTTCCACCCAGGAGAGGCTAGAACCTGGCTGGGGCGAAGCGGTAAGGGGGTGCTGATCCGTGCGTCCTGACAGGTGAGGAAAAATGAGAGAATACTGGGGCAGGTGTCTACTCTCTAATTTATAGCTATGTGGTCCTATCAGGTTGTGGAGGCGGAGTCACAACCCAACGTGTATGCTGCCATGATGCGACAGGAAATAATATTTTTCAATGAATTTGTACATCAGATTTAAGAACCCAAGTTGAATATCGTTTAACATTTAAATGTACTAAGAAAGCCAGAAAACTTTATATATTTTTGATGCTTTCATTGGTTCCTAACATGTAGCAAGAAATCTAGGCAATAAACTGAGAAACGTGTGCCCACAGGGCATTCATAAGGGTGGGTGGGAAAAGGTAATTTTTAAAAAAGAAATTGAGAAATGGATGTAATGTATGTGGCTATATTGGCAGCCCACCAATAAGGATTGAAACATTACAAACCTGAAAAACTGTCTTGCTCTTGCCTAATGCCAGAGAGATCCAATGGTTCTACATTTTCTTCTGGAGGGGACTGAATGTTGATGACAGGTGTTGGCTGAGAAGATGATCTTCTAGCAGAAAAGGCACCAGCTGAAGACAATAAGGACAAGCCAGAACTAGGCCTGGAGTCTCTGGAACTATGGTGACAGAAAAATAAAAGATACTTTATACAGTCATTGTATTTCCCTTTACATAGTTGTATTTGACAGTGGTTCTGAACCTCGGTTCTCAAGTACACCCAACAGGCCATGTTTTGGGAATTTCTCTTGGATAAAATAGCTGTCCAAAAAAGCAAGCCATTGATTCTGCTTTAAAGCACCTATTCAAGATAAAGGAAAACCTGCAAACATGGTCTGTTGGTGATACTTGAGGACCAAGGTTGAGAACCACTGGCATATGACATGATATACACAATGTCCAGATGTTCAGAAATAATTACATTTGAATACTTGGGCTGATTTCAAGATGTACCGTATATCCAGGTCAAATGGCAAAGACTGCATAATTGTGGGCCAATAAAGACTCTTCCATACCCACAGTAACACGGTCTTGAGGTGGTGGCTTCAAACACCATCAGTATTTTTTATCATGACATTCTACAGCTACAGTACAATGTTAATGTTCATGGCTATTAAAAGTGAAAAAAAAAACTATGAGAACATGGTCTGTTATCATTTTCTTTTTTTTTTACACTGTGGCTTTACTTTTTTTTTTTAGAGTTAGTTGTCAAATTTGCCCCAGGTATTTGTAAAATATGAAACTGTATACTGTATATCTCATAAAAGTACTTACAAAATTAGTGTTGAATATGTGCTTGACACTATCCTTGGTAAAGCATTTGCATTTTTATTGACAGGGATCAATAATAAGCCCAAACCAAAAGGTGGCAATCCTAGATGTCACTGCTACCCCTAAAAATTTGGGGAGCAACCAATCTAGTAGGGGTGGTGAGGGTAATGCAGGAAGGCCTAGACAGTTGGCGGTAATAGGGGATTCTATGCCATGTGGTGGACCAGGTAGAAACTTCACTGGGAAGAGCTAGGCATGATCCAGCTCTCAGCCCCCCATCCAAATTTGTCCCACCTCTTCATTCTCAAGTGGCTATTCTGGGTCTCTGGTAGCTACGTGGGGCAGAGGACAGGGGTGAGCGGGACTCAGGACAGGGTGTTCAGCAGGGCAGAGGATGGGGTAGCAGAGCATGGGACAGAGGTCAGTAGAGCAGAGGATGGGATCAGCAGGGCTGAGGATAGGGTGATTGCTGGCAGGGCTCTCAACAGTGCTGCTCCTCCCCAACTGCACACAGCCGAGGTTGTATTCTTTTACAGACACAGCCTCAATCTGCACAGTGGAGTTGATTTACTAAAGGCAAATCCACTTTGCACTACAAGTGCACTTGGAAGTGCAGTCGCTGTAGATCTGAGGGGAAGCTCTGAAATGAGGTGAAGCTCTGCTGATTTTATCATCCAATCATGTGCAAGCTAAAATGCTGTTTTTTATTTTCCTTGCATGTCCCCCTCGGAATTACAGTGACTTTACTTCCAAGTGCACTTTCAGTGCACTTGTAGTGCAAAGTGGATTTGCCTTTAGTAAATAACCCCCAGTGTGTAGCTGGCTATTGCACATTTGCTGCCTTTCTGATCTGAGGATTTCATAAGTCAGAACTGCAAACAGCCAGCTAGACACTTTGCAGAATGTCTGTATAAGAATCTCATCTGTGTGCAGCATGGGTAGGAGCTGCTCTGCTGCATGTCCTGTGTGAGACTGAGTGCAGTCCGAGGACGGGTGAGGAGCTTCTTGACCCGGGCACAGCATCCATGGGAGGGGGAGAGGTGCGCCACCCCCTAGATCCAGCCATCCTCAACACGGCTTGTCAAGGGAGGAGGGCAGGAATGGAGGAAGACAGGACACTCCTGTGTAGCCAGCCACACCATGGCTGGCTTTGTTGATGTCCAGCACGTTTGCCGAGGGTTCTTGCTGAGTAGATGGAAACCAAAGTGACAGGCAGGCTGCACAGGCCTTCTTAAGCATGGGCGGGGTCACCATTGCAACCCCAGATGCTATGCCCATGCTCGTCCCTTCTGCCTGGGGGTAGCACCGTCCCCCTGAAAAATGCCGCCCAAGGCAAGCGCCTTGTTTGCCCCACGGTAAATACGGCCCTGGCTGCAAGTTGAAGGGAAGGACCTCCAAGGTTACATATTCTGAAATATTGCCTGTGCCATGCACAACACAGGAAAGACAGAGGGAGCTTAGAGAGTTAAATGTATGGCTAAAGAGCTAAAGACCCGGTGTAAGTGGGTATGACTTGGTTTTCTATAGCAGTGGGCTGGCTTTTTCTGGGGTAAAACCTACAGTGCATTCATAAAGTATTCAGAATCCCTTTACTTTTTTAAATTTTGTTATGTTGCAGATTAATACTACAGTTGTTTAAATTCATTCTTTTCCCTCAATAATCTACACTCAGTACCCCATAATGACAAAGTGAAAACATAATTTTAGAAATGTCTTTAAATTTATTAAAACGAAAAAACTGGAATATAACATGTACTAAAGTATTCAGACACTTTACCTTGTACTTTGTTGAAGCACCTTTGGCAGCAATTACAGCCTGGAGTATTTTTGGGTATGAAGCAAGAAGCTTTGCACACCTGGATTGTTGGATTTTCTGCCATTTTTCTTTGCAAAACCTCTCAAGCTCAGTCAGGTTGAATTGGGACCATTGGACTGCCATTTTCAGGTCTCTCCAGAGATGTTTAATATGGTTCAAGTCAGAGCTTTGGCTGGGCCACTCTAAGACATTAACAGAGTTGTTCCTAAGCCACTCCTGTGTTGCCTTGGCTGTGTGCTTAGAATTGTTGTCATGTTGGAAAGTAAAAATTCCCGTCTGAGGTCCTGAGCACTGTGAAACACGTTTTTATTGAGGATATCTCTGTACTTTGCTCCATTCAGTTTTTCTTCAACCCTGACCAGTCTCCCAGTACCTGCTGCTGAAAAACACCCCCACAGCATGATGCTGCCACCAATAGGCTTCACTGTTGGGATGGTATTGGGCAGGTGATGAGCAGTACTTGGTTTCCTCCAGACATAACATTTAGAATTGAGGCCAAACAGTGCAATCTTGGTATCATCAGACCAGAGAATCTTGTTCCTCCCAGACAGAGTCCTTCAGGTGCTTTTTTTGCAAACTCCAAGTGGGCGTTTATGTGTTTTGCACTAAGGAGAGGCTTTCTTCTAGCCATTCTGTGATAGAGCCCAGATCAGTGGAGGACTGTAGTGATGGTTGTCCTTCTGAAACTTTGGCCCATCTCTACACAGAATTTCTGGGGCTCAGTCAGAGTGACCATCAGGTTCTTGGTCACCTCTCTTACTAAGGCCCTTCTCCCAAATTGCTGTTTGACTCTTATAAGAGCGACCAGCTTTTATAAGAGTCCTGGTTGTGCCGAACTTCTTCCATTTGAGAATTATGGAGGTCACTGTGCTATATGGAGCCTTCAGTGCAGCAATTTTTTTTTGTTGCCTTCCCCAGATCTGTGCCTTGAAAAATTCCTGTCTCTGAGCTCTGCAGGCAGTTCCTTTGACCTCATGGCTTTTGCTCCAATACAGTATGCATTGACAGCTTTGAAGTCTTCTATAGAGAGGTGTGTGCCTTTCCAAACCATGTCCAATTAATTTAATTTACCACAGGTGGACTCCAAATAAAGGTGTAGAAAAATATCAGCAATAATCAAGAGAAATGGAATGCACCTGAATTAAATTTTAAGTGTTATTGCAAAGGGTCTGAATACTTATGCCAATGTGATATTTCGGTTTTTCCTTTTTCATACATTTGCAAACATTTCTAAAATTTTGTTTTCACTTTCTCATTATTGGGTACTGAGTATCAGGCTGCAACATTACAAAATTGAAAAAAGCGAAGGGGGTATGTGTATATGCTAAAGATGGTTTGATTCTAAATTAATAGATGTTTGCTCTTTCCGCCTGTGCTAAACAGCGTGAATGGATGAATCACCTGCTGCGGCTACTGTTTTGTGACAGCTGGTGCTGCCAGCTGTCAAAATTACCAAACAGTAACCTGCATTATTATTATTATTATACAGGATTTACATGTTTATAGTGTCAACTATTTATAGAGTGCTTTACTACATAAAGGTAAACAGTACAGTTGCAATACAATACAAGAGGGTAAGAAGGGACTGGATGTAGGTGCTTGGCTGACAGTTTTCTGCACGGTTCTTTGATTTTTCAATTGAAGGATGTCGGGCATGATGATGCTGACAGGGCCACACGTACAGCAAATTTTGCTCAGTTCAACAGGAACTAGGCAAAATAAGCTCCTTGTATGGCTAGCTTAAAGCGCTTGTTAACGCAAAAAAAATAATCATATCATGGTCCCTTAAAGCAGATTAAACAGCACAGTGCTTGTGCTGTGTAATCTGCCCCTCTCTAAAACCTCCCTGAACCTGCCACTTCCTTTATGCCCTCTCTATACTGACCATGAAAATCATGGCTGCTGAGCCATGACCACCGTGGTCAGAGTGCATCCCTCTGTCATATGCTGCCCTGCTCTCAGCTCTCCTCTCCCCCTCACCCCCTCCTTCCTGCCTCTCAGCTCCCTCTCTCTGTATGTCTCCGCTCAGCCCTGCCCCCCCACCGCTATTATTGAAAAAAAAAAAAAAAACTATAATTGTCACTGCCAGCCCCTCTATTAGAGGCTAGCATACCACACTGTGTAAATCATTAAAAAAAAAAAAAACAAGCAGTGTAAATAGCTATTTAGAGCTGTCTTCATGCCGGTCACGTGACTCGCGGCCACTTTACAGCTACGAGACAGGGCTTCTGCGGGAGGAGCCGAGCGGCCACGACGTCAGCTGGGGAAATCACGTCCCCTCACGCAGAAGCAATCCATCGGAGCTGGAAATCGCCCGCGATTCATGTGACCAGCCTGAAGACAGCTGAAAATCGGTATTTGCACTGCTCGTTTTTTAAAATGACATACATAGGGGTTGATTTACTAAAGGCAAATCCACTCTTCACTACAAGTGCACTGCAAGTGCACTTGAAAGTGCGCTTGTAAGTGCAGTCACTGTAGATCGCTGTACATCTAAGGGGAAGATCTGAAATGAGGGGGATCTCTGCTGATTTTATGATCCAATCATGTGTAAGCAAAAATGCTGTTTTTTATTTTCCTTGCATGTCCCCCTCAGATCTATAGCGACTGCACTTCCAAGTGCAAAGTGGATTTGCCTTTAGTAAATAAACCCCATAGTGTTCTATGCCAGGCTCTAATAGAGGGTCTGGCACAGACTTATACAAATGGGTTCACAAACCCTTTAAGACTATAATAGGGTGGAATGACTGATGATGGGGGTGCAGGACTATGTAGGGTGACAAGGAGATTCCCGTGTTACAAACAAACATTGATGACTACAGTACTTTTGTATTACAAAAAGATATGTTATATACAAGTGCAAAATGCAACAATGGATTAAAGTGGTTCTTCATCAATACCAGTGGTCTGCCAAGCAAAAGGGAGAGTTGGAAGCTCTGGTGCATAAAGAGAACTATAATATAATTGGTATTGCGGAATCTTGGCTTCATTCTTCACGTGACTAAGCAGTGTCTGTCTCTATGTGAGAAGTGATCTAAAAGTGTGAAAGAGGTCCTTGTTGAGGCACTATAGATGGAACTGCATATGGGTGTGCATACTAAGAAGGTAATTATTGGAGCTTGTTCCAGGCCATCTAGGGTTAACAAGGGGGCAGAGACTTAGCTCCTTAAACAAATTGGAAGGGCTGGGAAGATAGTGATGATGGGTGATTTTAACTACCCTGAAATTGACTGCTGTAATTGCACTGCTGAAATAGTAAAAGGGTGAAAATGTATATACATATTACATCATAATCAAAACAAAAAAAATACAGCATTTGAGACTTCCCCAGCTTTTACCTAACCACCAACTACAGTGGGGCGTTTTCCCCCTACAGAAATTACCTCATCCTAAAAAGCGAATCCAAGGGGTAAACACACACTAATTACTGTACAAAATGTAGTTATAAATATAAAGTATGCTTTACTTCATCTATAACCTCCCCTTTCCCCAAGATATACAATTAAAGCAGACAATTGTCAAGGATACTTACCGTATATACTCGAGTATAGGTCAACACGAATATAAGCCTAGGCACCTAATTTTACCACAAAAAACTGGAAAAACTTGAGTATAAGCCTAGGGTGGAAAATGCAGCAGCTACCGGTAAATTTCAAAAATAAAAATAGATACCAATAATGTTTTTGAATATTTATTTCAAAGAAAAACAGTAAACTAGCTCTGTAAGTAGAAAAGAGGGTCAATGAAAACTATATGGTATCAACAATAACTTTAAAAGTCCAAAAACATTAGCTCAATCAGCTACCAAGCTAAAACACAAGAGTTAAAATGCTTCAAAACCGGATTCCTCCTCATCATCTGTATGTCCATACAGAGCTTCAGCATTAGCTGGTGTGAGGTTATCAGCATAGACATTGTCATCATTACTGAGTTCGCAGTCATCACTGTCACTGCTGTCGTTCTCAAAGAAAGCGCTGTCTTCACTGCCATCCATAGCATTATTGCCACATACTGCCACATAATGCCACATTTCTTGATGGTGCGTTACATATAGTTACATAGTTACATAGTAGGTAAGGTTGAAAAAAGACACAAGTCCATCAAGTCCAACCTATGTGTGATTATGTGTCAGTATTACATTGTATATCCCTGTATGTTGTGGTCATTCAGGTGCTTATCTAATAGTTTCTTAAAGCTATTGATGTTCACCGCTGAGACCACCGCCTGTGGAAGGGAATTCCACATCCTTGCCGTTCTTACAGTAAAGAACCCTCTACGTAGTTTAAGGTTAAACCTCTTTTCTTCTAATTTTAATGAGTGGCCACATATCTTGTTAAACTCTCTTCTGCGAAAAAGTTTTATTTCTATTGTAGGGCCACCAGTACGGTATTTGTATATTGAAATCATATCCCCTCTCAAGCGTCTCTTCTCCAAAGAGAATAAGTTCAGTGCTCGCAACCTTTCCTCATAACTAAGATCCTCCCTTTATTAGCTTTGTTGCCCTTCTTTGTACTCGCTCAATTTGCAGTACATCCTTCCTGAGGACTGGTGCCCAGAACTGGACAGCATACTCTAGGTGCGGCCGGACCAGAGTCTTGTAGAGGGGGAGAATTATCATTTTACCTCTGGAGTTGATCCCCTTTTTAATGCATGCCAATATTCTGTTTGCTTTGTTAGCAGCAGCTTGGCATTGCATGCCATTGCTGAGCCTATCATCTACTAGGGCCCCCAGGTCCTTTTCCTTCCTAGATTCCCCCAGAGGTTCTCCCCCCCCAGTGTATAGATTGCATTCATATTTTTGCCACCCAAATGCATTATTTTACATTTTTCTACATTGAACCTCATTTGCCATGTAGTTGCCCAACCCATTAATTTGTTCAGATCTTTTTGCAAGGTTTCCACATCCTGCGGAGAAGTTATTGCCTTGCTTAGCTTAGTATCTCTTGAAAATACAGAGATTGAATGGTTTATCCCATCCTCCAGGTCGTTTATGAACAAATTAAATAGGATTGGTCCCAGCACAGAACCCTGGGGAACCCCACTACCCACCCCTGACCATTCCGAGTACTGCCTATTTATCACCACCCTCTGAACTCACCCTTGTAGCCAGTTTTCAATCCATGTACTCACCCTATGGTCCATGCCAACGGACCTTATTTTGTACAGTAAACGTTTATGGGGAACTGTGTCAAATGCTTTTGCAAAATCCAGATAAACCACGTCTACGGGCCTTCGTTTATCTAGATGGCAACTCACCTCCTCATAGAAGGTTAGTAGATTTGGCAAGAATGATTCTTCATGAATCCATGCTGATTACTGCTAATGATACCGTTCTCATTACTAAAATCTTGCATATAGTCCCTTATCATCCCCTCCAAGAGTTTAAGTACTATTGATGTTAGGCTAACTGGTCTGTAATTCCCAGGGATGTATTTTGGGCCCTTTTTAAATATTGGTGCTACATTGGCTTTTTTCCAATCAGCTGGTACCATTCCAGTCAGTAGACTGTCTGTAAAAATTAGGAACAATGGTCTGGCAATCACTTGACTGAATTCCCTAAGTACCCTCGGATGCAAGCCATCTGGTCCCGGTGATTTATTAATGTTAAGTTTGTCAAGTCTAATTTTAATTCTGTCCTATGTTAACCATGGAGGTGCTTCCTGTGTTGTATCATGAGGATAAACACTGCAGTTTTGTTTACTGAAGCCCCCCAATTCACTCGTGAAGACTGAGGAGAAGAATACATTCAATACTTTCGCCATCTCCCCATCCTTTGTAACCAGATGTCCTTCCTCATTCTTTATGGGGCCAATATGGTCTGTCCTCCCTTTTTTACTGTTTACATACTTCTTGGGATTTTTTTTGCTCTCCTCCGCTATGTTTCTTTTATGTTCTATCTTAGCCGTCCTAATTGCAACCTTACATTTCTTGTTGCATTCTTTATAAAGTCTGAATGCTGAGGATGATCCCTCAACCTTGTATTTTTTGAAGGCCTTCTTCTTTGCTTTTATATGTATTTTTACATTTGAGTTAAGCCATCCAGGATTTTTGTTTGCGCTTTTAAATTTATTACCCAATGGGATACATTGCTAATGTCCTTATGTAATATGCTCTTAAAGCAAACCCATCTCTCCTCCGTATTCTTTGTTCCTAATATTTTATCCCAATTTATACCTTTTAGCAAGGTTTGTAGGTTAGGGAAGTTGGCTCTTTTGAAATTCAGTGTCTTTGTATTCCCTTTATGTTTCCTATTTGTGTGATTTATACTGAAACTAATTGACCTGTGATCGCTGTTACCTAAATTGCCCCGTATTTCCACATCCGTGATCAGGTCTGTATTGTTGGTAATCAGTAGATCCAGTAATGATTTATTTCTGGTGGGTGCATCTACCATCTGACCCATAAAATTGTCCTGCAAGACATTAAGGAACTGGCAGCCTTAAATGAATGCGCGGTTCCCTCCGCCCAGTCTATGTCTGGATAATTAAAATCCCCCATTATGGTAACACTTCCCATCCTTGCTGCTAATCCAAATTGTGATAGGAGATCTGTCTCCACTTCCTCCCTCAGGTTAGGGGGCCTATAGCATACTCCCAGTATTATTTTCCCCTTAGCTTCATCCCTTTGGAGCTCTACCCATAAGGATTCCACCTCCTCCCTAGCTCCCTCAGTGATGTCATCTCTCACATTTACTTGTACGTTATTCTTGATATATAGGCATACCCCTCCCCCTTTTTTACCCTCTCTATCCTTGCGGTAAAGGGTATACCCTTGAATGTTTGCCAGCCAATCATGAGAGCTGAATCAGGTCTCTGAAATTCCCACAAAATCCAAATCCTCCTCGTACAACGGTATCTCTAGTTCACCCATCTTGTCCGCCATGCTCCTGGCATTGGTGAACATGCCACATAGTTTAGACCGGTCTCATATTGTCCTCGTATTGGGTGTTTCAAGATTGCAACTAGGACTTGCTACTATACTTACCTTGTATTTTTGTGCTTTGGTCAACCTACCACTAATGCCCCCAATACTACCCTCTGGAATATCTTCCGCGCTGACTTTCTCTACCTCTGGACCCTCCCCCCCCCATCGCCTAGTTTAAAAACCCCTCTAACTTTTTGGCCATCTTCATTCCCAGCAGATCTGCACCCTCCTCATTTAGGTGCAGTCCGTCCCTTCTATAGTACTGGTTATCGACTGAGAAGTCGGCCCAGTCCTCCAGGAACCCATGCGGTTAAAGGCATGGAAACAATGGAGAAGTGAGAAAATGTATATAATTTATTAGAAGTAAATACATAGACAAATACAAAGTTCAAAAAGAAATAAAAAACATGAAAACTGATACAGTCAGTACAGTGAGCCCTTGTGCGTCTACGCGTTTCACCATGAGGCTTCTTCAGGACACGATCAAGGTTCAAAGGCGTAACAAAAGAGAAACAGAGAGCAAGTCTCACTGTCTTTGATTTGGTAGGCCTCGTATAGAAATTCCCAGTGATGGGAAATATAAAGTATTTATTGTGAAATTATTTTATATCTTCAAAAATGTATCAAAACAGGGGCCCATGTGTATCTTGTATTGCAGAAAGAGACCGTCAAGCTAATGAAGATGAGGTATATGGCGACATAGAAAAGTAGTTAACCTCAATTAGGTCAAGCATTGCTGGTGGTTTTACAGTTTTTCAGCCCATTTTTGTGGCTGTAAAAAGCCGCCCTGACTTATACTCGAGTCAGTGAACAAAAATGCCCGAAATGGAGGAGAAAAAGGGGCAGGGCAGTGCCGCTGGGTGACGCTCGTGAGTGGCCCGGCACTCCTGTGAGTTTCCCCTCCCTCTAATGCTGTGTCAGATCGCCGCGCAAATGTGTGTCACCACCACCGTATAACGATGTCCCACCTCCTCTTGTGTCGTCAGGCCTGTGTTACTGTACGTTTCCCCTCCCTCCCATGCTGTATCAGTTTGCCGTGCAGCCAGCCACATAGCGATGTCCCAATGTATAAAAGAGGGTGCAGCCCCGCCTCCTCTTGTGACAGATGGCACAGTGATCCAATGCTAGGAATCACTGTGCCGTGTGTCATAGGAGGCAGGACATCGCTACCGTGGCTGCACGGTGATCTGACACAGTGGGACATCGATCTCACATGCGGTGAGTGAACTACCAGTACTTGTACTGTTCTGCTCCACTCCAAAAACTGCCACATATATGTATGACATTTGCAGAAACAAAATATTGACATGTTATACCAGATAATGTGTGTATTGGGACCAGAGCTATGGTTGGTACAGGTTCCTACCTGTAGCTCTGGTCCCAATACACACATTATCAACTGGAGTATTATGGCCACTCAACAGCATTTTTTTCCCCAAGTGATCCTGTTATTTTAACTTTCTTTCAAAGTGGTATTTAGTTGGCTGAGACAAACTGTTTGACATTTACAATGGCTACCGTATATATAATGGGCACTGGCAGGCTATATACCGGTATAATGGACACTGAAAGGCCGTATATAATGGCAGGCTGCATTTCATGGGCACTGGTAGAATGTATATTATGAGCCCTAACACAGGCTGCTCTATGCAAACAGTCATGTCATCACATTTTGTAATATCATGAGCCTGCATTAGGCCTCAAACTATACAAGTCTTTTTTTTATCCTGTTAGAAATGGATCCCAATACTTCTACCGGTAATCCTGGACCAAAAGACAAACGCAGATCATATGATCCTGGTTTCAAACTTAAGGTTGTGTCAAGAGCAGAAGAAAGCAATAACAGTATTGCAAGTAGGGAATTTTGTGTTGATGAAAAACAAGTGAGGGGCTGGCCGAAAATGAAAGCTGACTTGGAAAAGATTCCAAAGGAAAAAAAAGCTAGACGAGGTTTAACAACTTCATATGGGATTCTAGAGACTGAATTGCATAAATGGGTTATGGAGTGTCGTCAAAATGGTTACTGCGTAACACGCATGGGAATTCGCTTACATGCCCTTCAAATGGCTAAAGATGACAAATTAAAAGCACCAGGCATTGAAAATGTTGTTGCGTCAGCAGGATGGTGTACCCGCTTCATGAATAGGTTTGGCCTATGTTTGCCGCAAAGAACAAAGATTTCACAAGTTGCCAAAAGACCTTGATGTGTCGAACACGCGTATGGGAGGGGCCAGGATGGAGTGAGCAGCGAACAGCTGAGCCGGGAGAAGCGCATACCCCGCGGCAGACCATTCGATATATCTTTTACGGCTTTCGATTGTTTGGTGCACATTAGCACCAAGGGAATGTAAGTACCCCTTTGTGGGAAGTTGTCTTTTGAATAAATATCTTTTAAATTGGATTACACTATGTAGTCTCTCTTCATTTTCATGAATGATGTCTATGGAGCCATACTGACCCAGAGTGGAGATCGATCTAGCTTACCATACATAGCCCAGGGGGTGGCTACACAGCGTGTTTTGACACAAGTTAAACACTGTGTCACACGCTCTAAGGTGAGCGCAATCACTGTGGGGGGGCACTGAGGCACATCACGGTTATTTATGACACTGGAATTCAGCACATTGGAGGATTTGGACGTTTATTGATTTTTATGGATACGGAAGCACTTTTAATTTTGGACACTATTATGAGGATTTCACCAATTAAGAATTATTGAGTGCATTTCTAAAGATGCATTGTGCGTTTATGTTTAATATTTTAATAGATATCTGCATGTTGCACTTTATATGAGCTTTGCATGTTTTAGGTTTGTCACTGCATTTGGTATTCATTATATGCACAAATATATATTTTGGCACTATTAAAGGTGCATGTGTGCACATTACACTTTAACTGTTCACATGTATATATATATATATATATATACTGTATGCACATTGCACGTGAATATTGATGTAAATATTTTTAATTTCACAAGTGATTTTGGATATTACCCCTTATGATATATAATCAAGCGCAGCGCAAATCTTTTTATGCAGATTGATAGGCAGATAGGTACACAGACAGACAGACTGATAGACAGGCAGATAGGTACACAGACAGACGGATCGATAGGCAGGCAGATCAATAGGTACACAGACAGACAGATCGATAGGCAGGCAGATCAATAGGTACACAGACAGACAGATCGATAGGCAGGCAGATCAATAGGTACACAGACAGACAGATCGATAGGCAGGCAGATCAATAGGTACACAGACAGACAGATCGATAGGCAGGCAGATCAATAGGTACACAGACAGACAGATCGATAGGCAGGCAGATCAATAGGTACACAGACAGACAGATCGATAGGCAGGCAGATCAATAGGTACACAGACAGACAGATCGATAGACAGGCAGATAGGTACACAGATAGATCGATAAGCAGACAGATCGATAGGCAGGCAGATAGGTACACGGACAGATCGATAAGCAGACAGATCGATAGGCAGGCAGATCGATAGGCAGGCAGGCAGATCAATAGGCAGGCAGATCGATAGGCAGGCAGATAGATCGATAGGCAGGCAGATCTATAGGCAGACAGACCGATAGGTACACAGACAGACAGATCGATAGGCAGGCAGATAGGTACACAGACAAACAGATCGATAGGCAGACAGACGGACAGACAGACAGACAGATAGGTACACAGACAGGATAGATAGATAGATAGATAGATAGATAGATAGATAGATAGATAGATAGATAGATAGATAGATAGATAGATAGATAGATAGATAGATAGATAGATAGATAGATAGATAGATAGATAGATAGATAGATAGATAGAAGAGCGAGAAGAGATAGGGAGAGAGATAGAGACCTGGTGAAGGTGAGGATATACTGTATATGATGGCTGTAGCAGGACACAGGGCTGGGACATATAAATGCTCCTGCAGATTGCTGGGTGAATGGAGGTTAACTCTGGGCACAGAAGAAGCAGGGCACCCCCTCCCCCCTCCATCCGATCACAGATCATCATCACAGGATGAGAACATTACACAAGGTATTACAAGGAATATTGCAAGGTATGTGGAGGGACTGACAGTGACAATGTCAGATAACATTACCTTGATTCTTGCTTCATGGAGCCGACTTCCCACTGGCATAGAAACCGAAAGTAAGAGTGACACAGCTGTCCGGGTTAAAGCACAGCTTAAGTCCTACAGCGGTGCTAATGGTCAGATAGGCAGACAGACAGAAGACTGACCCAATGAGAGTGGAGAGGCGCTTAGCTTTGCGCCACAAAGAAACACAAAACCCCGCAAATGCAGCGTCTCGCCTGCAATCACGGGATTGCATTGCCATGACGCTTCCATAGTGCAATGTGGCCGGCACCCGAGCACAGTGAATTTAAAGAACTTTTTTAATTTTTTTTTTTTTTTTAAAGGGCTCTTTTTTTTTTGTCACTAGCTTTGGGGGGGTGGCGCACAGGCGCCCCTTATGGACGGGCCGCCACTGTCCATAACTATGACCTTGGAGATATTGGAAATATGGATGAAACACCTATGACCTTTGATCTTCCAAGCAACAGAACTGTGGCAAGTTTGGGAGCCAAAACTATTTTTCTTAGAACCACAGGAAATGAAAAAAAAAAACATTTCACAGTCGTTCTGTCATGTTTGGCTAATGGAACTAAGCTGCAGCCTGTCATTTTTTTTAAAAGAAAGCCCTTGCCTAAAAAGGTCAAATTCCCACCACGAATTACAGTGCGCGCACATATTAAAGGCTGGATGGATGAAGACGGAACAAAAAAATGGCTGGAAGAAATTTGGAACGGATGACCAGGAACAGCCTTAAAGAAAAAACCATCATTGCTAGTTTGGGATATGTTCAGAGCCCACACATCTGATGACATAAACAAATTTGCAAAATCTTCTCAAGTTACTTTGGCCGTTATTCCAGGTGGGCTTACATCTGTATTGCAGCCGCTAGATGTGTGTTTAAATAAACCTTTCAAAGACCGTGTGCAAAAGATGTGGCATGAAGCCCGACTGACAAAAAGTGGAAATCTGATGAAGCCCGACATAGAATTGATAGCAACGTGGGTTCGTGATGCATGGGAAGAGATTCCGGAGGACATGGTTCAACGGCATTTGTCATATGACGGCCTCAGCTTTCCACCGCTACTACGGGCCCCCGGGGGCACGCGGAGCGGCGATCAGGGTTCTGTCATGTCTCTCGGGACACAGCTTAGCCCCGATCAGTGTAGCCAATAAAATGGCTCTTTACCACGTGACCGGCTGTGTCCAATCACAGCCGGTCACTAATGTAAACAAAACAGTGTGTGTAACTGCTGTTGCTGGGTTCTCCTCTTCACACACCGATCCAGTGTGAGGAGGAGATCAGCTAACAGTGAGTTACACATTGTACTACACATATGTACTACTGTGCCCAGATTGACCCCCCTAAATAAAAAGTACCTGTCATCTAGAGTACCTGTCATCTAGAGTATCTGTCATCAGGAGTACCTGTCCATCAGGAGTACCTGTCATCAGGAGTACCTGTCCATCAGGAGTACCTGTCCATCAGGAGTACCCGCCACCTCATCACCTGCCATCAGAGTACCTGCCACCAGAGTACCCGCCACCTCATCACCTGCCACCAGAGTACCTGCCACCTCACCACCTGCCACCAGAGTACCTGCCACCTCACCACCAGCCACCAGAGTACCAGCCACCAGAGTACCTGTCACCTCACCACCTGCCACCAGAGTACCTGCCACCAGAGTACCTGCCACCTCCCCACCTGCCACCAGAGTACCTGCCACCAGAGTACCCGCCACCTCACCACCTGCCACCAGAGTACCTGCCACCAGAGTACCCGCCACCTCACCACCGGCCACCAGAGTACCTACCACCTCACCACCGGCCACCAGAGTACCTGCCACTAGAGTACCTGCCACCTCACCACCTGCCACCAGAGTACCTGCCACCTCACCAGAGTACCCGCCACCTCACCAGAGTACCTGCCACCTCACCAGAGTACCCGCCACCTCACCTCCTGCCACTAGAGTACCTGCCACCAGAGTAGCCACCACCTCACCACCTGCCACCAGTGTACCTGCCACCAGAGTACCTGTCACCTCACCAGAGTACCGCCACCTCACCACCTGCCACCAGAGTACCTGCCACCAGAGTACACACAGCCAGTCAGCCACTATGTCCAGAAAGGTGTACACCCCAGAAGAGGCATACCAAATACTCAGTCTGACCGATGAGAGCAATGGGGAGCTCTCACCGCTCAGTTCTGATTCCGATTCTGGTTCGGAATATGAGCCCCCCGAAGGCAGCACATCAGGATCCGAATCAGAGGAGGAAGCAATCCGTCCAAAAAGATGACAGTCTGAACACCAGGCATCTACCAGCAGTGCCAACGGCGGTAGACCCCAGGAGGAGGGGCCCAGTACAAGCGCTGCTAGACCCCAGGAGGAAAGGCCCAGTACAAGTGCACGCCAAAGAATTAGGGCCCAAACCCAGCTTTCAGATGCCTTGGCAAACCCATTGTGGCTGCCTTCTACCACAGGGTCAGCCACATTCCCCCCTTTTACAGCACAGCCAGGTGTGCAGGTCAACACTGCAGGTCTTTCCCAAATGGATTTTTTAAATTTATTTTTCCCTGACAAATTGATTCAAGGCATCGTGGACCAAACCAATCTCTTTGCCCAACAATTCATTGCAACCAACCCCAGCTCCAGCTATGCCCACCCTTTTGAATGGAGACCCCTAACAGTGGTGAAGCTTAAATTGTTTTTAGGCCTAATGATCAACATGGGGCTTACAAAAAAAATGAAATGCATAAGTATTGGTCGACCAAACCCATCCACCATATGCCAATTTTTTCATCGCCATGTCCAGGTCCCGATACGAAATTATAATGCGCTTCCTGCATTTCAGTGACAACTCACAGTGCCCCCCCCCCCCCCCGAAATCACCCAAACTTTGACAAACTATATAAAGTTCGCCCCCTAATTAATTTTTTTTCCAAGAAGTTTGCTGAACTTTATGCCCCTGACAAAAACATATCTGTGGACGAATCCCTGGTGCATTTCACAGGCCGGCTGGGAATCAAACAATATATCCCCAGTAAGAGGGCGAGGTACGGCTTGAAGCTTAATAAGCTTTGTGAAAGCGCCACCGGTTATGTGCACTCATTCTGCGTGTACGAAGGCAAAGATTCCCAGCTCCAGCCCCCTGAGTGTCCCTCGTACATGGGAATAAGTGGAAAAATTGTTAGGGAGTTGGCATTCCCACTCCTCCAAAAGGGGTATCATATTTACATGGACAACTATTACAGTATTGTAATACTAGTTTGCCCCTTCTCCGCCACCTATATCTAAAAAACACTTTGGCCTGTGGTACAACGAGGAAAAACCGACAGGGCTTCCCACAGCGTCTTGTCACCACAACCATTCAAAGGGGGGAATTGACAAGCTTGAGGAACGAGGAAGTGTTGGCTGTGAAGTGGAGGGATAGGAAAGATGTGTACATCATGTCCACCATCCACGATGACACCTCGGTGGAACTTCACAGAAGACGCAGTACCGTTCTCAAGCCTTCCTGTATCAACAAGTACAATAAATACATGGGGGGTGGATTTAAATGATCAAATGTTGCAGCCCTATCTTTCAACAAGAAAATCCCTCTTCTGGTACAAAAAAGTCGCAATTTACTTTTTTCATTTGGCCCTTTTAAGTTCTTTCATCATCTACCAAAAATCAACGGAAACACCCACCACCTTCATAAAGTTTATTAAAGACATTATCACTGCCCTGATCTATCAGCAAGTATCCCCCCAGAAAGCATTTGCTCTGATTGTGTCAGCAGACTATATGAGTGCCATTTCCTGGACCATAATCCACCAACAGGATCCGGAAGACGACGCCAAAAAAAATGTTGGGTGTGCACCAAAAGAGGAATTAGGAGAGATACCAGCTTCCATTGTCCCGACTGTCCCTCCCAACCTGGCCTTTGCATCGGAGAATGCTTCAAGCGATATCACACTCTGGAAAACTATTAGCCCATATTTCTAATACTGCCATTTCCCCGTTTTCAATTTCTGTCCTGAATAGTTCCCTGCCTCAACCAACCATATCATTGTCTTCCATGTGAAATGACCCTGGTCTGTTTCTCGACTATGCCTCTGCCTACCGTCTGCATTGTTTTTCCGCCATGTTTTTGCTTTTCAAGTGAACTGACCCTGGACTGTATCGACTATGCCTCTGCCTATCGTCTATTTCTGCCTTTTACCTGCACTGACCTCGACTTGTTGACCATGTTTTTGCATGCCCCTTGGATTGATCTTTCACCCTGCTACACAGGGGTCTCACATATGTGAGGGGCTCCAGAATAGTGTTCCGAGTTCAGAAAAACAGTTTTTGGTTTTCTGTGTTCCCAGAACAGGGTCTGGTTGCCCGGAGGCTTCAAAGAGATTTGGGTGGGAGAAGCCTCTACCCCTGTCCCCATTCTTTCCTGACCGATGCCCTAAGCTTGATGGTACTGCCTGCTCCCTGGACAAATACTCTGGCTGTGAAGTCAGTACAATGTGATAGGTTGGCAGGAATTTCTGTGTGTAATGTATGCTCTTAGAACAACTGACAGTGCTTCTTGGATGTTGGGCCTCTGTATGTGGCCAGGCTATGTAAAAGTTTCACACATGTGGTATCGCCATACTCAGGAGGAGTAGCAGAATGTATTTTGGGGTGTCCTTTTTGCTATGTACATGCTGTGTGTTGGACATATTTTTTTTACACAAAGTTGTCCATTTATAAGATATGTCCAACACACAGCATGTACATAGCAAAAAGGACACCCCAAAATACATTCTGCTACTCCTCTTGAGTATGGCGATACCACATGTGTGAAACTTTTACATAGCCTGGCCATATACAGAGGCCCAACATCCAAGAAGCACTGTCAGGCGTTCTACAAGCATAAATTACACATCTCATTTCTCAACCACCTATTACAATTTTGAAGGCCCTGGAGCACCAGGACAATGGAAACGCCCACAAAATGACCCCATTTTGGAAAGCTAACACCCCAACGTATAATCTATGAGGCATAATGAATCTTTTGAATGGTTCATTTTTTTACAGAAGTTTTTGGAAAATGTGGAAAAAAAAAGAAAACTCATTTTTTTTTACACAAAGTTGTCCATTTATAAGATGAGTTTTCATTTTTTTCCCACATTTTCCAAAAAAATGTACCATTCAAAAGACTCATTTTGCCTCTGTATGTGGCCAGGCTGTGTAAAAGTCTCACACATGTGGTATCGCCATACTCAGAAGGAGTAGCAGAATGTATTTTGGGGTGTCAGTTTTTTTGGGGTGTCAGTTTTTTTTGCTATGTACATGCTATGTGTTGGAAATATCTTATAAATGGACAACTTTGTATTAAAAAAATGCGTTTTCATTTTTTCCCACATATTCCAAGAACTATTGGAAAAAAATGAACCGTTCAAAAGACTCATTATGCCTCATAGATTATACGTTGGGGTGTTAACTTTCCAAAATGGGGTCATTTTGTGGGCGTTTCCATTGACTTGGTGCTCCAGGGCCTTCAAAAGGTTGTCATCAAATGAGATGTTCAATTTATGCTCGTAAAACAACTGACGGTGCTAGTTGGATGTTAGACCTCTGTATGTGGCCAGGCTGTGTAAAAGTCTCACACATGTGGTATCATTTTGGAAAGCTAACACCCCAACGTATAATCTATGAGGCATAATGAATCTTTTGAATGGTTCATTTTTTTACAGAAGTTTTTGGAAAATGTGGAAAAAAAATGAAAACTCATTTTTTTTTACACAAAGTTGTCCATTTATAAGATGAGTTTTCATTTTTTTCCCACATTTTCCAAAAAAATGTACCATTCAAAAGACTCATTTTGCCTCTGTATGTGGCCAGGCTGTGTAAAAGTCTCACACATGTGGTATCGCCATACTCAGAAGGAGTAGCAGAATGTATTTTGGGGTGTCAGTTTTTTTGGGGTGTCAGTTTTTTTTGCTATGTACATGCTATGTGTTGGAAATATCTTATAAATGGACAACTTTGTATTAAAAAAATGCGTTTTCATTTTTTTTTCCACATATTCCAAGAACTATTGGAAAAAAACGAACCGTTCAAAAGACTCATTATGCCTCATAGATTATACGTTGGGGTGTTAACTTTCCAAAATGGGGTCATTTTGTGGGCGTTTCCATTGACTTGGTGCTCCAGGGCCTTCAAAAGGTTGTCATCAAATGAGATGTTCAATTTATGCTCGTAAAACAACTGACGGTGCTAGTTGGATGTTAGACCTCTGTATGTGGCCAGGCTGTGTAAAAGTCTCACACATGTGGTATCACTATACTCAGGAGGAGTAGCAGAATATATTTTGGGGTGTCATTGCAAGTATGCATGTGCTGTGTGAGAGAAATAACTTGTTATTATGACAATTTTGTGCAAAAAAAAAATTTTTTCCAAGAATTGTGGGAAAAAATTACAACTTCAATAAACTCGCCGTGCCTCTTACTAAATACCTTGGAATGTCTGCTTTCCAAAAAGGGGTAATTTAGGGGGTATTTGTGCGTTCCTGGCTTGTTAGGGTCTCAAGAAATGAGATAGGCCTTCAGTACATCAGGTGTGATCAGATGTGATCATTTTTCAATGATTTGCACCATAGCTTGTAGACTCTATAACTTTCACAGAGACCAAATAATATACACTAATTTGGGTTATTTTTACTTAAGATATGTTGCAGTATACATTTTGGCCCAAATTTATGAAGAAAAATTACTTATTTGCAAAATTTTACAAGAGAAACTAAAAAAAGGTTTTTTTTTTCAAAAATGATTAAATACCACCAAAAGAAAGCTATGTTTGTGAGAAAAAAAATGATAAAAATTTGGTTTGGGTACAGTGTAGCATGACTGAGTAATTGTCATTCAAAGTGTGAGAGCGCTGAAAGCTAAAAATTGGTCTGGGAAGGAAGCCCTGTATTGAAGTGGTTAAAGTCCGAATTTTGGCTACTTTGGTAGTATTTTCCTTTTGTCCCTATATGCTTTGGATGTGGCATTGGTAGTGCTTCTCTCCCCTATTTTATCTTTGTCAAGGATCTAAACTCTCCCCATTTTTCCCATATTTAAAATTTTGGGTGTTCATTTTCTCCTCAATCATTATCATTGTATCTATTTGCTGTATTTCACTCATCTCACAAATCCATTCTGCTTTGTGGGGCTGTTAGTTTGTCGCCACTTTCGGGCTATTGTTTTGGCTGCTGTTATCATATGGTGTAGCATATTTGTCTTAATTGTCGTTCTAGCTTCCGGAATAATTTTCAATATAGAGATTTTTACACTTGATTGTGTCTCGTGGCCTGATCTCTTCTGATAAATTTTGAAAATACCATCCCTGAACTCCTTTACCATAGAACAGTTGTTCCATATATGTGTCATAGTCCCCCTTTCTTTAAGGCATCTCCAGCATATTTCTGAATTCCCTCCATTTATTTTGTGTAGCTCCACTGGGGTCCTATACCATTTCATAATAATTTTGTAATTCCTTTCTTGATTTCTTATCGCTATTGATGTTTTATGTGCCAAGGAAAATGCTCTATCCCATTCTACCGGTGTAATCAAGCTTCCCATTTCCCTTTCCCATTTTTTCATATACATTAGTTCATTTAGCATTTCCATAGGAAGTAGGAGCTTATATATAGTTGATAGATTATGAGTTGGTCTTTGTTCCTTTATTAATAATTGTTCAAAAATTGTTAGTTATCTCTCAACTAAGGGAAGCTGTATTTTAGTCCTAATATATGTATTCAACTGTTGATATTGCATCCATTTATGTTTATACTCAGCTCCTAGTTCTGACAATTGTGGAAGTTTACTGTCCACTAAAATCTGAACTATCCTTACATTATCATTTCTTTTCCATCCAAGGAAGTTCTTAGTCTTTAATGCAGGAGGGAATTCTGGATTCGAAAACAATGGAGTCATTGGTCCCATCAATGTGGATAAATCTGCCGTACTTGAAATTTTATCCCATATCTTTAGAGTATATACTGTAAATAGAGTTAAATCTTTTTTCTCCGGTGTATATTGGGGTTTAACCCACGGAAGAGATTTAAGTTGCAACCCAACAATATCTTCTTCCAACCTAACCGATTGTTTATGTTTATGCTCCATATTATGATACCAATCTATAATCCCGTTTATTGATGTAGCTTGTAGATATTTTGTAAAATCAGGTAGAGCGAGGCCTCCATTCTTCTTTGTTGTCCTGATTAATACATCCCTTGTTATTTGTGGAGTCTTATACGCCCAAATAAAACTTCCAATAGCCTTACGTAGCTGCGTCATTAAATTATTTGGGGGTATCAGAGGTATAGCTTGGAACAAGTACAGTAATTTTGGTAATATATCCATTTTCACTGTATTATTCTCCGCATCCAGTTTATCATAGTTTGGGAGTAATTTTAGAACCTTATGTATGATTGGGGAGTAATTCAATTCCTGTAATTTAGTCATATCAGTTGGGATACATATCCCAAGATATTTAATTGCCACTTTTTGCCATTTAAAAAGGGAAATTTTTCTGAATAAGTTCCTGATCTTTATTTGGAAGTGATATGTTTAGCATTTCTGACTTATCATAATTGACTTTAAAATTACTTAAAACTCCCAAATCTTTTAAATTCCTTCACAAGGTTTGGTATAGTTATTATTGGGTTGGTATCATAAATTAATAAATTATCCGCATATACTGACATTTTGTAATCCTTTCCTTTAACTCTTATCCCTTGAATATCCCCATTATTTTGGATAGCTGTTGTCAAATGCTCCATAACTATAGTATACAGCAGGAGTGATAAAGGGCATCCCTGTCGGGTACCATTTGA
The DNA here is from genome assembly GCA_037952925.1 of Lithobates clamitans. Lineage (NCBI taxonomy): Eukaryota > Metazoa > Chordata > Amphibia > Anura > Ranidae > Lithobates > Lithobates clamitans. Next base: position 3,586,935 of record JBBGZY010001277.1, read on the forward strand.
TATTTTAAGGTAGTCTGAAAGTAACCCATTTGTTCTTATTTTAGCTCTAGGATTAGAATACAATGCCATTATCCTATGTAGCATCTTAGGTCCTATCCCCAGTTGGATTAAGGCTTCTCTCAAAAATCTCTATTCCACCCAGTCAAATGCCTTCTCAGCATCGACCGATAGAAGACATGCTGGAATGGCTATCTTTTGGGCATATTCTACTAATATACATGTTTTCATTGTATTATCCTTTACCTCCCTGCCCATAGTGAAGCCAGTTTGATCCAAATTAATATGTGCAGGTAGAATAGTTGTTAATCTATTTGCAAGAATCTTAGAACATAAACGCAAGTCTACATTCGTAAGGGAAATTGGTAGGAAATGACCACATATCGTATGATCCTTTTCTGGTTTGGGAATCAATACAATATGGGCTTCCATGCTCTGGGGTGTAAACAATTAAATATCAGATATGGAGTTAAATGTCTTTCTTAAAATAGGAATAAGTATATTCTGAAATTTCTTATAAAATCTTGTAGTATATCCGTCTGGGCCCAGGCTTTTGCCGAGGGCCAAGGCGGATATAGCTTGCTGTACTTCTTCTACTGAGATATCCTTTTTTTGATCTTCCATTGTTTCTTTAGACAGATTAGGTAATGTTGTTTCTCTCATATATTGGCGTATTTCCTCTAAATTATCTTTCTCACCTTCTTTTTCTTGTTGCTTTGGTAGATTGTAAAGCTTAGTATGCATGAAATGTTTTGGCAATTTCGCCAGGATCATATGTTATTTCCCCAACATCTTTTGAATTTTGATTATAGGGGTCAAAGGTTTCTGTTGTTTTAAATTTCTTGCTAATAATTTCCCTGGTTTGTTCCCATGCTGATAGACCAAGGTTCTATTTCTATCCCTTATTCGCAAGGATTGTTCATCCAACATTGTTTGTAGTTCTTTTTTGTATCATTTAATCTTATTCCATTAAATGGGTTAAGGTTCTGTTTATGGACACTTTCCAATACAGAAATCTCTCCCATCAATTGCATCCTTTTAGATTGTCTCTCTTTTTTCAATCTAGCTCCATGTTTAATGAACAATCCCCTCAATACATATTTCAATGTTTCCCATTGTATAGGGATTGATGTATTATCTATTTCATGGGTTTGCAGGAGCTCTTTTATTGTCTGCCGAACATCCTTTTCAAATCATCATCTTTAAGGAGGTTATCATTTAATCTCCAAGACCCTTTAAGTTTCTTGTGTTGGGTCGCTACCAGTTTCAAAAATATTGGATCTGACCACAGAAAATTGCCTATATCAGATGAAGGTGTCATCATTAATCCTATTTGACTAACTAGGAAATAATCCATTCTGCGATATGTATTATGTAAATTCGAATAATATGAATAATTTTTGTCTGTCTGGTGTGGGACCCTCCATATGCCTATAATTTGATGTTCCTCTAATAATTGTTTAAATTCCTTTAGTTGACCACTATTCCTATGTATTTTATTCAATGTTGTATCCAGTTTTGAATCCATTACAAAATTAAAGTCTCCTCCAATTATAACCACTCCCTGTTTTTTCCATTGCCTCCGATAGAATTGTATTCCCATGTTGTTCTGATCATAATTTGGGAGGTAGAGATTAATAATTATATATATTTTCCCATATATCAAAATTTTCAAGATTATAGATCTACCATCTCCTCCTTTCCAAATTTGTAGGATTTGATGGGGTAAAGTCCTATGGCTTGCAATGGAAACACCTTGTGATTTAGAATATGGAAATGCATCATGAATCCATGTTGGATAATCTTTATGTTGTATATTGGGACTGTGATCTTTCCGAAAATGTGTTTCTTGAAGCAGTATGAATTCAATTTTCTGTTTGTGAAATGAGTTTAGAACTTGTGCTCATTTATTGGGAGAGTTAAGACCTCTAGCATTAAAGGAGCCTAATTTTACCAAACCCACCCCTCACTCAACACACACCAAAAAAAAAAAGAAAACCCCATATAAATCTCACACGTTAACCTCTATCTGACTTCTTTAGTCTATCTTATCATAGTAAGGTCCCTACTAGAGGGAGGGGGGGGGGGGGGGTGTTAGGGGTCACTACCATCAGATCTACCACACAACATTGTCGAGCTAGCCACAATAATACATTATATACTTTGACACACTGAGAGAGGCTTTTTTTCACTTATTTTTCCTTTATTTTATAGATCACTCATTTAAAAAACACTGATGCTGAATCTCCGTCCATTTCAGCCCCTAGGCCCATTATAGATCCAGGCTCCCAAGATTAAAAATGGGAAAAACGGAAAAAAGAATGGAGGGGGGAGGGGGTGGGGGAAAGTAGAGGGAGAAAAAAAAAAAGAAGAACCCCCCCCACACCTCCCACTCCCCATTGTTAAAAATACATATATCATGTGTTCAATTACTTAGGGAGAAAGGGGGGAACTTCCCAATACTATTAGCTTATCCCATCTGTTCTATATCCTCCCTTCTCTAAATCTAAATAGTGTGTTTGTAGGTGTAAAATATAATTGTGTACTCATAGTGTCAGTGGGGAAAAAAAAGGGGGCGATACTATAAATACATGAGATGAATAATTCATATGTGTAGTATTATGTGATATATACCTGTGATAGTGTCACCTCTATTAAATGTTGCTTTCCCCTTGCTTTACCCCTTACTTTACACAACCCCACTTCCATCCCTCTCCTCTCTTATCCCCCCCTCCCTAAACCTCCCACTCCCCCCCCATCCTCATTACGTCGCCCCCACACCCAATGTTCTTAGAAACAGTTTCACTCTTTTCTTCTGAACCTGGTCCTTGATGCAAAAGATGTCATAGGCCATTCTGGTAATTCTATCTCCAGGAGTTGGAGAGTCTTCAAAAATCCCGGTAGATCATCTATATCTCGATAGATTGCTATTGAGCCCTTATATTGCACCTGGAATTGGAATGGAAATTTCCATCTATACTGAATGTCTCTCTTTTGAAGAAGTTTCAGAAGAGGTTTTAACGCTCTTCTCAATGTTAGAGTAGGATTAGAAAGATCTTGATACAGTGTTATATGTGTTCCTTCAAACTCTATATTCTTCCCTTGTCGAGACGCTGACATGATCTTTTCTTTTATTTGATTATAATGAATCCTACAAATTACATCTCTTGGCCTTGTAGGATCAGTTTTCTTTGGCCCTGCTGCTCTATGGGCTTGATCAAACATAATATCCGTGGTCGGTGGATTTTGCAGCATAGTGTTAAATAATACTCCGTAATGTTGGTATTAAATGCTCCGGAGGCACACTTTCAGGAAGACCTCTTACTCTTATGTTGTTTCTTTTATTTCTATTTTCTAAGTCATCCAGAGTACATTTGACGTTTTTTAAGCATTGATCTTGTTCTTGTATTTGACCTCCGTTTGTGCTAACTTTTGCTCCATGATCTCCATCTGGTATCAATTATTTCCATCTTTTTCTGCGTGTTTTGTACCAATGTTTTTAGATCTTGCATTTCTGTTTCATATGAGGATTCTAACCTATGTACATATCGATCCATATCTTCCCTTGTAGGGAGAGAACGTATGTATGCTTTCATATCTCAATTTTCTTTCTCCATTTCCTTTGTTTCCTCTATCGATCATATTATATTAATTGGAAAGCTGTTCCTAAATTGGCCCATTTCTTCCTCTCTTGCACCTGAGGTTATTGATGTTTCTGTTGTGTTAGACAGACCCTTGGGGTTATTTACTAAAGGCAAATCCACTTTGCACTACAAGTGCAAACTACAAGTGCAAAGTGCACTTAAAATTGCACTTGGAAGTGCAGTGGCTGTAGATCCGAGGGGGACATGCAAGGAAAATAAAAAACTGCATTTTAGTTTGCACATGATTGGATGATAAAATCAACAGAGCTTCCCCTCATTTCAGATATACCCCTCAGATTTACAGCGACTGCACTTCCGAGTGCACTTTCAGTGCAATTTCAAGTGCACTTGTAGTTTGCACTTGTAGTGCAAAGTGGATTTGCCTTTTGTAAATACCTCCCGCCCTGTGTTGGTTGTAGTTGTTGAAAATATTCTTTTATATCTGTGCTTTCAGTTGATTGTGCCCCTGTAGTATTTTTATTTGCTTCACTCACTGTTCCCTTTTAATCTTTCTTTTTCCTCTGGGATTGAGGGTTTTTTGTATTTTTCGGTGCCATTACAGGACTCAGAGGAAGAAAAAAGAAACAAATAAAAAGAAAGGATCCAAAAATTAATGTACCAGATGTATTTTGCCACACTTCCCTACAGTCAAATATTTAATGAAAGTTTATATCATATAGCGTTAATAGGGGCCAGGGTCTTTTACTTTTTCAGCATACAAATTGTTTATGAATATCTGCATAAATCTTTTTTTTTTTGTATGTCCATGTACTATATACATTATTTCTCCTCCATATTCCACATACATTTATTATACATCTTTTGATTATATATCTCCTTATGGCAGTATCAGAAATTGACTTATTGACTTCTTATTTATTGATCCCCCAGAGTTTCTGGGTCTTACCAGAAATACCGCCATTTCTCCTCCTCCACGCTGCTCCCGAATCTTACCAATTAGTGGTAGTATGTTCCTTGTCCTTCCAAGTCCTCAGCAGCAACCATATGCACACTTCAATGTTAAAAGACCGGAGGGAGCCAAGGGGAGTCGAAAATCTCGGAGATTTCCCAAAGCCGTCAGTCACACGGCCGAGGGGGGTCGAGCGGAGACACCAGTCCTCTCCTTTGCTTCCGAAGCTTCCAGGTAAGCTGAGAGCTCCGAGAGCTTCCGAAGCCGTCCACCACACAGCCGAACAGAGATACCAGTCTCCTCCCCCTCCGCTCCGGGGCCGTGAGACACGCCAAGGTCCTCCAATCACAGAGCCATGCACAGGGCACAGACCACCCTCCGAGCCTCGGCTCCCCTCTACTTCACAGCGGCAACGCTCCAGGAGTCCACAATCCACACAGGAGAACGCAGGAGAACAAAGCACCATGGGAGCAAACACAGAAGCTCGCACCGATCAGGTAAACGGGGACCACATCAGGGAAAGATATGGTATTTCTTAATTGCCGTTCAGGAGCCTTTCAGGGGTTTTTCTTGGATAATCTGCTCACAGCCATACTCAGTGATCTAGCTCTGCATGTGCATGCTGTGGCTTCACCAACTCAGTGGCATCTTGGCTGGAAGCTCCACCCCCCCCCCCCCTCCTCGTTGTGAATGGCAGCTGCTTGTGATGCATGGTGCTTTAGCCAGATAATGATCTTTTGAACATACTTTTTTTAGAAAAAGGATACAGTTTTCCAAGCAAGTTTCATTGGTGGCGATGACCGCCAGCCACGAGCGATCGCCAGCACCAGAGGCAGAACAGGGAAATGTGTGTGTAAACACACAAACCCCTGTTCTGTTCTGAGAGGCGTGACAGATCATGTGTTCCTATTAGCTAGGAAACACGATCCGTCACTTCCTCTAGTCAGTCCCCTCTCCCTTCCATTAGAAACACGTAGCAGGGAACACAGTTAACCCCTTCCCTGCCAGTGACATATTTACAGAAATCAGTGCATTTTAATAGCACTGATCGCTGTATAAATGCCAATGGTCCCAAAAATGTGTCAAAAGTGTCCAATGTGTTCGCCATAATGTTGCAGTTCCGATAAAAATCACATATTTTTGTAGAAGAATATATATCGGCCGAAACTGAGAAAAAAAATGAGCTTTTTTTTAAAAAATGGGGATATTTATTAGAGCAAAAAGTACAAAATATAGTGTATTTTTCAAAATTGTCGCTCTTTTTTTGTTTGTTGCGCAAAAAATAAAAACCGCAGAGGCGATCAAATACCACCAAAAGAAAGCTCTATTTGTGGGAAAAATAGGATTTTATAACAGCTTATCTGTAAAATCCTTTTCTTGGAGTACATCATGGGACACAGAGCCACAGTAATAACTGTATGGGTTATATGGCACCTTTAGGTGGTGGACACTGGCACACCCTAAACAGGAAGTTCAATTCCCCATATAACCCCATCCCCTTACTGGGAGTACCTCAGTTTTGTAGCAAAGCAATACATGTGTAACCAGAAAATTGTCTCTGTGTCCCGTGATGTACTCCAAGAAAAGGATTTTACAGGTAAGCTGTTATAAAAATCCTATTTTCTTTATCGTACATCACGGAACACAGAGCCACAGTAATAACTGTATGGGATGTCCTAGGGCAATGCCACCTGAGGAGAGGGGACACAAACAAAAGTAGGGTGCAATCATACCAGAGGACCTTTACTGCTGCCTGCAGCACACTGCACCCAAAGGCGATATCCTCATGCCTTCTTACATCCACCTGATTCACAGAATCTGGAGAATGTATGGACTGAAGACCAGGTTGAGGCTTTGCAGATTTCAGCCATGGAGGCTTGGTGATGCACTGCCCACGAAGCACTAACAGGCCTGGTGGAGTGCGCTTTGACCTGAAAAGGTGGAAAAGGTGGAAGCACAAAGCTGCTGGCAGCTCAGTTAATTCCTGGGCCTGCTGTTCAGGGAACACCCTGAGCACATGTTTCAAGTGGTCTCTCAAGGATTGACATACCCCAATTGCCGCCACTTCAGCTTGAGCCACTGAACATGCCAGGGAGAAAATGTTTTTTAACAGGAATTCCAATTTTTTATCAGCTGGATCCCGAAGCATTTGCGCATTGTCAACCGGACAAGTCAAACTTTTATTCACAGAGGATACAGCAGCGTCAATTGCTGGTATACTCCACATCTTAGTGAATTTTTCCTCCATAGGATAAAGTGTTGAAAACTTCTTAGGAGGAAAAAAGTGCTTATCTGGGTGATTCCACTCAAAATACATAAGCTTTTCTAGTAATGAATGGACAGGAAAGGCACGCAAGGCTTGCAGGGGCATTAGTGAACCCAAACAGGAGGTGGGCTCTTCAGCAGACTCCGTTAAGGGGAGCTTAAATGTGGCATGGATCATTTCAGTAAGAGAATGCACCAGCAACTTCTCAGCATGTGAAGCTGAAGAAGATCCTTCCGTACTTGATTCCTCAGAAGAGGAATTCTCAGCCTGTTCACGGTCCTCTGAGGGGGATTCATCTTCCCCCTCCCACAGTTAGTCCGTTTGGGGATCCTGGGTGGTAGAAGGGGACCTAATGCATTTTCTTCCACTCTGTGAAGACGTGATTAAAGCCACTAATCTTTCCTCTAAGCCACTCATAGCTGAGGAGAAAACCTGCTCAGTTATATAGACAGGGGCTGAAGTGTCGGAAGCAATTTCAGCCCCTGATGACCCTGATGGCTCACTCTGACCAGCCTCCTTAGTATGGGATGGTGTTGCAGAGGGAGGGTCCTTAGGACCTAAGGTTGACCCCTTTGTGTTCTTGGTCTTTGCGGCATTTGAACCACCTCCTCTGGTCATAGTGCCGAGCACAACGCAGAGGTACCACCAAAAAAATGCACCCACTGCTGAGCAATAGTCCAGCAACTGCCGCTGCTATTAAGCTCAGCCTGATGCTTAAAGTAAATGTGCCTGGGAATGCCTGTGTCACCCACTCACATGCCACCTGTGTCCCTCCTAGCTGTATGCACCTGAAAAAAGGTGCATTTTATAGCTATACAGCCCGCGTTGTGGACACTAATTTGCGCCAACGCCACTAAGCCCCACCCCCTTCCTCCGACCACCCATCACGCCCCCCCTCATCTATTTTAAAATAGAATGTTTTCCCGCGAGGGCGGGCTCTGATCCTGCCGATCCAATGCGGAAGAGAGGAGGAGAGCTGCCGATGGGAACCGCTGTAACAGTGGCGGGAGCCGCATGGCACACTGCCATCTGATGCCATGCTCCTACTGCCTGGAGGAAGCTATCCAGGTGGGGGGACATTCCTAGGAGGAGAAAAACCTTTTCCCACAACTTTACCTAGAGCCTGGGCCGGAGGAAGCATGCACAGAGACGAGACTGACAAGCATGGAAAGGTATGTGCTCTTGACAGCCCCCGGTGGTGACTATAGGCATAGCAACATTTGCTTTAAAGGAGAAAACCCACAAGAATTAGAAAAATTCCTTGGGGTTCTGTGGTAACAGACCCAATCTTCACCTTTCATGGTGGACTCAGTTTAGAAAACCTTCAGGGACTGGGGCCCCCCTTTTTTTATCGGAGGATCCACAGCCCTGGGCCCGTAAGAAGCACCCCACCAGGGAAATGGCTGAAAAAAACAAATACTGAATCCTGGGGTCCAGCTCTCTAAAAAGAGAAGCGTTACAGGAAAAACCTTGTTTCTTCGGACACGAGGCCCAGGTACCATTCAATTCAGACTGGAAAAGACACTTTGAATAGATCTGGTTGCATGGCTTGCCCCAGTAAGGAATATTCCAGCGGAGCTCAGCACAGCACATCTTTACTTGTGACCAACAACTAAGACACTGGCGAAAAAACTGAGGCACTCCCGGTAAGGGGAGGGGTTATATGGGGAACTAAACTTACTGTTTAGGGTGTGCCAGTGTCCATCACCTAAAGGTGCCAAGTTACCCATACAGTTATTACTGTGGCTCTGTGTCCCTTGATGTACGATAAAGAAAAAAGGACGTCAATTTTATTTGGGTATAGCGTTGCATGACCGCGCAATTGTCAGTTAAAGCGACACAGTGCCGAATCACAAAAAATGGCCCGGTCATTCAGCAGCCAAATCTTCCAGGGGTGAAGTGGTTAAATACCTTCATCAGCTTGGTGTATGCAAAGGAAAATGGAGGGGCTCGGGTCCATAATGGGGATAGTACTGCCACAATCTCAATTGAACCACAATGGCTCAAAAAATTCATAGAAATAGCAGATAAACTAAGGGTTAAAAAAGCACCTGATGGCTTACAACCATTTATCCTCAAAGATATGAGCTCTGCTATTTTGAAGCCATTAATTCCAATTTTTAGAGACTCTTTAAAAACTGGCTTGGTACTGATGGATTGGTCCAAGGCCAAAGTTGTGCCTATATTTGAAAAGTCTTTACTAAGGAGAGAGAGAGAGGGAGAAAGTGAGAGAGAGAGAGAGAGAGAGAGAGAGAGAGAGAGAGAGGGAGAAAGCGAGAGAGGGAGAAAGTGAGAGAGGGAGAAAGCGAGAGCGAGGAAGCGAAAGAGAGAGGGTGAGATAGAGAGAGAAAACATATTCTTGCCCCTGTAAAAAGCATTAGTACAATTGTGAGCATCAGCTTACAAAATGAATGTTGGGGAACTGGGGACAGTTACAATTGACTAAACTTTAAATATATCTAAACTAATAAGAGGTAATAAAGAATTTCTGAAACTAGTGTTTTATCATCATCATGTATAACTACATAAATGGTTCATATAGTGAACTTGGTACAAAGTTATTCACTTAGAGGGGGTGCTCATTCTGGAGGAAAAATAGTTTTTAACCTCCGCATATAGAAAAGGCTTCTTCACAGTAAGCACTGTGAAAATAGGGAATAGACTCCCTCAGCAACTAATTCTAACTATCTCAGTTTATTGTTTTAAAAAATCTGGATGAATTTCTAAATGCACATAATATAACTGTTTATTAACATTTAATAACTCTAGAGATTGTTGATCCAGGAAATATCCAACTGCCTTAGAGGATCAAGAACAATTCGATACCGTTGGAGCAAAACAGACCATGCTTTAGAAGGGTTTTTTGTCTTCCTCTGGATTCAATTTATTTATTTATGTTTATGGAGGTTTTCAATTTATTTATTTACATTTTTTTCCCCATGGTTGAACTTGATAGACTTGTGTCTTTTTTTAACCTAATTATGCAACTATGCTTTTCTCTGGTCCTATGTGTTAGGCCATGCTTATACATTTGCCAACTGGTACAAGTTTAACGGCTCATGCAGCTTTTGAATTGCTGATCATCCTAATTCAGTTTCATTTGCTCTATTCAAAATATTATTCATTATGTTGATCTGTCTCATTGTGAGACACTAAGTGCTACTGCATCAGTTGTGCTTTCCTCTGAAAAGCACACTACTATGTTTTGACAGGTGCTGCTTTGCCTAGTAAGTATAAAAGATGGTTTAATACCCTGTTGTGGTTGGCAAAAGGTGCTGCTCTATATATTAGCACTGGCAACCATGTAACTCAGCATTTTGATTCAGCATAATATTTTGTAATAGCATTACTATTTTAGATACTGTGTTAATAGTTTATATTTTACCTTCAGCCTAAGGACCGAGTGCTGATTATTGGGGGGTGCATTTTTTAGCAATGTGGTGCAGGCTTGGAAAGTTGATAATTTTCAATTAAAAGTGTAGTATGCTGATATGTTGCCAAGGACATAATAGACAATATTGTGTCTTAGACAACATGGAGGTGGACATCACTTTTGCTTGAAAACTGTCACCTGTTAAGGCCTGCACTCAAACAGACCTACGGTTGTCAGTTCACCTGCCACACTGCAAAAACCCAGGATGTGAGAGTGCAGGTGGAGAAAACACTTGCTCGCCTTTCCTGGGATCCTTTTTAAAAAGTGCCTATATCCATGCCAAAATATAAGCTATTATAAATTGTATAAATATTTGGTCAAAGTTTACAACATATATATGCTTCAGAATGCCAACTCCACCCAAACTGATATTTCAAGCACAATTCTTCATGATTTACCTGGTCTCGGGGCTGGCTGGTGGGAAACTACGATCTGCAGTTACGTTACTACCACTTGGTTTCATTGACGAGCATGATGTAGGGTCTAGAAGGCGGCGGTGGGTGCCTAATGTTGCTGGAGCAGTTACAGGACCTCTACAAATATATAACATCAGAAATAAACAGATATTCACTCATATTCATTCAATCTGCCAGATCAGGCTCAGTATTACCATTATGTTGCTTGCATCCATACTCAATTTTATCACAAAACTATTATGCCGCGTACACACGGTCGGACTTTTCAGCTACAAAAGTCCAACGGACGCTGACGGACTAAAGCTGGCTGGTAATCCGATCGTGTGTGGGCTTCTCCGGACTTTCAACGTACTTTTTTAGCCTCAAATCCGACGTACTTTAGATTTGAAACATGCTTCAAATCTTTACGTCGTAACTACGACGGACCCCGAAGTCCGCTCGTCTGTATGCTAGTCCTACGGACAAAAACCCACGCTAGGGCAGCTATTGGCTACTGGCTATCAACTTCCTTATTTTAGTCCGGTGTACGTCATCACGTACGAATCCGTCGGACTTTTGTGTGGTCGTGTGTAGGCAAGTCTGTTCGTTAGAAAGTCTGCCGCAAGTCCGCCGCAAGTCCGCCGAAAGTCCGCCGAAAGTCTGTCGGACAGGCTGTCGGGCAGGCTGTCGGACTTTTGTAGATGAAAAGTCCGACCGTGTGTACGCGGCATTAAATTCACCTCTGAAACAGCTGGGTGTATGTTCCAGGGGTCTTTCCTACTAAAGCCTGTCTGGCTGCTTGCTGACGTCTACGAACAGAGGCCTCCTCCTGAAAGCAATAATCACAGTTAAACATATGGCATATATTTACATATAAATGATATACAGTCTGGTAATGAGGAAAAGAGTGACTTTACTGCAGGTGTTTTTTGAGAGGAAACTTTGGCTGAGACTCTAGCAGAATAATTTCTTGCAGCAGAATCCTGAAATTCATTGTAGGTGTTGTTCTGGGAGCCTTTAGTAGCATCATTTGCTGAGGATCCAGTCAGGGGTTTCCCAGAATCTAAATGTATAAGAGATAACATTAGGTCAATGCTTTTACATTTTTACAACATATGGCATACAGTATTTCAAAAAGAGAGAAGTAGATACTCTTTCTGTTAAATGGAAAAAAATATATTGTATATTATTAGAGTAGTGTTGATCTAAACTGTATGTACAGGAAAAACCTTTTCTGCGGATAGCGTAGGGAATGCTAAGAACTCTTGTCAATGTTTTTTTTTTTTTTTTTTTGCGGTGTCTGTCCTGGTAGGGAGAGCTCCCTTTACTTTGTATCCTGAAGATACAACAGAAAGTGAGAGGAAATCTCTCCAAAAGTATGTGTACTTTTCCACTTAGACAAACGTCATCTTTGAATAGTAAGAAGGAAATTGGTAAGGAAAATGTTATGATGTGCAAATTAGCAAAAGAAAAATTAACAATATGTGAACAACCCTTTAGTAAATCTGTGGTATTGATTCCTTATGTGTAAATCATAAAACACTGAAAACATTAAACTAGCACCATATGCAAAAACATAATGTGCAATAAAGTGACTGTGCTGTGCTTGCAAAATTTCATTAACATCTGTGAAGAAAGTGACATGTACTATGACACAATATAAATGTCAATAAAAGTGACATGTGCTAAAAAACAAAAAAATGAGTCCATATTTCAATAATAATTGGATTCACTAATCCCGTGATGTATTGATGGTTATCACACGTGCTCCCCCTTCTCCACCTCACTCACCAAAACTTTTCCCCTTACTTTGGTTGACAACTTTCCTAATAAGATCAATGAAAAGGTACGTTCACTAATGCAAATAACTTTATTTGCCTTGGCTTGAGCCAAATCATAAATAAAATCATATCATTCTGTATATTGAGCCGGGTCAGTCCAACACTAGTCTATTGTTGAGTCCCCATCGGCTGGCTTTATATGGTGCATTATTACTAATGGCTGGGCTCAAGTTTTATTTGTTTTTAACCTATATATTTTTAACAGTTTTAGCTATTTATTGTTATAGGCTCCATGCACACTAGACGCTCAAAAAATGCTGAAAAAACCCTAGATAAAGAAAGCAAATATTTAGCTTTTTTGCCAGCGTTTTTGCAGCATTTAGGAGCATTTTCAAAAGTGTTAAGGAGCTGTACCATTTTTGTCTAGGATTGGGTGGCCGCCAGCGTCTTTAACAACCAGCTATTCACTTGTTGTTAACGGACGCTGGTGGGCCACTGGCGAGAAAAAAGAACATTGGAAAATGGAGCTTAGCAACGGTTAACACACTGATTTCCACTTCTGCTCAGAAACGAAGCAATCATCGATTAGTATACAAATATAAACCTAGAGGAAAGAGAAGGGGTGGAGCCTCCTGCTGTAGTAGGCTTGAACTGAGGGTTACCACTAACACAAAAAGTTAAAAAAAAATTTCAGAAAAACGATATAGACAAGGAAGAAGAATCAGGAAGCAAGGCCAAAAAATGGAACATGTCCCAGAACACAAGGCAGCAAACAGAACAAAAGATACAAGAAAAAATTACTATAATCGAGCTAACGGGATGTACATTGTCAGGAATTGATTTACAGGGCCTATAGAAAAAATTCTATATATAATATTACATATTATATATAATTACATATAGGATTTAACATTATAACATTAAATATACATATTTGATTAATCACAGAAAAAAAGTTAGTTAACAAATGTGCACATATTAATAATATTTATATCAAGCTGATTGATTTAGCATGTTTATTCAAGGAATGATGAAAATGTATATGCATACATCTTAGAAGTATAGAGAAACTTGCAACAGCAAAACAATAATTTTTTTAAAATTGCCCTTATTTGGCAGTTATAACAGCCAAATAATTTACCTTTACTGTATATTGCTGTATTACTATGAATTGCATAAATATAATTACCAGTTCCAGATTTAGCTCTGGTTAAGCTCTGAGTGGATTGTCCTGGTTCAGTCAGGCCTAGGTACTCTTTAACAAGTAATCTTAATTCACTGTAGGCTTCATCTAAATCATCTGTGCAAAGAACAAAAGGCAATAAATATCTTTCATACTACATTTTGTTTTTTATTAGTATATAATACAAATACAATATATGAACAAAAGTATATAGATGCCCTTGCTATTTATTGAGTAAAGTTATCTCCAGTGAAGGGTATTGTGAATACTACAACAAACAGTACAATAACATTTTTGGACTATTGTGCATTCCAATCTTGTGCCCACAGTTTGAGGAAGGCCACTTTCTGTTCCAGCATGACTATATTACACTGCACACAATGCAGGGTTCTTAAAGACGTGGTTTGATGAGTTTTGTGTAGAGGACCTTGAGTGACCTGCATAGAGCCTTCACCTCAACCCTACTGAACACCTTAGGGATGAATTGTAGTGCCAATTTCAAGCAAGCTATTCTTGATCAACATTAGTACTTGACCTCACAAAGGCTGTTATAGTTGCAGGGAGGAGGGTGAAACTGCGTATTTAATGCTTATGGTTTTGAAATGGGATATCTAACAAGGTCATATAGGTACAATGGGCAGGGGTCCACAAACTTTTGGCCACATAAGAAATTTACATACCAGATCATATTACACACTGCAAGATGTCTGTACTAAAGTGTAAAAAAAGAAGGAAATAAAAGGGTATTACCTGTGTTGATGACTGCATCAAAGTAGCCTGGGCAGTCCTGGTGTATCTTTATATACATATCCACTCTAGACACAGCAACATCTATCTCAGGTCTAGTAAACAAACCCTTCCTCCTCAACCAGCCTTCATACTTCTCCTTGTTCATTGGCAGGAGCAAGATGTAGCGGGGTTTAAAGTAGGAATTCTTCAAACTTCTAACACCCTAGAATATGGATATCAACCCAAGTCAGTTTCATACATTATTTTATGTTTTTAGTGCAGAACTCAAAGCAACAGGGAAAGTTCAGTAGAGTATGTGAAGTAAAGGCAAACCCCCTGTAGTGGTGGGTCTCTAAGTGCCAGAATTTTAGGCTAACATCTATGGAGGGGAACACAGGTCACATCACATACAACATTACCACATACCAGTATCTGCTGGCCTCGCCTGCTGACTATTGTCAAGAAGAACCATTACAGCATTAAATAATGACTGCACTATGGGGGTCACCCACTCTTAGTCCTATTTTACTCCTGCTACTCACATCCTCTTGGTTCCTTTGAGGCTATCTATGCTCATTTTTCTTAATCATTGGCATCCATGCCAATAACTGTAGGTTCTTCATGTACACAAAATTTGAGTGATAGTAATTTGAGCTGCTTCTTGAGTTCCTCCTACTGCTCTGCTTGGTTTGAACTATAATAGAGCTGCAAAGAGCCATATGGAGAAGAAATAAAGGCACTTACAATAGCATTTCACATCTCATAAGCCTAGTACTTGTTTTATTCTATTGATGTGTACTGAAAGATGTGTTAAACCTTTGCCTGGAGTTATGCTTTACATTTTCTTTTTTTTTGCACAGGGTGCAGCCAAAATGCATTTCAGGCTTAAATGCACTTTTTTTCTGAGTTTTGATGAGCCTTTGAAAAAAGTGTAAGAGTTGTATATTGTGCCATTTACTAAACTAAGAAAGGTTTCCACAGTCCAGTTCTGTGTTGAACTTCCACATTCTTGGTACTTACGGTATCTGTCAGCAAGACAAACCGGATCAGCTCCCAGCCACAGTGAATGACCTATGGGAGCAGAATCCAGCTGGAGTTGGATGCTTCTCTATATATTTGATGTTACTCTACCTAAATGTATTTCTGTAAACATAGTTTCAATTGTCACAACACAAAAGTCATATGGGGGCACAGTGGTGTAGTGAGTAGCACTCTCGCCTAGCAGTAAAAAATGGTCCCTGGTTCAAATCCCAACCACGACACTACCTGCCTGGAGTTTGCATGTTCTCCCTGTGACTGCGTGAGTTTCCTCCAGGTACCCCGGTTTCCTCCCACACTCCAAAGACATGCTGGTAGGTTAATTGGCTTCTGTCTAAATTGGCCCTAGTATATGAATGTGAGTTAGGGACCTTAGATTGTAAGCTCCTTGAGGGTAGGGACCGATGTGAATGTACAGTGTACATGTAAAGCGCTGCGTAAATTGACGGCGCTATACAAGTACCTTAAATAATAATAATGTCATAAATCTATTTATTTTATCTTATAAAAAATAAAAGAGTTATTGTTATGTAATAGTTTAGTATCATAGTGTTTTTATCTCATATGTATTACTTCTATTTAAACAGTATGGAGTTCTTCTTTAAGACATAACAGGTTCATAAGAGCCGGTTCACACAGGGGTGACTTGGGATCCAACTTCAAGTCGCCCCAAGTCGCGCGACATGAGAAAATCGATGTTAGTAAATGAGAGCCGTCTTAATGTACACTACTGAAGTCGCTCCGACTTCAGAAAAGGTTCCTGTACTACTTCATCCGACTTCTAGGCGACTCATACCCATTGAATTCAATGGAAGTCGCCTCCAAGTCGAATTCCCATACATAGTGAGGCAACTTTACAGGAAAAAGAAAATAATTTACCTAGGAAGAGTGACATGCCAGCGCCGAGCTGGCTCGCTCATCGGTAAAGGAAAAATGTGTTTTTTCCTTTCTCAATGAGCGACAAGCAATACTGACATGTGTTTGGTATGAATCATGAGGGGAACTCCATGCCAAATTTTAAATAAAAAACCGGCATGGGCTCCCCTCCAAGAGCATACCAGGCCCTTAGGTCTGGTATGGATTTTAAGGGGATCCCCCTATGCCGAAAAAACAGCGTGAGGGTCCCCCCCAAAATCCATACCAGACCCTTATCGGAGCACGCAGCCCGGCCGAAAAGGGGGTGGGGACGAGCGAGCGCCCCCCCCCTCCTGAACCGTACCAGGCCGCATGCCCTCAATATGTGGGAGTGGGTGCTTTGGGGAAGGGGGGCGCCCTGCCCCGACTTATATAGGCATGGGGCGTGGTCGTCGGGTGATGTCACCCGGTGACCCCACCCCTTATGACATCACAGTCCCGGGGGGATGATGGGACTGTGATGTCATAAGGGGTGGGGTCACCCGGTGACCACGCCCCATGCCTATATAAGTCATTGCACACCACATACACGGCATTACAGCGGGAGAGAGCTTCATGTCAACATCGGAAGAAGAGAAGAGGGAAGAAGACAACGGAGAAGACCGGGCCACCGCTAGCAAAAGAGCAGCAAAAGAGCAGAAGATAGTGGAGGAGCCCGGCAGAAGAACCGGAGAGCAGGAGAAGAATCGGAGAGCTGGACAAGAGGCCGGAGAGAGCTGAAAAGAGGCCGGAGACAGCGAAGAAGTCGGAAGAGACCCCCGAAGTCGGAAGAAGACCCCCGTAGCTGCCTAATAAATTACTTTAAAAACCTGTCTAGTGTGTTTTTTTATTGACACTTTTTTCCCCAGGTGAATGGGTAGGGGTAAGATTTACCCCATACTCATTCACATAGGGTAGCGGGCTGGGATCCCACTGGTCCCCTTATTAAAGGGGGCTCCCAGATTCCGATAAGCCCCCCTGCCCGCAGACACCGACAACCAATGGCCAGGGTTGTTGGGAAGAGGCCCTTGTCCTCATCAACATGGGGACAAGGTGCTTTGGGGTGGGGGGGCCGCAGGGTGCCCCCCCTTCCCCAAAGCACCCACCCCCCATGTTGAAGGCATGCGGCCTGGTACGGTTCAGGAGGGGGGGCACTCGCTTGTCCCCACCCCGTTTCCTGACCGGCTGGGCTGCGTGCCCGGATAAGGGTCTGGTATGGATTTTGAGGGGACCCCCATGCCGTTTTTTCGGCATAGGGGGTTCCCCTTAACATCTATACCAGACCTAAGAGCCTGGTATGTTCTTGGAGGGGAATTCTTTCTTGTGCTCGCTGCAATAGGAAAATGTGTTTTTCCTATTACAGCGAGTGCGAGATGTACAGTACCCTGTTGACGAGAACCAGCGCGATGGGATCGCGCTGGAAACACATTCTCGCGGGCAGGTACTGTATGTCACAAGAGCTGATAAGCTCTGATTGGCCACTTGTAAAGTTCCCTTTCCTGGAGGCGACTTCAAGTCGTGTTGTAAGTCGCCCCAAGTCGCTCTGTGATTCAAGTCGCGCTTGTGTCCAAGTTGCCTCCCAAAGTCGCCCTGGAAGTCGTGTTGCCCCTTTGTGAATGGGCTCTAAGGGTTCACAACCTATAATCCTTAACAACTAAATAGAAAATATTTTTATTGATCCAGAGTAAATTGAAATATGATTAGTGGACATAGGCTACTGCACTTTGCACATTCTCATCACTCCTAGCACTACTTTATTTAATAAAGCTAGATATACAGGCAGGACCCAACTACTGAAAGATCTTTCAATAAATGTGCATGTTTGAGCCATTTCAGCATGCATGTTATGCCTATGGAGGATAGTGGAAGAGAAGGAGAAAATCTCTGGCACTACATTTTTTTTAAAAATAGCAGTCCATATGATCCAGTACCAGTACCAAATAAACACAAATCACACTTTGTAGACTAACTGGATTTATGAAAATACAATGCAAGAAACACCTCTATTTCCATGTGAGTGCAGCAAGCAAGGCCTTCTCTGGCAACAGACTCCACGGCCTCTTCGCTCAGACCATAGTAGTGACCACTGTATTTCATAGTCAGGAGAAACAGACCCTAGAAGACGACAAAAGCATATATTA
The DNA here is from genome assembly GCA_037952925.1 of Lithobates clamitans. Classification (NCBI taxonomy): domain Eukaryota; kingdom Metazoa; phylum Chordata; class Amphibia; order Anura; family Ranidae; genus Lithobates; species Lithobates clamitans. Next base: position 3,605,346 of record JBBGZY010001277.1, read on the forward strand.
CCCATATAATGATAACACTGAAAAATTGTGAAATTAAACTCAAATATGGTGTGAGATGGTAAGTAACATGAAGTATTTATGTCAGATATTCTCATTTTTACATTATTAAACTTTCAGTCCATCCAAACTAGATACTTCTTTTTTAAACAAATGCTGGAGTATTCAATCACCAGCTGTGTCTTATATATTCTGTGTACTTCAGCAATGAAATCTCTGACAGGGAGAGCCATCTGTGATGCATATTTCAAGGTGGTCAAAGCTTCAGAGACATGGCTTTGTCAGATGATTGCTCTCAAATGACAGTGATCACCATCTGGGACCACAGATATATTTAAAAAAATGTTTTCAATCAATTTAAATCTGTAGATCTTGTGAAAATATTACCAGTTGATTTTGCCAGGTAGGTAATTTATAACTTCATGTTATGGAGTGACAACTTTCTCCCAGTTGTACTACTGATTTGTCAGTATGCTCCTGGTGGGGAGTTGGACTCAAGTGGCCATGCTGACATAAATTATGCAGGCATGGTCCACTGTTAAAACTCAGTGAATCAGTCAAGAGCAATGATGAACAACAGATACTGGAGGAAATGCTTTAAAGAGGCTGGTCAAGATCAGCAGTTCTGAGAGACAAAAGAATAAATAAAATTGTGTTAAAAAATCAGTCAAGAGCAATTATGAACAACGGATACTGGAGGAAATGCTTTAAAGAGGCTGGTCAAGATCAGCAGTTCTGAGAGACAAAAGAATAAATAAAATTGCACAGCAATGTGTTAAAAAAAGACATAGAACTTGATTGTGATACATGGTGCTTTAGCAAATAAAATTTTCCCAGTTAGGATTTCCATCTACTCTAAGAAAACAGGTCAAAAAGTTGGTCTTAAAAGGTGTGTTCAGTTTTAGGAATACACTTTCCGGCTGAGTCTATTTTCTGATAGTGTGCATTTTATCATTAAAAAACACATTACTACATTATAATTATTGCCACCTATACAGAATCTAGATTAGCATATTCGCTATGTACTCAGCATGATGCAGTTTCATTGATTCTCTGTATTAATAATGCTTAAACTGTAACACCAATTTACTGTACTTTAGTTAACGTATAACTAAATAAAAGACTCTCTTTAGTTTTGCAAAGAGTGTGTCCCCATTAGGAAGATTCACCTTCTCTATGAGCTCTGTTTACCTACATCACCAAGAGTGGAAGAAAATTCAAAATTTTGGTTTATTACCTGAAAGCAAAGAAATCTTCCAATGGGACACAGATCTCCCCTAATGGGATGCAGATGGTAAAGAACAATAAAGCTTGACAGGGGTTATAACCCTACTTTACTCTATCCATCCCTACTTTAAAGAAGAACTTCAATGGCTTGGTGATGATTTTAATTCATTTTTAAGTACATTCATTTTAAACGGATGCATTATTATTGTTTTTAATATTAATACACAATCTTTATGTCAGCTCCATGATATGGAAGCACAGCAGAAGTACTTTTTTGATAAAAGTTTTTTTTTTCGAACTGAAAGTTCATACTTCCAATGTCTGGAGTATGGAAAGTAGGCAACCCCGCTGCCCCCCCCCCCCCCATGTGACAGCAACAAAGGACTGAATAACCTATTGCAAGGCATGAGCACTGTCATTTGGAGGGAGCCCTGACTATGGCTGAGACATGGGAACCTATGAGTGATATCAACACTCCCAGAATTCCCAGCTGTTGTCCAGCACTCTCCTCTCTACTGCAGTCACCTCTGGCTGACACAGGGGATCACATGACCAAACTGAAGCAGGCTGAACAATTTAAGGTTAGCTAGGTATAGGCTTTAATTCTACTTTATTGTTTTTCAACTTAAAGGTGTACTTACATTAGGTGAAATACAATGTATAATGCTAATTAAGAACACTATTAGAAGACATTAAAAGTCCTGTTTACACAAAACGGAAATAGCTTACGGAGCATGTCATATCCTCGAATATCTCAGGGGTGACAAAATGGAAATCAAACCGTTTCTCTTCTCCAAAGTAAGGATTTCTGGTGGTGTGACAGGGGCTGAAACAGTAAAAAGGCATTTTTAATGGAAATTCTAAGCATATAATATAACAGAAATATAGACAATACTTTCCTATTTAAAACTGGTTCAACAAAAACATGTTGGCCTCAAAGACACAAGAGGCATTTTTTCAGCTCTATTTCAGCTAATGTGTCCACAAAATAACACAAAGTAAAATGCCCCAAATCTGCATTCGGGGAGAGCTTGCTCGTATAATTTATGCACATATGCGTGTAAACACGCGTGTAAATTCTAGCCAATAGAATTAGTTTACATGCATATACTTCTAAATGCTGTACAATTGCAAACATAAATAAATGAGTACAATTATGCATCAAAAGGAGCATTTTTACTCTTAATTTTTCTGCCAGCTTCTGGCAGAAAGATCCAGCTTAGATGGGAGTAGTAGTAGCAGTATTAAACCCAAAACCAAAAATGTAATGGGGAAGATTTACTCAGGCCAGGTTCACACTGGTATGACACGACAGTCGTATCACTTTGGATCCAACTTTGCCCTGCGACTTGAAGTCTGACATGCGTCCGACTTCAATGAACAGGGATCCGACTTTGATCCCCGACAATACCAGGCACTATGCCTGGTATGAATCGTTAGGGGGAACTCCACGCACAATGTAAAAAAAAAAACGGCATGGGTTCCCCCTCCAAGAGCATACCAGGCCCTTTGGTCTGGTATGGATTTTAAGGGAAACCCCTATGCAGAAAAAACAGTGTGGGGTCCCCCCAAAATCCATACCAGACCCTTATCCAAGCACAAAGCCTGGCAGGTCAGGAAAGGGGGTGGGGATGAGTGAGCGCCTCCCCCATCCTGAACCGTACCAGGCCCCATGTCCTCAACATGGAGGGGTGGCTGCTTTGGGGCAGAAGGGACCCTGCGCCCCCCACCCCAAAGAACCTTGTCCCCAAGTTGATGAGGACAAGGGCCTCTTCCTGACAACCCTGGCTGTTGGTTGTCGGGGTCTGCAGGGGGCTTATCGGAATCTGGAAGCCCCCGTTAACATGAGGGCCCCCAGATCCCGACCCCCCCACCCTATGTGAATGAGTATGGGGTACATTGTACCCCTACCCATTCGCCTAAAAAAAATGTCAAAAACAAAACACATTACACAGGGTTTTAAAGTAATTTATTAAGGAAGCTCTGTGATCTTTTCGGATTTCTTCTCCCCTCTCCGACTCTTCTGCCTCCTCCGCTGACGTCTTCTGATGGTTCTTTTCCCCTCTCCGGGTTTTCTCTGCTGATGTCTTCTAGCCCTCTCAGGTTCTTCTCCCTCTGTCTGCTGTCTTCTCCACTGTCTGCTCGCTCTTTTGCTGGGTCTTCTCCTCTGTGTGCTCCCTCTGTTCTTCGTCTGATGGGGCGGGGTCACCGGAGGCCCGTCCCTTATGATGTCACCACCCCATCATGCCCCAGGCGGTGACATCATAAGGGGTGAGGCCTCCGGGAGACCCCCCTGCCCCAAAGCACCCACCCCCGCATGTTGAGGGCATGCGGCCTGGTACGGTTCAGGAGGGGGGCGCTCGCTCATTCCCACCCCTTTCCTGACCTGCCAGGCTGTGTGCTCAGATAAGGGTCTGGTATGCATTTTGGGGGGGAACCCCCACTCTGTTTTTTCAGCGTGGGGGTTCCCCTTAAAATCCATACCAGACCAAAGGGCCTGGTATGCTTGTGGAGGGGGAACCCATGCCTTTTTTTTTATTATTTGGCGTGGAGCTCCCCTTCAAGATCATCAGAGCACAAGTCGCATGCCAAAGTCAGATCAGTCAAGATGGCGATCAGACTTTGATCCGATTTCAGTGATATTCAATGGGCTGAAGTAGGATCAAAGTCAGACCAAAGTAGTGCAGGGAGCATTTTCAAAGTCGGACCGACTTGTGTCGGACCAGTTAAGACGGCTCCCATAGGGAAACATTGATTTTCACACGTCATGCGACATGCGCTCCCACTGTCGGATTTGTTGTACCAGTGTGAACCCGGCCTAAAACACCGGCCACGCGCATCGGGTCCCTCTGGCAGCGTGCACACACTTGCTATGGCTCTTGAGGAAGCCTTCGTACATATACGGCGATTTGCGCAGGAGAGCCATCCTTCTGCCGTATATGTACAGCAGCTGGTCGGCAAGTGGTTAAGCTTTGACAAAAAAAAAATGAAAATTGATAGGTTTCTATGTAGAGCTACACCAGATTTTGCACTCTGCAGTTTTAAGCCTCGTACACACGATCAGATTTTCGGACAACCGTTCGTTTGTTTTTTTGTTGCATGCTAGTCTCATGTCGAAAGTGAAGAGGTTACTCAGCATACAAAAATTTTCAAATGACAGAATACAACTTCAGAAGTCACATTATGTGTTGAATAATTTTGTATGTATTCTTTCGTTTCTGAGCATGCGTAGTCTTGCTCTTACTATTATTTTCGTACGAAAACCCTACTAATTAAACGAAAATCGGATGTTGCGTTCACGTACAACAAAAAAATTTTATAGTCTGCACATCCAGCTTTTGTCTGACGAAAAACAGGAATTGGCTGTCGAAAGCACCATACTAACTATTAGAAAATCAGCAGATCGTTCGTCGGACGAAATTATACTTCCCGATTTTGGTATCGTGTGCCTTTAGTGCATCAACCTCAATGTATTGCAGCTTACCAAATATTACATGTGATGGCTGCATTAATTTTCTTTTTAGGCTTTTTCCCTCTGTTTTTGTCTGGTGATCTGGCCAGTAACTTACATCCTATTTTAGAGTGCCCCATTCTGGATAGGGGGCACATTTGAACACTAGCATTGTTAATCTGGGGGGAGGGAAGTGTTACATGTGCTAGCAGAGTTAATTGCAGTGCACTTGTAGTGCAAAGTTGATTTGCCTTTACTAAATAAACCCCTATGTCAAGCGGATCGGATGACCATAGGGTGTACATGGACAGGCGGTCCATTTACATCTGACCACCCATAGAGGATAGCGGGCTGTGTCTGTGTACACACGGATAAGCCATCCACCTGCTTAGCAGGGATCAGCGGACAGGACTCCTCCTCCTGGCCCATGTGAAAGAGCCCCAAAGAGAAAAAAAATTAATTCATCATATCTAAGAATTGGTAAGCTGCACTATAATTCATGTTTGCTTTTGGGTTTAACCACTTCAGCCCTGAAAGATTTGGCTGCTCAATGACCAGGCCATTTTTTGCGATTTGGCACTGCGCTGCTTTAACCACTTGCCGACCGCCTACCGCATATATACTGCGGCAGAATGGCACGGGCAGGCAGAATCACGTACCCATACGTGATCTGCCTCCCGCGGGCGGGGGGTCCGATCGGACCCCCCCCCGGTGCCATCGGCGGTCGGCATTTGACTGGGAGCGTCGGGAGGCGAGGGGGAGACCATCCGATCGTGGCCCCCCCCTCGCGATCGCTCCCAGCCAATGGGAATCCTCCTCTGCCTGTGTGTCGTTTCACACAGGCAGAGGATGTGATGTCATCTCTCCTCGGTCTGGCAGTTTCCGTTCCAGCGCCGAGGAGAGAAGACAAGTGAGTGCACAACACACACACAGTAGAACATGCCAGGCATACCTTACACCCCCGATCCCCCCCCGATCGCCCCCCGATCCCCCCCCAATCACCCCCCCCCCCTGTCACAAACTGACATTAGCAGTATTTTTTTTTTTTTTTTCTGATTACTGCATAGTGTCAGTTTGTGACAGTTACAGTGTTCGGGCAGTGAGTATTACCCCCCTTTAGGTCTAGGATACCCCCCTAACCCCCCCTAATAAAGTTTTAACCCCTTGATCACCCCCCCTCACCAGTGTCGCTAAGCGATCATTTTTCTGATCGCTGTATTAGTGTCGCTGGTGACGCTAGTTAGGAACGTAAATATTTAGGTTCGCCGTCAGTGTTTTATAGCGACAGGGACCCCCATATACTATCTAATAAATGTTTTAACCCCTTGATTGCCCCCTAGTTAACCCTTTCACCACTGATCACCGTATAACTGTTACGGGTGACGCTGGTTAGTTCGTTTATTTTTTATAGTGTCAGGGCACCCGCCGTTTATTACCGAATAAAGGTTTAGCCCCCTGATCGCCCGGCGGTGATATGCGTCGCCCCAGGCAGCGTCAGATTAGCGCCAGTACCGCGAACACCCACGCACGCAGCATATGCCTCCCTTAGTGGTATAGTATCTGATCGGATCAATATCTGATCCGATCAAATCTATACTAGCGTCCCCAGCAGTTTAGGGTTCCCGAAAACGCAGTGTTAGCGGGATCAGCCCAGATACCCGCTAGCACCTGCGTTTTGCCCCTCCGCCCGGCCCAGCCCAGCCCACCCAAGTGCAGTATCGATCGATCACTGTCACTTACAAAACACTAAACGCATAACTGCAGCGTTCGCAGAGTCAGGCCTGATCCCTGCGATCGCTAACAGTTTTTTTGGTAGCGTTTTGGTGAACTGGCAAGCACCAGCCCCAGGCAGCGTCAGGTTAGCGCCAGTACCGCTAACACCCACGCACGCACCGTATACCTCCCTTAGTGGTATAGTATCTGATCGGATCAATATCTGATCCGATCAAATCTATACTAGCGTCCCCAGCAGTTTAGGGTTCCCAAAAACGCAGTGTTAGCGGAATCAGCCCAGATACCTGCTAGCACCTGCGTTTTGCCCCTCCGCCCGGCCCAGCCCAGCCCACCCAAGTGCAGTATCGATCGATCACTGTCACTTACAAAACACTAAACGCATAACTGCAGCGTTCGCAGAGTCAGGCCTGATCCCTGCGATCGCTAACAGTTTTTTTGGTAGCGTTTTGGTGAACTGGCAAGCACCAGCCCCAGGCAGCGTCAGATTAGCGCCAGTACCGCTAACACCCACGCACGCAGCATACGCCTCCCTTAGTGGTATAGTATCTGATCGGATCAATATCTGATCCGATTAGATCTATACTAGTGTCCCCAGCAGTTTAGGGTTCCCAAAAACGCAGTGTTAGCGGGATCAGCCCAGATACCTGCTAGCACCTGCGTTTTGCCCCTCTGCCCGGCCCGGCCCAGCCCACCCAAGTGCAGTATCGATCGATCACTGTCACTTACAAAACACTAAACGCATAACTGCAGCGTTCGCAGAGTCAGGCCGGATCCCTGTGATCGCTAACAGTTTTTTTTGTAGCGTTTTGGTGAACTGGCAAGCGCCAGCGGCCTAGTACACCCCGGTCGTAGTCAAACCAGCACTGCAGTAACACTTGGTGACGTGGCGAGTCACATAAGTGCAGTTCAAGCTGGTGAGGTGGCAAGCACAAGTAGTGTCCCGCTGCCACCAAAAAGACAAACACAGGCCCGTCGTGCCCATAGTGCCCTTCCTGCTGCATTCGCCAATCCTAATTGGGAACCCACTGCTTCTGCAGCGCCCGTACTTCCCCCATTCACATCCCCAACCAAATGCAGTCGGCTGCATGAGAGGCATTTTCTTTATGTCCTCCCGAGTACCCCTACCCAACGAACCCCCCAAAAAAGATGTTGTGTCTGCAGCAAGCGCGGATATAGGCGAGACACCCGCTATTATTGTCCCTCCTGTCCTGACAATCCTGGTCTTTGCATTGGTGAATGTTTTGAACGCTACCATGCACTAGTTGAGTATTAGCGTAGGGTACAGCATTGCACAGACTAGGCACACTTTCACAGGGTCTCCCGAGATGCCATCGCATTTTGAGAGACCCGAACCTGGAACCGGTTACAGTTATAAAAGTTAGTTACAAAAAAAAGTGTAAAAAAAAAAAAAAAAAAAACACAAACAAAAATATAAAATAAAAATAGTTGTCGTTTTATTGTTCTCTCTCTCTCTATTCTCTCTCTATTGTTCTGCTCTTTTTTACTGTATTCTATTCTGCAATGTTTTATTGTTGTTATGTTTTATCATGTTTGTTTTTCAGGTATGCAATTTTTTATACCTTACCGTTTACTGTGCTTTATTGTTAACCATTTTTTTGTCTTCAGGTATGCTATTCACGACTTTGAGTGGTTATACCAGAATGATGCCTGCAGGTTTAGGTATCATCTTGGTATCATTCTTTTCAGCCAGCGGTCGGCTTTCATGTAAAAGCAATCCTAGTGGCTAATTAGCCTCTAGACTGCTTTTACAAGCAGTGGGAGGGAATGCCCCCCCCCCCCAACATCTTCCGTGTTTTTCTCTGGCTCTCCTGTCTCAACAGGGAACCTGAAAATGCAGCCGGTGATTCAGCCAGCTGACCATAGAGCTGATCAGAGACCAGAGTGGCTCCAAACATCTCTATGACCTAAGAAACCGGAAGCTACGAGCATTTTATGACGTAGATTTCGCCGGATGTAAACAGCGCCATTGGGAAATTGGGAAAGCATTTTATCACACCGATCTTGGTGTGATCAGATGCTTTGAGGGCAGAGGAGAAATCTAGGGTCTAATAGACCCCAATTTTTGCAAAAAAGAGTACCTGTCACTACCTATTGCTATCATAGGGGATATTTACATTCCCTGAGATAACAATAAAAATGATTTAAAAAAAAAAAAATGAAAGGAACAGTTTAAAAATAAGATAAAAAAATAATAATAATAAAGAAAAAAAAAAAAAAGCACCCCTGTCCCCCCTGCTCTCGCGCTAAGGTGAACGCAAGCGTTGGTCTGGCGTCAAATGTAAACAGCAATTGCACCATGCATGTGAGGTATCGCCGCGAAGGTCAGATCGAGGGCAGTAAGTTTAGCAGTAGACCTCCTCTGTAAATCTAAAGTGGTAACCTGTAACGGCTTTTAAAGGCTTTTAAAAATGTATTTAGTTTGTCGCCACTGCACGTTTGTGCGCAATTTTAAAGCATGTCATGTTTGGTATCCATGTACTCGGCCTAAGATCATCTTTTTTATTTCATCAAACATTTGGGCAATATAGTGTGTTTTAGTGCATTAAAATGTAAAAAAGTGTGTTTTTTCCCCAAAAAATGCGTTTGAAAAATCGCTGCGCAAATACTGTGTGAAAAAAAAAAATGAAACACCCACCATTTTAATCTGTAGGGCATTTGCTTTAAAAAAAATATATAATGTTTGGGGGTTCAAAGTAATTTTCTTGCAAAAAAAAAATATTTTTTTATGTAAACAATAAGTGTCAGAAAGGGCTTTGTCTTCAAGTGGTTAGAAGAGTGGGTGATGTGTGACATAAGCTTCTAGATGTTGTGCATAAAATGCCAGGACAGTTCAAAACCCCCCCAAATGACCCCATTTTGGAAAGTAGACACCCCAAGCTATTTGCTGAGAGTCATGTTGAGTCCATGGAATAATTTATATTGTGACACAAGTTGCGGGAAAGAGACAATTTTTTATTTTTTTTATTTTTTTTTGCGCAAAGTTGTCACTAAATGATATTTTGCTCAAACATGCCATGGGAATATGTGAAATTACACCCCAAAATACATTCTGTTGCTTCTCCCGAGTACGGGGATACCACATGTGTGGGACTTTTTGGGAGCCTAGCCGCGTACGGGACCCCGAAAACCAAGCACCGCCTTCAGGCTTTCTAAGGCCGTAAATTTTTGATTTCACTCTTCACTGCCTATCACAGTTTCGGAGGCCATGGAATGCCCAGGTGGCACAAAACCCCCCCAAATGACCCCATTTTGGAAAGTAGACACCCCAAGCTATTTGATGAGAGGTATAGTGAGTATTTTGCAGACCTCACTTTTTGTCACAAAGTTTTGAAAATTGAAAAAAGAAAAAAAAAAAATTTTTTTCTCGTCTTTCTTTATTTTCAAAAACAAATGAGAGCTGCAAAATACTCACCATGCCTCTCAGCAAATAGCTTGGGGTGTCTACTTTCCAAAATGGGGTCATTTGGGGGGGGTTTGTGCCACCTGGGCATTCCATGGCCTCCGAAACTGTGATAGGCAGTGAGGAGTAAAATCAAAAATGTACGCCCTTAGAAATCCTGAAGGCGGTGCTTGGTTTTCGGGGTCCCGTACGCGGCTAGGCTCCTAAAAAGTCCCACACATGTGGTATCCCCGTACTCAGGAGAAGCAGCTAAATGTATTTTGGGGTGCAATTCCACATATGCCCATGGCCTGTGTGAGCAATATATCATTTAGTGACAACTTTGTGCAAAAAAAAAAAAAAAAATTTGTCACTTTCCCGCAACTTGTGTTAAAATATAAAACATTCCATGGACTCAACATGCCTCAAAGCAAATAGCTTGGGGTGTCTACTTTCCAAAATGGGGTCATTTGGGGGGGTTTTATGTCATCTGGGCATTTTATGGCCTTCAAAACTGTGATAGGTAGTGAGGAGTAAAATAAAAAATGTACGCCCTTAGAAATCCTGAAGGCGGTGCTTGGTTTTCGGGGCCCCGTACGCGGCTAGGCTCCCAAAAAGTCCCACACATGTGGTATCCCCGTACTCAGGAGAAGCAGCTAAATGTATTTTGGGGTGCAATTCCACATATGCCCATGGCCTGTGTGAGCAATATATCATTTAGTGACAACTTTTTGTAATTTTTTTTTTTTTTTTTTTTTGTCATTATTCAATCACTTGGGACAAAAAAATGAATATTCAATGGGCTCAACATGCCTCTCAGCAAATTCCTTGGGGTGTCTACTTTCCAAAATGGGGTCATTTGTGGGGGTTTTGTACTGCCCTGCCATTTTAGCACCTCAAGAAACAACATAGGCAGTCATAAATTAAAGGCTGTGTAAATTCCAGAAAATGTACCCTAGTTTGTAGACGCTATAACTTTTGCGCAAACCAATAAATATACACTTATTGACATTTTTTTTACCAAAGACATGTGGCCGAATACATTTTGGCCTAAATGTATGACTAAAATTGAGTTTATTGGATTTTTTTTAGAACAAAAAGTAGAAAATATCACTTTTTTTCAAAATTTTCGGTCTTTTTCCGTGTATAGCGCAAAAAATAAAAACGGCAGAGGTGATCAAATACCATCAAAAGAAAGCTCTATTTGTGGGAAGAAAAGGACACAAATTTCGTTTGGGTACAGCATTGCATGACCGCGCAATTAGCAGTTAAAGCGACGCAGTGCCGAATTGTAAAAAGTGCTCTGGTCAGGAAGGGGGTAAAACCTTCCGGGGCTGAAGTGGTTAACTGACAATTGTGTGGTCATGCGACGCTGCATCCAAACAAAATTGATGTTCTTTTCTTCCCACAAATAGAGCTTTTTTTTTATGGTATTTGATCGACTGCGTTTTTTATTTTTTGCGCTATAAACAAAAAAAGAGTGACAATTTTGAAAAAAAACACAATATTTTGTACTTTTTGCTATAATAAATATCCCCTTTTTTTGAAAAAAAAAAAGCTAATTTTTTCTCAGTTTAGGCCGATATGTATTCTTCTATATATTTTTGTTAAAAAAAAAAAAAAAAAAAAATCGCAATAAGCGTATATTAATTGGTTTGCGCAAAAGTTATAGCGTCTACAAAATAGGAGATACATATATAGCATTTTTATTATTATTTTTTTTTTACTAGTAATGGCGGACACATTGGACAATTTTGACACATTTTTGGGACCACTGGCATTTATACAGCGATCAGTGCTATAAAAATGCATTGATTACTGTAAAAATGTCACTGGCAGTGAAGGGGTTAACACCAGGGGGCGATCAAGGGGTTAACTATGTTCCCTGGGAGTTGATTCTAACTGAAGGGGGGGGGGGCCCTGACTAGAGGAAGTGACGGATCATGGTTCCTAGCTAATAGGAACACACGCTCTGTCACTCCTCTCAGAACAGAACACGGATTTGTGTGTTTACACACACTTCCATGTTCTGTCCCTCGTGCTCACGATCGCTCATGGCCACATTCATCGCGACCGTCAGCAATGAGCATCGGCAACCCCGCTGTGCAGCGCGCGCCTGCTATCCCGCGAGCCGACGTATAGCTACGATGGTTCGCGGGATCGTGCCAACCTGCTGCAGTAAAATGACGGCGGCTGGTCGGCAAGCGGTTAATACTGCTTTAACATTCCCATGTCCATAATGGGGGTGGTAGTGACACAGCCCCGAATGATCCACAATGGCTCAAAAGTGATATGGTCCAGAATTATTTAGACAGAATAAAGGTGGATAAAGCACCTGGACCTGATGGCATCCACCCATGGATCCTAAAAGAAATGAGCTCTGTAATTTCAAAGCCATTGTATCTAATTTTTAGGGACTCATTAATGACGGAAATAGTACCACTGGATTGGCGCAGAGCGAACGTGGTGCCTATATTTAAAAAGGGATCAAAGTCTTTACCAAGTAACTATAGACCTGTTAGTTTAACTTCTATAGGTCGGGAAGATACTGGAGCATTTAATAAAAGACCACATAGACGAGTTCTTGCTGGGAAAAAAACATTTTAAGCAACAGACAGCATGGATTCATGAAAGACAGAAGTTGTCAGACAAATCTGATTTCTTTTTATGAAGAGGTAAGTAAAACTTTGGACAGAGGGGTGGCTGTGGATGTGGTATACTTGGATTTTGCAAAAGCGTTCGACTCAGCTCCCCACACAGTTACACAGTTAGTAAGGTTGAATAAAGACACCAGTCCATCCAGTTCAACCTGAGAGAGTGTGGGTGTCTACAATTATCCCTATCCCTGTACATTGCATCTCATTAAGATGCTCATTTATTATATTATTATTTATTTAAAGGTATCCATATAGCGCTGTCAATTTACACATACATCGCACACTCACATCAGTCCCTACCCTCAAGGAGCCCACAATCCAAGGTCCCCAACTCACATTCATATACTAGGGCCAATTTTTGGCAGAAGCCAATTAATCCAGCAGAATGTCTTTGGAGTGTGGGAAGAAACCGGAGTACCCGGAGGAAACCCACGCAGGCACAGGGAGAACATGCAAACTTCAGGCAGGTAGTGTCATGGTTTACACACGCGGCTCATGTGTAAGGTAAAGTCTACAGGCTTGGAAATATCAGTTTGTAAATGTATAGAAAACTGGCTAAAAGACATAATTCAGAGAGTAGTGGTTATTGATTCTTACACTGAATGATCTAAGGTTATCAGTGGTGTACCCCAAGGTTCAGTGCTGGGACCCTTACTTTTTAATAACTTTATAAACAATATTGGGTCTGGGATAAAAAAGTAACATTTCTGTCTTTGCAGATGACACCAAGTTATGCAGTGGAATAACGTCCTTACAGGATGTCTCCAATTTACAAGCCGACCTCAATGCACTGTATAATTGGTCGACTATGTGGCAGATGAGGTTTAATGTTGAGAAATATAAAGTTATGCACTTGGGGGCTAAGAATATGCATGCATCATACATGCTAGGGGGAGTACAACTGGGGGAATCCGTGGTGGAAAAGGATCTGGGGGTTTTGGTAGATCATAAGCTCAATAATAGCATGCAATGCCAAGCTGCGGTTTCCAAACGAGCAAAGTCCTTTCTTGTATTAAGAGAGGTATGGACTATAGAGAGAGAGATATAAATTTTGCCCCTGTTCAAATCATTAGTAAGACCTCATCTGGAATATGCAGTTCAGTTTTGGGCACCAGTTCTCAAAAAGGATATCGGGGAACTGGAGATATTGCAGGGAAGGACAACCATACTGATAAGAGGCATGGAAGAGCTCAGCTATAAGGAAAGATTAGAGGAACTGAATTTATTCACTCTTGAGAAGAGGAGAATAAGAGGGATATGATCAACATGTTCAAATATATAAGGGGTCCATATAGTGAACTTTGTGTTGAGTTATTATCTTTACGGTCAACCCAGAGGACACGGGGGCACTCTTTATGTCTAGAGGAAAAGAGATTTCTTCTCCAAATATGCAAAGGTTTCTTCACAGTAAGAGCTGTAAAAATGTGGAATAGACTCCTGCCAGAGGTGGTTCTGGCCAGCTCAGTAGATTGCTTTAAGAAAGGCCTGGATACTTTCCTAAATGTACATAATATAACTGGGTACTAACATTTATAGGTAAAGTTGATCCAGAGAAAATCCGATTGCCTCTTGGGGGATCAGGAAGGAATTTTTTCCCCTGCTGTAGCATGGAGCTCTGCTGGGGTTATTTGCCTTCCTCTGGATCAACTGAGGGTATAAAATTGGGTATATTGGATAGTACAATAATTTTTTATTTTATTTATTTATTGTTTTTAAGGTTGAACTGGATGGACTTGTGTCTTTTTTTAACCTGACTAACTACGTAACTATGTAACTATGTGCATGCAGCCTAATGAAACATAATGGGCTTTAAGCAATTGGTGCAATCGACACTTAATAACCAACAATAAGCTTCATATTATTTTCAGCATACTTCTGGCTACTGCCTAATACTGCAAATCCCAATGCTTGCACTGGCAGTGCATGCATAAACATTTAATGTAAAGAAATAGACACCACCATCAGTGCAAGTTTTGTCTCTATTTCAAATACCATATTTATCGGCGTAAAACACGCACTCTTTCCCCCTTTTTCCGGGGGGGAATCGTGTGTGTGCGTCATACGCTGATCCCTGCTGTCTCTGAGGGAAGAGGAGTGAGCGCTGCTGAATTACATAGAGCCACGATCTCCTGTGTACCCAGCGCTCCATCACGCACAGCCACACCACCTGGCCCCGCATTGGGCCACTGTTCTGTCTATCATATAAGCAGGGCCAGGAGGCGTGGCTGTGCATGACAGAGCGCCTGGTACACAGGAGATCGTGGCTCTGTGTAATTCAGCGGCGCTCGCTCCTCCTCTTCCCTCGGAGACAGCAGGGATAATTCAACACTGGCAAGGCTGCAATGATGGGAAAGGTGAAGCTGCAGATAGGCACTGAACAGGTTGCATTGTTGGGCAATTTAATGGCTGCAGATGGGCACTGAGCAGGGTGCATTTTGGGCAATTTAGTGGCTGCAGATGGGCACTGGTGAGACTGCATTGATGAGCTGTGACCCTAATTTTGCTTCACAGTTCTTTATTTAAAATGAAAGTTTTTCCCTGAAACTTCCCTAAAATGAAGGTGTGTGTTATACGCCGAAAAATACAGTAAATATTTTTAAACCCATTTGTGTGTTTAACTTATTCTGTGTTGTGTTGAATGCTTAAAGTTAATTTTCACTTTTGCAGCCAATTAGGGATAACTGCTATTATATTTGTTATAATGCTGAAGGGCATGTAGGCTAGTATCAGCATAGTGAGACCTGCAAAATATACTGACCACATGTCCACCATCGCTTCTTGTAACTAGTACTAGTAACATGACTGATGACATGTTGGCCTCATATATATGTGGCTCATATATAAGGGTTGTGTCACACAAGCGATCCTATTAGTAGCAGGATCGCTAAAAACTGCAGAGACAATTGTCATTTACTTAGATATGTCACTCCCTTGCAAGTCGCATGAGCGACAGAAACTATGCAGAAGGTCACTATTACTGGCGTGAAACTGCTCTCATTTAGCTGGTGAGGAAGCGACTCATTGGAACAGAAAAGCATTTCTTCTACCTGCTCACCACTGTATTGCAAACCTTTCACTGGCAAGTTCTTGCCATTAGGAGAATAATTAGATGAGGGCCCTAAAACTGGATGAGTCACTATTTTCAGTTTTCATTAACTGGCCCTACAGAAGAAATCTGAAGCTGCAGCTCCCAGAATTAGAAAAACAGAAGGGGTTATAGTTGCAGACTCATCTGTGCAACTAGGTTAACCACTTGCCGACCAGCCGCCGCAGTTATATTGTGGCAGAACGGCAAGGCTGGGCGAAACAATGTTATGTAACGTCGCTTTGCCTTGTGGCCACTAGGGGCACGCGTGCGCACCCCCTGCCCGCCGACGGAGCCGATGCTCCAAGGACTGTTCTCCCCACCCCCATCCCTAAACACCTGATCCTGTCACCACCCCGGCACTGTCTTGGCTGCAGCACCGCTCCCCTCACTTTCTGGTCTCACGGGAAACACCAAGAGCAGTGGGAGCCATAGGCTGCTGCTGCTGTTTTTTTTAAATGCCTGTGAGGAGGGATCGGGAGCTTGGCATACCAGTGCTGTGTATGTCTATGGAGGCACATAGCCTGGCTCAGGAGCACATGCGCACACACGGGTGCGTCCAAAGTCAGTCGGACAGCACCGGCAGGGGACTGTCAGAGAGGGCTGCTCTGTGGAATATCCTTGCACAGAGCAGGTAATTATAGGATTTTTTTTAAGGCTAACCCCCCAAAAATCCTTTAGAATCACTTTAAGGGTAAAATCATCTGAAGGTTCTTCTGAAAAAATACTATAAGCACAATAAACCACATTTTCATGGATAAACACATATAAAACAGCATTTAGCTGAAATATATGTAAACATTCTTTTGCGTCACTTAAGACAACACTTGTGGTGAAGCTACTGCCTGCTAGGTTTTTCTCACCCTGTTATTTTCACAGCTAGGTTTACATCTCTCTTTTACTCACGGTCTACAAGAACAGCAGTCCACTCAGAGGCCAATCAGTGATATGAGAAGAACATGCGCTGTCACCTGAGGAAGCCACCTGTGACTACGCTCTTACTTTACCTTCATGGCAGAAACAGCCAAGAGTATACTGTATGTGTCTTATAAGGAGTATAGCTGAGCTTACGCAAGTTGGCTGATTAATGACTCTGTACAGTATGTAAACCAGAAAAATTCCAAAGATTCACTGTATAACAATTTTTTTTAAAAAAAAGGATGTTACATGTTCAACTAAGTTATGGTTATGGTTTTAATTCAGCAAGGTTTATAGTCTTACTTCTATGCGG
Source organism: Lithobates clamitans (assembly GCA_037952925.1). NCBI lineage: Eukaryota > Metazoa > Chordata > Amphibia > Anura > Ranidae > Lithobates > Lithobates clamitans. Next base: position 3,622,128 of record JBBGZY010001277.1, read on the forward strand.
TGTCATATGCTGGGGCTCATCTAAATTAAATCAAGATGGTGCATATGGCCTTCATCATATTTCAAAGTAATGTTTTCCTTACTAATCTTCTAAACTAAGCATGATTAAGCACAGTGCCCAGCTGTGAGGTTAATAAGTCTATGATCACAATTTTTTTTCTATCTTTAGTCATGTTAAAATGCTCTACATGCTGCAATTTCCACTTTAAAGAAAGTTCACCTTGGTGTGGCAAACTGAATAAGCTGCTGACAAGCACATCTAATTATGAGGGCTTTTTTTTTCTATTTCATAGTGTGCAGCAATTCCCACCATTTGACAATCATATCCTATGAATATAAAATATAAAACTCACCCTAGGTAATGTGCCAAAAAAGAGTAAATTAAATAAATATATAATAATATAAAATATAACTGCAGACGCTATCACAAAGGTGCTAAAACCTCAAGAATAGATAGAATGGGTGGACAGCGCGTACAGGATATTGATGAAACACAATTATATGACGTGCCCAAAAACCATTATCTGTGACAATAAATCAAACATTCATATGAATAAATTACAGTCTGTATTCAAGTGCTGAGTGCTCCAAAAAAGTGCATCGGTGCTTCAAAAGATATAAAGGGGGTTATTTACTAAAGCTGGAGAGTGCAAAATTCGGTGCAACTCTGAACAGAAACCAATCAGCTTTCAGGGTTTATTGCCAAAGCTTAATTGAATAAGCTGAAGTTAGAGGCTGATTGGCTACCATTGCCAGCTGCTCCAAATTCCTAGTGCACCAGTTTTAGTAAATCTCCCCCACTGTGTCAGTGTGCCACACTTCCCTCTTGTGACCCCACTCACCAAAAAGTATGGACCCTCAGCTTTGAAGTCTGTGGTCAAAAAAGCTGTGATCTATGTGATCTGGTGCATGAGGGATGAATTCCCAGAAGCCTCTCCATATGGGTAATCTCGTAAATATATCAAAGTGGATCGACCATACTCAGACAAAAAAAAACAAAGAGAAACCAATAGTGAAGTACCGCTAACACTATGTGAACTTGCGCAATCTAAAATGCCACTCACAAGATAACTGAAAGGAAACAGCCTGTTCGGGTTGAGTTCACCTGCACTGTCCTGCTCTGGGCTGCGTTACATCACAGTCACATGACTTTTTCAAGGATCCTTGAAAAAGTCACGTGACTGTGATGTAACGCATGGGAGGAGCCAAGGAAGCCCTGTGCAGATCAGCAGTTTCACACAGTGTACTGCACTGAATCTGCTCCTGTCTAAGGCGGCTGACTGCTATAGTAAAACCTGCATATGCCTTATCATTATAAGGCACACGTGAGTGGATTGAAGTTTGCCTGTGTACCTTGGTATCCTAACTATTGCACAATGATTGGTTTTTTTCTCTTATCTGCCTTTTTATGATTCCCACATTGGTTGCGAATAGAAGCAAAAAACACATTGGTACTATCAATGAGCACCTTAATTAAGCAAGTGTTTTTAAACAGCTTTGCTAGTGATCAAAAGCTTTATACCAATCAGGATTCTACACCTGTATAATTGAACCTTCTGAATACATCCCTATATATTTATTTTTATGTGGATTTTTTATGTGAATTTTTTACACATTTGGTGTCACTAATTTTTTATAATTTTACACTATTTTGATTGCTGGATTTTATAGGAATTTTTACTCACCGCTGGATTTATTTGACTATTTATATTTATTCTTATATATTCATTTTCATGCACATTGTGAAGCGCTTCAAATATCATTATTTATTCTTTTTAAGTGACTCTGAAAACACTCTCTTTTGATAGCAGCCTCACTTGGTTTCATGTGTAATTATCAGCTATTTAGCATCACAGCGCTTTGTGTTTTATATATATTTTTTCAACCTTAAGTAATAAGTGATACAGAAAATTTCTTACATTTAAACATTTATTAAACAAACCTCCAATCAGTTCATTTGTATGTATAATTTAGATTAAAAAAACTATATCTTAAATAATAAATACACAAAAATAGGTAATCAAAACTTTTGGATGAAAAAAAATGGGCTAACTTTACTGCTTAGTTTTTTTTTTTAAATTCATTAGTGTATTTTTTCCCAAAATGCGTTTGAAGGACTGTTACGCAAATACCGTGTGACATAAAATATTGCAGCAACCGCTATTTTATTCCCTAGGGTCTCTGCTAAAAAATATATATATAATTTTTGGGGGTTCTAAGTGATTTTCTAGCAGAAAATACAAGATTTTTACTTGTAAGCAACAAATGTCAGAAGAGATTTAGTCTTTAAATGGTTAAACTGAGAACTCCTACACATGAGTTCAATCCATTGATAAGTAGAAACATTGTATCTGTTTAGCTTCTTTTAATCAGACTTGGCAGGTTGCCCAGAGAGAAAAGTCCCTCCACAAAAGACTTCAGACAATTTGCATTGACTTCTATTACAGAAGTAATTTGCAAGTCGCGCTGAAGTTATAATCTGCCTTTTTAATCAGCACAATCGGCCGATGCCGATTAATTAAAAAACGCCAAATATCGGCCAATATATCGGTCGACCTCTAATTTGTATAGCACTGATTGCTGTATAAATGACAATGGTCCCAAAAATGCGTCAAAAATGTCCAATGTGTCCGCCATAATGTCGCAGTCACAATAAAAATCGCTGATCGCCGCCATTACTAGTAAAAAAAAGATTAATAAAAATGCCATAAAACTATCCCCTATTTTGTAAACGCTATAACTTTTGCGCAAACCAATCAATAAATGCTTATTGCGATTTTTTTTTTTTTACTAAAAATATGTAGAGGAATACGTATCGACCTAAACTGAGGGGAAAAAATGTTTTTTTTATATATTTTGGGGGGATATTTATTATAGCAAAATGTAAAAAATAATGCGTTTTTTTCAAAATTGTCGCTCTTTTTTTGTTTATAGCACAAAAAATAAAAACCCCAGGGGTGACCAAATACCACCAAAAGGAATCTCTATTTGTGGGAAAAAAAGGACGTCAATTTTGTTTGGGAGCCACATGGCACGACCGCACAATTGTCAGTTAAAGCGACGCAGTGCCGAATCGCAAAAAGTGCTCTGGTCTTTGGCCAGCAAAATGGTCTGGGGCTTAAGTGGTTAAGAAGCGGCATTTTGGGCGCGAGTCCCGTGGACTCGATGTCCACTGGGTGTCTGCGATCGTGTCACGGAGCGGAAGAACAGGGAGATGCCTTTGTAAACAAGGCATTTCCCGTTCTGCCTTGTGACATGACAGAGATCACTGCTCCCTGTCATCGGGAGCAGTGATCGCTGTCATGTGAGTAGTAGCCCCCCACAGTTAGAATGTTTTTTATATATTTTTGGGGGGTATTTATTATAGCAAAAAGTAAAAAATATTGCTTTTTTTTTCTAAAATGTCGTTTTTTTTTTGTTTATAGTGCAAATACCACCAAAAGAAAGCTCTATTTTTGGGAAAAAAAGAATGTCAATTCTGTTTGGGTGCAACATCGCACGACCGCGCAATTGTCAGTTAAAGCGACGCAGCGCCGAACCGCAAAAAGTGCTCTGGTCAGGTAGGGGGTAAATCCTTCCGGTGCTGAAGTGGTTCAAGATATATGCTTTGACTGTTTGGTCTCAGTTCCCTTGTGTAGCTATGTGTCTGGTCTCCTTAGCTGCTGATTTCTGACACAGGTATCAGTGTAAGATCCGAGTCCGCTGCTGGCCAGCATGTGTTCCACGCAAGGCCGAAGCTGTATCACTGGTTAGTGAAACCGGAAGTACGTCAACAGGTTTCGCCCCTCCTCCAGGGGGTCAAAGGATGTTTTGATGATGCCCTGGAGGAGCGAAATGCGTTGTCCTTTGATGATGCCCTGGAGGAGGGGCAAAACGCATTGACGTACTTCCGGTTTCGCTAACCAGTGACACAACTTTCGCCTTCTGTGGAACGCACGCCGACCAGTGTTAGCGGTACTTCACTATTGGTTTCTCTTTGTTTTTTTTTCTCTGAGTATGGTCGATCCACTTTGATATATCTATGAGATTACCCCTATGGAGAGGCTCCTGAGAATTCATCCAACCTACCAGATTAAAATTTACTGACAAGACACCCAAAATTTCCTGCCATAGTCAAGTTTTTACTGGAATTTCAAAAAGTTACAAAATGACAGTTTTAAGTACAATATGTGATTATCAATGTGATTTGAGGTAGATATTATGGCAAAAAACATATATCTTATTTTATTTTCGATATAGTAAGGCAGCTTGCCTTGCTCCCGTCCCGCAGACCCGCACACGAGGCTCTGGCCGCTCCACTCGGCTTCCGTGTAACCATGACATCACATGACACACTCAGGCACTGCCTCCACCAGACCAACCCCCGGCTGGCACTGCCCGGGTACACTGTGGCAGGCATTCGGATGGTCCTGTCCGAACGTCCCAGCCAAATTTTTTTACTGGCAACTTTTTCCTTTTACTTGCATTTACTGGCAGAAGAAAAGTGCCCATTTTTTACTGGCTGCCAGTAAAAATACTGACGGTTGGCAACACTGATCCCTCATACACCAGATCACATAGATCACAGCTTTTTTGACCCCAGACTGCAAAGCCGAGGGCCCATACTTTTTTGGTGAGTGGGGTCACAAGAGGGGAGTGTGACACACTGACACTTTATATCTTTTTGAAGCACCAATGCACTTTTTTGGAGCACTCAGTACTTGACTACAGACTGTAATTTATTCATATGAATGTTTAATTTATTGTCACAGTTAATGTTTTTTGGGCACCTCATATAATTGTGTTTCATCAATATCCTTTAAGCGCTGTCCACCCATTCTATCCAATCATATCCCACGGTACCTTCATAGCAGCAAAATGAAGGAATTGTGCAATAAAGCATGTTGACATCTATTCAGAAATCCCTAAAGCTGTGCAGTGAGATATATATATATATATATATATATATATATATATATATATATATATATATATATATATATAGTGCTTTGGGAGGGAAGGAGTCTCCAACCCAGTGTCTAGGTTTTGCTAGTAACCAGCAAAACACCGGCTGAGTGTGCAGGTGTTCACAGCCTTTATATCCTAGGATGTGACAAGTGGTGTCTACCAGAGGCGGCCTGTAATGCGCCTGACCCTCTAAGCTAAATGCGGAGTGCCGTACGCAAGGATTCCAATGAGATTTTTTTTTTAATATAATAGGTAGTCTTACAAGCAACTAGAATACAATCTGAGTAATATATGCAAGCAGCAAGTAACACACTCCCAATATAAATGTGCAAATAAACTCAAAACAAATAATGCTGCGCTAGTGATAATACATGTATCCAACCACTTAATGTGTCAATTCTCCTCTGCAAATATGAGTGCCAACATAATAACATGTGAATATACAATAATATAATACATTCATGTGTATTTCTTCTCTGTAATAATATAAATCCCGTGCTTGAGTACAATGAAATATTTAATTAATGAAATTGTCAGAAAAAAGTTGTAACTTGTTGAGTCTTCACAAATCCTCAAAAATCCGTGCTTTGCATCTATTCATCTCAGTGCTCCACCATAAGAAATGCGCTCACCTCACAAAGTGTGATCTCACACTTAAATTTGGTCAAATAAAGCATTTTAGTCACCCCGAACTAACAGATCATGCTGTCCTCCTCGTTGCTCCATTGATGTGCCTCCATTATGACTCGATATATATGAGAGAAAAAGATCTCCAAATAGTGCTTATATCGTTTTTAAACAATATTCAATTTATTAAAAAATGTGCATAGAACTCACATTTAAAATTTGCTCCAGTGCACCAACTGTATACAGCGTATATCATATAAAACCATGATGCTACAGCTAATTCGTGCCTCTCTGTGAAAGAAGCGTCTTGCCAAACAAATCAGCCCCTCCCCAGATTTGTTTGGCAATACGCTTTTGCATCTTTCACAGAGGCACGGGGGTGACTAAAAAGCTTTATTTTTATTAATTAAATATTTGATTGTACTCAAGCACAGAATTGATATTATTACAAGAAGAAATACACATGAATGTATTATATTATTGTATATTCACGTTATTATGTTGCCACTCATATTTGCGCAGGAGAATTGACACACTAAGTGGTTGGATACATTTACATAGTTACATAGTTAGTGCCCAAGTCCATCTAGTTCAACCATAAAAATAAATAAATAAAATAAAAAATATCATACAATGCCATATACCTAATCCTCTACCCACAGTTGATCCAGAGGAAGGTGAAAAGACCCCCAGAAAAAGCATGATCCAATTTGCTACAGCAGGGGAAAAAAATTCCTTTCTGTTCCCAGAGAGGCAATCAGATTTTCCCATTTATTATCACTAGTGCAGCATTATTTGTTTTGATTTTTATTTTATTTTTTGCTCCTCCCTTCCCCGGCGCTTCACGATTCTGGTCCCTGCCTTTTGTTTGACAGCGGGGAATCCCGTTGACAGCAGATGAGTCATGGTTGTTAAGGATGCGGTGGCTGGCTGAAAGAGATTCCAGTTATTGTTGAAGACACATATTTGTGTTTTAATGCTCTAGGACACATGTGTAAAACACAAGGCCGGTGGGACTCTTTCATGTGTCCCTCGCACCCTACCTGCAGCTGCGGCAGCCCCCTCATCTACACCCCTACCTTGTCTCAACATTTGGCAGTAGAGAGGACGACAGCACTCCTCCTCCAGATCCTGCGCCTTTCTGTGCAGCCACAGCACCCCCTTGTCTCCACCTTCCCTGGTCTTAGCATTCAGCAGACTCCAGCAGCTGACTCCAGCCCTCCTCTGGTCCTCCTCCAGACCCTGTACTTTCTTCTTCCCAGCTCCACCCCAGCTTCTTCCCAGTAGCAGCACATGTTAAATGAGGGAGGGTGGGGGACTCTTGTCTTCTGATGGTGGTGGGAGGGGGGCTCTTGACATCTGGTGTAAGGGGTGGGGAATGCTCTGGACATCTAGTCTTACAGATACAACTGGCCCTTTGAGAGCAACCATAATGCTGATGAGGCCCACAATGAAATTCAGTTTGACACCCCTGCTCTGGGAGGTCTTCCACGTACATATCTAAAATGGTTTCTTGATAAGCTAAGACTACTTCTGTTTAGAGGGAAAACCCTGGTGCAAATAGTATCCCCACAAGGGGCATGGGACTTTGGATGAGACCCATGTTTTCAGCCAGATGGTTTTAAACAGGCGTATGCAGAACTTTCAAAGGAAGTGAAGAACAGCATTTCTCAATGATACAGAGTACTAAAGGAAATGTCAGACTATTTAATCTAGAATAGTACCCCCAGAGTTTGAGTTCTCAAAGATCTAAAAGGTAACCCGGAGACATTCTCCATCGAATACAAGAGGGAGACACCCCACAGGAAGAAATGACAAACTAGGATAGCTACAAACAAATGTGCTTATTTCTTACATGTACACCCTGGATGTTTAAAAAGGCTATCAGTCCCCAGTTATAGAGAAGGATTGTGGTGGTGGTTGTTATAGTGGAAGACCTGGGCACCATTTGCTTTGGGGTTCTTGCTTTAAAGGAATTACAAATCGGAAAAAAAAATCTTCATACAAAGCTGTCACGACCACTCTATAATTTGAGGGTCAAAATCCTCTGGTAAGCCTCCTTTCATATAAGGGTGGTGTGGCTATAGTTGTCACCTTCTGGACTCAGGTCACATTTAGTGAGAAGACCAGGATTTCTATACGATCTGATTTATTTGGAATTGGGACTCTTTTCACATAAACTCTTTCATCACATTCATTTTTTCTTAGTTTTACTTATATATATTAATTTAAAATTTCACTGGATCACTTTTGCAATTTGATAATATGAACTTTTTATGATTATCAATAAAATTGGTATTGTTTATAGTTTTTTATAATTTGAAGTAATTTTACTGGGTGATATCTAAAATTGCACATACTGTATATGGATATTGAAATATTTCACAACTGAATATCACTATTTATGCTCTGCACTTTGTTATACATTATCTGGTGTGCCTAGTGTCGAGGTATTGTATCAGCTGCAGGTTTGCATGTTGCATGTATTTTTCCTTTCTTTTTTAAAATTTTACACATTCCTGTTCTGTGCAACAAAACATTTAGTAAAAATATTGAAATTCAACAAATAAAAACAGAACAGAAATGCAGATTGTAAATGTAAGGTGTGGTAGTGGTAAGTGTAGACATGCCCTCCTGCAATAGTGGTCAATGTAGGTAAGATCAATTTACTTTTGTTCTCTGCTCAAAGAACCCCTAGCAATCTCAGGAGGAACCCTAGAGTTCCATGGAACCCTGGTTGAGAAGGGCTGCACTGCACCAACTGACAAAACAGTAGCACCCTATGTAAATATGTACAATTTATAAAATTAAAAGGAAAGATGATACAGACCAAAAACCATGGTAGCTTCCTTTTTTAGGGCTTATTGGTCATGATGCTCTTAAGATTGATCTCTTGGCCACCAAGTCAGGCACAGATCAAAGTAATTGTAAAATAAATCATGAACTTTTACAGAATCATATATTCTAAAATCTATTTTTACTACTGAACTGCATTCCTGAAATTAAATAATAATGTATTTTATTATCAAACATCTTGTATCTTTTCATTTTAAAGATGTTTCTTCTTTCTAAATTTTAAAGTGAACATGTGAAAATTCACTCTGCAAATAATACCCAAACATGTCCAGGAAAAATAAAAAAACAGGATTTAGCCTGCACATGATTGCGTAATAAAAGCAGTATTAAACTCCTCAAAAAATGTATTACTGTATATTGCAGCTTACCAGTTCTTCGATATGGTGGCTTTAAATTTTTAGTCTTTCCTCTAGTTTCACCTGTTAATCCTGCCAGTAAGTCTGTTATGATTCAGCTTCCTTTGGGCTGTTTCACAGGCATTGAAAGTAGGCGGTTGGGGTCACGTTTTATCACTTCCTGACCTTCTATCAATGCCAAATATGGAGCAGATGGAGGTGTACACATTGCAGATTTAGCGTCACTGTGAGGCAAAAATAATGCTGCCTGTAGAGGTTGGCAGGCATTGACGATTTGCAAATGGCTCAATTCACTTTTATTTAAATGCACCAAAAGCATGCTCCAAACTCACTGTAAACACGCCTATGGAGTTTATAGCGTGTTTACGGCACAGTTGCAAAGTATCAAAAGTGATGATTTCCTGCTTTAGCATTGTGAAAAAAAAAAAAAAATTCACAGGGTGTTTGGAGAGTGTTGCCTGGCGTGACTTGCCTACACCTGTGTGAAAGAGCCTATTAAGGTTTCATTCACACTAGTGCTCCGCTCCTCCTTTAGCTGCAGACAGTGGCCGGAGGTGTACACATGCCATGGTTGCGATGCTTTGCTTCGTGGCTGTGGCAGGAATTACACCCCATGTCACTTTGCTGCTGTCCAATGAAGTCCCCATTGCTCCTCCAGTGGGATGGAAATAACCTAGACATGGAGTGTATTATTGGCCAGATCAACAGGTGAAAATAAAGGAAAAAGCTGCAATGTATTACATTTTTGTTTTGGGTTTAATACCACTTGAAGTTAGCACAGCTTCCCCACATTCACCAAGCTAAGTAACCATGCTCAATTGCTTTAGTAAATCAAGATGTTTCTCTTTGAAAGTGCTGGCTCCTGGGTTGTCATTCCAATCCTGGATTTACTACCCAGCGAGTCAGAGTCCTGAAACAAAAATACAGCAAGAAGCAATATTGTAGTTAAAGCACTATTAAACCCAAAAGCAAACGTTTATGATATTGCAGCTTACTTATTCTTAGAAGTGACTGCTGTATTAGTTTCCTTTTAGGCTTTCTTTCTTCTATTTTCATTTGGAAATCCAGCCAGCAAGTCTATTTTTCACAGCACAAACTATCCACCAGAATATATTAGTTTACACGGATGAGATAAACCACTTAACGCTGGCAGGGGTGATTAAAATGACCAGCTTTTATTTATTCATGCAAAATCTTTATCCCAAAAGAAAAAAAAAATCTGAACTGCTTGTAAAGTGTGAGCTGGAGTTTGGCTTCAGTTTGTTAGTACATCTAAATCTACATTTTATGCCGTGTACACACGGTCGGACTTGCTAACGGGATAACCACCGTCGGCATTTCCGATGGAAAAATTTAGAACATGTTCTCTATCAAAGTCCATTGGAAATGCCGACAGAAAAAGTCAGATGGGGCAAGGGGCAGATCCAGGGGGGGGGCAACGGGGCAATTGCCACCCCCGAGAAATCTGTTGCAGGCCGGCAGGTGAGCTCCGCCGCTAGTGGCTCTGAGGGCGGGCGGCTCCACCACGGGTGGATAAGAGAGCGGGCGGCACCGCGGGAGTGCCGGGCAGCTCCGTGTGAGGGCGGGCAGGCAGGCGGGAGAGAGAGCGGATTGGCCGGGCTGCCGGGTGGCTCCGTGTGTGGATGGGCGGGTGAAACTGAGGCTGAGCAGGCTAGGTGTGTGTGTGTGGGGGTGGCTGGCCAATCAGCGAGCCGACGGGCAGGGGAGCAGAGAGATGACATCATCTCTCACCGCCCCCACATCTCTGCATTAACTTTCGCCCTCACTATGCAGGTAGCGTGGGCAGCAGGGAGATTACATTATCTCTCTGCTGCCTGTCTCTGGGACAAGGAAACAAGAAACAAGCAAAACACCACCTTACCTGGCACGTGACAATCCACATCTGGTGGTAAGTGACAATCCGCATCTAGTGGCAGATGATGTGGCAAGTGACAATCCGCATCTAGTGGCAGATGACGTGGCAAGTGACAATCCGCATCTACTGGCATATGAAGTGGCAAGTGACAATCCGCAATGTGTGGCATATGACGTGGCAAGTGACAATCCGCAATGTGTGGCATATGACGTGGCAAGTGACAATCCGCATCTAGTGGCAGTTGACATGGCAAGTGACAATCCGAAATGTGTGGCATATGACGTGGCAAGTGACAATCTGCATCCAGTGGCAGGTGACGTGGCAAGTCACAATCCACAAGGTGTGGCAAGTGACAATCCACATCTAGTGGCAGCTGATGTAGCAAGTGACAATCTGCAACATGTGGCAGGTGTCAATCTGCATCTGCTGGCAGGCAAGTGACAATCCACAAAATGTGGCAGGCGACGGTGGCAAGTGACACGCTCGGGGTTCCCACTGATTCTGCATTATGGTGAGTTGAATGATTTCCTTTTATATTACAATGTATTAATAGAAATAATGCGCTTCAATCATCCTGACACCATAACAACCATGGTGCTGCGATGATTAAAGCACCACAACAGCCATTTCCCCCATAAATTGTCCGCAAAAAAAATGTATTTTCTGGCAGTGCCCCTCCCGAGACTAGGCTCTGGATCCGCCCCTGGATGGGGCATACACACAGTCGGAATATCAGACCAAAAGCTCCCTTCGGACTTTTTCTGTCGGAAATTTCGACCGTGTGTACGGGGCATTACACTCCACTCCACATTGACAATTATGCTGTCTGATGTTCCCCCTCTGCTCATTCCTCCAGAGTTGTGTCTCACTCACACAGGATGTGTGTTACTGGCCGGATCACCAGGTGAAAACAGAGGAGGAAAAGCCAAAGAGAATAAAACTGATGCAGCTACCACATCTAATGACTGATAAGCTGCAATATGCCCTTCTCTGATTTGGTTTTACTTTGACACTGTGGCCAGTCTCTCTCTATCTACATGGCTAGGCCTTGGTAAAAGAAATTCTGTTTCAAATGAGTGGTCTATAAAGGCAATCTTATTAGACAAGGTAATGGCCGTTGCTGAAGCTTAGCTTATCAAGTTGAGAAAAGTCAGGTACCAGTAACAAATGGAGTTAAATCAGAGAGCGTACAGAAGAGGCTTTCCTGATTAATAAAGGTAATAACAGCATCTTGCGAGGTCTGATTTAAGGCAGGATGTTTCTTTACTTTTCAAATTATACATTGAGTAAGATTCACTTCAAAGTGGAACTTCACCAGACGTGTAATCCACCTTCCAGGTGGCCTAACCCCCCTGGGTGCCACCATTATGACACATGTGCAGATATACCCACACTTTGCCCAGCTTTTGGGTCCTCACAGAGCCCATCGCCACATCTGAGCATGTGCAGGTGATTTACCGTGTACGCGCATACACAGGAAAGTCTTTGGACTTTCCTGCTAGCAGCCTTTGTGCGTGAGCGGGAAACCTCCTGGCCATGTATAACATAATCAAAAGTGGAGTGCACAAGGATTCCTAAAGAATACGTTCATTAAATAAAATTAGAAACCAAGGGTAAGGCTTCACAATGTGCCATATAACAGTGGTTGTAACTCAAGGATCAACAGCTGCTTACTCCTGGGAGAATCCATGTACACTCCTTTTGTTTGTTATAAATGGTCCTATCTCCATCCCAGTTCAGGTGGTCATATGGAGTACCTTCAAGAAACACCAATGCACCCAGGGGTGGATCCAAGGGGGGCAATTGCCCCCCCTGAGAAATTAGTGACAGGCAGGCGGGTGAGCCAGTCAGTGGGACCGCAGGTGAGCAGGCAGGCCAGCGGGTGAGTGGGCAGGCAATTTAGCAGGCCCGCAGATGAGCGGCCAAACAGGCCAGTCAGCAGGTGAGTGGGAGGGCAGGTGTGGTATCACAACTCTGCCTTTTCAACTCTGATTCTAATCAAAGAATGCTTTACATTTATTGAGAAAATCCAGAGTGTTCTCTAAATGGCACTCGTGCCAAGTGAGCAACCTCCTGTGTTCATTAAGCAGCAGGTAGGTGCTTGGCACAGGACCTGGAAGCACATGGTAATCATGTTTGACTTCCAGCTTGCACAGGGTTTAGCCAGATCATTGGTCCAACCTGGAGCAGTGTAACTATGCAAAAGTGTACATACCTGAAATTCAGCTTTCATTCATTAACATAAAACATCAACATAAAAACAAAAATGATCTGTGATGCATTATATGGCACAAATGTATGATCAGTTGTGCTCATAAGTTTTACATCATTAATTTATGATTTCTTGGCTATTTTTCAGAGAATATGAATGATAACACAAAAACTTTTTTTTCACTCATGGTTAGTGTTTGGCCGAAGCCATTCATTATCAAATCAACTGTTTACTTTTTTTTAAGTCATAATCACAACAGAAACTACCCAAATGACCCTGATCAAAAGTTTACATACCCTAGTTCTTAATACCGTGTATTGCCCCCTTTAACATCAATGACAGCTTAAAGTCTTTTGTGGTATTTGTGGATGAGGCTCTTTATCTTCTCAGATGGTAAAGCTGCCCATTCCTCTTGGCAAAAAGCCTCCAGTTCCTGAAAATTCTTATGCTGTCTTGCATGAACTGCAAGTTTGAGCTCACCCCAGAGTGGCTCAATGATATTGAATTAGGAGACTGAGATGGCCACTCCAGAACCTTCTCTTTATTCTGCTGTAGCCAATGTCAGGTAAACTTGGCCTTGCGTTTTGGATCATTGTCATGTTGGAATGTCCAAGTATGTCCAGTGCGCAGCTTCCTGGCTGATGAATGCAAATGTTCCTGCAGTATTTTTTGATAACATACTGCATTCATCTTGCCATCAATTTTGACCAAATTTCCTGTGCCTTTGTAGCTCACACATCCCCAAAACATCAGCGATCCACTTCCGTGTTTCACAGTAGAAATGGTGTACCTTTATTCATAGGCCTTGTTGACTCCTCTCCAAATGAAGCGTTTATGGTTGTGGCCAAAAAGCTCAATTTTGGTCTCATCACGTGAAATTACTTTGTGCAAGAAGGTTTGAGGCTTGTCTCTGTGCTGTTTGGCATATTGTAAACAGATACTTTGTGGCATTTGCATAGTAATGGCTTTCTTCTGGCGACTCGACCATGCAGCTCATCTTTCTTCAAGTGCCTTCTTATTGTGCATCTTGAAACAGCCAGACCACATGTTTTCAGAGAGTCCTGTGTTTCACCTGAAGTTATTTGTGGGTTTTTCTTTGCATCCTAAACAGTTTTCCTGGCAATTGTGGCTGAAATTTTAGTTTGTCTACCTGACCATGGTGTGCTTTCAACAGAACCCCTCATTTTCCACTTCTTGATTAGAGTTTGAACACTGCTGATTGGCATTCTCAATTCTTTGGATATTTTTTTATATCCCTTTCCTGTTTTATACAGTTCAACTACCATCTCCCGCAGATCCTTTGACTATTCTTTTGCTTTCCCCATGACCTCAGAATCCAGAAACGTCAGTGTAGCACTGGATGAAAGATGCAAGGGTCTGTCAGGAGTCCAGACCTTCTATACACACACACTAATTACAAGCAAACAGATCACAGGTGAGGATGGTTACCATTAATAGTCATTCAAACCCCTTTGTGTCAACTTGTGTGCATGTTATTAAGCCAAAATCACCAGGGTATGTAAACTTTTGATCAGGGTCATTTGGGTAGTTTCTGTGTTAATTATGACTTAAAAAGAGTAAACACAGTTGATTGATAATAAATGGCTTCAGCCAAACACTAACCATGTGTTATCATTCATATTCTCTGAAAAATGGACAAAAAAATCATAAATTCTGCCAGGGAATGTAAACTTTTGAGCCCAACTGTATGTATTGCATAAACTCTCAAGATTATACAACATGTACATATTATAGACTGCTAACTTTTCCAGACCTAGGCATGAAGATGTTCTGACTTCAATCTTTAACATGTTAAACTTTTTTTTTTTTTTTGCGCGGATAACACAACTAAATGACGGCTATAGCTTTTATTACAAAAGAGCATCTTACATTAAGTTTACTGGCTAAATATAATGCATAACATATGCCATCATTTTGGGCATTCCAGAAATTTAAGCTTCAAGCTGCTTCCTAGCAGGAAAGAAAGCCTTTTAGTTCTAAGCTTGACATAATTCTACTCTAAGTATTTGTGTGAACTTGTGAAAGATTTAGTATTACATGTGTTTAGCCTCCTGCGTGGACCCATCTGTGGATAAAGCATCTTGAAAAAATGTGAATTCCACCATGCATAAAGATGGGCACGCCAAATTCAACAGGTGTGCACTCACTTTTTATAATCTAAAAGATGGTCACTGCTGTCCTTTTAAATTCACCTTGTAAAAATACAGTTTGAAATAGAAATGAAAGGCAAAACATTTGTACTGTATATACAGTATCTCACAAAAGTGCGTATACCCTCACATTTTTGTAAATATTTTATTATATCTTTTCATGTGACAACACTGAAGAAATGACACTTTGCTACAATGTAAAGTAGCGAGTGTACAGCTATGTAAATTTGCTTACACCACAACTATCTATAGCCCATGGGACTTTTATCGAGTCACAACACCGAGGCAAAATATAAGAACATTTATTACATGAAAAAATACATATATTATTATAAAAAACATATCATTATACATGTATATCAACAGTGAAGAAACATCATCAAATGACATTCGGAAACCTTCAAGTTTGAAAAGACCTGACATCAACATTTGACAACTAAGTTGATGCAGTCCATCAATCAAGATGGTCTGTGCTTAGATCCTCTACATGTTTCGCGAGAAGCACACAGGGATATCTAAAGATAAAAAGGCATATGAGAGGTTAAAAGGATATATATATATATATATATATATATATATATATATATATATATATATAAAATCCCCATCAGGCTTGATGTTACAAACTTACATAGTTATGGAATCTATCCAAACACCTTAATGTAGATAAAGTATAATTAACTTATAATTAAAATCCAATGAATGAAACTTCCAAATGTGTAACAGGATGGGGCCAGGAGGGGGCCATTCCAGATGCACATTAGACTCTACAACCCGGGAGTTGTAGAGAGGCGGGGAAGATGAAAAGGACAGGTGCCCAATATGTGGATCCCCAGGCATCCCAACAGATCAAAATGAAAGACAAGAACCAAAAATTCCAAACCGTCACATCAAAAAAGATCTAGTGAATGTACAAATTAACCAATTGATTACTGGTGCAATTATTATCCCTAAAGTAAGGCAAAAATACTGTGCTTAGACTCTAAAATAACAAAAATGTGTCTATTAAGACAATAAAACAAAGTGACTAGTGCTGTTGATAATGGAGACACAGGGTGTTATTTACAAAAGGCAAATCCACTTTGCACTACAAGTGCAAACTACAAGTGCAAAGTGCACTTGAAATTGCACAGAAAGTGCACTTGGAAGTGCATTTGGAAGTGCAGTCGCTGTAGATCTGAGGGGGACATGCAAGGAAAATGAAAAACAGCATTTTAGCTTGCACATGATTGGATGATAAAATCAGCAGAACTTCCCCTCATTTCAGATCTACCCCTCAGATTTGCAGCGACTGCACTTCCAAGTGCACTTTCAGTGCAATTTCAAGTGCACTTTGCACTTGTAGTTTGCACTTGTAGTGCAAAGTAGATTTGCTTTTCGTAAATAACCCCGTTAGTGTCGCAAAAAAAGAAACATACTTATTAAGGGCTGGTGTGTACTGCACACACCAGCCCCGAATAAGTATGTTTCATTTTGTTCACTAGTCACTTTGTTTTATTGTCTTAATAGACACATTTTTGTTGTTTTAAAATCTAAGCACAGTATATTTGCCTTACTTTATGGATAATAAATAGCACCACTAATCAATTAGTTTATTTGTACATTCACTAGGTCATTTTTGATGTGACGGTTGGAAATTTTTGGTTCTTGACTTTCATTGTGATCTGTTGGGACACCTGGAGATCCACATATTGGGCACCTGTCCTTTCCATCTTCCCCTGCCTCTCTTCAACTCCCGGGTAGAGTCTAATGGGCATCTGGGATGGCCCCTTCCTGGCCTGTTACACATTTGAAAGTTTCATTTATTGGACTTTAATTATAAGTTAATTTTAGCATTTTATCTACGTGAAGGTTTTTCGATAGATTAATTAATTTATTTATTTTTTTCCTTTTAACCTTTCATATGCCTTTTATCTTCAGATATCCCTGTGTGCTTCTCCTGAGGAAGAAAGTTTTTATCTCGCAAAACGCGTAGAGAATCTAAGCACAAACCATCTTGATTGATGGACAGCATCAGCCTAGTTGTCAAATGTTGATGTCAGGTCTTTTCGAACTTGAAGGTTTCTGAATGCCATTTGATGATGTTTCTTCACTGTTGATATACATATATATATAATGATATGTGTTTTATAATAAATATATGTATTTTTTCATATAATAAATTTTCTTATATTTTACCTCGGTGTTGTGACTCGATAAAAGTCCCATGGGCTATGGATAGTTGTGGTGTATGTACTAAATCGGGACTGAGACACAACTGGTACCCATTTCATACCAGCATCCTTTTGTGTAACAGTGTCAATTTGCTGTCCCCTCAAAATAACTCAACACACAGCCATTAATGTCTAAACTTCTGGCAACAAAGGTGAGAACACCCCTAGTGGCTCACAGCAGGAGTCCGATGCGTCTCCATTCACTGTTTCAGGTCTAATTTCAGCCTGAATTTTGGGCTAAATTTGGACCTGAAACAGACCAAAAGACTCACAGGGCTCCTGTGCAATTCGCACCGGAGCTGCTGCAGAGATGTGTGAACCGGCACCATAGAGAGCCGGTCACAATCTCCTGCTATGCAAATTCAATGCGGGGAAACACCGCATCCAATTTGCATAAATGTGAACTCAGCCTTAGTGAAAATTACCAAATTGGGCCCAATTAGCCATTTGTCCTCCCCGGTGTCATGTGACTCGTTAGCGTTACAAGGTGCGAATGGGGAGCAGGTGTGTTAAATTTGGTGTTATCGCTCTCTCTCATACTGGTCACTGGAAGTTCAACATGGCACCTGGCACCAAAAAACTCTGAGGATCTGAAAATAAGAATTGTTGTTCTTCATAAAGATGGCCTACGCTATAAGAAGATCGCCAGGACCCTGAAACTGAGCTGCAGCATGGTGGCCAAGACCATACAGTGGTTTAACAGGACAGGTTCCAAAGAAGTTGAGTGCACATGCTCAGCTTCAAATCCAGAGGTTGTCTTTGGGAAATAGAAGTATGAGTGCTGCCAGCATTGCTGCAGAGGTTGAAGGGGTGGGGGGGTACACTGCATCAAATTGGTCTACATGGCTGTCATCCCAGAAGGAAGTCTCTTCTAAAGATGATGCACAAGAAGGCCCACAAACAATTTGCTGAAGACAAGCCGACCAAGGACATGGATTACTAGAACCATGTCCTGTAGTCCGATGATACCAAGGCGGCAACCAGGCGAGGAGTACAGAGACAAGTGTGCCTTGCCTATAGTCAAGCATGGTGGTGGAAGTGTCATTGGAACTTTTTATGTCATGCGGTATTTGCGCGGTAATTTTTCCAACGTGATTTTTTTGGGGAAAAAAAACATTTTCATGAATAAAAAACCCAAAGAAAACAGTAATGTTAGCCCATTTTTTTTGTATAATGTGACAGATGATGTTATTCCGAGTAAATAGATACCTCACGTCATGCTTTAAAAAATTGCGCACACTTGTGGAATGGCGCCAAACTTTGGTACATTTTTTACAGGTTACCTGTTTAGAGTTACAGAGGAGGTCTAATGCTAGAATTATTGTTCTCACTCTAACATTTGCGGTGATACCTCACATGTGTGGTTTGGACGTTGTTTCCCTCATGCAGGCACAACTTACGTATGCATGGTGTGCAAGCTTGCGAGGATGGGGCACTTTAATTTTTTTTTTCTTTATTATTGTTTATTTAATTTTTTTTTTTTTTTTTACACTTTCTCTTTAACAAAAATTTTTTTGATCTTTTTTAATCCTATTAGTAAACATCCCTTGTAAAAGGGTTAGTGCCTGACAGGTCCTCTTTATGGAGAGATGTGGGGTCTACAAGACCCCACATTACTCCTCCAGGCTGGAAAGCATCAGATCAAAATTTGCTGTCCCCTCAAAATAACTCAACACACAGCCATTAATGTCTAAACTTCTGGCAACAAAGGTGAGAACACCCCTAGTGGCTCACAGCAGGAGTCCGATGCGTCTCCATTCACTGTTTCAGGTCTAATTTCAGCCTGAATTTTGGGCTAAATTTGGACCTGAAACAGACCAAAAGACTCACAGGGCTCCTGTGCAATTCGCACCGGAGCTGCTGCAGAGATGTGTGAACCGGCATCATAGAGAGCCGGTCACAATCTCCTGCTATGCAAATTCAATGCGGGGAAACACCGCATCCAATTTGCATAAGTGTGAACTCAGCCTTAGTGAAAATTACCAAATTGGGCCCAATTAGCCATTTGCCCTCCCCGGTGTCATGTGACTCGTTAGCGTTACAAGGTGCGAATGGGGAGCAGGTGTGTTAAATTTGGTGTTATCGCTCTCTCTCATACTGGTCACTGGAAGTTCAACATGGCACCTGGCACCAAAAAACTCTGAGGATCTGAAAATAAGAATTGTTGTTCTTCATAAAGATGGCCTACGCTATAAGAAGATCGCCAGGACCCTGAAACTGAGCTGCAGCATGGTGGCCAAGACCATACAGTGGTTTAACAGGACAGGTTCCAAAGAAGTTGAGTGCACATGCTCAGCTTCAAATCCAGAGGTTGTCTTTGGGAAATAGAAGTATGAGTGCTGCCAGCATTGCTGCAGAGGTTGAAGGGGTGGGGGGGTACACTGCATCAAATTGGTCTACATGGCTGTCATCCCAGAAGGAAGTCTCTTCTAAAGATGATGCACAAGAAGGCCCACAAACAATTTGCTGAAGACAAGCCGACCAAGGACATGGATTACTAGAACCATGTCCTGTAGTCCGATGATACCAAGGCGGCAACCAGGCGAGGAGTATAGAGACAAGTGTGCCTTGCCTATAGTCAAGCATGGTGGTGGAAGTGTCATTGGAACTTTTTATGTCATGCGGTATTTGCGCGGTAATTTTTCCAACGTGATTTTTTTGGGGAAAAAAAACATTTTCATGAATAAAAAACCCAAAGAAAACAGTAATGTTAGCCCATTTTTTTTGTATAATGTGACAGATGATGTTATTCCGAGTAAATAGATACCTCACGTCATGCTTTAAAAAATTGCGCACACTTGTGGAATGGCGCCAAACTTTGGTACATTTTTTACAGGTTACCTGTTTAGAGTTACAGAGGAGGTCTAATGCTAGAATTATTGTTCTCACTCTAACATTTGCGGTGATACCTCACATGTGTGGTTTGGACGTTGTTTCCCTCATGCAGGCACAACTTACGTATGCATGGTGTGCAAGCTTGCGAGGATGGGGCACTTTAATTTTTTTTTTCTTTATTATTGTTTATTTAATTTTTTTTTTTATTTTTACACTTTCTCTTTAACAAAAATTTTTTTGATCTTTTTTAATCCTATTAGTAAACATCCCTTCTAAAAGGGTTAGTGCCTGACAGGTCCTCTTTATGGAGAGATGTGGGGTCTACAAGACCCCACATTACTCCTCCAGGCTGGAAAGCATCAGATCAAAATTTTTTTTTAAAATGACGATCTGATGCATTTCTAGCCGGGATCTCGGCTTTGTTTACTTGTGCGGCCCGGACGTGACATCATAACGTCGTACCCGGGCCTCGAAGGATCATAGAGATTGCCGGAGACCAATGATATCTGGATGATCACTGGAGCTTCAGGCATCATTCAGATATCTCCACTGAAATCTAAGGATGTCATATGACGGCCTGCGGTATGGAAGTGGTTAACAGTAACATTAAAATATATTTCTGTGTAGGCAGTGAACTTGTGTTTAAACCCGAACGTGTTTGTCAATACATGATCTGTCTGGAGTTATATCTGTCTAGGCAACATAATATAATGTGACATAATGAGTTTGCTTAAAAACAGAGATGTAAAAAGTTAATTATATATGACATTATGATTGGTTGAATGCATGTTAAAGGAAATATGTCATTTGAACACATACCCCTTATTGGTGGAAAATGGTTGGTAACGCCCATCTTTCATTCATATTTAGCACCCTGTCTGAGCCAGAATAAACAGAACAGTGTATGGTGAATTAACCTAAATAAATGAATGAATGAATAATTTGTATAGCGCTACAAATGCGAACTGAATCGCTTCAAGGCGATTGATCCGTCCTGAGTTGTCCTGCTTCTTAGACGAGGTGAGTCTTGAGTTTTTTTCTGAAGGCTGATGGTTTTCTTCCATGCGGATGTTAGTGGGTAGAGCATTCCATAGCCGTGGTCCTTAGGTTGCAAATCTTCGTTCTCCCTTTGATTTGTACCTGGACTTGGGAATGAGGAGGAGGTTTTGGTTTGTTGATCGTAGGCTGTGATTAGGTGTGTAGTGTTTTATTTTCTGGCATAGGTATTGCGGAGCGTTTCCTTGTGTGCATTTGTGCGTGAGGCAAAGGGTCTTGAACGTGATCCGATTCTTTACGGTTAGCCAGTGTAGGGTCCTCAGGGATGCGGAGATGGATTCCCAGGGTTTTTTTCCAGTTACTAGTCTTGCTGCCGTGTTTTGGATGACTTGTAAGTGAGCAATCTGGTATTTAGGTAGTCCTATGCAGAGGGAGTTTGCGTAGTCGAGTCGGGAATTGATGTTTGTTCCGACTACTGCTGCTTTGTCCTCTTCTGGAATGAACGGGATGAGTCTACGTAGTTGGTGGAGAAGATGGTGAGAGCCGCTGACTACTGAACCTATTTGTGCATCTATCGACATCTCAGCGTCAAACATGGCTCCGAGACTTTTGGCTTTGGTGCTTGGGGAGATGGGCTGTCCAAGGATGGTGGGTGATGTCTATGGGGTCTTGGCTTTTGTATTACGGCTTGCATGGAGGAGCAGAAGCTTTGTTTTGGATCTGTTGAGTTTGAGAGAGCTGGTGGTCATCCAGTCGTCTATAACCTGTGTGGTGTCAATTATTTATATACACTGTTCCCTATGCATAGAAGATTTTGAGTGAGAGCAACAGAATTGGCCAACGATTAGGTATTTATAAATTAGATAATAAAGGTAAATAGTCAGGACTAATGGTAAAAGGTGGAGGTGCACCTTACACCTCCAAGATGACCACTGCCCTGCTAAAAAAAAGCTGAGGGTAAAGGTGATGGACTGGTCAAGCATGTCTCCAGACCTTAACCCTATTGAGCATCTGTGGGGCATCCTCAAACGGAAGATGGAGGAGAGCAAGATCTCTAACATTCACCAGCTCCGTGATGTTGTCATAGAGGAGTGAAAGAGAACTCCAGTGGCAACCTATGAAGCTCTGGTGAACTTCATGCCCAAGAGGATTGGCCCAAGGCAGTGCTGGAAAATAATGGTGGCCACACAAAGTATTGACACTTTGGCCCCAATTTGGACATTTTCACGTTGGGGTGTACTCATTTTGTTACCAGTGGTTTAGACATTAATGGCTGTGTGTTGAATTATTTTGAGGGGACAGCAAATTTACACTGTTTTACAAGCTGTACACTCACTACTTTACATTGTAGCAAAGTGTAATTTCTTCAGTGTTGTCACATGAAAAGATATAATAAAATATTTATAAAAATGTGAGGGTGTACTCACTTTTGTGAGATACTGTAGATATAAAAAACATTATATACACTTTTTTCCCTTTTTTTATAAGTGATCATATATTTTCTGGTCTCAGCTGCATAAGAGCTGTGGGGAGGAGAAACAGAAGTACGCTGATCTTCTCAGTGAATGGCTGTGCAAGAGTGGGGGCATCAGGATAAGTCTGATTAGTGGAGGAGAGCACACAGAGTTCCCAGTATAGAGAACTGACCATAGTGTGTTTTTCTGCTTAGCGTCGTCAGTTTTTAATAGGAAAGCAGAGGGACTGGCAGGTACACCAGGGATTTCATACAAAGGAAGCAATACAAAGAGAGCAGGATACTTTTTCATACAAGCACATGGTACAGCAGGCACATATCAGGAATATAAAATGCTGGGTTTACAAATTCTTTAAATACTTGAGGCCGGGTTTACACTAGCTGTGGCCATGGCTCGCAACAGAGTCCGGGTGCATCCCTGTTCTTTGTTTCAGGTGCGAATCAGGTCTGAATTTTTGCCTGAAGTCAGACCTGAAACAAAGCCAAAAGACGCACAGAACCTTTTCCAGTGCAGACCACGGCTACCCCCGGAGACGTGTGAACTGGCTCCATTGAGAGCCGGTCACAGTCTCCTGTCATGCGAATTGGATGCAGGGAAACCCGCATCCAATTCGTAATAGTGTGAACTCAGCCTTAATGATACTTCTATACCCATCTAGGGATAAACAGCCTAGTATTGCAAAGACTGAAAGAAAAATATACACATATACAAAAAAGGATGCTACTGACGGGTAAGAGGGGCATTTTCTTTAGAAATTCTGAATAACAGCTAAAACATTTTAGCAAATAATGATTTATAAAGCATATCTGAATATTTTATAGGGACATAATAAATGTAAAGTGTATAGGTTTTAAACTCATTTTTAATTTATTATATATACAGAAAAAAGATTATATGACAAAGGATTCCCAAACAACTATAACTCGAGAAATTACAGCAAAAGGAAAGCTGATTTCTCTTAGCTATCAGATCATATATATATATTATGAAGGAGGAGCAGGCTCAGCTGGTATTGGCAGCGGTAACAGTTCCACACAGGTTTGTCCTGCGTTTTTATTCAGCAAGGCAGCAAACACAGTTTGTAGTCAGACAAAAAAAAAAGGAAGATTCATCGCCCAATAACAAAAACATTGCACAGAGCCGGCTTACCCCAAATGTCAGGATGGGGTTCCCAGAACCAATTATTGAGCTCATAGGTGTGCGCAGCCTCTTGCATTAGGGTGTGCACCCCAAAGCTCAAATACATATGCATGTGTATATGTACTGATGGTGTCAGTAGGGCAGTGGATAGTGTCATTTTTTTAAATTTTATTTTTAAAATAATTATTTTATTTTGTAACATTTTTTGGGGGGATGAAGTATCAGTGGTCTAAACAGGGAGGAATATGCACCACACAAGGTGATTAGGGTGTCCCCAGGCACACCTGGCACACCCTGTGCGCACGCCTATGATTGAGCTAGACACAGGACTCGTTCCCCAGCACTGGTATGGTAACACAGTCGGGAAACAGAAAGGAGGCTCCAAAAGGAATACTCCCCACATATGTAAAAAAAAAAAAGTCAATGTTTATTTGGAAAATATTTCAAATTGTAGAAAAAGGTCAAACCTAACCACACCACAATTAAAAACTCTCATGACAATGTTGTCAAAAGCAACAATAAAGTAGAGGTCTGCTGACCATTTTTTTTTTTTTTTTTTTTTTTTTTTTTAGTAATTTAGACACTTTACTAATCACAAAATAATACTCACTGTTTTGGTGCAATATATCAGCCGCTGTCCATTTTCATATCTAAGAAGAAGTTATAAAAACTGATGATGGCCCGTTCCATCTTGCTTGTGAGCGTGTGAAGCCCACAAGCATTGATTTCCTGGATGCGGTGAATGCTGATCTCCCAGCATTCACAGCTCATTCCCGCGCATGCTCAGTGTTTACGGCGCGGCGCCGGAAGTTCCAGGTTGCCATCACAACAGGCGTCGTCGTCGGAAGTTCCCGCCCCGTTATGATGGCAAGCAAACCACGATCTCTCGAGATTTTGCGGCGGCGTTCCGCACTGACTCTTAGGAAGCCTGACACTTAGCTCCCAGGAGACAGTGCGGCGCCGGGGAAAAGCAATAAACACACCTAACCCTGCGGAAGTGATAGACAGGAGGTGCCAGAGTAAACTACGATACTAAAGTAATTACAGCGCTAAAAAAATTTTCTTGGGTCATTTGAACATCTATGCAATGAACTGAAGGGGATAAGATTAAGTCATCAATTTGTGTGAACCTCCGCTTTAAAACAATGACCCGGGTTCACAGCCATTTAACCACACATACTATGGGGTGAGTAGCAATGGGCAGTGATGTAAAGCTCCAACACAGTCCGAAGAATGCACTAGTGTCAAAGGATTGGAAGGGAAGGGCAACCGAGGTGAAGGAACTCCAAGGCTCGTGTGATCCGTGGATGGTGGGGTAACGATATGACAATCAGTTCATACAGCTGCATGGAGTGCTGGATGAGCGATACTGATGACAACCATGTATCAAATCTTAAGTGGCAGTGAGTGAGTCAACAGAGGACAGGCATATAGCAGCGGAATCCAGGGGAGAAAAGATACGCAGCAAGCAGGTAACTGCATACAGCAGGATGTGAACACGCTAGCATAAGTTCAAACACCAAGTGTATTGAGCCGGGAACAGCGTCCGATAAACAGTCTCACCCAAGGTAATGGCGAGTCCGAGTTTCCGCTAGGAGCACTGCTTGCCCCAATGGCCGTGAGGCTTGCTTCGTTCCCTGTCACTGGAGATTCAAGTTGCTGCAGTTGTCAGTACTCAGGGCAGTTGATGCCATCTGGGTGGTCCTCACTCACACCCCCAATTTCCAGAAGCACGATGCAGAGCAGCAGCTGTGCTAGCCACGTGAATGGACTGGAGATACCGGGTCACATGACATGATGCAAACCGTTCTCAATGCAGGAGGGCTTTAAACAAAAAGTTATTTGCATAAAACAAAGTGTCTTCTCAACTGAGCTACTAAGTAAACTTAGATAAGTTCCTGACTAACAGGGTGCTTTTCTAATGGTTCCCCAAAACAAACAAGCAGCACTTCTACCTTCTTTAGTCTTCTGTCAGCACTCAGCCATTTCACCCAGAGAGAGTGGGAGAGAGAGCCCTTAGCATCTGTCAGCTTACATATGCTGTATAAAAGGTTGTGCACAGCTGATAATAATATTAATGAGGTCTAGCTACCAGTTAAGGCAGGAACCTAGGAATGGAGGTTTTATCCCACCAAAAGGTCCAAGCACCAAAATCCTTCAGGCTCCAAGACCCAGAACAAAATGTAGTAAGATTCTGAAAAAACAAAGAAACCTAAGTGACATATACACTCCGAGTCCACATACCTGCCAGCCAATATATATTTAACAGGCTGGGGCTCTGTCACTGTGGAGCGATGCAGTTTATGCCTGGCTCAGCAGTGAAAGGGTGCCAAATCAGGTGTAAAGCCGGCAAGTATGGCTCTTTGTGCCCCAAGCGGTGAGAACACAATAGCTCCATGGGAGGGATTCCCCCATCAACAGTGTGTTGATGGGGGAATCAAGTGATTTTTTTTTCCCCTACAACTTGTGGTTGCAGGAAAGAAAATTACATCTTCTATGGCCTGCTTAAGCCTCGGTGGAGGCAAGTGCATGTGGACCCACAAAAGTCAAGAGGAAGATTGAGGGGCTAAATAGTCCGAATAGCCAGGAGGCAGAGTTATTGTAATCTGTGTGGAGAGAGTCTGTGGGTCTGAGTGTATGTATGTAAGTATGACTTGTATCCTTCGTGATGTTGAACTGCCACATGGGAAACCTGATATAAAAGAACATGCTTTTAAACAAAAGATGGACAAAAAAACCCTTAAATGCAAGTTGGCAAGTTTATTTTATTTTTATGGGCGAGACCATAATGAAAAAAGAACATATTTACGAAACAACTATACATAATTGTTTCATAATTGTGTTTCTCAACCTTTTTTCCCCTTCAAAATTATAGACAATCTCAAAGCACCCCATTCTAAAGCGTAAAGCACTATTCTAATAGTTTTACACAATGCAGCAACATCCACACGTAGGTCACCCAACTTTAGAGGTGATTTATTCTTCCAAGACGAGGATGCTGTGGAGGCGACAGACATCATCCTTATCAACTGATGACATCATTGGTTGTTAGGATGCCAGTGTCTAGAAAGTGGTGATGGTGCATAATGGGCACCCTGGCTGAAAAAAGCCGGTCTAATGCCATCCAGGGTCACTACATGCATGCGCTTGCTTGGATTTAGTTAGACCTAGAATGGCCCGCTGTTATCAGGGCACCCACCTAGGTCACCTTGTGGGTGACCAGGCTCTGCTTATGATGTGTGTCTGTATGAGTCTAGGGGGCAGAGACTGCTGTGAATGTTTTCCAGGAGTGATTCACTGCCATTATATAAAATTAACATTGATAATGGATTATTTGTTAAAAATGTATTCAAATTTAATGAGTAATCAATTTACATTTAGGATCGTTTGAAATAAAGTGAAACATCTGGAAAACTCAGGATTGATATGTATCTTTTGGAAACCTTTTAAAAAAACACACACACACACACACACACACACACACACACACACACACACAACCAACATCAGCCAACAAGCAGAATGGCTTTTTACGTCTTTTTTTATTGAGACACGTGTTGGACAGCAATGTTGTAAAATATAGTTTTAGGTTATTGTGTAGGGTTCCCTAAAAAGAAGACAGAATGTAACAAAGCTTGGTTGGTGTAGTGGAAGAGCCACCCTGTGGTAAAAAGTAAGATTGCAGTAGGATTACAGGTAAACTGACCACCACACAATAATAAATGTTTATCTTTTTTATTCTGTCTGCTTTTCAAACCAAATTAAATAGAAATAAATGTCCACTGCTAATATTTTAAACGTAAATGCATCTAAGGTGACCTTAGATCTTCTCTCATTAATTTAATTAAAATTCCTGTACAGAAAGTAATTTTTATAAAGAG
Organism: Lithobates clamitans; assembly: GCA_037952925.1. Classification (NCBI taxonomy): domain Eukaryota; kingdom Metazoa; phylum Chordata; class Amphibia; order Anura; family Ranidae; genus Lithobates; species Lithobates clamitans. The sequence goes on from JBBGZY010001277.1 coordinate 3,649,712, forward strand.
TTGTACTTTTGATACATTTAGGTGCATATTTTATGTTATATACAGTAACACATGCATTTTTCAGTGAGGTTTCTGGTCTTTTCCAATCATACAAATTTTTTTAGCACATGGGAACCAATTATTCTCAGACTTAGCAGCTCCTGCAAGACCTATGGGATTTTTTTTTAAATAAAAACTGTGAACCCAAAGTGGAACTCCAGTCAAAGGGCTAAAAATACTCAGTTCAAATATATGCATGTCATTTTTTTCAGCAACTCTTGTGTTTTACACACCTTTGCCAAACTGCAAAACCTGGAAAATGGCTCTGCTATTTCCTGGATCATCTCGCTAATTGCATTGAAGTAATGAGGCTCAAGTATTGCCCAGTGAGCAGGCTTGAGGCAGGAGGGGGTCACTGCACAGCAAAAGCAGGAACTAGGCATGTTCCTTCTCTGGCTATGCATTGTGTATGTGTATATATACAGTGCCTTGAAAAAGTATTCATACCCCTTGAAATTTTCCACATTACAACCAAAAACGTAAATATATTTTATAGGGATTTTATGTGATAGACCAACACAAAGTGGCACATAATTGTGAAGTGGAAGAAAATGATGAATGGTTTTCATTTTTTTTTTTTACAAATAAATATGTGAAAAGTGTGGTATACATTTGTATTCAGCCCTCCTGAGTCAATACTTTGTAGAACCACCTTTCACTGCAAATACAGCTGCAAGTCTTTTTGGGTATGTCTCTACCAACTTTGCAGATCTAGAGAGTGACATTTTTGCCCATTCTTCTTTGCAAAATAGCTCAAGCTCTGTCAGATTTAATGGAGAGCATTTGTGAACAGTGAGTCTTGTCACAAATTTTCAATAGGATTTAGGTCTGGACTTTGATTGGGCCATTCTAACACAAGAATATTCTTTGATCTAAACCATTCCATTGTAACTCTGTCTGTATGTTTAGTGTCGTTGTCCTGCTGGAAGGTGAACCTCCACCCCAGTCTCAAGTCTTTTGCAGACTAACAGGTATTCTTTTAAGATTGCCCTGTATTTGGCTCCATCCATCTTCCTATCAACTCTGACCACCTTCACTGTCCCTGCTGAAGAAAAGCATCCTCGCAACATGATGCTGCCACCACCATGTTTCATGGTGGTGATGGTTTCTTCAGGTTCAGATGTACAGTGTTAGTTTTCTATCACACTTAGCGATTTTCTTTTAGGCCAAAAAGTTCAATTTTGGTCTCATCTGACCAGAGCACCTTCTTCCAAATGTTTGCTGTGTCCCCCACATGGCTTCTCACAAACTGGACTTCTTATGGCTTTCTTTCAGGAATGGCTTTCTTTTTGCCACTCTTCCATAAAGGCCAGATTTGTGGAGTGCATGACTAATAGTTGTCCTGTGGACAGATTCTCCCACCTAAGCTGTAGATCCCTGCAGCTCCTCCAGAGTTACCATCAGCTTCTTGGCTGCTTCTGATTAATGCTCTCCTTGCCCGGAATGTCAGTTTAGGTGGATGGCCATGTCTTGGTAGGTTTGCAATTGTGCCATACTCTTTCCATTTTTGGATGACAGATTGAACATTGAGAGATGTTCAAAGCTTGGGATATTTTTTTTTAACCTAACCCTGCTTTAAACTTAGCTCCACAACTTTATCCCTGACCTGTCAGGTGTGTACAATGGCCTTCGTGATGCTGTTTGTTCACTAAGGTTCTCTAACAAACCTCTGAGGGCTTCACAGAACAGCTGTATTTATACTGAGATCAAATTACACACAGGTGGACTCTATTTACTAATTAGGTGACTTCTGAAGGCAATTGGTTCCACTAGTTAGAGGTATCAGAGTAAAGGGGACTGAATACAAATGTACGCCACACTTTTCAGATATTTATTTGTAAAAAATTTGGAAAACCATTTATCATTTTCCTTCCACTTCACAACTATGTGCCACTTTGTGTTGGTCTATCACATAAAATCCCAATAAAATACATTTTCCTTTTTGGTGTTAACATGACAAAATGTAGAAAATGGCATACTTTTTCAAGGCACTGTGTGTGTACACACATATATATATATATACACACATATATATATATATATATATATATATATATATATATATAAATTTTATCATCTTTTAAATTTGTTCCTTAAAGTATATGTACAGCCCAAACTTTTTTTTGGGTTGTTTTTGATTAGAATAGAATGAGTAGAATAGGGTTAAAACTGCTGTCAAGTTTGATTTTTTTTCTTTTTTTTTTTTTTTTTTGCTGTCTGTGTCTCCTTATACTTCCTGTACTGGAAATACAGCAGAAGGTGAGCGTTCCCCTTATTTACAATGTAAGGGGAATTCCCCTCTTAGATAAATATCAATGTAACAGGTGACCCCATTGGAAGATTTACCCCGACTTGCTGTTCTTGTGACAACTGTAAAAATGTGGATTTTCTACCAGTGATAATGGTTAACAGGACAAATAGAGGGGTGAATACACACTGGGGGGGGACACAGATCACAATAAACATTTACCAGGGGTTCTAATCTACCACATCACCACCTAAAACCAATATGAAAAACTTTTTGATGCAAATACATTCAAATTTAGGAGTATACTGCAAAATATACAAACAAAAATTAGTGAAATTATATATGTGATTACCAAGCTGCACATTACAAAACCTTTTTATAGATTCATAGGTTCCAAAAAAATCAAATATTTCAAAACATGGAATTCTTCAACTCAGCAAGAATAGAATGCCTCCATTTTACAATTAACTATCCAGTTATAGTCACTGTATAATGGTTTTCATTTCTCTTGTGGATCTGACCCTATGCATATTTAATTTTCAAAAGCCTCTATGTGCTTTCCCCCACAGAGGTTTAAGGTGTAATATATTACTGCAGGGTTGTTACATTAGATAAAGCACTATGAATCCTATGAGCTTATGACTAGGATTATGACTTCAAAAGTCTTTTTTATCTAGCCCACTATGTTAACAAGGGTCGCTTGATTTTACTCTGGATGGTGAAACACTTAACATCTCCTTGTAATTGAAAGCACACTGTGTCACTATGGCAGATGGATATATCTTACCCGTAGCGGAAGAACTCCTTGAACTCTCTGCACATTCTATGTGCTAACTCGCGCTTCCCACAGGACTGGGGTCCTGTCAGCACCAGCATGGGATAGGGGGTATCCAGATTGGGCAATGTGCTGCAACATAAGAGGTTGGCTTGTCAGTGTGATTTGTAGACATATGTCAAACCTTTACTGAAACTACACATGGAGAGTTTGGGAAGGAGAGTAAATAGGCAACATGTATCTTTTTATATATATATATAGAGAGAGAGAGAGAACATTTGACCTGAGTTTATACAAATATATTTAAAAATAAAATCTGATATATATGTGATGCAATGTTCACAACAGATTGGTGAAATTAAAAACTGACCTGCAGTTGGTCATTGCAGACTATTGTTATAAATAAATAGCTGTAAAAGTTTTGTCATTGCAAAACACTATGTTAAGGTTTAAAGTGGTTGTAAACCTCAGACATGAAATATGAACAAAGCATTTCCCTCCATAGTGTGTATTTGTCTCAATCCAGAGCATGACGTGTCATTTCTGTCTGCTGCCTTATTCCTCTACTATAAGCATGAGATACTTCTGAGAAGTTTTCCTGACACCAAGAGAAAAATGGTGACTAGGAGGGACCTCCAGCAGATTGACAGCCTCAGCATATTACCATATGTACGCCTCATTTAGTCCCAATTCATTCAGTCCCAATTCCTAAATGCCCCCCCCCTCCTTTTGCACAAACTGTGACATTGCTGAAAGCTGAAATTAGTCTGGGCAGGAAGGGGGTGAAAATGCCCAGTAGGCAAGTGGTTAACCACTTGCCGCCTGCCATATAGCAGAATGACGGCGGCAAAGTGGTGTCAATATCCTGACCGGACGTCATATGACGTGATCAGGATATTAAGCCGCATCGCGGCGATCGTTGCTGCGGTGTGTCAGCCTGACACGCCGCAACTCCGATCTAGGTAAAGAGTCTCTGATGGAGACTCTTTACCACGTGATCAGCCGTGTCCAATCATGGCTAATCACGATGTAAATAGGAAGAGCCGGTGATCAGCTTTTCCTCACTCACGTCTGACAGACGCGAGTAGAGGAGAGCCGATCGGCTGCTCTCCTGACAGGGGGGGTCTGTGCTGATTGTTTATCAGCACAGCCCCCCCTCGGATCCCGCCCAGGACCACCATCATGCCGCCCAGGACCACCAGGATGGCCATCCACACTGGACCACCAGGGAAATACTCATTTGTGCCCAGGCAGCTTCCAATCAATGCCCAGGCAGCTGCCAATCAGTGCCCACTCACAATGTCTTCCACTGCCAGTGCCACCAGGGATGCCTATCAGTGCCTCATATCAGTGCTGCGTATCAGTGCCCATCAGCGCCACGTATCAATGCCCATCAGTGCCCATCAGTGCCGCCTATCAGTGCCCAGCAGTGCCACCTATCAGTGCCACCCATAAGAACCCATCTTTGCAGGTTTTCAGTGCCCAGTGTTGCCTATCAGTGCCCATCAATGCCCACCAGTGCCACCTATCAATGCCTATCAGTGCTGCATATCAGTGCCACCCATCAGTGCCGCCCATCAGTGCCCATCATCAGTGCCCGCTCATTTGTGCCACCTCATCATTGCCCGTCAGTGCCGCCTTATCAGTGTCCATCAGTGAAAGAGAAAACGTACTTATTTACAACATTTTATAACAGAAACCAAAGCAAAACTTTTATTTTTTTCAAAATTTTCAGTCTTTTTTTATTTGTTTAGCAAAAAATAAAAAACGCAGAGGTGATCAAATACCACCAAAGGAAAGCTCTATTTGTGGGAACAAAATGATGAAAATTTAGTTTGGGTACAGTGTAGCATGAGCACGCAATTGTCATTCAAAGTGCCACAGCACTGAAAGCTGAAAATTAGCATGGGCAGGAAGGTGTATAAGTGCCCTGTATTGAAGTGGTTAAAGGAAACCCATCATGAGAGAAATATGTAGGCTGCCATTGCTGACCTGTCCTCCTGAGAATGCTTGAAGCCTGATGCTTCGGCTCCAGAGCAACCATAGAGGCATGGATTCCTGACTTAAATTTCTAGATTTAATTTGTTGCATGCTTGTTCTGGGTCAGTGATTAAAAAGTATTGAAACCAGATAGAACCAATCATCTAACATTTTAGGGAAAAAAAACAACAATGTCACCACCAATATTTCTCTCATGATTTAGGTACATTAACAGTAGACACCATTATTAAATCAAAAATATCACATTATAGCATTTCAGATATTACCACTACTGAAATTACCTGTCCAAGATCTTTTGTGGCTGGATCATGCTGTACATAACATTGGCCATATGATCCCGTGCAGCAATTACCTCTGGTGGAGGATCATACTTATTCACTGCTGCCACCTGAGCAATGTCCAGAGAGTAAGACAACATTATTATGGGACAAAACAGGCTACCAAAACATAACTCCTATATGCATGTCTACTTACTGTATGTACTCGAGTATAAGTCAAATTTTTCAGCACATTTTTTTGTGCTGAAAGTGCCCCCCTCGACTTATACTCGAGTCAAGCACTTTTCTGCAGCAAAAAAATTCATTTTCCGAACCGAATTTGGGGCCCCGTATCTCAGGGCCACTTGGTGCTAGAAACCCCAAATTTGGTATGCAAACCCAGTGGACCTGGTACAATAACATATCCAAAGCTGAAGTTCCTAGCACTAAGTGGCCCCGAGATAAGGGGCCCCAAAATCGGTTCGGAAAATGTCATTCTCTGCTGCAGAAAAGTGCTTGACATTTTCTGAACCGATTTTGGGGCCCCATATCTCAGGGCCACTTGGTGCTAGGAACCCCAAATTTGGTGTGCAAACCTAGTGGCACTGATACCATAACATATCCAAAGCTGGGGTTCCTAGCACCAAGTGGCCCTGAGATGCGGGGCCCCAAAACTGGTTCAGAAAATGTCATTCTCTGCTGCAGAAAAGTGCTTGACATTTTCTGAACTGATTTTTGGGGCCCTATATCTCGGGGCTGATTGGTGCTAGAAACCCCAGCTTTGGATATGTTATGGTATCAGTTCAACTGGGTTTGCACACCAAATTTGAGGTTCTTAGCACTAAGTGGCCTCGAGATACGGGGCCCCAAATTCAGTCAACTGTGTCTATCTGCAGCAATGTCATTGGGAGACCCCAAATTTTGGCTGCAGCTAGGGGGCATCTAGGAACCCTTAACTACCGAGTTTGAAGTTCAGGGGACCTATGGCTGCAAATGGGCACAGTGAGGCATGCAAATGGGCACAGTGATGCTGCAAATGGGCATTGTTGACCCTCTTTTCCACTTACAGTAGCTGTGCATTTCTCACCCTCGTCTTATACTCGGGTCAATAAGTTTTTCCCATTTTTTTTGTGGTAAATTAGGGCCTCGACTTATACTCGGAACGACTTATACTCGAGTATATACGGTATATGCCTACCAATTTGTTTCTTCAAACATAATACATGTTTCAAGTCTTTAATCTCACAAGAAATCAAACTGTGTTTGCCCAGTACTAGGTCTCCTTCCCAGCCTGTGCGGGGACTTTCTTTCTTCTACACTGCAGATCTCTGGAGGGGCACATAGAAAACAATTGTTTTCCATGTACCCAGCTCATATCACAATGCAGTGCTATGTTTTGTACACTTCCAATTAAGTTAAAAATGAAGTTAAAAAAAATGTAAACATGTGAACAGTGCATTGCTCAGCCCCCTTGCTGCATGGCAAACCTAACAGCAGATCGTACATGTGAATAGGCCCTTAATGCAGCTCATGTCTCCATACCCCTCTTACCAGTTAAAAGCATCTTCATTACCTGTTCTATTAGGTATCAGTGGGACTTCAAAAGATACCTTGGTTTCTTTTACATATGATAGCTAGGAACAGAACAGCTGGCAGAAAATCACATGGATTTTACCATATTTATTTATTTATATAAGACTACTGAGATTTTTGCAGTTGCTTTCCTGCATTCATGGCATTGTCCCTTACGCCACTTTCATTTTTGTTCAATATTGAAGAGAATCTGGTTTTATTTTATTTTTTTCATTTATTAAAAAACCCATTTTCATAACACCTTCATTTGGGTCACACACCCCAAAGGGGTATGGATACTCCTGGTTAAGACCCCTGTGTTAGGAAATCCTTTTTGACATGGTTTCTAGTTTTGTGGTGGTGTGGGTACTGCACAAGGCATTTGATTGTACCAAGATGTCCCCGAGATACAACAGAATAACCATATCACCCCATAAATGTATCTGCAGCATAAAGCTCCAGCCATCACCTCAGTACCAAAAAAGGATTTCAACTTAGAGCTTAGATCTTACAAATCAACTCCATACTAACCACTGTGACCTAACTAGAGGTCGACCGATATGGGTTTTTCTCTGGCCGATGCCGATATTTACAAATCGCGGTGGCCGATGGCTGATATGTGATGCCGATTTTTTTGGGCCGATATATTAGGCCGATTTTTTTTTTTTTTTTACCTTCATCTCATAAAATCTAAAAGTTAGACCCCTTTCACACTGGGGCGTTTTTCAGGCGCTTTTGGGCTAAAATTAGCGCCTGTAAAGTGCCTGTCAAACGGCTCCCCTGCAGTCTCAGTGTGATATCCCGAGTGCTTTCACACTGAGGCGATGCGCTGGCAGGATGTTAAAAAAAGTCCTGCAAGCAGCATCTTTGGAGCCGTGTATACCACCACTCCTGCACATTGAAATAAAGGCGCTTCAGGGGCGCATTTTACCCCTTCCTCGGCCGCTAGCTGGGTTATAAGTGCCCCGCTAGCAGCCGAATAGCGATGCTAAAACGATGGTAAAGAGCCGCTAAAACTTGCAGCGTTTTACCGTCAACGCATGCCCGCTCCAGTGTGAAAGCAACCTTCAGTGATACGGAAATTTTTTTACATTTAAACATTTATTAAACAAAACAAACCTCCAATCAGTTCACTTGTATGTAGAATTTAGATTAAAAAAAATATAAAAAAACACCTCTCTTAAATATTAAATACACAAAAACAGGTAATCAAAACTTCTGGATGAAAAAAAAAATGGGCTAACTTTACTGCTTAGTTTTTTTTTAAAATTTATTAGTGTATTTTTTTTTTAAAAATTGCATTTGAAAGACTGCTGCGCAAATACCGCGTGACATAAAATATTGCAACAACCGCTATTTTATTCCCTAGGGTCTCTGCTAAAAAATATATATATAATGTTTGGGGGTTCTAAGTGATTTTCTAGCAGAAAATACAGGATTTTTACTTGTAAGCAACAAATGTCAGAAAAGATTTAGTCTTTAAATGGTTAAACTGAGAGCTTCTACACAGCTTAGTTCATTCATAATTGTAAACATTGTATCCTTCAGGTTCTTTTTATCAGATTTGGCAGGCTGCCCAGAGAGGGGGAGAAGTCGCTTCACACAGGCAACTTGCACTGACTTCTATTATTACAGAAGTCTTTTACAAGTCGCGCTGAAGCTATATCGGCTTTTTTTATCAGCACAATCGGCCGATGCCGATTAAGTAAAAAACACCAAATATCGGCCGATATATCGGCCGGCCGATATATCAGTCGACCTCTAGACCTAACTACCATTACTAGTCTTTCCTGCTGAATATACACACATTGCTTGAATAAATAAAGCTCTGTGCCTTTTTTTAACCCTTCCATCCCAGCCCCAACGTTTCATTATTTGGGCTAATATGCCCGATGTTTACGTGCCAACAGTGATTGGCTAATTATTACTAGAGACTAAGAGCTGTTTCTTTGACAGCTTGGTTTCTGTGCTAGGAGCGCACAGTGAGGGTGTCCTCAGCACAGAAACATCTGTCACCTACGGACACATACGTTCAGTGTGTTGGCATTAAAGCCCACCTTCTTTGCCGATGCACAAATGCGTTAAGTGGATGACAAGAAGTTAAGTTTTTCATCTAAACAAATGTAAATGCTTACTATTGTTTCTGGGACCTACTACGGGTACAAACAACAATTAATATACCATATATACTCGAGTATAAGTCGATCCGAGTATAAGTCGAGGCTCTAATTTACCACAAAAAAATGGGAAAAACGTATTGACCCGAGTATAAGATGGGGGTGAGAAATGCAGCAGCTACTGTAGGTGGAAAAAGAGGGTCAACAATGCCCATCTGCAGCTGTATACCTCCCTGTGTCCTGTGCATGTGTCATGTGTCTGTGTATATGTGCATGTGTCATGTGTCCTGTGTATATGTGCATGTGTCATGTGTCTGTGTATATGTGCATGTGTCATGTGTCCTGTGTATATGTGCATGTGTCATGTGTCCTGTGTATATGTGCATGTGTCCTGTGTATATGTGCATGTGTCCTGTGTATATGTGAATGTGTCCTGTGTATATGTGAATGTGTCCTGTGTCCTGTGTATATGTGCATGTGTCATGTGTCCTGTGTATATGTCATGTACCTGTGTCCTGTGTATATGTGCATGTGTCACATACCTGTGTCCTGTGTATATGTGCATGTGTCATGTGTATATGTACCTGTGTCATGTACCTGTGTCCTGTGTATATGTGCATGTGTCATGTACCTGTGTCCTGTGTATGTATGCATGTGTCATGTGTATATGTACCTGTGTGCATGTGTCTGTGTGCATCCTACCTGTGTTCTGTGCATCCTCCGTGTGCCGCTCTGCACCGATCAGCATGTGCGACGGCCATTCACTGTTCAAAAGCTGCGCCTCCTCCCTGTCCATGATAGGCAGGAAACTCCATTTCCCAGCAGTCAGCGGTCAGCCTATCACGGACATTCTCTCATCCTCATACCACGGACGAGGATGAGAGAATGTCCATGATAGACTGTACACTGACTGCCTATCACAGACGAGGAGGCGCGACTTTTGAATAGTGAGAGGCTGCCGAGTGCTATGTAGCACACGCTGGCCGGCGTCTGCCTGCATGACACGCTGATCATGTAGGCAGACGGCGGTGACTCGAGTATAAGTCAAGGGGGGCACTTTCAGCCCCAAAAAAGAGGCTGAAAATTTAAACTTATACTCGAGTATATACGGTATACATATGCAGTATAGCTGCAATTGTTAGGAGCAGGAGAATTTATTATGGTTTGTTCTTTGGTGGTAAGTTATAATAGCAAGAAATATATAGCCAAGTTTAAAAAAAAAAAAAAAAATACATATATACACACACACATACACACACCAGTGGTTCTCAACTCCTGTCCTCAGGACCCACTAACAGGCCAGATTTTAAGTATTACCTTGGAGAGATGCAGACTAGAATATTGCAATCATTGAGCAGTGGGTTCTGAGGATAGGAGTTGAGAACCACTGATACACACACACACACACACACACACATCCATATATATTTGGACACAGGCACAATTTTAGTTTCAGGTATTAACCAAAATATATTCAAACTATAGTTATATAAAGGATATGGGCTAAAAGTGCACACTCTCAGGTTTAATTTGAGGGTATGTACATCCAAATCAGAGGAAGGGTTTAGGAATTACAGAATTTCATGACCAGTTGTGAGCTACTCCTTCCTTATTTCTTCAACAATTAAGCAGGTAAAAGGTCTGGAGTTGATTCTAAGTGTGGTATTTGCATTTGGAATCTATTGCTGTGAACCTACATCATGCATTCAAAGGAGAAGAAGAATGCACTGGTAAGCTTAGTAACATAAAAAGGCTGGAGGTCCACATAAGACAACAGTGGTGGATGATCGCAGGATCCTCTCTATGGTAAAGAAAAACGCATTCACAACATCCAGACGAGTGAAGGACACTCTCCAGGAGGTGGGCGTATCATTGTCAAAGTCTACAATCAAAAGAAGACTTCACAAGGTGCAAACTATTCATAAGCCTGAAGAATAGAAAAGCTAGATTAGACTTTGCCAAAAAAATCGAAAAAAGCCAGACCAGTCCTGGAAAAGCATTCTTTGGACGGATAAAACTAAGATTAATCTGCACTAGAATGACAGGAAGAAAGAAGTGTGGCGGAGGCTTGGAACAGCTCATGATAAAAAGCACATAACGACATCTGTAAAACATGGTGGAGGCAGTGTGATGGCGTGGGCATGCATGGATTCCAGTGGCACGGGGTCATTGGTGTTTATTGATGATGTGACAGAAAACAGAAGCAGCCGGATGAATTTTGCAGTGTTTAGAAATATATGGTCAGCCCAGATTCAGCCAAATGCAGCAAAGTTGATTGGAAGGCGACTGAAGAAGTCACGCCCATTGACGTAAGGCGTATAGGGGGAGCAGCTATTTTGATGACGTCATCCCGCGGCCATCTCGTTTACACTGAATTTTTTTTGTCCGGATAGCCCGCACTGGTTAAGTGCTATGATTGTGAGTAGTTTGCATTTTGTTTTAGTGGACGCAATACAATTTTAAACAAAGAGCACCAGATCTCGTATTTTGTTCCTCTATGCACCAGATATCCCTTTGGGAGACTGGAGGTGGAGTGAACCATCAAGAAGTGGGAGATATAGAGGAGTAGAACGCAAGCAGGATGCCAGAGCGATCTCTTGATTACCCTGTAAAGGGACCTGCTGATTCTGATCCACTGGTAAAACAGGGGTCAGAATGTGAGGTGAGCGGCCAGAGCACACTGGTGGAGGGGAGCACTTGCACTTTTGAATTTGGCACCGCATACCGCTCATTTTGAAATACTAACCAAAAAAAAAAAATACTTACCTTAGAATGAATCCCCCGCATCGCATCTCGGTCAACACCGAGGGAGCTGACATTTTACCCTCAGCGTTTCTTCCGGGTTTACAGCTCCGGCACTGTGAGTGTCCGAAAACCGCAATAGCGTCACTCCCTCGCGCATGCACGGGAGTCCTCCGTTCCGGCCAGTTTGGGCATGATACACCGGACCTTTGCCAGACCTTCACTGCGCATGCGCCGCTGACGTCAGCGGTTGCATGCAGGGTGAATATCTCCTAAACCATGTAGGTTTAGGAGATATTCATTTTACCTACAGGTAAGCCTTATTATAGGCTAACCTGTAGGTAAAAATGTTAAAAAAAGGGGTATACAACCACTTTATAATTTGTTTTACTTTCGTTATGAAGGGCTTGATCATATTGTTCAGTTAAAGTGATTGTAAACAATCACCTTGTAAAACAACCCATTCAGCTTAAAATAGAAATGAAAGGCAAAACATTTTTGTATAGATATTAAAAAAATCTGTGGTGTCAGGACTGATCATTGGGGAGAGCAGACTGAGTTCCCAGCAGCACAGCTAGAGAACTGACCAAGGTGAGCCCTCCTTCTTAGTGTGGTCAGTTTCTAATACGAAAGTGGAGGGACTGGCAGGAGCACCAGGGATTTTACATAAAGGACGCAATACAAAGAGAACAGGATACTTTTTCGTACAAGCACGTGGTACAGCAGACACGTATCAGGAATGTGAAATGTTGGGGTAACAAACGCTTTAAAAGTTCTAGAGGCTAAACATTTGTGTACCACAATCACAAACATGTTGTGTAAAAAAAAACAAAAAAAACAAACCAGGGTATTCATAAACATATTGGCTATTGCAATACATTTTTTTTTTAATTTGTAGAGCTACGAATGACATTCACTAGATAAACTCTGTACCAAGAGGTCTCACAGTGCCAAACATGTAATTCCCCAAGGATCACCTATATTCCCTTGACGAGTCACCAGTGTAATTACTTGGCAACACTGATTGCTTTTGGGAAGTCAGGTGGAAAGCAGGTGCTAAGATAAATACCTTCTCCTCAACTTTGATCTTTTTCATATCCAATTCGGTTAATCTTTGCAGCATAAACAGCACTGACAGCCAGTATTCATCTTGTTCCTGGAACAGACACGCAAAGATACTTCATGATAAATCAAATACTTTAATACAGATAAGGGATATAAATTATAAACTCATACAAGAAATCAAACATGTTCAGTAGTGCACAAAGTAAAAAATAATGTATAGCAACACATAAAGATATTAATCATGAGAGACTTTTTTTTTATCAAGCTCAGAGACGATTTGCTTGCAACAACTATGTACTTATAATTTTAGCATTTTGTTACAAATGGGTGTACACTGTGGGACTGTTATGAAGAATCATCTCTGCCAGATTTCCCCAATACATCTACATGTTTTCCTTATGTCTGGCCCTGGAAGCCTGGAGCTCTTAGTTCCTGGCACTGGGGTTCTGGCACAAAAAAACAAGCACATAATGAAGCTCCCCAAGACATCCAAAAACATTGGCACATTTATAAAGCATTGCACTATGCATTACACATATGCATTATGCTTTGCTTGCTGAGGAAGTGAAGCTATATTCATTTTTAACAAATAGTTAAAACAAATTGATGAAAGAAGTGGAACCCAATTACAAGATCTTTCAAAGTCAAGTAACAAAGTGCTCATTCACAGTAGCAGTTGGGGTGGGGTGGGGGGGTGCTAAAACGCAGCGATTGAGCCACACTTTTACCACACATAACCACTACCCCCCCCTTTAGCTGCCGAGGCAGTAGCTGGGGGTGTACATATGCCATGGCTGCAGCAGGAAATGTACCTGTCAAACGCGACCCATTCAAGTGAATGGGGCTGCTCATGGGGTTAAAAGGGGTTAAAGCAGGCGGTGAGGAAGGGAAGGGGATACAACACCTCCTCGGTGCGTGTCAAATGCTCTCTGAAGAACGATCTAGACATGGATGGGAAAAAGATTTTCGCTTAATCATGCTGCTACGCTGTATACAGCTAGGGCAGGGATATGATTGGGGGAGTACAGTTTATGACAGATTAGCCAAGTCAGATCAATATTGTCCACCTGCACCATCAATAACTTTCCCTTTTCCGTTAGTACCAATATAAAATAAACCCTTAACTCCTAAAGCTGAACTCCGGACAATATATATTTTTTTTTCCCGTGCAGTGAGGCTGTACCCACAATGCATGGTTCACCTGCTTGTTTTTGTCTAGGCCAGGATTGGACAGCCAAGATATACTCCCTTAATCCTTCAATCCTCCCAGTGCAAGACCAGTCCTTTGTGCGGTGGACAGTTCCGGACTTCATGACGCCCATAGTCCAGCTCTGGATAGGAGGGCGTCAAGTACAGTCCACCGTTGGACGTGGAAGACTGTCGTTTTCTGTTTTCTATCAAAGGATAGGTTCTGTGTGCACCCCTAGAGACAAACAAGCAGCAGAAAAAAAATTGCATGGAGTTGGGCTTTACCATTTAACCTGACCCTAAAAACTTTTCACTTATCCTAACTCTTAACCACCCCACTTCCTAAATCCTCACTAACAGTTAAATCCCAACACCAGGAATTAAAAAAAAAAATCCACCCCTGCAGTGGTGTTTCCCCTGCACTGAAGGGGTTAAATGCTTACTGTATCTAGGGGTTAAAAGTACAGGTTGTAGTACTTGGCTTACACCCCCCACTCTGGTCTTAAGCTCTGGTCTGTGGGCCTCTGCATTACCACGTACAATACAGGGACAATAACCCTATATTTTATACTGAAAAGGCTGGCGTGTGACCAAAATCGGTTGCAGTTTCCAGAGCAGGTTACTGGAGACTAGCCAAACACCCCCTGGTTCAGTTCGCACCAGAACATGCGAACAGGCAAAAAATTAGTACGAACACTTGAATACCATTAACCACTTCAGCCCTGGAAGGATTTGCCCCCTTCCTGACCAGAGCACTTTTTGCAACGTTACACTAAAACAGAATTGACGTCCTTTTTTTCCCACAAATAGAGCTTTCTTTTGGTGGTATTTGATCACCTCTGTGCTTTTATTTTTTTTGCATTATAAACAAAAAAAGAGCGACATTTTTAAAAAAAAAGCAATAATTTTTACTTTTTGCTATTATAAATATCCCCCCAAAAAATATATATAAAACATTTTTTTTCCTTAGTTTAGGCAGATATGTATTATGTATTCTTCTACATATTTTTGGTAAAAAAAAAAAAAAAAAAAATCGCAATAAGCGTATATTGATTGTGTGCGCAAAAGTTATAGTGTCTACAAAATAGGGGATAGATTTATGGCATTTTTATTATTATTACTTTTTTATTAGTAATGGCGGCGATCTGCGATTTTTATTGTGACTGCGACATTGCAGCGGACACATCAGACACTTTTGACACCATTTTGGGATCATTGTCATTTATACAGCGATCAGTACAGTAAAAATGAAATATTCCTTTAAATATCGTGCCTGGGGGGTGTGCTTAGTATGCCTGTAAAGTAGCACATTTTTCCCGTGTTTATAAAAGTGCCACACCAAAATTTCTAAGGCTGCTTTCACACTGGGGCGGTAGGGGGCGTCGGCGGTAAAACAGCGCTATTTTTAGCGCTGTTTTACCGCGGTATTCGGCCCGCGCTGGTGGCCGAAAAAGGGTTAAAACCACTCGTATAGCGCGGCTTTCAATGATTTCAATGGGCAGGAGTGGTTTAGGAGTGGTGAATACACCGCTCCTTCACCACTCCAAAGATGCGGCTTGCAGGAGATTTTTTCTTCTCCTGCCAGCGCACCGCTTCAGTGTGAAAGCCCTCGGGCTTTCACACTGAACAAACAGCAGCGGCTGTTTTGGGTCGGTTTACAGGCGGTATTTTTAGCACAATAACGCCTGCAAACCGCCCCAGTGTGAAAGGGGTCTAAAGGAAAAAAAGTAATTTAAAACTTCTTGCGGCTGCTATGTATTGTCGGGTCCCGGCAATATAGATAAAAATCATTGACAAAGATGGCATGGGTCCCCCCCGACCCTCCAGTCCATTACCAGGCCCTTTGGGTCTGGTATGGATATTAAGGGGAACCCCACACCCGAATAAAAAAAATGTGTGGGGGTCCCCCCAAAATCCATACCAGGCCCTTCAGGTCTGGTTTGGATTTTAAGGGGAACCCTGTGGCAAAATGTAAAAAAAAAAAATGGCGTAGGGGTCCCCCCAAAATCAATACCAGACCCTTATCCGAGCACGCAACCTGGCAGGCTGCAGGAAATGGGGGGGGGGGACGAGAGAGCGCCCCCCTCCTGAACCGTACCAGGCCACATGCCCTCAACATGGGAGGATGCTTTGGGGTTCCCCCAAAACACCTTGTCTCCATGTTGATGGGGACAAGGGCCTCATCCCCACAACCCTTGCCCGGTGGTTGTGGGGGTCTGCGGGCATGGGGCTTATTGGAATCTGGAAGCCCCCCTTTAACAAGGGGACCCCCAGATCTCAGCCCACCCGTGTGAATTGATAATGGGGTACAAGTACCCCTACCATTTCACAAAAAAAGTGTCAATAATGTTAAAAAGACAAGTCCTTTATTAATGTCTTCTTCTTTCCCCGCTTCTTCTGGCCTTCCTTCGGTTTTCTTCTTCCTCCATCCTGTTCTTCCCCCGCTTCTTCCTCTATCTTCCTCCGGTCTTCTCCTCTGGCATCTTCCTCCGGTCTTCTCCTCTGGCATCTTCCTCCGGGTTCTTCTTCCCCGCTTCTTCCTCCGCTCTCTCGTCCCCCCTCTTTTCCTGCTGCCTGCCAGGTTGCGTGCTCAGGACCCCCCACGCCATTTTATTCTAAATTTTGGCACGTGCTCGGATAAGGGTCTGGCATTGATTTTTTGGGGGGGGGGCTTTTTTTTTTTTTTTACATTTTGCCACAGGGTTATTCATACCAGACCCAAGGGGCCTGGTAATGGACCATGGGGGAATCCCATGCCGTTTTTATCAATGAACATTTATGTGTATTGCCGGGACAGACAATTCATTATAGCCACGAGTACTTTTAAATGACTTTTTTCCTTTAGAAATGTTATTTTGCTCTTGGACTGTTCTAAACACGGGAAACATGCACCAGTTTACAGGCATACTATAGATACCCCCCATGTACGAAATTTAAAGGAATATTTCACTTTTATTGTTTCACTTTAAGCATTATTAAAATCACTGCTCCTGAAAAAACGGCCATTTTTAAAACTTTTTTTTGCATTGATACATGTCCCCTGGGGCAGGACCCAGGTCCCCAAACACTTTTTATGACAATACCATGCATATAAGCCTTTAAAATTATCACTTTTGATTTCTCCCATAGACTTTTAAAGGGTGTTCCGCGACTTTCAAATTTGCAGCGAACACCCTAAATTGTTTGCTATTCGGCAAACTGCGAACAGCCAATGTTCGAGTCGAACTCATGTTCAACCTGAACATAAAGCTCATCCCTAGCCATCATATAAAGGTTGTTTTGAAACATAAACACAACAGTCTTTGAATAGACGGTGAAAACACATTGTGTGACTAGAAGTGAGATTCCACGTGACATCAATGTTGAGGTGAAGAGACAAACAATAGAACCACCACCGGTTAGTGAGGAGGCTTACCGGAGTGAGAAGACTCAAATGGGCATATGCTCAGTGAGTCAACAAGGCTTATGGTGCAACCACCAAAATATGGGACCTCCACATCTGAGCTCCAATGACTGCGGTCAGTGCACAGTGTACATTAGTTTGTATATACATGAATAACTTGCATATAAGCCTTTAAAAATTAGCACTTTTGGTTTTTCATGTTAGTGTCCCATAGACTTTAACAGCGTTTTGGGGCTTTCGAAATTGCCGCAAACGCCGCATATTGTTCGCTGAACATTTCGAGTTGAACATAGGCCTCATCCCTACTGGAGACCTGTCACAATGCTCGGGGGGGGGGGGCTGCTGGACTAAGGAATAACTCAAATATTTACACCTTATTTACAGTATCTCACAAAAGTGAGTACACCCTCACATTTTTGTAAATATTTTATTATATCTTTTCATGTGACAACACTGAAGAAATTACACTTTGCTACAAATGTAAAGTAGTGTGTGTACAGCTTGTATAACAGTGTAAAGTTGCTGTCCCCTCAAAATAACTCAACACACAGCCACTAATTTCTAAACCGCTGGCAACAAAAGTGAGTACACCCCTAAGTGAAAATGGCCAATTTGGGCCCAATTAGCCATTTTCCCTACCTGGTGTCATGTGACCCGTTAGTGTTATAAGGTCTCAGGTGTGAATGAAGAGCAGGTGTGTTAAATTTGGTGTTATTGCTCTCACTCTCTCATACTGGTCACTGGAAGTTCAACATGGCACCTCATGGCAAAGAACTCTCTGAGGATCTGAAAAAAAGAATTGTTGCTCTACATAAAGATGGCCTAGGCTATAAGATGATTGCCAAGACCCTGAAATTGAGCTGCAGCATGGTGGCCAAGACCATACAGTGGTTTAACAGGACAGGTTCCACTCAGAACAGGCCTCGCCATGGTCGACCAAGCGTGTCAAGCGTGTGTGGCGGCTACCAGGTGAGGAGTACAAAGACAAGTGTGTCTTGCCTATAGTCAAGCATGGTGGTGGGAGTGTCATGGTCTGGGGCTGCATGAGTGCTGCTGGCACTGGGGAGCTACAGTTCATTGAGGGAACCATGAATGCCAACATGTACTGTGACATACTGAAGCAGAGCATGATCCCCCTCCCTACAGAGACTGGGCCGCAGGGCAGTTTTCCAACACGATAATGACCCCAAACACCAAGACGACCACTGCCTTGCTAAAGAAGCTGAAGTTAAAGGTGATGGACTGGCCAAGCATGTCTCCAGACCTAAACCTTATCAAGCACCTGTGGAGCATCCTCAAACGGAAGGTGGAGGAGCGCAAGGTCTCTAACATCTACCAGCTCCATGATGTCGTCATGAAGGAGTAGAAGAGGACACCAGTGGCAACCTGTGAAGCTCTGGTGAACGCCATGCCCAAGAGGGTTAAGGCAGTGCTGGAAAAGAATGGTGAGCCACACAAAATATTGACAATTTGGCCCAATTTGGACATTTTTCCCCCTATCCAGCCCAGCACTCCAGTGAGCCCTGTGAGGGGCAGAGTACAAAGAGGTGACTGATAGTCACCGTTCTCCTCTCTGAGCAAACCGAGAACAGATTGATCAGCGTTCATGTAGCTGCATAGTTCTCAGTTTTAGAGTTGACGTAGGACAGCTACAGCATCACACTAATACTGCCAGGTGGAGGAGAGTATGTGTGTATGTTTTTTCAAATCCCACACTTCTCCTTGGTTCACACTGTCACAGGTAGCTGTGGGTGTGGAAATCACACCTGTTCTCGCACCCATAACCACCCGCATTCAAAACATGCAGGGCTGCCATTCATTCTTAATGGCGTCCCCACGCATTAAAAAAATGCACCGCGTTTGTAGGTGTGGGAACTGGGGGGAAATCACATGGTGCAAAAGCACCTTGCGATTTCCCACCCACTGCTTTTTTCAAAATGGTGCAGGAACCTTTTTCCTGCATTAAATACAGGCACAGCAGCCCATTCAAATGAATAAGCTGCTGTGCCCACACAAATGCTGCCCTCAGACCCACAATAATGTTAACCAGTCCTTAAAGGCTAGGTTCACCTTTAACCCCGTCATGACAACGTTAAAAAAACAAACGCCTGAACATGGTTTTGCAACTTTGAAATGTGTTAGTAAAAACGGTAAATATCAGGTCACTATTACTTAGCGTATCCAGGTGGATTGTACCTTGTGTTTTTTTTTTTTTAGGACAAACTGGGCTTTCATTTGGTGGTAAATGTTACTGGATAGCTCCTGATTTTTTTTTAATTAACAAAGGAAAATGGGCACAAAATAGTAAAAATATATATTTTTTTCAAATTTAGCTGTATATTTCTTGCTATTACCATATCCTACCACCAAAGGACAACCTGAAATAAATTCTTCTGCTCCTAACAATCTTTGCAATATCAGATATGTGGATGTTATTTGTTGTTTGTACCTGTATTGGGGCCCAGAAACAATAGTGCACATTTTGCTTTTTTTTTTTTTTTTTAATTCTACCTATAACACTAATACTAATTTTAAAAAATGTTTTTAGGCAGAGGAACGAAAAAATTTGCAGAGCTGTGCTGTGAATAGACCAGCTCTCTGCTTATCTATTTATAGCACTCTCCCTGACACAAATGTTCAGCTGCTTTTATCTCCTGTTTCGGAGAACTTGTCAGAAGTTATCATGCTGATAACAGAGGAACGGATCAGCAGAAAGACACAGGGCTTTGGAGAGAGATAAGTAAACACTACAGATATACTGTATATGCCCAGGTCAGATATTATTATTCAGCTTTAAATCCACTGCACTGAGAGCTACAGTGCGATACCCTCATAGTGCCTACACCAAAAAGTAAGAGAACCAAGAAAACAATATTATTCCATGAACCTCAACATTTCCATTACTGAAGTAGTTAAAAGCAATACTAGGAAAGAGAGCTGCATGGTCCATATTCATCATTCTCTGTCTATTTATAATAACAAAAAGATGTGTTTTTTTTTGTTTGTTTTTTAATAAAAGAAAGAGACTGTGGTGTGTGACTTAAAGGGTGGTTCACAATAGGAGTCGCACAGAGTTCCTGTGCGATTCACATGCAGTTTATTGCGGTGTGGTTTGAGCTCATGCTTTCTTAATGGGCAGAAATCGCACTGCAACGCACCAAAAAACACATTGCAACCGGATCACATGGTACTTGGTATCATGCGATCCAGTATAGGCAAACTTATCGCATTTGCAACCTACATTTGGGGTGTGGTTAACATGGACACCCATTGCAGATCAAAACTGCATTGAGTTTTAAACATGGTGTGGCTAATGTTCATTGAACATGGGTTTCCCACACCGCGTTCTGGTGTGAACGGGGCTCTAAACCCAGAGTTTCGGAAACCAGTCCCCATGGACCACAAACAGGTCCTGTTTTCTCTCCATAAAGCCACAAGTGAAAATGGATTATAGTGCTTTATAGTGCTAAACTCTGATTGGAACAGGAAGTCCAACTGAGTCAGTCTCTGCAGTAGGGGCAATAAGTCAGGAAGACAAATGAGACCTGCCTAGCATGGCACTGCTTTTTAGACCTCCGTGCAGTCATATTCCCAGTGTATTTTAAGTTAGAGAGCATGGCTACTGCTGCTCACAAGCAGAACTGCATTCTATGTAGCTCTCTTAAAAACAAAAATCTTAGAAACTGTCAGATTGGATAACTGATGTTAATCTATTGCTTAAGTCTATTGCTTCAGTCAGGTTAGGACTCTCTGTTCACACTAGTGCAGATTTCAGATGCAACTTCAAATTGCATAGAATCACATCACAATGGAAATCACGTTATTTTTGATGGTGCCCATTCATATCAATGCAACAAGACTGCGATGCAGTTTTCAAAAGGTCCCTGCACTACTTTGGTGCGGCTACAACGCCATTTTGGCCCCATAGACTTCAATAGGGTGGCACAAAAAACACATTTACATGAGTTTTTGACACTACTGTTTTGACTCATCCCTGTCATCCCTGCTGTCAGCCAGCAGGGATGAGTTATCACCGATGACATCATCATCAGCAATAGCATCATCCTCATAACCAATGACATCATCATTGAAGACATAATTAAAGACATCATCACTGGTGACATCATCAACACCGATGACATCATTATCACCACCAATGACACCATCATCATCGATTACATCATTGATGACATCATAATCAACATAATTACACAATCATCATTAATTACCATTATCACCAATGCCATCATCATCATCGCCATAGATGGAAACACTATCCACGATGGCATCACCATGATCGATGGCATCACCATTATATATGACATCATTATTGATGACATTGTCGATGATGACATCAAAGACATCGTCGATGACATCATCATCATGTCATGATGATAACCAAGCACACACCTATTTTCAAGAATACCTGTGATAGGTGTAGTAGTAGTCTTCAAATTTGTAATGTGCTCCCCTTTATTAAGTTTATACATATTTTATAAATAATCCTTACTATTATATTAATTTGCAGAATTTCCTATACATCTGTCATGAGAAGGTCTACCCGTTGGTGGCGCTATCGGTCTCTTGGATCGCAGTACCAGTGTCCATCAGCAGGTGTCTGCCAACACTTAGGACCTGCAGTAAGAGGTCTTTCCTGCTGGTGGCACTGTTGCATCCTCGGGCCGTAGTACCGGCGTCAACCAGCGGGTGCACTCTGGCAGTGTGGAACAGACAACACTCCCTGCGCTCAGGTGTGACGTGAAGCCAATTAGTCAGCCATATATACCCGGCAAGCCCTCACTTGCTCGCCTTGGTATCTCTCTCTCTCTCTCCCTGCGTTCTGACCTTGCTGCCTGTTTGACCTTGTGCCTGCTATCTGCCTTGTCCTGATCTGATCCAATCCCTATCCTGAGGCCTTCCTAGTCCTGTCCCTTCTGTTCCTGGCTCCCTTGGATCCCTGCCCTGAACCCCATCCATCCATCCTCTCCTTGTCCTGTTCAGGTTCCCGTCCTTACCCTTCTGCTGACTTCCCTATGTATGACCTTGGCTTGGCTTGTTTACGATTACGGTATCTCCCTTTACTTATATATATATATTGTTGTTTGTAGTGGGTTGTTGTGTGGGTTTTTGCACTGTTTGTTCCTTTCACTTATCACTTGTTAATAAACACCATTTCACTTACATGTGTTTCTGGTCTCCTCTGTGCAGTCCACACAGTCTGGTCTACTAGTCTCCTGACAGTATACCAAGGCCATCCCTGACCAGACGTGGCTGCACTGAGAAACCGTCCTGTTACGGTGGGCGCGCAAAATGGACTTTGATGAGATTGTCTATTATTCTCTGCTGGCGGCAGAGGATAATGAATATTGTTGTCAGACTCTTAAAGATTGGACCCGAGACCAACTGCTGGAAACGATACAAACCGCCCATTTACTTGTAGATCAAGGTCATGTGTCATTTGAGGATGTTCAGCCTTTGATCCAATTATGTACTAAGTCAGCCTCATCATGCATTCCCGAAGGTAGTGACGATTTCTCCCCTCCTTTCAGTTGTGACCAGGTTGAATCCCTGGTATGGTTGTTGGAGGATGATCCGGCTTCCTTTGATGAACATTATTCCGCTTGTTCCCAGCAGGTGTTATCCGATTGCATCTATTCAGTACAATCTTTGGTTAGTCAGGCTGTATGTGAATCAGCGTTTGTGCAACCTTTGCTGCAGGCATGGTCAGACCTCCTGTCTTTAGCTAAGCCACACTATTCCAGCTCTGCCATTAATCATCTGCTTTCCAAAAGATCTATTTCCCTGTCACCCATGGCAACCTCAGCTACTGCCCAGTTTAATCAGCTCCCTACCAAATACTACCACCCAGTCTCCAAGTGTCGCACCCATCCTGCCTTCAATTCACCTGTCTCTTCTCCTCCACCTGGAACAGTCCCACAAAACCCCTCTCTAGCTACAGTTCCTTGGTCTTCCTTCTGCCCAGCTACTTTCTTTTCTTACAGCCCTGCACCTACATACAAAACTGCACGGGCTAAACCAAAGAAGAAGCAAAAATTCTTCCCGACCCACACCATCTTGCCAGTGACCCAACCTGTTCCAGCTTTGCAGTCTGACGTTCCAGCTCGCCAGTCTGATGTTCCAGCCTTCCAGTCTGCTGTTCCAGCCTTCCAGTCTGAAGTTCCAGCTTTGCAGTCTGAAGTTCCAGCTTTGCAGTCTGAAGTTCCAGCTTTGCAGTCTGAAGTTCCAGCTTTGCAGTCTGAAGTTCCAGCTTTGCAGTCTGATGTTCCAGCCTTCCAGTCTGCTGTTCCAGCCTTGCAGTCTGCTGTTCCAGCCTTGCAGTCTGCTGTTCCAGCCTTGCAGTCTGCTGTTCCAGCCTTGCAGTCTGCTGTTCCAGCCTTGCAGTCTGCTGTTCCAGCCTTGCAGTCTGCTGTTCCAGCCTTCCAGTCTGAAGTCCAAGCTTTGCAGTCTGATGTTCCAGCTTTGCAGTCTGCTGTTCCAGCCTCCCAGTCTGCTGTTCCAGCCTTCCAGTCTGCTGTTCCAGCTTTGCAGTCTGAAGTTCCAGCTTTGCAGTCTGCTGTTCCAGCTTTGCAGTCTGAAGTTCCAGCTTTGCAGTCTGAAGTTCCAGCTTTGCAGTCTGAAGTTCCAGCTTTGCAGTCTGAAGTTCCAGCTTTGCAGTCTGAAGTTCCAGCTTTGCAGTCTGAAGTTCCAGCTTTGCAGTCTGAAGTTCCAGCTTTGCAGTCTGAAGTTCCAGCTTTGCAGTCTGAAGTTCCAGCTTTGCAGTCTGAAGTTCCAGCTTTGCAGTCTGAAGTTCCAGCCTTGCAGTCTGAAGTTCAAGCTTTGCAGTCTGAAGTTCAAGCTTTGCAGTCTGCTGTTCCAGCCTTGCAGTCTGCTGTTCCAGCCTTGCAGTCTGCTGTTCCAGCCTTGCAGTCTGCTGTTCCAGCCTTGCAGTCTGCTGTTCCAGCCTTGCAGTCTGCTGTTCCAGCCTTGCAGTCTGCTGTTCCAGCTTTGCAGTCTGCTGTTCCAGCTTTGCAGTCTGCTGTTCCAGCTTTGCAGTCTGCTGTTCCAGCTTTGCAGTCTGCTGTTCCAGCTTTGCAGTCTGCTGTTCCAGCTTTGCAGTCTGCTGTTCCAGCCTTCCAGTCTGATGTTCCAGCCTTCCAGTCTGATGTTCCAGCCTTACAGTCTGATGTGCCTGCCTCCCAGTCTGTCGTTCCGATGCCTGCCTTCCAGCTCGATGTCCCTGCCTTCCAGCTTGCCTTCCAGCCTGATGTCTTGATGCCTACCTACCAGTCTGATGTGCCAGCTTCCCAGTCTGATGTGCCAGCTTCCCAGTCTGATGTGCCAGCTTCCCAGTCTGATGTGCCAGCTTCCCAGATTGGTGTGCCAGCTTCCCAGATTGGTGTGCCAGCTTCCCAGATTGGTGTGCCAGCTTCCCAGATTGATGTGCCAGCTTCCCAGATTGATGTGCCAGCTTCCCAGCCTGATGTCTTGCAGCTTGTCTTCCAGCCTGATGTCTTTATACCTACCTACCAGTCTGATGTGCCAGCTTCCCAGTCTGATGTGCCAGCTTCCCAGTCTGATGTGCCAGCTTCCCAGTCTGATGTGCCAGCTTCCCAGTCTGATGTGCCAGCTTCCCAGATTGATGTGCCAGCTTCCCAGATTGATGTGCCAGCTTCCCAGATTGATGTGCCAGCTTCCCAGATTGATGTGCCAGCTTCCCAGATTGATGTGCCAGCTTCCCAGTTTGCTGTACCAGCTTCCCAGCCTGATGTCTTGCAGTTTGCCTTCCAGCCTGATGTCTCGAAGATTGCCTCCCAGTCGGATGTGCCAGCTTCCCAGGTGGATGTGCCAGCTTCCCAGGTGGATGTGCCAGCTTCCCAGGCGGATGTGCCAGCTTCCCAGGCGGATGTGCCAGCTTCCCAGGCGGGTGTGCCAGCTTCCCAGTCGGATGTTCCAGCCCTCCAGCCTGATGTCTGGGTGTCTGCCCTCCAGCTCAAGTGTTTCCTGTCTTCTGCTGCCCAGCTCAAGTGTTTCCTGTCGTCTGCTGCCCAGCTCAAGTGGTTCCTGCCATCTGCTGCCCAGCTCAAGTGTTTCCTGCCGTCTGCTGCCCAGCTCAAGTGTTTCCTGCTGTCTGCTGCCCAGCTCAAGTGTTTCCTGTCGTCTGCTGCCCAGCTCAAGTGTTTCCTGTCGTCTGCTGCCCAGCTCAAGTGGTTCCTGTCGTCTGCTGCCCAGCTCAAGTGGTTCCTGTCGTCTGCTGCCCAGCTCAAGTGGTTCCTGTCGTCTGCTGCCCAGCTCAAGTGGTTCCTGTCGTCTGCTGCCCAGCTCAAGTGGTTCCTGTCGTCTGCTGCCCAGCTCAAGTGGTTCCTGTCGTCTGCTGCCCAGCTCAAGTGGTTCCTGTCGTCTGCTGCCCAGCTCAAGTGGTTCCTGCCGTCTGCTGCCCAGCTCAAGTGGTTCCTGCCGTCTGCTGCCCAGCTCAAGTGGTTCCTGTCGTCTGCTGCCCAGCTCAAGTGTTTCCTGTCGTCTGCTGCCCAGCTCAAGTGTTTCCTGTCGTCTGCTGCCCAGCTCAAGTGTTTCCTGTCGTCTGCTGCCCAGCTCAAGTGTTTCCTGTCGTCTGCTGCCCAGCTCAAGTGTTTCCTGTCGTCTGCTGCCCAGCTCAAGTGGTTCCTGCCATCTGCTGCCCAGCTCAAGTGTTTCCTGCCGTCTGCTGCCCAGCTCAAGTGTTTCCTGCCGTCTGCTGCCCAGCTCAAGTGTTTCCTGTCGTCTGCTGCCCAGCTCAAGTGTTTCCTGTCGTCTGCTGCCCAGCTCAAGTGTTTCCTGTCGTCTGCTGCCCAGCTCAAGTGGTTCCTGTCGTCTGCTGCCCAGCTCAAGTGGTTCCTGTCGTCTGCTGCCCAGCTCAAGTGGTTCCTGTCGTCTGCTGCCCAGCTCAAGTGGTTCCTGTCGTCTGCTGCCCAGCTCAAGTGGTTCCTGTCGTCTGCTGCCCAGCTCAAGTGGTTCCTGTCGTCTGCTGCCCAGCTCAAGTGGTTCCTGTCGTCTGCTGCCCAGCTCAAGTGGTTCCTGCCGTCTGCTGCCCAGCTCAAGTGGTTCCTGCCGTCTGCTGCCCAGCTCAAGTGGTTCCTGTCGTCTGCTGCCCAGCTCAAGTGTTTCCTGTCGTCTGCTGCCCAGCTCAAGTGTTTCCTGTCGTCTGCTGCCCAGCTCAAGTGTTTCCTGTCGTCTGCTGCCCAGCTCAAGTGTTTCCTGTCGTCTGCTGCCCAGCTCAAGTGTTTCCTGTCGTCTGCTGCCCAGCTCAAGTGTTTCCTGTCGTCTGCTGCCCAGCTCAAGTGTTTCCTGTCGTCTGCTGCCCAGCTTAATGACTCTGACATGCCAGCAGTACCCACTGTCCAGGTTGATGTACCTGATGCCCGGCCTGATGTGCCCTCATCTGTTCAGTTGGAGGCCATGAACTTTGAACAGATGCACCTTGTTGGAGCGTCCGGAGGCCGCTCCTTTAGGGGGGGGGTACTGTCATGAGAAGGTCTACCCGTTGGTGGCGCTATCGGTCTCTTGGATCGCAGTACCAGTGTCCATCAGCAGGTGTCTGCCAACACTTAGGACCTGCAGTAAGAGGTCTTTCCTGCTGGTGGCACTGTTGCATCCTCGGGCCGTAGTACCGGCGTCAACCAGCGGGTGCACTCTGGCAGTGTGGAACAGACAACACTCCCTGCGCTCAGGTGTGACGTGAAGCCAATTAGTCAGCCATATATACCCGGCAAGCCCTCACTTGCTCGCCTTGGTATCTCTCTCTCTCTCTCCCTGCGTTCTGACCTTGCTGCCTGTTTGACCTTGTGCCTGCTATCTGCCTTGTCCTGATCTGATCCAATCCCTATCCTGAGGCCTTCCTAGTCCTGTCCCTTCTGTTCCTGGCTCCCTTGGATCCCTGCCCTGAACCCCATCCATCCATCCTCTCCTTGTCCTGTTCAGGTTCCCGTCCTTACCCTTCTGCTGACTTCCCTGTGTATGACCTTGGCTTGGCTTGTTTACGATTACGGTATCTCCCTTTACTTATATATATATATTGTTGTTTGTAGTGGGTTGTTGTGTGGGTTTTTGCACTGTTTGTTCCTTTCACTTATCACTTGTTAATAAACACCATTTCACTTACATGTGTTTCTGGTCTCCTCTGTGCAGTCCACACAGTCTGGTCTACTAGTCTCCTGACAACATCTCTGCCCTTAAGCAGGAACCTTAAAATCATAAATGTGCACTCACCCTTGTTGTGAAAGTAAAATTACTGTGTATTGGAAAAATATGGTGGCTACCATTTCTGACTTTTACATCTGAAAACGCTAGTTGCCTGGCTGCCATGCTGATCCAAAGAATGCAACACTTTGAGCGTTTAACCCACAACGGGTATGCAGATCAGAAGTTTACATTTTACTCGAATCTGTATGCTTTTTTAGGACAACGACTATGTTAAAGCCAGTGGTTCAGTCTAACAGCCAGAAAAGAAGCATTTTCTGGCCAGGAAAGATATATTCTCTTAACACAGGTTTCCTATAAAATAAGTATCCATTTATGGAAATTGATGGCATTTGTAGCCATGACACTCACCTGTACTGGATTTTGTAGGAGATTCAGAACATGGAGGAAAGGCAATTCTTCAATGGAAGCAATTTCACTGATATGACAAATCTGAAAGAACAGATGGCATATTTCATGCATTTAGGCATCAATAATATATCTGCCCATGCTTTTCTAAACATTAATTTAGGCTATATTTATTTGTAAGAATACAATACACATTAGAAAGGTCCTGCACACTGTTTTCTTCATTAAAGGAAAAATATCATAAACGACACAGAGCCTGCTATTCCTGCCCATACCTCATAAAAGAACCTAGGCATCTGCCTTGGCTCTATACAGGCATATTCTTATTTCCCTGATCAGCATGTGACAGATCTGTTCAGGTATTTTGGAAGACATATAAAACATTTACAGAACAGATAAGTACTATGGTGTTGTCTATAACAGAGTTGGTTCTATCATTCATTCTTCATGCTCCATTTGGAACAGACCAGCAAATGTTGCTATGGACCGATCTATATTAATATTCACAATATTCAACGTCATTCCATTATGTTCCTGTGTTTATTAAAATGCTGCTGCTTCAAAATAGAAAAGAGTTATGGGGCTGAAGACAAAAACTTTTGGCTGTTTGGGGAATTTTATTAAAGCAATACCAATTTAAAGGGTGACTCCACTTTCGTGGTAAAAAAATATTGCAAATAAAAAAAATAAAAATAACATAGCCTATACAATTGAGACACTAGCCAATACATATTGTAATATAACCTTATTAAAAATGTTCTTTTCAATCTGCAGTGCTGTAATTTTCTGTAAAAGCAATGCAATATGGCAACCTGAAGGTGTTCTGTACACATATGTTGTACAGAACACCCTCTCCAGAAATGTAATTTTCCGCTTGTGTGATTGGCTCACTGATTCTCCCAGAAGCATGCGCTAAGATACAAATTTGATTTTTCCAGACTCTGCAACAAACATTTCAGTGTTGGCGAGACACTCCCAAAGGGTTAATCATGTCTAAAAGGATTCGGACCCTGCTGCTTTCCGCTAGACTGCAAGTGCAGCTGCTGATCGCTAATGAAAAAGTTACTCCCATTCAAATTCAGTGCGCACATTGACACCGACAAATAAACAGCTATTTCTTCAGAATAACAAAAAGGTAGAAATCTGCAACAAAGTTTGTTAAAATCCTTTACATACATACATACATGTTTTTTATCTCTTTAGATTATAATGGCACCATAAGAACGAGAGGTGTAACTTACTCCATTGTCTTGCAGGTTCAGTGTATGTAGTAGTTCCAGTCCCTCTAGACCTTCGAGACTGGATAGCTGGTTAGATGAAAGGTCCAAAGATTGTAATCTTTTCAGATTTTCCAACCCGTTGATCTTCCTAATCTCATTGGAGGCCTGCAACATAAGAAGTGCACAGCATTAAAAAACATAGGTTTGCCTGGCGTGATATCATCAAGAATATTTAATATGGTGCCGCTCTAGGTGCGATAACCCCAATTAACCAGATTTAAATTGACTCTAGAGATATTAGCAAAAGATAATTTTTCCATAAAAACCTGGCTTTATGCAAGAGTGACCAAAAGGAAGTTACTGCTTAAAAAAAAAAAACACACATACAACATATCCAATGCCATGTGAAGGCTGCTAATAGTCATGCACAGTATGAGACTCAGCAAACGTATGAAAGATGCTTCTCTGGTCTGATGAAACCAAGACTGAACATTCTGACATTAACGCAAAACATTATGTAAGGCAGAAAGCCCATAAGATCACCTTTAGCCAATGCACAGGAAGTGAGATTTCAATGTATATGGTTAGACAGAAGAGGAGCAAAGTGACAGTAAGGCTCCATGCACACTGGAGCTGATAAACTGCAGTTTATTGGAGTTTGGGCATTTTTTTTAAAAGCCCATAAACTCCACTCCTATGTGTCCATGCACACATGGACGTTTTTTAGCTTTAATGAGCAGTGGAGTTTATGAGCTTTATTCTGAACGCCAGAAATTCACGTTCAAGAGCAGTACTGGAAACGCTAGAGACACATCATCGTACCCCGACCCATTCACCTGGGAAAAGTGCCAAAAATAAAACACACTATACAGGTTTTTAAAGTAGTTTATTAGTCAGCTCCGGGGCTCTTCTTCCGACTTCGGGGGTCTCTTCCTTCTTCTCCGCGCTCTCCGGCCTCTTCTCCCGGTCTCCGGTGTCTTCTCCCGCTCTCTGGTTCTTCTGCCAGGCTCCTCCGCTATCTTCTGCTCTCTTGCTGCTCTTTTGCTAGCGGTGGCCCGGTCTTCTCCCCTCTGCTCTTCTTCCGATGTTGACACGACACTCTCTCCTGCTGTAATGCCAGGTGCGCGTTGCGCAACGACTTATATAGGCATGGGGCGTGGTCACCGAGTGATGTCATCCGGTGACCCCGTCCCCTTATGATGTCACCGTCCCATCATGCCCAGTTGGTACCCATTCACATAGGGTGGCGGGTCGGGATCTGGGGGCCCCCTTATTAAAGGGGGCTCCCGGATTCCGATAAGCCCCCCGCCCGCAGACCCCGACAACCAATGGCCAGGGTTGTCGGGAAGAGGCCCTTGTCCTCATCAACATGGGGACAAGGTGCTTTGAGGTGGGGGGGTGCAGCGCCCCCCCTGCCCCGAAGCACCTACCCCCATGTTGAGGGCATGCGGCCTGGTACGGTTAAGGAGGGGGGGCGCTTGCTCATCCCCACCCCCTTTCCTGACCGGCCGGGCTGCGCGCACGGATAAGGGTTTGGTATGGATTTTGGGGGGACCCCCATGCCATTTTTTCGGCGAAGGGGGTTCCCCTCAAAATCCATACCAGACCGAAGGGCTTGGTATTGTCTGAGGGGGGAACCCCACGCCAATTTTTTTTTCATTGTGGCGGGGTTCCCCTTCATCCTCAGCACACAAGTCGCACCCTAAGAAGTCAGATCATGATGATCCAACTTCTGGTGCGACTTCTATTCAAATCAATGGGCTCCCATAGGGAACCATTGTTTTTGAATAGAGGCAGAGAAACGCGGTTAAAAGCTAGTGCCGCTAAACTTGCATTGACGGCAATACAAAACGCTGATAAAATCACATTTTTAAAGCAGCGTTTTCCTGCCAGCAATCCGACGTTCAGAACAGCCGTTTATGAGCTCCAGTGTGCATGGAGCCTAATAAGGGCTTGCTCACATAATGTGCAGTGACCTGCATTATTCCACACTTGATGGCACTGCATGTCACCACATAGCAGCACAATGCACCACACTGCTGTGTAGTGTCATGAATAAAGTGTCATGATGTAACACTTCAAATAAAGTTATAAAAAAAACAAAAAAAACCACAAGCAGCATGCTGCACTGAAATGTGTATCGCAATGCTCCCTACTGTAGCGGGCACTGTGTACTAGCCTGCACGGTAAAGTGCTGCGTGTAAGTGAACAAAAAGAACAACCACATGACCTCCTGAAGATTTACCCCCCTTCCTGACCAGGCCATTTTTTGCGATACAGGACTGCATTACTTTAACTAACAATTGCGTGGTCCTGCGACACGGTACCTTTATGTCCTTTTTTTCCACAAATAGAGCTTTCTTTTGGTGGCATTTTATCACCTCTGCGTTTTTTATATTTTGCACTATAAACAGAAAAACTATTTTGAAAAATAAAACAATATTTTTTATTTTCTGCTATAAAACATATTCAATAAAAAAAAAAAATCTTCATCAATTTAGACCAATATGTATTCCGCTACATATTTTTGGTAAAAAAAATTCCAATAAGCGTATATTGATTGGTTTGCACAAAAGTTATAGTGTCTACAAACTATTTTTATTTATTTTTTTTACCAGTAATAGCGGCGATCAGGAATTTTTTAATGTTTGAAAATGTGTTTATTGAAGTTTTCTTCACATACACAATAGAAACAAACCAAATAAACTAAACAAAACAAATTAGAATATAAAAGGCACGCCCTACTCAACAGCTTTCCTGGCATAGAAAACCAGTGTTTTTTCTGCAACAGTAGGAAACAGGTTTTCTATGACACTCAATATACAGATCTCCATAGAGATGGGTATTTTAGTCAACCATACCGTATTGATAACAGACAACACCTCTGACCAAAACCTAGTGATAACCGGGCAGGACCAGAAAATGTGTGGAAAATCATCCTGGGAGTGGTCACATCAACACTCTGAAGGATGAGAATGCCTCATAACATGCAATCTGGAGGGTGTAAAAAAAGCCCTATGGACAATTTGAAATTATATCAATTTGTCACGTAAAGAGACTAAAGTACATAATGGGAAATCCTAAATCCTACATCCCAGTCATTATCATCTAGGTGTGGGATTTCCCGCTACTGCTTAGCTATAAGACTAGATAGGGTGGGAAGAGATGTGGTAATCAGATGGGCAATGGGCATAAAGGTGTGAGGTAGGCTTTTCCGTACAGTCTATGCAAAGCACTCGTTCAAGGGCGGATTGAGCCACTGTTAGATCTCTTTCACACTGGGGTGCTTTTCAGGGGTTTTAGCGCTAAAGCGACTGAAAAGCGTCTCTCAAGCCTCCCCAGTGTGAAAGCCTGAGTGCTTTCACACTGGGGCGGTGCACTTGCAGGTTGGGAAAAAAGTTCTGCAGGCAGCATCTTTGGGGCAGTGCGGGACTGGTGTATATACTGCTCAAAACCGCCCCTGCCATTGAAATTAATGGGCACCGCTGCCGAAGTGCCTGCAAAGCACTTTGGCGCTTTTAACCCTTTCCTAGGCTGCTAGAAGGGGTTAAAAGCAGGTCGCTAGCGCCCAAAAAGCACTGCTATAACAGCGGTAAAGCGCCACTAAAACACTTTACCACTAATGTGCCCCTCCCCGCTCCAGTGTGAAAGTAGCCTTAGGCCGGCATGGTGGAATTGACTGAGAAAGGCATGGGAGAGCTGCAGGTATCAAAATAAATAAGGTGGGGGGCATTGAAAATCAGGACAATTGTGACAGGGATTTTAGAGAGCCACCTGAGGAAATGTGTGAGATTAACTTCACTTTATGTTTGGCCCATACACCTGGTTCAGGTAGCATATAAAAATGGGGCATGGATGTATTTAGCCAAAGCAGAGCGTTAGGCAAGCGGGTACCCTCCGGCAGGTGTTCTTACCCGAGTCCCACTGTCCAGGCTCTAATGGTAGAAAGCATTGATGGAGTAAGTGAGTAAGGGGCCCTCGGGCCTCTGAACAAGAGGAGCTGCAGTGCTTCAAGGGAAGAAACCACTGCCGCCTCCAACATGGCAGAAGTATTGTTATGGTCGGGGGAAAACCAGCAAGCTGCTGTCGCCAGCTGTGTAGCCAGAAAATTCTAATGGCAATCAGGGGAAGCCAGGTCCCTTTGACTAGTAGGGCGCATCAAGATGGTCAATTTGTATCTCGGGAACTAGCCCCCCCAGAGAAAAGAGGAAAAAACTTGATTGAGCCGATTAAAGAATGACTTTGGGATCCAAGAGGGGGAATTTAGGTAGGACTTTCATTTTAATTAGATTGATTCTGCCCAAAAGTGGCAACGGCAGCATCTCCCATCCCTTTAGCCTCCGCTTTGTCTCCTGCATTACTGGGGTAAGATTGAGAGACAAGTAGTCTGAGGCCCTACGGGAAACTTGGACCCCCAAGTATTTAAATTGTTCTACCCATTGGAGTGGCAGGTCTGGTGGTGCCATGTCTCGAGCTCCAGGGTCTATAGGGAATAGTAGGGACTAGTAGTCCAGTTGATTTTGAGACCTGTGACCATGGAGTAGGAATTCAAGAGTTGCATTGCACCCTGGAGGGACCCACATCATGAAGGAACAATAGCAGGTCATCCGCAAATAGGGCAACCCTCTCCTCCAGTTAGCCAATATGAAGCCCTTTAATTGCTGAAGAGGTGTGAAGCGCCTCTGCCACCGGTTCAATCACAATGGCGAAAAGGGCTGGAGAAAAAGGGCAGCCCTGGCAGGTTCCACGTATAGCCGAAAGAGGACCGACAAACCCCAACCCAACCTAACTGAGGCCGTGGGGGAGCTATAAAAGGACTTGAAGCCATTTAATAAAGAATAATGGGAATCCCATGCATCTAAGTACCTCCCACATAAATGGCCACTCAATGGTATCAAAGGCCTTTTCAATGTATAGGGAGGCCATTACCCTAGATTCTGCATTTAAATGTTGGGTGTGGATATTGGTAAACAACCAACGAAGGTTAATGTAAGTAGCTTTGTGGGCCTAAAAACCAGTTTGGTCTGGGTCTATGATTGTTGGGAGCATCGCCTGCAACCTTAAAGTTAAGAATTTAGTCAGATTTTTGAAGTCATTGTTGAGCAATTGGTCCATAGGAGGCACATGCATTGGGGTCTTTAGGTGGTGTGAATTATGAATTAGGATGATATGGGCATGGCACATACAGGAAGGGAGGGCACCCTCAGCTAAGCAATGAGTAGATTAGATCAGCTAGGATAGGAACCAGAAAAACAGAATGCGTCTGATAGAAGTCAACTGGGAGTCCATCTGGTCCCGATGCCTTTCCCACAGGGAAATACTGGACAGCAACGGTTATCTCGCCTGGGATGATAGGACACACCAGCGCATGACGTTCATCATCTGAGAACCACCCAAGAGCCACCTGATCAAAAGAGGAGCTAGCGAGTGAGGGGTGAAGTCCTGCGGGAGAGTGGAGGTATACAAAGTGCTATAGTATCGGCCGAAGGCCTCGAGAATATCCTCCCGGGTAGAAACTTTGGTCCCCCAGGAAGCTGCATCTCTGATCTCATTCATTCATACATTCATTCATCATGCTGGGCTAATAGTGCTAGTAAACAACCATTCTTATCACCTTGTTCAAAGAAGAAAGGATTGCCTAGTTCTGTACTGTTCTAGATGGGTGAGCTCCGCTAAGTGCATGTTCAACTCTCTCTGAGCGGACTGCAAATGTATAAAATTGTCATCATCTGGGTTAGCATTATAGACCTCTCTCTTATCAACCACCAATTGTTGTAGAGACT
Source organism: Lithobates clamitans (assembly GCA_037952925.1). Taxonomy (NCBI): domain Eukaryota; kingdom Metazoa; phylum Chordata; class Amphibia; order Anura; family Ranidae; genus Lithobates; species Lithobates clamitans. The sequence goes on from JBBGZY010001277.1 coordinate 3,684,703, forward strand.
GAGTGGTCACCTTTAGATCTTTATGGATAGCAGAAATAAAGGATATGTACTGTCCTCTAGTAAAAGCCTTGAAGGCATCCCATGTGGTTTTTGGAGAGGAGTACGCCCCATTGATATCCCAGTATTCAGATAGTTTGGGGGGCATAGAGTTCAATCAGACCCAGTGCGGGGCCAGGCGCCACAGGGACGCATTCCGAGAGGCTGAGGTGCGCAGCAGCAGCTCCAGGAGCGCATGGCTTGATAGACCAGGGGGTACGTATGTGGCCTCCTGAACATCCATTAACAGGGAAGGATTAGCAAATGTAAAGTCTACACGCGAAGATGTTTTGTGGGTGGAGAAGCAAGAATAGGAGCGGGTTGTTGGGTGTTTCCACCTCCAGACCTCTGTAAGGCCTGAGGTCTGGGTCCATGTTCTAAGATCCTCAGAGGTATGTTTTGGTACTGCTGGTCTATCCAGATCAGGTGATAGCATGGCATTAAAGTCGCCCATGATAAGCAATTTAGCAGGGCAGTAGGGGGAAATCCTCTCCAGAACAAAACCAAGATCCTCCGAGGAAAAGGCGGAAGGATATATACTGTAACTATGAAATATCATAGGCCCCAGAGCATGAGCACCGCAATGACAAATTTGCCCTGGGGGTCTGAATGGATCACCTTGACAACACATGGAGGAAACTTATTGATGAGAACTGAGACCCCCCAGGCGAAGGTGGAGTATGATGCTTGGTACGCCCTTTGAACCCAGGGTCGTTTAAGTGACTGCAGCTTGCTGCCCATGAGATGTGTTTCCTGCAACAATATATAGAACAAAAAGAAAAAGGGGATCTCGGAAACCCCTTCTACCTGTGCACCCTGGAATTTAAACAAAATGATATACAGTGCAATAACAAAATATTAATAAAAATAAGTGTATAAACAAAGCAGCAGGTAGTAAGGCTCAAAGCCTCAATGAGTGAAGAAAAACAACTGTGACATCATACCGCGCTAAAGCATTAAAGAAATGTATAATGATATATTTATAACGACTATCAAGTGAATATAATATAAACAGAAATGATCCACCACCGATTAGTTAGACCCACATAAAGTGCTGATAATTCTTCTATACATCAAACGTGACGGTGTAGAAAACATATATGGCTAATGTTTGTGCATTTCCTTCCACCAAATTCTAGGCAAATGTCCTACTCGCCAGACGAAATTGACACCCATGACAGGTAGTCAAAAACAGCAAGACAAACGGATGTCCAAAGAAAAGCTCAGAGTTAGGCACAATCACCGAATGGAAATGGCATCAAAAAGACAAGAACAGAAGCTCCTCATAGTGCAGTAGCATTTAGAAAATGTATTAAAAATATACAGGTTGCACTTGAAGATAAAATCACGCTTTGTAAAGTGGCAGGGATGCCAACGGCGTTCCACCTGCGTTCCAATAGGTGGCGGAAGTGACGTGGCACGTATCACTATATAGGGGTTTTGAAGTTGCAAGTACTGGAAAAATAAGACACGTTTAAATTTAGAGTTGAGGCCATTGACATTCCAAGAAATTACTTTACAGACATCTGGGGGATGTGGTGCCATAAGGGTAATAAAGATTGTGTCTGTACAGTGGCAATCAGGCTGGATGGAACCATCTCAGGAGCAGCAAAGCAAATGATAACCAACACCATAAATAGAAGTACATGAACAGTAGTAAAACACAATAAAAACAATGAAAAAAAAGAAACAAAAAACTCCTGCACCATGGTGCAATCCCTGCTCAAGCCGGGACCCTCCAGAAAAAAAGACCAAAACAAAATGTAACCCGGGAGACAGGCAGGTGCCAATACCCAAAAACCTGAACCATAAACTGGCAATAGCCAAAAACCTTTTGTCCAGTGAAGGGGGAGGCAAGAAAATGGTACCAAAAAAAAAAGCGCACACTTGTGGTAGCCGTAATCCTATCCTGGAATCTGGAGGAAATACCACAACAGTCTATCAAGTCCATTTGTCAAGAAAAAAACAAGTTAACCTCTGCAACAAGTTGTTATAGCTAGCATGCTGGTATACTTGCTGTAATCTAATGTTGGATCATCCAAGGGCTTGATGATGGAGGCTATTAGCGAGAGTCCAACCAGTCAGACGCAGCTTCAGAGGTGTCGAAGAAGCGGACACGGTCACCATCAACTACACAGAGCCTACTAGGGTAAAGTAGGCTGAACCCGATATTCTTTTCACAAAGGCGTTTTACGGACTTCGGTGTAGGATCTTCAACGTTAGTGCACCTCTGCAGAGTAGTTGGAGAAGAACAGGAGTTTGGAGTTTTCAAACTTGATGTCACCTTTAGTGCGAGCCTCAGCTAGAAAGCGGTCCCTGTCGCGGTAGTTAAGCAGTCATAGAAGGAAAGGGCGCGGAGGTGCTCTAGGCTTTGGCGGAGCAGGGGGGACCCTATGGGCCCACTCAACCACAAATGTAGGTGGCAGATCTTGCAAGTCGAATATTTTAAGGAGCAGTTGTTCCACAAATTCGGAGGGTTTATTCCTTCAGATTTTTCTGGGAGCCCGAAAATATGAATATTGTTTCTTCGTAGCCTATTTTCAGTGTCAATGGCTTTTTCTTGCAGAGCCTTGACCTGCAATTGCAGTGCACACAATTCCCTGGAATCGGAGTGCACGGTGTCCTCCAGCCCCGAGACCCGACCTTCCACCTCTGATACTCCAGAATGGAATTTGTCCATCTCGTTCCTAATGAGGCTGATATCTGTGGCCATAAAGTCCATCTTGGCTGTAAGGGTCTCTGTAGACGCCATGATAGCTGGCATAAGGTCGGCTGTGGACGGGGAAGCCTTAGTTCCATCCTCCGCATCAGTCTGTGCCAGCCGATATTGTGCTGGCAGGCGACCTCGTGGGCAAGATTGCAGCCGATGAGGGAGGAGGGTGGGGAGTGCTGGGCTTAGGACAAGTAGAGCGGGGTTTTGGCAGGGCCATAGAAGCTGCTGGAGGAAGCCCCTGACTCACCAGAGAGAGAGAGCTCTGTACATAGTCAGAGGTAGCAGATTATAATAGCGAGGAAAGGCTGTAGAATCATAGACAGGTACGGTGCTCCAGCACCACGCAACCAAACAGGCTTACATCCCAGCCACGCCCCCCCCCCTGTGATCAGTGACTTTTAGCGGGACTGCAATATTGGGAAGGACATATTAGACACAAACAGACACTTTTGACACTTTTTGGGGACCAGTGACACCAATACAGTGATCAGTGCTAAAAAATATGCACTGTCCCTGTACTAATGACAGTGGCTGGGAAGGGGTTAACATTAGGGACGATCAAAGGGTTAACTGTATGCCTAGCCTGTGCTTTCACACTGCGGGGAGGTGCTTTTACTATGGGAAGGCAGTGATCCATGTTCCTGCTTTGCAGGAACATAGGATCAATACCTTAATTACTGACATCGAGTCCACGGTACTCGCCGCTTGGCTCCCACTGTGTGTGATTTCAGCAGGAAGCAGGTCGCCCGTGGCACACAGGCCCCAGAACCGGAAGTGTCAGCTCACATACTAGGTACGTGATCTGGCACAGAGTGGCCACATTATATCTGTGGTGGGCCGTCGGGAAGTGGTTAAAGTGTACCTAAAAGGCAAAACTTTTTTTCATTTCAAATAGAGTATGGGAGGGTTATAACCCCTGTCAGATGTTTTGCGATCCCTCCCCAATTGGTGAGCTTTCCCTTAACTTTCTATCCCATATCCAGAACAAGAAGTGAGAATAAATCCCTCCAAAGTGAAGGAATCCTCCCATGTCACCAGGGTCACCAGAACTAGTGTCCCTGTTGGAAGATTTTCCCTCTATTACAGTTCTGGTGTCAACCAACAATTGGGGGTTTTCTTTCATTTTCACTTTCGATGATAACAGTAAAGAGGACAAATTGAGAGGGTAAATCTCCATAATGGGGGCACAGACAGCAATAAAAACTGATAGGTGTTCTAATCCCTCTACAATCTATCCAAGCTAAATAGAAAAGTTTTCCCTTTAGTTACACTTTAAGTAGCACAATCAAGAAGAAATGGTGAAAGCGATAGTTAAATTAGGAGTAGCTATAGAATTGGTATTTCATCTACAAAGATTATGTTTTAAAATAGAAACACACAAAGGTAACAGCCCTACGTAATTTTCTCATTTGTGCCCCAGGAATTTATAATTTTCTAAATATGGATTAGATTTCACAATTTTTGTACTGCAAGAAAACATATTTAAGTACATCAAACAGAAGTTGTGCACATGATGAGGCGGAAAAAGGACTTTAAAATGAAAACATACAAGTTATCATGTATGAGATATCCTCTCCTGCTGTTATTTAATACCATCTGACGGGGACATAACCGCACAGAACAGCACAGGAAATGATAGCAGAGCACACAGATCTATAGCATGTGGCAGCAAACAGAAGTGATAAAATAACATTAAAATACTCTATAACCTAAATACCTATAACCAGCCTGTTCCAGGGTAATGGTATTGAATATCATTAGCAAACACATACTTACAAAAGAGGTCTTTCAAACTATTAAACTAAAACAAAACAACAACTTGGTTACCTGAAGAGAATTTGTCACCAAGCTACTGTACATATCATTCTTATGGGGGTTGGACTGATAAGCTGCTTGCTAGTTCATTTGAAGTGAGGTAGCTGGTTTCCAGGTTCAGATCAAACCCGGTTTGGACCACACTCAAGCTCATCCCTAGTGCCTAGTCTTCAGTCTGAACCTGGAAGTTAGTTGTCATTGTGCTACAGATGGAAGATACCCTGCTCTGCAGCTGCAGAACATTGACCCAATATGGCCTTGTGCCCATATTAGGGCAATGATATTACAAGCATCCCCACCCATTTCTCATATCAGCTGGGGTGGGGAGCTTTCTATATGCAGTTCATTGGCCCAGCAATGACTGCTAACTTCCAGGATTAGAAAAACTTGAGTTCAGATCAAACCCAGGTCAAACCCAAGCTTATTACTAGTCTTGAATTAGTATGCAACTTGTAAATAAGTAAAGCTGGGTACAAGTTTTTTTTTTCGTTCAATCCAACGGGTTGAACAAAAAAAACAAACAAACTGAGAGATCACTGTACTAACACAAGTGATGTTAGTGCGACAATCTCCCCCTGCTATGCTATAGTATTCTGACAGGGAGACTGCCCCCTTGCCAGAACACACTGATCAGCGCTGGCAGTCAGCACTGATCGGATGCGGGTTTTCCAGCATGCCCATTCGACAGAAGCCAGACTGGCCTCTGTAGAACAGACAGCTGCACACATGGGCCGAAAGTCTGTAGAATCAACCGATAAGACGGTTTTCGGCCCGTGTGTACAAGGCTTAAAGCAGAGTTCCACCCAACTTTACAAGACCGTCTTAAACTAAAGACCACCCCTTGTATAACATATAGGGGTGTTTAGCTCAAGTGTAGATGCGTTTTTTGTGCAGTGAGTCCACGTCAGACAGGCATTAGTTAAAGTGACACTAAAGGTTTTTTTTTTTTTTAAATAACAAACATGTCATACTTACCTCCACTGTGCAGCTCGTTTTGCACAGAGTGGCTCGATCCTCAAATTCTGGGGTCCCTCGGCGGCTCCTCCCCACAGCAGATAACCCCCTGGGAGAATGCAGGACTCGCCCCCCCCCCCACACTTGCGTCATTGGGTTTGATTGACAGCAGCGGGAGCCAAAGGCTGTGCTGCTATCAATCTATCCAATCAACAGCCGAGAACCCTGGGCAGAGAGGCAGCGTGTCCCCGTGGGTCAAGTTTGAGGGGTCAGGTAAGTAAAACGGGGGGCTGCAGGGCCAGTCACTGACAGGATGCATTAAGGTGAAAAAACACAGACCTTTACAACCCCTTTAAGGGCCTGGTTTATTAAATGGGAAAACAAAAGCAAAAGGTCCATTCTGGGTTGCCACGCCGGGGTTCAAACTTCATTTAGCACTCAAATGAAAAACATACCGAGCCACCTGGCTCTCTCGTCAGCAGTTCCTCTGCTTGCTCTCAGCAGATCTGATTCTTTCCAGCCCCCTGGACTCACTGGCTTCCATAGTCTTCTTGACTCTCAAGGCTGGCCAGCTTTTCCCAGTCCCTGGGCAAAGAATCCCCCTTACACGGGCTGCAGTCTCCCACAGGGCAGACCACCAGGGCAAACCACTTTCCAGACAAAAGTCTGTCTTCACACAGCACCAGCAGTCGTAAGCTGCTCACACTCTACCTTCCCCCCACTGCTCTCACCAGTCCCTCGTTATATGGGCTGTGTACACCTGGGCACACAACCTGCTGGCTATCCACAAGACCCAGACACATGGTTGGAGATCCTGTCCCACCCAAGTCTCTTAGGGATCTCCAAACTACAGAGCCCCATCTGAAAATAGCAAGATCCGGAGAAAGCTGCCAGAGCAGTCCTCTCCTTTTCAAATCTACACTCTGTAGCTCTGCAGTCCTCTGACATGCAGACTCTGTGTCCATTTTTGCTCCATTTCCATAGGGACAGGGACTCTCACTATTACAATATATATATATATATATATATCTATCTTTTTTTTTCTACCTTTTAAGTACATAGGTGTACTTCGGTCCCAGCCGGGCCGTGGCGAAGTATGTAAATTTCCTCTTCTGAAGCGAGCCCTCCTCCTTCTACTCCTTCTGCTTCCAGCACATTAGCTTTTAGCTTACCGACAGATTCCTTTCCTAAACAAACCTCCAGAAAGTCTGGAAAGACTCCAGACCTAGTTATACTGCCACAAAATACTTGCTCTGGAATTTATTAGATGTACTCTTTAGTATCCCACTAAATTCCCTCAGCACTCTCCAAGTTCTCCAAAAATATAAAACACCCCTAGACTGGTTATTGAGGAAAAGTGTGCCTGGATGCGGGGCAATCCACTGGGGAAGAACCTGGGCAAAATTTCAGCAGCTCCTAAGGGAGTAAGCGCTACACGCTATAGCACCATACAGTAAAAGTGTCACAAATAAGAACTACTTACATTTGTTGGATGTGTCGGTCAGATTAGGTAACGGAAGTGACGTTCCGTCAGCTGAATTCTTACTGCGTATGCGCAAGTTTGCTAGTCTGATAGAACACCTGCAGTCATAAGACGCCAGCTGACATCTTACTACATCCAACTATGTCTTGAATTTCACAGTAATTTTACAAATAAAATGTGTGTGTGTATAAATAAACATAGTATATTCAGATCTGTCATGCTGTTTTCATGTTACATTTTCAAAGCGTGAAGGTTTAGCGCTGACCAGTGCAGGGTGTACCAAGATGGCCTCTGCCACTTTCCTACTACCCAGCTTCTGTAACATTAAAACAGTATCACAGATGTCAACACACTAATTATATCCGTTCAGTTTATTGCTAAAATGACTGTGAAATTCAAGACGTAGCTGGGTGTAGTAAGATGTCTGCTGCCACCTTCTGACTGCAGCTGCTCTATCAGATTACCAAACCTGCTACGCATGTGCAGTAAGTATTCAGCTGACGGAACAACACTTCTGTTACCTAATCTGAAGGGCTGCCGATTCTGACGGAAAACCGGTACTAAAAATGAAAAGGTTTTAGGGTTCTCATGAATTTAGCACAGGGCTTCTACCTACATACGCACCACCATAAATGTGTTGCAAATGCCTCCACTAAGTATGGGTATGGGGGAACCATGTGACCTCCTGGAATAATGTAGTGCTCAGGCCTAGTGGCCAATTGCTAGGCCCAAACACTGTCACGTTTAGAAGGTAGAGTCCCCTTTTTTTTGTGGCAGTCTTTATGCGGATATGCTGAGCATTCTATGCCAGTTTACGCACTCACATCATCGCATTGAGCATGTGCACATGCGTGTGGCATCACATATGGGATGCAGCGCAAGTGCACAGTGAGTGGAGCTGTGGAAGTAACTGCCATGAGGCACGTCAGAGGAGCTCAAAGCCAGATGCCATAGTGGATGGCCTGGCTAGCATTGCTGGTCCACCCTCCTTTCCATTTTTGACTGGCTAATAATTCAGTTTGCTATATATACACACACTGTGGATAACCCTCTTGGCAGTTTCTGTCCAGGCACAGGACCCATGAAGTTTAGTGATAGAGCTATATAGTATAAATAATATGGTATGCTATATAAATGCTATCTTTTGTTGTGTGGTCTTCACATCCTTATTTGTTTGCTTGCTTAGGCACCTTCACTGTTAGCCCCTGACGAAGATTTTGTTGATAATCGTGTTATGAAGCCTTATGAAATATAATTTATCTTGCTTGAGACCTATTATCATTATGAAGGTGTCACCATATCTAACAGTGTTTGTATAGAGACTAGAGCAGGGGTCTCAAACTGGTGGCCCTCCAGCTGTTGCGAAACTACAAGTCCCATCATGCCTCTGCCTGTGAGAGTCATGCTTGTAACTGTCAGCCTTGCAATGCCTCATGGGACTTGTAGTTTCACAACAGCTGGAGGGCTGCCAGTTTGAGACCCCTGGACTAGAGTTTCATTGCATTTTTAAGCTTTGTAGAAATAAAATTTGACCTTTTATGTACACTATATCATTCTCTGCTGTTACTTTTTTGGCTGCAACAAAGTCCCAGGGGAGAGCATTTTCCTTATTCTGCATTTAGGTAGGGGAGGGTGGGAATGACTTCATCACTCCCTGTAAGCGCCGACACCATATTGTAGCTGGCTCTAAACACTGCAAAAAGCCACTCAGTGTCTGTGCTAAAAATCACAGACTTTTCAATAGTTCCAATTCAGTAGCTCATTTGCAACTGAGCCAGACGTGTGGTCGTATTATGTGTATGCTCTGACTTATAAAGCAGTTTGGAAAAACATAACATTGAGCGTTTGCAGGGAGTCATAGCAGCCAAGAGAATTTTCCTTGGTTCGGACCTATATAGCTATGACATGCTGGGATGGGTAGGAAGCCACCAAGAGGAAGAAGAATTCAAGTTTCTACAAATCTATCTTCACAAATGAGCTATATAGACCACAGAATATACATTTCACAAAGATGGTAGTTTTTTTTAATATTAGTATTAGTTGTAGTAGTAGTGTTTGTTAGGATATAACTATTTTGGAAATAACTTTGCAAAGCACTGTTCTTTCACAGAAGGGTAAAGCTAGCCATACACCAGTAGAATTTTTTTAGAAAATGCCTATTATAGGAATGTTTATTCAATTTTCCTATAGTTAATAGTATCAAATCGATCATTTTTGGCTGTACGATCAAAAACATCAAGGGGGTGGAATGGAAAACTTCTTAAACAAAGTTCTTACAGTGAAATTCTATTCATTCCTATTTCAAATGTTAAAAGCAAATAAAATTTTGAAGTACTTTCAAACAGCATTCGTCAAGTCTCTATCATTATCAAATGTATTAAAGAGATTTTTTGTACAAATGTTTGTATGAAAATCTACCAGCATATGGCCAGCCTAAATAATGTAGTGGTAGTAGGTGAAAAGTTCAAAGAGATTATTTAAACAAAAGTGGCATCGTACCAGATTTAGTGTTTTGATTGGTAGGTTACCAAATTCACAGATGTTACATATTCTATTGTGTGCCAAGTTCAGATGTGTCAGACTGATGCATTTCTCCAAGCCAGTTATTTCCTGGATTTTATTATCTGTACAGAACGGTAAGTAATCAAGGAAACAACATTCACTGTATTCAGAACAAATAAAGTCTGAGAAAAAACAGGAAGCGTGAGAGTTGGATTGCAATTTGATATAATTTGATATACTGTACACAAATCTATGACAATACACCCAAAGTAATTATTTATTTATTTTCAGTTTAAAGCGATCCCTACTTTTGCCTATACAGGACAAAGTAAAAAGGTCACTTAAAGCTGAATTCTAGGCAGCTATAAAAACAGAAATACTGGCAGTTCTGTAATCAATAATACATCTTTATTTTTTTTCTTAATTCAAGCAGTGCAAGTAGTTGAATTTGACCTGGAATCAGCCTCCTACAGTTTGGTTGGCTCTGATGAAGAAGGGTTTCTGTCGAAATGCGTCAGCCGGCAGGGACCTTGGTGAGGTCCTCCCTGAGCTGGAGGCTTTGGCAAAGTTGGGAGATTGTAGCCACTTGCAGTGGCTTGATGAGCGAGTATACTACCCACACTTGTGAGTAGTTTTATGTTATTTTGAACTATTTTCAAAAAATCTATGTTGGATAATGCACTAGGCTAGTGCGCCCTTTATTTTTATCGATTTTCTACAGTCCCTGCATAGCAGAGATAGAGGGTGAGAAACTGAAACAGTACAAAGAGCCAGTTAGTTAATGTGCTGACAAGAAGCACGCTAATAGGAGTAGAAAGCAGAGTGACAAAGAGACGAGCTTATCACTGCGCTACTTCCCAGCGCTACTTCCCATTTTACTGTCCAGTCGCAGGCTGGAGTGGGTCCAGGATGACCCAGGGCTCAGAGGAAAAGGGCTGAGTGATGCTGGTCATCCGACCCAGGACATTTAACAGAAGAGTATTTTTCTGAGTGGGAAATATCGGGATTGACACTAAATATACCAGCAAAAGTTGGTTATCACTATGTTTTAAAGGGTCAATTTTTTTGGGTGCTGGAGTTCTACTTTTTTAACTGTTTCCTTCCCAACAGCATTTAGTCGCCTTTGATTGCTGAAAAAGAAAATATAGGAACCAATAGGTTTCAAACCCGTCCAAATCAATGACCAAAAAACAAATAAACTACAATAAAGAGCTGCGTATTGTAAAGTGTAAAAAATACCTGTCATGTGAAAAGAAACAAAGGAACTGCACTCTTTTATCATAAATTGCATATCACCATAGTGAATAAACAAATAAATAAATACATCTTCATTTAAATTATAAAACAATACATAAAAATTGTGAAGTCCATATATAGATCCCACGCAGGAATATATATATATATATTCCTATATATGGACTTCACAATTTTTATGTAAATTTTAGAATTTAAATGAAGATGTATTTATTTATTCACTATGTTGACATGCAATTTATGATATAAAAGCGCGGTTCCTTTGTTTCTTTTCACCTTTGATTGCTGCCACACTGTCCCATTGGCCATCCAGACTAGAGAAAGCAAACCCTAAATAAGCTCCAAAACAACTTCTGGGATCTTACACAAGGCTACGAAATTCTTCTCCAACCCCATGTGACTTTCCTGAGCCAATCATGAGGCACCTAGCACAACCACATGGAAGAGGAGGAATGAGTCACATGCTTTCTAATAGCTGGAATGGTGGGGGAGGTAAGGTTTACATTTATGCACTGTTTATGCATCGCAAAGATGCAAGTATGAAATATTGTTAACAAGTAGAATATTCAGTAGTTCCATATGTTATAGCCGTTATTGATTCATGCAGTTCTTAGATATCTGCTTTAAAGTACATATGTATGCTGGGAAAAAGAAATGTGTAACTACCGACCATTTGTGGAGTATACTTTTGTATAAATCGAGCATTTGTGGCGTACGCTGTATACTGTAGTCTGGCCCATATCTCAGTGCACCAATTGGATCTAAAAATCAGGCAAACGTGTACTATAACTGCCTAAGGTGCATTTAAAAGGTTACCTTTTATTCACATAATTTCTGAGTTTTCTAAAACTGCTTGAGAAGTTTGTCCTAAACCATGGCACTTCTGCTGGACTGTAAAAATAGTGTTTACAAAATAAATAACTACAATAAAAAAACTGACCCCAAACCTTTTGATTTGCTAAAATTTGCTTACAGGAGAAGTAGGGCTCTTTTGGTCCTACTTCTCCTGTAGGTCAGAGAAGAGCACTTTATTCTGCTATAATCAAAGGAGTGAACAGCGCTGATCAGCAGACATAAATAGGACCCTCAGAGGCAAAGTAAAAACATTTTATTATTGTTAAAAAAATAATAAAATGTTCACCAAGGCATACAGCAGTCAATTGATGGTCATGCAGAGACTTGGATTAAGAAACTGACAGTACCTGGAAGCTGGAGCCGCATGGATGATACAGGGGCTTAGGGAAACCCAGCACAAAGCCGTTGGACAAAGAACACAGGAGCCACGCTGGTGGGGGGGCCTGTCCAGAACCGTAAGGCCAGGGGTCCGATGAAGGGGGAACCAAACTGCAGGCACAGGAACTGTTGGGGCCAGTATACAGCGACTGCTCACACTGTGTAGGAAGCCCGGAAGTGATGTCACAGCCTGGCGGAACTCAGCCAAGGGAATCTGAAGAGTATGGGCAAACCCTGCTGCTGAGGCCAATTAGGAACTGCTGATGCCAAGGGAGCAAAGAGAGTCACACATCGCCGACTGGAGACACTACATGTTTCGGGGACACACCCCTTCTTCAGGTTATTTGATTAGTCGGCTGAGTTACTCTGCACTCCTGTGACCCGCTTTCAGCAGACAGCGGGCTAAAGTCCCTCAGCCGGTCCAGGTGCTTTATTGATCCCGACTTTAATGTCGGGATCCACCCAGATACCTGGACCAGCAGCTGGCTCAACCTATCAGCGAGTCCCTGGGAGACTAAGGCAGCCGTTCCTACCCCCTCCACAGGTAGAGCAGAAGGGCAGAGCAGAGAGCTGGAGACTGACAGTCACTGTGTCTCTGCTCAGTGAAAACTGCAAACTGAGCGATTGGTGGTTTTTGATCGCTCAGTTCTCAGTCTTAAGAGGCGATGTGGAACAGAGCAATGCTGCACCCACCTATGTGAATGTTTATTTTTTCTATTCCCATATGTCTCTTTTAATCTTTACAAAGTTTCACTTGGCAAAGGATACTGTTTAATAAGAGTGTTGTCAGAGCTTTGTGAGCAGATAAATCCTTCATGTCAGTTATCTGATTGAATGATAGATTGACAACCTGTAAAAAAAAAAAAAAGTCATAAACAATTTCTACGCTGAGAGTATGCATGCATGCGGCTTACATACAAAAAAGAAACGGTTCAGAGCCTCTTCACAAGCTTGAGATTTCAAATCAACCATCCTGAATATTTTGCTGACAGAGCTCCATTTCTGTTACATACTTCAAAGAACCCTACAAATGTCAGTCAGAAGCTATTGTAAAGGAGCAACAGCCAATATAATATTTTGTACTTGCTTTTATATGCAAAAATGTAGTAAATTCATCCATTGATCCATTACATTTTTAAATACTTTATTTTGTTTTGCTGTTAATTTTGTTTTATTTTAAAGTAATAGATCATAACTTACAACTAGCCAAAAGAACAGAAAAGGACTTATTTCACTAAAAACACTGCCATTTTAGCTCAGCTCCAAATCGACACCTTTGTTTTGGACAGAGTGGGGAAGGCTTAAAACTGATGCTAACCTCTGTTAAGCCTAGTACACACGGGCCGAATGTCTGGCAGCCAGTCCGACAGAAGCCGGCCGTTTGGCCAGCATCTGTCAGACGAACATGCTGGAAAACCAATGGCTGAGAGCGCTGACCAGACTGTCCCCGTGTCAGGACACAACAGCTCAGCAAGGGAGATCTCTGTACTAAGGTTGGATCGTTGGTACAGTAGCTCCGACCTGAGCTATATTTTTTTTCATTCAACCCGCTGGGTTGAACGAAAAAAAAAACTGATAGTGTGTACTAGGCTTTAACACATTTGAGAGATTTCTCCTTATGTCCTGTATATTTATTGGATGTCAGTTAAAACAGGAATAGTAAATGCCATCAATTGGCAGTAAAACAAACATTCTGCAGAGCCTCTGTTGGAATGTTATTGCTATCTACTTGCCTTGATGCCAGACAGGAAATAGACAGAATTTAAAACCTTTTCAGCTAAAAAGAAAAATTAATGACGGGAGCTGGCCTTTAAACCTGGTCAAAAATGTATCAAAATTTAGCTCGTTCAGCAAAGACCAGATGAATTTTGATCCATCTATGGCCATTCCCACTCAGCAGAAGTTGATCTGTCGATTGACTTCTGTTGAATAGGAATGTTGGAAAACGTTTGCCGATCAAGCGCTATAGCCACTGATCAGTTTGTTCCGACAATGAAGGAGTCCTGCTGTCTGAATACAATGGCACAGTGGGGAGGATTCCTTCAGCCACCTCGTTTACGTGGATGGGAAAATCTTTTTTTTTTTCCGTTCAGCCCAATTAATCACTGGTTAGCCTATGGGTGCATAAAACATATTATTATTGGCCACAGAAAGTATGCATTGTTATGTCAGTGTGGACTCACCTTGAGATTTTTAGGAGGGTCAAAATCAAAAAAAGTACTCAGTAGGTTGTTGGAGGCATTCAGTTCAGTCAAGTAAGGCATGTAACTGACACAGGATAAATCTGTAAGACGATCAAGAGTTGTAACCATAATATAAATCACTAATTTTAGAGATTGGTGTTATTGCTTAGCATAACCTATAAAAAAACAGGAAGACTGAAGTGTAGGTCCCAGGGCACAGAATCGGTTTGATATTGCCAGAGTTTGCTCAGCATTTTACAAAATAAAGGGAAACAATACAGTCAGAATATGATTCAATACAAGAGGTTTCAGAGAGCTCATCACTTCTCTCTCTAAGTATATTTGGCTTGTGTCTGAATATCATCCACCAGCAATCTAAGCAGTGTATAAACATTTGATTGTTCATAGATTTTTGCTGCATATGCAAAGTGTAGGTGCTGTTTTTTGCCCCATGCACAAGACAGCAGGAAAATGGTCAGGATTAGGCAGGAAGTTTTTCTGGCATCATCACAATGATACTTCAATGGCACATTAATGAAAAGTCACACTACTTTTCACTTAGGACCAGTAGCTCCACTACATTAGTCAGGAGCCATACATTTGTGTAAAGTAAATATCATTAAATCGGTATGTGACAGCAGTAGCCTGGTATATCGAAGGTGTGGACTTTTCATTGATAAAGCCAATTGCTCTTATCACACATTATCCTGATAAAAGGGAAACGACATTTTTAAAATTATGTTTTTATCTGATTTATTTTTTACTATATGCATATTATCTTTTTTTTTTGCAGATAAACATTTATTACATAACAGCGAATTCTAGAGTACGAAAGGTTTGCTAAATACAACAGCATTGCAATAATTATCTTCTTTCAGTGAGGCTGGATGTAAACTAAACCTTGGATAAAGCATTCTGATAAGAAATGTGTTGCTGCTTTAATGTATTCACGTGTGTGCATGCTTTTGTGAGTAAAATTTCAGCTTGGAGTATTGAGCTGTGCAAACTACAGGCTTTTTATCTGCAGGTGGTAAGAATTCTCAAGAAGAGTCTAAAGCTCCATCTGCTGGAACAAAAGAGGAATACAAAGTACTAATCTGCAACATTTTAGGTTTATTAACTGTAAAGCCGCGTACACACGAGCGGAATGTCCGACAGAAAAAGTCCGACGGAAGCTTTTCATTGTCTATTCCGATCGTGTATGTGCCTCATCTGACATTATTTTTTGAAAATTCTGACAGACCTAGAAATAGAACATGTTCTAAATATTTCCGACGGAACCAATTCCTATCGGGAAAACCACTCGTCTGTATGCTGTTTCGACGGACCAAAAACGACGCATGCTCTGAAGCAAGTACGAGACGGAAGCTATTGGCTACTGGCTATTGAACTTCTTTTTTCTAGTCCCGTCGTACGTGTTGTACGTCACCGCATTCTGGACGGTGGGACTTTGGTCGGACTTTGGTTTGACCGTGTGTAGGCAAGACCGCTTGAATGGAATTCCGTCAGAGTTCCATTGGAGAAACCTTCGAAGTTTATTCTGACGGCAAAACTGGTCGTGTGTACACGGCATAAAAAACGCCCCACAATTTTAGGCCTCATGCACGCTGCAGCTGTCAAACGCCCACTTTACAGGCGATCAACCTTTTTTTTTTCCTGCCCCAAAACGCCCCTGTGTTTGTCTATGTGTCCAGGCTTTTAGAGGAGTTTAAAGGCAGTGACAGAAATCTGAAGGCACCAAAATCATGTTTAAGAGAGGAACATTTGGGCAGAAAAAATTCCCCATGCATCTAAACACATGTATATTTGCCTAAACTCTAGGCATTGTTTAATGCTTGAGTGTTTATTAATTTCAACGGCAGAATAAATTATTATTTTGGCTAATGAAATGAATAAAACCCCCAAACATTTCATGTGCCTGATTGTATCCAAATGCATTTGCAAACTGCAGCTTTAGGTGCGTTTTTAATACTGCTTTTCTCCTATAAAAGGTGAAAAGCATTTAGAAGAGCCTAGTGTGCATGAGACCTTAAATTGTGGTTTTCAGTCCCAACCATAAAAAGAAAAAAAGAAAGAAAAAACAGAAAACAAAAAACAAGAAAAATTACAAAATCAGTGTATATTCTGGTGGAAACATTTGTCTTCTGTCAGATATGGAGAGCCTTCTGCTTTGCTACTGTCGCAAACAATATCTAAATCTTACTACAATGCTCTGCTTAATATGGGCTGGAACTAAAAAAAAAGATGATTTTTTATATTAGAGGTAATTAATTGAATGTTAATTGTGCTTAAGCAGGACCCTGAAAATGTTCCTTTTTTTCTGCACTGTGTCTATACATGGAGGTGGTCATCTTGGTAAAGGAGCAGGGCTTTGCTACCTAATGTCAGAGATGAACACTGAAAATGTAACGACAGGTAGGGCATTAAAAACGCAACAGGAGAGGTGTGGAAACACAGATCCGTAGAATGAATAAAGCAGAAAATGAGGAGGGGTTTTAGTGGCGCTTGGAGAGAGACAAATGTTGGGGGGGTACAGTAATAAGTTAAAGTGGTCATAAGGGACTCCTGATGATGTAGTCTAGTAACTAAAGGTGGTTCCAACCATGTTAAAAGTTCAGTACAAAAATGAAGAGTTAAAAGAGTCCAGGTGAGTAAAACCGCTCAAGAAGTGCAACCAGCAGTGGGAAAGGAAGCAGCTCTGTAGATATAGAATAGGAAGACACAGGGGCGCTCATCTATCATGTATAAGATCTGTCATGTCTAAGATAAAATGCAACTCACAAAGAAAGGGGTTAAACGAGGCTTGTCACAATAGTGACCTCGCCGTGTAGTCCTAGTCCAGATAGCTGGCGGTGTGGGGCACTGGTGAGGACTCGCTAGCTCCAGAGATCCAAAAGGCTCCGAGCAGATCCGGTAGTTGTCTCCCGGTCAGCTGTGACGTCACTGGATGTGGGACATGGGGCCTCACACCGCCAGCTATCTGGACTAGGACTACACAGCGAGGCCACTTTTGTGACAAGCCTGGTTTAACCCTTTACTTTGTGAGTTGCATATTTTATCTTAAATAAATCATGTATCTGTTTCTACTTACTGCACTCAGATGAGTGCTGTGTCTTCCTACAGAATGAATAAAGCAGGAGCAGAAAAATACATCCACTTTAGGTTCTCAGGTACACATTCCTCCACAGAAGGCAGCACAGTAGTGAAATCAAATCCTACTCCAAATATTGTGAACCTAGTAGTCAGTCTCTTTATCTATACAGCTATGAGGCTGTAGGCACAGGAGTGCCTAGGCATTCTCACATACCAGGAAGTGCTCTGCTATTTTTCATGATGAATTTAAGACAAAAAGATAAAAATGTTTCAGGGTACTGCTTAGGTACAATTATTAGTTTTAGATGTTTTGTATAACATGGCAAATTTTCATTTTTTTATATTTTATATGCATATGTTATATTTTAAAGCCACACTTTAAAGGAGAAAAGCAAAACTTTTTTTCATTTTGGATATAGTAAGGAACGGTTATAACCCCTGTAAGGTTTATTTTTGCCATTTGTGTCCCACTGGGTAGATTTCCCTTTTCCTCCAGTTCCATAGCCAAAATAGAAAAGTGAGAGAAAATCACTCTAAAAATAGGGAATCCCGGTGTGTCACCAGAACTAGCGTTTCAATTGGAAAAATTCCCCATTATTCCTGTTCTGGGCACAACCCAAAATTTGGGATTTTTTTTTTTTTACTTTCATTTTTGATAACGGTAAACGTGAGGGCGTGAATTGAGGGGGTGAATCTTCCTAATAAGAGGACACACTGCAATAAAAACCTGACAGGTGTTCTAATCCCTCTCTATTCTACCAAAATCTAAAAGTTTTGCCTTTAGTTATATTTTAACTATAATTGGCTATGCATACAGTGGATATAGAAAATATTTCTTATTTAAAACAAACCAAATGTTCACACACAAATGTCCTCCCACGCAGGGGGTTCTCACTATCAATGCAACAAAATATAGGATTCAGCCTCCCAGCTCTTTATCGTCCCTCTGGCTCAGGCCACGTGCCTCAGTCCTCCTGACAGTCAAACACACTTCCCAGTTCTAATGCACACACGCTGTACCTCAGCTTTATGTCTTTCCTTGCAGCCTCCCAGCTGCTCTGTCCCTCATGAACTCTCTGTCAGGCTCGGGCCTTGGTATGTCCTGTCCTGGACAGTATAGTGCATATGAGCTCCCTTCATACACTGACCCTCTTGGGAGGGTGGGGCACTGACCTCTAACTCGTCTTGAATATGAAGCCAGCACATACCTGTGCGTTAGTGTGATTGTTTCCTGGAAAACCTGGGCCAGACAGCCATATTAAACAGTGGCATGGCCCCGCCCCTCCACAATATGTACTGTATATACACACAAAAGCACTTTAGTTTTGGCTTAACCTAACAGTATGCTTATGGGGTTGCTGGTAAAAAGAAAGATAATCAAAAGAAGCATACTGAACACTAGGAGAACATATAAATTCTGTACAGGGCGTGTCCTTCATTGGAATCAGACCCAATACCCAAGACAGTAAAATATGATTACTTATGTAATTAAAAGGCAAACAAAATGCAGCATCATAATTCTTGATCAAATCAACTAACTGCAGCGCACAGTTCAATGTGTACATAGCAATTTAGCAGTACTAAGTATGAGTAGTTTATCATTTTTGGGACGTTCAACACAAAAAAAAATGAAAGATGTGGGGATTATGCCAAATGCATTGCAGAATGAATACAATTATTAGAGATGTGTAAGACAAAAAAATTAGTTTTGTTTCGGATTCATTCATTAAGTCAATTATTTTGTTTTGTCCTATTTGTTATGTTAGAATGATTCGTTTTTTGAATTAGTTTTGTATATTAGGAAGGTTTAGTATTTTTGGAAGGTTTCGTATTTTTGGAAGGTTTCGTATTTTTGGAAGTTATTACAGAATATTTGGATTCATTCGTTATGTTATTGGATGCTTTAAACATTAAGGCTTGTCTTTTTAACAAAAAAAAAAAAAAAAAAAACCTAATAAAGGCTTGGTTCACTCTGCTGGGACTCCAAAGTCGTACGACTAGCGACTTTAGCCAAATATAACAATACAGAGTGTGACACATATTATTGAACTTAAAAAACCCTCTGAAGTCGTAAACGACTAAAACAAATGAATTTAATGTTTTTGTTATAAGTTATTTCAGATTCATTGAAGTTCATCACTATTGTGATTCAGATATTCAGATCTCTGAATAACAAAAATTTTGTCTGAATTTCGATTCGTAACCAAATGAATTGCATATGTCTAATGCTTTTAATATTTCTATACACTACATTTATTTGACATGATTACATATCAGAATGCTGGTCTCTTGGGCTGTCAGCTGAAGAATCAAACAAAATGTCAAAACAAGATATTGTATTTCTAAATGCTACATACCACTGATTTCATTGCCGGACACATCCAGATTTTGCAGGTGTACATAACTATAGAGAATCTTGATATCACTCAGTTTCTGATTCTACGATTGGAAAAAAGAAAGTGTTGTTCAGGTTGCTGGTCACCCCATGAACCATATTATCACTCACTAAACCATCATGATGCATATACTCATAACTACTGAAAAAGACTAAATAACATTGGGTTGGTATAAAGCAAAGAGAAACTATATCCAGTATATACAGTATCTCACAAAAGTGAGTACACCCCTCACATTTTGAGAAAGAAATGACACTTTGTTACAATGTAAAGTAGTGAGTGTACAGCTTGTATAACAGTGTACATTTGCTGTCCCCTCAACACACAGCCATTAATGTCTAAACCGCTGGCAAAAAAAGTGAGTACACCCCTAAGTGAAAATGTCCAATTTGGGCCCAAAGTGTCAAGATTTTGTGTGGCCACCATTATTTTTCAGCACTGCCTTAACCCTCTTGGGCATGGAGTTCACCAGAGCTTCACAGGTTGCCACTGGAGTCCATGATTAGCATTTATGATTGAGAGTTTCTTTCTTTGTTTCTTTGATTGAAATTTAGTTTATGCAATACACTTGGTTATACATGTTCCGGCATGCTTTAGGATGCTTTGTAATGAAAGTGTCTCCTGGAGAATGTGATCGGCCCAGTGCTGCTGCTTTGAGGGCCGCGGGGACACCTGGGAATGTGGAGGTGTAATTGCAACCTGCTACGTTGATAGACGTGAGAGGTATAAGAGTAGGAGGTGCCGTACCGTACAGCCAATTCCATGAGTAAGTCAGGTATGACGAAACATGTCGGGGCGTGGCTGTACGGCATCTACCATTAGCAGATAGTGACGGACGGGACGCTGCTGTTTATCTCCGTGCACCGGCGGGAGCTTTTGAACGCGACAGAGGAGCTGCTTCTTGGGCTTGTGTGCCAGTAGGAGATCTACATCTGCAGAGCGTCAGCGAGTGGGGTGAGAACCTATCCAACGCTTTTCTTGGGTCCGCCGCGACCTTCATTCCACAGTGGTGCTGGGCGTTTCACAGAGGAGGATTGAGTTTGATTTGCAGTGTCATTTTGGCTTGATTCAAGAGGCTTTTTTGTGAGTGTAATGATTGAAGATTTTAAGTTGAATACATTTTATATGTTTTACGGTATCACACTATTTTGAGTATTTTTATTTTTCATGCAATGAGGTGACACTGGGGTAAATAAGGAATTCGGAGCTTTCACCTTCATCTGACCAACTATATGCTCATGCCTTATTGCCAAAACACGAGAGTGTGAGGCATATTGAGTCGGTGAGTGCTGAGTTCAAGGGGAGAGGAATCACTGGCACTGAGTGAATTGGTGGACTGTTTTCAGAAACTGCACATTTCCTTCACGGTGTTCTCTCTATGGATTTTTTATGGACTAATTTACATAGTTTCACTTTTGATACAATCTGTGATTGAAATTGCTCTGTGTATGGTATACTTTTATATGCACTGTCACGATATTCACTTTCACATTGTACATCGATTAGATTTTTGGTATAGATTGTTCCACGCATGGTACATCATATCATTTTGTTACTGCACTAGATCACTTTAGCATAAAGGCTTGCACAGCTTTTGAACACTAGATAGTGCCATCACTGTCATTTAGCGCCACTTTGCAGGGGTCGTTTATGGGCTCTTGGAAACAATAGGAAGTTCTGCTCAGTTTTTATATATAAAGTGGCAGCTTTAGATTAACCCCATTAGGGTATTTTTTTACATCCTTTGCAGGGGGCTAACACCCTTTTGCTTGGCATTGAGCGCAGTGGTGAGAACTCAAGGAGGGCGTATCGGTTTGAGTTTTCATACTTGTCACATATACTCATAACTACTGAAAAAGACTAAATAACATTGGGTTGGTATAAAGCAAAGAGAAACTATATCCAGTATATACAGTATCTCACAAAAGTGAGTACACCCCTCACATTTTGAGAAAGAAATGACACTTTGTTACAATGTAAAGTAGTGAGTGTACAGCTTGTATAACAGTGTAAATTTGCTGTCCCCTCAACACACAGCCATTAATGTCTAAACCGCTGGCAAAAAAAGTGAGTACACCCCTAAGTGAAAATGTCCAATTTGGACCCAAAGTGTCAAGATTTTGTGTGGCCACCATTATTTTTCAGCACTGCCTTAACCCTCTTGGGCATGGAGTTCACCAGAGCTTCACAGGTTGCCACTGGAGTCCTCTTCCACTCCTCCATGATGACATTGCGGATCTGGTGGATGTGAAAGACCTTGCACTCCTCCACCTTCCATTTGAGGATGCCCCACAGATGCTCAATAGGGTTTAGGTCTGGAGACATGCTTGGCCAGTCCACCGCCTTTACCCTCAGATTCTTTAGCAAGGCAGTGGTCATCTTGGAGGTGTGTTTGGGGTCATTATCGTGTTGGAATACTGCCCTGCGGCCCAGTCTCTGTAGGGAGGGGGTTCATGCTCTGCTTCAGTATGTCACAGTACATGTTGGCATTCATGGTTCCCTCAATGAACTGTAGCTCCCCAGTGCAGGCAGCACTCTTGCAGCCCCAGACCATGACACTCCCACCACCATGCTTGACTGTAGGCAAGACACACTTGTCTTTGTACTCCTTATCTGGTTGCTGCCATACACGCTTGACACCATCTGAACCAAATAAGTTTTATTTTAATCTCATCAGACCACAGGACATGGTTCCAGTAATCCGTGTCCTTAGTTTGCTTGTCTTGTGCTTTATCTTTAGAAGAGGCTTCCTTCTGGGACAACAGGCATGCACCAATTTGAGGCGGTGTATGGTCTGAGCACCGACAGGCTGATCCCCACCCCTTCAACCTCTGCAGCACTGCTGGCAGCACTCATACGTCTATTTCCCAACGACAACCTCTGGATATGATGCTGAGCACATGCACGCAACTTCTTTGGTCAACCATGGTGAGGCCTGTTCTGAGTGGAACCTGTCCTGTTAAACCGCTGTATGGTCTTGGCCACCGTGCTGCAGCTCAGTTTTAGGGTCTTGGCAATCTTCTTATAGCCTATGCCATCTTTATGTAGAGAAACTTTTCTTTTTTTCAGATCCTCAGAGAGTTCTTTGCCATGAGGTGCCATGTTGAACTTCCAGTGACCAGTATGAGAGAATGAGAGTGAGAACACCAAATTTAACACACACTCCTGCTCCCCATTCACACCTTAGACCTTGTAACACTAACGAGCCACATGACACCGGGGAGGGAAAATGGCTAATTGGGCCCAATTTGGACATTTTCACTTAAGGGCTGTAATCACTATTGTTGCTAGCGGTTTAGACAATAATGGCTGTGTGTTGCGTTATTTTGAGGGGACAGCAAATATACACTGTTATACAAGCTGTACACTCACTACTTTGCATTGTAGCAAAGTGTCATTTCTTCAGTTTTGTCACATGAAAAGATATAATAAAAGATTTACAAAAAATGTGTAAATAAAGATCAGTGTTTCTAAACCTTTTTTCAGTCAAGGCACTCTTTAAAATTATGGACGACCTCGAGACACCCTCCAAAATTATGTACACAGTCTTGAGGCGCCCCATTCTAAAATTTACCAACTATTCTGATAATTTAACATAATGCAGCAACATCAATACACGTAGGACACTCAATGTTAAAGGTGGTTTATTCTTCCAAAGCAAATACACTTTTGCAAAGCAGGCCTGACTAGTATTCCACGGTTTCTCTTCTCCCTCAATTTTTCTCTATCACTTAGCTAATGAGAATCCAAAGCTGATAGAGAGAGACAAAGGAGGGTCAAACAAGGATGATATGCAGGCAACTGACATTCTCCTTATCAACTGATGATGTCATTAGTCGTTAAGAGGTTGGCAGCTAGAAGGTTGTAATGGTGTACAATGAAAACCTTTGACTTTGTGTAACTAAAATGCATGTTTCATCCACCTACCGGCTTGTATTAAATTTTGGGGCAATTTTTAGGCATTTTGCCAAGGCACCCCTGAAGAAACTTCAAGACACCCTAGTTGAAAAAGGCTGCCTTGGATAATGCAAGAGGCTGGTGAGCTCTCTTGATTCGTGTTTTAGGGCATTTTCAAGATTTCGTGGATCTGAAGAGTACGGAGAGACAGTGAACTAATCTGAGGCATAATGAGAACATTATAAGTGAATGAAAGGAAATCCCCATGTAAGAAACGGTGTTGGTCGTCGATGAACATGGCATAAGTCCAACGAAATGTTCTGTATGTTGATTGTGCTGAGGTATAGAATTGTACCTAGGGGTGCCGAATGTGGACTGCATCTCGCCTTGTATTGTATGTATTGTGATGAACGTGAACTGTCTTGTTTTCTGGAATGTTGATAACATTTCTCTTAAAATAAAGAATAATAAAAAAATTAATAATTCCCTGTGTTGCACCCACCTATTCCCTGTAATACTTGAGTGCTGTTAGTGTGTTTGTATACTATATTATCTTAGTCATAGACCTGGAACATGTATGCAGTTCAGGACTTCCCTTGCTGAACGCAAATTCTGACTAATAACTCAAAGTTATGATACTGACGACCCCTTCCCTCATGACAGTCGTCTTTTAAACTGAATAGTTCAGCCAGATGGCTTTTCAAGCAGGCTGTCAAACAAACCAATACATTCATAGATATTTGCCAATGGAAGCGACCGACAATATTTCATAAATCAAAGCCAATGTATTTTTACAGTATGAAAGATTTATTCAAGGCAGGAGAATTCGTCACTAGGCCTCTAGCATGGAAAAGAAACCTTGCTACAGACATCAAAAAGGATTTCCTTCTCTTTGCAGAATAACAGCCACAGCAGGAGATTATTATAAATCCCATGATCCCCCATGTATTTTTCTATTGAACACTGATAATGTCACCAGAGAACACATTACAAATAGCTTTGGCAAGCTCTTGTCGAGAAAATGTTCTGAAAGTCTCTGCCTTTATATACTGGCACACCAAGGTTTTTTAATAAGAATTAGAACTTCGATATATATTTAAAGCTGAACTCCAAACAGTTTAATAATACATACAGTTAATGTTTGTACTTAATGGATTAATACAATGATAAACTAATGCCATGAGTAATTTTCATTCTTTGATCTTTACTTATTTTTTCTATATTCTCGGTTCCTTTGTAATTTGTGACAATTGTCAATATTGCTTTGTGCAATATATTTTTTTGGAATACTGATAGCTCTTTAAAAAAATATTTTAGAACCGTTTTATCTGTAACAATGACAGAGGTTGGGACAAACACTGCCAGAGGAGCTTGAGTGCTGGCAGCAACGGTTATTTTTCCCTTTGAAATAGAACCATTTGAATAAAAGGTGACCATTGTAATCACTCCTGGCGGTTTTCAAGTTGATCCAAAAGCCTCTCGCTGCCACTTTTGCTTAACATCATAGTCTGCATGTATATAAAAAAATATCATAAAAAAGGCATTCTGTAAAAAAGCGGTCCTTTAACTTGACCTTCACCGTGTTACAGTTCCGCTTCAATTCCAGAATTTTCTATTACAGAAACATTCAGAAATCTATTACATCCTTTTAGAGCACTTTTAGAAAAGCTTTGTAAGACAGGTTTATAGAGCAAAACACCCTAATATACAAGTGTGTCTATACACATTGACTGTACATCTCAGTTAAAGTGTCTCCAAATGCAGAAGGTTTTTTTTTACCTTAATGCAGGGCTCGACAAACCCCAGGCGCCAGGTCACCATGGCGACCAGAAATTATGACCTGGCGCCTGGGCTGCCGCCCAAATGTTTCCCACACCTGGCGCGCACCCTTCCCGCTATGTATCCCGGGCTCCGCTTGCCCACCTGCGGCTTGGGACCGGCATAGCGGGTGCCGCCGGGTAGAGGGGGCGGGGGGAGAGACCCGGAAGAGACGTGTGACATATTTTCTAGGTCCCCATTTACAGTTTTCCCACCCATCAGCCAGGAAAGAATGCAATGCAGTGCAATTTGCATTCCATTCAGTGGCGCACAGGGGAGACATGCAGAGTCTTTTAGACCCTGGATGTTTTATTAAAGAGAACCTGTCACCAAAAAAAAAAAAAATCACATAGGGGACTTTTTCTTTCTTTGATCTTTACTTATTTTACTTTACTTATAAACCTGAGGCCCCCACTCCCACATATACGCACGTATAAATGTAAATGCCTACGCCCCTCCAACGTGAAAACATTGATTTCAATACACATGTTACATATCGTCACGCGCGCCAGAATGAGAGCAATAATTATAACACCAGACCTCCTTTGTAACACTAAACTGATGACGTATAGGGGGCTTTTAAAGTGTTGCCTATGAAAAATATAGTGTACTGACATGTTTAAGGTTTGACGTGTTGGGTATCTATTTACTGTGCAACCTCGGATTTTATATTTTACCAAAAAATTGGGTAAATTATTGCATTGTGCCCCCTAAAATTAAAATTTAATGTGTTTTTTACTGAAATTTTGCGCTAATATCGTGTGACAAAATATTGGAACTACCACGATTTTATTTTCTAGGGTGTCTGCTTTATGAAAATATATAATATACTAGAAACGTTGTTTTCCTCTACGTGGGACTTTATAAGGCAAGAGTCTTCAAAACGTATATCAAAATCACATATATAATTTTATTATCAAAATATTTAAAATCATGACAGAAAAAACGTGAAAAAACTTTAGTAAAAAAGACAAGGACGCCTGACAGTACACATAATGATCACAATAATGATGACATGATTTACAGTACAATGATAAACACAAAAAACACCACACCAACTTATGCGGCTAAAGTCTGTGCATGTAAAGAGTCCGACGCGTTTCGAGGTTTTAATTGGATTGGAACCTCTTCTTCGGGGAGAGATGATGAGATAAGTGGTTATCATATAATTTTTGAAACTGGACTAGAAAGCATCCAACTTTAAAAGGGAAGCAGTAGGTACATTGGCACGCTGGCGGGAGACGGACCCATGGACCAAAGCCAATTCCAAGGACACAGTGTAGGCAAGCAGCCCAACAACAGGACACAAAGGGTGTCCCCCCCCCCCACACACCAAAACCACTGAAGACACCTGTGGTGAATACTTTTATGTCACCTATGAATTTACGTAGAATGAAAATCATTCATGTCAGATAGAGGAGAATCGCATGGAGCTTGGCAAAATAGGGATGAGTATTAGGTGACTCTGTGTGACCTGGTCTCACACGAGGGGGGCAGGTGACACCCTTAAACCCATCAGCTACACCGCAAACACAGATGGGCACATAATTCACCATTGACACCCCTTATGGGAACTAAATTTTTTTCACCAGGCGAAGATATTTTTCGTAGACTCAAAATAAAAAATCCACTAATTAAAGACATCACAAGGAGAGGGAAGTTGGAATCGGCACGAGAACTGGAAACTAAATTTGGGGGGAAACTAAGAAACTGGGAGTACCTACAATTAAATCATTTAATAAATACATCACCATATCCGTTCAGAGATGGCGAAAAATTAAATAGATTGGAAAAGCTCTGTATAGCATCTACGCCACTGAAGGGAGGCATTTCGAAGGTATATGAATTCCTGACAGATCTAGAGGGAAAAGACAGGCCATCCTACATTGAAAAGTGGGAAAAAGAACTGGGCACAAAATTAGAGGATCAACAAACTAAGAATATGATCGCAGGAGGATACAATCAAGCTTGGGATATAAAAACTATAGAGATGAATTATAAATTTCTAGTTAGGTGGTATATGACCCCTGAGAGATTATATAAAATGAATCAAGCCGAAACATCACTATGTTGGAGAAATTGCGGACAGAAAGCCACAATGCTACACATATGGTGGGACTGCCCGAAAATCAGATCCTACTGGCAAGAAATCAATATAAGTATTAAGGAAATAACGGACGAGACGATAGAAGACAACAAAATGATCTGCCTGTTCCACGATACAAACTCCTCTAATAAGCAATACATGGATAAAATAATGTCAAGACTAATAAATGCAGCAAAGGGCGCTATCCCAAAAAAATGGCTGAAGAGTGAAGGCCCAGTCCTAAAGGATTGGATAAAAATAAAAAAAAATAATGGCCGCCGGACTTTGGAGGGTATGCATACAGAGACATTGAATATGGTCTACTGTCTGCCAAAATCCCAGGCAAAATGGCCACATAACAGCCAAAACAAACCGCCCCTTAGAAACACCAAACAACTAGACACTGTTACATTTACAGGAAGTCGGGCTTCGGTCTGCAAAACATAGGCAAAATGGCCGCGGGCGAACTTCCGGTCCGCGGAATCACAGGCAAAATGGATGCCAATTGAAAAATCAACAAGGGGACACCGCACGCTATATAAGGGTGGGAAGACACAGCACAGGTCACGCTTCCGTAGACGTCCTAACGACGAAACGCGTAGGGCGTGGCCTAATCTGTGCTTCCCAACATTACCTACTTTACCAGCGCTGAAGGCTAACTGTGACGTTTTTACTACTTCGCTTGATTTACACTGTGAAATTGTGAGTACCTCTCCACTTGTTTAATAAATCTTTTTTAAAAACGATTTTACGCTATGGGCACTCCTTCTCTCTTTACATATGATACACTACGATCCTGAGCCCGCCAGTGATCGCCGTACTGCACAAGATATATGCCAAGATACTATACCAATAAGAGTTTAAATGAATTTGACAAGTGTATTACATAATAAGGACTTCCTTTGAACTTCACCAGCACGTTTGCACTTTATTAGGAGTGATTCAAACACTTTTCAGTTCCTTAACCAGGAGTAGATCTCCCACACCTCTCCCTTTCCCCCTTTCTCCCCCCCTTCCCCTCCCCACCTTCACCCCCTCCTCCCCCCCCTCCCTCCCCCTCCCCCCACACTTAACGTCATTTGGAATACTAACCAGCAACACCATGCATGGGATTTGATATCAACAATATTTTTTATATATTTACAGCTTGCGTATTATTTATAATTGTACAATATTCACCAATATTTTAAGTATATCATTATCTGACACCTGCACGTTTTTGTTTACACCTAGGAATTTATATTTATATGCCTTATATTTATATGCCTTGTTTTAGAAACCTATACGCAGGTAGGGTATTATTCAATTAAAGGAACAGCGCCAGACCCTTCTATCACACTAATCAACTCAGCTGTCCCCATTTATGGTGACTGCTTGTTGGGCGGCAGCAGTTCCATAAATCTCACCAATAGACCTCTATTTCCACTGCGCGGGTTCACCATTCCTTTAGGTTTAGGAGATATTTCCAGCACCTACAGGTAAGCCTTAATATAGGCTTACCTGTAGGTAAAGGTGGTTGTAAATGTTATCTTATCTGTCCATGTACACAGGGACGTTTATAGTCGTTTCTAGGCAGTTGAGATTAGAGGCTTTTTTGGAATGCAAAAATAAAGGGTTTAGCAGCTGAGTTTAGAGGCATTTCAAGCGCCAAACACTTCTAAACGCAGCAACTCACGTTTAGGCGCGTTTCGTTTAGAGACGTTTTTCATTTTTGGCCATTTTGAAAAATGCTTTTAAAATGCAAATGTGGCTAAACGCGACATGTAAACGCGGCCAAACGGTTGTTTTAAACGTGGGTTACTATCTGTCAAGTTAAATCGTTCAGGAGAGGTTGTAAAAACGTCCCGTGTACATGAAACCTTAAGGATACATTCACCATTTCAGAAACATGTTACATGTTCCACATGTGAAATCTGTTTTTTAAAAAAATGGCTCCAAACTTTTTTAGCTGGCTCCTAAATTCAAAGCAAATTTGTCAAGCTCTGCCTTAATGCATTCCATGCATTAAGGTAAAAAACCTTCTGGGTGCAGCTCCCCCCTCCCCAGCCCCCCCTTATACTTACCTGAGCTCCACTTTGATCCAGTGATGTGCATGAGAGAAGTGGCTCTCCTGGGTCTCTGTCTCCTCATTGGCTCACACAGCAGCAGGAGCCACTGGCTCCTGCCAGTGAGCCAATGAGGAGAGAGCAGGGGCGGAGCCAAGCCACGCTCCATGTGTGTATTGACAATGCCCGTTCACCAGAGCTCGGCTTGGGAGCACACTTGGCGGGTGGGGGGGGAGCAAGGACCCCTGGCGGGGGACCCAAAAAGAAGAGGATCGGGACTACTCTGTGCAAAACCATTACACAGAGCAGGTAAGTATGACATGTTTGTTATAATAAAAAATTTGAACCTTAGAACCACTGTAAACGCTGTGAATCTATGT
The DNA here is from genome assembly GCA_037952925.1 of Lithobates clamitans. Taxonomy (NCBI): domain Eukaryota; kingdom Metazoa; phylum Chordata; class Amphibia; order Anura; family Ranidae; genus Lithobates; species Lithobates clamitans. The sequence continues at coordinate 3,714,591 of JBBGZY010001277.1, forward strand.
CTGTTAATACTTACAGATATGGTCAGATGCAGATACACTTGTTCATTTCCAAGAGCTGAACAACCCAACATTGATAGTCCATCAGAAACCCTTTCTTCATTTAGCACTCCATCGAATGGTTCCTTGACACAAAAGATCAAGTATTACAGATAAAGTAATAATAATATTGTTTTATACATACAGTTAAAAGTAAACATACACATGACTCTTGTATTTAGACAATATTTATTAATCTCAGGGTTCAGCTTAGCAATAAATGTATTCTAAGGTACATTTTGGAGCCTCTACTGCCAAGTGTCCCTCTGTCCCTTTCTGTGGGCTACAACCTAAAGTATGGCCAAACCCTAGAAAATGTCATATTGCATATGACTGACAGGAGTTGCGGCAGTCTGCATGTATCCGCACGTTGTTGATATGATGCAACTGATAGGTGTTCAGGACAACCACCACTGAAGAGAAAGCCGCTCCAGGTAAGCACATTAGCCATTCATCCACAGCATAGCCAGGGTTTAGGTGAAGGTGCTAACACAGCTCGTCTGCAGATACACAATCAATGGAAATCTGGAATTTGCTGCAACACTTCACCTTTGTTGGTCCTTCATGCAGAAGACATCACAGACAGTGCTGGGTACAGAAAAAGTTGATGTGTTTCGCACTGTCACTAGCGCTTACTCATAACCTCATATGCAAAAATACAATAAACCATCCTTATAAACTCTATGCAACCATGAGCCCAATTACACTAATTGGAAAATCCCTCCCATTCCTACCAAGGGCCGGCTATGTGGGAACTACTTATAACACATTAACTTGCCGTCCGTGCTATAGTCGAACGATGGCTACAGCGCGGCTGGCCAGTTCTGGGAGGCTGTCATGACGTCCTCCCGTGATTGGAGCATGCTCTGTGATCGCACTGTCCTCCAGACGCTGCTAATAACAGATTGAGGTAAAGAGTCATTCAGCGGCTGTTTATAACATGATCAGCGGAGTCCAATCACAGCTGATAACAATGTAAACATAAGCCGGTTATCGACACGCCTTTCCTCATGCTGACAGAATGAGGAGAGGAGAAGACAACCGATAACCAGCTTGTGTAAAAGGGTAATGTACACGGACAATCAGGGCACTGTTTATCAGTGTCCTGATTATCAGTGCAGCCCCAACAGTGCCCAACAGTACTGCCAATCAGTGCTGCCAACCAGTGCCCATCACTGCCTCCTCATCAGTGTCACCTATCAGTGCCGCCTATCAGTGCAGCCTATCAGTGCAGCCTATCAGAGCCCATCGATACCCATCAGTTCAGCCTCATCAGCGCACATTAGTGCTGCCTCATCAGCGCAAATCAGCGAAGGAGAAAAATTACCTGTTTGCAAAATTTTATAACAAGCCACGAAAACGTTTTTTTAGTTTATTTAGCAAAGAATAATAAAACCCCAGTGCCGATTAAATACCACCAAAGAAAGCTCTATTTGTGTGAAATAAATGATAAAAATTTGGCCACGCAATTGTCAAAGTGTGGCAGCGCTGGAAGCTGAAAATTGGCTTGGGCAGGAAGTGGGTAAAAGTGCCCAGTAGGCAAGTGGTTAAAAAACAGGTGTGGAGCATAGAGAATCTTACATGAGTGTTAATAAATCAAATAAAGCAAAAACAATGAAAACTCTCCATAATGTGTACAAACTAGGGCTGCAACTAACGATTATTTTCATAATCGATTAGTTGGCCAATTATTGTTTTGATTAATCGGATAATAACCTTAAAGTGTGGTGTATAATTTAGTTAATATGTAAAGTTAAAAAAAAGGCAATTTATTCTTAAATATCTATAAATCTATATGTAGTAGTAAATATAAATAACCAACTATATGGTTAGGGAGCAAAATCTCTAATCCACTCTGAGAATAACAGACAGAAGAGATATACTGTATATATACTATTAGAGGTTGAATCTTGTAAACATCATCAGACTCAGGATCAAATTTGTTATTTAAAGAAAAAAAAAAATACTGTTTTGCAGATTTTCAGACAGAACTGTAATACATTCTGTATGACAGACTCCCTTGTCATAGGCAGGTGGCTTGATAAAAGCTCCCTGCACCTGCTGTCACTTATGCTGGCCATACAAAAACAATGTGTCTCTTCTAAAGAAAGAAAAAAGTCTGATAATCGATACGTGTATGGCTAGCATAAGGCTCGGTGCACACCTATGCAGTTTGCTTTTGAGCCATTTCTGCAGTGCTTTTTGCTGTGTGTTTTAAGTTTCTGCACATGCGATTTTGCTGCAATTTGCATTTTTATGCTTTTTTTTGGCCAATTTGTTGTTGGTCAGGCAAAAAAAACGCAAATTGCAGCAAAACACATCATGTGCTATTCTGCAGCTTCTCTATTAAAGTCTATTGAACCAAACAAGCAAAAAAAAAAAAAAAAGCACAGTTTTGCATTGAAAAAAGTCCCTGACCTTTTCCAAATACGCGCCGGCTGAAAAACGCTTTTTGTTTTGTACGAGCTTCCCAGCCACAGCTGTTTGTATACACCTGTGATTGCAGCTGCAGAAATCTGCTGCCCTGCCATAATCGCAGGTGTGAATGAGCCCTAAGAGCTTGTCCACACTAACCGTAAAAGTCAACACAATGCTTTCCTGTGCAGGCTGTGTTTTTTTAACCACTTCAACCCCTGAAGGATTTACCCCCTTCCTGACCAGAGCACTTTTTGCAATGCGGCACTGTGTCGCTTTAACTGACAATTGCGCGGCCGTGCAATGTTACACCAAAAAAAAAAATTGAAGTCCTTTTTTCCCCACAAATAGAGCTTTCTTTTGGTGGTATTTGATCACTTTTTACTTTTTGCTATAATAAATATCCCCAAAAAATATATAAAAACCTAATTTTTTCCTCAGTTTAGACCGACATGTGATCTTCTACATTGTATATTCTTTTTTTATTAGTAATGGCGGCGATCTGCGATTTTTATTGTGACTGTGACATTATGGCGGACACATCAGACACTTTTGACTTTTGATTACTGTATAAATGACACTGGCAGGGAATGAGTTAAACACTAGGGGGCTATCAAGGGGTTAAGTGTGTCCTAGGGAGTGATTCTAACTGTGGGGGGGGCACCACTGAAATGACAGCAATCACTGCTCCCGATGACAGGGAGCAGTAGCAGAACAGGGAAATTCCTTGTTTACATAGGCATCTCCCTGTTCTGCCTCTCCATGACACGATTGCGGGACACCGGCGGACATCGAGTCGGGTGCGTGCGCACAATAGTCCCGCTAATTAAAGGGGACGTACAGGTTTGCCCACCGCTGCCATTGTGCCGACGTATATCGGCGTGCAGCAGTCGGCAAGTGGTTAATGGAAAGCACAGTTTACCTTTGCTTTTTTCTTAACCACGTCCTACCTACCTGGCAGGGGTTGGGCCTTAAGGCTGAGCGGCCGCATATATGCAACCCTAGGTAAATACTTTACTGTGCTGAGCCTAAGAGCTTGCTGCCTGCACACTCCCAGCAGAGTAACGAATGGGTAGCAGAAAGCCCACAATGCATACATGCGATCAGGAGCTTTCCGATCATGTGACCGCTGTGACTGCCAATCAAAGAGATTACATGAATGCCTGCCTCCTGGCATTTAGATCCACTTAACGGACCTGGAGGTGGGAAAGGGTTAAACTAGAACTAAGGGCAAAACTTTTTTTTCCCATTTTGGATAGAGTAAGGAAGGGTTATAACACCTTGGAGACATTTCCTCTCACTTCCTGACCCATAGCCAAAACAGAAAGTGAGAGGAAAATCGCTCCATAGTGATCGAATTCCTTGTAACCAGATAAAAATCCAACATTATTCCTGTTCTGGTGACAGCCTTTAATTTCACAGTACAAATAGGGAGGGTGACAGTGGCAGGTGGTGTTTTTTTGTTTGGGGGGAGGGCTAACAACCGAATGCCCCCCGCAGCAGTTCTAGCCCCCTGCTATCTGTTGGTCGGTCCACCAGCACTTACCCCATCTAGGCAGCGGGCATTCGAGGAGCGGCGGATATCGGGCATCCAGGCATCGGCCCACGGCTCTTCTCCTCGCTTCCGACGTGCGTCTCCTCCCCTCCTCCTAGGCATCCAACAGGATCTCCTGTCCTTTCAGCCAATCGGGTAACAGGAATCAGACCTGCTTCCTGATTGGCCGGGAAGAGGATCAGTGTTGCAACAGCGAATGTTCATTCGCTGTTGCAACACACCTGGGAGGGCTCCGGTCACACTCTCTGTGTCCTGAGCCCATCCTATTTTGAAGCCTATTAGAGCCTCTGGGTGATCTGTCTATCAAAGTGCCCGGACAAGGGGGAGGGGCTGTATGTGACGGCGCGCAGCGGGAAACACACAGCTATTGAAATGAAAGCTGTGATGTTCCGGGGCGCTCTCCTCTCTTCTACAATATAGGAAGCCCCCCTGATAGGCGGCACCAGGGGCGGAGCCCCACCCAGGCCCCGCCCCTTTCGGTATCGGCAAAAATTCTCTTTCGGCTTTATGCCGAAAGCACCATTTTTGGCAGATATGTTTCGGTGGCAGAAATGTTGGTGCATCCCTAGTATGAAGTAGTCCTAAAGAAAGTTCTACCGATTATCCTGGGCATCACATATTTCCCTCACCCCATCCAAGTTCAATCCCATCAATAAAAATACAAAAAAAAAAAAAGCATGTGGACTGTTCTGTGTCTCTGAGTGATTGAGAAGTGAATGCCGGGCTGGGCAGGGTGACAGACTATCCAACATTTCAGCAGCCCCTACGGGGTGTACCGCCGCTACAATTGAAGTATCACATATTGACATTTCACTCACATCACTGCACAGCAGTACGGAGCATTGACCTGCTGTGTTGTGACATCGGGTTCCATTCAGTGTAGTGCAGAAGAAAGCAGACATGTTAAATTTTTCTGCACCACACATTACATACAGACATAAAGCGCTACGTAAACTGTTGGCGCTATTTAAATTCTGTATAATAATAATTACACCAGCACGTTCATGTGACCAGTGACCTGCGTTTATATGGTGCAAAAAGGGAAAAAAAAAAAAAACACAGGTCAATGCAAACAGGGCAAGCACGCCCTGAATTCCCCTTACAGGGACTTCACTCTATTCAAGACTAAAGAAAAAAATTCTTCTTTAGTTACACTTTTTAAGTTTATTGAAATGTTGCAAAGTGATATTTCCTTGATTTCTATGCCCCATGGTTCAGCTACAGTGCATAAAATGCAGGCACAGGTGGAGGAGAGCTGTAGTTTTGTTAGAAACAAATGCAAACATGCCGCAGCTTTCTGCCTGGCAATCTTCTGCACATGCTGCCTGTGTTCCAGTATAAACAGGGCACATAGGACACATACACTCATCGGCCACTTTATTAGGTATACCTGTTCGATTGCTTGGTAACACAAATTGCTAATCAGCCGATCACATGGCAGCAACGCAATGCATTTAGGTATCTAGATGTGATGAAGATGACTTGCTGAAGTTCAAACTGAGCATCAGAATGGGGAACAAAGGGGATTAAGGCTCCATTCACATTTATGCATGTTGCTTTTGAGCATTTCGACAGTGCTTTTTGTGAGTTTTACTGCGATTTGCGTCTTTATGCTTTTTTTTTTTTTTAGACAAATTTGTTGTTGTTGCAAATTGCATCAAAATCGCTATAAAAACACACTACATGCTTTCCTGTAATTTCTCTATTGAAGTCTATTGAACCAATAAAGCGAAAAAAGCAGCGTTTTGCGTAAAAAAAAAAAAAAAAGTCCCTGGCCCTTTCCAAAAATGCAGAGGCACAAAAATGCATTGATGTGAACGTGTTCCATAGGTACCCATGTTAAAAATAATTCCCTGCATTTCTGCAAAAGCAGGAAAAAACACATTGGTGTGAATGAAGCCTTAAAGAGACTTAAAATTCCTCTGCTGAAATTTACCCTTAGATAAGCTTAAATAAAGGTAGGGTAAATATCTCCTAAACGTGTACCGTTTAGGAGATATTTACATTACATGCAACCAGTGACATCACTTGCGCATGCGCTCTGAAGGAACGGGCACCCGTGCGCGGGAGTGACGTCATCGCGGCTCTGGCCAGTCACAGAGCTGGAGCCCGCGGACCCAGAAGCAAGATGGGTGAAGATGGATGCGACTGCAGCGCTGACATTGCGGTGCTGGAAGAGCTTAATATAAGGTAAGTTTCACATAATGTGCTAGTATGCGATGCAAACTAGCACATTATGACTTTCCCTTGCAGAAAAAAAAAAAAAAAAAACATCCAGCGGTATACAACCGCTTTAAGTGACTTTGAACATGGTATGGTTGTTGGTGCCAGGCTAGTCTGAGTATTTCAAAAACTGCTGATCTACTGGGATTTTCACACACAACCATCTCTAGGGTTTACAGAGAATGGTCTAAAAAAGAGAAAATATCCAGTGAGCGGCAGTTGTGTGGATGAAAATTCCTTGTTGATGTCAGAGGAGAATGGGCAGAGTGGTTCAAGATAATAGAAAGGCAACAGAGACTCAAATAACCACTCGTTACATCCAAGAATGCCATCTCTGAATGCACAACACATGAAGCACATGAACCTTGAAGCAGAAAACCACACCGGGTGCCACTCATCTCAGCTAAGAACAGGAAACTGAAGCTACAATTCTCACAGGTTTATCAAAATTGGACAACAGAAGATTGAAAAAAATGTTGCCTGGTCTGATGATTCTCGCTTTCAGCTGCGACATTCAGATGGTAGGGTCAGAATTTGGAGTAAACATGAAAGCATGGATCCATCCTGCCTTGTATCAATGGTTCAGGCTGGTGGTGGAGTAATGGTGCTGGGGATATTTTCTTGGCACACTTTGGGCCCCTTAGTACCAATTGAGTATCGTTTAAATGCCACGGCCTACCTGAGTATTGTTGCTGACCATGTCCATCCCTTTATGACTACAGTCTACCCATCTTCTGATGGCTCCTTCCAGCAGGATAATGCACCATGTCCCAAAGCTCAAATCATCTCAAATTGGTTTCTTGAACATGGCAATGAAGTCACTATACTCCAATGGCCTCCTCAGTCACCAGATCCCAATCCAATAGAGCAAATTTGGGATGTGGTGGAACGGAAGATTGGCATCATGGATGTGCAGCCGACAAATCTGCAGCAACTGTGTGATGCTATCATGTCAATATGGACCAAAATCTCTGAAGAATGTTTCCAACACCTTGTTGAATACATGCCACAAAGAATAAAAGGCAGATATGAAGGCAAAAAGGGTCTAACCTGAAACTAGGAAGGTGTATCTAAAAAAGTGGCTGGTGAATGTAGAACACAAATGTTTTCTGGGAGGAGATCTTGCTTTTTCCAGTGCTGAAGCATGCAAAACAGGGAATGAGCCCTAATAGCTCTTCTGCTGCAGGGAAATTGTGTTAGGATTTTTTTAAGCAGCTAACAGAGCCAATTTAACTGTTTCCTATCCAGTATATATATGCTGGATAGGAAACAGTTATATTATATATATATATATATATATATATATATATATATATATATATATATATATATATATATATATATATATATATATATATACATACACACACACATACACACACACACAGTATATAAATGTCCTGGATAGGAGTGGTTATAAGGGAATTATAGCTGCAGTCATGATCCTGGTGTCATTTTTATGTGAAGATGATCTGAGCAGCTCTAAAGCCACCCGATCACTTTTACAGGGTGGCTGTAGAGGAACCCCGCCCCCGCAAACATGCTGCCATTCCCAGGCTCAGTAAAATGATCGAGCCAGAGGCCCACGGAAGAGAGGAAAGAACATCCATTCCTCCCTCTGCAGCAAATAAAGCCGGATCCAATGAGGATTTTGTCACTTCTGCTTTCAGTGCTGTGTTTCCATAAATGGTTCATCAAAAAACGATCTGCGTTTGATCAGCTGCCTTGGAGGGCAGAGGAGGGATCAGGGGGATTAATAGAGCCCTGATCTTTCCATAAACAGTACCTGTGACTGCCCAAGCATCCCTTGTTCATCCCTTGTGATAGCAACAAAGTTGAATGAAAAAAAGAAATGTTAAGAAAATACATTTAAATAAGAAAAAAAAAAGCACCCCCGTCCTCCCATGTGCAAATGCAAACACGCACGTAGGTCCTGCACACATATTAAAACGGTGATCGCACCACACATGTGAGATATTTCCGCAGATGTTGGCGCGAGAGTAATGCCGCGTACACACGATCGGACATTCCCACAACAAAATCCTGGATTTATTTCCGACAGATGTTGGCTCAAACTTGTCTTGCATACACACGGTTGCACAAATGTTGTCAGAAATGACAAACGTCAAGAACGCGGTGACGTACAACACATACGACGAGCCGAGAAAAATGAAGTTCAATAGCCAGTGCTGCTCTTCTGCTTGATTCCGAGCATGCGTGGAACTTTGTGCGTTGGAATTGTGTACACACGATCGGAATTTATGACAACAGATTTTGTTGTCGGAAAATTTGAGAACCAGCTCTCAAATTTTGTTTGTTGGAAATTCCGACAAAAAATGTGTGATGGAGCCCACACACGGTTGGAATTTCCGACAACAAGGTCCCATCGAACATTTGTTGTCGGAAATTCCGTCCGTGTGTATGCGCCATTATAATTCCAACACCAGAGCTCACATTTCACTCTCCTCTGGGGACCTGTGAAGCTTTTGAAGTGTCACCATTTTAGGTGCCGTAGTTTGTCATCAGGTACAGCAACACAGGGGAGAGGAAAGGGACATCAGATACATCTATTCCTACAACATTATCTCCCAATGCAAGTGACTGTAAGATTGTATTTTATCATTAGAAGTCACTTTTTAGGGGATTTGATGCTCCTAACTAATCACTATCAGCCATGTTTGTGTCAATCGGGTCAGATGCTCAGGCTGCCATGGTAACCAATGAGAAGAGGTCTATTGTTGGTGCACAATGAGTCCCAGGGAGAGCCCTCATCCAGTGTCCATCCTCCATATTCTCACACACAGCCTGTCCCCTCCTTACCTCCATGCTGTCCTCCTGTTGCTCGCTTTCAGAGTCAGACTCCCTGGGGTCCCTCCAGTTGTCAGGGTTGGGACTCCCCCACCCGCCATCGCTCCTCTCCTCTAAGTCCCGGGCACTGACAAAGGAGAATTCCTCCGGAAGACCGGCGCTGAGGAGGGTCACAGCCATGTCCAGAGCCGGACAACACACTCCTTTGTACCGCGATTCCTTCACTTTGCTGCCGGGAGACAGATCGCCGATCCAGGAGCCGCCATGTTGTATACAACTCGGTAACTAGGCGACGCCGGGCGAGGTGGTGAGCAATGCATGCTGGGAGATGTAGTTTGGAGGACACAGGATGGGTTACCTGTGTGTGATTGCCTTCCTTCTATTAGGAAGCGCTTTAGGGTAAGCGAATGTTGTCATGGAGGGTTTTGTCTCTGAATGTCTTTTATTTTCCTCCTCAGAAGTTGCATAGAACAGAAGAAATGGTGAGTAGTTCGGTTTTTGGAGAAGGTCCTCTGACTGCACCCACCATGACTGAGGAGGGATGAAGGCGGGAAAGTGTGTGGAAAACCCAAAGCAAACATTTATATTGGTGATGTTTTATCGCATGGTAGCGTCTGTCACCGCAGGAACACACAGGAAGCAATTGTTTCCCATGTGTCTTATTCACACATTTTGATGTCAGATTTCAATTTAGTTTTAGTCATAGTCTTTTGACTAAAATGCCATTTTAATTTCAGTCATATTTTAGTCACCTGAATTGTTTTCGTTTTAGGCTGGGTTCACACCAATGTGATGACAGACAACGCATGTGATTCGCACTGCATTGCTGTACACATCACATGTGATGTCTGTGCAATGCAAATTCAGCCATTAGGGATAAGCTCCGGTGTGTTCACACACTCCACGTGCAGAGCCCACCAGGAAGTTGGCGTGGCACTGCGCTAATCACAGGCAGTGAGACAATTCCCGATCTCTGCAGCCGCACATCAGGAAAATGTCTCACTGCCTGTGATTAGCACAGTGCCGTGCCGACTTCCTGGTGGGCTCTGCACGTGGAGTGTGCGAACATGCCGGAGCTCATCTTTATCAGCCATACAGTTTGTATGGCTAAAATCGCATTCGCACCAAAATGGTGCAGAACCCTTTTTTTTTTTTTTGGTTTTCTCTGGAATCGGATCGCATGGAGTCTTCGACAATGTAAATGTATTTAATTGGGATTTTATGTGATAGACCAACACAAAATGGCACATATTGTAAAGTGGAAGGAAAATGATAAATGGTTTTCAAAGTTTTTTTACAAATAAATATGTCAAAAGTGTGACTTGCATTCAGCCCCCTTTACTCTGATACCCCTAACTAAAATCTAGTGGAACAAATTGCCTTCAGAAGTCACCTAATTAGTAGAGACTGCCTGTGTGCAATTTCATCTCAGTATAAAAACAGCTGTTCTGTGAAGCCCTCAGAGGTTTCTTAGAGAACCTTAGTTAACAAAGAGCACGATGAAGGCCAAGGAACACACCAGACAGGTCAGGGATAAAGTTGTGGAGAAGTTTAAAGCAGGATAGGTTATAAACAAATATTCCAAGCTTTGAACATCTCACGGAGCACTGTTCAATCCATCATCCGAAAATGGAGAGTATGGCACAACTGCAAACCTACCAAGACATGGCCGTCCACCTAAACTGACAGGCCGGGCAAGGAGAGCATTAATCAGAGAAGCAGCCAAGAGGCCCATGGTAACTCTGGAGGAGCTGCAGAGATCCACAGCTCAGGTGGGAGAATCTGTCCACAGGACAACTATTAGTTGTGCACTCCACAAATCTGGCCTTTATGAAAGAGTGGCAAGAAGAAAGCCATTGTTGAAAAAAAGCCAAAAAAAGTCCTGTTTGCAATTTGAGAGAAGCAATGTGGGGGACACAGAAAACGTGTGGAAGAAGGTGCTCTGGTCAGATGAGACCAAAATTGCGCTTTAACACTGCACATCACCCTGAACACACCATCCCCACCGTGAAACATGGTGGTGGCAGCTTCATGTTGTTAGGATGCTTTTCTTCAGCAGGGACAGGGAAGCTGGTCAGAGTTGATGGGAAGATGGATGGAGCCAAATACAAGGCAATCTTAGCAGAAAACCTGTTAGTCTGCAAAACTTGAGACTGGGGCGGAAGTTCACCTTCCAGCAGGACAACCCTAAACCTAAAGCCAGAGCTACAATGGAATGGTTTAGATCAACGCGTATTCATGTGTTAGAATGGCCCAGTCAAAGTCCAGACCTAAATGCAATTGAGAATCTGTGGAAAGACTTGAAAATTGCTTTTCACAGACGCTCTCCATCCAGTCTGACAGTTTGAGCTATTTTGCAAAGAAGAATGGGCAAAAATGTCACTCTAGGTGTGTAAAGCTGGTAGAGACATCCCCAAAAAGACTTGCAGATGTAATTGCAGTGAAAGGCGGTTCTACAAAGTATTGACTCAGGGGGGCTGAATACAAATGCACACCACACTTTTTAGATATTTATATGTAAAGAATTTTAAAAACCATTTATTATTTTCCTTCAGCCCAGGTTCACACTGAGCTGCAGGAATGAAGCCGTGCGAGTTCAGCTGAACTCGCACAATTTCACTCCTGCATGTCAGTCCCAATTTCGGTGGCGACTTCATTAGGGCTGAAACTAACAATTATTTTCATAATCGATTAGTTGGCCGATTGTTGTTTCGATTAATCGGTTAATAAGCTTAATGAAATTGTGGTGTATAATTTAGTTAATATGTAAAGTTTAAAAAAAAGGCAATTTTTTCTTAAATATCTCTATGCAGTGGTAAATATAAATAACCAACTATATGGTTAGCGAGCAAAATCTCTAATCCACTCTGAGAATAACAGACAGAAGAGATATACTGTATATACTATTAGAGGATATATACTGTATATACTATTAAAGGGTGAATCTAGTAAATATCAATTTTTTTTTATTTAAAAAAACAAACAATGTCTTCCTTCAAAAAAAAAAATAAAAAAATGACATTTTAAGAACGTTCGTTCGATTTTCTAATCGTTAGTGGGGTCAAATCGACATTCATTTTTAACCACAGTGACAGAAAAATTTGGAAATAATAAAAAACTTCTTGGTCAAAGGAATTTTTAAGACAGTGTATGTGGTTTTCTTTCAGAAAATACATTCGTTTTACAAACAAACAACATTCTTTCATTCATTCATTCATTCTGAATATTCTCGTCTGAAAATTGATCCAGCATAAGGCTCGGTACATACCTACGCAGTTTGCTTTTGATCTGTTTTTGCTGTGCAATTTGATTTTTGCGCACGTGATTTTGCTGTGATTTGGGTTTTTGCCTTTTTTTGGCCAATTTGTTGTTGGGCAGATTAAAAAACACAAATTGCTGCAAAAACGCATTACATGCCTTTCTGCAGCTTTTCTATTGAAGTATATTGAACCAAAAAAGCACCGTTTTGCATTAAAAAAGTCCCTGACCCTTTCTAAATATGCAGTGGCTGAAAAAAGCATAGATGTGAATGTGTCCCATAGGAAACCATGTAAATGAACTGTAGTGCATTTCTGCAAAAAGCACCAAAAAACACATAGATGTGAACCAGGTCTAAGGCGTTTAGTAACATAATAGGGTTAAAAAAAACTAAAATTAGCCCTTTAAAGTATGAAAAAGGCAGATAATCACTACTGTAAGTGGTTCATTTTTTTACTGTAGAACTGTGAAGGTAATATTTACAGTAGCAATTATTTGCTCTTTTTGTACTATAAAGGGCTCATTTTAATTTATATTTAACACCATTATGTTACTGGCTGATTAATCGATTATGAAAATAGTAAGCAATTCATTTTCATAATCGATTAGTTGTTTCAGCCCTAGATTTCACAGACATCTGTGCGGGTTTCTGCAAAGATGTCAATGGAAATCACACCCCAAAATTGCAAAAAGTAGTACAGAAACGATTTTTGAAATTGGTGCGGTGCCGCAAATGCAGCACCACACCGATTAGGACGTCAAATTGCATTTCAAAACACACCAATGTGAATCAGGGCTCAAATCACAAAAATGTACCACTTTGTGTTGGTTTGTCACATACAGTACCTCACAAAAGTGAGTACACCCCTCACATTTTTGTAAATATTTCATTATATCCTTTCATGTGACAACACTGAAGAAATGACACTATGCTACAATGTAAAGTAGTGAGTGTACAGCTTGTATAACAGTGTAAATTTGCTGTCCCCCCAAAATAACTCAACACACAGCCATTAATGTCTAAACCGCTGGCAACAAAAATAAGTACACCCATAAGTGAAAATGTCCAAATTGGCCCCAAAGTGTCAATATTTTGTGTGGCCACCATTATTTTTCAGCACTACCTTAACCCTCTTGGGCATAGAGATCACCAGAGCTTCACAGGTCCCCACAGGAGTCCTCTTCCACTCCTCCGTGAAGACAAGAGCTGGTGGATGTGAGACCTTGCGATCCTCCACCTTCCATTTGAGGATGCCCCACAGGTGCTCAATAGGGTTCAGGTTTGGAGATATGCTTAGCTAGGTCATCACCTTTACCCTCAACTTCTTTAGCAAGGCAGTGGTCGTCTTGGAGGTGTGTTTGGGGTCGTTATCATGTTGGAATACTGCCCTGCGGCCCAGTCTCTGAAGGGAGGGGATCATGCTCCGCTTCAATATGTCACAGTACATGTTGGCAATCATGGTTCCCCCAATGAACTGTAGCTCCCCAGTGCCGACAGCACTCATACAGCCCCAGACCATGACACTCCCACCACCATGCTTGACTGTAGGCAAGACACACTTGTCATTGTACTCCTCACCTGGTTACTAACAACACATGCTTGACACCATATGAACCAAATAAGTTTATCTTGGTCCCATCAGACCACAGGACACGGTTCCAGTAATCCATGTCCTTAGTCTGCTTGTCTTCAGCAAACTGTTTGCGGGTTTTCTTGTACATCATCTTTAGAAGAGGCTTCCTTCTGGGACAACAGCCATGCAGACCTATTTGGTGCGGCGTATGGTCTGAGCACTGACAGGCTGACCCCCCACCCTTTAACCTCTGCAGCAATGCTGGCAGCACTCATATGTCTATTTCCCAAAGACAACCTCTGGATATGATGCTGAGCACATGCACTGAACTTCTTTGGTCGACCATAGTGAGGCCTGTTCTGAGTGGAACCTGTCCTGTTAAACCGCTGTTTGGTCTTGGCCACCGTGATGCAGCTCAGTTTCAGGCTCTTGGCGATCTTCTTATACCCTAGGGCCATCTTTATGTAGAGCAAAAAAATTTTTTTCAGATCCTCAGAGTTCTTTGCCATGAGGTGCCATGTTGAACTTCCAGTTCATTGATTTTCTTTTACTAAATTAATACTACATTTATACTGCAACACAGTCTAACTCAGAGCTGCAGCATATATCGGTAAAACGCAGGCATGCTGCATTTTATTGCAGCACACTGGGCAGAATCGCACTGCAATGTTGGGCAGCGCATTGCATCGCACTGCCCAACATTGCAGTGAATGAAGTGTATGTTTTGTACACTTCAATTAAAGCTTGTACAAAAAAAAGGAAGCCGTGTGATGCGCTGAATTGTGCAGCCGGCAGCACAGAGTGGCCAGAGCAGTGAATCACTCCTGCCGCTCTGCGTTGCAGTGCGAAATGGCCCTGAAGTGTAGGTTCGCCTTTCCAGGAAAAATGTAACCTTCACCCTGTCCAGGTTACATTCACCATATCAGTGCTCCCCCGCCTCCTTCTCTGCAGCCAGCCATGTTACCCAGCATTTCCAGTTAGGCCCCTTTCACACTGCTGCGACTTTGCCACGATTTTGCGGCTGCAATTTTGATGTGATTTTGCTGCAATTTCAGTGAATGCCTATGTAAACTTGAGGTCTATGGACCTCAACTCCATCAAAGTGGACTACTTTGAAGTCAGTGCGACTCGAAGTCGCACAGATATGGATGGTACTTATTGGAAATCATGGGGTACAACTTGTCATGCGACTTTGCAGTCCCAAGTTCCAGGACACATCGCACAAGTGTGAAAGGGGTCTAATGGGGGAGTTTGTAACCTCTAGGTCAACAACAGCCTATGCTAGATACTAAGCTATGCACCACTGCTCTTGGTCAAAAATTGGTCATTTCCATACCAGCTAATGGAGAATGGAGCCCCTGTTTTCCACGGCTGGGGGGGAGTGACAACGACATTTGTTGGCCTTTGAGGACACCCAGATGAAAGAAGTGTTTTCCAGCAGCTACCAGACAGAATTTCACTCCCAGCCCCCTCTCAGGTTCAAGCTATCCAACCTCCCTGTGTCTTGGCACAGACTAGCAAGCCTCCATGCATGTCTTGCAGATTTCTTGAACCAATGGTTTATTGGCATGGCAGAGTGGTTTCAGGGAGTTTACTCCAACTTTTTTCACTGTTTCAAAACCAAAAGGGCATCTGCCCCAACATGACTCTGAAGGCTTTAACCACTTCAGCCCTGGAACAATTTACCCCCTTCTTGACCTGGCCATTTTTTAAAATATGGCACTGCGTCACTTTAACTGACAATTGCGCAGTCTTGCGACGCTGTACCCAAACAAAATTTATGTCCTTTTTTTTTCCCCACAAACAGAGCTTTCTTTCTTTTGGTGGTATTTGATCACCTCTGCGGTTTTTATTTTTTGCACTATATACAAAAAGACTGAAATGTTGAAAAATAAAGACAGTATTTTTTACTTTTTGATTTAGTAAATATCCCCAGAGTTAAAAAAAAAAAAAAACAACAAATTTCTTCCTCAGTTCAGGCTGATATATTTTCTTCTACATATATTTGCTAAAAAAAAATCGCAATAAGCGTATATTGATTGGTTTTCCCAAAAAAGTTATAGTGTCTACAATATAGGGGATAGATTTTTGGCATTTTTATTATTATTTTTTCTTTTTTACTAGTAATGGCGGCGATCTGCAATTTTTTATTGGGATTGCAGCGGACAGATCAGACACTTTTGGGGACCATTGACATTTATACAGCGATCAAAGCTAAAAATGGCCACTAATTACTGTATAAATGTCACTGGCGGGGAAGGGGTTAACACTAGGGGGCGATCAAGGGGTTAAATGTGTTCCCTCAGTGTGTTCTAACTGTAGGGGCATGGGACTGCATGGGGGAGGAGACTGATCATTGTTCCTATATAGGAACACACGATCTGTCTGCTCTCCCCTGCCAGAATGGGGCTCTGTCAGGAGCGATCGCGGGTGCCCAGGTGGACATTGCTGCCACCGGGCACTCGCATCATCTCCTTAGTGACGTGGCGCGTACGCCCCCTATACCCCTTAAAGTGGCCGCTGTACAGCTACAGCGATTTGTGCACGGGAGCCATTCTGCCATCGCCAAACGACGACGGGCAGTCGGCAAGAGGTTAAATGTCTTCATTCGAGTCCAAACATTTGCATGGAAACCGAGGTCTCATCGCCTCCCTCTATCAAGGAGATTTTTTAGCCTCTGCGAACATCAAGGATGCTTACTTACATGTCCACATCTTTCTAGCACATCAACACTACCTGTGTTTAGCTGTGGGCACATAATACTACTAGTTTGTAGTCCTCCCATTTGGTCTGACTTTGTGCTCCCTGAGTGTTCACTACGATGTTGCGCTCCCAGGGTATTTCCATTGTAGGATACCTGGACAACCTCATGTAAAGGGAGCAGTTGGCGCAAATACTGACTAACAATGTGGTGTTGCAGTTCAGACCTTAAAAAGATTTATTGTATCCTGAACCTTCAGAAGTCAGCATTGGAAGCGACTCGTCACTTGGAATATCCAGGTCTTGGACTAGGAGCCTTCTGGACTGCGATTCTGCTTGAGAGTTGTGGGCCGGGTGGTAGCCTCCTTCGAGGCAGCACCAGTAACTCAATTCCACTCCACACCCACACACACTGTTTATTTCACATTATCCCTTCTCTTTCTGTATGTGGACGATGGCACTGTAATTATTATTATAAAAAAAAAAAATCTAAGTACTGTTTTCCTTAATCAGTATACAGCTGTCACATGACCTTGCTCTTGCTCAGCTTGTCTGTAGGAAAACTGTGGCAGGAAAGACTTCTAGTCCTCTGCTACTGATCACATGTTCAAAATAAAATAAAAAAATAAAAACAGCCTTTAGGATACAGAGTAAAATAAATATTATCAATAAACTGTTTTAAATTGTCATACAAATATATATTTGAAGATGAATCTCTATTATTTTATGGCAATAATATGGCGTGAGCTGATTTCTGCCAGGCACAGGCTGTTGCACCCCTCTAGCCTGTGTCTTAAAATAACAGGGAAGTGAAGCCTCCATCAATCAAGATGTAATATCCCACCCACCCCTATTGTGTTTAGCTAGTTGGTGGGTATGGAGGAGGGAGGGAGTTGGCTGTCATTTACTGCTGTGTATATGCCCACATGGGTTGCTAAGCAGTGATGAGGAGGAGATGCTCTGGGTAGAATATACACTGAAAACTGAGCATGTGCACTAGCTACCAACACTGCTCTGCTAAATCCCTAGCTGCAGTGGGGATGTGGACAGAAGGGGGAGAAAGAACAACAGGATTTTTTGCAAAATACAGAAAACAAAGCCCATAGTGGGCATGAACAGCATGTACTATTGAATTTATTGACAGTTTTTAGTGATGTGGATTTAATGACACTTTAAAGTAAAACATTGTGTCACTGAGGGACAAATTAGTTCTGTCTCTAGACAAACTGACTTGCTGGACGCTGATAACTAGGTAATCTTTGTCTTGATGGCTAAGGAATCCAGCTCTGCAGCTATGGAAACCCTTCCTCCCACTGTCTTGGAAAATCCCAACAATGGATGCCAGGCTGATTAAGACTCCTTTCACACTGAGGCAGTTTTTAGGCAATTTAGAGCTAGAAATAGCGCCTCAAAACTGCCCCCCATTCTCTGCAATGGGTGCTTTCACATCCGGGCGGTGAACTTGCAGGACGTTCAGGAAACTCCTGCAAGCAGCATCTTTGGGGCGGGTTGGGAGCGCTGTATACAGCGCTTCCAAAACGCCCCTGCCCATTGCATAGAATGGGCAGCTCTTTCGAAGCGCCTGAAAGCGATTTTCAAAAGCGCCACAACACAGGAGTTTTTAACCCCTTTGGGGGTAAAAAGTGCCCCCCTAGCGGCTGAAAAGTGGCACAAAAGCGCTGCTTCAACAGCAGTAAAGCACCACTTTACCGCAAACAGGGCTGCAGCCCCAGTGTGAAAGGAGTCTTGCGAATGTAGGGGACTCGTTTGACAATGGATGTTTTTCCCCCAATCAACATTTTTTGAGCTCTAAGTGATTTTGTTGTTGTTGTAATGCTGCACTGATTAGAATCCTATTGCACAAACACCATTCAAGTGGTATACATCAACCACCAGGGAGGAACCAGAAGTTTTGCTATCACAAGAGGGGTAGAAGTGTTTCTAGCCTGGACACATTCCAGCTTTGTCCACTATTCACATTCCAGGTCCAGACATTTGACAGGCAGACTACCCCAGCCAGATGCACCTGGACCCAGGGAATGGTCTCTTTACCCAGAAGTGTTTTTGGACCCGTGTCACAAGTGGGGGACGCCGAATGTGGTTCAACAACTAACTAAGGAGGTTTGTCTACAGATGCAGTGATCCTCAATGCCTTTCCTCCTCTGAAACTCATTCCCTGTCTACTTTTCAGGATTGAGATGGAGGACATTTCAGGCCTGGATCTAAGGGGGTGTTGGGGAGGACTGTCTTTTATAGAGGGCACTCTTTTATGAAGGGAAAATTTGATGTAAGGGGGGCTCTGTTCGCACCTACGCGTTTTCACACCACACGTTTAGGGCAGCTTGTTCATTTCAGTGGGCTTCCCTATGCACAAAAAACACACAACTGTGAACTTAGCCTAAGGGGGTCGCTCTGACTTTTTTACTCCATCCCCAGATCAGATAGTCTAGATCCGGCCCTGGGGCATTCCAGTGATCCTCATAGCTCAGGTGGACGTGGTACTCCAACGTGATCAAACACCATGGCGGACACCATGTAGGCTTTTAAAAATTGAACTGGATTCCTATCTCAAAGGCTGGTCTATGCATATACTGTATATGATCAATGACCAAATCTAGGTCTGTGCCTCTCCCCAAATAAGTCTGTCTTCCCCCATATTGGCTTGACATACCCACTAAAATATGCTATAAGCAAGTGGCATTTTGACAGTAGAGTGTGGACTGGAAAGAGAGAGATTATGTTGATCCAGTTGGCTAACTTGAACATGTATTGCAATATATGCAAAACAAGAATCCCTGTTTTTATGTAAAGTTTTCTAGAAATATGTAAGAGCGTAAAGAAGGTTAATTAGGATTTTGTAGTGTTAACATGTAGTCACGCCCTGTAGCACTTCATGTGTTGTATAAATGTAAGCTGTCTGGGTTTAGGCTAAGACATATCTCCATTTTTAGTATTTTGGAGGTGTACTAGTATTATTTTTGACATAATGCAATATATAACAGCTTAAAGGCTCAAAGTTTTTTTACCCTAATGCATTGCATGCATTAAGGTAAAAAACCTTTTGGGTGCAGCCCCACTTATACTTGCCTGAGCACCATCTGAATCCAGTAATGTGAATTTAGAGTCCGGCACTACAAATAGTAAATTCTAAAACAAAAAACGAAAAAGCCAAAACCGAGAAATGAAAGTCAAACTGTATAGGAATAACAATTTTTGGCCCTGGTCCAAACAGAATACTTTATATTTGGTCAGAGAAGGAAGATGGGATGAGCATTATGGCTTCCCGTCTGATCATAGTAGCTGGAATAAGCTAAGTATGGGATTAACGTGCAAGGGATATCAGAGAACAAAATTAGGTAAAGCAGAATTTAGGGAGGGGGGCGGGACTAACTTAAAGTGGATGTAAACCCTCACATAAACCCAGTGAAGTGAACAGCCTCAGATGATACACAGAGATGAAACAAATCTCCCTACATAAGTTTTACATGTATATCTGCTGTCCTCAGCTTTATATACTGTTTAGAAAGTGCACATTGTGTTCAAATTTCACTTCCTCATTCTGCACTATGAGAGAAGTCTTGGATTACACTGGGAGACAGCTGATTGGAGGAAAGGCACACACCCCACTCCAGATAGGCAGAGAGTTTCAGAGCTGTCCTGTGAGTAAGGCAGCTTTCTCCTAATCTATTTATAGCACCCTCCCTGACACAAATTGCAGGCTAGTTTTATCACGTGTCAGAGAACTTGTCGGAAGTTATCATGCTGAGCAGGAGAAAGCCACTGAACATAGTGCTTTGGAGAGATATAAGAAAACACTGCAGATATACAGTGCCTTGAAAAAGTATTCATACCCCTTGAAATTTTCCACATTTTGTCATATTACAAGCAAAAACGTAAATGTATTTTATTGGGATTTTATGTGAGAGACTGTCAGAAACCATGAAATCAGACTGAGACAGAAGCACAGTTAAATCACACTTGTTTAATAATAAAAGTAAATAGAACAAACGTAGTTAAAACATAGCCAGAGTTCAGGAACCGGGACGGGTAGTCAGACAAGCCAAACCTCAGGGAGCCGGAGATGAGTGTAGTAAAACAGCAAGCAGGATCTGGAGCCAGAAGGGATGTCAGCCAAGCAAGTCTTAAACAGGAATGCAAGAGATAGTCTCTGTGATGTTGACCAAGGCGAAGGCAGAGATCCTCTGGCTGGATGGCTTAAGTAGGCAGGACTGACGAGCAGAATATCATCAACAGCTGAGTGTGGAGAGATAGGAGCTGGCAATTAGCCGACTGCTGAGCGGCCAGCTCAGAGAAGGAAGGGCTGAGCCCAGCCCTGACAGAAACCAGCACAAAGTGGCACATTAATTGTTAAGTGGAAGGAAAATGATAAATGATTTTAATTTTTTTTTTACAAATATCTGAAAAGTATGGCATGCATTTGTATTCAGCCCCCTTTACTCTGATACCCCTAACTAAAATCTAGTGGAACCAATTGCCTTCAGAAGTCAACTAAATTGTAAATATAGTCCACCTATGTGTAATTTAATCTCAGTATAAATACAGCTGTTCTGTAAAGCCCTCAGAGGTTTGATAGAGAACCTTAGTGAACAAACAGCATCATGAAGGTCAAGGAACACACCAGACAGGTCAAGGATAAAGTTGTGGTGAAGTTTAAAGTGGATGTAAACCCGTTTTTTTTTTTTAATATCATACTGTAGAGTATAAGATTTCCTATCATTTGAGCCCAGTCTTGCCACACAGAGTTAATCCATCTCTGAGCAATCCCCTTTTATTGTTCAGTGAGAAAAATCTTGACAAACTGAGAAAAACTTTGTCCAATACTCCCCCTTGCTGTGAGTGACAGCCTAAGACACATGCATTATTTTTTAATTCCCTCCCCCACTCCTTTCTTCAGCAGCTCTGCAAGGATTGGCTGTTCCACACCTCAGCATGATTTGGCATGCTGAAGTCATGTGGTTACTTTCCTGTCTTTTCACTGGATGTTAGAGATCATAGCAGAAGTTCAGTGTAAGAAATACACAGGAGA
The DNA here is from genome assembly GCA_037952925.1 of Lithobates clamitans. NCBI lineage: Eukaryota > Metazoa > Chordata > Amphibia > Anura > Ranidae > Lithobates > Lithobates clamitans. The sequence continues at coordinate 3,736,207 of JBBGZY010001277.1, forward strand.
CAATGAATATTGACAAGGGGAGTGTAGAGGTGGGCGGGGAGTCTACTGACATCACGACTCCACCCACCGAGCTCCAGACAACAGACCCACCCACAGAATATGCAGTTTTTCGGGTCTAATAACAGACAGAGAGGAGACATTTGACAGGTAAGGATACATGCAGGAGTCATGCATATCCTTATAGATAACCCCTATGGCAGTAGTTTAGAAAGGATGACATTGGGTTTACATCCACTTTAATGCAGGGTTAGGTTTTGAAACTTCAAAAATATCACAAACTTTGAACCTCTCACGGAGCACTGTTCAATCCATCATCTGATAATGGAAAAAGTATGGCACAACTGCAAATCTACCAAGACATGGCCATCCACCTAAACTGAAAGGCCGGGCAAGGAGAGCATTAATCAGAGAAGCAGCGAAGAGGTCCATGGTAACTCTGGAGGAGCTGCAGAGATCCACAGCTCAGATGGGAGAATCTGTCCACAGGACAACTATTAGGCCTTCACTCCACAAATCTGGCCTTTATGGAAGAGTGGCAAGAAGAAAGCCATAATAAGTCCCGTTTGCAGTTTGCGAGAAGTCATGTGGGGGACACAGCAAACATGTGGAAGAAGGTGCCCTGGTCAGATGAGACCAAAATTTTACTTTTTGGCCTGAAAAGAAAAGCACTATGGGGGTTATTTACTAAAGGAAAATCCACTTTGCACTGCAAGTGCACTTGGAAGTAAAGTCGCTGTTGATCCAAGGGGGACATGCAAGGAAAATAAAAAACAGCATTTTAGCTTGCACAAAATTGGAAGATAAAATCAGCAGAGCTTCCACTCATTTAAGATCTACCCCTTAGATTTATGCCCCGTACACACGGTCGGATTTTCCAACGGAAAATGTGTGATAGGACCTTGTTGTCGGAAATTCCGACCGTGTGTAGGCTCCATCACACATTTTCCATCGGATTTTCCGACACACAAAGTTTGAGAGCAGGATATAAAATTTTCCGACAACAAAATCCGTTGTCGGAAATTCCGATCGTGTGTACACAAATCCGACGGACAAAGTGCCACGCATGCTCAGAATAAATAAAGAGATGAAAGCTATTGGCCACTGCCCCGTTTATAGTCCCGACGTACGTGTTTTACGTCACCTTGTTCAGAACGATCGTATTTTCCGACAACTTTGTGTGACCGTTTGTATGCAAGACAAGTTTGAGCCAACATCCGTCGGAAAAAATCCTAGGATTTTGTTGTTGGAATGTCCGAACAAAGTCAAACCGTGTGTACGGGGCATTAGAGCAACTGCACTTCCAAGTGCACTTGCAGTGCAAAGTGGATTTCCCTTTCGTAAATAACCCCTCTATGTGTGGCAGAAAACTAACACTGCACATCATGTTGAACACCCCATCCCTACCGTGAAATATGGTGGTGGCAGCTTCATGTTGCAGGGATGCTTTTCTTCAGCAGGGACAGAGAAGCTGGTCAAAGTTGATGGGAAGATCGATGGAGCCAAATAGAGGGCAATCTTAGAAGTAAACCTGTTTCAGTCTGCAAAAGAGTTGAGACTGGGGCGGAGGTTCACCTTCCAGCAGGACATTGACCCTAAACATACAGCCAGAGCTACAATGGAATGGTTTAGATCAAAGCATATTCATGTGTTGGCATGGCCCAGTGAAAGTCCAGACCTAAATCCAAATGAGAATCTGTGGCAAGACTTGAAAATTGCTGTTCAGATGCTCTCTATTCAATCTGACAGAGTTTGAGCTATTTTGCAAAAAAGAATGGGCGAAAATGTCACTCTCTAGATGTGCAGAGCTGGTAGAGACATCCCCAAAAGGATTTGTAGCTGTAATTGCAGCAAAAGGTGTTTCTACAAAGTATTGACTCAGGGGGTCTAAATACAAATGCACGCCACACTTTTTACATATCACATTATTTGTAAAAAAAAATGAAAAAAACATTTATCATTTTCCTTCCACTTCACAATGATGTGACACTTTGTGTTGGTCTATCACATAAAATCCCAATAAAACACAGTTTTTGGTTGTAACATGACAAAATGTGGAAAATTTCAAGGGGTATGAATGTTTTTTCAAGGCTCTGTATGTGCCCAGCTCAAATTTCATGAATCATATTTACATCCACTTTAAGCAAGGAAATTATGACGAGAGTTAAAAGAAATTAAAATTAGGGTGTTCATATTTTGATATGATAAGTTTATTAATGATATAGATATATTTTTTTTATTGTTTTAGACAATATTTTGATTGGAAATGAAATACAGGTTTTTGGGAAAATTTGTAATATGGGGTTTCTTTAGATTTAATATGAGGTTGTTAATTATAATACAGCTGTTATAATACTTAAAGCCTAGATGGATGGGAAACTTTTCTACAAAAATTAAATCTAAAGGTCTGATAACTTGATGTGTGTGTGCGGTCCATGATGTGAGGGTAATACATACAAATCAAATATAACAGACCCATCACGCCAAATCCACGCACCGTTAGGATAGATCCCATCTGCAGCCAGCTGTTTTATAGTTTTTGATCTGGCTGATGATTTTTCTGTTCTTTCATATACAGATTGTTGGTACTTTTGTTTTTATCTTTTTGTACTTATCCAAAGCAGAATCTGTATATTGTGAAATGATGTGTCCCTTTATCTGCAATGGTAAGCTCAAGATAACCTTGGATTTACAGACATCTATGCATGACCAAACAATATTGTTATAATATGTTGTGACATCAGGAAAATAATGTAAGATGGAAACTAACAGGGCAAGCAAAGAGAAATTATAATATTGCCAGGAAAAGGTTGTCTTTTAGAAACATTAAACTGGAGTTCTTACACAAAGAGCATGATAGAAAAAAAAAACAAGCCATTGTAATATATTTCATGCAACCTGACACAGTAATGAAGGGTTCTCTCAGCTATATTAGAGCAGTAGCTGTATGCAAGGTGCTAGTAGAAAAAGTTACACATTATTTTGGTCAATTATTTAACTTTCAATGATCCCACATTTCTGTGCAGCAAATATTGCAAACAGCTAAACTAATTATTTGTCTAATGAAAGGTTGACAAAATATGAAATTGTATTGTTTATGTACAAATCTATCAATGAAAATGCAAACCCAGCCACTTTTTTGCCTCTATTGGAGGAGAATGGAGACAAAGAAAGCCACATGTGTTAAATTGATGACGTAGAAATCAGCTGCTGTGAGCTCAGTGCAGGACACACTCCCTGAAGATCCAAATATTAGATTTTTTTTGTAGATTTGATCCCGGTTTTATACAGAGGATGGCAATACCCATACTGTGTATGCAGTTATCATCCAGAAGGACTCTCTGTATTCAGAGTCATTGGGTCCATTTTCCCCAGTTTAAGAAGTGAGAGAATTTTTAATCTGGTGTGGGCCATTCTGCCAGAAAAGTGTTGGTAGGCATTTGAATCCCCCCAATATCTGCTTTCAAACATTTGAGATGATAAATCATTTTTTCCTTTTATTGGGGTGTTTAGGCCCAAAATGTTCCATGTAACTATTTTAAAGTGTATGTAAACTCTAACAATAAATGTTTCTTTTTTTGCTTTCTTTTGGTCTGTAAAATGTGAAAAAAAAATCTTGTGAACTGATTAACTACTGTCTGCCTCTGAACTTTTATTAGTTAGCATTGTTCCCTGCAATCTCAGTGGATTATAGTGGAGTAGAGAGGGAGTGGTATGTAGTCTTAACCAGATTTATGTAGTCCTAATTCACTCCTTGTCCTAAAGTGACAATGCTGCCTGTACAGTTGTCACCGTAGGACAGGAAGTTAGCTAATGGCAGGATTAACAGGTTAATATTAAGAAAAAAAAGGTGCACGCTTTTAGATTGCAATTATGTGAGGTAGAGACTGTCATATTAGGTGCTTTGGTAGCCGTTAGGATTGTGGGGCAGAGAAGAGTGCAACAAAAGCGTACCTGATATTGACAGCATTTCCAGCAAGCAGCCGTCACCCACACAAAAGTAGAAATTAACCACTTCAGCCCCGGACCATTTGGCTTGCCAAAGACTAGAGCACTTTTTGCGATTCGGCACTGCATCGCTTTAACTGACAATTGCGCGGTCGTGCAACGTGGCTCCCAAACAAAACTGACCTCCTCTTTTTCCCACAAATAGAGCTTTCTTTTGGTGGTATTTGATCACCTCTGCGTTTATTTTTTGCGCTATAAAAAAAAAAGCGACAATTTTGAAAAAAACGCAATATTTTTTACTTTTTGCTATAATAAATATCCCCCAAAAATATATAAAAAACATTTTTTTCCTCAGTTTAGGCCGATACATATTTTTGGTAAAAAAAAAAAAATCGTAATAAGCGTTTGGTTTGCGCAAAAGTTATAGCGTCTACAAAATAGGGGATAGTTTCATGGCATTTTTATTAATAATTTTATTTTTACTAGTAATGGCAGCGATCAGCGATTTTTATCATGACTACGACATTATGGTGGACACATCGGACAATTTTGACACATTTTTGGGACCATTCACATTTATACAGCGATCAGTGCGATTAAAAATGCATTGAATGCTGTTTAAATGTGACTGGCAGTGAAGGGGTTAACACTAGGTGGCACTGTAGGGGTTAAGTGTGTCCTAGGGAGTGATTCTAACTGGGGGGGGAGGGACTACGTGTGACACATCACTGATCACCGCTCCCGATTACAGGGAGTTGTGATCAGTGACAGTGTCACTAGGCAGAACGGGGAAATGCTTGTTTACATTAGCATTTCCCCATTCTTCCTCTCTGTAAGATGATTGCGGGTATCGAGTCCGCGGGACCCGCGATGGCACAGCGCCAAATTCAAAGGGACGTACAGGTAGGCCCATTTGCGCAACCATGTCTTTCTGTGGTCGGGAACCGGTTAAAAGGAAATCGACCGGCCACCATTTAGACTAGGCTTCAACAGAAAAGAAAAAGCATATTAGAAATATAATAATATTAATTTGGAACAACATGACCATAGTGGAACCAGTGACTATACCATTTCCTATAAATTTTTTTTTTTTAACATTCACATATTACCCAAATACAAAAGCAGAGGGATTTCAACCTTTAAAACAAACACTTTGATCTGCCATTTCACTGCCAGGTTCGTACGTTTGTACGGACCTGACAGCGCGGGGGCGGCTATGACGACATGCGTTCCCTCTCCTCCCCTACTTCTTGCGATGTGTAGCGATGTGTAAAATGTCAATTCCGGGTCCCCCTTTCACTTACCCCTGCCAGCATGGCTGGGAAGGGATCTAATGCCATGCCAAAAAAAAAAAGCAAAAAATTGTAAGTTACAACCAAGCACATAAAATCCCCTCCAAAACATTTCTAAGTCCCCTAACACCCACATACAGTACACGCACATACGAAAGTAAATAAATGCGTCAGCGGCGCCTACCCGCAAATATATTGATTGTGATACATATGTTACATATCGCTGTGCACGCCGGAGTGAGAGCAATAATTCTAGCACCAGACCTTCTCCGTAATGTTAAACTGATGACCTGTAAAGGGCTTTTAACCAGTTGCCGACCGCCTCACGCAGATATACTGCGGCAGAATGGCACTGGCAGGCAAAATCACGTACCTGTACTTGATCTGCCTCCCGCGGGCGGGGGGGGTCCCCCCGTGCCCGAGGCGGTCGGCTTCTGTCCGGGAGCGATGAGAGGTGAGGGGGAGGCCATCCCTTCCTGGCCCCCCCCTCGCTATTGCTCCCAGCCAATGAAATCCTTCCTCTGCTGCTGTATAGTAAACAGCAGCAGAGGAAGTGATGTCATGTCTCCTCGGCTCGGTATTTTTCGTTCCGGCGCTGAGGAGAGAAGTCATCTGAGTGAGTGCACAACACACACACAGTAGAACACGCCAGGGATACTTTTCACCCCCCGATCACCCCCCGTCACCCTGACACCAAGCAGTTTTTTTTTTTTCTCTGATTACTGCATTGGTGTCAGTTTGTGACAGTTAGTGTGGTAGGGCAGTTAGTGTTAGCCCCCTTTAGGTCTAGGGTACCCCCCTAACCCCCCTTAATAAAGTTTTAACCCCTTGATCACCCCCCGTCGCCAGTGTCACTAAGCGCTCATTTTTCTGATTGCTGTATTAGTGTCACTGGTGACGCTATTTAGGGAGGTAAATATATAGATTCGCCGTCAGCGTTTTATAACGTCAGGGACCCCCATATACTACCTAATAAAGGTTTTAACCACTTGATTGCCCCCTAGTTAACCCTTGCACCAGTGATCACCATATAACTGTTACGGGTGACGCTGGTTAGTTAGTTTATTTTTTATAGTGTCAGGGCATCCGCCGTTTATTACTGAATAGGTAATATAAGTTAGGTTTTAGGGTCAGATAGGGTCTGCGTCGCCCCAGGCAGCGTCAGGTTAGCGCCAGTACCGCTATCACCCACGCACGCAGCATACACCTCCCTTAGTGGTATAGTATCTGAACGGATCAATATCTGATCCGATCAGATCTATACTAGCGTCCCCAGCAGTTTAGGGTTCCCAAAAATGCAGTGTTAGCGGGATCAGCCCAGATACCTGCTAGCACCTGCGTTTTGCCCCTCCGCCCAGCCCACCCAAGTGCAGTATCGATCGATCACTGTCACTTACAAAACACTAAACGCATAACTGCAGTGTTCGCAGAGTCAGGCCTGATCCCTGCAATCGCTAACAGTTTTTTTGGTAACGTTTTGGTGAACTGGCAAGCACCAGTGGCCTAGTACACCTCGTAGTTGTAGTCTAACCAGCACTGCAGTAACACTTGGTGACGTGGCGAGTCCCATAAGTGCAGTTCAAGCTGGTGAGGTGGCAAGCACAAGTAGTGTCCCGCTGCCACCAAGAAGACAAACACAGGCCCGTCGTGCCCATAATGCCCTTCCTGCTGCATTCGCCAATCCTAATTGGGAACCAACCACTTCTGCATCACCCCTGCTTCCCCCATTCACATCTCCAACCAAATGCAGTCGGCTGCATGAGAGGCATTTTTATGTCCTCCCGAGTACCCCTGCCCAATGAACCCCCCCCCAAAAAAGATGTTGTGTCTGCAGCAAGCGCGGATATAGGCGTGACACCTGCTATTATTGTCCCCCCTGTCCTGACAATCCTGGTCTTTGCATTGGTGAATGTTTTGAACGCTACCATACACTAGTTGAGTATTAGCGTACAGCATTGCACAGACTAAGCACACTAACACAGGGTCAAGAAACCGGAAGCTACGAGCATTTCATGACTTAGATTTCGCCGGATGTAAACCGCGCCATTGGGAAATTGGGAAGGCATTTTATCACACCGATCTTGGTGTGGTCAGATGCTTTGAGGGCAGAGGAGAGGTCTAGGGTCTAATAGACCCCAATTTTTTCAAAAAAAGAGTACCTGTCACTACCTATTGCTATCATAGGGGATATTTACATTTCCTGAGATAACAATAAAAACGAATAAAAAAAAAAAAAATGAAAGGAACAGCTTAAAAATAAGATAAAGCAAAAAAATAATAAAGAAAAAAAAAAAGCACCCCTGTCCCCCCCCCCTGCTCTCGCACAAAGGCGAACGCAAACGTCGGTCTGGTGTCAAATGTAAACAGCAATTGCACCATGCATGTGAGGTATCATCGAGGGCAGTAATTTTAGCAGTAGACCTCCTCTGTAAATCTGTAAGTGGTAACCTGTAAAGGCTTTTAAAAATGTATTTAGTTTGTCGCCACTGCACGTTTTTGCGCAATTTTAAAGCATGTCATGTTTTGTATCCATGTACTCGGCCTAAGATCATCTTTTTTATTTCATCAAACATTTGGGCAATATAGTGTGTTTTCGTGCATTAAAATTTAAAAAAGTGTGTTTTTTCCCAAAAAAATGCGTTTGAAAAATCGCTGCGCAAATACTGTGTGAAAAAAAAAATGAAAGGCCCACCATTTTAATTTGTAGGGCATTTGCTTTAAAAAAAATATATAATGTTTGGGGGGTTCAAAGTAATTTTCTTGCAAAAAAAAATAATTTTTTCATGTAAACAAAAAGTGTCAGAAAGGGCTTTGTCTTCAAGTGGTTAGAAGAGTGGGTGATGTGTGACATAAGCTTCTAAATGTTGTGCATAAAATGCCAGGACAGTTCAAACCCCCCCCCCAAATGACCCCATTTTGGTAAGTAGACACCCCAAGCTATTTGCTGAGAGGCATGTCGAGTCCATAGAATATTTTATATTATGACACAAGTTGCGGGAAAAAGACACTTTTTTTTTTTTTTTTTTTTTGCACAAAGTTGTCACTAAATGATATATTGCCCAAACATGCCATGGGAATATGTGAAATTACACCCCAAAATACATTCTGTTGCTTCTCCTGAATATGGGGATACCACATGTGTGAGACTTTTTGGGAGCCAGTCGCGTACGGGACCCCGAAAACCAAGCACCGCCTTCAGGCTTTCTAAGGGCGTAAATTTTTGATTTCACTCTTCTCTGCCTATCACAGTTTCGGAGGCCATGGAATGCCCAGGTGGCACAACCCCCCAAATGACCCTATTTTGGAAAGTAGACACCCCAAGCTGAGAGGTATAGTGAGTATTTTGCAGACCTCACTTTTTGTCACAAAGTTTTGAGAATTGAAAAAAGAAAAAAAAATGTTTTTTCTTGTCATTTTTCATTTTCAAAAATACTTGATTTGTTGTAGCCGTATTAGTGCAATTGTGACAGAGAAAAAAAAGTACTGTCCGTGATACTTTTTTTATTTGCACTAACATACATCTTTTCAGGACAAGCTTTCGGGGTATGTCCCCCCTTCAAGGTCCAAGCAGTACTGATTCACAAATTTTTAAGCAGAATGTTAAAGAAGAAAAAAAAAAAGAGAAAACCAAACACATACAAATCAATGGTAATAAAGATAGCAGCAGAGTTAGTGAGATAAGACAGAGGGAGAGCTAGGGGGGAATGCAAGGGGGGGGGGGATACTAATCACAGAGCGGTCGTAAAACTTTGGCATAATATGTAAGGAAACCAATATCTAAATTCAGGCCATTATTCTTCGTGTCAAAAAGAAGTATCATTTTGAAGTATCACGTTTGAACTAAGAATGGTACTTCTTTTTGACACGAAGAATAATGGCCTGAATTTAGATATTGGTTTCCTTACACATTATGCCAAAGTTTTACGACCGCTCTGTGATTAGTATCCCCCCCCTTGCATTCCCCCCTAGCTCTCCCTCTGTCTTATCTCACTAACTCTGCTGCTATCTTTATTACCATTGATTTGTATGTGTTTGGTTTTCTCTTCTTTTTTTTTTTCTTCTTTAACATTCTGCTTAAAAATTTGTGAATCAGTACTGCTTGAACCTTGAAGAAGGGGACATACCCCGAAAGCTTGTCCTGAAAAATTGTATGTTAGTGCAAATAAAAAAAGTATCACGGACAGTACTCAATTTTCTCTGTCATTTTCAAAAACAAATGAGAGCTGCAAAATACTCACCATGCCTCTCAGCAAATAGCTTGGGGTGTCTACTTTCCAAAATGGGGTCATTTGGGGGGGGGGTTTGTGCCACCTGGGCATTCCATTGCCTCCGAAACTGTGATAGGCAGAGAAGAGTGAAATCAAAAATTTACACCCTTAGAAAGCCTGAAGGCGGTGCTTGGTTTTCGGGGCCCCGTACGCGGCTAGGCTCCCAAAAAGTCCCACACATGTGGTATCCCCATACTCAGGAGAAGCAGCCGAATGTATTTTGGGGTGCAATTCCACATATGCCCGTGACCTGTGTGAGCAATATATCATTTAGTGACAACTTTTTGTAATTTTTTTTTTTTTTGTCATTATTCAATCACTTGGGACAAAAAAAATGAATATTCAATGGGCTCAACATGCCTCTCAGCAATTTCCTTGGGGTGTCTACTTTCCAAAATGGGGTCATTTGGGGGGGGGGGGTTTGTACTGCCCTGCCATTTTAGCACCTCAAGAAATGACATAGGCAGTCATAAACTAAAAGCTGTGTAAATTCCAGAAAATGTACCCTAGTTTGTAGACGCTATAACTTTTGCGCAAACCAATAAATATACGCTTATTGACTTTTTTTTTTTACCAAAGACATGTGGCCGAATACATTTTGGCCTAAATGTATGACTAAAATTGAGTTTATTGGATTTTTTTTATAACAAAAAGTAGAAAATATCTTTTTTTTTTCAAAATTTTCAGTCTCTTTCCATTTATAGCGCAAAAAATAAAAACCGCAGAGGTGATCAAATACCATCAAAAGAAAGCTCTATTTGTGGGAAGAAAAGTCGCAAATTTCGTTTGGGTACAGCATTGCATGACCGCGCAATTAGCAGTCAAAGTGACGCAGTGCCAAATTGTAAAAAGTGCTCTGGTCAGGAAGGGGGTAAATCCTTCCGGGGCTGAAGTGGTTAATGCACCACCTATAGAAAATGTAAGTTTGACATGTTGGATATCTATTTACTCGGCACAACCTCATCTTTTATATTTTACCAAAAATTGAGTCATTTATTGCATTTCTGTGCCTTTAAATTCACTTTAGTATATTTTTTTCTGAAATTTTATTTTTCCAATTTATGTTTTGGGGGTTTTATGCAATCTTCAGGCCTAAAATTATTTTTTTAAACGTATGCAAAAAAACAGCTCTGGCAGCGAAAGGCTTTTTAAAATTCCCCCTTTAATATCATATAATACACATGTTTTCATATTTGTTTATGCTAAGGAATTGTGCATGTGTCAACTGTTTTTGAACTACATTGACTTTATACTGTATATAAGCTAAAACATAACATTGGGCAGTTTATTTTCCCTCTGCAGATGAGTTACAGTGATTTTTTTTTTAATCAATCAGAATAGATCAGTATACTGTACCTTGCAAAACTTCAGAATGGCTGTCAAAATCAATCTGTATTTGGCAATCTTTTGTTACAAGCATAAGTTATAACATCTATTCTATTTCAAGTGTACATTCACAGAGAAGTACAATGATTAATAAGGAGCTCTTTGTAAGACAAGCTTGAATGGATGATACAACACTTGATAAAATTATCAGCACCATCTGACTGCTTCAGAGCATCAGAAGAAGCAATCTGCATAATCAAAGCTTACTTTTTTCAGGATTATGCAATCTTCCTGCCATACAGAATAGAATGTTTGTGATTCTGTTGAAAAGAGTAAGTAATAATTAGCATATCAATTTATTTTTTCTGCATTATATCTGTATGTTTTATTTATGTATCCAGGGGAATTCATTAACATTTAAAAGAAAATGTCCTTTCCATTCCCCAAGCATGTGAACATAGAAACTGAAGTCTCTCTTACCTTTACAATCTGCAGTGCAAACTACTTGGTGTACTCTAAGCAGGTCAACCACTAAGCCTTGTTCACACCATGTGCAGTGACTTCAGTTTCTCTGCATGCCTTCTGCAAGGGCACAAAAAAAAAACAATTGTTCTTTATGTGCCCTGTACACACCACAACACTGGTATCATGCATGGATTTTTCCTGCTCCGGAATCTGCAATGTGTATAAAAACTGATGCGACATCAACACTGTTGTGTGAACAGGGCACATAACTGACGCGCATGAAAACTCACTGAAGTAATCTCATGTCTCTGCAAGGGAAATCTGTGCGCTTTTCCCATCATTTTTCATGCACGTATGGTGTGAACGAGCCCTAAAGCCTCTTTCACATGGGCAGACTGTTCTTTTTTCGTTTTTCATCCATCTGTTGACAGATGAAAAACAAACAGCAATGCATGTCTATGGACAAACTAATGTAAACAGATGATCATTCATTTGTGTACATCCGTTTACATCCATTAAGTCCTGCTAGATCACTTCAGGCTGCACTGCATATGCTCAGTTGCTCTTTTTTTTTTTTTTAGGCACTGCCGAATTTTAGAGGCCGATGTGCTGACAGCCTTAAAGCGGAACGGAACCCTTCTATTCTTTGCAGCTGCTTCTGTTTGATCTGCAACTGCCATGGTGCTGCACATGTGATAAGTTATGACACCAGCCATTGGATGGGTTGACAGTTTGGTTAAGGACACAAGAAAATGTGACCGTTACATTCCTGGAATGCTGGGATTGCTAACTGCTTTTTGAAACTGTAAGCCCCGGTTCACACAGGGGCGGCACGACTTCCAGGTCGCCTCAGGGGGAGCTCACCCCAAGTCGCCCCCAAAGTAGTACAGGAACCTTTTTCTAAGCCGGAGCGACTTGCGTCGCTCCTATTAGAACGGTTCCATTGTACAGAACGGGAGGCGACTTGTCAGGCGGCTAGGTCACCTGACAAGTCGCCCTTGTGTGAACCGGCTCTTAAGTGATGGGTTTAGTTCCGCTTTATGATTTAGGCCCCTTTCACACATGCCTTCAGTTTGTTTCATTAGTTCAGTCAGGTTTTTTCAAAGAAAAAAAGGATCCGTTAACATCAGTTTTTCATCAGTTTTTACATCAGTTCTTTACATCAACTTAACCACGTATCCACTATCCTGCCACATCAGTTAGACATTTACCTTGGAATCTTTAGAGACTGCCAAGACTCTTTTGAATGGCACTTTTTGCATGCTTGATTGACTGGTAATTTATTTACTATTCTCTATGCTTACCCAAATTCTAATATCTTGGTCTGGCTAAAGGCACCATTTTCTCATTCTTGCCCCAATGGAGGTATTTGGCATTAATATTTGACAAATGGAGCACTTTAGAAGCATTTGGCAAATAACTGAAAAACAGGCCTATATGCCTATGATTTATTTACACTCCATGGTACAAGCCATTCCTTAGCCTTCTCAAACAATTGAAGAATTTCATGAATATTCAAAACCTAAAATTAACGGGCAAAAGTCTGTCTTGATGTCATAGTCCACTAGGGCCATGTCCTCTACACCACCTTAGTCACCTCCAACCACAGCCAACATTGCTCCCCACTGGCTGCCTTTCACAGCAATAGACTTCAGAGTGAAGGGCAGCTGTTCCTAGGTTGTCGCATTGCAAAACAAGCCTAGCAGAAAGAACATATGCCATTCTGTGGCGCTGTATCTTAGATCTGCAAGTTTACAGCAGGGGGGTACTTGGGGAAAAAACAATGGCCTGGAGGGGATAACAAAGATTTGTCTGAAGGTGACAGGATTTGTGCTAAGAGAGGGATTATTGGGTGAAATGACTTGTTTTGGAAGAGGGGATGGGGGGGGGGTTATGCTGTGAGGGGGAATTCAACGGAAGTAGGGCTGTGGATGCAGGCTGATTAAGTAGAGGATTTGTGGATCTGTGCTAAAAGGAATGATTTGGGGGTGGGGGGACTTGGTTAACTCAATTTTTAGTACTTAACACCATTACCTGTCATGGATCTAGGTCAGCCTTGCCCTCAAAACCACCAACATTTTTTTTTTTAACCATAAACCCCATCCACACCGATAAAGCCGATAACCTTACAATGCTCTGTAGCCTGTCTTACCCTTACCACCACACACAGACCTGGCAAGCCTTTCTACATCCTCAGCCAGAAGGGCTTAATATCAAACCTTATCATGAACCCTCATCCACACCTAGAAGGAGCGCTCAGCCTCTTACACAGGTGAATGGCACATGAAACACGGAGCAGAATATGAAAGGCACCAAAGAAAAAAGCCAATGCATTTTTCTTGCAGTCACAGGGAACAAGCATCTCTCATGCCCTGTACACACGACCGGTTTTGCCGTCGGAATAAACTCTGAAGGTTTTTCTGAAGGAATTCCGCTCGAGGTGTCTTGCATACACAGGGTCACACCAAATTCCAACCGTCAAGAACGCAGTGACGTACAACACGTACGACGGGATTGTAAAACAGTTCAATACCCAGTACGCCACCCTTTGGGCTCCTGCTAATCTCGTGTTTATCTTGTGTTAGTAGAAGTTTGGTGAGAGACGAGTCGCGCTTTTCAGACTCGTGTTTTTTAGATCGTTTTAACTGCTTGTCAGACTTACCCATATCAGACTGACGAACCCGATATAGCAGAGGATGGCCTCCCGTACGTATCTGGTTCCCGGCCCCTGATAGAGCACACAGAAGGCACGGGAGCACAGAATGGTATGAGAGCCTGGCGGGTGGTTAGCAGGGATGAGGCCCAGAGTCCTTATGCAAGCTGGCAGGATATGGTAGGTAGGCTGCAGGTCAGCTACAGGTGCAGAGCAGGAGCAGGCAGATACAAAGTCCAGGTCACAAGCAGGTTTGGCAGCAGGCGGTCGGCACGGTACAGAGGGGTCAGGCAGGTTCAAAGTCGGATGCAGGTGGATAGCAGAGCAGAGTCCAGTAAACAAGCCGGGTCACAGAGAGATCAAACAGTACACAGGAAACAGGAAGCACGGGAACAGGAAGCTGATGATCGGACAGCACTGAGCACAGCATCCCAGCAACCTAAATAGGACAACCGGCTCCAAATACAGCGACCGCACCGGCGCGCATGCGCCCGCACGGGAGCACACCTGGGCGCGCCAGCGCGAGCCAGCATGACGCGGCGCACTCCAGAGTGCCCAGCAAGTGTCCTGAACCGAGATCCTCTCTGACAGTGCCCCCTCCTTAAGGGCAGCCTCCGGATGCCCAGCCGGGCTAACCTATCCGCATGGGTACTCTGAAAATCCCTTAAAAGTTCTTCAGTGTGCAAGTTGACCTCCGGTTCCCAAGAATTGTCTTCTGGTCCATACCCCCTCCACTTGATCAAGTACTGGATTTGGTTGCATCTCTTCCTACAATACAAAATTGCCTTCACCTCAAACTCCTCCTCCTCGTCGATAATTACGGGTTCAGGCGGGCCAGTATTGCGACCCGAAAAAGAGTTGGGGATAACGGGTTTAAGTAGGGATACGTGAAAAACCAGATGGATTTTCAATGAATTGGGTAACTCCAGCTCATAGGCCACATCATTGATTTTTCTCTTGACTGAAAAGGGCCCCATGAACCTGGGACCTAATTTTCTTGAAGGACAAGCCATCCTTAAGTTACTGGTAGACAGCCAGACCTGATTGCCAGGTTCTAGCAACAGTTGTCCTCGCTTCTTCCTGTCATACATTTTTTTGTTGTATTCCTGGGTCCTAGTCATTGTTTCTTGCAATAGTTTGTTGTTGTTGATGAAGAAATTCATAGTGTCAGAAACCGCAGGAATCGCACATTCAGGTAAGGAACTGGTTAAAAAAGGTTGGGTGAAACCCGTAGTTCGCAAAAAACGGTGTCTGTTTGATGGCCGAATGCACAGAGTTGTTGTAGGCAAACTCGGCAATAGGCAGGAGGGAGACCCAGTCGTCGTCTTGTGAGAAGGCAGAAAAGCAACGAAGGTACTGTTCCAGCGGCTGATTAGTTCTCTTCGTCTGCCCATTCGTCTGGGGGTGGTAGGCCGAAGAGAATGCCAATTCTATCTCAAGAGACTTACAGAGAGCTTTCCAGAATCTGGAGGTAAACTGAACCCCACGATCTGATACTATACTTGAGGGAACTCCGTGGAGGCGTACAATTTCCTTAATGAATATTTTTGCGGTTTCCAAAGCTGATGGGGTACCCTTCATGGGTAGAAAGTGGGCCATCTTGGACAGTCTGTCTATAATGACGAAGATGGTGGAGTAGCCTTCTGCCAACGGGAGCTCAACGAAGAAGTCCATCGCAATCATTTTCCAAGGCCTTTCTGGCACGGGCAAGGCCCTAATAGCCCCCAGGCCTTCGTTCAGCTGCTCTTGCTCCGAGCGCAGGTAATACAGGACTCCACAAAGCTCTTGCAGTCGCTTACCAGCTGGGGCCACCAAAAAGTACGCTGTACCAGTTCTGTTGTTTTCAACACACCAAAAAGCCCAGCCAATTTGTGGTCCTGGCAGAGTTCCAGTACAGCAATCCTCAGATCCTCTGGAACCAAGATTTTATCCTTGTATAGGAATAAGCCGTCTTGCAAGCTTACCTCGCCTTCCACAGAAGGGGACCAATTTCTTGAGGCCTGTTTGATCCGGGATATAAGATCTCCCTAAAGAAGCAGAAAACTTCCAGCAGGGAGAATGGTGTCTGGAGGCAGAGATTCCCTAGAGTCATGAAACATACGGGATAATGCATCTGGTTTGGTGTTCTTGGTACCTGGCCTATACGTAATGTGGAATTGAAATCTCGAGAAGAACAGAGCCCATCTTGCCTGTCGTGGTCTCAATCTCTTGGCCGTTCTCAAATACTCAAGATTTTTATTGTCCGTGTAAATTAGAATGGGGTGAGCGGCCCCCTCCAATAGGTAGCGCCACTCTTCAAGGGCGGCTTTGATGGCCAGCAACTCACAATCTCCTACATCGTAATTCTTTTCTGCATCAGAAAGTTTTCGTGAGAAGAAGGCTACGGGATGAAGGAGAGCCTTGGCCCCTTGCCGCTGAGACAGTACTGCCCCTACTGAGACCTCCGATGCGTCCACTTCAAAGACAAACGGTAAAGCAGGGTCTGGGTGCTTCAGGATAGAAGCGGAAGTAAAAAGTTCTTTGAGTTTATCAAAGGCTGCTTGCGCCTGAGGAGACCAACAGAATCAATTTCCCTGTTTCGTCAGTTCTGTGATGGGGGCGATTATAGTAGAAAAACTCCTGTATAAATTTCCAATAAAAATTGGCGAAACCGACAAAGCGTTGGACCCCTTTTTTATCGGAGGGAGTGGGCCAGTCCAGAATAGCTGCAACCTTTTGCGGGTCCATCTTAACACCATCGGTAGAGATGATTAGGCCAAGGAACTGAATGCACTGGAGCTCAAAATCACATTTGTCCAATTTAGCATAGAGTCCATGCTGCCTGAGCCGGGTTAACACATTTCTGACATGCCTGCGATGTTCGGTAACAGAAGAGGAGAAGATCAGAATGTCGTCCAGGTATACGATAACATATAAATCCAGAAGGTCACGAAAAATGTCATTTACGAAATGTTGAAAAGTTGCCGGTGCGTTGCACAGGCCGAAGGGCATGACGAGGTATTCGAAATGTCCAAACCTGGTACGGAAGGCTGTTTTCCACTCGTCCCCCTCTCTGATGCGAATCAAGTTATAGGCCCCACGGTGGTCGAGTTTAGTAAATATTTTTGCTGAACCCAATCTTTGGAACAGCTCTGGCACAAGAGGTAAGGGATAGCGATTTTTGATGGTCACCTTATTGAGTTCTCTATAATCCATGCAGGGACATAGCGAGTGGTCCTTTTTCTCGACAAAAAAGATGCCGGCCCCGGCTGGTGATGTGGAAGGATGGATAAAGCCTCTCTTAAGATTTTCATCGATGTACACCTTGAGAGTACCCAGCTTTTGCTCTGTTAAAGGGAAAGTTCTCCCAAAAGGAACTTCAGATCCAGGCAACAACTCAATAGGACAGTCGTAGGGTCTATGAGGCGGAAGGGTCTCAGCACCTTTTTTGCTAAAGACATCGGAGAAGTCCTGGTAAGGGATGGGAATAGCCTGCTGCGATTCCGTGTCGGTGTTCAGACACAAGAGTTGACTGGGTTTTGCAGGAGTTCCGTGCAAACAGTGCTGTTGGCAGTAACTGGAAGGGAACTTGACTTCCCCAGAAACCCAATCGATATTGGGGTTATGCGCCTGCAGCCAAGGCATTCCTAGAATAATGGGGAAGAGTGGTGAAGAAATGGCGTCCAGCCGGAGAAATTCCTGATGACAGGTGTTCATGATGGCTAGCAGTGGGATGGTTTCCAAGGTGACCGGACCAGAGCTGAGGGTGGAACCATCCGCGAGATAGACAGCAAGTCCCTGCGATTTTGTTCGGAGCGGGATACGGTGTTGAGTCGCAAAGGTGAGATCAATGAAGCAACTGCACGCTCCTGAGTCAATGATGACCGGGGTAAGCAGGTCCTGTCCTGGAAGCTGGAGGGTAATGGAGAGAGCCAGATGGTTAGCAAGGTTAGGCAAGGCAGGTGCGATCTTAGAAGTAGCTGAAAGAGACTTGCATGTCTTATTTGGGCAAGATCTCAGGTAGTGACCTGATTCCCCGCAGTACATGCATAAGTTGTTGACCCGTCGACGTTGTCGTTCTTCGGGAGTGAGGGATGGGCGGAGAAGCCCCAGTGGCATCGGTTCCGAAGTGTCAAGGGCTGAGACAGCCGGTACCTGAAGGCTTTGGCCTACGGAGCTGGTAGCACTAGGGACCTTTAGGAGAACCCAAGTGGGGCGGAACTGGTTGACCGACCTCTCGGAACGACGCTCTCTCAAACGCCGATCGATCTGCACCGACATGTTAATAAGGTCTTCAAGAGTTTGGGGTATGCCTACCCGTGCCAGCTCGTCTTTGAGCGAATCGGATAATCCTAAGCGGAATTGGTATCGCAGTGCCGCATCATTCCATTCAGTGTCTGAACTCCAGCGCCTAAATTCCAGAACATAGTCCTCTGCAGGCCTGCGCCCCTGTTGTAGGGCGTGTAAGGCGGATTCAGCCGTGGCTTTTAACTGAGGGTCCGCATACAATTGAGACATGGCAGTAAAGAAGGTATCCAGATTATCCAAGCAGGCTGATTTTTGCTCCAGGAGACAGTGGGCCCAGGCCTGTGGTTCTCCAGATAGAAGAAAGATGACAAAACCCACCCTGGTTGCTTCCAAGGAGAAGGTGCGTGGTTGCAAGGCGAAGTACAGTCCGCAAGCGTTACGAAATGCTCGATACTTGTTGCGCTCTCCGGTAAACCTTTCGGGTGTAGGGACTCTGGGTTCGGGAGGTAGCATAACCACTGAGGGTGCAGGTGAGAGCCCGGTAGCAGAAGCACCTTGCGGGTTAGCAGGTGAGGATAGTACCTGAACTCGTTCCCCCAGTCTGGTATAACCTTCTTGAAGGCTCTTCACAGCCTGCCTGAGACCCGCCAGGTGTCTGCATAGCTCCTCCATGAGAGAGGTCCCCTGCTCGGGCTCGGACATGGCTGTCCGATACTGTCAGACTTATCCGTATCAGACTGATGAACCCGATATAGCAGAGGATGGCCTCCCGTACGTATCTGGTTCCCGGCCCCTGATAGAGCACACAGAAGGCACGGGAGCACAGAATGGTATGAGAGCCTGGCGGGTGGTTAGCAGGGATGAGGCCCAGAGTCCTGATGCAAGCTGGCAGGAGATGGTAGGTAGGCTGCAGGTCAGCTACAGGTGCAGAGCAGGAGCAGGCAGATACAAAGTCCAGGTCACAAGCAGGTTTGGCAGCAGGCGGTCAGCATGGTACAAAAAGAGCAGGCAGATACAAAGTCCAGGTCACAAGCAGGTTTGGCAGCAGGCGGTCGGCACGGTACAGTGGGGTCAGGCAGGTTCAAAGTCAGAGGCAGGCCGGGGTCAGATGCAGGCGGATAGCAGAGCAGGCCAGTAAACAAGCCGGGTCACAGAGAGATCAAACAGTACACAGGAAACAGGAAGCACGGGAACAGGAAGCTGATGATCGGACAGCACCGAGCACAGCATCCCAGCAACCTAAATAGGGCAACCGGCGCCAAACACCGCAACCGCGCCGGCACGCCCAGGCGCGCACCCGCCGGCACGGGAGCGCGCCCGGGCGAGCCAGCTCAACGCGGCGCACTCCAGAGTGCCCAGCAAGTGTCCTGAACCGAGATCCTCTCTGACACTGCTGTTCAGTTTGTGCTTGTGTTAATGTTAACTATAAGTTAAAATTGATAACAAATTAATGATTTAAAAAAAAAAGTGATTTACATATCAATAGACAGTAGGGACCAAAAATGTTTTTGACAGGAATGAAAAATGCTAGGGTCAGAATGATAATCTTTTCTATTTATTAACATTCAATTTGCAAGTCATGAGCTGAAATTTGTGTGTGACTGATGAACCAAAAACTAAATCTATGTCCCTTTTTTATACACAGGATAAGCTCAGCCAGGAGGAGGGTCTGAAAAGTGTCAGCCAGGAAAGTGGCCGGGCCCAGTGTCGGCCAGGAAAGTGGCCGGGCCCAGTGTCGGCCAGGAAAGTGGCCGGGCCCAGTGTCGGCCAGGAAAGTGGCCGGGCCCAGTGTCGGCCAGGAAAGTGGCGAGCCCAGTGTTGGCCAGGAGGTTGGCGGGCCCAGTGTCGGCCAGAAGGTGGGCGGGCCCAGTGGCCTCACCCAATCACAGGTGCCTCCGCTCTGCCTTACAAAAAAAGGCCCAGGAAGGGGACGATGACGGAGGAGGCAGCACTGGGCCTCATTAGGGAAGCAAGTGATGTCCTCAGAAGCCCCCCCCCCGACGCTGAAGAGGCCTATGGCTGCTATCTAGCCACTAGATTGCAGAAATTGGAGGACGACCAACGCCTCCTCTGTGGAATTTTTGCTCAGGCCCTTCAGAAGGGGTTGAGGGGGCCAGCTGACTGAGAACAGCCACGTATGTGAGCTCTCCCATCCTCCTCCTGCTACAAGTCCACCTCCAGAGCCACAGCCTCCAAGGAAGGCTGCAGGGATGCGTGGAGGGAAGGTTGCAGTGAAGAAAAGAAAGTGATGGCCTAGGTTTAGTCTGGTCTGACAGAAGACGCAGGCTGGTATAGTACCACAGCCTGGGGACATACATGTCATCTCTGGGAGTCCTGGACCAGATTGGGCTCCAAATTATATGGACTCCTCAAGCTAAGAATTTTATTTTCCACAGACTTGATGTCTGCCCTGGGGGCCAAAAGGCTTTGCAAATTCCAAAAGTTTCTCCAGCGTTGCCTTCCTCTTTATTTTGTTACCCAGAATAAATGGATATTTTGTTTTCTGTAAATACTTGCCTATGTGTTCTTCTACAAAAAGGGCAGTTTGTGAGTAGGCAGGTACATTTCAAAAAGACAATGTCAAATTAACAAGGGACACCAACCTCCATGAGGTTAAAAAACACAATATAATAATAATAATATTGTGGTAACTTGACACACAAAAAAATTATATATGGAGAAAAAAAAAATACTATAAAAAATAATTCTAAACATTATTATGGAGATCTGGCTTTTAAAAAATTAAAGATTATTCATGAGATCATGAGAAATAATAAAGAAATACGTTTGTGAGAACTCTGTGTAAATATGAGCAGCAAAACGATTTCATTATTCTAGCATGATAAAGAACAAAAGAATCGCTGCATTAAAAGATCACAGAATTTGCAGCGTGAGGAATGTGCTATCTCCATTATGAACGCTACCACACTGAGCGCTTCCGTCTCGTACTTGCTTCAGAGCATGCGTCATTTTTGGTACGTCGGAACAGCATACAGACGAGCGGTTTTCCCGATAGGAATTTGTTCCGTCGGAAAAATATAGAACATGTTCTCTATCTAAGTCCGTCTGAATTTTCGACGTAGAAAGTCCAATGGGGCATACACACGGTCAGAATATACAATGAAAAGCTCCCATTGGACTTTTTCTGTCGGAAATTCCGACCGTGTGTGTACGAGGCATCAGAGCTGTCTTCAATGAGAAATGTAAAATTTGTCATTTTGATGCTTTTCTTTCAATCGCTGTTCTTCATGGGGTGTGCAGAAAGATGTTACCATCAAAGCTCAAACAGGGTGGTATGTTTGTCTCTATGTAAAAAGTGATACACTCTTGGCAAACACTTCAACTCCCTGATCTGACAAGTCTCTATAGAGCCCTTATCCACAATCCCACTTAAGCCTGGTATGGCCCATAACACCAACACCTAATAAGTTTGTATTGCCACCCTTTACCCACTATATCATATATAGTGTATATATATATATATATATATATATATATATATATATCGTGTGTATATATATATGTGTATATATATATATGTGTGTATATATATATATATATATATATATATGTGTATATATATATATGTGTATATATATATATATATATATATATATATATATATATATATATATATATATATATATATATATATATATAATATGTCTGCCACGGCTCTGTGGCCGCAACACCCCAAATCCTCTGCCATAGCTCTGTGGCCAGTCTTACCAACATCACCCCCCCCCCCACTAAGATTTTTGTCCACCTTCCCTATCCCCTCTTGTGGACACCCATAAAATTGATACACTATTATGCCCTGTACACACGGTCGGATTTTCCGACGGAAAATGTGTGATGGGACCTTGTTGTCAGAAATTCTGACCGTGTGTGGGCTCCATCACACATTTTCCATCGGAATTTCCGACACACAAAGTTTGAAAGCTTGCTATAAAATTTTCCGACAACAAAATCAGTTGTCGGAAATTCCGATCGTGTGCACACAAATCCGACGCACAAAGTGCCACGCATGCTCAGAATTAAGAGACGAAAGCTATTGGCTACTGCCCAGTTTATAGTCCCGAGGTACGTGTTTTACGTCACCGCGTTTAGAACGATCGGATTTTCCGACAACTTTGTGTGATCGTGTGTATGCAAGACAAGTTTGAGCCAACATCCGTCGGAAAAAATCAATGGATTTTGTTGTCGGAATGTCCGATCAATGTCCGACCGTGTGTACAGGGCATTAGACTGTTGAGTGCCATAAATAGTCAGTCATTTTACTGATAGGCGGTAATCCCCGCTTTTTGTTCCTTTATCTCTGTAAATATAAAATATCATTGCATTTCACATCTCTCACCCAGTATTTGATTGCTATGTATTGTACTGTATGGTGCTGTGTACTGTGTCTTATGATAGAATCCCTTTAAAAAAAAAAAAAATACACGTGGCAAGGTCCTTAGAACCCTCAACTGCCTAGCCTCTGTGACTAAGTTAAAATGCTATGAGACCCCAGAACAAACCTTTATTTTATCACAGTTTACCACTTCTTGGATGTGGTGGCCACATTAGTATTCTTTTTATGGCTTTATTTCCCTTATTTTCACCTGCTGATCTGGCCAGTAAGTCTGTTGTTTTTCAATAGAAACAAATTCTCTTGCAGATTAAGCAGTTAGAAGGTTGAGACAACCCATTTACTGTTGGCAGGTGTGCTTACATTGATCAATTTTTATTTATGTACAAGCTTTATCCCAAAAGAAAAAAAAAAAGAAAGAGAAACAGGATAAAAATGGTTTGCTTATAAAGTATTAGCCTAAGTTTGGTTTCACTTTGTTGGTGTATCCAAATCTGGCAGTACATCTTACATGCCCCTCCCCCCAGATTAACAATACTGCTTCCACCCCTTTTCTGCCAGTGCTTGTGACCATCCTTCACCACATCACCCTAAACTGTCCACAACACCCTTAGCCCCCCCATTCCATCAACAGTACCCCCATCTTGTCACCCCCACCCACATATGCCTGGGCTGTGGCTTGTATCCCCCAGCATCACCTGCAACCAGAACACCACCCTCATCTTGTTACACTTACCTGCAATGCCATCCCTATCTGTCCAGCCATACCCCCAGCACCACCCTTATTCCACAATGGCTCTGTGACCACAACACTATTCTATGGCCACTTGTATCTCCATCATCAAACCCATATGGCCAACCACAAGACCACCCTCATCCAACCGCCCCATAGAAAACAGCGTGCCGTGTTCTTATGTCCGCTCTGCACAAGTGGAGTGGACACAGACCTGTCATCTTCCTGCTGAGGATCAGCAGACCGATCTCCTGCTGGCAGGCAGATCCACTTGACAGAATGAAAGGGCCCAAAGGGGACTGTAATGTAAAGGGGAACTCTGATGTAAGGGGTGCTCTGGGAATCCTGATGTAAGGGGGTCTCGGCTCACCACAGCCCCCACTTATATCAGAGTCCCCCTTTATATTACAGTCCACAGAGCTCTCCAACTCATTGGTGTGCTCAGATGCTAGCGAGGGGGGTACTTCACACACCATAGATGGAGGCTCGAGCTGACTGCACATTTCCTCCACTAGATAGTTGAAGGCTGTTGGGCTCTCTCACCCACTCACCCCCTTTGTAAAGCACAAGGCTGCTGGGGAGGGGGGGGTGTACTGTCAGTGCTGGTTCTGAGCAGTGTGAGAGAGTGTCATTGACACTCGTCTCATAACTGCAGCCCCCCACCACAGTGGCGGAACTCCAGGACCCGGTGGCAAGCGCGACTCTTACAACCCTGGTAGTTCCGCCACTTGGCAGTGAGAATTGTCAACCAACATCAAGCTGATTGTGCAGTCTTTGTATGAGGGGCAGTGGTCTTATGAGTTAGCATCCCAGCTCAGTAAGAGGAACTAAACACATGGTTTTCACTAATCCAAACTGGTGGTTGAATGCCTGGGTGGGTGGTACAGGTTTGGATTATGAAAGTTGTCATGCTTCCTTGTTGATCACATATACAGAATTGCAGATTTGGTGTGTACATTCAATACTGTCAGTGGGCTTACTGACTGGGGATTCTACCTGCATCCAAGGCTAATTTACCCACATGTATTTGGAGGAGGGAAGCTGCAGGCAAGTTGATATTTCCATCTGTCGGAGGCATGACCATGATGTCCTTTCTATTCCAGCTCAATACGCAGTGGTCAATGAGAAATTTTGGGAAGATGCTTCTGGATGGGAAGATCATTGCCAGGAAGGAAGCACCTGTGTAATATATGGGACATAGAAGAGTTTTTGATTCTTTGTCCTAAAGAATACCAATGTAACGTTAACGATGGTGCTAGGGTGTTAAACCTAACAATAGCTAGAGGTGCATGGTGTACCCTGAGCAATGTCTCTGAAATTCAGGCACAGGGATGGAATTATTTGTTTTTGTCATTCATGCAGGTTTACATGTTTGGTTTGACCTAACATTTGTATAAAAAGATCTCACATGTGTCTATGCAAGTTGAGGAACAAATTGACGGTAAGGTCTTTTCATACAGGTTAGAGGCCTTGCTGCCAATTAGGAGTCCTGAACTACCTCTGACATACCAAAATTGTGGTAGGAGAGGCCATAACTACAGGTTCTACAGCACGTTTTACCTCCACTTCATTATGACTGATGAAGGGATCTTAGCTGGATCAGGAGGCTGATCAGCAGGTTTGCTCCATTGATGTCTCTGCCTTCTCCATTTCAGATGCAGGATCTATGTGGAGTGCTCTTTAAAGATGGAATCAGAAACCTGTGAAATTAGTAGATTAGCACAGTTTGACTGTCTTAAACATCTATCAGTTGTGGCCTAAAATGTCTGTAATACTTCTTAGGACCACTAAAAGGACCAAAGACTTGCTCTGTGGAATGAGGATACAACTTTGATCAACAAAGAGGATCTGGCTTAAACATAACTCTGTGCAGAAGAATGATTTAAAAAGGGCTCCTTGACAGACCGACCTTGCAGGTCCCCTTAAATGTATCTTTTATTCCTTTTTCATAGTGATAGGTAAAGAAAAGCCCATTTAAGGGTAGTAAAATAAGGGAAGGTTATTCCCTGGGTTTAGAAAGCTGGCCAGGTATGTGCCCAAGCACACCAACCTTATGACGTCCTTCACATCTGAATGCTGGCATGTCAGCTGTGAAAGTGCTCTATATACACAGACTCCCTATACCGCTGCACGCAAATGCATTAAAATTAAGCGGAAGGGAGTTTGGTAAACACCAGATTATACCTATTCTGTAAATATCAGGTGTCATATCTGATGTCTGAAACCATAATTCAATCCAACACCATTGGGTGTCTTTTGGTGTGAATGAGGGATACATTAAGCAGAACCCTACTACAGCAGGTTAAGTCTATAGCAGGAGCAGAACACTCACGTTGGTCTGCTACGACCAGGTCTGCTATGAGGAATACATATAGAACTGTAAACCTTTTGAGTTAGGTACTGTATATGGATCACATAATTTCTCATACTGTATCTTCAGGTAATACTCCTATGAATCAAAGTCCTACCGGGTTACAAGCACAGGGAATGCCTCAGGCATTCCTGAATGTAAGGGACTAAATTTTCTGACATCTAAAGTTTCTGCAGCCAGAATTTCTGGCCCCTTCCATTTTCACAGGAAAATAAGGTCTGAAATAAAAGTGATACATGTATAATTAATATTACAAATATGGGGGCGTGGCTACGACATAGTTACATAGTTACATAGTAGGTGAGGTTGAAAAAAGACACAAGTCCATCAAGTCCAACCTATGTGTGTGATTATGTGTCAGTATTACATTACATATCCCTGTATAATGCGGTCATTCAGGTGATTATCTAATAGTTTCTTGAAGCTATCAATGCTCCCCGCTGAGACCACCGCCTGTGGAAGGGAATTCCACATCCTTGCCGCTCTTACAGTAAAGAACCCTCTACGTAGTTTAAGGTTAAACCTCTTTTCTTCTAATTTTAATGAGTGGCCACGAGTCTTATTAAACTCTCTTCTGCGAAAAAGTTTTATCCCTATTGTGGGGTCACCAGTACAGTATTTGTAAATTGAAATCATATCCCCTCTCAAGCGTCTCTTCTCCAGAGAGAATAAGTTCAGTGCTCGCAACCTTTCCTCATAACTAAGATCCTCCAGACCCTTTATTAGCTTTGTTGCCCTTCTTTGTACTCGCTCCATTTCCAGTACGTCCCTCCTGAGGACTGGTGCCCAGAACTGGACAGCATACTCCAGGTGCGGGCGGACCAGAGTCTTGTAGAGCGGGAGAATTATCGTTTTATCTCTGCAGTTGATCCCCCTTTTAATGCATGCCAATATTCTGTTTGCTTTATTAGCAGCAGCTTGGCATTGCATGCCATTGCTGAGCCTATCATCCACTAGGACCCCCAAGTCCTTTTCCATCCTAGATTCCCCCAGAGGTTCTCCCCCCAGTGTATAGATTGCATTCATATTTTTGACACCCAAATGCATTATTTTACATTTTTCTACATTGAACCTCATTTGCCATGTAGTCGCCCACCCCATTAATTTGTTCAGGTCTTTTTGCAAGATTTCCACATCCTGCGGAGAAGTTATTGCCCTGCTTAGCTTAGTATCGTCTGCAAATACAGAGATTGAACTGTTTATCCCATCCTCCAGGTCGTTTATGAACAAATTAAATAGGATTGGTCCCAGCACAGAACCCTGGGGGACCCCACTACCCACCCCTGACCATTCTGAGTACTCCCCATTTATCACCACCCTCTGAACACGCCCTTGTAGCCAGTTTTCAATCCATGTACTCACCCTATGGTCCATGCCAACGCACCTTATTTTGTACAGTAAACGTTTATGGGGAACTGTGTCAAATGCTTTTGCAAAATCCAGATACACCACGTCTACGGGCCTTCCTTTATCTAGATGGCAACTCACCTCCTCATAGAAGGTTAATAGATTGGTTTGGCAAGAACGATTCTTCATGAATCCATGCTGATTACTGCTAATGATATCATTCTTATTACTAAAATCTTGTATATAGTCCCTTATCATCCCCTCCAAGAGTTTACATACTATTGATGTTAGGCTAACTGGTCTGTAATTCCCAGGGATGTTTTTTGGGCCCTTTTTAAATATTGGTGCTACATTGGCTTTTCTCCAATCAGCTGGTACCATTCCAGTCAATAGACTGTCTGTAAAAATTGGGAACAACGGTCTGGCAATCACCTGACTGAGTTCCCTAAGTACCCTCGGATGCAAGCCATCTGGTCCCGGTGATTTATTAATGTTAAGTTTCTCAAGTCTAATTTTAATTCCGTCCTCTGTTAACCATGTAGGTGCTTCCTGTGTTGTGTCATGAGGATAAACACTGCAGTTTTGGTTACTGAAGCCCCCCGATTCACTCGTGAAGACTGTGGAGAAGAATAAATTCAATACCTCTGCCATCTCCCCATCCTTTGTAACCAGATGTCCTTCCTCATTCTTTATGGGGCCAATATGGTCTGTCCTCCCTTTTTTACTGTTTACATACTTAAAGAATTTCTTGGGATTTTTTTTGCTCTCCTCCGCTATGTGTCTTTCATGTTCTATCTTAGCCATCCTAATTGCACCCTTACATTTCTTATTGCATTCTTTATAAATTCTGAATGCTGTGGATGATCCCTCAACCTTGTATTTTTTGAAGGCCTTCTCCTTTGCTTTTATATGCATTTTTACATTGGAGTTAAGCCATCCAGGATGTTTGTTCGCTCTTTTAAATTTATTACCCAATGGGATACATTGGCTAATGCCCTTATTTAATATGCTCTTAAAGCAAACCCATCTCTCCTCTGTATTCTTTGTTCCTAATATTTTATCCCAATTTATGCCTTTTAGCAAGGTTTGTAGTTTAGGGAAGTTGGCTCTTTTGAAATTCAGTGTCTTTGTGTTCCCTTCATGTCTCATATTTGTGTGATTTATACTGAAACTAATTGACCTGTGATCGCTGTTACCTAAATTGACCCGTATTTCCACATCTGTTATCAGGTCTGTATTGTTGGTAATCAGTAGATCTAGTAATGTTTTATTTCTAGTTGGTGCGTCTACCATCTGACCCATAAAATTGTCCTGCAAGACATTAAGGAACTGGCGAGCCTTAAATGAATGCGCGGTTCCCTCCGCCCAGTCTATGTCTGGATAATTAAAATCCCCCATTATGATAACACTTCCCATCCTTGCTGCTAATCCAATTTGTGATAGGAGATCCGTCTCCACTTCCTCCCTCAGGTTAGGGGGCCTATAGCATACTCCCAGTATTATTTTCCCCTTAGCTTCATCCCTTTGGAGCTCTACCCATAAGGATTCCACCTCCTCTCTAGCTCCCTCAGTGATGTCATCTCTCACATTCGCTTGTACATTATTCTTGATATATAGGCATACCCCTCCCCCTTTTTTACCCTCTCTATCCTTGCGGTATAGGGTATACCCTTGAATGTTTGCCAGCCAATCATGAGAGCTGTTGAACCAGGTCTCTGAAATTCCCACAAAATCCAAATCCTCCTTGTACAACAGTATCTCTAGTTCACCCATCTTGTCCGCCAGGCTCCTGGCATTGGTGAACATGCCACATAGTTTAGACCGGTCGCATATTGTCCTCGTATTGGGTGTTTCAAGATTGCAACTTGGACTTGCTACTATACTCACCTTGTGTTTTTGTGCTTTGGTTAACCTACCACTAATGCCCCCAATACTACCCTCTGGAATATCTTCCACGCTGGCTATCACTGTCTCTGGACCCTCCCCCCCATCGCCTAGTTTAAAAACCCCTTTAACTTTTTGGCCATCTTCATTCCCAGCAGATCTGCACCCTCCTCATTTAGGTGCAGTCCGTCCCTTCTATAGTACCGGTTACCGACTGAGAAGTCGTCCCAGTCCTCCAGGAACCCAAACCCCTCCTTACTACACCAGCTCTTCAGCCACTTGTTTACTTCCCTAATCTCCCTCTGCCTCTCTGGTGTGGCTCGATGTACCGGTAGTATTCCTGAGAACACTACCTTGGAGGTCCTTTTCCTCAATTTAGCTCCTAAGTCCCTAAAATCGTTCTTTAGGACACTCCATCTGCCTCTGACTTTGTCATTGGTGCCAACGTGCACCATGACAGCCGGGTCTTCCCCAGCCCCTCCCAGTAATCTGTCCACAAGATCCGTGATGTGCCGAACCCGAGCGCCCGGTAGACAACATACTGTTCGGCGCTTCAGGTCTTGGTTACAGATTGCCCTCTCTGTCCTTCTAAGAATTGAGTCCCCTACCACCAGAATCTGTCTTTCCTTTCCCTTTGCTGCCCCCCCACTCTCACTGGAGGAGTTCTTCCCCTGGCAGCTAGGAGAGTCCCTCATCTCCAGCAGTGCTGGTCCCTGACTGGTTTCACCAATGTCACTCAATGGAGCGTACTTATTGGGATGCTCCAGTCCTGGATCGGCCTCCCTGGCACTTCCCCCTCATCCCCTCCTGACTGTCACCCATCTACTCTTTGCTAGTGCCTGCACCTCTTTGTCTCCACCCGCCTCTGTGCTGGCCCCTGCCGGCACCTGCCGTGTACGTTCCTGGCTCACCTTTAGTATGGAGGGACTTCTCAGTGCTGACAGTTGCTTCCCCAGATTCAGAACCTGGGCTTCCAGGGAAACAATGTGCTTACATTTTGCACAGCAGTATTCGCCCTCGATCGGATGATCAAGGAACGCATACATGCGGCAAGATGTACAAAGAGTCGCCTCTCCACACCCGCCGGGCATCGTACCTATTAAATTTAGTGAGGATTTGGGGATTTTACCCTGTCCAAATTACCTAACAACTAGCTTCCTGGCACTAATACTCAAGACAATACACAGGTACAAGACAATACACAGGTACAAGACAATACACAGGTACACAATACACAGTACTAACGATCCACACACACTACTCAGACAACACTCAGATACTCACACTACACAGGTACTATGACCCCTGTTATAACCTCCTGTTTTAAACTCTTGTTTATAACTCCCACTTAATCCAGCTCCACTTACACCAAGCTCCACAGCTTCAAACTGAGCACGCTCAACTGAGTCCTACAACAAGTTAAATAGGCACCTGGGAGCAATTAACCACACCCCTTAATTGATAGACTGATGAAACAGAAAAAAAAAAAAAAAAGCTATTTAAAAAGTGACAGCAAAATGCAAGTTAAAAACTAAAAGGGAAAGTCCCCAAAATGCAACCCAGCAAACACCAACAAACAGCAGCAATACACACACCAACTGACAGCAGCAATACACACACCACGAGTGAAGACGTGCTTTCCCTGAGCTCTGTGAGACCCGCGCTTCTTTCAGCCTGAACGGTAGCTTACCCAGGGGGATCAACACACCAAAAGATGCCACTGAAGCGCAAGGCATCCCCACAGCCACAGCGGACCCCTCGAGGCCGGTCTGAATCGCTGAACATTTTTTTTTTCCGCTGCACCCGCAGAGGAACGGCAAGTACATCCAAGATGGCACCCGGCGACCACAATGCCTCCCCCATCAGCTCCCCACACATACCTTTGCTGGCCCTGCCTCCCCCCTCCTCTCCCTCCAGCTCCGACAGCTTAGAAAGACCCACAAATGGAGGTGATGCTTGGGGGGATAGAGACATCCGTTCACACATTCTCTCCCTCCCCACTAAGGCTGATTTGGAGAGGTTTGCCCACAGAGTGGAGAAGGCCCTGAGACAGGACATTGAGGCCCTGCAGGCAGACACAGCACATCTAGGGGGTAGAGTGGAGGCCCTTACTGACCACTGCAAAATGCAGGATCACAGGCTTGAGGTCCTACTGGATCAAATGGACGATTTTGAAAACAGGAGCTGCAGGGTTAATATATGCATCAGGGGTCTACCAGAAGCCACGGGCCCGAGGGATATCATGCCCGCCCTGCAAGGGGTCTTTAAGCAAATATCAGGATGTCAACACATTGAAATTGACCGGGCCCACAGAGCCCTGTGGCCCCCCCTCTGAAGATCCTGATAAGCCCAGAGACATTATCTGTGAACTACACAAATACTCTCTTAAGGAGCGCATCATGAATCAAGTTCGAGGAGTCAGACATGTGGATTTTGACGGAGCTAAATTAACCTTCTTCCCGGACCTAGATGCACGCTCATGCAACACCGCGCTCTCTAGCCACTGCTGGCAGCTTTACAAGATGCACAATTGCCCTACAGATGGGGCTTCCCGTTTAGCCTTTCCGCCACTAAGGATGACAAACAGTTTACCCTGCGAAGCAAAGCTGACCTACCCCGATTTCTGGAATCCCTTGGACTGCCTCAGGTGGACATTCCAGACTGGAGGGCATCACCAGAGATACCTCTCCCCACCCGCCCTGAACCGTGGCAATCAAGCCGCCGACGCGGATCCAGAAGGGGCCAAACACCACATCTGCACTTCCTACGGGAGGAGGCCTGAACGATTGTGCTATCTAAAGTTGGCCTCTAAGATGTTTCTGGACCTTACCTGACCCCCCCCCCCTAGCTGCCGTATCACCTTTTTGTCCTAGGTTGAAGTGCAAACTATGCTCCTCATGCTGACAGCGGGTCCTCAAGCAGACTCGCTCCCCACGCCTTACCACTTCCCCCCCCCAGTAGGTCAACTCTTTGGAGTTATGTTCCCTTGTTGGGAAATGGCGCTGGTCGCTGGCCCCAACTGTCTCCTCATCTTGAGGGGGGATGGAGGCTCCTGACCAGCGGCAAAGTTGCAATTTGTTGGGCCCTTTGTTTTTGTCTGTTTTATGGTTCATTGTGTTACCTATGTTTCATGTTTTTTTCACCTGCAATAACTGTGGTTTGTTTTTTAGGCTCTTGCTCATGCTTGATGTGCTCTTTATGCTCCCTGCTGCTGAACTGGATGTACTGTGGGTGCCTTCACCCCCCTAATAGCCCGGTGGCTCCGCCTTGTGACCTTTCACCGTGGCAGCCTTAAAAGTCGTGTCTTTTGTGCGTGGCCTGGGATCTCCATCAAAATGCAGTAAGTTGTGGCTTGAGATGAAACGCATGGGGGCACACTTTTTTTTTTGCAGGAAACGTACTTCCGCACTGACTTGAATTCCTTGCCACCCCACGCCACCCCATGTACATATCATGGTACCTCAGCAACTCACCTCATCCCAAATCTGGGGGGGGGTTGCCATAGCGGTCCACAAATACTGTCCCTTTGTTCTGGCGGACCAACTAAATGCCCCCGATGGCCGATTTGTGTTTAAGGGCACCATTTATAACCATAAGTTTACGTTTGCAGCTGTGTACGCCCCAAATAGCAAACAGCTTACCTTCTTAGATTCTGTCCTGGAGTCTCTGTCCTCCTTCAGGGAAGGACAGCTAATCCTAGGAGGGTGATTTCAATGTTAGCCCCGACCCGAAACTGGACACGTCCTCAGGCCACTCAACCCACTCATTTGCCTTTCTGAAACATTTTCGTAAGTCCCTGCAGGCGCACCACCTGGTCGACTGCTGGAGACTACTTCACCCCGCGGGCAAAGACTATAGTTATTTTTCGGCCACACACAATGTCTAGACCCATATAGACCTCATGGTGATGGACCAGTACTCCCTTGACTCCCTAGCTGGCGCTTACAACAGCTCCATCAATATTTCAGATCATGCTCCAGTTTCCATCTCCCTGTGGCCCCTGTCTATGGAGGCATGGACATGGAACTGGCGCCTGAATGAAGGCATCCTGGATGACGCAGTAGCTCAAAAACAGGTGTCAGACACCATCTCCCTGTGTTTTGCGGAGAATAAGCCGGGCGAGGTAGGCATGGGCTCAGTGTGGGAGGGACATAAAGCAGTGGTTCGAGGGGATATGCCAGGGAGCAGATTGAAGAAGGCAAGGGAGGGGGAACTGCAGACCCTATTAGCTAATATACGTGCGGCGGAACTCACCCACAAATGTCGCGTCACACCTGCAATGGCGTTAGAACTGCAATCCCTTCAACAGGAACTGGCCACACTACTGGACGTTAAAATCAGGGCCCGAATACGCCATGTGGCACACAAATTCTATGAATTTGGTAACAAATATGGGAGGCTGCTAGCAAGAGCCCTTAAATGCCAACGTGACTCGGGACACGTACATAAGCTCACTTCAATGATGGGAGTATCGGTTGTTCACTCCTCGAAAATATCTAATACTTTCAGGGATTACTATACTCAGTTGTACAATCTCCCAGATACCTTACCTGGCTCCGTGGAACCCCAAGGGGTTGACCGTATCCTACAATACCTCACGGAGGCCCAGTCCCCGCAGCTGGAGGCATCAATTGGCGAGCAGTTGGATGCCCCCATCTCCCTATCGGAAATTGAGGCGGTTATTAAAGACCTTCCTAAAGGGAAGAGCCCCGGCCCCGATGGCTACACAAATGCTTACTATAGGAAATACTCAGCATGTTGACTCATCAACACCGGTGCTGCCGGTTCTTTTTTTGGCGTGAAAAAATAACTAAGTATGAAATTTGGCGAAAAAAAGACTAAGTCCCCACCGTTTGTTCGTGAAACACCTTCTAAGTACGAAAATCTTCAAAAAAAAGACTAAGTCCCCACTTTTTTGGCGTAAAAAAATGACTAAGTCCCCACTTTTCCCCCCAAGCTGGCCAACGACTATTAAGCTGGGGGGACTTGCTGCGGGGGGGGGGTGTCTCAGGGTCGGGGGAGACTGTGAAAAAAAAGTTGGGGAGCGGGGGAGGGGGGCAGGGGGGCCCCGCCAAGGTCAGGTTTTTGGTCAGCTTGGCGCGCGGCTATTAACCGAGGGGCCTACTTTGAGCACCTGTATCCGGGGACCCTCAAGGTGAAAACCCCCCAAACTTGGCACAGTTGTACGGAAGACCCATGGCTACACGTGGAAGAAATTTCGGGTCCAGGGAACCTAAGGCCGGCCGGTACCGATTACCCAAAGTGGACCACTCGCGTCGTTTTGGCGCCTGGGGAAAAATGGCGAAGATATGGGGACAAGTCTGGGCTCCGGTTTCCGGGGATCCACCGAGTCAAATCCCCCCAAACTTCGCACACTTGTAGGGGAGCTCCACGGCTACAAGTGGAAGAAATTTCGGGTCAAGGGACCCGAAGGACGGCCGGTACCGACTCCCCAAAGTAGCCCGCTCGCTTAACATTGAAGTCTATGGGGAAAATTGGCTAATTTGGGGCTCTTTTCACTTACCGCTTAACCATTCGAAGACCGAATGTGCTAGAGGCACCCCTTCTTCCCAGATAGCACAGCTACACCTCCAAAAAATTTGGAGGTTCGGGGGTGCTTTACCGGGGAGTTACCGGGGCCACAATGTTGACCGTCTTCTCTGTACCGGTGCTCCCGGACCATAGGTCACAAAATTACCAAACTTGGGGGTGTTGTAGATTCACTCTATGGGTACCGCCACACCGATTTGGGGCCCAGTACCCCAACCGGAACCCTCCGGTAACCGGAAAATGCCACTTTGAAACGGTATAGCTCTCACCCGGTTAACCGGGGAAAGCTCCGGTAGGGCTCAAAAGAATATTTCATTGTTTTCCAGTAAAATGAGACCTCCCTGGACTT
Source organism: Lithobates clamitans (assembly GCA_037952925.1). Taxonomy (NCBI): domain Eukaryota; kingdom Metazoa; phylum Chordata; class Amphibia; order Anura; family Ranidae; genus Lithobates; species Lithobates clamitans. The sequence continues at coordinate 3,770,968 of JBBGZY010001277.1, forward strand.
TCAGGGGTCAATAGCCGCTTCACAGACCACGGGCAAAGACGTGCGCGTCGCTCTCCGGTGCTATGGGTCTTAAAAATACACCGACACCGGGAGGCTGTAGGGAAACACTTCAGGTACTCACTGGCCAAGTTTGGGGCCCAGGGAACCGATAGCAGGCCGGTGGCACCCCGAAAAGTGGAACCGAGAGAAACCGCAATTTAACATTGGAGTCTATGGGAAAGTCACTCAACTTTGGGGCCTCCTATTTCTGGGCCCAGTTATAGGGGAGACGGTGCACTACATGTGGTCCAAATTTGGGGTTCCTAGACCCTACGGTTGGGCCGTAACCATCTTCCAAAGACGGCACCCCTAGGGCGGAAAAACAGGTTCTGCTACCCGAGAATTTCGGACTTAGGCTCTGGCGGGTCCCGGTCGGAGCACTTTGAGGGCTCGTATCTCCGGCCCCCTTGGGTCTACGAACCCCAAATTTGGGGTGCACACTCATGGGATCTAGGTCTACAACATATCCAAAATTGGACCCTTAGCTTAAACGGTTCGGAAGTTTACTTTCTTTGAGCCAAAAAATCACTTCAGTTTGAAAGTTAGGTTGACACAAAGCCTACAAGGTGATTTCCAGAAAAGTGATTTCGGCCGCCTTTGGTTCCAGAGACCCCAAATTTGGCCTGCAGCTAGGTGGGCTCTAGAAACCCCCAAGTACCAAGTTTGAAGTTCCTGTGACCTACGGTCCCGGAGATATTGACCGGTAAACCGAAAAATTCATACCGACCATGGGGCACCAAGGGACCGTTTCCGATCTATCGGTCACTCGCTGCCCCCTCGGCCGTGGTGGCCACCATGGGTCGGTCAACTTTGGAGGACCATATCTCCCCCATACTTTGAGCTAGAGACCCCAAATTTGGCAGGTCGCTACCGGTGGATTTTAGACACCAGATCCGGGTGGACCGACCCTCCTGCAAGCCACCGTGTGGAAGTTTCTCTCCGATTGAACCCGGAATACCACCCCAGGAAAGAGGGGACTCATCTAAGGTCACTGGACCCATAACCTGTCGGTAGTGGTTCGGATCAAAATTCGACTAAGTCCCGCTGGTAAACTAACATTAAGCCGAGAGTCACCCTCCGAGATGCTTTCTAGTCCCATGTGTGCTTACGTTACAGCTTTGGCCTCCAGCACAGCAATGGCCAGTGAGGCGTTGATGGTGCATATCACAGTCCTCCCAAAGGAGGGGAAAGAACACACCATGCCAGGGAACTATAGGCCTATATCACTTTTAAACGCGGACATTAAAGATTTTGGCAAAAATCTTGGCCAACAGACTTAACCACTTGCCAACCACCGCATGTACATATACGTCCTAACTTTGACGGCGGATATCGTTATGGCAGCAGCTAGCTGCCATAACCCCGGTATCCCAGTTTTCGTGCAGCGGTCAGCTACAAGATAAAAGTGGTCTCTGCGGCGTATTCGCCGCAAGACCACTTTTATCGTTGGCGGGAGAGGGGCCCCCCCTCCCGTCGCTATCCGGTGCCCTCCGCCGCTTACCGGAGCCGTCAGTAGCGGTGGAGGCGGTCGCGTCTGTCCTCTAGCTGTGCATGGAGACGAGTGAGGGGAAGATGGCGCCCACTCGTCTCTATGACACTGCAGGGCGGAAGCGACTTCAAAACATCACTTCCGCCCATACGTCTTAAAGGCATAAAGGGATGTTTACATTCCTTGTAATAGGAATAAAAGTGACACAATTTTTTTTTTAAACAGTGTAAAAATAAATAAAATCATATAAAATAAGAGAATTTTTTTTTTTAAACGTCCCATCCCGACGAGCTCGCGTGCAGAAGCAAACGCATACGTGAGTAGCGCCCACATATGAAAACGGCGGTCAAACCACATATGTGAGGTATCGCCGCGATCGATAGAGCGAGAGCAATAATTCTAGCCCTAGACCTCCTCTGTAATGCAAAACATGCAACCTGTAGAATTTTTAAACGTCGCCCATGGAGATTTTTGGGGCTAAAAGTTTGACGCCATTCCACGAGCGGGGACATGTTGGGCATCAATTTACTCGGTGTAACATTATCTTTCACAATATAAAAAAAATTGGACTAACTTTACTGTTGTCTTATTTTTTTTATTCAAAAAGTAATTTTTTTCCAAAAAAAAGCGCGCTTGTAAGACCGTTGCGCAAATACGGAAAAAAAGTATTGCAATGACTTCTATTTTATTCTCTAGGGTGTTAGAAAAAAAAAACAATATATAATGTTTTGGGGTTCCAAGTAATTTTCTAGCAAAAAAAACCTGTTTTAACCACTAGCCTACCGCCCACCATCATATGACGGCCGAACGGTAAGCCTATTGTTCTGAGCGGACGTCATATGACGTCCGCCGTTTAAACAGGGCATGCGCGCGATCGTGAGCGCGCAGCCCTGTACTGTCGGTGGTGGCGTGTCACCGAGACACCGCTCGTCACCGACAGGGGTGAACAGCCATTGGGCATGGCTGTTTACCACGTGATCGGCCGTGATGAAGTCACGGCCGATCACTAATGGTACATCCCACATTGCACGGCGCATGCGCACGATCGTGAGCGCGCTGCGTGTGCACGTCGGTGGCGGCGTGTTCCCCGGGAACACTGCTCGTCACCACGATAGTTTACAGCCATTGGCCAGTTCTGTGTACCATGTGATCGGCTGTGATCCATTCACAGCCGATCACTAAGTGTAAACAAAGAGCTGTCACTAGCTGTTACTAGCCCTTCTCTCCTCACACACCGTTTCCAGTGTGAGGAGAGAAGAGCCAGGAGCAGTGAGTTACAGATCTTTGTATTTGTAGTGTCTGCACCAACACCACTTCTGTCCCATCGCCCCCCCCAATTGTCATCTGTCACCCAACAGTCACCCCATAAAAAGTGCACCTGTCACATAGAGACTGCCATTAGTGACCATCAGCGGTGCCCTGTCACCCACCAGTGACCGTGCCCTGTCACCCGTCACCCATCAGTGACCTACCCTGTCACCCGTCACCCATCAGTGACCTGCCCTGTCACCTGTCACCCACCAGTGACCGTGCCCTGTCACCCGTCACCCACCAGTGACCATCAGCGGTGCACCCGTCACCCATCAGTGACCGTCGCCTGTCAGTGACCGTCGCCTGTCAACAATCTGTGACTATCACGTGTCACCGTCCCTGGCCTGTCACCCATCAGTGACCGTGCCCTCTCACCCGTCACCCATCAGTAACTGTGCCCTGTCACCCATCAGTGACCATCAGCGGTGCACCTGTCACCCATCAGTGACCGTCGCCTGTCAACTATCTGTGACCATCGCCCATCACCTCTCAGTGAACGTCACCTGCCACCCATCGCACAGCCCATCAGTGACCGTCATCTCTCACCCGTCGCACAGCTACCCGCCACACAGCCATGTCCAAAAGAGGATATACAAGTGAGGAGGCGTTCCAGATCCTCTCTATGACTGATGAGAGCACCGGGGAGCTCTCATCAGAGTCCCATTCTGATTCCGAATCAAATTCGGCATTTGAACCGATCGAGAGTAGCAATGATTCGGATGAAGAATGGGTCCCTCCTAAAAGGGCACGACACTCTGGAACCCAGGAAGCCGCCAGCAACCGGGATTATATTCCCAGGCCCAGTACCAGCTCTGCCGCCAGAAATAGGCCCCAGGAAGAAAGGCCCAGTACCAGTGCTGCCACCAGACATGGGCCCCGCGCACAAATGCCCAGTACCAGTGCTGCCACCAGAGATAGGCTCCGCGCACAAATGCCCAGTACCAGTGCTGCCACATCACACCTGAGTTCCAGCACAGGAAATTCAACTCCCCCAACTACTGGAGTGTCACGTCCCCCAAGAGCCAGGGCCGCTACCTATATGCCAGATGGTCTTGCCAACCCAACATGGCTGCCTTCCAACTCGGGATCACCAAATATTCCCCCTTTCACAGCACAGCCAGGTGTGCAGGCCAACACCCAAAATTTTACAGAGATCAATTTTTTTCACCTGTTTTTGCCCGACACTTTGCTGCAGTTCATTGTGGACCAGACAAATTTGTATGCCCAGCAGTATATTGCCAGCAACCCCCAATCATCTTATGCCCGTCCGTTTGAGTGGAGAGATTTTAATTTGGAGGAGTTCAAATTGTTTTTGGGCCTCACCCTAAATATGGGGCTTACAAAAAAAAATGAAGGACATACCTATTGGTCCACCCACCCCATCCACCATATGCCCATGTATTCTGCCGCTATGTCCAGGTCCCGATATGAGATGATTATGAGATTCTTTCATTTTAACGACAACACCCAGTGCCCTCTCCACAATCATCCAAATTCTGATAAGCTATACAAGATTCGCCCACTAATAAATTTATTTTCCCAACGATTTGCAGAACTTTATGTCCCCGAGAAGAATATATGTGTGGATGAGTCCCTGGTACCATTTTCAGGCCGGCTAGGAATAAAACAGTATATTACTAGCAAAAAGGCCAAATATGGAGTCAAATTTTACAAGCTGTGTGAGAGAGCCACGGGATATCTATATGCATTCTGCATATATGAGGGAAGAGATTCCCAGCTCCAGCCCCCTGAGTGCCCGGCCTACATGGGCACAACTGGAAAAATCGTATGGGACCTGGCTTACCCACTTTTAAAAAAAAGGCTATCATATATACCTGGACAACTTTTATACCAGCCTGCCCCTTTTCAGACACCTATATATTGAAAAAACCCTGGCCTGCGGAACTTCAAGAAAAAATAGGAAGAGCTTCCCACAATCCATTGTGAACAAAATGCTGAAAAAGGGAGAAAGAGCAACACTGAGATGTAATGAAGTGCTGGCCTTGAGGTGGAAGGATAACAAGAACGTGCACATGATGTCCACCATTCATGATGACACTGCAGTTGTAGTTCAGCGAAGACGAGGTCCCATTGAAAAACCAACATGTGTCCAAGACTATAATCTCTACATGGGGGGGGGGTGGATTTCAATGACCAAATGATTCAGCCCTATTTGTCAATAAGGAGGTCCCGATTCTGGTATAAGAAGGTAGCAATATATCTAATCCATTTGGCCATTTACAATTCCTACATAATCTACACAAAATCCACAGAAAGCCCCGCCTCCTTCCTAAAATTCATAGAAGAAGTAGTCACGTCCCTCATCTATCCACAAAGACCCCTCCCAGAATTACCTCGTTCTGATGCTGTTAGCCGACTTCATGAACGCCACTTCCTGTACAACATTCCACCATCGGAAGCAGGCCGAAGACGGCAAAAAAATGTGTGTGCAGCAGAAGAGGTTTTTGAAAAGATACCAGCTACCATTGTCCCCAGTGTCCCTCCCAACCTGGCCTTTGCATTGGTGAATGCTTCGAACTGTATCATACATCCCCAAGTTATTAGCCCATATTTCCCCCATTTTCGCTGATCATTTTCCATGCTTCCTCAAATAACCATGCCACTGCCTTCAATGTGAACTGACCCTGGCCTGTTTTTTGACTATGCCTCTGCCTACCGTTTGGACTGCTTCCACATGAACTGACCCTGGCCTGTTTTGACTATGCCTCTGCCCACCGTTTGGACTGCTTGCTCGTGAACTGACCCTGGCCTGTTTTGTGACTGCGCTTCTGCCTACTACTTGGACTGCTTGCACGTTAACTGACCCTGGCCTGTTTTATGGACTATGCTTTTGCCTACCGCTTGGACTGATCTGTTGCCCTGCTACTATAGTACACAGGGGTCTCACATATGTGAGGGGCTCCAGAATAGTTTTTCCGGATGGAGATAACAATTTTTTTTGTTTTCTCCCGGTTTTGTAATTTCCGGATTAGGGTCTGGAGTCCGGAGGCTTCATAGAGATTTGGGTGGGTCGATGCCTCTACCCCTGTGCCCCTGTGCACAGGTCTTACCCGATTGCGGCCCTCAGCCTTCTTCTGACTTACTGCCATCATGCCTTTGCCTGCCGCATGAACACCTCTGCCTGCTACCTGGACTATGCAAATAATTTGCTGTAGCAAGAGGCAGTATGTTTATGAAGGGCTGGAGAGTGGTACAATAATGTGTGTCTGCGGGTAACAGTGTACCAGGACCAATATTATGGCTGTGCTGGCTGTCTCTGCCTGGACAATTCCTATGGACTGTGCTGTGCCAACTATAGACAATATTCCTGCCTGCTGCCTGGATAGTTATTATTGCTGTCGCTAAGCACATCCCTGACTGCTGCCTGGACCAGTGCTCTCTTCTGTGGACACTACTAAAAGCACAGGTAATACTTTTTTTTTATCCTTTCCGCAATAGAATTTATTTTGGATTGTAATTCTTGGTATGTACATGCTATGTGTTAGAAATATGAAGGGCCTTCAAAAATAAAAGGTTGCCAGGAAATTATCTATGTAATGTATGCTCCTAGAACGCCTGATGGTGCTACTTGGATGTTGGGCCTCTGTATGTGGCCAAGCTGTGTAAAAGTCTCACACATGTGGTATTCCCATACTCAGGGGGAGTAGCAGAATGTATTTTGGGGTGTCATTTTTGCTATGTGTTGGAAATATCTTATAAATGGACAACTTTGTGTAAAAAAAAAAGCATTTTTATTTTTTTTCCACATTTTCCAAAAACTTCTGGAAAAAAAATAACCGTTCAAAAGACTCATTATGCCTCATAGATTATACGTTGGGGTGTTTGCTTTCCAAAATGGGGTAATTTTGTGGGCAATTCCTTTGTCCTGGTGCTCCAGGGCCTTCAAAAGTGTAATAGCTGGTTGAGAAATGAGATGTGCAATTTATGCTCGTAGATCGCCTGATGGTGCTACTTCAATGTTGGGCCTTTGTATGTGGCCAGGCTGTGTAAAAGTCCCACACATGTGGTATCGCCATACTCAGGAGGAGTAGCAGAATGTATTTTGGGGTGTCATTTTTGCTATGTATTTGCTATATGTTGGAAATATCTTATAAATGGACAACTTTGTGTAAAAAAAAAATGCGTTTTCATTTTTTTCCACATTTCCCAAAAACATCTGGAAAAAAAATAACCGTTCAAAAGACTCATTATGCCTCATAGATTATACATTGGGGTGTTTGCTTTCCAAAATGGGGTCATTTTGTGGGCAATTCCTTTGTCCTGGTGCTCCAGGGCCTTCAAAAGTGTAATAGGTGGTTGAGAAATGAGATGTGCAATTTATGCTCGTAGATCGCCTGATGGTGCGACTTCAATGTTGGGCCTTTGTATGTGGCCAGGCTGTGTAAAAGTCCCACACATGTGGTATCTCCATACTCGGTAAGAGTAGCAGAATGTATTTTGTGGTGTAATTTGTTGTATGCATATGCTCTGTGAGAGAAATAACCAGTTAATATGAAAATTTAAAAAAAAAAAAAAAAAAAAAAAAAAATCTTCCTTTTGCAAAGAATTGTGGGAAAAAATTACACCTTAAAAAAACTCACCATGCTACTTACTTAATACCTTGGAATGTCTACTTTCTAAAAAGGGTCATTTGGGGGGTATTTGTACTTTTCTGACTTGTTAGTACCTCAAGAAATGAGATTCACCTGATGTACTGAAGGCCTGATCAGATGTTTTCAATTTTCAGTGATTGGCACCATAGTTTGTAGACTCTATAACTTTCACAAAGACCAAATAATATACACTAATTTAGGTTATTTTTACCAAAGATATATAGCAGTATAAATTGTGGCCAAAATTTATGAAGAAAAATTACTAATTTGCTAAATTTTATGACAAAAACAAAGAAAAAGGCAATTTTTCACAAATTTTACGGTCTTTTTTTATTTATAGCACAAAAAATAAAAAACCCATTAGTGATTAAATACCCCCAAAAGAAAGCTCTATTTGTGTGAAAAAAAGGACACAAATTTCATTTGGGTACAGTGTTGCATGACTCAGTAATGGTCATTCAAAGTGTGAGAGCACCGAAAGCTGAAAATTGGTCTGGGCAGAAAGGGGGTTTAAGTGCCCTGTATTGAGGTGGTTAAACATGTAAACACCTAAATTCCAAAACGAGGCTGGTCCTTAAGTGGTTAAACCGATCCTTCCGACGGTCATACATCCTGACCAGACGGGGTTCATAATGGGAAGGGAGGCGAGGGCCAATTCTAATAGAGCGCTCCAACTGATTCACTGGGTTGAATCTCAGGAGAAAACACACCCCTGTCTCCTGCTTTCCACTGATGCCGAGAAGGCATTTGACAGGGTGGACTGAACCTACATGAGAATAGTGCTGACCAGGCTTGGCCTGGGCCCCAACATGCTAGCATGGATATCCTCCCTCTATAGTTCCCCGACCGCCAAAGTGAAGGGGAATGGGCTATTGTCAGATGCTTTCCCGATTTAGTAATGGGACGCGCCAAGGATGCCCTTTATCTCCTCTTATTTTTGCCCTAACCCTCAAACCGCTGCTTAACCACTTCAGCCCCGGAAGAATTTACCCCCTTCCTGACCAGAGCACTTTTTGCAATTTGGCACTGCGTCGCTTTAACTGACAATTGCGCGGTTGTACGACGTGGCTCCCAAACAAAATTGACGTCCTTTTTTCACCACAAATAGAGCTTTCTTTTGGTGGTATTTGATCCCCTCTGCGGTTTTTATTTTTTGCGCTATAAACAAAAAATAGCGACAATTTTGAAAAAAAACGCATTATTTTTTACTTTTTGCTATATTAAATATCCCCAAAAAATATTAAAAAAACATTTTTTTCCCCTCAATTTAGGCCAATACGTATTCTTCTACATATTTTTGGTAAAAAAAAAAAAAAATATAGCAATAAGCGTTTATTTATTGGTTTGTGCAAAAGTTATAGCGTCTACAAAACTGGGGATAGTTTTATAACTTTTTTTTTACTAGTAATGGCGGCGATCAGAGATTTTTATTGTGACTGCGACATGGCGCACACATCGGACATTTTTGACACATTTTTGGGACCATTGTCATTTATACAGCAATCAGTGATATACAAATGCACTGATTCCTGTGTAAATGACACTGGCAATGAAGGGGTTAACCACTAGGGGGCAGTGTAGGGGTATGTCCTGGGGAGTGTTTCTAACTGTGGGGGAGGGGCGTGGCTACATGTGACACATCACTGATCTCTGCTCCTGATCACAGGGAGCAGAGATCAGTGACACTGGCACTAGGCAGAACGGGGAGATGCTTGTTTACATTAGCATCTCCCCGTTCTTCCTCTCTGTGAGGCGTTTGCGGGTATCCCCGCAGCGATCGAGTCCGCAGGACCCGCAACCTGACTCACGGAGCTCCCGGCCGGCGCACACGCAATGGCATGGTGGCAAATTTAAAGGGACGTACGGTTACGCCCATTTGCCCAGCCGTGCCATTCTGCCGATGTACATCGGCGTTCGCCGGTCGGGAACCGGTTAATAAGATCCGTCTTAATAAAGATATCAAGGGCTTCACGGTAGGTCCGACTGAACACAAACTATCCGCCTACACAGACGATGTCCTATTCTTTGTCTCTGAACCCCTGATATCGCTGCCTAACATCATGGCAGAGTTGAGAGAATTCAACCTATTGTCCAATTTTAAAATAAAATACAAGTCAGAGATCCTGTCACTGAATGTCCCCTCAGGTTTACATACACAGCTGCAGAATGCTTTTTCATTTACCTGGTGTCAAACCTCCCTGAAATATGTGGGGGTTTACTTGCCCACGAGTTGTTCCCATCTTTACATGTGTAATTACGTGCCATTACTTTCCACTATCAGAGTGGACTTAAAAAACTGTGACCGGTCTGCTTTTTCGTGGATGGGCTGAGTCAGTGTTCTCAAGATGAATGTGCTGCCCCGTATTCTGTTTTTCCTGCAGATAGTGCCTATCACTTTGCCCAGGACTTTCTTCTCAACCCTCAACAGCCTGTTTAAACAATATATATGGAGTGGGAAATGCCCCCGGCTGGCCCTCCGCACGATACAGCGCCCTAAAGCAAAGGGGGGTATGGGGGTCCCGGTGGTTCGCAGATGTTACAAGGCTATAGCTCTACAGCGCATTCTGGACTGGTATCATAGTGTCCCTTTCAAACTCTGGGTGCCACTTGACAAATTCTTGGCTGGCCGGAACCTGTCACATGCCCCGTGGGTTCCCCAGGAGAGTAGGGGTCTCTCAATGCTGGTCTCTCCCATGGCCTCCCATGCTCTGGCGACCTGGGACGCCTTGAATAGGAGGGGAAAGCTTGCACCCCGACTTCACCTCTGGTGTCCCTAGGTGGCTTCCCCTGGTTCGCTCCAGAGGAACATCCATCCTTCTTTCGGACCTGGGTGGTTGATGGAGAGTCCAGATGTGGTAGATTTATCCAGGACCAAGGCCTGTTGCCGCTGGCCACACTGAGGGAACAATACGGCCCCTTCCCAATGGATGAGTGTTGCTACAGACAGCTCCAGCACTTTATTGATAGCAAATGGACAAACATGCAGCGCTCGATAGATGCCAGCAATAAAAGATTGTTGTAGGTAGTGTAAACAATCAAGTTCATTTATTGGATGCACATCAAAATTAAAAGTCTGACATTGAAGATTAAAATCGAACAGTAAAATCAACCTTAGTTAAAAACAAAAACACTGTCAGAATTGAAGTACTCTGAAATAGTAGTGTCAGCAATCCGCCGTGACTCCAGTAAGCAAAAGGTTAATGTCAAGTGTGCTGTGTGTGTCAAGCCTCAGCGGCAGACTCTGTGACTGTAATGTACATAAATAGTGGAATGGGAGGGTTACAGCTCGCTGAAGTCCAACAGAGGGTGGAACGAGGAATGCCAAACTCACTGTGACCAGAAATGTAATGTAAACCGCGTCAGAACATTCCACTGGTCTCGCTGGTCCCGCTGGCTGGCCAATCACGCTGGGACCTGGCTTCCTGAACGGCACGCTGGCTTGTGCACCTGAATCCAAGGACCGGAAGTACCCGATCTGAGCCAATCAGAGCCAGTGAATGCCGGACGTGAGGCGAAACCAATGCTGTGCGGAGACCAATGCTGGGCGGATCGCAAGCTCTGTTATGTTGCCCTGGCGACCGTGACTAATATGTTTCACACGCCTGCGCTTTGTCAACGTCCTTAGCCAGTACCGCAACTCGATACTGCCCCATCTGCTCAATGCGGCTTGGAGGCTAATCCCAATATACTGGAAGAAGCCACAGGTCCCTACATGCATCGAATGGATAGCCTTAGTTAATAATATGGCTACAGAGGAGTGGATGGCGAAATGTAAAGACCGATATGAGAAGTTTTACTAAATATGGGCTACTTGGATAAACTATGCCAGTCCAGCTGGGCTGTCCACCCTGGGACCCTCGCAGGCTGTGGCCCCCCTGATTGATGGGGCTAGGCCGGGGAGGTCTCGGGGCACCGCAGACCAGAGAGTGAAGGCACGGATGAGCTTTGACAAACCTAACACAGCTCAAATTGGTTTACCATGCTAGCAGGTGTTACACCCTTTTTAGTTTTATTTTTATTTATATTTCTATTCTGATTTCCCTACATGTTTTATACTTTTGTTTTTCTTTCGGCCCTGGTACCCTGGGTCGCTGCCTGATCCTTATTTCTGATTGAGGGTCTCAACCCTCCTCAACGATATACCAGAAAGGAACGGTAGGGGAGTTCCATAATTGTTTAAATTCATATGATGTGGTGGTAATATGATGATAATCATTCCCCCAAGTGTGTGTATCTCTGAGTAACTCTCCTGATGAGTATATGTACCCGCTAAAGGGCTCTTTATGTGGTGTCTTTTCTACCAATATGCTTTGTTTTATGTCCATTTGTTATATGAAAATATAGATTACATTAAAAAAAATTACAAATATAAAGATCATAGAAAACAATGTTGTGTATTTCTGAAGTGCAGCTAGATGGACCATCACAGAAATGACACAACATGAACTTCAGAGTCATGAATTTCAAAAGTGCAACAAGGTATGGCTATATAATAAATATAAAAAGGAAAGACGCAGTCTTCACTGTTGCGTATTCTGATGTGCATCCAAATGTAAAAAACAGAAAAGACACAGAAACTTCTAGTGTTGTGTATTTCTGAAGTGTGGCAAGAAAAGCAATATTAGGACAGAAGGACAACTTCATTGCTGCGTATTGCTGATGCTCGACAAGGTACAGTCGTATAACTAATATGAAAACAGAAAAGGTACCTTCTCAATGTTGTGCCTTTCTGATTAGTAACACGGTGCGGTCATAACAGAAAAGACACCGCTAAACTTCAATGCTGTGCGTTTCTGATTAGTAAGAGGGTACAGTCTGATAATCACCAGAAATGTCACTAATGGACTTTAAATGCTGTGCATTGATTAGCAACCGTGTATAGTCATATGACTGGCAGAAATGTCGCTAACGACTTTAAATGCTGTGCATTTTTTAGCAACAGTGAAGTGTCCTATAACAGAAAAGTCACTAGCAACTTTTAATGCTGTGCATTTCTGATTAGCAACAGTTTGTCTTATGATCAACAGAAATGTTGCTAACAAACTTTAAATGCTGTGCATTTATGATTAGCAACAGCATATAGCCTTAACCAACAGAGATGTCACTAGCTACTGCAATGCTGTGCATATCTGGTTAGCAACAGGGTACAATCTTATGATCAATAGAAATGTCGCTAACAACCTTAATGCTATGCATTTTCTGAGTACAGTATCACTTACCGTTTTGTATTTTTGATGAGCAGCAAGACAAAACAGAAAAGACACAAATAACTTCCACATTGTGTGTTTCTGATGTACAAACAGACAAAGCATGAAGTCAGAGTCATTGTATATTCAACTGCCCAGCAGGGCAAAATCTTCCACAGGCATAGCCTGGACTCTATATACTAAACCTTCAACCACCAGAAGGGAAACAGGGTAATTCCAAATAATGGAAGTTTAAGCTGTGTGAATACCCCACAGTAGTAACAGCTGTTGGCCTACCACTGTCAAATTATGAGCAGGTTTAGTTAGCCACACACACACAGGTGAAAGAGTCCAAGCATCTAAGGTCTTAGCGAGCACAGACCTAGCGATCAATTAAGCCAAGCTCAAGAAGAGGTGGTCACAATCCTATGCTGGCCATACACTATACGAAAAATCGTTCAAACCCATTTTCAAAAAAAGAAAATTTGTCCGTGAGAGAAAACAATAGTGCCATCATGTAATGACAGATAAATTGTTCAGTGGACATAAATGAATAGTTTTTTCTTAATTTTTTTCACATATACCTAGTGCAAACAGTTCGGACGGGAACTTCAATTCATCGCTCTTTCTAAAGAAAATTTCCAAACTTGTCCTTCGTTTTTTCGGCTCAAAAACGTCCCAAACAATGACCAAATTTCGGTCGATTTTTCATATAGTGTATGGTCAGCATTAGCCTGGAGGCAATCAGACGTCTGTAGGGCTTAACAAGCAATCAATAGATACAGGTTAGTATGCGTAGTTCTTGCATAGAGGTTTGCACCAGAACCCATCAATTAAGTGTTGCAGGATAATAATTTATGGTTTTAATTCATCCAAGGGGTGGGCTGTAGCCCAAACCACAAGAGGTCCTGATTAACACTTACACACCTACAGATATAACTGCAGTGTAAGGAGGAATTAATGGGTTGGAGCTTGATAAAATGTTAAATATACCAAGCAACCCCCCCATAGAGAATATATTCACAAGGGGACCCCTTTCTGTGTTGTCCCCCCATGGGGAAAAACTAGGCGGCAGGCTTTTAAAAGCCAACAACCTCTAAATGAACCCTCTTGCAGCTACATGCCAGATTCATAGCAGCTGGCCTAATCTATTCAGATTACTTGGTGTGCATTGTTGAACAGGGGAAATCTGTGCTATTACTCCTGGAATCACCAGGTACGTGCAGACTACTTTACATCCCTTCCAATTAAGCCTTTAGGAATGTGTAACTTGTTTAGTGGTAGAAATAGCCTATAAGAGACCATTTGTGTCTAACAGGTCTCAACCCTTCACTATATTTATCTTAATTGATTGATTTATAGTGAGGCTGGCAACTTAATGTTGCAATAGCCACAGCATTTCCTGAAGTAAAAGGGAGCTGTGGACATTGGTTTAGCTAAAGCTTCTGAGCTATTTGTTCCCAGACCCAAGGGCAAGGATAGTAGCACCCTGTATTGAGGGAGGGAGTCTTATCTCAATGCCAAGAAACCACCAGGCTGCCATTAAGGATTATGCTGCTAATCTCTCAAGGCAAAAAAGGGAAGTACTCACTACAGGGAGCTGCCAAGTTAGGCTGTGTGCACTGCACCAGTAGTATACCCACACACCTCTTCTGGGATCCAAACTTTTTTCAAAAGGAAGGAGGGGGGGAGGCCAGGGCCATTACCGTCTTTAGGAGTGAGTTTCTCTGAGCCTACCCCCTGAGGTGAGGTGTGGGTACAGAGGTGGGCAAAGATTGAATAGTGGCCAACATTTCCTCTTGAACAGATTTAAGAAAACCTTATATTAATCCTGAGTCCTCTTTTCCAGCCAGTTTGTTAGTACACCTATTGCAAAAATGGCTTGGCGTGGGATTTAGACACTCTTTCCCTGCAGTTACAGCACTTTTTGCTAGCACTAGTGCTACCGGACGAGGAAGGTGGTTTGTCAGAGACCTCCTGCACTCCGCTTGGGGAATCTGCAAGAAAAGAGGGAACAACCAACAGTCACTCTTTCTGCCCCCTGTATCATGGCCGCAGGCCCCAAAACCCAGAGGGGAGAGCATGAGAGATTACCAGGGATTGCTTCTTAATCTGATGTCACCTCCATAGTAGGTAAACAGCACTTACCCAGCCCCAGCTTGCTCTTGCCTGCAGCCACCGGTGCTCTTTCGATTCTCCTTCTCCATGAGGTGGGCTCAGACTTTCAGCTCCTTGCAGCTCGCTGAGCCCCGAGAGATAGGAATGCTTCAGCCTCTGCAGCCACATGGTCCGGCATCTCCTCCACGCTTTAAGCCTACTTCTGTGAGTCTTAGGCTCGGAGCACGCCAAGTATGGTTGCCACCTCATCCCTTTAAACCCGAACACATATTAATTACACAGGTTCTGTGGCTGATTAAGGTGGTAATTAAACTCACATGATGCCTTACCTGCATTTAATTAGCCTCAGAATCTGTGTAATTCATATGTGTTCGGGTTTAAAGGGATGAGGTGGCAACTCTAACGCCAAGTCCTCCCCTTGGTGTCTTGCATCGTTTGGACTTCAGCAAAATGGCCCCTGCGGCACGCAGGTGAAGACAGGAGGAGACCCAGGCTGCTGAGCGGCGTGCAACGGTGGGGGATTCAGTTACTCCCAAACCGCTTGCACAATGCCGTGGTGGCGACCTGTGAGAAGCTCTGAGGTGGCAAATTAGTGCAGCCCTCACCAGTATTCCTAAACCTGGCTCAAAGGGGGATCATACGACTGTCAGAAACCATGAATCAGACTGAGACAGAAGTACAGTTAAATCCAACTTGTTTAATAATAAAAGAAAGTTAAACAGAGTAAACGTAGTCAAAACATATGTGACAAATGTGAAAACTCAAAACAATGCGCCCTTCTCGAGTTCTCACCACTGCGCCCAAATGCCAGGCAAAGGGGTGTTAGCCCCTTACAAAAAAATGTGAGAAAACGTCCTAATGAAATTATTCAAACTATTCAACGCTGCTCTTTGGGGTCCGCTGCGACCCTCATTTCCACAGTGGTGCTGGGCGTTTCACAGAGGAGGATTGAGTTTGATTTGATCTGCAGTGTCAGTTTGGCTTGAATCAAGAGGCTTTTTTGTGAGTGTAATGATTGAAGTTTTAAGTTGAATAAATTTTATATGTTTTACGGTATCACACTATTGTGAGTCTTTTTATACATTGAGGTGACACTGGAATAAATAAGGAATCTGGATCTTTACCTTCATTTGACCAACTATATGCCCATGCCTTATTGCCAAAACACGAGAGTGTGAGGCATATTGAGCTGGTGAGTGTTGAATTCAAGGGGAGAGGAATCACTGACACTGAGTGAATTGGTGGACTGTTTCCAGATACTACACATTTTCTTCACGGTGTTCTGTCTATGGATTCTTTATGGACTAAAATACCTAAATCTCACTTTTGATACAATTTGCGATATAAATTGCTCTGTGTATGGTATACCTTCATTGGCATTGTCACGATTTTCACTTGTACATTGATGAGATTTTTTATGATTGTTTCACTTATGGTTTATATATATATATATATTGTTTGCTACAGCACTAGATCACTTTAGTTTACAGAACCTTCTGAATACTAGATAGTATAAACACTGTCATTTAGCGCCACTTTTATTGATTCGCAGGGGCCGTTTATGGGCTCTTAGAAACAATAGAAAGATTTGATGTAGTCAAAACATAGCCAAAGTTCAGGAACTGAAACAGATAGTCAGACAAGCCAAAACGGCAGGAAGCCAGAGATGAGTGTAGTAGAACAGCAAGCAGGATCTGGAGCCAGAAGGAATGTCACCCAAGCAAGTCTTTAACAGGAACACAGAAGAGCGTCTCTAGAGATGTGACCAAGGCGAAGACAGAGATCATCTGGGCTGGACGGCCTAAGTAGTCAGAACTGACGAGCAGGATATCAACAGGTGAGTCATTGTGGAGATATAGAAGCTGGCAATTAGCTGACAGCTGAGTGTCCAGCTCAGAGAAGGAAGGAATGAGCCCAGCCCTGACACCATTCTCTTTTAAGTCTTCTGGTCAGAGAAAAAGACAAATGCCGCGTACACACGAGCGGACTTTACGGCAGACTTTGACGGACTTTCTGAATGAACGGACTTGCCTACACACAATCAACCAAAGTCTGTTGAATTCGTACGTGATGACGTACGACCGGACTAAAATAAGGAAGTTCATAGCCAGTAGCCAATAGCTGCCCTAGCGTGGCTTTTTGTCCGTCGAACTAGCATACAAACGGGCGGACTTTTCGACCGGACTCGAGTCCGTCGGATAGATTTGTAGATTTTGTTTCAAATCTAAGTCCGTCCAACTTTTGAGAAAACAAAGTCCGCTGGAGCCCACACACGATCGAATTGTCTGACGAAATCCTGTCCCCTGGGCAAAGTCCGCTCGTGTGTACGCGGCATTAGACTTACTGGTGACGGTATTTCTAAAGGCCCGTACACACAATCGGACTTTTTGACAACAAACATGCAAATTAGCTGTTTTGGAGCAACATCCAACCGTGTGTACGCTCCATCGGACAAACATTTTCTGTTTCCATCGGACTTTTGTTAGCTGTGCGAACGGACAAACTTTCCGGCAACAAAAGTCAGATGGAGCAAAGTCCGATCGTATGTACACAAAAGCATTGAACTTTTTTACAAACTACAGTACGCGGCCACGAGAATGTTTCCAGCGCGAACCCATCGCGCTGGTTCTCGGCAACAGGGTACTGTACATCTCCCTTTTGGCCCAGGAAACTGGTGTTGATCTCGTAGAAGGAGCAGCATTACTCGAGGGAGGTATATCTCCTTTGGCCTTGTAGGCCTTCGTGATTACCAATCTAAGCCATCTGCCCAGCGTGCTTTTGGAAGCTTTCTCCCCTTTACGTGAGCCTGAGAAAATCACAAAAAGAGTGTTTGACCTTCTGAATTCTTTAGTAACTGTAAGAAAGTGTAACAAACATCTCATGTCCAGTGTGTGAAAAGCTTCCTCTCCTGGATTGGCAGGAGCTGAAGAGAAAGTGGGCAAGACTATTTCCTGTGAGGGGTGAAAGGTCGAAGAAACCTTGGGTAGGAACACTGGGTCTGTTTGAAGGTTCACTCTGTCTGAAAAGACCTTCAGAAAAGGTTCTGTGACTGACAGGGCCTGGAGCTTGCTGACTCTTGCCGACGTGATGGCTACCAGAAAAATTGTTTTAAGAACTAAGTAACTGGAAAAAACTTTGAGGGCTACTGGCTTATTTCGTGCAAGTGCCCTAAAAATCTTGAAATTAAGACTTCTCTTGATAGAGTCCCCTCAAAAAAAACTGATAAAGCTGCCACCTGGGTTTTCAGGGTGCTGGCTGCCAGCCCCTTATCCATTCCATCATGGAGAAATTCTAAGACTGACACTAAAGTTTAGACCTGGAGGCCCTTAGAAGGGCACCAGGAATTAATTTTTTTCCAAACTTTCAGGTATATGGCCTGAGTTACCTCTTTTCTACTGGAAAGTAGGGTTTTCACTAATTTATCGGACAGTCCCTTGGCTTTCAGAAGGGCTTCCTCGGAAGCCAAGCGGTTAGATGTAGTTGGTCTGCTTCCGGATTCCTGACCTCTGCATTAGCAGGTCCTTTCTGGACAGCAGCTTCCATGAAGGTTCTGTAGCCAGGTTTAATAGTATCGCGAACTAGGGCCTATTTGGCCAGAAGGGAGTGACCAGGATCACATTGGTATTTTCCTCCTTGAATTTCCTTAGCACCAGTGGTATCAGGAGAAAGGGGGGAAAGCGTAGCACAGCTGGTAATGCCACGGATGGGCGAGAGCATCTATGCCTACTGCCTCATCTTCTCGTTGGGGAGAAAACTTCTGTACTTTTGAGTTCTGTTGGGCGGCAAACAGATCTATTTGAGGTTGCCCCCAAGCTTCGGAGATCATCAAGAAAACTTATTGGTTCAGACTCCACTCTGCTTCCACCAGTCTCCTTCTGCTTGGTAGGTCTGCTAGCAGATTCCAGGCTCCCTTCAGATAGACTGCTGACAATGAGGTCACATTTTGTTCTGCCCAGGTAAGTAGCTGACTGGTCAACTCTAGGAGCCATCTGCTCCTGGTTCCTCCTTGTTTCAACACATAAGCTACTGCAGTTGTATTGTCTGAAAGAACCTGAACGTGTTGACCCCTTACTACTTGTTGAAAGGCTAAGAGACAGAGAAAGATTGCCTTCAGTTCCTGCCAATTCGAGAACTTTCGGGCTTACGCTTTAGACCAGGCCCCCTGAGAGTTTTGACCGTCCAGGTGGGCTCCCCAGCCCCAAGAACTCGCGTCTGTTGTTAGACGTTTGTCTAGGGGAAAGACCTTTTGCCAGGTTGGTTGAATTCCTCCACCACCAGAGCGCCCACTTTACGCTTGAGGTAAGTTTGATCTGTTTCTCTAGCGGCTCCTGGTGTGACCAACTGTATAAAATATTCATCTGGAGGGGTCTGGAATGTAATCTGGCCCACTGAACAGCTGGAATCGATGCCATAAGAAGGCCTACGACTGCCATGGCTGATCTGACTGAGACTGAGAGGTTGGTCTGAACCTGTCTCACCGCAGATTGGATCTTCTCCATTTTTTCCTGTGGCAGAAAAACTTTTTGAAGCACCGAATATGGTATAGCCCAGGAACTTCATCAATTGCGAAGGTTCCAGATTTGATTTTTCCAGATTCAAGAGCCACCCTGAGCCCCTGAGGTGAGCCTGAGACACCTGGAGATTTGTCAAGACTTGTTTTTGGGAGTCTACGAAAAACAGGTCGTCCAGATAAGGTATGACTGAAATCCCTCTCAACTGCAGAGGTTCCAGAGCTTCCGCCATTATCTTTGTAAAGATTCTGGGGGAGGATAAAAGTCCAAACGGCAGAGCTCTGAATTGGAGATGCCAGACTGAGGTCCCCAAATCTAGGGCCAGACATAGAAAGCATGGAGAAGCCTGAGTTATTGGGACACGTAGATAGGCGTCCCGTAGATCTAGGGATGCCATGAACCAGTCTGGAGTCAGTAATTTTGAGATTGAAAAGATCATGTCCATCCTGAAATGTTTGTAGCAAATCGATCTGTTCAGGATCTTTAAGTTCAGAATCAACCGATCCTTTCCCAAAGGCTTCTTTACCAGGAAGATATAGGAATAGAAGCCTCGGCCCTCCTGACTTTTTGGGACCTGGATAATCACTTCTTGTTGAATCAGATCCTGCAGCAGGCTCATCATTGCAGAAGCTTTTTCCTGATGTCTTGACAGGGCCGTAACACAGAATCTGCTCGGGGTGGCTCAGAAAACTCCAGACTGTATCCCTGGGTGATGACGCTTTTCACAAACAGGCTTGTAGTTGTTTTGTTCCACTGTAGTTGAAAGGCAGACAATCTTCCCCCTACTGGGGTAAGACTGTCATTTGTTTTTAGGGGGCCGGTTCAGGGGAGATCTGAAGAGAACTTCCCCTCTTCCCTTACCCCTTTGGGAGACCCAGTGGCTCTTGTGGTCTTGATCCCTATTTTTGTGGGGCTGTTGAACAGCATGAAAATTATTTTTGATCGGTTGTTTCTTCTTAGAAGGGAAAGCCTTTTTCTTGTCAGCTGTTCTGTCCAAGACTGTTTCAAGGTCGGGACCAAAAAGATCACCCGAGAAAGGTAAGCCGCACAGCTTGATCCTGGAAGCTGTGTCACCAGACCAGGTCTTCAGCCAGACCGAACGTCTGGCTGAATTCACCAGCGCTGATGACTTTGCTGCCAACTTAACTGATTCAGCAGATGCATCAGCCATATACTTTACTGCTTTTAGTATCAATGGAAAGGACTCCAAAAGATCGTTCCGTGATGTGCCTGCCTCTATGTGGATTTTCAGCTTCTCTACCCAGCATTCAAGGTTCCTTGTGACAACTGTGGAAGCCATAGCGGGTTTGAGGCTGACTGACATGGAATCCCAAGCTTTTTTCAGGAGGGAGTCTGCTCTTTTATCCATCGCATCCTTTAGCACCCCCATGTCCTTGAATGCTAGGTCTGTGCATTGGGAAACATGCAAAAATGCAGCATCTACCCGTGGTTTCTTATTCCAAACCTCTGACTCCTTATCTTCGAAGGGAAACCTCCTAAGGGTCTTGGAAAAGAAAGGGCCTCTCTCAGGGTCCTTCTATTCCTTCATTACCATCTCCGAGAGGATTCTATGCACTGGGAATACTCTGTGTTTAGTGTTATCCAGCCCCTGGTACGTTTTGTCGTGAACTGACAGTTGTACCTTCTCCTGGATTTCGAGGGTAGTGTAGATCGCTCTCAAAAGGTCGTCCACTTCCTCCAAAGATAGCTTGTTCCTGGAGGCTCGGCTATCGTCTTCCTCTTCCTCCTCGTCTGAATCCCTGAGTGAGGGATGAGTACTTCTCCCTTCATCACCTGAGTCCACAGCCTCCAATACTCTGGAAGAGGATGCCCTCAGGCTAGATGGTGGATGCTGGGCCTCAACCTGGACTGCCGAGCTCTGTACCAGCATGGACTTGACAGAACTCAGTGAGTTTGTAAGTTCCCGTACTGAAGAGAACAAGTCCTTGTATTGCTGGGACGTTTCCTCTTCAACCAGGTCTTTAATACAGGATCTGCACATTGCCTTCTGCTATGAATCTCTAAGGGGGTTCTTGCAGGAGGGACATTTCCTTTGACTTTGTGGATTTGCATGCTTGGGCTTTCCTAACACTTTTTCCTGAAATGAGAAAAAAATGAAACTCACCTAGGGCCCCTAATGTAATTTACCACTAGTGCACAGCTAAACCACCACCAAACCGAAAAAGGAAACAGTGCCCCAAGCAGTATAATCCCAACAGCAAACACCCAGTCCACGCTGCAGGGTCCGAGTGAAATAACCTCTGGCTCCCCGCAGGGAGGACCAACAAACAGCAGAAACAAGCCCATATGGATCAGAATAAAGGCACCACTGTACCCCCTTACCTGGGCCCGACCGGTGCTTGGGGCGCCTGCTTCCGCCATGGCTGTTGGTCTCTCCTCCATCTTTAGCAGAGAATGCAGCGGGGTACTGACAAAACCATCTGTTTTTTAAATTTTCGCGGTCCCAGTGCTGAGGGCCGGAATCAGAAGGGAAGGTCGATGGACCTGCTCCCTAGGTCTCTGCGCTCCAGGCGCTTGGAACCACTAGCGCCATGCCACCACAGGAAGCTGCCTCACCGGAAATAACGTCACCTGCCACCCAGAACTGACATGCGGGACATGTTGCTGAGCGGCAGCCGCCCGACCACCAGAGCCATACCAGTGGACCACGGGCACACAGATGCCTTGCCTTCTGTGGGCCCTTACATCCCCTGAGATGGAGAGACCAGGGACTCTGGAACACCCCCCACCCGTACTGGTGTAAAAATTGAATCCGCACTATGGATAGGGGTACTTTTAAAGATATATAAAGAGCTGCTGCCTCTACATGTATGATTCCACCTAGGTGAAAAAATACTGGAATGGGAACAGAAAGCGAAATGTAGGTGTGGCGCTGCTCGAGTATAGTACAATTATAGTGGTAGGTCACCCTTCTGTACCTTGTGTGATGGCCTGACCTAAATGTAGGGACTAAATATTTTAAGTTGTATATACTGTTTTGCAGGGGTTTAGGTTGTGGTGTGTGTGTGAATCTAGAGCATACAGTTGGGTGCTAAAAATAACTTTTAAACAATTACACTTATTCAAAACATGGTATGTGAACAAATGAGTAAACTTAATAAAAGTGTGAGGCCCGATGTGTGATATACAGTAACCTTAAGAGTCCAATTAGTATTTGCTTTCAATTGTACTACACTCTCTGGTAGTTGTTTGCCAGATAATTATAAAATGCTGTAGATTACTTCTCTTAGGTGTTCTTCTGAATAGAATTGGTTAAATATACGAATGGAAATCACAGTTTTATATCACAAACCTATGCGCTTAAGCTGAAAGTGAAAAAATATATATTAATAACTAAAGTGCTTTGTGCTAAACTAAATTATAGGTGAAAAGTTTTTTTTTTAGTGACATTCAATGGAAATCACAATCCTCTCTATATATGTAGATATAGATATAGAGACACAAAATGCTTGGAGGTGTAGGTGTCCTTCAGCTCTTGCTTCTCCTGTGTCCCACTGTCTCCCCTGCTCCTAGACTGAGTCGGCAATACAAAAGCTGTGTGCAGTGGAAGAGGAGAGGGCTTTTGTATTGCCCACTCAGTCTAGGAGCAGGGGAGACAGTGGGATTCCAGGAGAAGCAAGAGCTGAAGGACACCTACACCTTCAAGCATTTTGTGCCTCTTATCAATTTGGAATCGGTCAAGATGATTTTTGCCTGAAGACCTGTTAAAGAGGATAAGGAAAAACATACTTGGCTAAGGCATACAAAAAGGAAAAAAGGGAATGTGCAGCTGGTGCTAGCTGGAGAAATCCAAGCGTATCTATTCCTTGAACACATTCTAAGCCGTTAAACCAACATTTAAAGCACGGACCTGGAACATCCAGGGCTGCTGCACAGTGGCAGACACTGTGACTGCCTATACCCCTGCAGGGGTGTTTTGATCCGGTGAGTGCAAGCATAATAAGAGCACGGTTTAGAAGCACCATCACAAAGCTAGCACCTGGACAAGAAGTGGTTTTAAAAAACAAAACATTACCTCCCTTTGAACTATATTTAAAAAAAAATCTTCGTCTTAAAGAAAACGCATATATAGTCTTTTCCAGCGAGCACTGGGTTTATGAAGCACAAGTCACTTTGTTAAAATATTTTTAAGCACAAGTCACTTTATTATTAGCACATTTTTTGCACTTGGAAGTTATAATGCAATGGTATATGATATATAGGATTGTGATTTCCATTGAATGTCACTAAAAAAACAACTTTTCACCTATAATTTAATTTAGCACAAAGCACTTTAGTAATATATATTTTTTCACTTTCAGCTTAGGCGCATAGGTATGTGATATAAAACTGCGATTTTCATTCGTATATTTAACCAATTCTATTCAGAAGAACACCTAAGAGAAGTAATCTACACCATTTTATAATCATCTGGCAAACAACTACCAGAGGGTGTAGTACAATTGAAAGCAAATACTAATTGGACTCTTAAGTTTATATCACATATCGGGCCTCACACTTTTATTAAGTTCACTCATTTGTTCACATACCATGTTTTGAATAAGTGTGATTGTTTACAAGTTATTTTTAGCACCCAACTGTATGCTCTGGATTCACACACACCACAACCTAAACCCCTGCAAAACAGTATATACAACTTAAAATATTTAGTCCCTACATTTAAGTCAGGCCATCACACAATGTACAGAAGGGTGACCTACCACTATAATTGTACTATACTCGAGTAGCGCCACACCTACATTTGCTTTTTGTTCCCATTGCGGAGGACAGATCGGACACTTTTTTGTGATCAGAGCTAAAAATATCCACTGATAACCCCTTCCCCGCCAGTGTCATTTATACAGTTAACACTAGGGGGGGGGGGTTAATGTGTCCAAGGGAAGTATTTCTAACTGTGGGGGGAGTGGACTGACTGGGAGTACAGTGAGATCGCTGTTCCTGATCACTAGGAACAGCCAATCTCACTGTACTCTTCTGTCAGAACGGGGACCTGCTTTTACATTGGCAGATCCCCGTTTTGCCTCTCTGTCCCATGCACAAACCAATGTACAGGTACTTCGGTTTTACGCAGCTGAGCCGCAATATATGCGTGGAAGGCGGTCGGCAAGTTCTTAAGCATATCAGGTGATGTGTATTTGTGTAATGAGGGAATGTGTGGCCCAAGGAGATCAACAACCTATATTAAGGTGTGCATAATTATTAGGCAGCATCTTTTCCTTTGGCAAAATGGGCCAAAAAAGAGATTTAACTGAAATTATAAAAAAAAGTCTTTCAGAGGGACGCAGCACTCTTAAAAATTGCTAAGATATTGGGGCGTGAGCATAGAACCATCAAAGTTTTGTTGCAAATAGTAAACAGGGTCGCAAAAAAATGTGTTGAGAAAAAAAAAAGACGCAAATTTACAGCCAAAGATTTGAGAAGAATCAAAATGTGAAGCTACCAAAAACCCATTATCCTCCAGTGCTATCATATTCCAGAACTGCAACCTACCTGGCCCAGAAACACAAGGTGTTCAGTGTTTAGAGACATGGACAAGGTAAGGGAGGTTGAAACCCAACCACCACTGAACAAGGCACATAAGTTGAAACGTCAAGACCGGGCCAAGAAATATCTGAAGACAGATTTTTCAAAAGTTTTATGGACTGATGAGATGAGAATGACTCGGCGGACCAGATTAATGGGCCTGTGGATGGATAAGTAATGGGCACAGAGCTCCACTTCGACTCAGAAGCCAGCAAGGTGGAAGTGGGGTACTGGTATGGGCTGGTATTATTAACCACTTAAGTACCGGGCCTCTTTTTTAGATCTGTTGTTTACAAGTTAAAAACTGTTTGTTTTTTTTTTTTGCTAGAAAATTACTTAGAACCCCAAACATTATACTTTTTTTCTAACACCCTAGAAAATAAAACGGCGGTCGTTGCAATACTTTCTGTCACACAGTATTTGCGCAGCGGTCTTACAAGCACACTTTTTTTTTTTGAAAAAAAAAAAACACTTTTTTTGCATTAACAAATAAGACAACAGTAAAGTTAGCCCAATTTTATTGGATAATGTTACGCCGAATAAATTGATACCCAACATGTCATGCTTCAAAACTGCACCTGCTCGTGGAATGGCAACAAACTTTTACCCTTAAAAATCTCCATAGTCAGCATTTAAAAAATTCTACAGGTTGCATGTTTTGCATTACAGAGGAGATCTAGAGCTAGAATTATTGATCGCGGCGATACCTCACGTGTGGTTTGAACACAGTTTTCATATGCGGGCGCTACTCACGTATGCGTTCGCTTCTGCACGCAAGCTCGGCGGGACGGGGCACGTTTAATTTTTTTTTTCTTATTTATTTTACCTTTTATTTTTTATTTTTACACCGTTTAAAAAAAAAAAAATTCACTTTTATTCCTATTACAAGGAATTAAAACATCCCTTGTAATAGAAAAAAAGCATGACAGACCTCTTAAATATGAGATCTGGGATCAAAAAGACCTCAGATCTCATATTTACACTAAAATGCAATAAAAAAATAAAAATGTTGTCATTTAAAAAAAATGAAAAAAAATTGTCCCTTTAGGAAGCTATGGGCGGAAGTGACGTTTTGACGGGAAGGATCTGACTGCCTCCGCCGCTGCCGATGGCTCCGGTAAGCAGCAGAGGGCACCGGACTGTGGCGGGAGGGGGCCCCTCTCCCGCCTCCGATAGAAGTGATCTCGCTACCAATCCGCTGCAGAGACCAATTTTATCTTGTACTGGACCGCCGGCGGAATACGACGATGCCGGGGTTATGGCAGCTAGCTGCTGCCATAACAATGGCATCCCTTCTCAAAGTGAGGACATACATCGGCGTGCAGCGGTTCGGAAGTGGTTAAAGATGAGCTAGCTGGACCTTTTTTGGGTTGAAGATGGACTCAAAATAAACTCCCAAACCTATGGCCAGTTTTTAGAAGACACTTTCTTCAAGCAGTGGTACAGGAAAAAGCCTGAAGACCATGGTATTTATGCAGGACAATGCTCCATCGCATTACTCCACTGCGTGGCTAGCCAGTAAAAGACCTTAAAGATGAAACAATGACACCTCATCTGACCTAAGCCCTATTGAGAACTTGCAAGCCCTTCCTAAATGGGAGATTTACGGTGAAGGAAAACCGTACACCTCTCTGAACAGTGTGTGGGAGGCTGTGGTTGCTGCTGCACAAAAAGTTGATTTTTTAACAGATCAAGAAACTCACAGACTCCATGAATGGAAGGCTTATGACCGTTATTGAAAATAAGGGTGGCTATATGGGTCACTGATTTTTTTATTTTATTTTTGACAAGTCAGAAATGTTTATCTGTAAATTTTAAATTGTTTATTATTCTCACTTTAACAGATGAAAATAAACCTGTTTTCCATTGCATAATAATTCTGCACACTAATAGTTGCCCAATAATTGTGCACACATAGATATATTCTCCTAAGAAAGTCAAAACCTCACTTTTACTTTCTGAAATATTCAGGTTTGAGGTTTATTAACATTTTTGATTGACCGAGAGCACAGTAGTTGTTCAATAGTGAAATGAAGGAAGTAGGAACTCCCGCCCAAAGCCATAAATATTGGTTACCAACATTCCAAATAAAAACTCCTTCATACTGAATAAAGGCTAACTCAGAATGGTAGCCAGAATTGCTTTCTGAACTGCACTTTAGCAGAACAGTCAGGGTCCAATGCACACAAAAAATTTTAGAACCTCTGGCTGAAAAGGCGGCATTAAAAATTCTGATAGTAACTGGTATTGCACAAGAGTTTAGGAGAGTGTATGAGCATTTGCTTTAATAAGCCTTTTTTCCCCCTAAACATTCTCCTCTGCTCATTATACAATGTACACTTGAAAACACCAAAAGCTCCTAAACAACATTTATGCTCATTTATCTGAATGAAAATTATTCTAAAAAGAAAATTCGCGCTAGGTGTGCAAACAATTACTAAGTGAATAACAACCTGTGAAGGAATATCCTGCAGCTGAACACTATAACCTTTGATAAAGGGCACAACTAAATAAATATAACAAGAAGTGCAGCGCTGGATATGTAAAAAACCAAAATCTAGTGATAATTGATAAGTGAAATGATTAATATACGTGATCCATAAAATGTGAAAAATAAAACACAAAACAAGTCAGTGCTTCACTGTAGGGATATGTCCTTTAATGAGTTTAAAGGTAGGAAATTAACTGAATTCACATCAACTGGGACGGGTACTACATATCCGATTAAATCTTTTATTACCTGTACCACAAGATGTGTAGTATATCTTTTGAGGTGCCCTTGCGGGTTAGAATACGTAGGGCGGACTACCAGGAAGTTACAGGTCAGACTAGGTGAGCATATTGCCAACATACGAAGGGGCTTCGATAAACATAATGTTTCGAAACATTGTGACCTT
Source organism: Lithobates clamitans (assembly GCA_037952925.1). Lineage (NCBI taxonomy): Eukaryota > Metazoa > Chordata > Amphibia > Anura > Ranidae > Lithobates > Lithobates clamitans. The sequence continues at coordinate 3,798,676 of JBBGZY010001277.1, forward strand.
AAGCATGATAGGGACCCCACAGGCACGACATTTTTCGCCATAGAAAAATATATACCACATTGGCGAGGGAGTAATGGTAAACGTTGTATATCCAGGAGTGAGACCAACTGGATATACCGCTTGGGCTGTCATGTACCCATGGGCCTAAATGTGGAGTGGGACATCAGTTGTTTTATTAATAATAGTTAATGTCCCCTCGGCCCCCTTCCCTTCTGACTCTCTTTCTTCCCCCTCTTCTCTCAAAAGCAACACCCCTCCTCTCTCCCAAATGGGATTACCTTATCCCACGATAAAAAATTCAAATTGGGATATAATATTCAGATTCTGTATTTTGAGCTTCATGTAAAAAAGTTTAGGCTGGAATATACATTCAGACTCTGCACTCCAATTTTTCTTTTCTTTTCTTCTTTATCCCACGATAAAAATCTGATTTGGGATATAATATTCAGATTCTGTATTCTGAGCTTCATGTAAAAAAGCCTAGGCTAGAATATATATTCTGACTCTACACCCCAGTTTTTCTTCATTTTTCCTCTTCTTTATTGGAATGATGTTTATTTATGTTTTTTTACATTTATAAATTTTGGTCCCTGAAGGGTGATTTGAATGATTTCCAGTCATTGGTTTCCTCTCCTCCCCCAAATTTCTAAAAAAGTTTTAAATAAGGTTTTTAAAGGTATTATATTATGATTAATTGTTTGTGAAGCAATATCGTGTTTGTCCACAAGATGGCACCACAATGATTTCATAGAGCTTCACAAATGTAATTAAGATGGTCAACACCAGGGGAGTTTGACACTTCCCCTGTAATGTTAATTAATCTCAGCATTTAACATCCTCCGAGCGCAACCAATGGCTGAACCTCTTCGTTTTGCCGTTCGGATATATAAAGCGCATGCGCAGATGTGTGGGCGTGCCCCTGATGATGTCATTTCTGACGAAACGGCCGTATGGTAGACACGCTCGTACCGACGGCGCATGCGCAGAGTTTTGTTATCACAGCTGAGTATGTTTTAAACGTCCTTGCAAGGAAAAGTTCTTATGTATGTCGGTGTGGCGATTTTAATAAAGGAAAGCTAAAACGCTCTGCACTACTGGAGTTTCTTTCTTTCCTTTTGTATTTTTTTATATCGGTGGGAGTGATCTTTCCTGATTGGACTGCTGTCTGGAGTCTTATGGTGATCGTCTGCTGATACACATCTACCATCCCAGATAAAGATCCAGTTGCTGTGGAGACAAACACCCCAAGCTGATGTTACTATGCCTCTGATCAGAGGCTGTCTGGTAAGCCTTTAATCTATACCAGGTGACGGGCACTCATCACGGTGACAGTCACGGATTTAAAAGTCACTTCAAATCAATTTTTCTTTTGGACACTTCTATATTTATTTTATGTATTTTGGACTTTATCAAAATAAGTGAATATGGTGTTATTTACCACGCACATATCCCTGCAGTGAAGCACTTACTTGTTTTGTGTTTTATCATTCACATTTTATGGATCGTATATTAATCATTTCACTTATCAATTATCACTAGATTTTGGTTTTTTACATATCCAGCGCTGCACTTCTTGTTATATATCTGAATGAAAATACCTCTCTTTTTCCTGCCTCTAAACTGTCCCCTCAGTAACCTGATTATCAGTGTAGATATCCCTTTAACACAAGCTGGTTATTGGCTCTCTTCTCCTCTTTTAATGCTGTCAGCGTGAGGAAAGGAAAGCAGATAACAGGCTTGCGTTTACATTCATGATCAGCTGTCATTGGACATGCTAATCATGTGGTAAAGGGCCGCTGTGATTGGCCCTTTACCCTGATCACCCTGCAAACACACAAGCAGCACGCTTTGTGATCGGGATAAAGGGCCAATCACAGCGGCCCTTTACCACGTGATTAGCATGTCCAATGGATTGTGGGAGTAAGTCCAAGGGTGCCCTCCCAGCAAGGTAAGCCCACTCTGTAGCCGTCTTTTGGCTATAGCGCGGGCAGGAAGGGGTTAAATACCACCAAAAGAAAGCTCCATTTGTGTGAAAAAAAAAAGATAAAATTGTCATTTTGGTGGTGTTGCATGACCCAGCAATCGCCAGTTTCTGTAGCACAGCAAAAAATGCCCTGGTCATGATGGGGGTAAAACCATATGGTGGTCAAGCGGTTAAAGGGAAGTTCCTTGATGTAATTTTTGACAATTCCTGTCTTAGGTTAAGCAGCCATTTTTATGAAAGTGCTTTAGAACTGTATCCTGTTGGCTTTTATTGAATAAAGGAGAAAAACTAGAAGCATCCCGATGTACGATATTATTTTATATGCAAATTTGTAGGATGTTATGGTGAAAACAAGTCAGCCCTACAGCCCTGATCACAAACCCCCATGATGAAAAAATATTTTTTATTATGGACTCTGCATAACATTTGTGTTTCCCGGCATAAGGAAGGGCATTGTCATTCAGAACACTAATGGTTGCAAACCTGTGAAAATGTTGCCATTGCATTCTTTTAAGCAAACCTGACTTGATATTATTTAATATTACGTTAACAATTTACACAGATTTTTTTCTTGTGTGCCTTGCATCATAAAGACAAAAGTTGAAAAAAGCAATCCTAATTGTGAATGCTTAAAGTGGATGTAAAGTGGATGTAAACCCAATGTCATCCTTTCTAAACTACTGCCATAGGGGTTATCTATAAGGATATACATGCCTCCTGCATGTATCTTTACCTGTCAAATGTCTCCCCTCTGTCTGTTATGAGATACGAAAAACTACAGATTCTGTGGGTGGGTCTGTTGTCTGGAGCTCGGTGGGTGGAGTCGTGATGTCAGTAGATTCCCCGTCCACCTCTACACTCCCCTTGTCAATATGCATTTTTCCTGTGTATTTCTTACACTGAACTTCTGCTATGATCTCTAACATCCAGTGAAAAGACAGGAAAGTAACCACATGACTTCAGCATGCCAAATCATGCTGAGGTGTGGTACAGCCAATCCTTGCAGAGCTGCTGAAGAAAGGAGTGGGGGAGGGAATTAAAAAATACTGCATATCTCTTATGCACGAGATGTAAATCAACTGTCACTCACAGCAAGGGGGAGTATTTGACAAAGTTTTTCTCTGTTTGTCAAGATTTATCTCAGTGAACAATAAAAGAGGATTGCTCAGAGATGGATTAACTCTGTGTGGCAAGACAGGGCTCAAATGATAGGAAATCTTATACTCTACAGTATGACATCAAAAAAAAAATTTGGGTTTACATCCACTTTAGAGCAGGGGTAGGTAACCCGCGGCACACAAAGCTTCTTTTGCCGGCACTCGGCTCCCTCCCCATCAGCAGAGCAGCGCAGGAAAGTGTTAGTGAGACACTAATGCATTACAATTTCAGAATTCCCCACACCGCACCTGCACTGAGGGGGAGGCACTGTTCCCCCACACATTGAAAATTATGGTAAACATTGTTTGGTTCTCTAAGTTTGCTGTAGCTGTGATCGTCAGCTTTTGTGATAGGGAAGAGATTGGGTGCAGTACTGCTTGGGGGGGGTCCCTGTTTCCAGGAGGAGGAGGACTGTCATTGGCCACTGCTAAAGCCAATCACAGTCCTGCTAGCCCCGTCCATTATCTAGAGGAAGATGACTCGCTTGGTTGCCACTACAGAAAGAAGGGATTGAGAAAAACAATCAGGTGACAGTTTGTGGAATTACTGTTGAGCTTCTGGGAACTTTGTTGAAATTATTCCTGAACCTTTGCGTCACTTAATATTGAACCCCTGCACTCTGTGTCCCTTTAAGCCATAGCCAGTATTCAGCGCAATGCAAATCACACCCAACCATTTTTTCTCAGCTGCGGGGTCCCAACGTATGATCCTGCACACAGGCCGACTGCTTTCAGAAAATGCCCCTGACCTGAGCTCATCATTGCGCATCCATTCCAGATGCTTGTATGTGACATCACATACAAGCACGTGGGTTGGAATGCGAGAGGTGGATCAGCAGGATGAGTGTGCCAGGACAGGTAGATGTGTCTCATCTCTGCTTCCTTTCACCACTCTGCATATTAGGCACATCATAGATGGGAAGAGGGTACAGCAGTGGGGAAAATGAGCAGGAGGGGTTCAGAGGTGGGACAGAAGAGCAGGAGGGTACAACGGTGGGGCAGATGTGCAGGGAGGTACAGTGGTGGAGGAGATGAGAAGAGAGTTCAGCAGTGGGACAAAAAAGCAGGGGGAACAGTGTTGGGGCAGATGTGCAGGGGGGTTCAGTGTTGGGCCATATGAACAGGGGGGGTTTATTATTGGGGCAGAATAGAAGGGGGTTCAGTGACGGGACAGAAAAGCCGGGGGGTAGAGCACTGAGGCAGATGTGAAAGGAGGTGTATTGGTGGGACAGATGAGCAGGGGGTTACAGTGGTGGGGCAGGAGAGCAGGGGAAACAGAGGTGGGGCAGAAGAGCAGTGGGGTACAAAGGTGAGACAGATGTGCAGGAGGTACATTGGTGGGGCAGATGAGAAAGCGAGTTACAATGGGGGGGCAGATGAGCAGATGGGTTCAGTGTTAGGACAGATGAGAAGGGGATTCAGTAGGGAGACAGAAGAGCATGGGGATACGGTGGTGGAGCAGATGTGCAGGGAGGTACAGTGGTGGGGCAGATGAGAAAAGGGGGTACATTGATGGGGAAGATGAGCAGGGGGGTTACAGTGGTGGGACAGAAGAGCAAGGGGGTACAGTGGTGGGGCAGATGTGCAGGAGGTACAGTGGTGGGAGGGATGAGAAGGGGGTTCAGCGGTAGGTCAGAAAAGCAGGGGGCACAGTGATGGGGCAGATGAGCAGGGGGTTACAGTGGTGGGACAGATGAGCAGGGGGGTACAGAGATGGGAAGGGGATTCAGTAGTGAGACAGAAGAGCATGGGGATATGGTGGTGGAGCAGATGTGCAGGGAGGTACAGTGGTGGGAGGGATGAGAAGGGGGTTCAGCGGTAGGACAGAAAAGCAGGGGGTACAGTGATGGGGCAGATGAGCAGGGGGTTACAGTGGTGGGACAGATGAGCAGGGGGGTACAGACATGGGGCAGATGTGAAGGAGGTTACAGTGGTGGGGCAGATGTGCAGTGGGTTACAGATGTGCAGGGGGTTACAGTGTTGGGGCAGATGAGCAGGGGGTACAGTGGTTGGGCAGATGTGCAAGGCAGTACAGTGGTGGGGCAGATGTGCAAGGGGGGTTACAGTGGTGGGGCAGATGTGCAAGGTAGTACAGTGGTGGGGGAGATGTGCAGGAGGGTTACAGTGGTGGGGCAGATGAGAAGGGGGGTACAGTGGTAAAACAGATTTGCAGGGGGGACAGTGATCTGAGGTGTGAAGGTGCAGGAATTGGAGCTGATCTCAGGCGTGAGAGTGCAGGATGTTAATTTCTCACTACTAAAGTAGTTTATAGCATTTACTTTATAAAAAATCTTTTTCGCAATTTAGAGTGTGCAGTTGACATTTGAGGTTAAAAAAACGGCACGCTCAATTTCTTTGAAAACATTTTTCAGCACACTGTGCTCAAAAGGTTGCCTACCCCTGGCTTAAAGCATATATCAAAGCAAAATAAAAAACATATGCAGTCCACCTCAGCAATGTATGCACATTTCCCCAAGTCTAAATTTTGCTTCACATAGTTAAAACCCCCAAACATTATATCATTTCTAATCCCAGAGACCATAGAGAATAAAATGTTTGTTTTTCCAATCTTTATGTGTCACACAATATTAGCCATTTATCAAACCCATATTTTCAATTTAAAATAAAACAAACTTAATTTTAGTGCATACAAACACAGTATATAGCTCATTATTTGGTAAAATATAAAAGATTAGGTTGCATCTAATAATTGGATACCCAACATGTAAAGCCATATAATTTTTCACCCCTGTGAAATGCTGACAAACTTTGGTGCCCAAAATGATCCATAGACAGCACTTTAAAAACCCTTGAAGGTCACGTGCATTTACATATTTTTTTATATGTCACTTTTTAAACATTTTTTAAGCATAACTTTATTGCCATCACAAAGGGGATGAATAGGTTCTCTTTAATGAGACCATCTATTAGACCCCTAAAGTCCCCCCTGCGGAGTAAGCTAATGGAGCATGGATTGTGCTGCATGAACATCTTTCCTCACCCAGCACTCCTGGTAAATGAAAGCTCTGAACCAGGAAGTGATGTAATACACGCTTTATAGTCAATTAAATGACTTCCAGGAAAAAGCTAACAGTTGGTTTGTAAAGTATACACACATTCTTGACAGTGTATGTAAAAGTACACACATACATTCCTGGAATTTTATGTAAAAGGGTTAAACATGTGTCAAAGACAAGGCCTGGGGGCTGAATCTGGGCCACCAGGCCATTTCATGTGGCCCTCGCACCTCTCCTGTAGCGGTGGTACCCCCCTTGTCTCAGCAGCAGAGAGGACGACAGAATCCCGTGCGTCTCCATGCTGCTGCTGCGGAGATGCCCCCCACCGTCTCAACAGTTGACAGTAGAGTGGAGGGCAGAAATCCTCTTACAGATCCTGCACCTCTCTGTGCAGCCACATCATCCCCTCATTTCCGCCTCCCCTGGTCTCAGCATTCAGCAGACTTTGGCAACTGACTCCAACTCTCCTCTGGTCCTTCTCCAGACCCTTCACTTTCTGCTTCCCAGCTCCACCTTCAGCGTCTTCCGGAGAGCAGCGCAAAAAAAGCAGGTGCACTGTGATGTAAGGGAGGGTTGGGGACTCTTAACATCTAATGTAAGAGGGGGTGGGGTGCTCTGGGCATCTAGTCTTACAGGTACAACAGGCCCTTTAAGAGCTACCATATTGCTGAGGTGGCCCACAATGAAATTGAGTTTGACACCCCTGCTCTACAAGTATAGAAACTACTTTTTTCTGTTGTGGGCAGACTAGTGGACTAGTCTTTTGCTAAACTATTCAATCAATCCTACTCTCAAATGTCCACAATTATTCTGTAGTCCAAGATAGGAACATGGAGGCCACTTTCAGATGACAGTGGAAGTATGGAGAGCACACAGGACAACTCTGAATTTCTGACCAGATCAACAGGATGTAAACTGATAAAATGGGAACAAATAAGAGATACTAATTGCTTGGTTAGAGATGAAAGAAGGTCCCCGTGCACATCAATGCCATCCCTGGGATGAATACGTGAATGGCAACCTCAGCCTAGAGTCAGACCAGGCCACGCCCCCAATGCATTTCGCTCTGCCCCTCTGAGCTTAGTCCCCATGACTAAGCTCCGAGGGGTGGAGTGAAATGCATTGGGGGGTGTGGCCTGGTCGGAGTCCAGGCTGAGGTTGGCATCCACATATTCATCCCAGGGATGGCATGGATGTGCGACTACAGGGAGACCTTCTTTCATCTCTAATCATTGTAGGAGCCGGGATGAGCTCCCTCCCGAACCAGCACTCCCAGTGGATGAACGTTTGGGACTTGCACCCCTGTCCAGAAAGCCTGAGTGGCACACTATGCAGGTTTCGGGGTCGTACAAATTGCTTAGGTTTACATACTCTTTAACCATTTAACCATTCTGCTATATTACATACCAAAATTATATTATTATAATACTCTTTTGGTCAGAAGGCTTGCTTGATTATATTTTAGGGTAAATATTTGGGGCAGTGTAAAATGCATACAGGTTGTTGTTAAAGATTACAGGAAATACCTTTTTTTCAAATTTTTCCCTACCTAAAAGTGAGAAATAAAAAATGTATGTATCCAAATTTACTACCACATTAAAGCCCTATCTGCCACCCCAAAAAAAAAAAAGTTAGGGAAGGCAACAAAAGCCGATGTGCAACTATGACCAAAAAAAAAAAAAAAAAGAGTCTGGGTCTCAAAAGTGGAGAGTCTCTGCCTATGGAACCCCCCCCACCCGATTAATTTCACCTTTATGGGGTTAAAGGCTCAGGGACTGACAATATTAAAGGGAGGGTAAAGTGATTCTGTAACTGTGAAAATAGACCAACATAAAACCAGTACTGCATGGGACTTAAATGGAATGTATTAGTACTTTCCATTAAATTAATCCATGTATCTGTAATCATTACTTTATAAAATGCAACACTTGTTAAAATCCAGAACATGCATATATAGAGAAATTACTGCACAACATTCAATGTGCACTGTAACAATATGTGATTAACTCTAACACTAGTAAGTCATTATTTAATGAAATCCCAAAATATGTCCCATTACTATTATGATTAGAAAAAGCATGGCAGGCGACAGCGCCAATATAAATGTGCTGTTACTAATATAGTTAACATAATATCCATCATCTCAAACAGTGGTTATCTTCTTGTCCTTAGTGGCTTGCTTGATGGCTGCCTGTTCACAGATGATCTCCTTAAGTCGTTGCAGCCTCATGTTCTGTGTCGTTTGGTCACCCACACCAGTCTGACTGCGATGTAGGAGACTGAGAGCATTGATGTATTCCAGCTCTGAGTATTTCACTCCTTGGTCCACCACTAGGTTCAACAACTCATCAGCAGTGTTGTACATCATTTCATAATACTGCCTGCATTGTAAAAAAAGACAGAATTTAGGATTAATAAGGCTCTACATACAACTAAATATCATTACTTTTGTTCATATATAAAAATGCATATTATAATAACAATATTTTTTGTAGCAAATATTAATTTTTATTGATCCTGTTGAAGATACATGTAAATTTTGATTAGATACCACAAATTTTCTGCCGTTACATTGTAGTATACATCTGCATTTCTTCCTTATAGAGCTGTCATATGATTTCAGTTCTAAACAACAGTCCCTTGTATGCTCCTATCTATATACATCAAGCAGTCTATAATAGGTTACTTCTATTTCCAAAGTACAAACCTTTCCGTCCTTTCAAATGGCTCAGTTTAGATTGCTTGTCTCCTATGAAATATGGACTCTTAAATTGTGGAATTGGTTGCATGGCAGAAAAATTCCTAGGTACAAGACTTTCTCTGGAACATCCTATTCATAACAACAGCCAGAAGGCCCCAAACTTATGACATGACTCATAAAAAAAAGCTTTATTTAACCAGAACACATACATGGAAAACCTCTACCTATGGACCCCCCACTCCCTGATGCAATTCATCCTTATGGGCTTAAAGTGAAACTAAAGTTCCATTTTTTTTGTTAAAAATAACAAACGTTATACTTATCTGCTCTGTGCAGTGGTTTTGCACAGAGCAGCCCAGACTCTCCTCTTTTTGGGTCCCTCTTTGGCGCTCCTGGCCCCTCCCTCCTGTTGAGTGCCCCCACAGCTAGCAGCTTGCTATGGGGAAACCTGAGCCAAGCCGCAGCTCCGTGTGTCCATTCAGACACGACTACACGGCCCAGCCCTGCCCCCTCTCTCCGCTCATTGGCTCTCTGTCTGATTGACAGCAGCGGGAGCCAATGGCGCTTTTGCTGCAGTCTCATCCAATGAGGAGGAAGAGACTTGAACAGCTGAGTCACTTGTGCAACATTGCTGGATCGACATGGGGCTCAGGTAGGTATGAGGGGGCTGCTGCACACAAGGCTTTTTATCTTAATGTATAAAATGCATTAAAGGGGTTTTAAAGTCAGAAGGTTTTTATCCTAATGCATTCTATGCATTAAAACGAAAAGCCTTCTGTGTTCAGCAGCCCCTCTAATACTTACCGGAGCCTCATCTTTGTCCAGCGATATCCACGAGTGTCTCAGCAGTCGTCGACTCTCCCTCTCCCCGGTTAGCCAATCAGGAGAGAGGGGGGGTAGGGCTGAATCCCAGCTCCGTGTCTGAATGGACACAGGGAGCTGCAGCTCGGCTTGGGTGTCCCCATAGCAAGCTGTTTGCTGCGGGGAGCACTCAACGGGAGGGAGGGGCCAGGAGCACAGAAGAGGCGCCCGAGAAGAGGAGGATCTGGGTTGCTCTGTGCAAATCCACTGCAACAGAGCAGGTAAGTATAACATGTTTGTTATTTTAATAGAAAAAAAAAAAGACTTTACAATCACTTTAAGATAAAAAAAACCTGCCGTTACAACCACTTGAATCATAGAGACAACCAGCACAGTTTACAGAAAGCAAGGGAACAGCTCAGATGAAGGAAAACTAATTTGAAATTTTTCAACATGTGTGCTACTGCTGTTAAAGAGGAAGTAAACCCTGATGGATTTTACGTCCTCTTTTGTTCCCTGCAAAGTAAATGCATAATGAGTTAGTATGCATCGCATACTAGCCCATTATGTGCCACTTACCTGCAAACGAAGCCCGCAATGTCCCCGCTGGTGGCCGCATCCATCTTCACCCCTCTTCCTTCTGGGGCCGTGGACTCCGGCTCTGTGACTAGCCGGAGTCGCAGGAGCTGCCAGTCACGGCACAGGCCCTTTAGAAATGGCACAAAGCGATCATGCCCTTTCTTCAATGTGCATGCGCTGGTGACGTTGGCGCAAGCGTATATGGTAAATATCTCCTAAACCGTGCAGGTTTAGGAGATATTTCCAGTACCTACAGGTAAGCCTTATTAAAGGCTTACCTGTAGGTAAAAGTGGTGTAATTAGGTTTACAACCACTTTAACACCATAAACTATACTAACATTACAGGAGCACTATCTGTCACTGGGGATATGAAGTAAAATGACAAGTTGAAGGCCTGTTTGGGCAGTGAAAAGCTGACCAAACACATATAGTTTTCTGTTCAGCTTACAATGTGCTACACTTTGCACCGATGAACAAATCACCCAGTAGAGCTATTGTATTTTGACAGCTGACCCTGCTAGCTGTCACAATACCCGTATAATTTTCCTCCTGGCTCCTTTGATTTTTTTAAATGAGAGATGTTGGAACGGAGGTGGCCAACAGGGCCACACCCTGAGATAATTTGCTCCATGTATGGCCATAATGAAAAATAAGATTAAAAAAAAAAAACCTGACTTAGGCTCAACCTGTCTTGCAAAAATGTAATACATCAAGATCCACAAATAAAGGGACTACATGGTACAGTATCTATACCCTTAAAATTGAAATAATAATAAAAAAAAAAACAATAAACAAACAACACATACGCCACAGTACTAATAAAAATAATTGGCCAATTATGTAAACATTCCAAACCCCAGCAGGTGCACACGGAAGCACCCCTAAAAAACAGAATGCATCCTAGACTGGAGTTTCCAACAGTATGACTATTAACACAGACTCCACATAGACTAAATATGGCAATGTAATCTTATAGGAGGAAGAGACCGGTGGTTTTCCACAGAAAATAGTGGTTTGCGGTTAATCTTGCAGAAATGGACGAAGTAATCTGGATGGCCGCACACCGGACAAGATAACAAGTGCCTTTATTGATAAAAATTGGATCATGGAATACACAGGACACTATAGCAGGAACGTACAGGAATCAGCTGACGCGTTTCACACTTATGACAAGTGCCTATTCATAGCTATTCTATTACTGGAGGATTTATATTTGAGAGAGATATTGTCTCAATAGACAGCATATTCTGCCCTAGCCTGCTCCACTGAGATAAGAGCAAAAAACAAAGGCTGAGTACTACATGTATGTTTAGGCATGGCTCTTCTTGTTCAAGATGTGCTTATTTTGGTGATCTACACAAGGATTGGTTGATTCCCTCCCCTACCATCCCAATCTCTACAATTAGGCCCATAAGAGTGAAATGTGTCAGAGATGGGCAGTCTGGAGTCTGCATTGACAGCATGCTTTTTCTTGATTGTCTGAATCAAGCTGTTAGTGGTCAGTGAAGTCAGCTCCCAAGCCTGCACTGTGTGGGGCCTGGATAGAGTTTGGAGAAGTGACATCTCTTTACCTGCAACCAGATGCTATACACCTGTATGCTGTTCATAGACAGAACAGACAGATCTGCATTCACGTACAGAAGAGTTGGACTTGCATGTTGTTCAGATGCAGAACTGATAAACCCAATGGACTGGACTTATATGTATTTCATATAGTACTGACCAACCAATAGATGGGAGCCGCATGTTGTTCACATGCCACCCTTATAATCCAAGGGATGGAAGCTGCATATTGTTCACAAATAGAACAGTTAAACCAAGCAGCAAGACTGTGCCTATTGTTTAGATACAGAACTGATAAACCAAGAGATAAGGCCAGCATGTTGTTCATATACAAAACTGATAAACCAAGTCATTGGACCTGCATGTTGTTCAAACACAACTGTTAAACCAAGGGATGGGATCTGCACGTTGTTCACATACAGAACTAATAAACTAATGGACGGGACCGACAGTGTCCATATACAGGACTGATAAACCAAGGGATGGGACCTGCATGTTGTTCAGACACAAAACTGATAAACCAAGGGATGGGACCTACATGTTCATATACAGAATATACAATATAAACAAAAGGGCAGGATCTGCGTGTTTTTTTTTTTTTTTTTTTTTAGATACACAACTGACAGACCTGCATGCTTTACAGATACATAACAGATAAGACTTCTATATGCTTCACATATGGAACTAATAAACCACAGGATTAGACCTGCTTGGTGTTCACATACAGAACAGTTAAACCAAAGGAAGGAATCTGCATGATGTTTACAATACAGAACTAAGGAGCCAGGAGATTGGACCTGCATGTTGTTCACATTCAGAACTGATGAACCAAGGGTTGGGACTTGCATGTTGTGAACATGCAGAACAAATAAACCAAGGGTGGGGCCTGCCTGTTGTTCAGATACAGAACCGATAAATCAAGGGACAAGACCTACACAATGTTCAGACACAAAGCTAATAAAATAAAGCAGTCTATACACTGCACAAGTTTTGGCCGGTTCCTGATGAACCTGGCTAAAATTCACTTAGTGGATGGCCCCATTGCCCCACACCAATTAGTGGATGGCCCCATTGCCCCACATGCCCATTATTCTTCAACTGAAAAGTCAAAGGAGCCAGACAGAAACTTGTTGACCAAGCAGCAGCTGCGTCTAATCAGATGCAACATCAGTTAAGGTATTTTTAAAGCTGGCAGAGCTGTCAAAATACAATAGCCGCAGTGGGAGATGTTTCCATACATGCTGTATTTTTGTTCAGTCTCCATACATAATAGTTTTTATCGCATAGAATTAGATGCCCACAAATGTAAACTATTATTTATATAGTTGTATATAATAGTAATTAATTAATATAATATATATATTAATAGTATAATATAATATTATATAAGCAAAGTAAATGTAGACAGGTTTAGAACATCATCTCTCATGATAATCCATGTGTACCTGTATTGGCTGCTATAGATTCCTTTGCTTATATTTATCTTAAATACGGTTTATAAGTTATGGAAGACATGATAGAGGAACACTTACTACCACCTTCAGGCTGCCATTGGCTAAATATTATAATTGTCAGAATAAGAAAAAAAAAAGGAAAAGGAAAATAATAAAACCGTGTCTCAAATAAAAGTAATATAATAATAATGTTCTTATAAAAACAATGTATGTATGCAAATTAGTCATTGAGTTATTTCCAAGTTAACTGACACATAATATCGCTGCTAAATTTGGCCTGGGCACTTAGGCATCAATAACAGTCACAAAAGGGTTAAGCCAGGGCTTTCAAGCCTATTAACCACTTCCTGACCGGGCCATAGCCGAATGAGGGCTACAGCACAGTCAGATTATTCTGGGAGGGCGTACAATGACGTCCTCCCAGAATCGCACTCTCCCCGCGCCCCCATCATGGATCGGGGTAAAAGGACAAAAAGCCCTTTATCATGTGATCGCTCCATTCAATGATGGAGTGATCACTGTAAACAAACCAGCGTCATGTCTGGAGGGAGAAGCTGCAGCGTGAGGCTGCTTACATTTTTTTCTCATATATTGCAAGAGCCCAGCAGTGCCACATCTGTTCCCAGGCAGTGACACATCTGTGCCCCATCAGAGCACATATGTGCCTCATCAGTGCCACGTCAGTGCCTCATCAGTGCCGCAGCAGTGCACATCTGTGCCCCAACAGTACCCAGCAGTTCTCTACAGCGCCCCATCAGTGCCCTACAGTGCCACATTTGTGCTCTACAGTGCCCCATCAGTGACACATTTGTGCTACTAAAGTGCACATTAGTGCCAATAGAGTGCCCATCAGTGCCACCCTATCAGTGAATCCTCATCATTTTCTTTCCACATTTTCCAAAAACTTGTGGAAAAAAAATGACATGTTCAAAAAGACTCATTATGCCTCATAGAATATACGTTGGGGTGTTTTCTTTCAATTGTCCTAGTGCTCCAGGGCCTTCAGAAGTGTGATAGGTTGTCAGGAAATTATATGTGTAATTTATGTTCCTAGAATGCCTGACGGTGCTCCCTGCATGTTGGGCCTCTGTATGTGGCCAGGCTGTGTGAAAGTCTCACACATGAAGTATCACCATACTCAGGAGGAGTAGCAGAATGTGTTTTGGGGTGTAATTGTAAATCTGCATATGTCATGTTAAAGAAATAACCTGTTAATATGACAATTTTGTGAAAAAAGAGAGTCTTCATTTTGCAAAGAATTGTGGGAAAAAATTAAAACGTGAAAAAAATCACCATGCCTCTTACTAAATACCTTGAAATGTCTACTTTCCAAAAAGGGGTCATTGGGGGGTATCTGTACTTTCCTGGCTTGTATCTCAAGAAAGGAGTCAGTACTTCAGGTGTGATCAATTTTCAATGATTGGCACCATAGCTTGTAGACTCTAATGCCGCGTACACGTTCGGACTTTCCATCAGAGTAGACTCTGATGGTATTTCTGACAGAGTTCCGATGGAGTTCTGTTGAAACGGACTTGCCTACACACAATCACACCAAAGTCCGTTCGTTTAGAACGCGATGACATACGATGGGACTAGAAAAAGGAAGTTCAATAGCCAGTAGCCAATAGCTGCCCTTGCGTCGTTTTTGGTCCGTCAGACTAGCATGCAGACAAACGGTTTTCCCGATAGGAGTTGAGTCCGTCGGAAAGATTTGAAACATGTTCTATTTCTAGGTCCGTCAGAATTTTAGATAGAAAATGTCTGATGAAGCCCACACATGATCGGAATGTCCGATGAAATGATTCGGTTGCACCTTTTCTGCCGGAAAGTCCAGTCGTGTGTACGCGGCATAACTTTCACAAAGACCAAATAATATACACTGATATGGGTTATTTTTACCAAAGATCTGTAGCAGTATAAATTTTAGCCCAAATTTATGAAGAAAAATTACTAATATTCAAAATTTTATAACAGAAACGAAGAATGCATTTTTAAACAAAATTTTCAGTCTTTTTGTTTATAGCCCAAAAAAATAAAAAACCCAGTGTTGAATAAATACCACCAAAAGAAAGCTCTATTTGTATGAAAAAAAAAAAATTCATATGGGTACAGTGTTGCATGACTGAGTAATTGTCAAAGTGTGAGCACTGAAAGCTGAAAATTGGCCTGGTTAGGAAGGGAATTTAAGTGCTCAATGGGCAAGTGGTTAATAATAATAAGAGATTCAAAAATGAGTCCATATGGATGTTAAACATGGCAGCATGTAGATTACTCGGAAAGGCTTATTGGAAAGTTGTAAATTATTGTGAGGCACATTATTGGCCACATTTAAACACAATAGAATAAAATATGTAGAAAAAAAAATAAAAGTATTACTACGTGTCCGCACAGATTTTCATCCAGCATTATTTGACGTTGCGGTTAAAAATAGGTTTGCAAGATGGTAGACAATGAATGATGTAGAGGAATATAAGCTTTCAAAATAATTATGCTTTTGAAATCAATAAAAAATGAGAAGGAAAAGAAACAACAGATACATCTGATATTTTCAAAATGAAGAAACAGGTATCACAATCATCACAGGAGCTGCACAAGCTCACATTTGCTATTAATACCTCTCTATTTAAATGCTAATTCTCACCTTTCACCCAGCACAGTGGGAGGAGTGCTTTTAAAAAAGATCCAGAGAACTCGCAATAAAATCCTAATTTCTTGACTTGATTCAATCGCTTTACAGAATGACCTTAGCATTATTCCAGGTCCTCAGATATCATTTTCTTACACCGCATCAAAACTGAATTAAATGTGGGTGGCCTTAGTTATACATTCACCCGATGGGTCAAATGGGGGTTGTTGGTTACCCAAAATCTGAGGTGTCACTTGACAATTTGTGGATGAATCACAAGTTGGCAGTAACATTTGTTATCAGGCGGCCACTGTGAATGAAAGTTAAAGTGGATGTAATTTTTTTTTTTTTATCATCATACTGTAGAGTATAAGATTTCCTATCATTTGAGCCCAGTCTTGCCACACAGAGTTAATCCATCTCTGAGCAATCCTCTTTTATTGTTCAGTGAGCTAATTCTTGACAAACTGAGAAAAACTTTGTCAATTACTCCCCCCTGCTGTGAGTGACAGCCTAAGACACATGCAGTATTTTTTAATTCCCTCCCCCACTCCTTTCTTCAGCAGTTCTGCAAGGATCGGCTGTTCCACACCTCAGCATGATTTGGAATGCTGAAGTCATGTGGTTACTTTCCTGTCTTTTCACTAAATGTTAGAGGTCATAGCAGAAGTTCAGTGTTAGAAATACACAGGAGAAAATGCATATTGACAAGGGGAGTGTAGAGGTGGGCGGGGAGTCTACTGACATCACAACTCCACCCACCGAGCTCCAGACAACAGACCGACCCACAGAATCTTCAGTTTTTCGGGTTTCATAACAGACAGAGGGGAGACATTTGACAGGTAAAGATACATGCAGGAGGCGTGTATATCCTTATAGGTAACCCCTATGGCGGTAGTTTAGAAAGGATGACATTGGGTTTACATCCACTTTAACTTATACCGTAGGGAACTTTATATGATCTATGTATTTACAAAAGTGGATTACTTTTAACCACTTGAGTCCCCAGGCAATGTTTGTGTTCCATACATAACAGTATATCTCTTAGGTCTTGTAGTCTACAATAATATATTATACATATTTTTTATGACAGATGTTGCTTTAATTTGATAACAAATTAAAGAAAAAAAATATAACAAAAAAAGTGAAAAATTTAAATTTTCAGTAATTCTTTCCAACACATTTATGAAGTTTGTGCACCTCCATATTTTACTGCAGTCTGTTGACTACAATATCACATTAGTGCGAGTTGTAAGGTGGCGGAATGATAAAGGTCAAAGTGAATGTAAGGGTTTTACTTTAGGAAAGCTTTATTCCCTTTTCAATACTACACTGCACTGCAATGTACACAGGAAGATTGTTATTATAGTAATGCCATAATAGGGTAGGCTGCAACAGCTCTGCCTGACATTCATACTGACAGGAAACGTGATGCGACTAAACTACCGATGTAAACACAAAACAGAAGCGTGTTTATATTCACTTCTGTAGAGGCATTGGATCGTTTCAGTTTCTGGGCTTAGCACTGGACCCTGGCTGATAAGCAATTTGGGGCTGTAGAAGCTACCAGCTGGAAACTGGAGTCAATATGAATCAAAGCATACAGTATATCACAAAAGTGAGTACACCCCTCACATTTTTGTGTGACAACACTAAAGAAATTACACTTTGCTACAATGTAGTTATACAGTTTGTATAACAGTGTAAATTTGCTGTCCACTCAAAATAACTACACACCACCATTAATGTCTAAACCGCTGGCAACAAAAGTGAATATACCCCTAAGTGAAAATGTCCAAATTGGGCCCAAAGTGTCAATATTTTGTGTGGCCACCATTATTTTCCAGCACTGCCTTAACCCTCTTGGGCATGGAGTTCACCAGAGCTTCACAGGCTGCCACTGGAGTCCTCTTCCATTCCTCCATGACGACATCACAGAGTTGGTGGATGTTAGAGACCTTGCACTCCTCCACCATCCGTTTGAGGATGCCCCACAGATGCTCAATAGGGTTTAGGTCTGGAGACATGCTTGGCCAGTCCATCACCTTTACCCTCAGCTTCTTTAGCAAGGCAGTGGTCGTCTTGAACAGGAATGCAGGAGATGGTTTCTTGTGATGTGACCAAGGCGAAGGCAGGAATGAAGTGAGCTGGACGGCTTTAAGTAGGCAGGACTGACAAGCAGAATCAACAACAGCTGGGTAACTGTGGAGAGAGATGGGAGCTGGCAATTAGCCAACAGCTGAGCGGCCAGCTCAGAGAAGGAAGGGCTGAGCCCAGCCCTGACAGTACCCCCTCCTCAACGACCCTCCCCCTTGGAGGACCACCAGGCTTGAGGGGAAAACGTGTGTGGAAATCACGGAGGAGGACAGGGGCATGTACGTCCAAGGATGAGACCCAAGAGCGTTCCTCCAGACCGCACCCCTTCCAATGCACGAGGTACTGTATGCGCCCACGGAACCTACGGGAGTCAACAATGGATTGTACTTCATTATCCTCATGGTTCTCAACCTGTATAGGGTGAGGACATGGCACCGAGGTGGTAAAGCGGTTGCAGACCAAAGGTTTCAATAAGGGCGCTCTCTGCCCAGGGCGTGGCAGAGAGCAGACTTTACCGGAAGTCACGTAAGGAGGCGCCTCGGACGCCGCTCCTTCTTTTTATGCGAATTTGATTTGTTTTTATGTAAGAGACCACTTGTTTTAATACCTAATAAATATATTATTCAAAATACTACACCATCAGAGGCCTCCTCTCTCCTCCCCCTCCTCCCACCGGGCCGTTGGAGCCTAGGTGAAAAAAATTCCCAGTTTATTTTCATAGGTGCCTGACAGAAGCAGAGGGGAACACAGTCATTATTTGATCTACCTGCTACAATGTACAACATTGAAAGATATACATTGATGCCTGCTATTTCTTTTTCTGAGGTGAGAGTTTAGAGAGCCTGTTTGAGCCGTCAGTGGTTTTATGAAGATGATCATTAGTATTACCAGCACTACATCTCTATATCCATTTTATTCCAGCGATCACCATCTCCTATGAACTTTTTATTGTCATCTTTATGAACTTTTTATTTATCCATCTGAATCACCCCACACTGTGTTTTTTGTAGTTTTGCACACTTTTTGCACATTTTTGCATTTTTGCACATTTATTTGATTTTTTTGACTGCATATTGTGATATATGAATTTTTAGCACAATTATTACGATTGATGCATTTTATTATTACGTTTCTGTGCTTTATTTAAGATTTGTCATCTTTCACACCCGCACATTAATATTTTAATTATTTTATGCTTGTCAGTTTTTATGATAGATTTGATGCGCGAAATCTCTCTATCTCTACTTTTAAATTTATTGCCCACTGGAATACATTTTTCCATGTGTTTGTATATAGTTGATTTAAAGCACTGCCATTTCTGTTATGCGTTCCTTAATGACAACTTTTCCTTCCAGTCTAAATCTTGAAGATCAGCTCTCAGCCTTGGAAAAGTTGCTCTCCTAAAATTAAGCGTTTTTGTTTACAGCTTACATTAAGGCCCCTTTCACATTGGAGCGGGAGGTGCGTCGGCGGTAAAGCAAAGCTATTTTTAGCGGCTCTTTAACGTCATTTTAGCGGCGGTATTCAGCCGCTAGCGGGGCGGTTTTACCCCCGCTAGCGGCCAAGAAAGGGTTAAAAACCACCGTAAAGCGCCTCTATTGATTTCAATGGGCAGGAGCGGTGAAGGAGTGGTGTATACACCGCTCCAAAGATGCTGCTAGCAGGACTTTTTTCAGCACCCTGCTATCGCACCGCTCCAGTGTGAAAGCCCCGAGGCTTTCACACTGGAGACACAGCAGCGGCTGTTTCAGGTTGGTTTGCAGGCACTATTTTTAGCGCAATAGCGCCTGCAAAACGACACAGTGTGAAAGGGGTCTAAATGAAATCATGTTATGGTCACTGCTATCCAGATGTTCTTTTATATGAACATTAGTAATAAGCTCTGCATGGTTTGAGGTTAACAGGTCCAGCACAGCATCATTTCTAGTTGGGGCCTATGTGAACTGTCTCATAATAGGTTTATAAATTTCCGCCCTGTTAATGTTCCAACAATGCCACTGCTTCAGTCAACTTCAGGGTTGTTAAAACCACCCATTATGATCATTGTCCCAGCCCGTGCAGCCCTTTTTATCTGTGCAAGAAGCTGATTATCCACTTGTTTATTAACACTGGGTGACCTGTAACAAACTCCAATAATTATCTTTAAAATATGCACGCCCATATGCAGCTCCACCCATAATGCTTCAACAGCATCACACTTCTCCATCAACAAGGTTCTCTTTCACACTTGCTTTAAGATCACTTGTCACAAAGGAGACATGGAGAGTGCAAAATCTGATGCAGCTCTGCATAGAAACCAGCTTCCAGGCTTTATTGTCAAAGCTTAATTGAACAAGCTGAAGTTAGAAGCTAATTGGCTACTATGCACAGCTGCACCAGGTTTTGCACTCTCCAGTTTTAGTAAATCAACCCCATAGAGACAGACACCACCACCTTTTTGTTCCCCCTGTCTCTCTAAAAGATAGAATAGCCAGGAATATCAATATCATGTGAATCATGCCCAACCATGTGAAGAATAAAATTAGGATTCAGTGATACCAATTAAATTATATTTCTATTCATGCATCAAAGCTTCCAATGCTCACATTTTGCTTGGCAGACTTCTGGCATTGGTGAACACTAATTCATTGTCACATTTTGCTCTTGTTTTGCATATCCTTTTTAGTAGTATAAACCGTATTATACTGGTCAATGGTTGTTTATAACATAGGAAACTCCTTATCATCTGCTTTAACCCTTCCCCATCTTCCTCTATTGCACCCTCCTTAATGTCTGACCTCTGACTGTCTTGTCTGCCCCCATTATATTCTAATTCTCCCTTTCCCCTCAATTCTAGTTTAAAAACTCCTGCATCCTTCCCATAAACCTCTTTTCCAACACAGCATCCTCCTTCCATTAAGGTGCAAACCATTTTTAGCATATAGGTTGCACCCCAATGAAACGTCAGTCCAGTGCTCTAGAAGCCCAAATCCTTCCCTCTTACACCTAGTCTTTATCCCTGAATTGAGTTCTCTAATCTCCCCCTGCATTTCAATTTGGAAATAGCACAGACAATATTTCAAGGAATATAACCTTGGAGGCTCTTCCCTACAGCTTACAGCCTGTTTATATTGATTTATAAGGATTCATCTACCATTTATTCTGTCATTGGTTCCAACATAGACCAAGACAGCTGGGTCATGCCAAGCCCCTCCCAGTAATTTATCAACTCGGTCCACCACATGCCGAACCCGGGTACCAGGGAGACAGCAAACCATTCGGCTGAGGCCGTTCTGACAACAAATTATTCTATTATTCCCCTATTATCACCAATTGTCTAGGCCTTCCTGCATTACCCTCACCACCCCTACTAGATGGGCTGCTCTCCCGACTGTTAGGGGTAGCAGTGACATCTAGTGCAGCCACCTCTGAGTTTGCAACCTCCGCATCTTCACCCAACTTAGCAAATATGTTTTGGTGCTCAAACACAGGACTGGCCCTCATTTTGTGTGAGCCTCTACCACCCCCCCCGAGCTACATTAACCCATCTTCCTACCTGAACATCTATACTTACCCCTGTACCCTCCTCATCAACCCCATTAACTACCTGCTCAGTGAGCAGAACAATCCTTTCAAGGTTGTCTGTTCTGCTCAGTGTTGCAATTTTCTCCTTCAGATCTCTAATGTGAGATTCCAGAATGGCAACCTGCTCACATCTGTCACAGCAGTATTCATCCTGGAGCTGTTGCTCCATTATTGTATAGATGTAACACACTATGCACTGAACAAAACCTTGAAGTGATTGTAAGGGTTCATTTTTTTTTGTTCCAACATAGACCAAGACAGCTGGGTCATGCCAAGCCCCTCCCAGTAATTTATCAACTCGGTCCACCACATGCCGAACCCGGGTACCAGGGAGACAGCAAACCATTCGGCTGAGGCCGTTCTGACAACAAATTATTCTATTATTCCCCTATTATCACCAATTGTCTAGGCCTTCCTGCATTACCCTCACCACCCCTACTAGATGGGCTGCTCTCCCGACTGTTAGGGGTAGCAGTGACATCTAGTGCAGCCACCTCTGAGTTTGCAACCTCCGCATCTTCACCCAACTTAGCAAATATGTTTTGGTGCTCAAACACAGGACTGGCCCTCATTTTGTGTGAGCCTCTACCACCCCCCCCGAGCTACATTAACCCATCTTCCTACCTGAACATCTATACTTACCCCTGTACCCTCCTCATCAACCCCATTAACTACCTGCTCAGTGAGCAGAACAATCCTTTCAAGGTTGTCTGTTCTGCTCAGTGTTGCAATTTTCTCCTTCAGATCTCTAATGTGAGATTCCAGAATGGCAACCTGCTCACATCTGTCACAGCAGTATTCATCCTGGAGCTGTTGCTCCATTATTGTATAGATGTAACACACTATGCACTGAACAAAACCTTGAAGTGATTGTAAGGGTTCATTTTTTTTTGTTTTTAAATAACAAACATATCATACTTACCTCCACTGTGCAGCTCGTTTTGCACAGAGTGGCCCCAAACCTCATCTTCTAGGGTCCCCAGGAGGCTCTCGCCTCTTCTAGGGTCCCCCTCGGAGAAGTGCTCTTCCGGGGGGGTTACCTTGCGGGTGCGCTCCCAAGTCCAGCATTCGGCGTCCATAGCTGCCAAATGTATGACTCGGTCCTGCCCCTGCGTCATTGGATTTGATTGACAGTAGCGGGGGCCAATGGCTGTGCTGCAATGAATCTATCCAACCAAGAGCCGAGAACCCCAAGCAGAGAGACAGCGCTTCCCTGCCGGGTCAGGTTCCAGGGCTCAGGTAAGTAAAACGGCGGGGGGCCTGTCACTGCCAGGTGTTTTTTCACCTTAATGCATAGGATGCATTAAGCTGAAAAAACACAAAGGTTTACAACCCCTTTAAACCATGAAAGCAATCATTATCACAGTTACAATATTATTACTTACAGGAAATTGAAGTTGTTACTAACAAATTAAAGGCTCCTGTTTTAACTCCTGGTTTTTAACTTTCCACTTTAGTTAAAATTCCACATGTAAGCCAGCATCAAATGTGAGAAAGCTTAAATGTGAGACTAAAATTTAATTATTTGGCCTCAACGCCAAACAATATGTCTGGTGGAAATCCAATACAGCTCACCATCCAAATAACACCATTCCTACAGTAAAGCATGAAGGTGGTAATATCAAGTTATGGGGGTGTTTCTCTGCAGCAGGAACTGGAGCACTTCTCATGTTAGAAGAAAAATGGATGGGGCAAAATTCCATCAAGTTCTTGAGGAAAATCTGCTGCCAGTCAATGGGAAGATTTACCTTCCAACATGACAATGTCCCAAAGCACACATCAAAAATTACTACACAGTAGTTGAAAGAGAAAAAGGTGAACGTCCTTGCATGGCTTAGGCCTCATGTAGGCCTCATGTACACTGCTTATGGTAAACGGACGTTTAAGAGCAGTTGGGAGTTTTTTTCAACTGCCCCTGAACTCTCCTCTATATTATCTTATCTGTGTCCATGTACACAGGGTCGTTTACAGTAGTTTCTAGTCAGTTGAGTTTAGAGGGATTTTTTGGAGCGCAAAAAAATGCTTTCAGAAGCTGAGTTTACAGGCATTTCAAGCGCCAAATGGGGCCAAACGCAGTAACACGCGTTTAGCCGTGTTTCGTTTACAGGAGTTTATCATTTTTGGCTCTTCTGAAAAATGCTTTTAAACGCAAACGCGGCTAAATGGACGTTTTAAATGTTGGTTACTATCTGTCAAGTTCAATCATTAAGGATAGTTTGTAAAAACATCCCATGTACATGAAGCTTTAGTCAGAGCCCAGATATAAAACACACTGAAAATCTGTGGAATGACTTGAAGACTGCAGTCCAAAAATGGTCACCATCAAATAAACTGAACTTCAGCAGTTCTGCAAAGAAGAGTGGACAAATATTGCAAAGTCTAGATGTGCAAAAGTTAGTAGAGACATATCCCAACAGACTAAAGGCTGTAATTAGAGAGAAAAAAAGGTGGTTCAACAAAATACTGACATGAGGGGTGTGATCCTTTTAACAACTCAGTAATTCTGTTTTTGACTTTTTTTTACTGACATGTTGGTGTTATATCTTTCACTTGGATGTTATATGTTGCACTATTAAATACAGCTGGATAAAACGAAAACTGTGAGGTTGATTTACTAAAAATGGAGAGTGCAAAATCTGGTGCAGCTGTGCATGGTAGCCAATCAAATTCTAACTTCAGCTTGTACAATTACATTTTGACAGACAAAAAAAAATTGGAAGCTGATTGGTTTCTATGCAGAGCTGCACCAGATTTTGCACTCTCCAGTTTTAGTAAATCAATCCCAGTGTGTCTTCATTTCAGACTGAAGAGCAACAAAATGTGATTTTAAAGGGGGTGACTTTTTTTTAATACCAACTGTATTTTCACCTGTGAACAATTAACCACTCTGCTTAATAAGCAACTGAAAAAAGTGAGTGTTATGCCCTGTACACACGATAGGATTTTCCGATGGAAAATGTGTGACCTTGTCGGAAATTCCGACCGTGTGTAGGCTCCATCACACATTTTCCATAGGAATTTCCGACACATAAAGTTTGAAAGCTTGCTATAAAATTTTCCGACAACAAAATCCGTTGTCGGAAATTCCGATCGTGTGTACACAAATCCGATGCACAAAGTGCCAAGCATGCTCAGAATAAATTAAGAGACGAAAGCTATTGGCTACTGCCCCGTTTATAGTCCCGACGTACGTGTTTTAAGTCACCGCGTTCAGTACGATCGGATTTTCTGGCAACTTTGTGTGACCGTGTGTATGCAAGACAAGTTTTAGCCAACATCCGTTGGAAAAAATCCATGGATTTTGTTGTTGGAATGTCCGATCAATGTCAGACCGTGTGTACAGGGCATTAGAAAAGGAGGGAGGAAAATAAAGGAAAACAAAAAAGGTGTTTTAAAAGCTGAAATCAAAGTTTTCAAAGAAAAAAAAAACATAACCACAAGCAATTTCCACACAGTCCAAACCATAACTCCTGGTTTCTAATTTTGCAATTTAGTCAAAATTCTACTTTGTTCACAAATTTCACACGTAAGCCAGCATAAAATGTGAGCAACCTTGTCTTACCTTGACCACTTTGCTGGTCCCATTCAGGGTAGAGGCTTCACCATTCATGATGAGAATACTTCCAAAGGGATCTTCAGGATCTAGGTGCCATAGGAATAGACCACAGCCCTGGACCTGTATAGCACCCAGTGGCTAACTCACTTGCATCAGGTGTCAAGGTGAACACTGAACACCGGATACAAGTGCCTGAAGCAAACATTTCAGATCAGCCCCACTGCTGCAGGGTACGGTTCTCAGAGTATACACCAGGGGGCATTGATAGTTTCTAAAAACTATTATATAAGCACCAGAACGACCGCAACATACAGCGATATACAATGTAATACTGACATATAATCACAAAAAGTTGCCAATCTGGAAACTGCTAGTAAGCCATAAGCAGTTATATCTTGACAGAAGTTACAGTCGAAGGAGGATAGAAAAAGTGGTGAAAAAGAGAAAAAAAAGAAGAAGGGGGTCCATCACTCAAGAAAAATAACAGAAAATTAAACCTTCCGGAGTGTGTGAGGTTTTATGGATACAATTTGGGGCGGTTCCAGCAAAAGGTTTTGCCTGTGTCCAATCACCTGAAAGTAGTGGCATATTACCCATGGATTAAGCATCAATTCCTGTTTCTTGTATAATTAAAATATCCTATTTTCTTAATCGTACAGCACAGGGCACAATTGCCCACAGGCCCTTGTAACACTGGAAAAAGAATGAAAGCCCTTAAAACCAAAACTGGCATCAAAATTAAGAGCATCCCATATCCAGACAAAAGAGGGAATTTTCTAGAAGGTAAGAAGCAGCAGGACAGAGAAAAGGTAAAACAAAGTCTTGGGTAGGGTGAAGGAAACAACAGGAAGAAAAAAAGAGGCCTTGGCCATAATGAGAGAAAACAAGAACAAGAAAGTTTTTTTACCAGTGAAGGCAACAGACATGAGTAAGGACAGAGAAAAAAGCCCCTGATAAAAGTCAAGGGGTGGTCCAAAGTAACCCCAGAATGGGATCCCATGGAATCATTGGAAAATGAAAGGAAGAACATATGTAAACAATATCCTGTATGAAGGCTCCCACACAGGAAAGGGGGGCGGGTGGCCTCTGAAAGGAACCACTAAGCTTGGGATTAGACCATCTGATCCAGACCAGGCTGGAGAAAACAGAATTAGTCCCCTGGAGGAAAACAACCCAGGAAGAGATCCTTGTTTAACACTAAGGAAAAAAAAAAAAAAAACACCCAACAAGACTGAAGGTAGACCTCACAAGAAGTCTGTTCAATTGCCTCTAGAGTGGAGTCCAATGGAAAATAATGGAAAATAGACTGGAACTGAAACACCAGAGGCGCACATAAAAGGGAAGGGCCAAGGTTGCCCGGGACCTCAGCACTGCAAGCTACTCAAAAATTACCAGCAAGTGAGTCAGCAGCACTAAGGGTTTACTCATGGACCAACTGAACAGCAAATGGGTGGGCATGCTAATGGATACACCCCTGTAGTACAGGTAGAACAGAAACCGTAAACTGCAGTGTGAAATTAGTTCATCTAGACCATTACTCAAAAAATAAAAAAAAAGTCTAAGTGATCAGCTTCAAGCTGAGAGCTCTCAGTGAGGTAATAGTGACATTAAAGTGTATTTAAGGGCTTACTGCCCATGTCTGCCATCATGGCAGCAAACATGACCGAATAAAGAGGTTCCCTTGCAAGAGTGAGTAATTACAGTCTAATAAACAAAAAAGTTTAGCCTTCTAGTGAGTTTTGAGACTACTCTGGGTTTGCTCAGATTTGCAGACAAATTCCATCACAGTCTGCATGCAGCCTTTCTCTAACACGCATACTGGTTATTTCAGGGAAGGACAAATTATGCCCATGGTGAGGTAGAAATTGTGGCCAGCACTTAAGCCCCTGCATACATTTAGTGACCGTTTTATGTCATCACATGCCAGAGCCAAGGCAGTGGGGAAACTCCAGACTATTCCCTGGATCAACACGGAGACACAGCTGCAGAGCAAGAGAAATTAAAGGCTATATGTGACTGAAGCACTCTAGATTGACAAACATAACAGTATATATGAGAAAAGCTGTACCTACAAGGGCCCCCCACAAACCAACTGCAAGGCAGGAAGGGCAATGACAAGGACATAATAGCTTACCAGCAGTGGTCACGTGACACATTAACAGCAAGGGCTACACATTGACCAACTGTGAAGCGGGCAGATTTAAAAACCAAGCAATAGAGAGTTTGCCTGGGCCACTGCAAAAACAGGATACTAATAAGACCGAACCACCAGGGTTACTCAAGAGACCTGCTGCAGAACAGCAGAGAATGATGTTTGTGCCATGCTAGGTCACCACAAGCCACTGTACAAATGAAACGAGAGTGGACATTGTTCATGAAAAATGTGTACTCATAGACCGACTACAGAGCAGTAGGGGTCAATGGCCATGCATGACTAAGTTACCACAGTACCGCACAGCCAGAACTGACTTGGGAACAGACCTAACAGCACTATGGCAGCCCCCGTGGCTTTTGCAAGAAACTCAGGAAGTTGCTACATAGTACAAATAAGGCAAATTTTTTTTTAAAAGCACACCCAAATTGGCACTCTGGCCTATGGCAGTTTAAAGTGTCACAGCCATCATATCATTAGAACCTAGGGGTAGGAACACAGCACACAGGGCACAGGGAAGGGCTGTTAGCCTGGACTAACTGCAGCAGATCATCTCCTTTTAGGAGGATGTTAAGGAAAATCTCATCCTGGCTTTGTCCTCTTTAATGGGTATATTCCCACAGGGGACTTCAGGAACAGGGCTCACTGGCTGATGGACCTTAGCCCTGGACCTATATAACACCGATGAACCATATACAAAGGTGAGCATCCGTGCAGGATCCAGTGCCCAAAGGACAAAAACTGAGGCTAGCTGGGAGTAAGATGGGTTATATAAGGGATGCCCCTGCAGTTTTCCTTTTTACTAGTGTGCAATGAATAATATATTCTATACAGTACAGATAAAAAAAAAAAACATGTTATGCATAAGGCCCAATAACAATTGGTGTTGTACATGAGTTTGTTAAACACAGATCTTAACAGGAGTGCTAAATGTCAATTTAAACAAGTTGCTTGCAGACTTCCGTAAGCTTTACCACTACTTGAAGCTTGTTAAAATCCATATTAAAATTACCTAGTAAAAACTATATCTGTTCACACTGCGCTTTCACAGTGTAAGACAGTATGTACAAAGCTGTAATGTGAAAACAACACTTGCTCTTTAAGGGATAGATCCTCATGCTCCCAGTAGTCATATAAACATTAAAGGCAAGGTGGTTTCTTCTTCTCCATAGTCTAGTATGTCATAGCTGTTAGTAGTTGGGACAAACACATTCCCAAAGATAATCAAGAGCACAAGCCAGGAAAAAAAATACTATCTATAATACTATCGATCTATCACCACTGACTAATTTTGAAGAAATAATAGGGCTATCCTTCCTTTGCCACTTAATGAATCTCTAAGCTGGGCAGCACTGTACTAGTCTTTTAGTGTTCTTGCCTTGCAGCTCTTGACTCTGGGCTTGAAAATCTCCCTGTTTGCATGAGTTTGCTCCAGTTTCTGATCACAAACCAAAAACATACTGATACTTCAGGGCCCATTCACACTACTTGTGGTGCAGTAATGGTCATCTGACTTTTTCCCACATGGCCCCCAGTGTGTGCAAGTACAGAGGAGACATTAGACTGTGAGCAACTTCAGAGTACAGGGACTGATATGATTGAATCTATGTACTCTGTATATTGTTATGTAATATGTGGATACTGATATTGATAAATAAGCATGCAGTCAGTGAAGTCTGAACACCTCACATGCATAATTATACTGCGCTCCATATGCAGTGAAAAATAAGCATAACAGCCGTAGAGCTTGCACCTTTAAAAACAAGTTGGAATATTTAGAGATCTAAAAGGTCTTCCATTAGAAACGCTGGAAACATTTTTAAGATTAAGTTATTTAAATCACACTTTACTTTTCTACAGAGAAATAAATACACATCACAAGACAAACCTGTATTTACTGTATACAGTACAAAGAGCTTCCTTGCAGCAAGATAAAACAGCAACAAAAAAAAACCAGCTCGGTGACACTTAAACATTAAGAAGCCCATTACGTGCAATTAAATCAAATATTTCTTTTAAACCTACAGATACGGGCACTGGGTTTCATAAACTTCACAACCATCTAAAGTACAGCCTTTTTAATTTTCCACATTGAACTTTATGGGGTATTAAATAAGCTCTCTCAGCACTTATCTAAATCTTTAATTAGTTCTATAATATAGTGATGATATCAAGGCTAATTAAATTTATATAGATAAAGAGCTCTGGAAATTATAACCGACTGAGCTGAAAAAAGCAGTCCTGATAATAAATTTAATGGTTTGGGTTGATAAGTGGAATTTTATATCACTACATTTTAATTCAATTTACGTGTTGTGTTTTAGCAGGCTCGGAGTATGGAAATCACAGAATGGGCAGGTAATCTTTCCTGAAAAGATTGCTTTAACCAGTCCAGCTGCCCATCTAAAGTCAGGGTTATTAATGGCACCTCTTCTAAATAAGCTACAACATTTGCATATTTACTGCATAAGGAACAGAAATTATCTCTACCATATGCCACTTTGTAACTATATCTTCAGTGCTTCCCCATCTTATGCATAAATTAGGGGGGAGCATTCATAAGAAGAGGATGCCAGGGAAGAGTCAGCAATTCACCATAAGGCATTTGTAAAGCTAGCTTTCCTCAGCATAAAATGAACAGGATTTGAGCTATCCTTTGGGAGTTATGATTAACCTGCCATTCTCTACAGCCAGTAGAGGATCAAGAGACTTAGGCAGTGGGATGTGATGAAAATGTGCAAACATGTAAAAGCACAAAATGGCTGGTCTGTAATTTGATTCCCTGGTGGTCCCTTCTTTATGGTGGTCCCGTATGGTGATAGTCTATTGCAGGCATTTTACAGCCTTGGATAATCATTTCAAAGCCTAAGTAAAAACTGCCTATAAAAGCTCATATTAATTAATGTAGTGTTACAATTTTATTGCCAAGCTAATTATGAGATAACATAACTGATTATTACAGCTAACAGGCTTCCTTTCTGCAACACAAGGATAATGCAGCCAATTATGGCTCCTTCGACATTGATGGGTTAAAGTGGTTTATGCCGATAGGCTCTCACAGGCCCCACAGGAAGCCAAGATAGATTGACGTTAATAAATTTGTCTCTGGAGCTGAATAAGCTAAACTAAACCTAAGTTGTTTAACTACTAACATTTTTTGATTGGTGCACGTTCAAGAACAAAGCATTGTACAATCAAATACATTGTAAATATTTTTTTTCCTTTTAGGGGGTGTACAGGGATGTTTTTGAACTACAGTACATGCATATGTATAAATGTGTCAAAACACAAAAATTCACTTTTGGCATTATCTTTTCTTCCTGTTATTTTAGCCTTGCAAATGCAATACTGTAAAGATGTGATGTGTTCTTTACATACATGTTAAATTTTACCATGGAGATCAATAGCACAACCATTGGTCCCTCCACGCATGCCAGGGTGCTAGGTGTAATTCTAGACTCTGACCTCTTCTTCAGGCCCCACATCCAATCACTGGCTAAATCCTTCAGCCTTAAGCTCTGTAACATTTTCAAAATACCCCTTTAACTAAGAACACCACTTATTCACCCTCTCCCACCTTGACTACTGCAACTCTCTTCTCACTGACCTACACAGGCTATCCCCCACTCCATTCCATCATGAATGTTGCTGCTAGAACCATCCCTTACAAGAAATGGCTGCAGCAGCACATAAGAGCCAATTTTAAAATCGGCTGGGGTGAAGACACAGCGGGATCCCTGGACAGGTAAGTGTTCTAATATTAGAAGTCAGCACAGCATGGAGCTCTGCTTTAACCACCTCAATACTGGGCACTTTCACCCCCTTCCTTCCGAGACAAATTTTCAGCTTTCAGTGCTCTCGCACTTTCAATGACAATTACTCAGTCATGCTACACTGTACCCAAATGAATTTTTATAATTTTGTTTACACAGAGCTTATATTTTTTTTCTTTCTGTTTTTAAAGAAATCCAATAAAATCAAATTTCGTCATAAATTTAGGCCAGAAGGTATTCTGCTACATGTCTTTGGTAAAAAAATAAATCCAGATATGTGTATGATAATAGGTTTGTGTGAAAGAGTCTACAAGCTATTCTACATATCAGTGAAAATTGATCAATCCTGATGTACTGATGGCCCATCTCATTTCCTGAGCCCCTAAAATGTCAGGACAGTACATATACCCCCAAAATGACCCCTTTTTGTAAAGATGACAGTCCAAGGTATTTAGCAAGAGGCATAGTGAGTTTTTTTTTAAGTTACTTTTTTTGCCCACAATAGTTTGGAAAATGAAGAATTGTCTTCCACAAAATTGGTTATTTCTCACACATGGCATAGATAAACTTGCAATTTCACCCCAAATGATATTCTGCTACTCCCCCTGTGAGGTAGATCCTGCCAGTAACGGGCAATCCAGACCTATTGGTGCGCGATTGCGGATGCCTATGCGCATGCGTGTGCCCGTTAGCGCCTGGGCTGTCACAGGTAAACATTGCCGTTTGCTCTGCAGCTTCCCGTGTGTTCCATGATAATCTGAAACCTGTTTCTACTTTGATCCAGCTTGTCTGAAGACTATTCCTGCTATCCGGCCGCACCTGACCCCCGCTTGTCTGACGATTCTCCTGCCTGCTCCTCTTGTTCTTCTGCTGCTCGCCTGATACCGACCCTGCTTGCCTGATCTTCCAAGACTACCTACCAGTCTACTACACCTACCTGCTGCAGTCATCCAGCTCCAGACCCAGTCTGCTGCTCCTACTTGCTGAGCCATCCAGTCTGCTACACCTGTCTGCTGAGCCATCCAGTCTGCTATACCTGTATGCTGAGCCATCCAGTCTGCTATACCTGTATGCTGAGCCATCCAGTCTGCTATACCTGTATGCTGAGCCATCCAGTCTTCTGTGCCTGCTACCTGATCCATCTGCTGTTGGTTCCGGTCTGCTGATTCAGTTCCAGTCCTCGGAGTTCAGGTCCAGCCTGCACTTCCAACTCTTACCTGAATCTCCTGAACCACTGGACTGATCTTCTGCTGTTGATCCTGCCAGGCACTCATACCACTCCTCACTCCTGTCTTCACTACCAGGGGTCTCGAGTCGGAGTCGTGAGAGAGGCCATCCTCTGCAATTCAGGGCTCACCTACTAGGTATGTAATAGTAGCAAACAGCCATGTCTAAACCCGAGCAGGGAGCCTCTCCTATGCAGGAACTTTCCTTAAACTTGGCAGGCCTGACCCAGGCTGTCAAGAGCCTTCAGGAGGGATACACCCGGTTGGAGGAATGGGTTCAAGTACTTTCTTCTTCCACTGGAGTCCAGGGAACCTCTCAAGCCTCAACTTCCCCAACAGGCACAGCATTCTCTCCCACGGTTGTGATGCTTCCATCCGAACCAAGGGTCCCCACACCTGAAAAGTTTTCCGGGGAATGGAGCAAATTCAGGGCATTTCGCAATTCCTGTGAATTGTACTTTGCCCTCCAACCACGTACCTTCTCCTTGGAAGCCACCAAGGTGGGCTTTGTGGTCTCTCTGCTTTCAGGTGAACCCCAAATCAGGGCCCACTGCCTCCTGGAACAGAAAGCTGAAGTGTTCTTCTTCAATGCAATGGCTCAGCTGTATGAAGATCCTCAGCTCTCTGCAACCGCAGAAGCTGCACTGCATGCTCTCCAGCAGGGATGCAGGGCGGCGGAAGAATATGTAGCCGAATTCCGGCGGTGGAGTGCTGACACTGACTGGAATGATGCTGCCCTCCTTTACCAGTTTTGCATGGAACTGTCTGATCCTCTGAAGGACGAGCTAGCCCGAGTCGGTGTGCCCCAGACCTTAGACGCGTTAATCAATCTTGCCATACAGATTGACCGGCATCTGAGGGAACGAAGGGCGGAAAGGGCAACAGGATTTTCCCGACCAACCTGGATGTTGCCCAGAGTGTCCAGTCACCAGCATCCGGCTCCTACCACTCAGTCTACCCCTACGACGGACACATCTGAACCCATGCAGCTGGGGGTACTTTGCCCTTCTCTTACTATGGAAGAACGTCAATGCCGCCGGGGGCGAATAATCTGTGTCTATACTGCGGAGAACCCGGGCACTACGTCAGAAATTGCCAAGCCAAAATTCGTGTTTGCCAAAATCTCCAGATCATGCGCTTACTGGAATCCAGACCTCTTCTCACCTTGCCCTATCTCATTGCAGCTCCCAGGAAGGACTTTGTTAGTGTCCGCCATTATTGACTCAGAGCCTGCAGTTGCTTTATGGATTCATCCTTTGCAGCAAAACATCAGATTCCGCTGCTTCCTAAAGCGCAAAGAATTTCCATTCACTTAGCCGATGGGTCCATTATAAAATCTGGGCCAGTTATCCAAGAGACTTCTCCTTTGCCAGTCACCACTGCCGGTGCCCACGAAGAACTACTTTGAATGGACATCATCTCCTCACCTCTATTCCCTGTAATCCTTGAAATGCCTTGGCTACAAGCCCACAATCCTGGTGTCAACTGGCCCACAGGGGAAGTCACTTTTTCCTCTCCTTATTGCCGGCATTTCTGTGGCTCGAAAGACTCCTATGGGCCTTCTCCTCTGCTATGCCTGGACATTGAAACTGAGTTACGCCAATCTGTTCCGGAGGCTTACCATGACTTCATCGACGTGTTCAGCAGGAAAGGAGCAGAAACTCTACCGCCCCATCGGGCTTATGACTGCCCTATCAAGCTCCTTCCAGTGCCCGAAATACCCTTCGGTAGAATCTTTCCGCTAACTGAATTAGAACAAGGGGCACTTAAGGAGTATATCAATGAAAACTTAAAGAAGAGTTTCATTCGTCTATCTACATCCCCGGCAGGTGCAGGTATCTTTTTTCGTAGAAGGATCACACCCTTTGTCCTTGCATAGACTACTGTGAGCTAATCAAAATCAACGTCAAAAACCAGTATCCTCTTCCCTTGGTCCCCGAATTAATCCAGAGACTGGGAACCGCTACCATCTTTACTAAACTTGATCTCCGAGGAACCTATAACTTGGTCCGTATCAGGGAAGGAGATGAGTGGAAGATGGCGTTCCACACCCGTTTTGGGCACTTTGAGTACTTAGCAATGCCCTTCGGGTTATTTAATACTCCTGCCACGTTTCAGTATTTTATTAACAATGTTTTCCAGGACTATTTAGATTTGTTTGTCATTGTCTACCTAGACGATATTCTAATCTTTTCTTCTTCCTTAGATGCTCATCTCAGACATGTCAGATGTGTTTTGACACGACTCCGACAGCACGGCCTGTATGCGAAGTCCGACAAATGTGAGTTAGAGCAAAAGAGTATTCCTTTCTTGGCATTAATCATCTCCATAGAAGGCATCAAGATGGACCCTCAGAAGATTGCTGCAATACTTGATGGGCCAGTTCCTGTAGATAAAAAAAGGAGTCCAATGTTTCGTTGGATTTTCTAATTTCTATCGGAAATTCATTAAGGGGTTTTCTGCCATTATTGCCCCTTTTACCCAACTAAACAGGGAACTCGCTTCCATTGGACCCCGGAAAGCTCAAGCTGCCTTTGAATCCCTCAAAGGATTGTTTACATCTGCCTCCGTTTTAAAGCATCCTGATTCCGCCCTGCCATTTGTACTTGAGGTAGACGTTTCTGAGATTGCTGTTGGAGCAGTTCTCTCCCAAGGCCAGGGAACCAAGGCTTCTTCTCCCGTAAACTATCGGCTGTCAAAAAGAACTACGATGTGGGAGATCGGGAACTACTGGCAATAAAATCTGCACTAGAAGAATGGCGGTACTTATTAGAAGGAACAATCAAACTCAATTCCTGATCAAGTGGAAGGGGTATAGGCCCAAAGTAAACTCATAGGAACCTGAGGCTGCCCCTTTGGGGGGGGGGGGGCAATGTCAGGAAGATCCTACCAGTAACGAGCAATCCAGACCTATTGGTGCGTGATTGCGGTGGCCTATGCGCATGAGCACACCCATTAGCGTCTGGCGGGCTATTTAAACCTGGCTGTCACAGGTAAACGTTGCTGTTTGCTCTGCAGCTTCCCGTGTGTTCCCTGATAATCTGAAACATGTTACTACTTTGATCCAGCTTGTCCGAAGACTATTCCTGCTATCCGCCTGCTCCTGACCCCCAGCTTGTCTGATGATTCTCCTGCCTGCCTGATACCGACCCAGCTTTCCTGACCGTCCAAGACTACCTACCGGTCTACTATACCTACCTGCTGCAGCCATCCAGCTCCAGACCCAGTCCCAGTCCGCTGCTCCTACTTGCTGAGCCATCCAGTCTGCTACACCTGTCTGCTGAGCCATCCAGTCTACTATACCTGTCTGCTGAGCCATCCAGTCTGCTGTGCCTGCTACCTGATCCATCTGCTGTTGGTTCTGGTCTGCTGATTCAGTTCCAGTCCTTGGTGCCTATCTGCTGTTCCAGTTGTTCTGATTCCTGTCCCCAGAGTTCGGTTCCAGCCTGCACTTCCAACCCCCACCTGAATCTCCTGAACCACTGGACTGATCTTCTGCTGTTGATCCTGCCAGGCACTTGTACCACTCCTCACTTCTGCGCTCCTGTCTTCACTACAAGGGGTCTCGAGTCGGAGGTGTAAGAGAGGCCATCCTCTGCAATTCGGGCTCACCTAGTAGATATGTAACACCTCCTGAGTATGGCACTACCACATGTGTGAGTCTTCCACAGCCTGGCCAGATAGAGAAACTCAACATGCAGGGAACACCGTCAGGTGTTCTAGGAGCATAAATTACACATTTAGTTTCCTGACCCATATTTCTGAAGGCCCTGGAGCACCAAAACAATAGTTACCCACAAAGTGATCCCATTTTGGAAAGAAAACACCCCAATGTATATTCTACAAGGCATAATGTCATAATGAACATGTTATTTCTTTCCACAAGTTTTTGGAAAATGTGGAAAAAAGTGAAAACATTTTTTATACACAAAATTGTCAATTTATAAGATTTTTCTAACACATGCACACAGCAAAAATGTCACCCCAAAATACATTCTGCTACTCCTGAGTATGGCGATTCCACATGTGTGAGACTTTTACACAGCCTGACCACATACAGATATCCGACATCCAAGTAGCACCGCCAGGCGTTCTAAAGGCATAAATTACAATTTTTTGTTGAGTACCTATCACATTTTTGAAGGCCCCGGAACACCAGGACAATGGAATTAGATGTGGCAGATGATCATGGACAGATGTGCCAGATGATCACGGACAGATGTGCACTAGATGTGTGCAGATCATAAACAGATGTGCGCCAGATGATCACAGACAGATGTGCGCCAAATGTGTGTAGATGACCAGACAGATGTGCACCAGATGATCACAACAGATGTGTGCAGATGATCACGGACAGATGTGCTGCAGATGATCACACATAGATGCGCGCCAGATGATCACGGACAGATGCGCGCCAGATGATCACGGACAGATGTGCGCCAGATCTCGGACTGATATGCGCCAGATCACAGACAGATGTGCGCCAGATCACAGACAGATGTGCGCCAGATCACAGACAGATGTGCGCCAGATCACAGACAGATGTGCACCAGATGATCAAGGACAGATGTGCATCAGATGGAGAGATGTGTGCCAGATTACGGAGAGATGTGCCAGATGATCATGTACAGATGTGAGCCAGATGATCATGGACAGATTGACAGATGATTACGGACAGATGTGCCAAAAGATCATAAACAGCTGTTCAGTGGGACAGATGTTTACTGGGACAGATGTGGGACAGGTGTTGGTGTTTTTCACTGTTTGGGTCACTGTTTGGGGACAGTAAAAAAAAGCTCATACACACTGATCCCCAGCTCGCAGATTCGCTCTCATCCTCACTGACTCTGTGTGAGGAGATGCAGAGCCGATCGACTGGCAATGGCTCTCTGTTTACATTACATGACGGCTGTGATTGGACACAGCCATCATGTGGTCAGGAGGTCCAATGAAAGCTGCTGTGTGATGTTGCCTTATCTCTGGGGGACACAGACACATCGGGATCACACTACTGCGCAGGCACGCGGCCGTGCATTCCCACTTTTTGTGACCTCCCCTCCAGGCTGTGTTTACATCACATGATGGCTGTGACTGGACACAGCCATCATGTGATCAGGAGGGCAAATCACAAAGCCCCTGCCGATCTGAGATGGGGTGTGTCTGGGGGACACAAGCATTAAGAGATTGCACGGCCGTGGGATCCCGTTTCTCCTGAAGGACGTTCAGGAACGTCCACTCAGGAGGAAGCATCCACCCAGCCGTTTATGTGCATATGTGTGTCATTTTTTTACACTATTTTCCCTCTGGAGGAGTCCTAAGGTTCCATGGAATCCTGGTTAAAAAAACCTGCTTTATTCTTGTTAGATAATAGCCATTGTCATTCTTTGATGTTCTTGAAAGTGTCACTCTGGTATACATCTATCAAACCTTCAAATTGATGATGATGACGCCCCTCTCCTAACAGCTCAAGTTCCACACCTTTGTAAGAATACTTGTCTATTCATAATCCCATTCTGTCTTGCGAATATTTGAGCCAAAGATATCTCTAAAAATAATTGTGAATAAATAAAGTATTCCCACTTATATGACATATTTTCTAACAAGGGATTAGACAATTGTGATATGCATGTACGTTGAATTATATTTGGAGTGACTGGGAGCAAATGATGGATATGCGTGTACTGTATATACACAAAAAGTCTCCAAAAAACTGGCGAAATGACAGTAAAAAATAGATACATTTCACTACATGCAAGGGCTCTTTCAAACGCGCGGACCGTTCAGATCCGCCTGTCAGTTTTTTCACGGTCACACCATACAGCTCTATGGAGCGACGGATGTCAGTGGTGACATGTCTTCTGACATCCGATCCGCCCTGATCTGCAAAATCCAGACGGATGGATGTCCTATTTTCCATCCGTCTGGTGGATCGGATGAAAACGGACAGGCAGTCCGTAATCATCCGATCCCCCCATATTGGAGAGCGGAGATCTGACAGGTCCATCCCTGCACAGTGTGCAGAGATGGACTTGTCTTCCGCCGGCTCAGCGGGGATCAACGGAGCGATCCCTGCTTAGCAAGCGGATGGCTGGATACGGATCCGCACGTCTGAAAGGGCCCTAATGGGGGTGGATTTACAAAATGTAATGGGGGGATTTACTAAAGACTCCCAGATGAGGACTTTGCAAGTGTAGTCACTCCACATCTTAGTAAATGAGGGGAATCTTTGCTGACATCCATCATCCAATCTTGTGCAAGCAAAAATGCATTTTTCTATTTTCCTTGCATGTGATTGGGTATTTTTTTTTTAAGTAAAGTTTTACCTCATTTACTAAACTCTGGAACAACTTGCAAATTGCACTCTATTTGCCTTTAAGTAGAACTATAGGCACAACTTTTTTTTTTTTTTTTGCATTTTGTATAGAGTAAGGGAGGATTTTAACCCGTTTTGTTTCCCATCTATGTCCCATTGGAAGATTTCCCCTCTATTACTTTTCTGGGGACAATCCAAAATTTGGGATTTTCTTTTACTTTCAATGATAATGGTAAACAGGACAAATATAGAGGGTAAATGTCCCTAATTGGGGGCACAGACAGGAATATAAACCTGACAGATGTTTTAATCCACCTCCACTCTAGTCAAAACTAAAATTTAAAAAAATATATTTATACATTAACCACTTCAATACTGGGCACTTTCCCCCCTTCCTGCCCAGACCAATTTTCAGCTTTTAGCTCTGTCGAACTTTGAATGATAATTGTGCAGTCATGCAACACCATACCCAAACAAAATTGTTATCATTTTGTCCTTTTTGTGGTATTTGATCACCACTGGGTTTTTTTTTTGCTAAACATATAAAAAAAAAAAAAAAAAGACTGAAAATTTTGAAAAAAATATAAAAGTTTTTGTTTCTGTTATAAAATTTTGTAATTGAGTAGGTTTTCTCCTTCACTGATGGGCGCCGATGAGGCTGCACTGACAGGCACTGATAAGATGGCACTGATGATGAGGCACTAATATGCAGCACTGATGGGCACTGAGAGGTGGCATGGATATGCAGCACTGATGGACATTGGTAGGCGGCACTGATGGATGGCACTGGCAGGCATTACTGCTGGGCACTGATTGGCACCCCTGGGTGGGCATATCTGATGGTCCTGGGTGGCATCCCTGGTGGTCTTGGGTGGTTTTCATGAAGGTCCAGGGTGGGCATCCTCGGGGGGGGGAGCTTCTCTGATAATCAGCGCAGACCCCCCCATCAGGAGAGCAGCCGAATGGCTCTCCTCTACTCGCGCCTGTCAGTGCGAGTGGAGAAAAAGCCGATTCACGGCTCTTCCTGTTTACGCTGTGATCAGCTGTTTGGAAACAGCTGATCACATGGTAAAGAGCCTTCGTCAGAGGCTCTTTACCGAGATCGATGATGTGGTGTGTCATACTGACACACCGCACCAGCGATCATGGCTTATTCTGCTAGATGTCATATGACGTTCATTCAGGATAACTTAACCACTTTGCACACGTCATTCTGTTATATGGCGGGCGGGAAGTGGTTAAGTAAATCAACCCCAATAATTTCCATATTTAGGCTTCTATGCATTACTGTTGAGAATTGATTCAAAAAAGACAAAGATCACTCAAAATTGGCTATTATATTTTTACATTCTTTAAATACCACATGCATTTCATTATTTCCTTCTGTGAATTGACTTTAACCTCTTTTCAAGCGGTATTTACTGACAGTTTTGAGCATTTCACTGTAAACACCACAAAATGGTACAGTGAATTGACAATTTCAGGACTGCATGCAATATTTAGGAAAAATGTGTTCGGACACCTAAATATCGCATGAGAGATGCTTTTGTGAAGGGAGCCTATTGTCACTTTTCTCTGACAGTGTCTCTTTAAAGAGTACCTCCATTTTTGTCGGAAAAATTATTACAAAATATATTTATACATATATCCATAGTATATCACAAAAGTGAGTACACCCCTCACATTTTTGTAAATATTTGACAACGCTAAAGAAATTACACTTTGCTACAATGTAAAGTAGTGAGCATGCAGCTTGTATAACGATATAAATTTGCTGTTCCCTCAAAATAACGCAACACACAGCCATTAATGTCTAAACCCCTGGCAACGAAAGTGAATACACCCCTAAGTGCAAATTTCCAAATTGGGCCCAATTAGCTTTTTTCCCTCACTGGTGTCATGTGACTCGTTAGTGTTACAAGGTCTCAGGTGTGAATGGGGAGCAGGTGTGTTAAATTTGGTGTTACCACTCTCACTCTCTCATACTGGTCACTGGAAGTTCAACATGGCGCCTCATGGCAAAGAACTCTCTGAGTATCTGAAAAAAAGAAT
The DNA here is from genome assembly GCA_037952925.1 of Lithobates clamitans. Taxonomy (NCBI): domain Eukaryota; kingdom Metazoa; phylum Chordata; class Amphibia; order Anura; family Ranidae; genus Lithobates; species Lithobates clamitans. The sequence goes on from JBBGZY010001277.1 coordinate 3,839,292, forward strand.
TGTTGCTCTACATAAAGATGGCCTAGGCTATAAGAACATTGCTAAGACCCTGAAACTGAGCTGCAGCACGGTGGCTAAGACCATACAGCAGTTTAACAGGACAGGTTCCATTTAGAACAGGCCTCGCCATGGTCGACCAAAGAAGTTGAGTGCATGTGCTCAGCGTCATATCCAGAGGTTGTCTTTGGAAAATAGAAGTATGAGTTCTGCCAGGATTGCTGCAGAGGTTGAAGGGGTGGGGGGTCAGCCTGTCAGTGCTCAGACCATACGCCGCACACGGCATCAAATTGGTCTGCATGGCTGTCGTCCCAGGAGGAAGCCTCTTCTAAAGATGATGCACAAGAAAGCCTGCAAACAGTTTGCTGAAGACAAGCAGACTGAAGACATGGATTACTGAAACCATGTCCTGTGGTCTGATGAGACCAAGATAAACTTATTTGGTTCAGATGGTGTCAAGCATGTTTGGCAGCAACCAGGTGAGGAGTACAAAGACAAGTGTGTCTTACCTACAGTCAAGCATGGTGGTGGGAGTGTCATGGTCTGGGGCTGCATGAGTGCTACCGGTAAAGGGAAGCTACAGTTCATTGAGGGAACCATAAATGCCAACATGCACTGTGACATGTTGTGCCATGCTGATAGACTCATACCCAATAAGACTGAGTGCTGTAATAAAATCAAAAGGTGCTTCAACAAAGTATTAGTTTAAGGGTGCGCACTTATGCAACCACATGATTTTAGTTTTTTATTTTTACCTTCCCTTCTAAAAGATTTCAGTTTGTTTTTTCAATTGAATTGTACAGTTTATAGGTCACATTAAAAAGTGGAAAGGGTTCTGAAATTAGTTATTTTTGTCTCATTTTTTTTACATCACATAAACCTGGCATTTTAACAGGGGTGTGTAGACTTTTTATATTCACTGCAGATCACCTAGAAGGGAATGTTTTTCTCCAGCTAGTTAATTCAATGCTGCAGAGACAGCCAGACCTCCTGAAGCTCCAGGATGGTTATCGGGAGATGAGATTTCTCCAAGAACCAAGTCCCCTGCACCAATGGGGTGCTCAGGACTCCTCCCCAGCCTAACAGGCTGATGTCTGTCATTAGGATCTTCTAAAAGATGGGAAGGAAGAAATTTCCTGATTCCAGAGCCAAATTTACAAGCTACTAAGCCAAGGATCACTTGCTCCTCAGTACCAATACAGTGGGCTGTCCAAAAATTGACTGACTTGTCTCACAGTGACAGAATGTTACACTGCAGATGTCTGCAGTGAAACCTGACAAAATAAGGGTGCATCAAAGGAAGCTACCATCATATACAGAGCTCTTATGCAAAAATTGAGAGTCAAATGACTCCTAGACAGGGGAGCTCAAAGTTCAAATAAAAATATTCAGTTTTGAAATCCAGAATGGTGGGGATTGTCAATTGTTTATGTTAAAAAATGGTGGACATTTGGAGATAAAAGGCTAAAGCTGTTCTGGAACAGTAGCTGGGGCAATGACACATTGATCAGGAAGAAAGAACTTGAAGTGAAACTGATAAACTGTAGTGACACAGGGAGATTGGGGATCAGAAACTGAGGAGGGCTTCCAACCACTTATCAGCTGTCCACCACACCAAAGAGTCTAACTCCAGGAGGGAAGGATTATATTTTTTACAAAATCCTCAAAGAACGCATAAAATAAAGGATTTAGAAAAAAAAAATAGTAGTATGCTTAGGTATGTAACAATTGATGCCAAGATACTGTAGTATGTGGAGCAGGAATGTTTGATTCCTCAAGAATAAAATGTACTAGTCACAGACTGAAATCTGTCTGAAAAGATTCATACTTCAGTGAGGACATAGATTCAATGTCTGATAATAGATCCATAGAGTTCATAAAAGAACCAGTAACGTTCAGCATTGAGACATCCCTCAAGACCAGCTTCATCTAGGTAGGCTCCCTGTATTGAAAGCTTCCCAAAAAATTGCAGTCCAGCTACAGAAGAAGCTCATTGTTAAAATTTCATGTCAATAGCGCCTTTAGAAATATATGTGCCTAGAAAAACAATGTGTTCAATACTTATGTTACCCGCTGTATATTGCAGCTTACCAATTCTTAGATGTGATTGCTCCATTAATTTTCTTTTTTTTTTTTAGGCTTTCTTTTCTTTAATTTCACCTGGTGATCCAGCCAGTAAGTCTGTTGGTTTTCAACAGAACAAGCTCTCCTGCAAATGTTTCAGTTGAGAGTTTTGACACAAACCATTTACCACTGACAGGGCTACCTACAATGATCAACTTTCATATAATCATAAAAAAACCTCCAAAAAAAAGAAAACTATTGCTGTAACTGATTATAAAGTGTTAGCTGGATTTGGGCTTCAATTTGTTAGTGTATCTAAATCTCGTAGTCCATCAAACACTATCCTCCCCCCAGATTTAAGAGGTATTATACCCAAAAGCAAACATTACATTGCATCTTAGCAACTCAGTAGTTGGTAGCTTACCAACTACATGTGATGGCTACATTCATGTTCTTTTTTTAGGCTTTTCTTACTTTATTTTCACCTGGTGATACTGCCAGTAAGCAAGGGAAAAACAAGGTGTGCCGAGCTAAGTGTAGAAGTTAAGCCATAGGGAGATTTAATAGGCAAAGACCAAATGGGTACTCACATAACATGAGAAAATAAAGAGCGTGATTATAAGGGTCCTAGGCCACTGCGGGAGCTCCGTGATGAATCGCTGGATATACGGCCGTTTTGACGTCAAATTTCGATTTAGTTTTAGTTATAGTCTTTTGACTAAAATGCCATTTTAGTTTTAGTCATATTTTAGCCATCTGAATTGTTTTAGTTTTGGTCTTATTTTAGTCTACTAAAACCTCCAGTACATTTAATCTAACGGGTTTAGTTAAATTTGAATGCATTATTTAAGAATCTCTTTAGAATTGCCAAATTCATATACTCCTGGATTCAAAATCTAATAACATGTTTTTAGTTATGGTTTTAAGATTTGAACATGCACTACAGACACAGATTCAGCATTATGATATAGAACGCCTTTATGAATTAAACCAAATTTCATAAACAAACAAAAAAATTGCTTTTTGACCAGCAAAAGTACAACTTAAAAATATTAAAAAAAAACCTGCAGACAGGCTGGGAAAGATCTGGGTCATGTGACAGCTGTATATTGATTAGAAAAAAGGTACTTAGATGATTTTTTTTTTTTATTATCAAAAAAATTACAGTACCATCATCCACATACAGAAATAGAAGGTACAATGTTAATTAAACAGTGTGTGTTTAGAATCACTTTAAGCTAGCCATAGATGAATCAAAATTTGGCCGGTTCAGCACTGACTGGCAGAATTGTAATCCATCAACAGCTGTCCTTGTTTGAGAGAAGTCAGTCTGATGATCGACTCCTCTTGAACAGGACTGTTGGTAAATTTTCATTTGATCAGTGCCTGCAGCCAGTCGGGTCAGTATACTCTGCAGGACAGTAGAGTCCCCACTGTCAGAACACAATAGCGCAATGGGGAGTATTCCTCCATCCACCTGGCTACATTCAGCTGCTGGCTGTTTAAAAAAAAAAAAGAAAAAAAAAAAAAAAGCATTTTAAGATTGTAGAGATTCACGTATGGCCATCTTTATACATGAATCACCACAATCTTAAAATTCCTTTAGATGTAAAGATGCGGCGTATGTATGTGAACGTTTTTAGTGCTAATACTCTGGTTAATAATCCTTCTCAAATATCTTTTTTTTTTAATGTTTATAACATCTCCTTGTTAATGCTTAAAGGTTTACGTAGAGAAATGCTGCTGTCACACGCATAAATCCATCAAATTATCCCATGGGGCTGGCAGAGTCGCACGCTACATTTTTACAGCTCCACATGAATATGCAATCTTGATGCTAACACGGATGCTGTCACTTTCTCTCTCCCCCAAATGACAATCAAAACTTTCCTCCTCATATGTTACTTTCTTGCAGTAACTGTGGACTTGACAAGATCTTTCATTTTTGTGAAAAATAAATTTAAATTAACTCTTTAAGGACAAATGTAATTAATTAAAACTGCGTCATGAATATTATATTATATATAATATTATATTATATAACAAATATATATTAAATAAAATCATTAAAAAATAATTACTTTGAGGCCATGTAAATATATGCTTTTGAGTGTTTTATATTGTTTACTCTTTATACATTGTTATTCCACAAATTAATACTTAAAACAGAGTGTGTACTTGACCCTTACAGTATGTTACAGAGCACAGCAGTGATCGTTTGCTTTCAAATAGAACAGAGCTCAAACTGCAGTATTTTTTTAGATAAGCAGTGCAGATTAGTCGGGTGAAGATGTGAAAACCTAATGATCCACACAAAAATGAAATTCCCATGTTTACTGAACTACAATACCACGGTGCAGTCGCCGTACTTGCCATTCATTGATACTTCCTCCATCCCCATGACTGAAGGTCTGTACCTCGGTATGGATCTGTGGCTAGAGGAATAATTTGCAAGAGCCTTTGCACTGAAACTGATCACAGCTCCAATTCTTTGCCAGCTTTAATGCAAGAAATGAATAACTTTAAAAAAAAAAAAAGTGTTGGTGTGTTTATTTATTTAATTTTTTGCTAATTGAATATGCCTTTAAAGCGGAGCTCCGCTGAAATTTTTTTTTAAAAGTCAGCAGCTATAAATATTGCAGCTGCTCACTTTTAAAACATGGACATTTACCTGTCCAGGGCGCCCGCGATGTTGGCACCCGAGGCCGAAGCGTCTCTTGGTCCTCGGGTGCTGCCGCCTCCATCTTCGGTAAGGGAATCAAGAAGTGAAGGCTTGCAGCTTCACTTTCCGGTTCCCTACTGCGCATGCGCGAGTCGCGCAGCGCAATACGGATGGTCCCTGCTGTCTCTGGGACCCGTGTGTTTCCCAGCAGACAGCGGGGGGGGGGGGGGCACAGGAAGTGGCGTAAATAACTGCAGATTCTGCGGCTATCTATGCCGGAAGTGGGTACAGATACCTGTAATATACAGGTATCTGCACCCCCCTCCCCCTTGAAAAGTGCCAACTGTGACACCAGAGAGGGGAGGAATCCGATGAGTGGAAGTTTCACTTTTGGGTGGAACTCCACTTTAAAGTGGGTGTAAACCTCAGACATGAAATTTGAACAAAGCATACCCCTCTATAGTGTTGTCTCACTCCAGAGCACTAAGGGCTAGTTTACACTTGCTTCAAAACATGGCTTGGGACATGCTTTGTTAACAGCTTTACGCAAATCGCCGTACCGGTACATCGGTACTTTTAATGCTAAATACCGGGGTTATGGCAGCAGCTAGCTGCCATAACCGGTATTTTTGGGAATGGCGTGCGTTTCTTTTTAAGATAAAAGTGGTCTCTGTGGCGGATTCGCCGCAAGATCACTTTTATCGGTGGCGGGAGAGGTGCCCACCCCCCTCCCACCATGCTCCAATCGTCTCTGCCGCTTAGCGTACCCGCCAGTAGCGGCAGAGAAGATTGCGTCCTCTCCCGTGGATGCCTGCCTGCCGACTGAGGGGAAGATAGCCCCTGCTCAGCTCCATAGCATGTGAGGATGGAAGCGACGTCAAACGTCACTTCCGCCCATAGCTCTTAAAGGAGAATTATTTTTTTTTTTCAAGTGACATTTTTTTTTTTTTTCTTTTAATTGCATTTTAGTGTAAACATGAGATCTGAGGTCTTTTTGATCCCAGATCTCATATTTAAGAGGTCCTGTCAGGCTTATTTTTCTATTACAAGGAATGTTTACATTCCTTGTAATAGAAATAAAAGTGACCCCATTTTTTTTTAAAAAGACAGTGTCAAAATAAAAAATAAAAAGTAAAACAAATAATTTTTTTTTTAAGCGCCCCGTCCCAACGAGCTCGCGTGCAGAAACGAACGCATACGTGAGTAGCGCCCACATATGAAAGCGGTGTTCAAACCACACATGTGAGGTATCGCCGCAATCGTTAGAGCGATTAATTCTAGCCCTTGACCTCCTCTGTAACTCAAAACTGATAACCTGTAGACATTTTTAAACTTCGCCTATGGAGATTTTAAAGGGTAAATGTTTGTCGCCATTCCACGAGCATACGCAATTTTTGAAGCATGACATGTTGGGTACCAATTTACTCAGCGTAACATCTTTCACAATATATAAAAAAAACTTTACTATTGTCTTATTTTTTAATTAAAAAAATGTATTTTTTCCAAAAAAAGCGCTTGTAAGACCGCTGAGCAAATACGGTGTGACAGAAAGTATTTTAACGACCGCAATTTTATTCTCTAGGGTGTTAGAAAAAAAAAATATAATGTTTGGGGGTTCTAAGTAATTTTCTAGCAAAAAAAAAGATTTTAACTTGTAAACAGCAAGTGTCAAAAAGATGCTCGGGGCTGAAGCGGTTAAAACTCTCTGAACGCCAGTCAAAGCTTCTGTCACTAAATAAAATAGTTAGCTTACAGTCCTGTTTACACCTTGCTTTTGCTTGGTGCTTCGATAAGGCTTCAGTGGGGCTTCAAGCAAGCTTTGCCATAGACTTCTATGGAGGCTTTGAAGACCCTTTGAAGCACCACTGAAGCTACATGAGGTATAATTTTTGAAGCAAAGCAAAAGCAAGGTGTAAACAGGACTGTAAGCTAACCATTTTATTTAGTGACAGGAGGTTTGAGTAGCATTCAGAGAGCTTTAACAAAGCCTGTCCAAAGTCTTGTTGAAGCCGAAGCAAGTGTAAATGAGCCCTTAGAGACTTTTAGAGCCCATTTATACTATACGTTACATTAGAGCATTGTAGTTTGGTGCATTGTGCCAACACACGTTATAATGTGCGTTAATACGTTGTGTGTAAAGCCAGCCCATTCATTTGAATGTGCCGTCAATGCAAAAAACATACAACATATTGAACATGTACAATTTTTGACATCCCAGGCATAACTGCGCATTGCGTTGTGCTGTAGCACAGGTGTGTTGGCTAGGTGCATTGGGGTGTCATTGAAAACAGATGGCCCCACATAGCACAAATTCACCTAAAGCATGTTACTGCACCACAATAGTGTTAATGAGCCCTTAATATCTATAGTTTGGGCACAGGTGCACTTTAAGGCTTAATGTACATGGACATTTTTACAACTTCCCCTGAACTTGACAGATAGTAACCCATGTTTAAAACGTCAGTTTTGCCGCGTTTACAAGCATTTAGCTGCATTTTGCCGCGTTTGCGTTTAGAAGCGTTTTTTGTTTCAAAATAGCCAAAAATGAAAAATGCCTGTAAACGAAATGCGGCTAAACACGAGTTACCGTGTTTAGAAGTGTTTGGTGCTTGAAATGCCTCTAAACTCAGCGTCTGAACTAATTTTTTTTCTTTCCAAAAAAAGGCCTCTAAACTCAATTGCCTAGAAAGGACTATAAACGACCATGTGTACATGTACTGATAAGATAACATAGAAGAGTTCAGGAGGAATAGTTGAAAAAATGTCCAACTGCTCCTAAGGCCTAGTGTACACGGGACGCTGAGGCAACCTCTTCTTAATGATTTTTTTGACAGCCTGAAACCGGCGTTTAGTCGCGTTTGCGTCTAGGAGCGTTTATATAAGATAACATCATAAGACCCTCCCAAAGCACAAAAAACAGTATTATTTAACTATTTCAGCCATTCTGCGAGACCAGAGTGAGCAGCAGCAGCTGAGAGAGCAGCAGTGTACTTGTATGTACCTCAATTTCGGTGCTTTTACTATGGATCCGATAATGAGCATATGTGAGGAAATTAAAAAAGCCAGATATTAAATTTCATGCAACTATGTTTGATCAAGTCAGGGGTCAAGCTCAATGGTGGGGTCATCTGGTTCAAATCTAACAACATATAGGTCAAATTCCAATTCTACTTTGGCTAACAGCAATGCTAGTGGTGTATTGGATTGGATTGTGGGCTCATTAGGGGTATATAAATGGTCTATGAAGCACTGCAAGCAATTATAAGTTTTTAAAATTTGTTTTAGTGGTTTTTCATCATTTGCTACAATTTTATAAGTTTTGTAATGTAAAAAAATAGGGCACCTTTAAAAACGCTTCTAAACGAAAACGCGGGTAAACGTCGGTACCGCCTTTAGCTGCGTTTGGCGTCTGAAACTTCGGCGTCTGAACTCATTTTTTTGCCTTCAAAGAAAAGTCTCTAAACGCAACTGCCTAAAAACGACAATAAACGAACCTGTGTACATGTACATATAAGATAACATTGGATGAGTTCAGGGGCAGCTGAAAAAAGAAGCCAACTGCCTCTGAATGTCTGTTTACCAGCAGCAGTTTACATGAGGCCTAACAACTTTATTGATTATACCATTTACCAATTCTTATATAAACAAAATCACATAAATGGGTGTAATATATCATTTTGAGTTCCTTGCTTGCTATGGTAATTTAAAATAAATGATCAAAAGAAAAGCAGCTTCATCACAGAACATGCTGAACTTTTTTTCTAACCTAAAAGCACAGAAATAAATATTTTAAAAGTATAGGAATGGACACAATTACATTTTCATGGTAAAGATAAATGTAAGTCAAGTGGCTAAATACACAGTTGAAAAAAAAAAAAAAAAAAAATCAAATCATTTTTATTTCTGTCCATCCATCCCTGATAATTACACAGGGCTGCTGCACAGACAGGTTAGTGACCTGACATTTCTCCACAGCAAACTGTGAAGTCACCCCCCTACTCGCTAATGCTATCTCCTTCTTGTCAACAAGTGTGCTACAGCACACGTAATTGTTTTTATTTGTGCTAGCCTAATGCCGCATACACACGAGCGGACTTTACGGCAGACTTTGTCCGGCGGTCTTTACGAAGGAATGGACTTGCCTACACACGATCAACCAAAGTCCGGCGGATTCGTACGTGATGACGTACGACCGGACTAAAACAAGGAAGTTCATAGCCAGTAGCCAATAGCTGCCCTAGCTTTGGTTTTTGTCCGTCGGACTAGCATACAGACGAGCGGACTTTTCGACCGGACTCGAAAAAATTTGAAACATGTTTCATTTCTAGGTCCATCGCACTTTTGGGGAAAAGTCAGCTAGAGCCCACACACGATCAAAATGTCCGACGGACTTTGGTCCCCAGGACCAAGTATGCCATAAAGTCCGGTCATGTGTACGCGGCATTACCCCTCCCAATCTAAATGCTGCTGCAAAGGGGATTACAAAATCATGGCACCAAGACAAATTTTAGGGTTTAATGTTTTTTTTTTTAATACATTCCTACATTTATATTTTCATCAACCTGTAGTTCAGCTTTAAAGTTAAACTCCAGGCAAACAGCTAATTGCACAGAATAATAGGAATATTCTGTCTGTCTGTCCAATACTGAGATTTAAACAGCTCTTCTTGGCTAGCTATAAACTCTGTCACCTTTGTGTAAGATTTTTATTAAACACAATCTAAAACCAACAGGTAAAATTAAAGTGTTTCTAAAGTCAATTTTTTTTTTAACCTTAATACATTACCTGCATTAGAGTGAAAATCCTTCACCTTTGTTAGTTTCCCCCCCTCCGAATACTTACCGGAGTCTTCTCTTTTTTTTTTTTTTTTTTTAAACACGTTTTTATTGAGTTTACAGATACATGTGTAAAACAATGGATGTTAAGTAACCTTGTATAACATCATCCAATATCATTGGCAATAGTCCGTACAAACTATAATAAGCTATGGTAAGATAAGATAAAAGGGTAAGGAGGGGAAAAGGGGAAGGGGTGAATTCCAACAGAAACTTATTACAATATTATCCATAGTAAACCCCTTCCTAGTAGTGCTTTTCGAGGTGGGAGGTGATGGTCGTAGTAACCCCAGCACCACTAATGGGAGCTAACTGTGCTGGGGCTTAAGCCATTTGTCCCACCAAGAAGATTATTCCGTAAAGTTTCATTGGAGCTATGGGAGGTGAGAACCCCGGACAACATTGGTGCGGGTACAGCCACTAGAGTGGCCCAAAATGCTGTAGGGGTGTCTTGTTGGATGAGAGCATTGATAACAGATATTATATCTTATGACAGTAAACTTATCATTACTTATCTGAAATATCTGGTGTCACTATAATCCGGTGTAAGCCTCACGTAGATAATTAGAGACGAGGGTGGTGTTTTTAACCCCAGAACCTGTGGTTTCTTCCTTGTATGTGGTACCGGATTTGAATGCCTAAATCCGATCAGCTTATGATGTTGCAAGTAAAAACCAAAACATGAAAATGATGATGGGGGATAAATGGGGACTGTGTGTGGAAGTGTAGGGTGAACGAAGGGTGCCCGAGATTTATTCGTGTGAAGGGGGGGCCGATATATTGTCCTCTCCCGCCACAGCATGATGAGGGTGACTTAAGATATGAGTTTAAGATATTCATCAGTAGTAACAAAATGTATCCAACATAACCATATTTTACTGAATTTGGAGGGGGAGTAATTTGCTTGGTTTATAAGTTCCTCCATTTCCGTTGTTTTCTTTTGTGCGTTTAAACCAATTGGCTATAGATGGTGGGTCTGATGAGCGCCACCGAGCCGGGATGCACATCTCTGCAGCATTTACCATATGCATGGCCAGTGTACCGGAGTCTTCCCTTGATCCTGCACTGTGCCCATCTGCAGCAGCGCTGGTCTTTCCCCCTGCTCTCAGAGGACAGACTGATAGTAGTGGGGGACATTGGCTCCTGCTGCTGTCAATTAAATCCACTTCGGAAGGAGTGGGGGGCATGGCTGAGCAACGCTGTGTGTGTCTACGGATGCACACAGCCTGGCTCGGGAGCACACCTGCAAGTGTGCCCCTATAGTAGCACATTGCTTGCTGTGGGGGGCACAGGAAGAACACGCAGGGGACCCCAGGAGGAGGGGTAAGGGGTAGCTCTGGGCAATATCCTTACAGAGAGCAGGTAAACCTCTTTTTTTCATTTTGATAAAAAATAAATAAAAATCAGCCTTTAATGGACAGCTAAAAAACATTTCAAATACTCTTAAGTCAGAAAGCCCACTGTATTTTAACAGGCTTTTTACAAGCTTTTTGATGGATGATTGTTAATCTGTCCCATTACTTTTGGTCCCTTAAAAAGTGGGAGGCACATATACAAACTGTTGTAATTCCTACGCCGTTCACCTGATTTGGATGTAAATACCCTCAAATTAAAGCTGAAAGTCTGCAGTTAAAGCACATCTTGTTTGTTTCATTTCAAATCCATTGTGGTGGTGTATAGAGACAAAACGATTAGAATTGGATCGATGTCCCAATATTTATGGACCTGACTGTATATCCTACTAACCACCCTGCCTCTCTATAGAGCGAACATCTCTTAATGCCAACACATTTATCCAGTTTAATGTCTAAATGGTCAACTTCAAATCCACTGGCTAGGCAAAATCTCTGTGGCAAAGATGACCTTTGCTACCAAAAATTCTTTACCTATTTACAGTCCTTCCAGTTCCATTGCCTTCTTATTTTCTCACAGTTTTCAACATTAGGCATCTACTTTTATTTAGGGGACAACCTAACCTCGCCTTTTTAGGTAGAAGTAGGACTAGGCATATCGCATTTCTCCAAATATTTTCCAGTGGCTCAGTTGGCCACTCTCCTAAAATATCATGCTTTTCGTGAAGTTCTCTTTTGGGTTAACTTGAAAGCAGTGGACTTTGACCCACATACTATAGATAATTTGCTTTGGCTTCCTACACAGAATCGTGTAGCACTCTTTGGCCCTATGGGATAGGATAATCCAGCATTTTACCAGGCATTTGTTTCACCTTTCAACACTGGGCATGCCTGTGTTTACCACTTTTGCATCATCTGGTTACCTCCACTGTTTTTAAGTCATTTCGTTGCTTGCAGGAACAGCATAAACTTCCAGGTTTTTCGGTACCCGTAGGTTAGGCACTTTACTGTCCTGAATATACAGTCTCACTCAAATCTTGGTTCCATGTCCATGTTCAAGCATTTATGTACATGTGATCCGCTTGCTAAAGGGGTGATTTCTAAACTTTAAATAGCCTTTTTGTCCAGTCCAAAACCCCCTTCCTGCGTGATGGATGGATGACCAGTCAATGGACCTTACATCCAAGGACTGGGTGGATACTTGGCTAGAGACCCATAAGTCCTCATAAAACATCTTGGCATTACAAATGGTCTATGAAGTACTGCCTAGGTGGTATCTAGTACCACAGAGGATAGCAAAGTATGTTCTTGATTTTCCGCCTACTTGTTTTCGAGGCTGTGGGGAGCCAGGTTCATATCTTCACATCTAGTGGACCAGTCCTTTGGTGCGGTCCTTCTGGAACAAAAATTTTTTTTTTTTTACTACTTACCCAACTGTTTATCACCGATATACAACCCGACCCTCAGATTCTCTTGTGACTAGTAACCCACTGGAGCTGACTGAACCCAAATTTTGACTTATCCAATTTCACTACCGCTGTGAAACAGACAATAGCATGATCTTGGAAAACACCTGTGCGTTGTATTCTCGCCACCAAGCAACAGGTCACTCAGGCAATGAGCCACGCCAAAAATGAAGCAGCCCTACAAGCACAACACCAAAATTTGGCAACCCTGAGTTGACAAGTTTCTGCCCCCCGATGAATTCCTTCTGGACCCCTGATGTGGGTGGCCAGTTCTTCTACTGATCACTCTATTTGGTGCTGCTGCTACAACCTCTGGAATCACTGTACATTCTATACACTTTCTCTCCTTTTTTCTTCCTCCCCTCTGGCTGTTAATTCCCCTGGTATTTAGCTGTCCTTGAGCTATGACTGGGGTAGGACACCTAGTTGCCATTATACTAACCTTGAAACGTTACTGTATAGTATACATGATCAGTAGCTAGGACTATATCTGATATGGTATGGTTCTCTCTGTGAGGAGGTACTCATTTTGTGGCAAAACTGTATATCTCCCAGAGACATGTAAGTTGATTCTTCAATGAAAATGTTAGAACAAGAAAAATGTCAAAAACAAAACTGAACAGTTGTACCTCCAGCGTTGTTCTGTAAATCCCTTGTAAATGTTGCTGAAGCCCCGCATGTGATCCCTTACATGTGGTTAGTGGAAAATTGTCCCTTTGCATAAGCAGTCACTGTACAGTACATAGAAGATCCATCTGTTTGTGGAACCCCTGGCAAGCTCATGAGGATCCCTGGTTGAGAAAGACTGCTGTAATTTGCCCCTGCAAGCACACGTGACAGCTCTTTAGTGCATAATAAGGGAGTTGCTACTGCTGCTTTGTTTTGCAGAGGTTTAGGTCCTACTGGTGTGGTAAATGGCATCTTTCAAGTAGCCTCTTATTAGACACAATGGAAAACATATCCTTACTGAAGGATGTGCATGCATACTGCATTACACATTATCCACAACCTGTTGCCTTTTGTTTGCGATTTGCCATGCATCAAAATGAGAAAGTATAATGAAGCTGACATTCCTCATTGCCTGTATTTATAATGGCAAATTTGTTTTTATCAAAGAAATAAACTTTTCAAAAATCATGCTAGTGATGCCCCTCTGTGTTTGGTAGTTCCCAAAACAATGGGTTGAACACTGGAAATCCTACTACTCTCTGCAACCAGCTACCACACAGGAGTTCTGACAAGAAATTAGGCAACAAGTAGATCTAAACAGCAATAGTCACTACACTTTCCATCTCCATGCTATCCAGGAAAGTTTCCCAATATTACCGTATGAAACTGAACTCTTCTCTTCATAATAAGACATTAGAGATACATTTACTGCAAACAGTGACAGTAGGAGCGTACCCCACACCTTTAATGATGGAATTCATTTAATTCTATATTTTAACTGCCACAAAATTTTTTTTATAGGGAGCTCAAAACAGTTGTGTGTTCAATTATTAAGACAACATATGCTATCCCGTTTTCCTTTTTGCTCTATTGTGAGAAAAATTTTTCAAACAGTTGTTGTGGACTCATAGAACAAAATAAATACTCGGTATGACAAGTTTATGTTCTTGAAAAGGATTTGCACCCAGAGGACACTAGGTGGCAGGATTAACAAAGGAATTCTCTTTAGAATGCCATGGATACAGAAAATACCCCATAGCCCTATAGCTGTGCTAGTCCAACTATAATAACTTTGCACAAATAGAAGAAATAACTTGCCGTTTTGTGGAACCATCTGGCACTTTTGAGCACAAAAAAAAAAATCAACTTGTCATAAATGGACCAAATTATTTTGACAACTTCACAGCATATCAATAAATGTCCCACAGATTTTCCAATCTCAGCGCGCACTCTAGAAACCAGCAAGAAACTGTTATAGTCATAACTGATAGTCCTGGAAAACACTTTTATTGACAATCAGCTTTTTAAAACCTAAACGCTGCAATGTTATAACAAAATCCATCAGAGATTTGGTAGCATATGTGGCACTATTGCTTTGGAGATCTGTTTGTTTATACTCTTGCTATTTCTAATGAATTCTTTTGAACCTATGCACATTCTCCCATTAATAGGAAACTATAGTATATATTTAATGAATGCACTTTTCAGCAAATACGTATTTTTAAGTTATTACTTGCAACATTTACCTGAAGGTAATTTCTAAAATTTTCACATTTTTGCATGTCTGCTGTTCCATTATTTCATTTATAAATTGTTTATACACCTCTTATTGGTCACCTGTATATTAGGGAAACAGGATTTACATTCTTTGCTTGATCCAAAAAAGTTTTGCACAATGTGCCAAGAACACACCTTTAAAAGTATATACATCAGCAAAAAACGCTCCTGCATATGCTTTTTACTGAGCTTGATCCCTTTTCTACTGTTTCTGGCATCTGTCAGATGACAAAGAATACATTCTAGGTGCCAGAATGCTGCAGTTAGTTCAGGAAGAATGGCACTGCCAGGGTTGGATCACTGAGTAAGTAATTATTTTAATAGGTTTGCTTTACTCATATTTCAAAGACGTGCAACAGGTTGATCCTTCTTACACGTCACAGTTCCACTTCAAAAAGCCAATACTTGCTTGATGTCTGTGTTGCCTTTGGAGAGACTTTTGCTTTATTTTATGTGTGGTCACAAGCGCAGAAAATGAATAGAACCTCTTCAGCAAGGACAGAGAAAAGTAAAATCACTTTCTGTCTATAGACTGAGGAATGGTTATAAATAGGAATGCGGTTTAGATTTGCTCCCACTATGGCCATAAATAGATTGAAATTCGCCCATTTCAACAGGGAGCGGCTGTATATCGGTTCATCTATGGGCAGGGTGGTTGAAAAGAAGCTGATCTCTTGTCAGCGACAACACTGGCCATTGTTATCTGATGGCGGGGAGAAATGTCCCTATTAACACCAAATGTGTTGATGGGGGAATCTAATCATTTTTTTCTTCCTTCAACCTTCTGGTTGAAAGAAAAAAAAAATGCATCATGCATGGCCTGCCTTACCTGTGCGGTTCAAAATTCATGGTCCTGGCAGGTTTATGTGAAAACTACATTTTAATTTTTTTTAAGTGTAACGCACTGCAAGAATTTGGACCTCAGCCAATAGGTTTAAGGAAGTCAATAAGGGGACTTTTAAATAAGCTTGCCACTTCTATATAAAAGGTAAAAAGCTTCAAAACAGCCATACGGGTGTATTTGAATAAAACAATTGCAGAGCAATTCCTGTGAGACTGCATGTGTTCTGTATGATTAGGGTAAAAAATAAATGTTGTTAGTCTATTTTCTCTCCAGGTTGAATGTTTTTCTTCATACAGAATAAAGTGAATAAAAAAAAAAAAAAAAAAAATCACATTATGGCCACTGGATGGAGCTGTAATTTTTATCCACGTCCTACAACTGCCGGAAGTGTCCAAGGATTTCCCTTCTCTGCAGCATGACAACTCCATCCTCATGCCCTTATGTCAACAACAGCTCTTGCACCTACATAAGCCCGTAATTTAAAGGATTTGTGTTTTCTCCAGGTCACCCCTTAAAGTCATATAAAAAGGCATTGGTACATTGTACATGTCTCCCATGTCAGAACCCAAATTCCCATGCCTTTTAAGATGATAGCTTGCTTATTCCTCCCATAAAGGGACAGAATTTACTTATAATATCCTACCCCCTATAGACTTCAATAGGATTCACCGCTAACTATGGGTTCACTGAAATTAAAAGAGGATTCTCTGAATCCCTGGCAAATCAAACCCAGGCAGATTTTTTCATTTCTTGTTACAAACTATGTCTGGTGCCAAGAACAGTAGTGCTCGAGAGCATCAAGCATGAATGCTTTGGGTGGAGTAGCTGTATTTCTCAGAAAGCCCCTCTCAAGGCACTCAGCTAAATGCAGCATGGGGCTGGAATCAACAAGGTAGGGGGGCTTCACTTGCATTGTCTGCTTGTCAGAGGAATACCACAGCTGGAATGCCTGGTGTGTTGGGCTAGTCATTATAGGCGGAGGGAACGCTATTTTTTTTTTTTATTTGTTTCCTGGGTTAGAATTTGTTTGTTTTGACAAGTACCTGTAAAAGGTCCAAACGTTCCAAGTTTCCTTGGTACACATTCTCTCTATTAAAACAAGTGAATGTGGGCATGAAATTCCAAAGAATATGATCAAATGTCAGAAGGGTAAAATGTTTTACAGCTGTTGTAAATCTCAGGACTTTTTTGTTTTACCCTGCAAGGTAAAGGCATAATTATTATTATTATTATACAGCATTTTTATAGCGCCAACAGTTTACGCAGGGCTTTACAACTTGAGCATAGACAGTACAAATACAAGACACTTTAAGTAGGAATCAGAGGGCCCTGCTCCGTAGAGCTTAAAATCTAATAGGGATGGTCAAGAGATACAAGAGGTAATAACTGTGGGGGATGTGCTGATGTAGAAAATAAATGTACAGTTGTTAGGTGGGGGCCAGATAGGCTTCTCTGAAGAGATGAGTTTTCAGGGATTGTCTGAAAGTGGACAAAGTAGGAGAAAGTCTGACAGATTGGGGTAGAGGATTCCAGAGGATGGGAGAGGCTCTGGAGAAGTCCTGAAAGCGAGCATATGATGAGGTGACAAGGGAGTTTAAGCAGGAGGTCTTGGGAGAAGCGAAGAGAACGATTAGGTTGGTATTTTGTGACTAGGTTAGTGATGTAGCTGGGGGCCAGGTTGTGGATTGCTTTGTAAGTTATAGGTAGTATCTTGAATTTAATTTGTTGGCTGACTGGCAGTGGAGGGATTGGCAGAGGGGTATAGCAGACGCTGAGCAGTTTTGTGAGGTGGATGAGCCTGGCAGCAGCATTCATGATGGACTGAAGTGGGGATAGCCTATTTAGAGCTAAGCCAATGAGGAGGGAGTTGCAGTAGTCGAGGCGAGAGATATACAGGGAGTGGATTAGAAGCTTTGTGGTGACATTGGTTAGGAAGGGGCGTATCTTAGAAATGTTGCGGAGGTTGAGGCAGCAAATTATGGATAGCGATAGGATGTGGGGCCAAAAGGTTAGTTCGGAGTCCAGGATTACACCTAGGACCTTGGCGTGAGGGGACAAGTTGATAGTTGAGCCGTTGATATCAACAGAGAAATCAGGGGAAGTGGCACCTGGGGGGAGGAAATATCATGAGCTTGGTTTGGTTCAGTTTGAGGAAGTGATGTGACATCCAGGCTGATATGTCTGCTAGTAAGTTGGTGATGCGCGAGGAGAGAGCTGCGGGGGTGGAGAGATAGATTTGGGTGTCATCAGTATAGAGATGATATTGAAAGCCACGGGAGGCAATCAACTGACTCTACTGAAGTAGAGTTGTAAGTGACACTGAAGGAGCGGTGGGATAGGTAGAATGAAAACCAGTGAAGAGTACTCAGAAGCCACCGGTGACGCCACGGGGCTCTGAAGAAATGGCACGGTTCGCCGTTTCTTCAGAGCGCATGTGCCGGTGATGTCACTGGCTGCATGTACAGTAAATATCTCCTAAATGGTGCATGTTTAGGAGATTTTTACACTACCTATAGAAATATGAGAACCCCCCCTAAGGAAGACCGTAAACACTTAGGTCGAAATGCATTGGGGCTTTTTCCACACATCGGACAGTACAACCAAAATTCAATTATTGCAAGCTGAGAATTTTTTGTACTCTTTTTGGTATTGTCAACCATTTTCCCCTTCTCTCAATCCTATAGTCTCCAACAGTGTATACCAGAGCTCATGTTTTAACATTTGTATAGTATTGTCCTATTGTTTTTTGCTAATAAAAATATCTATTTTTTACAATCTCTTTTGTGACTCTCAATCGCTGCTTTAAAACCCCACGAGGAATTTTTCCTTGTTTTCAATATTTGCTATCCGGGGTGCGCAGCCTCTCAGACTCTATATATGTGTCATACCATTCTATAGTTTTTACACTACCTATAGGTAAGCCTTATTATAGGCTTACCTATAGTTAAACGTCATGCATGGAAGTTAACTTCCACTTTAATGCACGCTAGCATTTTTCATAAGCTCATAAACAGCTAAAAAAAAAAAAAAGCTCAAAAACAATTTGTTTTCTGCTCCTAGAAGCTGAAGCTCAAAAAATGCTAACAGCCTAAAGTTGTGTGCATGAACACTATTTAGCTTCTAGGAGCAGAAAAACGCTAGTGTGCATGGAGCCTAAAGGTGTAACAAATTGCCATTGTGCAAATATACCTAAAAAAAATATTGAAGTTTTCTAAGTGTGCATGGTAGACATAATGTTTTATTGTAGTGTATTTACACTACAATAAAACATTATGCATCCATAAGATGTTTTAAGGACATAGGGCACCCCCCTTTATTAAGGGGACAGCAACCCTGATAAGGGGGGACCCTAGGTCCTTAAAAAATTGGATGAATACAAACTGCTTTTTGTAAAAGTTCCCACAACACAAGCGCTGAATGTTTGATTTTCCCTATTTTATTATAAAAGATTTGCAAGAGAATTTTCTAGCGAATCTTTTGTAAATAGGCCCATAGTCTCTTGTTTTCAACAAGTGAGATTTGACCCACAAATGTACACCAAAGCACTGTACTTGTGCCATACTGCCAGGACCTTGCATAGGTGATCAGCAATTCTGATTGCCCCAAAGCACATATACTCTTTATGTATAATTTAGACATTGAAGCACAATTATTGTTCACCAACAAGCTTTTTTACATTAATATGGTCCCATTCACATACTGTAACTATGTATCTAAAATAGACTGTAAAATTCCCCGAGTGGTGGATTCAGTAAATTACATCAGTTCACTGGCTCTGATCTTCCTCCCCACGTACAAAATAATCAGTTAACCCACTTTAGACAGGTTAGGCATAAGTCACTAGGATGGATTATTTATTTTGACTCAACTCATTTCATTCTACAATTTTCTCCTAAAAATGTCCAAAAATGCCACAAGTGTAATCATTTTTACTATTATACTAGTATATTTTCATATACATCTTTATTTTATCACCAACTCAAATGGCTCCTTTGATACTTGTTTCAAGAGCACTGTCATTTCTGTCCACTGCTTCGTTCCTCTGCTATCAGCATGAATCACTTCTGACAAGTTTTCCTAACACCATGAGCAAAAGGTGACAAGGGAGGGACCTGCAGCAGATTCACAGCCTCAGCTCTGTTCTTGTTAGCTGTGTGGTGGCCCTTATCTCCAATCTCAGAGCTCTCTAGAGTGTAATTTTAGCTCTTTGCCCCTTTTTTCTGAATGCTCAAACAAGCTTTATAAATTCAGCACTTTGAACACATGTAGAGAAGAGAAGACTGCAGAATTACAGGTATAACTTAAGTAGGAGGATTTGTTTCATCTTCGTGTATCACCTGAGGCCAGTCACTTCACTGGGTCCTGTATATGGAAGGGTTTACAAACACTTTAAACCCTTTGTGCCTGGCAGTTAGGTCCATATATATTTGGACACAGGCACAATTTAATTTTTTTTCCAGGTGTTTACCAAAACATTTTCAGTATGGGCTGAAAGTGCGCACTTTCAGGTTTAATTTGAGGGTATGTACATCCAAATCGGAGGAAGGGTTAAGAAATGACAGCTCCTAAGAATAGCCATACCACTTTTTCAAGGGCCCAAAAGTAATTTCACAATTGAATCAAAAGCTTTTTCATGACAAGGTGTGGTCTACTCCATTATTTATTCATCAATTAAGCAGGTTAAAGGTCTGCAGTTGATTCTAAGTGTGGTATTTGCATTTGGAATCTATTGCTGTGAACCTACATCATGCATTCACAGGAGCTGTCCATGCAAGTGAAACAGGCCATTGTAAGGCTTCAAAAATGAAACAAATCCATCATAGAGATAGCAGCAGCATTGGGAGTGGGCAAATCAACAGTTTGGTACATTCTCAGGAAAGAAGAATGCATTGGTGAGCTCAGCAACATAAAAATGCCTGGACGTCCACAGAAGACATCAGTTGTGGATGATCGCAGGATCCTCTATATGGTAAAGAAAAACCCATTTGCAACAGTTAGACAAGTGAAGGACACTCCAGGAGGTGGGCGTATCATTGTCAAAGTCTACAATCAAGAGAAGACTAAACGAGAGCAAATACAGGGGGTTCACCACAAGGTGCAAACCATTCATAAACCTGAAGAATAGAAAAGTCAGACTAGAATTTGCCAAAAACATCTAACAAAGCCATACCAGTTCTGGAAAAGCATTCTTTGGACGGATGAAACTAAAATTAATCTGTACCAGAATAACGGAGTGTGGAGAAGGCTTGGAACAGCTCATGATCCAAAGCACACAACTTCATCTGTAAAACATGGTGGAGGCAGTGTGATGGGCATACATAACTTCCAGTGGCACTGGGTCATTGATGTTTATTGATGATATGACAGGTGACAGAAGCAGCCGGGTGAATTCTGCAGTGTTTAGAGATATACTGTCAGCCTAGACTCAGCCAAAGGCAGCAAAGTTGATTGGATGGCGCTTCACAGTACAAATGGACAATAATTTAAGCACACTGCAAAAGCAACCTAGGAGCTTCTGAAGGAAAAAAGAAGTGGAATATTCTGCAATGGCTGAGTCAATCACCTGACCCCAACCCAATTGAGCGTGCATTTCTTTTGCTGAAGGCAAAACTAAAGGTAGAAAGACCCACAAACAAAGAAAACCAGAAGACAGCTGCAGTTAGAGCCTGGCAAAGCACCAGAAAGGAGGAAACCCAGTCTGTGGTAATGTCCATGGGTTCCAGACTTCTGTCAGTCATTGCCAGTAAAGGATTTTCAACAAATAATTAAAAATGAACATTTTATTTATGATTATATTCATTTGTCCAATTACATTGGAGCCCTGAAAATGGGGGGACTGTGTATAAAAATAGTTGCAGTTCCTAAAATTTGTACTTGATATTTATGTTCAACCCCTTGAATTAAAGCTGAAAGTCTGCGCTTCAAATTCATTTGGATTGTTTCATTTTAATTTTATTCTCTGCAAATGTATGAAAATTGTGCCTGTGTCCAAATATATATGAACCTAACTGTATATGGACCTAACTATATGTGTTGAGTAGTTGTAAAGGTGTAAATCCCACTTGCCCACCACACAAATTTGATATTGAACACAGTCTATGTCCTTCATATAAACATTGCTGAGCCTAGACACACAATCTGGAGGTTCAGGGCTCAGGGGGAATCTCAATTAATCAGCAGTCTTTGGCCCCTCCCCCATATGTACTGGTAGAGTTTGTCATTGCTTCCCACTACCTGTGATGTGTGTGTTAAGACATCCATTGTTTTTTATCTTTGTATTCTGCCCCAACACATACACTTCACTTAATTATTTTGATGCCAACAGTGAGATTGCCCCTTCTGTACACGGAGCTTTCTTGACAGTTTTAACACCAGCAGGGCATTCACCAATCAATGATGAGTCCACAGTGTATGTGCAAGACCCACAATTATCAGCTTCAAAAGCATGTGCAATAACCCCCAGTTGTCATACAATTCACACTCCTCTCCTACTCATACTTTGCGCTGTCATACTCTCTGCTCTTCTCTACTGCACATACTGGGTGCCGTCATACCATTCACACTCCTCTCCTACTCGTACTATGTGCTGTCATATTCTCTGCTCTTCTCTAATGCACATACTGAATGTCATCATACCATAAACACTCCTCTCCTAAAAAACACTGTCTGCTGTCACACCATCCACACTCCTGACCTGCATTTACTGCCTACTGTCAAACCAGCCATCAACACTGCTCTCCAACACATATGGCCTGCTATTTTAGCAGCCATCCACACTCCTCTCCTGCACATAATGCCTGCTGTCATAGCATATCAGCCATCCAGACTCCTCTCCTGCTTATACTGCTTGCTGATATACCAGCTACCCACACGCTTCTTCTGCACATATTACCTGTATCTCTTTAACATGGTTTATCATACCCCCAACCTTTTCAATTTTGGGACAGGCACCCTTTTACTAGTACAGAAAAAATAATGCTGTGTATTTATTTACTGTGCTTTGATGACATCTGGCAATAAATTCCACAACTGAAAATTACAATCTTTGAATTTTTTTTAATTTTCCTTTTTCTGTTGAAAGTGGATTTACAAAGCTTAGTGTGTAATTAAACATATACTTGTATGTTATAATGCAGCTTTTATTATGTTGCTTGCCTGTCACTCTCAGATCTATGACATTGGCAAGCTGTGGCATTCTGCAGCATTTTTGAAGATAGCTGGAACACAGACAGGCAGAGAACATGCGTGGAACAACTTTCATTAACAAAAGCGGCAGGGGTTCCCATCCAGAGGCTCCTGTCCTATGGATAATTCATTTCCTGTTGTACATACAACTCCTGACACATTGTCACCGAGGGATAACAAGACAAACTGCAGCAATTAGCACCCCCCTTTTTACAAGATTTGGCAGCTGCACTTGGGGAAGTTGCCTTTATACTATAAAAAATAACAAGGTCAAGACTATTTGTATTAGTTAAATGGACAGTGAAAAAATGAATGTGAAACAGAATAAGCATAACAATTAAAAATGAATGATCCAATAGTAGTAATAACTTTATCTACAAACAAAACCTGATATTAAAAATGTTTTCTGCAGGAAAAATAAAATCAGAAATGGTATACAGTTTACATGGATTTAAAGGATAAGTTCACCTTTAAAATAAATAAATAAATACACGTTTATTTTGCAGGTAAAAAAATGTGCATTTACTTTTTTTTCACTTTTAGGAGCTTGAAAGCATTGCACCAGCGATAAGCACCAGCAGATCACTGGTGCTATGCAGGTCTCCTGCAGATAGTCAGTTTAAGCTGTCTGCCTGTACATTGTATAGGCAGGCAGTTTCACACTGACAGAAAGAGTCAATGAACTACCAAAGCGCTTAACAGTGCCATCTTAGTTCAGTGAGAACTACAAGCCAACAGGATGTCAGTACTTGTAGTTAATTCATTCACAGAACTCCCACATGGCCACTCTCTTTTCAAAAAGTGACAGCTGGTATGGGGAGCTTCTTCCTGTACTGCTGTCACAGGGGGGCAGCAGATGCTGAGTGGCTGCAGGATCAGGAACATGTTACATATTCCACCCTAAAAACGAGTGTAACATGTTCCCGAAGGTGAACTTATCCTTTAATACATTTGAGATAAAAGTATACAAGGACAGCTTTTAGGAAGGTGGACCTAAAGGAACCAAAAACATATCCATTAAACCACTGCAAAGCACAGAGGAGCCTCATTAAAATAGATTTTTTTTTAAGTCATTGTGTCAGGATCCAGATCTTAACCTGGGATCTCTGTGGTGTCTGGGTGTAGTTCTTCTCACTGTGCCATCAGAGATGCTGGATAGCTCCCTGCCTGATCCCTTGGACAACCTTGCCTTGTATTGAGTTTCTGGTGAACCTTGAACTCTTTGTTCCTCCCATGAACTTCCTGATCTAAGCCAAGTCTCTCTGTACTTCCTGTTTGCCAGATTATTGTTTTATCTCCAACCAATATCTTGCTCCCTATATCCCAGAGTTTTAAGAGAACTTCAGTGTATAGTTGTTGGCCCATTAACAGATCTTTATAGTCAATCTCTTCTAACAGGAGGAGTTCCACAGGACTGGAAGGCAGCTAATATTGTACCTAGCCACAAGAAGGACAGAAGATAGAAGCTGGCAATTACAGGCCAGTGAGTTTAACATTGGTTGTAGTCAATTTAATGGAATCACTCCTGAAAAAGAAGGGTCATTGACCACCTAAAAATACACAACTTGCTGGACCCAAAGCAGCATGGCTTTACTGAGGGCAGATCATGTCAGGATAATCTGATTACATTTTTTGACTATATTACCAATGTTTTGGACCAGGGTGGTGTTGTAGACATGACATATCTTGATTTCAGCAAGGCATTTGATACAGTTCCACATAATGATCTAATACAAACGTTGTATAAGCTACAACTTAACCTTTGGGTGGTTCAGTGGATATGCAGTAGGCTAAAGCATAGATATCAGAATGTGGTTGTAAATGGGGTTCACTCAGAACAGAGACCAGTCACTAGTGGTGTACCACAAGGCTCTGTACTAGGTCCTGTTCTATTTAATCTCTATGTAAGTGATATGACTAAAGGTCTGTTGGGCAAGGTATGTCTTTTTGCTGATGATACAAAAGGTATGCAATAGGGCTGATATCCCTGGAAGTGCCTGGAACCTGGGACATGATTTGGCATTGATGGAAGATTGGTGAAAGCAGTGGATGTTTCAATGTTTCTATATGTAAAATAAGGCACCTAGGGAAAAAGAATCCCCTGAGAGAGTACAACATCGGGGGAACAGTGTTGGCCAGCACTACAGAGGAAAAATATTTGGGGGGGTACTTATTTCCAATGATTGCAAAACGAGTACACAGTGTGACCAGGCAGTGGGGAAAGTAAATGGAATTCTAGGATGCATCACTAGATGGGTCACTAGCAGGAGGAAGGAGGTTCCAATTCCTCTATATAGATCTATAAAGAGACCTAATTTAGAATACTGTGTCCAGTTCTGGAGACCTCACTTACAAAAAGATATTAATAAGATAGAACGAGTCCAGAGAGATGGGTAACAAAAATGGTCTGGGGGATAAAATACATCAGGAGTGACTTCAGGAACTTAAAAGAGGAACTGCAGTCTGCTCACATAATTTGTAATAAAAACATCTTTGCCATTCTGAAGCTTCCCTCCAACCACTTTGCATATTATTTTATATACACAGTAATATTTTGGATTACGAGCATAATTAGTTCCAGAAGAATGCTTGTAATTCAAAGCACTCGTATATCAAAGTGAGTTTCCCCTTAGGAAATAATGGAAACTCAGATAATCCGTTCCACAGCCACTGCTTGTCTATGCAGTACCGCATGTGGCCAGAGGTGCGGGGGCGCCGGAAACACTGAGACGCTCAGAAACACTTGGGAAACCAAGTGTTTTTGCAAGCGTTTGAGTGTCTCTAAACGGCTCAGAGTGTCGCCGAGCGTCACCGGTGCCCCTGCACCTCTGGCCAAATGTGATACTGCACACCCCAGCGGCTTGAATCCTGCTCATCTTGGGAGACAACGCTCACAAAGCGAGTCAGAATTAAAAAAAAAAATCTCGTATTGCAAAACGCTCGTAAACCGCGTTACTCACAATCTGAGGTTCCACTGCGATTCTGTACTAGCCAAATATGCTGCAGAAATCTCTCTCCACTGAGTCTGGCTGCAACCATTTTAACTGTGCGCTGCTGCCTGTTCACTTCCTGAATTTTACACAGAAACACAGAGGCACACCTCCAGCTCTGCAGCTCTCATTAGCTCCCTTATAACTCATCCCCCTCCCTTCCTGGCAAACTTTCACAAGAGATAGAGAGAGAGCTGTGCATGTCGTTATAAGCCTAGGCTTTTTACCAGACAAGAAAAAGGAAGTGTGTACAGTACCTGACCGCAAGATTGTGTTTCTCTTTACAGGGTACTGTGCATGTCACGCTGGATCGCTCATCGGGAAAGGAAAACTTGTTTTCCTTTCCCGATGAGTGACAGGTAGTGCTGACAGCTGTCTGGTATGAATCATGAGGGGGAACGCCGCGCCAAATTTTAAATAAAAAAACAGCGTGGGTTCCCCCCCAGGGGCATACCAGGCCCTTAGGTCTGGTATGGATTTTAAGGGGAACCCCCTACGGTGAAAAATCGGCGTGGGGGTCCCCCCAAAATCCATGCCAGACCATCATCTGAGCACCCAGCCGGTCAGGAAAGGTGGTGTGACAAGCAAGCGCCCCCCCTCCTGAGCCGTACCAGGCCGCATGCCCTCAACATGAGGGGGTGGGCACTTTGGAGGAGGGGGGGCTCCCTGCGGGCCCCTCCCACCCCCAAAGCACCTTGACCCCATGTTGATGAGGATAAGGGCCTCTTCCCGACAACCCTGGCCGTTGGATGTCGGGGACCGCGGGTGGAGGGCTTATCAGAATCCGGGAGCCCCCTTTATTAAGGGGGCCCCCAGATCCCGGCCCCCCACCCTATGTGAATGAGTATGGGGTACATCGTACCCCTACCCATTCACCTAGGGAAAAAAGTGTCAATAAATAAAACACACTACACAGGTTTTTAAAGTAATTTATTAAGCAGCTCCTGGGGTCTTCTTCCAACTTCAGGGGTCTTCTTCCGACTTCTCTGCTCTCTCCGGCCTCTTCTCCCGATGTTTGGCCTCTTCTCCCGGTGTCTGGTTTTTCTGCCGGGCTCCTCTGCTATCTTCTGCCTCTCTTTTGCTAGCAGTGGCCCAGTCTTCTGCGCCGTCTTGTCCCCTCTTCTCTTCTTCCAATGTTGACATGACGCTCTCTCCCGCTGTAATGCTGTGCAACCATTTATATAGGTGGTGACCCCGCCCCCTTGTGACGTCACAGTCCCAGCATGCACAGAGACTGTGGCGTCATAAGGGGGCGGGGTCACCGGGTGACATCGCCCGGTGACCATGCCCCATGCCTATATAAATGGTTGCGCAGCTCGCACACAGCATTCCAGCGGGAGAGAGCGTCGTGTCAACAACCCCCTCATGATTCATACCAGACAGCTGTCAGCACTGCCTGTCGCTCATTGCGAAAGGAAAACAAAAGTTCCTTTCGCGATGAGCGAGCCAGCTCGGCGCTGGCTCCCGCAACAGGGCTCACAGGTGTCAAATCTCGAGGTGACACAATATCGCGGTCACCTACTGTATTTACTGGCAGAAAAAAAAATGTTTTACTATCCAAAGTTAAAACAACAAGGGCAGAAGATTTAATAGATTGTAAGTTGAAAAAAATGACTGAAGGTCCGCTTTAATATGTACGTCTGGAGGAAAGAAGGGAAAAGGGAATCATGAAACCGTTAAATACATCAAGGAGGTGAATAAGGTTCAGAAGGGCAGTATTTTCAATATCCAAACCAGAAACCAGACTCAAAAACACAGGGACATGACCTCAAACTAACTGGAAGAAAGTTCAAAACTAATCTTGGAAAGTATTATTTTACTGAAAGGGTAGTTGATGCTTGGAATAAACTTCCAGCAGAAGTAATGAGACAGTCAGCAGTAAATGGCTTCAAACATGCTTGGAACAAACAAAAAACTGTACAAAAAAGTCAATGAAAAAAAAAAAAAACTCGCCTTTATGGACCACTTTTTCTGACATTGCTTTTCTGTGTTTCTATCTCCACCATCAGAAGCTCTGGTAAAGATCGGGGAGTGCTTGCGTCACCCGCTAGGGATTCTGCTTATATTTTTTCAGCTGATCGCTCGTGAACCTCTTAACTGTTACAGCCACTGGTCCTCGAGTCTGATCCCAGACTGTGACAGAGTAATCTGGCCTTGTTCTGTCATGGTCTGCGCACGCTCCACTGAAACCAATGCACCAGCTCTGGACCAAATTTAAAGGATGCAAACCCTGTTCTCACCATGGCAGATGTCTTCTGCTCTGGACAGATTACAGGGAAGAAGACCTCATCTTGACTTCACCCTCCACAGTGTGCATACCCTCCAATAGGGTCTCCAAAGACAGTGCTCCATCAGCAGACTACAGCTCCAGGCCCTTATAGAACCCTGCGGCCAACTCATCACGATGCACCATGTGCCAAGGAATCCTGTGCCCAAACAAACATTACAAGCTGGCCAAGCATCTTCATCCATGAGGGTTCTGGTATCCCTCAAGGAGTCAGCCGATCTGGATGCTAAAGAAGTTGCAGTAGCTATGGTGCAGCCAGGAACTTTGACAGGGGAATTATCTTTAGAGAGAAAAAAAAACTTCATAGGAAAGAGGTAAGAATCTAGCTAAGAAAAGGAGGGGATGCTCCTGCAGCTTTATTTTTTGCCAGTGTCCAATCACTTCAATTTTATTTTTAAAGAAGAAAATATTTTTTATGTGAATACATATTTTTTATAAGTGGAATCTGCAAACTGAAAACGGCACAAACGTTTGATAATGTTCAGGTCGCGTAGGGGTCAAGAGCATGTCCACCTTGTAATAGCTCCTGTGATGAACATTTCTGCTGCTTGACATCTGATTGCCGTAGATCTGTGTCCTTCTGTTTGCAAAAGATTTCCCTATTAAATAGGACAACAAATTGTTCCAGCAAAATTTCTGCATAGCTAGAACAGACAGTTATCCGGAGATGGGCAAACCAATTCCACAAGTCAAGAGTGCACGGTGGATGCTGTCATTTTGCTTGAGGTTGATGCTCATGAATGATGAGTCATTATTGCCACTGTGAATTATGCCATGCACTGCATCGTTTGTGACATTGGTAATATATGGGTAAAGTGACAATGTAGGTGAGGTATAGAACCAGGTTTTATGACTATCTTATCACTATCCTGTGCGATCACATAGAACTAAAAATGTAGAGGTAGAAAAAAGGTAGTGGTAGAGAAAAGACTGGCCACACAACTATCACTTTGTTACAGTGGGCCAGCTGTAAATGTCACAAAGGGGGTTGTCTTGTATAGTTGGGATCATGGACCCTCTGTGTAGCCTGCACACTGGATGGCGGTGTGCTCAGACAGTGTACTCTTGCAGGCTAAAGTGACATGGTACAAGTAAGCACAAAGACAAGTATCTTGGAAAGCTTGAAATACAGAACTCGCAGAATGTCAAGGGTACAGCGCAGCACTGGGGTGCTGATCTTATGGGCAGGCAGGACACGGAATACTAGTAAGAAACACATACTGCGCGGGGTGCAGAGCTCACATGGAGACAGGGGCATCTTTGCAGCAGGAGAATGCAGAGCTTACAGGAACATAACGGTAACAATACATTACCTTTCCACATGAAGACGGAGAGATGGACAGGGGTCCCAGGGAATGCAGATACACAGGAAACAGATGATGCACACGAGGAGTCTACGGCATGAAGGATAACTATTGGTACGGTTTGGGGAAAACACAGTGTGTCCACATGTACAGCAAAAGTGAGGGCCCTATGCAAAATCTAAGGAAGTGCCTCAACTTTTCCAGAGCTCTTGAAGGTGGAGGTAGGTTGCACTGTAGATGACTCCCAGGTTGCAGTTCTACGACTCACCCAAGCAGAAAGCTACTGGGAATTAAGGCCTGGCTCACATCTATGCAGGTTGCAGTTGATGCATTTTCCTGGTGCATTTTACGTTTTTCACATGTGTTTTGACGCTTTTAATGCATTTCTGGTGTGTTTCCATTGAACTCTATGGAACCAAAAACGCAACCTGCTGCAGGACAAAAAAAAAGTCCTTGACCCTTTCCAAAAAATGCACCGGTGGAAAAGAGATGTGAACATGACCCATGGGAAACCATGTTAAAAGGACTGTAACCATGTTAAATGGACTGTAGTGCGTTGCTGCAAAACTGAAAACGCACTGAAAAACGCATAGGTGTGAACCAGGCCTTAAGGACCATAAGCAGATAAGTTTCATTTGCAGCTCGCTGAGGTGCAGGGATCACATGATATTAGGGAGTACAGCCCAAGCTGGCAGGTGTGCATGGAAAACACACAGAGGAATATCTCAGGAAGCCAGCGACATAAGGAAGCACTGAGGGTATACTAGGAATCTTCTCTACTAGGAATCACAGAGTCCAGAGAACAATAGTGAACTTCTTAGAAATCACTGGCACTGGGAACATTAACAATAGCATCGTGCCACCGCGTCTGTGGCGACAGGGACCTCTGGTTGTACACATACACCTAAAACCCTCTCCACTTTAATCTAGCGCTGCGTTTCTGCCGGCAGCCGCATAGCCTGAAGCAGTTCTGAAAGGATTTTCCCCATCCACTGATCATCCTTGAACCTGGATATTGCTCTCCACAGTATGCTCCATTTCAGCCCCTGAACACTGCCTGGTCTTAGGATGTGAACTCTGCTGCCCACCGTAGGCTGTGAGGTTGAACCAAACAACTCAGATGCGAGTGCAGTGCCGTTCAGTGAGCGAGGAGACCGTGTACGGACGGGAGTCTGAAGCAGGAGAGAGAACCAACTATCCTGGGATCCTTTGTGGGTGAGCTTTAAATATATCCCATCACTTGGGGAATATATTGTAATCAGTGACTTTTAAACCACGCTGGGGACATACGAAAGTTCAGACCAATAACTGCTGATTTCGGCACCGCACTGCAAACAATCCCAGCCGGGAACTGTATGTGTAAGTGGACTATCAATCCATTCCCCTAAACATAACCCATGCAGGCAAATGCTTCTATTATATACCCAATTGATGCCGCAACAATGTTCGTTTTAGTTAGAGCCTCTTTGGACTACTGAAAACACATTGGACCCGGGTCTTAGAGATTTTTGTCTGTATGTGTATGGCTGATGTTAGTGTGAGAGGTGTTCAATAGGTATGGTGGCCACCCAAGTCCCCTAAGACGTCAGTCTTATTTTAACTATATGTTATTAGTAGCTGCAATTTGATGTGGAAGAGTTATCTGTAACACATTTGTCTTTTCTAAATTGTTCGATTTTTGATAACTAAATAAAGATTTACTATCAATTATGTTAGTGGGTCCTCGTTGAAGAACTGCTTTACAGAGTACTCTCTGGTTTCCTTTTTGTAACTGGGAACATTATCTGTTACCCTGACATAGCTTGGGGGGCTGACACCAAGCGGAGCTGGTCTGGTTGGGCTGGGTGTGGTAGCTAATTTAATCAATAGGTGGTTGTGTCTTGAACACAAGTCTTGTGGAATAACAGGTAGCAGCAAAACTTTGCAAGCTAACTCTTTGGAACTACACGTACCAGCATGCCTGCAGGTCTTTGGGAAAACAGAAGACAGATCTGCAGCTACTGTGACAGATAAGTATGTGAACCGAGAATCCTTGCTTTTTGATGCAAACGTTGCTAAATCACAGACTCTTTCAATCTTTCTGGTTAGCTCACCTCTACAGCGCTTAAAAGCTCTCTCTGAAGAACCTCACTATACTAAACTCACAACTATTGAGAGGAGTTGTCCTTTAAGAAAAAAAAAAATGATTGTTCTCATATTTAATTAAAGCATACAGTACAACTGAAGTTTAAAAAAAAAAAATCACTATCCTTCAGACCTTCATAATATGCACTATTCCAACTTTCCAAACTTTTAAAGAAGCTTCTATAAGTACATTGATTGATTGTGTCAGAAGATTGTTTTGTTTCTATCAGATAGTTGCTTGTCTATTGCAAACATTAATATTATTATAAGTAGGGATTATAAGTATATTCACTGGGATTTTATGGTTGAATATATTTTTATTTGAAATCGTACAAGTAAAATGAGCACAGCAACTACAAGCTGTAAAAATTAATGTGGAACTTTAGTTAGAAAATTAGGTCCTGCTAGATCACTTCAGGCTGGCCCCTTTTGCATATATAGCTATGTAAAACATTAGAAATAAGTGCCTATACTATTTAAAATCCAGTAATATACGTTCTCACCCTGCTCTGACAGCCTTAATGCGGAATTAAACCCTCCTATCTTTTACAGCCAAGGAAGCTGCTTCTGTTTGATCTGCAACTGCCATGGTGCTGCACATGTGATCAGTTATGAATCTAGTCATTTGATGGTTTGACAGTTTGGACACAATCAAATGTGACAGTTTGCACTTTCAACATTCAAGGAATGTAACAGTTTCTTGAAACCAGTAAATCCGCTTTATGATTTACTGCTGGGGTTTGGGCTTCAGCAAAATGGCAGCCTCCAGCAAGAAGAAACAGGAGCAATGCTGGAGGCACACACTAATTTTGTATAATTATTAATGTAGAATGTATGTTCCTTGTTAAAGAACATTAATTTTTATCAAGTTATGGGTAAAGTTCCGCTTTAACATAAAAAGAAAAACTGCCAGGAACAGAGTCACTCCGAGGACCCAAGTATTAGGTTCCAATACGATTCACTGGGATTTTAATGCCTGTCTGGTTCTAACTTCTACGATTTGCTATTTGAAAGATTTGCTGTGCAGCACATGCCTAGCTGTGACATTTGAACTTTGAAAAAAAATATATTCAGCATGTTATTTCAGGATGTAGTTCCTTTAAATTATTTTTGATTCACGGCACCAAACTGGTTAAACTGATCAGTTATATAACAAGTACATTACTACAAAGAAACTCAGGGAAAAATGCACACATCGGTATTATTAGTATGGTTTTCAGATTGGTCACGATATTCAACATGAATGAATGTCCTAAAGACCCGATTTAGTACCTAAGTGGTTAAAACTGTTGTGCTATCACATGCCCTGCAAATGGCCATAAGTTTTGCTTTTGAACATCGATTCATGGAAAAGCCATTGTTGCAGAATTTGCTGTACACACATAATCAGGACCAGGCTTTGAGAACACTGTTAACTCGTATACCGAATGTCAGCAAAGCTTTGCTCATTTGCACTGTCAGCATAAAGCAGCGGACTAACAAATTCAAAAAAAGCTAGTTTCCTGTATGCTTAATAGCAAGAATAGGTTTTGCCAGTTACTTTAGCCTGTGCAGACTTTTGGGGAACTTGGTTTCAAACTTTCACACCGTTTCTAATTGTCTATTACTAACTGCCTACAGAAACACAGATAACTTTTTTCAAATTAACCATTCCTTAGCCCCTTTATTGCCAGGGATATTTTAGATAATTTTGCAACTTGAATGATTTTAAATACTTTTACAGATTTTTTTATGTTTGCCGTGCACTGCTAGGTGTGCTCAGGTACTGTTTAGAAGTCTATCTTCCCCTTGATACTAAGGGGCATAGAGAGATGAAATTCTATAAAAAAAGCATTGTCTTCCAAACAGGAAAAAAGTTCAATTTGTTGTTCACAGCAACGCGGATGGAGGAATCTCCCCTGCTGGCTATTGTATTCAGACAGCTGTCACCTTCAGTTGTAAGGAAACCTCAACAGTGGCGGCTGCGACCGATTCCCTGAGGTCACTGTCTGGTTAAAAAATTTCTGTTAGGCTCCTTCAAACTTTAGATCAAAGTTTGTCAAGTCAGGTGTTGCCTTTGAAATTTACCAGTACAATTTTTACTGATTTTCTGATTAAGCATGTGTGCATAAATGTACAAGAGACATCAGTAAACCCTTAGCATTTCACATTTGTGGAAAAGGGATACAAGGTAATTTTTTGGACAATGCATGCAGTTTACCATTCTTTATATCTGGCTTTACCTACAGTCATATGTTTTTGTATCATCCCTCAGCACTATAGCACTTTAAAGGCGATTTTTATTTATTTGAAATGTGAGTTGTATGTATGTGGAGTTCTGTTTGAAAATAAACCTTTTTAAATGTTATCACACTATTGCATGCCTCTGTCATTTTCCGCATGTGATGTATATGAGGAGAGTCTTTGAACATACCAGGAGAAAATAGTGGCTTTTGAGCTGGGCTATCATTGGGAGGAGCAAGGTGCCTGTGTTCCATATACCTACATAAGATAAAGGCAATAAAGGAGGATCTCTGTAGGCTATTGTTATCAATTACAGGCTTATATTTTAAGCCCCTAAGGTGAGGGTTCACCTGGTGGGGGCTGAAGACACAATTATCACACGATTGATGTTATTATGGACGTGTGCCGTTTAGTTTAATACCTCATCAAGGACCAGTGGCGGCCGTGCATCGTGGGCACACGGGCGCCGCCCCCCCATCCATGCACCTGGCCCCTTTCAGGACGCTGGACACATGGATTCCTATGGAGGAGGTGGTACTTTTTGAAGCGCCTGATTAAAGCCAGAGACTCTAATAGGCTTCAAAATAGGGTGGGCTCAGGGCGCAGAGAATGTGCCCTGATCCCACCCAATTGTGTGACGCTAGCGAATTCATTTTTAATATTTCCACACTAACCTTCCTCCCCGCCAATCAGGAGGCAGGGCATCAGACCTGCTTCCTGATTGGCTAAAGCGGCGGGCAATCCTATTGGATGCCTGGCGCTCAGGAAGAGGGGAAGAGGAGACACGCACTGGAGCAGAGGTGGTGCTGCCAGAGCTGCAAACCCCGCAAGTGGGGGGGTAGGCACATTGGCTGCATATGATGGGCACACGTGGCTGCATATGATGGGCACAAGTGGCTGCGTTTGATGGGCACAAGTGGCTGCATATGATGGGGCACAGTGGCTGCATATGATGGGGCACAAGTGGCTGCATGTGATGGGGCACAAGTGGCTGCACGTGATGGGGCACCAGTGGCTGCACATGATGGGGCACAAGTGGCTGCATATGATGGGGCACAGTGGCTGCGTTTGATGGGGCACAAGGGGCTGCATATGATGGGGCACAGTGGCTGCGTTTGATGGGCACAAGTGGCTGCATTTGATGGGCACAATGGCTGCATTTAATGGGCACAATGGCTGCATTTAATGGGCACAGTGAGGCTGCAATCGATGGGGGGGTTCTGTTCAGCTGCCACTGTCAAGGACTGAGTGTGACTCACAGAGCACGAGCACTTAATTTATATATTTCTTTATAGGATGTCACATTTTATATATTTATGCTATATATAGTCTTTTAGTGGATACATATATAGTCTTTTATTTATACATAATGCAAAAGAGGTGCGGCGCTAAAACACAATTATGAGATATTATAATGAAATAAAATGAATTGAAAAATGAAATAACCGTATAAATGAATGATAATAATCATGCAAAATGAGTATAAACACTGACATACACTAATATCCCAGAAATAATAGTGAATAAATATACATATACGTGGATGAGTAAATAAATAAATAAATGAATAAATAAAGTCCAAAACCAAAAAGAAAGTCCGTGATAAAATAGGAAAAAGGAGCCAGAAAGTGCCACAAAAAAGATGAGGATGCAGTGGGGGATTTCTTCTATGGTTCCTCACACCCAAGGTGGAATTTCAGATGTGCTTACCAGATCCCGATGACTGCTATTACAGCAGTCAAAAACGGCACAGGGAAAATTTGGGGCTCCCCACAACCTCAGCATCAGGTACCAGTAAGCGACAGGTGATATCTCAAGATTCAGAAACAAAAAGGACAATCCATAGCGTGATACAGTCTGCACAATCGATTTATTAAAAGGAACTGCACTTACAAAGCATCCGTGAAGTAATCAGCATGAATCGTACAACCAAACAACAGTCAGCGTCTCCGTCTGCTCCTCCGCCTCCTGGGGATTGGATTGGCCAATCCCCAGACGACGTTCACTTGTGACGAAACGCGTAGGGAGGAGCCTACGACGTCACCACGTCCGTTCTTGTGTAGGGCTGTGTACGAACTCAGGAGGCGGAGGCAGCAGACGGAGACGCTGACTGTTGTTTGGTTGTACGATTCATGCTGATTACTTCACGGATGCTTTGTAAGTGCAGTTCCTTTTAATAAATCGATTGTGCAGACTGTATCACGCTATGGATTATCCTTTTTGTTTCTGAATCTTGAGATATCACCTGTCGCTTACTGGTACCTGATGCTGAGGTTGTGGGGAGCCCCAAATTTTCCCTGTGCCGTTTTTGACTGCTGTAATAGCAGTCATCGGGATCTGGTAAGCACATCTGAAATTCCGCCTTGGGTGTGAGGAACCATAGAAGAAATCCCCCACTGCATCCTCATCTTTTTTGTGGCACTTTCTGGCTCCTTTTTCCTATTTTATCACGGACTTTCTTTTTGGTTTTGGACTTTATTTATTCATTTATTTATTTATTTACTCATCCACGTATATGTATATTTATTCACTATTATTTCTGGGATATTAGTGTATGTCAGTGTTTATACTCATTTTGCATGATTATTATCATTCATTTATACGGTTATTTCATTTTTCAATTCATTTTATTTCATTATAATATCTCATAATTATGTTTTAGCGCCACACCTCTTTTGCATTATTATCTTTGATGGGATTTGGAGACTAGATCTCGGTGCAGGCTGCTTTGATTTCACTACATTTTTTATTTTATTTTACTTCTCACTTTGAGCGCAGCTTTTACCTTTTGTTTATACCAGCACTTTTATTGATACATATTTGTATTAGCTTTTGTTTTTTTTTATGCATATTAGCGCTGCACAGTGTGTCATATATATTGTTATTATCACATTTTGGGGACGTGTGGGAAGTGCGGGCAGCTGATTATAGTTATACTTCATTTATGTTATTTAGGGTTTTTTTAGGTTTAGTGTGGCAGCTCACAAGGTTTCGCTTCTCTATGCAGAAGCTACCCCCAAAACTTATCTGAGCCCCATCCCGATCCAGCGATGTGCACAAGAGCCTCAGCTCTCCGGGAACTCTCCCTCCTCATTGGCTTTTGCTATTGTCAATCACAGCCAATGGGGAGAGAGATAGGGCAGGGCCAAGCCGCAGTTCTGTGTGTGAATGGACACGCATAGCAGGGGCTCAGGAGCAAGCCTGCTTGGATGCCCTCATTGCAAGCTGCCTGCTCTGAGGGCACTCGGCAGGAAGGCAGGCGGGGTACCTGAGAAGAGGAGGATCAAGGGTTGCTCTGTGCAAAACCGCTGCACAGAGCAGGTAAGTATAACATGTTTGTTTTTTTTTTATTTCCTTTAAAATCACTTTAACCACTTCAATACCATAGGACGTCATATGACGTCCTTGACTTTGTGAGGGAATATCTGAATGATGCCTGCAGCTACAGGCATCATTCAGATATCATTCTTTTCAGCCGGCGATTCTTTGCACGATCATAGTGGCAATTTTGCCGCTTGATCGTTCTTATAGGCGACGGGAGGGGACGCCGCCATATGGTGCTTCTCCGGGTTCTCCCGTGCCATCAGGGGCCTGGAGAAGGAATCGGACGGTGCCGCATGACGACGATAGAGATTTCCAGTAACCAGATGGTCACCAGTCATCTCTATGAGGAGGCCCGGGTGTAATGTCCGTTCCCGGAAGTAAACAAAGCCACGATCGCAGCTGTGACCCCGCATCTCTCCATAAAGAGGACCTGTCACAATAGATTCCTATTACAAGGGATGTTTACATTCCTTGTAATAGGAATAAAAGCGATCAAAATAAAAATGTAAAAAAAAGTGTAAAAATAAAAAAAATTAAGTAAAATAAAAAAAAAATAAAAAATTAAAACGCCCCTGTCCCCAGTAGTTTGTGTTCAGAAGCGAACGCACATGTAAGTCCCGCCCACATATATAACGCCGTTCAAACCACACATGTGGGGTATTGCCGCGTGCGCTAGAGCGTGTGCAACAATTCTAGCACTAGACCTCCTCTGTAACTTAACTGGTAACCTGTAAAAATTTTGAAAGCGACGCCTATGGAGATTTTTAAGTACCGAAGTTTGCCGCCATTCCATGAGTTTTAAAGCGTGACATGTTAGGTATCTATTTACTCGGCATAACATTATCTTTCACATTATACACAAAATTGGGATAACTTTACTGATTTGTTATTTTTTTAATCATGAAACTGTGTATTTTCCAAAAAAAATTGCACAAATACTGTGCAAAATAAAAAGTTGCAATGACCGCCATTTTATTCCCTAGGGTGTCTGCTAAAAAAACATATATAATGTTTGGGGGTTCTGAGTAATTTTCTAGCAAAAAAAGATGATTTTTTCATGTAGGAGAGAAGTGCCAGAATAGGCCAGGTATTGAAGTGGTTAAGGTAAACAGAATCTGACTGAGTATGAATAAAATGAAATTAATTAATGCACACAACACCCATCCAACACCAACGGACCATAAACAAGGCAAAAGTGAAAAATAAACCTGACAGTGAAACAAAACCAAACTGAAAATCTAACTATAATACATTATGTACAAATGGAGGGAAGCTCAGAAAACCAGGGCATTATCAAGACTGGGAACAAGGGGAGCAGAGATAGGGTAACAGGAAACAGGGTACTGGATACAGGATGCAGCATACTGGATGCAAGGTACAGGACACAGACTCAGACAGAGAAGCATTTCACAGGCAGAACACTGAGGCACAGATGAAAGTTAAGGGAGGGATTATATACCTTGCCAGCAGCCAGCATCAGGTGAAACCTAATTAGTGGGTTCTGCTGGCTGCTGGGAGGTACCAGAACTATGTCCTTCAGTTTTGGGAACCACCATGCTATCAGCAGGTATTCCCGATAAGTACAGAAAGGTACTGGGTGGTTTTTATATTAATGCAGAGAATGCATTAAGGTTAAAAAAAAAAAAAAAACACCTAACATTTAGTACAACTTGAATGCAGCAATCAGCATAACAGTAGCAATAGGAAGAGAAAAGTAAATTGTTACTCTTAGAAAATAACCAATGTTAAATGGAAGTGATAGACTTTTACTAAACTCAGTTAATTGTCGGTATCCACATGGTAAAGCAAGTAAGAAAAAAAAACAAGAAAATGTTGTTACTGTACCTTGCAAAATCCAGATCAGCTTCACGAGACATAGTGATATTGGTGAGGTTCTGCTGGAGGACAAAAATATTCCTGCACATTTTCTTGATTCCAGATTCGCTGATGCGTTTAAAGTATTGAGCTCCATTTATGAGGATGCATGAAATCAGATGACCTAGACCTAAAGGAAATATAAAATCTCACAGTAAGCCTCACAGTTGAGGGATATAGTAGAATAAGTTGAAAACGAATGTGTTTTCAATGATGTAATATATTATTTTTCATAAATAAGAATAAGGTGTTGTCAAAACACATCATACAGAGCAAGCTCTGTATTTTCACTGTAGATTGCATTTAGTATTTTATTGCTGCAATCCTCTCAGTTTGCCCAATAGGTGTTACGGATGAGCTGTAAGCTTTGTTCCTTTTCTCCCAAAGAAAAGAGAATGACTGTCTATTGGTGGCAGACAAAGTTTGCAATACCTCTACATGGAACTGACACTCCAAGCACTGCATTATTCAGTCAGAAAAATAACTAGGAAAAGGGATTATGGTACCTACCATCTAACAGAAAGGATAGTTAGTAATGAGAACTCTCTCAATCTCCTTACATATAACTGATTTACTGAGCGACATATCAGTATGGATACCACACTACTTCCTCAAACTCATTCTGTCTAAAACTGAGCTCCTAATGGATGCAGCCAGTGACGTCACGGCGCATGTGCTCTAAAGGTCCGGCATACCGTGCCGGACCTTCAGAGCTTCGTGCTAGAGCCAAGGGCACAGGAATGACATCATTGCGGCTCCAGCCACTCATACAGACAGAGACCGCAAACCCAGAAGGAAGACTGGGGGAAGATGGGAGCCCAGTCAGTGGTGACAACATGCCGCTGGAGGGCTTTGTTCTTTGGTAAGCATTTCACAATGTGCTAGTATGCGATGCATACCAGCACAATATGCAATTGCCTTACAGGGGAAAGTTGTTTTCTTTTGCTGTTTTTTTTACTGCCGCTGTTTACAATCACTTTAGGATCCACATTTCCAAAATTCGCCCCTTCTTAATTAACACCACAAAACAACCTTTTCACCCTCCTGGTTGTTTCCCGCTTTGATGAATCCTGCAACTCTCTTCTCATTGGCCTACCTCTACAGAGGCTATCCCTCCTCCAGTCCTTCATGAATGCTGCTGAACTCCACCTTACTAAACAATTTGTGGCTGCTGCTCAGCTCTGCCAATCCCTCCACTTGCTTCCACTAGCCCAATGTATAAAATTCAAAAACTCACAGCTATCACCTTTTCAACCACCTATTGTAACTGTAATGCCTTTCTTTTGATAGTAAAGCACTGCACAAATGTCTGGCTATTTTTAAACCCTGTACAATAATAATAATAACATTATTATAAGACTGGATCTTTAAAAAATGTATAGACAACAAAAAATGGGGGCTCATTTACATCAGAAAAATGTGCATATTGCATACACTCTGATATGTGTTGACATGCAACCTTATAGAAGCTGCGCTGCATTGCAATGCATTTTTACATATGTTGGCAGTAAGTTTTTTTGTTTTTTTTTGACAGTGACATTTGTAAAATGTGAATGCCATTCAGGGACTATTTTATTAGAAATTTTTCTCCAAATGCTATTCTACCTATGCTGTCTTTATACAGTTCTTTGACACTGATTACAAATCTCTTGCCTGCATAAGAGTGATAAAGGCAATAATATCTATCCAGCCTATGGTGCACATCTTGCAATAAGGGATCTTCCCACTCTCCACTGCTAAAGAATTTGACTACTGTACAGATTACCTGGAGTGTCTGTGCCATGACCAATCAAGAGAAAGCTCTTGGGAGGGTTCAGGAGTGCCAATTACCTTACATTGTGTTTTGAAAATAGGCACAGTGCATTTTAATATCCTAGGACCACTTGTTTGCATGACCCGTTTTACTCATAACGCGGACCTTTAAAATGGTAGTAAACCTCAGACATGAAATATGAACAAAGCATATCCCTCTATAGTGTGTATTTGTCTCAATCCATAGCACCATTTCTGTCTGCTGCCCCGTTCCTCTGTTATTCAAGTCACCTCTGACAAATTTTCCTGACATTAAAAGAAAAAAGGTGACTGGAAGGATCTCCAGCACACCAGTGGTAATTTTTACATCAAATTTCAATTTAGTTTTAGTCATAGTCTTTCGACTAAAAAGTCATTTTAGTCTTAGGCGTATTTTAGCAATCTGAATTGTTTAAGTTTTAGAAGTATTTTCGTTAAATCTCCAGTATATTTTAGTCGACTAAAATCTAAGACCCCTTTCAGGGACTTTTCAGGCGTTTTAGCACTAAAAATAGCGCCTGAAAAAGTGCCTCTCAAGCCTTCCCAGTGTGAAAGCCTGAGTGCTTTCACACTGGGGTGGTGCGCTTGTAGGGTGGGAGAAAAAAAAAGTCCTGCAAGCAGCAGCATCTTTGGGGCGGTGCGGGAGTGGTGCATACACCACTCTTAAACTGCCCCTGCCATTGAAATCAGTGTGGGCAGCGCCTGCAAAGCGATTTGGCAGCGGCGCTTTAACACTTTATTCATCCGCTAGCGGGGGTTAAAAGTGCCCTGTTAGCGGCCGAAAAGCTCTGCTACAAGCGGTGAAGCGTCACTAAAACTAGCGGTGCTTTACCGCTAATGCCCCCACCCCAGTGTGAAAGTAGCCTAATGGATTTAGTTAAAATGTAATGCATTATTTAAAGCATTTGTTACCCCAACACTTCATCTTCCTGATATGTGTCTGCCGTACCATGTACTTGTATAAGAAAGTATCCTGTTTTCCTTGTATTGCTTCCTTTGTGTGAAATCCCTGGTGTTCCTGCCAGTCCCCCACTATCTTATTAAAAACTGACACACACTAAGAAGGAGAGCACATTGTGGTCAGTTCTCTAGTTATGCTGGGAACTTAGTGTGCTCTCCTCCAATGATCAGACTTGTCCTGACACGCCCTCTCGCTGCACAACCATTCACTGGGAAGCTCAGTGTGCTGCTGCTTCTCCTCCTCCCAGCTTTTATGCAGCTAAGAACAGAAGGAATGTGATTATTTATGAAAAAAGGGAAAAGGATATTTATAAGGTTTTTTTTTTTTTTAAATATATATACACAAATGTTTTGCCATTCTTTTTTACTTTAAACTTAATGGGTTGGTTTACGAGTGAGCGCCCCCTTCAAAACCATACCAGGCCACATGCCCTCAACGTGGGGGGAGTGCTTTAGAGTAGGCAGGCCAACACACCGGCCAGGGTTATGGGGGTCTGCGGGCGGGGGCTTATTGGAATTTGGAAGCCACCTTTAACAAGGGGGCCCACTGATCCCATCCCACCATGTGAATGAGTATGGGCAAAGTACCCTTACTCATTCACTCCCAAAAAAAATGTGTAGTGCAAAAAAAAGACAAAAGATGGTTTTTGACAGTTTTGATTCCTTTATTTCAAAAATAACAATAAATCTCCCCCTGGTGTAGATCCATCATCAATCACGATGTCCTCTGCCGCCGCTGACCCCAAAAAAACAAAACAAAAGGTCCGCTT
Source organism: Lithobates clamitans (assembly GCA_037952925.1). Taxonomy (NCBI): domain Eukaryota; kingdom Metazoa; phylum Chordata; class Amphibia; order Anura; family Ranidae; genus Lithobates; species Lithobates clamitans. The sequence goes on from JBBGZY010001277.1 coordinate 3,881,571, forward strand.
CCACCGTGTGACAGTTCCTAAATAACTAAATTCCTAAATAAGAGGTGTGGCCACCCGTGCCCCTTGCCGTTGACATCACAAGGGGGTGGGGTCACCCAGTGATATCGCTGGGTGGCCATGCCCCTTAGTTATTTATGAGCTGTCAGACGGTGGGAGCCTTCGTCGGAACTGGAGTTTTTTTCTTTTTTCGGGTTGGCGGGGGTGGCAGGCGTCGTGATTGACAATGGATCTACACTGGCCGACATTTTTTATTTTTTTAATAAAGGAATTGTGTTTTTATTTATTCTTTATACTTTTTTGGTGAATGAGTAGGGGTACTATGAAATACATTTCTGCTATCCAGTGAAGCCAGGACTGGTGGGGAGGCCCAATAAATGGGGCATAATGTCACAAACACTTCACCATGGACCCAGCACTGGGTCTCCTCCTTGGTGTGTTTCTGCCATTATTTACACGTTTCAATTGAGCATTAGTGTTGCGGCATATTAGGAGATCGGCACCACCTGAAATTGTGAGGCAGCGTGTAGCAAAGAGTTGCCACGTTACATCTGAGCCTCCTTACTGCAGGCTTTAACCGCCCTTGTGCTTCCTCAGTCCTCTGTTACAGCCACTGGGTACTCCATGACTCCTAGTGTGCTCAGTGCACCCTTTGACTGCATCCAAGCATCCCATGTCAGCTAGTGACTCCTGTACATCCAAGTATTCTGAGTCATCTCTGTGTCATTCTGACCCCAGTGTGCCCCAAGACTACAGTGCACCCCTGAGCATTTACATGTGTGACGTTATGGTACATAATGTTTGTATTTAGCTTGTTTTATATTTCAGTGTAATCAATTTCTTTAAATGTGCCATGTATTAACTACAAAACAGGAAATATTTACCTTCAAAGATGTACTGGAACTTGTGTTGCTGTAGACTGGCTCCCATAGCCTCTTCTATTCCACTTATATCTTTATTGAGACGTACAACAAGAGAGTCATAGTCCATGCTCTCTGCATTGGCTACAATAGCATAGTTCCCTTGCTTGGCCAAAGGAATGAGATAATGGAAGCAGTGAACTCTGAAAAAAGAAGAAACAATAGAAATGTGAGTGAATTATGTTTTATAGAGGTTTAAACTCCACAGTTGTGTTTCAAATGCCATTCTCAAAACGTTATTAAATGCTGCAAATATCATGCAAGCAGCACAAAATAACACTTATTTCCCATAAAACACAGTATTAGGTCCAGTTAATGTTTTGTAGCTTAAGGAAAATTTCATTTTAGTTGCTTTTAAGGACAGAGGTCACATTTTCCATAACCCTAGCCATGTCGCTACGACGGATTTTAATTTACCTGCATGACGTTTTTCAAAGATCACCTAAAAAATAGAACCTGTGATTGATGCCTTCAAAGTACACTCTGCTCAGTCTGTTAATTTCAAGCAGTAAGAAAGAGAAGTCTCTTATGAAAGCCTGACCCCCTGGGTCACACGCAAAATGTCAGATGCCTCTCAGTCTGGAACATTACACATAGGCTTTGGAGACACTTTCCTATAATAACTTTCAGAGCCTCCCTATTATATAAAATTTGTAATAGAAGTGTTTTGCGCAAAACTGCACTTATTATGCTGACTGCAACCTTTATCTGTAACTGTTAAAGATGAGTGAAATTGTTCAGAAAAAGAAAATCAAAGTGAAATAGACAGAATAGAAGCATTCGCTGATGGTGAATCAATCACTGGCACATACAACACATGCACCTGGAAGATTCACTTGCAGTAAATGTTTGCCGACTGTCAGATTCATAGCTTTATACGCCCATAATTGTACATTTCACACCAGTGATGTATCTATTGCCACAGTTGCTTTATGGCTTTTATAGAGACAGACTGAGGGATCCTTTTTTCTCTAAAATATGAAAGCCGCAGAAGGAGATTCATCCTTTAAATTCCAAACTCGAAGCTGATTGGTTTCTATGCAGAGCTGCACCAGATTTTGCACTCTGTGATTTTAGTATATCAACCCCTATCTGTGTATGGCCACCTTAAATGATTTTATATACATTATTCAATTGTAATTAAATAGTGAGGTCTTTTTTCTTGTTAAAAAAAATACTAAAGTCTTTTAGCCCTGATTGACACCGGTGCGACATTAAAATTGTGCTACTTCAGCGCATCGATTTGCACTGCCGATTTCATTGCGTCTTGCAACTTCATTTAACCACTTCAGCCCGGAAGGATTTAAGCCCTTAATGACCAGGTCATTTTTTGTGATACGGCACTGCGTTGCTTTAACTAACAATTGTGACCTTGTACACAAACAAAATTTATGTCCTTTTTTCCCCACAAATCGCGCTCTCTTATGGTGGCATTTGATCACCTCTGCGGTTTTTATTTTTTTTCGCTATAAACAAAAAAAGACTCACACTATTGAAAAAAAACAAAAACAAAAAAAATATTTTTTTTTAGTTTTTACTATAATAAAATATCCAAAAAAATTTAATAAGCCCCCAAATTTCTTTATCAGTTTAGGCCAATATGTATTTTTCTACATATTTTTGGTAAAAAAAAAAATTGCAACAAGCATATATTGATTGGTTTGCGCAAAAGTTATAGCGTCTACAAAAAAGGGGATATATTTAATGCATTTTTATTATTATTTTTTTTTTTTTACTAGTAATGGCAGAGATCAGCTATTTTTTTCAGATCGGACACTTGACACTTTTTTGGGACCAGTTTATACAGTGATCAGTGCTAAAAATAGCCACTGATTACTGTGTAAAGGTCACTGGCAAGGAAGGGGTTAACACTAGGGGACGATCAAGGGGTTAAGTGTTCCCTAGGGAGGTGTTTCTAACAGTGGGGGGAGTGTACTGACTGGGAGTACAGAGAGATCACTGTTCCTGATCACTCTCTCCTCCCCTGTCAGAATGGGGTTCTGTTTGTTTACATTGACAGATCCTTATCTGGCTCTCCGTGGAGCGATCGTGGGTGGCCAGCAGACATCGCGGCCGCTGGCCACGCGCATCGGCTCTGACGACACACACCTGCTTTGCTCTTAAAGTGGCCGACGTACAGCTATGGCGATTTGCGCAGTCGTGCCAACCTGTCACAGTATAATGACGGTGGCTGGTCGGCAAGCGGTTAACAGACGTCTATGCAAGTCGCAATGAAATCAGTAAAAAGTAGTCGCGGCAATATGAACAGTTCCATTGCTGGCAATGTGGGTACAACTTTTCATGCGATTTGGAACTGTCAAATCACATGACAAGTCACACTGGTGTGAATGATGGCTTAACGTCAAACAGCGCTTTTTGTAGTTCTCGTTAAAGCAGTATTAAATCTAAAAACAAAACATGTATGCATTTATTTTTTTTAGGCTTTTTTTAAATTTTTCTTTCACCTAGTGAGCCAGTCTGCTATTTTTCAACATCCTTCAACAGACCAAGCTGTCTAGCAAAGCTGGCCATACACTAGAAGAATTTTGTTCGAAATTATGTTTGTTTTTGGTGCGTTCATTTGATTTTCTAATTGTAAGTTTGATTAGATCGACATTCGTTTTCCAAAGTGATGGAAAAATTCAAAGTAGCAGAATGGAATTTTTTTCTTGATCAAATTTCTAGCAATGTACGCGTTTTTTGCTTAGGAAATTACATTTGATCCAAAACCGAACGTTTAAAGTAAACAAAGTAAACCTCTGAATGACATATGTCAAGTCTCCATAGGCTTTATCGAATGTACTGACAAGAATTTGTACAAATGTTTGTGTGAAAATGTACCAGTGTACAGCCAGCTTTAGAGAGATGAGACAAACCATTTAAACGCTGACGGAGGTCCTTACAACGGTTAGCTGTTATTTTGTATGTTGCTGTAACTGCTTAAAAAGTGTTAGCAAGTATATGCTCGACACCTAAAAGAAGTACAATACTTTCTTTTGGGTGTTGGGCATTCCCCTATTCTTTTTGCGCGATTTTACTGCAATTTGTTGTGCGACAATCGCGGCAGAATCGCCCCACAATTTGGTGCCATTCAAAGAAAAGGGCATCCCGCAATTTGCGGCGTTTTCGAATCACAGGCAGAATCGCAAAACGGAGCGCCATGGTGTGAATTAAGCCTAAAGGCAGCCACCACATTTTGGGATTGGCAAGCTGAAATATATTGCATTTTTGTTTTTGGGTTTAATGCCACTTTATATAGGCTGATCTCAGTAGTACAGCTAGTGCAACCCGGACAGGATTAATGAAATAGACTTAAAGCGTAACAACACTTTTGTTGAGAAAAAAAACATTCCCCTCTGGGTGATCTTCAGTTCACAATTTTCATACTTTTGTGCCACCAGAGTAAAATTAAACCGAAACAATCCAAATTAATTGAAGTGCAGACTTTCAGCTTTAATTCAAGGGGTTGAACATAAATATCAATTCGAAATTTTAGGAATCATTTTTATACACAGTACATTTTTCAGGGGCTTAAATGGACAAATGAATAAAATCACAAATAACATGTTCATTTATTATATTTTGTTGAGAATTCTTTACTGGCAATGACTGCCTGAGGTCTGTAACCCATGGACATTACCAAAGACTGGGTTTCCTCCATTCCGATGCTTTGCCAGGCTCTAACTGCAGCTGCCTTCAGTTGTTATTTGTTTGTGGGTCTTTCTACTTTTAGTTTTGCCTTTAGAAAGTGAAATGCATGCTCAATTGGGTTGAGATCAGGTGATTGACTCGGCCATTACAGAATATTCCACTTTTCCTTCAAAAGCTCCTGGGTTGCTTTTGCAGTGTGTTTTGGATCATTGTACATCTGTACTGTGAAGCACCGTCCTAATCAACTTTGCGGCATTTGGCTGCATCTGGGCTGACACTGCAGAATTCATCCGGCTGCTTCTGTCTTCTGTCACATCATCAATAAACACCAATGACCCAGTGCCACTGGAAGCCATGCATGCCTCCATACCATCACACTTCCTCCATCATGTTTTACAGATGATGTTGTGTGCTTTGGTTCATGAGCTGTTCCAAGCCTTCTCCACACTTATTTCTTCCTGTCATTCTGGTACAGGTTAACCACTTCTGGACCAGCCGCTGCAGTTTTACTGCGGCAGGTTGGCTCCCCTGAGTGAAACCACGTTACTGTACTTGATCTTGCGGGGTCCGGATAGCAGGCACACGCTCACTCGCTGCACAGCAGGGGTGCCAATGCTCGTGGCCGACAGTCGTGATGACCGCCGGCCACGAGCGATCGTGACCAGGAGACACAGAACAGGGACGAGTGTGTGTAAACACACACTTCACTATTCTGTTCTGACAGGAGTGACAGATCGTGTGTTCCTATTAGCTAGGAACCACGATCTGTCACTTCCTGTAGTTAGTCCCTCCCCCTTCAGTTAGAAGCACCTCCCAGGGAACACAGTTAACCCCTTCACTGCCCCTAGTGTTAATCCCTTCACTGCCAGTGACATTTTTACAGTAATCAATGCACTTTTAATCGCACTGATCGCTGTAATAATGCCAATGGTTCCAAAAATGTTTCAAAATTGTTCGATGTGTCCACCATAATGTCGCAGTCACGATAAAAATTGCAGATCGTCGCCATTACTAGTAAAAAAAATTTTAAAAAATGAATCTATCCCCTATTTTGTAGACGCTTTAACTTTTGCGCAAACCAATCAATATACGCTCATTTTTTTTTACCAAAAATATGTAGAAGAATACATAATGGCCTAAACTGAGGAAAAAAATGTAATACATTTTTGGGGTATGTTTATTATAGCAAAATGTATAAAATAATGCATTTTTTTTCAAAATTGTCGCTCTTTTTTTGTTTATATCGCAAAAAATACAAACCGCAGAGGCAATCAAATACCACCTAAAGAAAGCTCTATTTGTGGGAAAAAAAGGACCTCAATTTTGTTTGGGTACAACGTCGCACTACCGCGCAATTGTTAGTTAAAGCGACGCAGTTCCGAATCGCAAAAAGTGCTCTAGTCAGGAAGGGAGTAAATTCTTTCGGGGCAGAAGTGGTTAAACTAAGGCTGGCCATACATGGGTTCAATTTCGAAATAATTTTCTTTAGAAAATCTTATCTAAGAATTTTCGTTCATATTTCGCACAATTAGTGCGCTGTAACAACCGCCGATTTTTGTGCGGCAATCGAATTCCAGTAATTGGCCATGTTGGAAATTTTCGGAAAAACAAACGATTTTTTAATCAATGATGGAAGAAGCGTGCGAGAAATGAAAAAGAAATGCGCATGAGTGCAAGAAATTAAATATTCCCGGAAAAAAAAAAAAGATTCCCACACAAAAATTATTTTCTGTAGCAATATGAGGTGAAATTGAAGGCTTGCTTGGTTGAATTTAGAAATCAATGGTGGCACCATCAGATCACAAAATTTCAGATTTTCAGAAGAAAATTCTTTCGAAATTCGACCATGTATGGCCAGCCTTAGTTTCATCTGTCCAAAGAATGCTTTTCCAGAACTGGTCTGGCTTTCTTAGATATTTTTTGGCAAAGCCCCATCATGCCGCAGGCGGTGACGTCACAGGGGAGTGGGGTCTCCATATGACGTCACCGGATGGTCACGCCCTGTGTCTATAAAAGAACCAGCAGAGAGTGGAACTCACATAACTGTGAGAGCTAGCGTCGGGAGCCATCAGAGGAAAAAGAACCGGAGGCAGCAGAAGAACCAGAGGACGAAGACAGTGGAGGGAGAAGAAACGGAGAGGGGAGAAGACATCAGCGGAGGTAGGAGAAGAACTGGAGAGGGGAGAAGACATCACCGATCACCGTAGGGAGAAAAATCGGAGGGGGGAGAGGACTGGAGGAAGAAGACACATTGGAGCTTCTTTAATAAAGGACTATGTCAACAACCTGTGCACTGTTTTTATTTGTTTTTTACACCATTTTGGGTGAATAGGTAGAGGTACAGTGTAACTTGTTAAAGGGAGCTTCCAAATTTCGATAAGCCTCCCCGCTCGCAGACCCCCGTTTATCACAGCCCAGGGTTGTCAGGAAGAGGCCCTTTTCCTCATCAGCATGGGGACAAGGTACTTTGGGGTGGGGGGGCTTGGAGCCCCTCATGCCCCAAAGCACCCACCCCCCATGTTGAGGGCATGTGGCCTGGTATGGTCTGGGGGGCGCTCGCTCGTTCCCCCTCCTTTCCTGACGTGTCAGGCTGCATGCTTGGATAAGGGTCTGGTATGGATTTGACACCTTTTTTTTTTATTGTGGCGTAGGAGTTCTCCTTAAAACCCATACCAGGCCAAGGGTCCTGGTATGGAATTGGGGGGAACCCTATGTGGGGTTTTTTTTTTCATTTTGGTGTGGTTTTTCTCTTTAAGATCCTCAGAGCACAAGTCACATGCCAAAGTCGGATCAGTTAAGATGATGATCCGACTTTAATGATATTCAATGGGCTGAAGTAGGACCAAAGTACTGAAGGAACCTTTTTCAAAGTCGGACCGACTTGTGTCGGAGCAGTTAGGACGACTCTCATAAGGAATCATTGACTTACACACGTCTTGCGACATGTGCTTCCAAAGTCGGAGTGTATGTCGTACCAGTGTTAACCCGGCCTTAGCCATGATTTCCTATTGAAAGTATCTCATCAAAAATGACAGTTTTGTGGCAGGGGATGCCTGAAATCTTACTAGTATCTTGGGGGAGACTTCTGGGAAAATTGGTGAGCCAATCACACAAGCAGGAAATTATGTTTCTGGGGGGACGTTCTGTACACATTCTGTGTACAGAACACCTCCAGGTAGCTGTATTGCATTGCATTTTCAAAAAATTACAGATCTGCAGATTGAAAAAGAAAGGTCATTTTTAATAACATTCAATTACAATATGACTTGTTTCGCAATTGTATACACTATATAATTTTTTTTCCCTGTGAAAGTAGAGTTACCCTTTAAGCAGTTTGTGTCCATTCTGGTTTCCTCCTATAGTCAATCGAAGAAAAGTTTGTTTGTGCAACTCAGTTTGGCTACAATGCTTAATTTTATGGTCTGACACAAATTCCTGACTAAAACTATTTAGATTATATAGCCAGGCTTGACAGCGATGCTTTCACTGTGTTGCCAACAATTAAGCACTGAAGTATACTTGTCATCTGAGAAAAAAGGGAGCAGTGGTCGTCATTTTCCTTTCACTAGTTTCCTGGCTGTTGGGCATTATCCTCTGGTTTCAATACTTTCAGACCAAAAACAAATATCGGGAAATTCAGCAAACAGTCCTAATTGGCATACTTGTTTTAAGTCAGTGACTCTAAAATTAAAGCAAGTGGGTCAGAATCATAGTCAGGCAAATAACAATTGCACAATGCCAAGTTAGCAATGGTGGCCTCTTTTTTTTCTCATGACAGGTTTCCTTTATTTGAATCATGCATTTGCATTAATAAGTGACTTCAAATCTGGATATAGGAACATGTAATACACATCAGCGTAGGCATTTAACAAGTCCTCATCTTTGTCACAATTTGTTGTAGCTCAATAATGCAATCTAATTGTCTGCTGAATTCTTATTAAATATTGAAATATGTAATGAAATGATTAGCAAATACTCCAAGAACAATTTCGTTATTCACTAAACACAACATGGGTGTAAACATGGTGCAAAACCACATCAGATTTCAATATTAAGTCTGGTTGACTGCAACAGTTGCAAAAGGCAAATTCCATCTGGCAATGAGTTACGTAAAGAAAGGTGTCAGCAGCTAATAAGACGGCATCAAGGCTGTGGAAAGGTTTATCCAGGGTATCCAGGGATATTACAGATCAAAGACATGATATAACAATTGCTTACATTATAGGCCAGGGAGATAATTATACACGTTCAGTAAAGTCAATAGGAGTTAATCAGTAGAAGCATGGGTTATAACATTTGAGAAAAGTAAATATTCCCCCCCCCCCTCCACTGCCAGTCAAGTATTCAATTTTTAATTCAGTTATACCTAGCAATTTTATGGCACTGTGATTGACTAAATTTTAGTAAATCGTCATTATTGCATTAAAATTGGCACATTTTTACTATATCTAAAAGTAATGTTAATTACAAACTTAAAAGTCTATTTTTTTCAGTGAGCAATAGTGTTATTTTAAAGAGCAATTACAAGCAACAACTGAAAGCATTCAGTGAACTGATAATGGTATCCAGAAGACACTTCAACGGTGTTAAAGTCATTACAGTTTACCTTTATGTGATATTTTTTTCTTTATTTTTACAAACTCTGGCAGTCAGATTTTACATGATGGAGTTTCTGCTTCCAAAAGCCTGTACTGTGTAACTTTGATCCTTTCCTGCTTGCTGTTCCACCAATCCACTTCAAATTCCCAAAGCATGTTCTTTTACAGGATATTATTTTTGACGTTACATATACAAAATGTATTCTGACTGTCGCTATGAGTTCCTGAACTTAGAAAGTATCACCCTATACAGAATAGGTCCAATAGAGGTTAAGAAAATTCCTCCTAACTATTCATTACTGGACACAGGCATAGTATTCATAGACCCTGGGACACCTCCAGTCATGACTTGGAAAGCTGGGCAAAAACAGGCAATGGGAATGTGCAACAGGTCCCCACACTTTAGGTTTGAGGTGGTGAAAAAAACCCTCCTTTTTCCAGCACCCCATACACAGGATGTGCAATGCATCCTTTTAGATACACACATATATATATATATATATATATTTATATTACACACATACATACACACATACAGTACATATATATGTATAACGGGCTGTATGAATGATGACGACAGCTCCAGAATTAACCACAAGGCTGTTGAATAGGATTCAGCTTAGTGGCGAGTTACACCACTGAAAGAGGAGTAGGCCTATGAGACAGCTGATGCGGATGGGAGGTAGACAGAATGTCACTAACAAGAACCTAATGCCGTGTACATACGGGCGGACTTTTCGGCAGCAAAGGTCCGAAGGTCTTTCCGACCGACTTTGACAGACTTTCTAACGAACGGACTTGCCTACACACGATCACACCAAAGTCTGACGGATTCGTACATGATGACGTACGACTGTACTAATATTAGGAAGTTGATAGCCAGCAGCCAATAGCTGCCCTAGCGTCGGTTTTCGTCCGTCGGACTAGCATACAGACGAGCGGATTTTGACCAGACTTGAGTCCGTCAGAAAAATTTAAAACATGTTCCGAATCTAAAGTCCGCCAGATTTTCGACAGAAAAAGTCAGCTGAAGGTCCAATGAAGCCCACACACAGTCGGATTGTCCGTTGGACCGGTCCAGTCGGATTGTCTGTCGGACCGGTCCGGCCGAAAAGTCCGCTCGTGTGTACGCGGCATTAGAGGCCATCTTTGGTGTGCAGTATTTGAGAAGATCCCTTGATAAAAAAAATAGTCTTTTGCCTATATGATGATGGGCAGGGTGAAACCCTCTGCAAGAAGCATATACAGTCCCTTGAAAGAGTATTTACACCCCTTGAAATTTTCCACATTTTGTCATGGTACAACCAAAAACATAAATGTATTTTATTGCAATTTTATCTGATAGACCAGCACAAAGTGGCACATAATTGCGAAGTGATAGGAAATTGATAAATGGTTTTCAAACTTTTTTACAAATAAATATGTAAAAAAAGTGGTGTGCGTTTGTATTCAGCCCCTCTAAGTCAATACTTTGTAGGACCACTTTTCGCTGCAATTACAGCTGCAAGTCTTTTTGGGTATGTCTCTACCATCTTTGCACATATAGAGAGTGACATTTTTGCCCATTCTTCTTTGCAAAATAGCTTAAGCTCTGTCAGACTGGATGGAGAGCGTCTGTGAACAGCTATTTTCTAAGTCTTGCCACAGATTCCCAATTGGATTTAGGTCTGGACTTTGACTGGGCCATTCTAACACATGAATATGGTTTGATGTAAACTATTCCATTGTAGATCTGGCTGTATGTTTAGGGTCGTTGTCCTGCTGGAAGCTGAAGCTCTGCCCCAGTCTGAAGTCTTTTGCAGATTTAAACAGGTTTTCTTCTAAGATTGCCCTTTATTTGGCTCCTTCCATCTTCCCATCAACTCTGACCAGCTTCCCTGTCCCTACTAAAGAAAAGTATCCCCACAACATGATGCTGTCACCACCATGTTTCATGGTGGGGATGGTGTGTTCAAGGTGATGTGCAGTGTTAGTTTTCTGCCACACATAGCGTTCTGCTTTTAGGCCAAACAGTTCAATTTTGGTCTCATCTGACCAGAGCACCTTCTTCCACATGTTTGCTGTGTCCCCCACATGGCTTCTCACAAACTGCAAACAGGACTTCTTATATCTTTCTTTCAACAATGGCTTTCTTCTTGCCACTCTACCATAAAGGCCAGATTTGTGGCGTGCACAACTAATAGTTGTCCTGTGAACAGATTCTCCCACCTGAGCTGTGGATCTCTGCAGCTCCTCCAGAGTTATCATGGGCCTCTTGGCTGCTTCTCTGGTTAATGCTCAGTTTAGGTGGATGGCCATGTCTTGGTAGGTTTGCAGTTGCCATACTCTTTCCATTTTCAGATGATGGATTGAACAGTGCTCCGTGAGATGTTTAAAGCTTGGGATATTTTTTTATAACCTAACCTTTCTTTAAACTTTTGCACAACTTTATCCCTGACTTGTCTGGTGTGTTCCTTGGCCTTCATGATGCTGTTCACTAAGGTTCTCTAACAAACCTCAGAGGGCTTCACAGAACAGCTGTAGTTATACTGAGATTAAAATACACACAGGTGGACTCTATTTACCAATTAGGTGACTTCTGAAGGTAATTAGTTCCACTAGATTTTAGTTAGGGGTATCAGAGTAAAGGGGGCTAAATACAAATGCACGCCAGACTTTTCAGACATTTATTTGTAAAAAAGATTGGAACCCAATTATCATTTTCCTTCCACTTCACAATTATGTGCCACTTTGTGTTGGTCTAATACATACAATTCCAATAAAATACATTTACGTTTTTGGTTGTAACATGACAAAATGTGGAAAAATTTAAGGGGTAGAAGTACTTTTTCAAGGCACTGTATGTAGAGTAAAGCTAAACCAAGGTGAATGGAAACAAATACCTTGTGCAAGTGACATCAGAAATGTCTAAGGCATAAAAATAGCCCAGAAAGTGGTCAGAAGCAGGGATCCACCATGGGTACTGATTCATAAGTTCTGTGTATGGGTTCGGTTCTGTTCTGCACACAGAACCTCAGAGTGAGGCTTCAAGTAGACACACCACTGTGAAAAGAAGATTGGATTAAAAGTGAAGCTGAAGGCTCTACTCTAGCTTTGCATTTATAAGTAAGCCTAGAAAAAAAGGACAGAGGTAGCCCCACTCCCAAACGAGGGTGTAAGGCCCAGATCTGAGGAACTGGTAAGGAGTGCGATCAGAAGAAATCTGGGTTACAGTGTGTGTTCTGAGGATAAAAGGTTCTGCTTGTATAACAGGGAAGCAAAAGGTTGACAGATATACTGAGTATATCCTGAAATGGGTTATCTTGTATACGGTAAATGCGATTCCTAAAATACAGTTCCTCCCTCCATGCTGCCAAACAAGCCTACTTTGTCACTCTCATTAAAACTCTGTCATCCAGTCCTTGTCGGCTCTTCTCTACCTTTAACTCTTTTTGTCCACCACCACCTCTACCTAGTAATTCACTCACTGCTCAGGATATTTCCAATCACTTCAAAAACAAGATTGATGCAATCTGTGGGTACATATCCACAGCACAAATGTATCTATCCCACTTAACATATCCTGTCCAAAACCGCATTTGACAATTTCTTTCTTTGACCTTGTTAATATAGAAGAGGTCACCAAACGATTCTCACAAGCCCGCCTTACCACCTGTCCGATGGACCCTGTTCCCTCGCAACTACTAAAGTCACCCTCTTGCTTTATTCTATATCACCTCACTCACATCTTCAATCACCTCCTCTCTACTGGCACCTTCTGCTCCCCTCTGAAGCATGCACAGATCAATTGATACTTAAAAAACCCTCACTGGACCCACCGGGCTGAAACACTTAGGACCAATTGCCTTGCTCCCATTTACCTCTTTTATGAATAGTCTACAACCGTCTGAGCTCCTACTTCACTGATAACAACCTTTCGACCCCTTACTGCTCTACTAAAACTCAGTAATGATTTTTCTAACTAAACCAATAGTCACTGCTCTATACTTATACTACTAGACCTTTATGCTGCCTTCATACGGTTGACCACCTGCTCCTCCCCCCAAAAAAAGCATACTTCCTTGGCCTTCAAGACTGCTCTTTCCTGGTTTTCCTCCTACCTATAACAGCATTCCTTCAGTGTTGCCTACTACTCCTCTCCTCTTCCTCCTTCTGTAGTCTCTCTTCCAACCCCTTCTCTTGTCCATCTACACTCCACCCTTGGTCACTTAGTAAACTCCCAAGGCTTTTTTATTACAATCGAATAATCAACTTCTGTTGAAAGTGGGAGTCAAACACACTGATCAAATTTTGATCAGTGTATGGCCAGCTTTAGGGACAAGCGCCACCCTGGGACAGCAGCATTGTCTGGAGAGGGTAGTGTTTGATGGACTAGCAGATTTAAAATGGGCTGAACACAAATGACTAAGAAATTAAATCTTAACTCCAGCTGACACTTTTTAAGCAGTTACAGAATGATCAGTAGCAGAAAGACACTTGCTCTAGGTTCAAAAAGGTAGGAGGAAGAGTGCCGCAAGCGGATGACATCAGTGCGCAGTTCCTTCAGTCCTAGTCCTCACCTCTGATAAATACCAGAGGCAGGAAATTTAAAATAGCATCTAATGGCGCCAATTATGAGTTTGCATCTTGTGCTTCAGCTCAACAGGTCATACTCACTATGTGTGTCCTCAGACTTGGTCATACCAGAACAGAGGAAAAGTGCCACACTGCAGACCCCAGTACCCGAAGTTCACATTTCAGGTTAGCCTTGCAATGACCAAAAAATCATGCACTAATGAAAGGAGCATGAGACCAAATGATAAAAGAGTCCAAATAAATGTATAATTATACACTAAAAACAGCAAGCTGATAGAATAGCAGAAAATGTTTGTATTTCTTCAAAAAATGAAACAATAAATGTATGGCTTTAAACAAACTAGTAAAAAGAAATCAAACAAACCTGACTTCCAAGTGCAAAACCAGGAGGCAACGGTCAGACATATCCAGAAAGGATTTAGCCAGCTCATTCAGTGTCTGCAATATCATTTCAGAAACAGCAGGGGTGTCCACACTGGCAAGACTGTCCGAACCAGGAGACATTGCTACAATGTAGAAAAAGAAGATTACATAAAATGTTATATTAAATGTGGAACAAAACAGGTAGACTTAAAAAAGCTCACCTGTGTGTCAAAACAGAAAAAAATATATTTGCACACTCACTATATGCCTGTAACAAGGTGAAAACTTTCATTTTTGTCTGCTATAGAAAAATCTATTACAGTGTATATAAACCCCTAACAATGAACTTCAATTTCCATTTTGGTCTGTTAAATATTCAATTGACAGCATTTTGTTATGTTGGGTATTGGTGGGACTTGATGGCCTACTGTCTCTTTTCAACCTAGCAATGTCACTATGTCTGTTTGATAAATGTTAAAAATTACCTGTTGACCATGTACGACATTCATAGCCGTTCTGTGTCCTGTTTACTATGCATGTGCTTAGTGCCGGGATAAAGTCACCCAACATCCGGGGCAAAGATGCCAAACTGCCCCCCCATTATAAGTGAGCTTAGGTGATCCTATCCCCAGCAGTCACCCGCATGTCAACAGGCAGATTTTTATTAGAGTTGTTGCAAGAACTGAGGCTGTGCATAGTGGGAGATCCCTGTTGCATCAGGCATAAATAGACCTCCTATAACTTAGAGGTTGCAGGCAAGGTAAGCATATATTTATTATATATGTGAAGTCACATGGTGAAATCCTTTGGTATTAACAACATTGGGCTAGACCTGCACGAGAACCACATCTTCTATATGTTTACTGTTTTGCTGACTCTTTTGAACTGTGTTTGGTGAATTCTAATGTGCATATTTGTTTCACAATTTTATTTGGTGAATTTTCTTATTTGGGAGTCTCACTTCTAAAGCTGCCCTATAAAATGGTTTGTAAAATTATACACAAAGCTGACTTGGACAGGAATGGAAATACATGACCTTATCAGTTCATGGCTTCATTTAAAGTCCCAAAAAAACCCTTCTTCTTATTACTCTAAATAGGGATGGAAGCACGTGGTAGTGCTCTATTGGTTTCGTTCTATAACATCACCTTGCATTTAATTGACCTTATATTAGCCTCCCCTGGCTCATTTGACTTGCCTTTTTATCAGTAGGTTATTTATTATTATTTTATGCATTTCTCATAGTTCATAATGGATATACAACCTCAGTTGATCGTTATCGTTGGTGGTGTGTATGGTCGGGTTGCTGTGCCGTCTGACTACCATCCTGTCTGGGAACTGTGACTCGCGCTGTGGGCCCACTACCACCCCCCGCCTCTCATGATGCTTTGGGAGGGGCGGGTGCGTCGTCACTGCGCATTAACGTCACGCAATCCATGCTGGATGTGCGGCGTCCTACAGGTGCTGCCATGCCCAGTGCAGGTGGTTTCCATGCTCGTAAGCAACATGGGAGGTATGTTGGCGCCGGTTACCGGGTGCATAGTCGCCCCAATGACGGTGCCCCTCCTCTCACCCTGCCACAAGTCGTGACGATGGTGGGCTGTTCTGTGGTGGTGCATATATGGGCGTCTCCCCGGACGGGTTTGGCACTTGGGGCACTTTGCACACCGAACTCCATGTTCGTTTGGATCTTGTGGCTTCTCCATTAGCATTAGGTAACCTTGAACTCACAATCACTTTCTCTCTGGCCTTATTCACTTCCACCTCCCAGCTGCTACTGGGGGTAACCATTCCGTTCACTCACACTTCCTTCCCATTCATCTTCTGTATAGTTATATTGTTGCCAGCCCTCACATCTGCACATAATTTTTTTTTCTCAACAGCACGGGTTCTCTACCCAATTTATACTTTAACTCACATCTCATCTCTCATAGAGACTTCTCAGGTTCACTCAATATCTCCACTCCATACATAGAAGTGCCTCATGGTTCCATGCCTGCCCTGGCATGTGTGGTTTGCCCCCGCCAAATTGTCTGCCACATTTCCCAGTGGAGGTGTCCTCGGATGGTCCATGGTGCCCAGCACCATACCATCAATGCACCAACTACAGTAAGTAAGCATGTACTTGGTGTGGGGTTATTTCTACTCTACCCCTGTTCATGTGTGTATATATTAGACCATTCAGACAATATATAATTTTATTACAGAAACATCATGTGCTTACTCCTGACGAGTGGCCCAATAGCCACAAAAAGCATAGAGCTGCCAGATGCCGTATTTCTACTAGTGTATTTTTTAGACTTTTAGGTCATGTAATACTCACTTCTACAGGATTAGTGAGGCCATAGGTCTTGCACTTTATGGATTTGTTAAATCATGCGATTTTGGTGAACCATGGAACATTATTGTGGTTATATCATGAGATACCAATGTCATTACCATGTTTATTGTTATTACCATGTTTATCATTTACAATTGATACCAGCATTATATGTCTGAATATATATATATATATATATATATATATATATAAATAAAATGATCAATACATTTCCTATACGTTTACCAATTTACCCTATTGCAACCACATGCTTCATGTAAAGTCCCAGTTCCTTGCTCTCTCCTTATTTTTGACAAAGTTGAATAACATAACAAATATTGAAATTGGGGATGTATTGTGACATTATGTAGTCTCACTCATAGCGTTGTAGGGGCATCACTGCGCATCCCTTCGTCTTTTGTTTAATTTGGTTTGCTTTTATCATTTTTTTTTTTTTTTTTTACATTTATGAATGGATTTATGTTTTTAAGCAAATTAATAAATAGTTCTGATCTCTAAAGTGAGGACAGTGGTCAGTCACCACTGTCCTCACTTGAGATTTTTACATTCATATGAATGGCTCTGTTTACCTTAAAACCCATGCATACATAATCCCCAGAACTGGGCAGCACTGGGGACAGTGCTGGCTTCTTAATACAGGTGTCCTGTCAGATCTGAACTTTGCTGGGTTTGTTTACTCACAATCACCTGCAATTTCTGCTGCCAGTGGGGAGTTGGTAGGTGGAGGGGGGAGTGTAAATAACAGAAGAAAGATGCATGTGGGGGAGTAAACAAACTCCACACATATCCGATCTGATAGGACTTATGTAAAAGGCAGCTGTGTGTACAGACACTGACAGGAGGAGAAACTGGAGGGAGAGAGAACTCGGCCCACCTTCTCCCGGGTCTCTCCTCCACTCATGCACACTTCAGTATTCAGCTGTGCTCTCTCCCCATCCCTCCTCCTTCCAGTGCAGCTCTTGTATTTCTGTGATTACCGCTGCTGGCATCTGA
This sequence comes from Lithobates clamitans, assembly GCA_037952925.1. Taxonomy (NCBI): domain Eukaryota; kingdom Metazoa; phylum Chordata; class Amphibia; order Anura; family Ranidae; genus Lithobates; species Lithobates clamitans. Next base: position 3,899,009 of record JBBGZY010001277.1, read on the forward strand.
ATATAGGAGCGGCACTGGAAGGAGGGGGAGAGAGCACAGCCTCCTGGCTCTCTATTGCTCTCCTTGCTGCTCCCAGTGCTTGGTTGACAGGAGTAGTGATGCCACTGTCACTACTCCTGTCAGGCATATAGTCAGAATGGCAGCGCCCCATCCCTGCAGTATACAACTGCACCCAATGAAGCCACCCCTCCTGCCCACCCCATGACCCAGACATGCCTGTGTCATCTAAAAGAATGTAATTAGCCCTTCCAGTTCTTCACTTGGGCTACAAAATAAATAATTACAATAGCGATGAGGTAGAGGAGATAAGGAGATTGGGAGGGAGTTTGTAGTTTACCATGAGACAACTGGGCAGGGTTGACACCATTTTTGACAGATTTCAGCCAAAAAAGATATTGGGGTTGATTTACTAAAGGCAAATCCACTGTGCACTACAAGTGCACTTGGAAGTGCAGTCGCTGGAGATCTGAGGGGAAGACCAGAAAAGAGGGGAAGGTCTGCTAATTTCTATCATCTAATCTTGTGCAAGCAAAAATGCAGTTTTTTTATTTTCCTTGCATGTCCCCCTTAGATCTACAGTAAGAATGGGCTCACGCGTGTTTGCAACTCCACGTGCCTGCGTCCGCCAGGAAGCTGACAGTGCGCAGCGCTAATCACAGGCAGCAAGACATTTCTTAAGGATGGGCAGTGAGCCCATCCTTAATCTACAGCGACTGCACTTCTAAGTGCACTTGTAGTGCACAGTGGATTTGTCTTTAGTAAATAATCCCCATTGTGTTGTCAGCTGCAATAGGAAATTATGAGCAGAGTGCACTTTTCTAGTCTTTAAACCGATAGAACATGGGGAAATGTGCATGTACTGCATTTATTACACATTTTTAAACAAAATTTGTCCTGACTGTTCCTTTTTAGGCCTGGTTCATACCTATGCTTTTTTTGTACATTTTCAGTTTTGCAGAAATACACTACAGTCCATTTAACATTGTTTCCTATGGGTCATGTTCACATCTGTGCATTTTGTGGAAAGGGCCAGAGACTTTTTCCTGGTTTTCGGTTCTGATTGTACACATCCATCGAGCTTGGGTACAACTAGCATGTTTGATTTTTAGCATGCAATTACTGCCAGCGGCTATAGCCACTAGCAATAATCGTTGTGTTCAAAATAGCTCCGCAGGAGGGATCCATTATGTCAGCACAGGGGGGAAGGAATCGAGAGATTTTATTTCCTGCAACCAGTGTTTACAGGAAAGAAAAATTGTGCAATGGCCTGCTGTATTAGTTGCAATATGAACAGTTTTACGAACACATGGCAAAGTTGCAAATCTGAGTTCAGGCATTAAGATTTGTTTTAACTTCAGGCATTAAGGGGTTAAGATTTCTCCTAAATAAAGAATAAAAAAAAGCAAAAGCAACAAAGACTGACTACCTCTAGAGTGGAAATACAAAAGTTGAACTGAGAACAAAGTGTAAACTACTGTCAAAGGCATGAAAGTAGCAAATGTTTGTTTTTAATTATAGCCAAGTTTGAATCAAAATTTACTCAGAGCCATTTCATATTTCTAGTTCTCTGTAATTCATAATTCATTCATCATGTTTAATAATAATTAGGTTTGTTAAGAAACACCAGTCATAAAAACAGGCAGGAACCATGGGCGCTCCATAAGCCATGTTTCAGAAGTCTAGATCAAAAAATGCAAAAAACAATATATGGTTTGAAGATTTTATCATAGTGCTGTACATTTTGTGAAAAATAGCTTAAAGTGGTTAAAAATGCAAAGGTTTTTTTACATGAATGCATTCTCTGCATTAACCACTTGAACGCCAGAAGATTTACCCCCCTTCATGACCAGGCCATTTTTTGTGATATGGCACTGCGTTACTTTGACTGACAATTGCGCAGTCCTACGACGCTGTACCCAAAAATAAATATATGTCCTTTTTTTCCCCACAAATAGAGCTTTCTTTTGATGGTATTTGATCACCACCAGTTTTTATTGTTTGCGTTATAAACAAAAAAAAACTGACACATTTGAAAAAATAAAATAAAATTTTTACTTTCTGCTATAAAACATATCCAATAAAAAAAATGTAAAAAAAAAATAAAATTTCTTCATCAGTTTAGGCTAATTTGTATTCTGCTACATATTTTTGGTGAAAAAAAAGTCAATAAGTGTATACTGATTGGTTTGCGCTAAAGTTATAGTGTCTATAAACTATGGGATATTTCATTTTAATTTGGTTTATTTTTTTACTAGTAATGGTGGCAATCGGCGACTTATAGCAGGACTGCGATATTGCGGCAGACAAATTGGACACTGACACGTATGACACTTTTTGGGGACCAGTGACACTAATACAGTGATCAGTGCTAAAAAAATATGCACTTTATATAAGAAAGAACACTACTATGGCCACATCCGTATTGGGGGATTGTAACTCAAAAGAAAGGGAGAAAAAGGGCAAAAGACAGCCCTGGGTCGGACTTTAGAGGCTCTTTGAATGAAAAATAGATAAAAATGTATTTTATTGATAACAATTCATTATGCAAACAAAGCAAAAAAAGGTAGAGAAGTAAAAACATATCACACACTAGACATAAGTACATGGTGCAGAGAGAATGTATGCCCCGTTTGGGCAACTGTGAGCCCCTGTGCGTCAAAGTGTTTCGCTGTTTTGCTTCATTAGGACACACTCAGTGTTGTTGGAAGAAACAGGTCTCACTATCTAAGATAACACACATAGGTAAAGACTATGTATAAAAACATGAATCATCGTCTTATCCGGGTGACATGCATAACACACATATAGCTACCTTGTCAAAAAATCTGCAGAAGATAAACTCCCCACTGGGCATCAAACATCACCATATATTGGTAAAGGGTTATAATATTCAGATATTTGTGACCAATGGTAATATAATGCACATTATTATCACAGCAAAACAATATTCCATATTTAAATAAAAAGTGGAAGCAATGTGGATATACTCAATGACTCCAAGTGTCACTCAAAGCATATATATTGCAGTAATATTATTCAAGAGTAGATAGGGGGAGAAACAGAAAAAAACAGGAAGGGGAAGGGGGGTGGTATGGACATAACCATATAGGACTGCATTTAACCTATAGTGCCAATGGTATATACATTAGCCAGGCATAATTGCACTTTTATAAGCAGTGGGAAACAGCCCAATCCACAGTTAGCGAATATCAGTAAAATTTGCAGCAATATCCATTAGCCCCTTGGAGCAGCCTGAAAAATACAGGAAGAAAACAACCTATTACCATAACATAGCCAAATACAAAGGGCTGTAACACTACCTATATCTCCTCATAACAGCTGCTCAAACTTACCATGGTTAGTACAACATCCAGTATGTGCCCCAGGAGAACATCCACCACACCGGGATATGGCAGAGGGAGCTATCTATAGCCCCCTGTTTCAGATGTCTCTGCACATGGCGTGGGTCACGTTCTTACGGCGGCCAGCACGTCCCTCATCCATTGTCAGTGGGCTCCGGAAAGCAGAGTAATTAGAACAGCTCTACCAGAGATAGCGAGATCGCTCAATGGGCACAGTAAAAAAAAAAGGGGAGGATCTACTGTCCTGACCCATCCTATCAGAGCACAGCAGCAGAGAAGGAAGACAGGGGAGTGGGGAACAAAGCAAACCCACAGGTCAGAGCACAGTCCCATCATAAATAAATGCAAAAGGAGAACATTAACAAGGCTAACCCCAGGGAAACACATATAGGACCAACAAATGAAAATAAAAATAAAAATAAACAAGATATATATATATATGCCAACAAAAGAATCAGTAGATGCCAATACATTCCACTAATTAAAAAGGTGGCCAATGCTACATCCAGACAGCGGTATAATTAAAAGCCCCAATCTATGGGCTTAGGCAGCAAAGTGTATCACACACCTCAACCGGACACCACAAATGAAAGAAAGGATTTTGCTCAATGTCATCGATGCTTCACAGTGAATATGCATACTACGGTCATCAAAAAACATATGTTACAACATATTCAGTAATTTATACTGTAGATATTTACTATACTGTTGACATTCTCATTTCATAAATAATAATAATAATAATAATGTTATTGTAGATCAATAAATTCACACGGCCCCAACCAAGGCAAACAAAAGTAAGAAGGGTTACAAGCAGAAATAGACATAAACCTGAAATATATCTATGTATAAAGATGTATCAATACATGTAGATAGAAAAATGTACATATGGTCCCCACCTTAGTAATTACAAAAATGGTCTGAAACTCAAAATGTTGTTTAAACCTGGGAATGATGTAGCTTGTAAATCATATATCCATTTGATTTTTTTGTAGAACTTTTTGGTCAAAGTTGTCCCCAGGTGGGTCTTCATAGACCCTATCGAGGGCGGAAAATACTTGCTCCACATTGACATAATATTATTTAAATAATTCTCTTAGTTTGACAGGAAATGTGATGGTAAATGTTGTGAATTCGTCCATTGGAAAGGGTAATTAAGGGGCCCTCTATGAGCAGGTGACAATAATCACATGACCCACATTGGAATAGACCTGGTCTGTCTTGCTGTTTAGTGAAAGATCTATTATACTGACTCTGCACCAAACGGTTCCTAAACGATCCTGCACGTCTGAAAGTAATTTCCGGGTGTTCACCCAGATATTTCTGAAGTGTTGGGCCCCCCAGAAGTAAATGCCAATGTTTTTTTCATAATTTGGCGGATGTACCCATGTTGGTCTGAGTAGGTCATCATGAACCTTACTGTTTTGGAATTCTTGGGCTTGGGTCTGGAGAACAAGAGTGCTTCCATGGACTCTGGGCTTTTTTGTTAGCCTTTTTAAGGCAAGTTTTACCTAGCTAATAATCTGACAAAAAGGAGGTCAGCCTCATATTTAAAGGATTTTTCACTCAAGCAGTTTCACCTCAGTCGCAGATACTGAATGAATGGGATACTTTCTGCAGAGTGCACATGTGCACTTGAAGCGTGCAGAATAGTGTTTCATAGATACATAGACGTTTTGGTCAGGATCAACTGAAGCCATGCATCGATTTATGTCGATGCTGGACACTAATAACTATTATCTTAAGTTTACTATGGAGTTTAACGAGAGCAGTATTGCCTTCCTGGATGTTACCTTAAGCATTGACTCTAATGGAACAATTAGTACGTCTTTGTACCGCAAGTCCACAGCAGGGAACACTATTCTGCACGCTTCAAGTGCACATGTGCACTCGTTGGTAGAAAATATCCCATTCAGTCAGTATCTGCGACTGAGGAGGAACTGCTCAAGTGAAGAATCCTTTAAATATAAGGCCGACCTCCTTTTTGTCAGATTATTAGCTAGGGAATATAGTAAAACTTGCCTTAAAAAGGCTTTCAAAAAAGCCCAGAGTAAGTCCAGGGATGCACTCTTGTTCTCCAGACCCAAGCCCAAGAATTCTAAAACGGTGAGGTTCATGATGACCAACATGGGTACATCCACCAACTTATGAAAAAACATTGGCATTTACTTCTGGGGGACTCAACACTTCAGAAATATCTGGGTGAACAAGCAGAAGTTGCTTTCAGACATGCAGGATTGATCGGGGACCGTTTGGTGCAGAATCAGTATACTAGATCTTCTACTAAACAGCAAGACAGACCAGGTCTATTCCAATGTGGGTCATGTGATTGTCACCTGCTCATAGATAATCCCTCAATAACGCTTCCCAATGGACAAATTCACAAAATTCGCCAACACATTTCCTGTCAAACTAAGGGAATTATTTACAAAATTCTATGCCAATGTGGAGCATTCTACATTGGCAATTGGCCTTTTTGGAAAAGGATGGAAGACCACATGTACTATGCCACATGGGGTCTCATTAACACCGGTATAGGCCACCATGTGGCCTTTAAACACAGATATGATCCCCATGTGTTCAAATTTTCCACCCTCGATAGGGTCTATGAAGACCCACCTGGTGGCAACTTTGACCAAAAAGTTCTACAAAAAAAATCAAATGGATATATGATTTACGAGCTACATCATTCCCAGTTTTAAACAACATTTAAATATTTAAACATATTATTTTTATAATTACTAAGTGGGGACCATATGTACATTTTTCTATTTACAAGTATTGGTACATCTTTATACATAGATATCTATGTTTCAGGTTTCTGTCTATTTTTGCTTGTAGCCCCTCTTACTTTTGTTTGCCTTAGTTGGGTCCGTGTCAATTTATTGATCCACAGTAACATGTTTAATATTTATGAAATGAGAATGTCAACAGTATAGTAAATATCTAGCGTATAAATTATTGAATATGTTGTAACATATGTTTTTGGATGACAATAGTATGTTTTAATTCACTGTGAAGCATCGATGGCATTAAGCAAAATCCTTTCTTCTGAGTCATTTGTTGTGTCCGATTGATGTGTGCGATACATTTTGCTGCCTAAGCCCACAGATTGGGGCAGTTAATTATACTGCTGTCTGGATGTAGCATGGGCCACCTTTTTAATTAGTGGAATTTAGTTTTCATTTTTTGGCCCTATATGTGTTTCCCTGGGATTGGCCTTGTTAATGTTCTCCCCTTTTGCATTTATTTATGATGGGGCTGTGCTCTTATCCATGGGTTTGCTTCATTCCCCCTCTCCCCTCCCTTCATTCTCTGCTGCTGTGCTCTGATAGGATGGATAAGGACAGTAGATCCTCCCCTTTGTTTACTGCGCCCATTGAGCGATTTCACTATCTCTGGTACAGCTATTCTAATTACTCTGCTGCCCAGAGCCCACTGACGTTGGAGGAGGGGCGTGCTGGCCGCTGTAAGATCGTGTGACCCGCACCACGTGCAGAGACATCTCCTATGTCAATATCTGACACAGGGGGCTATAAACAGCTCCCTCTGCCATATCCCAGTGTGGTGGACGTTCTCCTAGGGGGCATACTGGATGTTGTACTAACCATGGTAAGTTTGAGCAGCTGGTATGAGGAGATATAGGCAGTGTTAAAGCCCTTTGTAATTGGTTATGTTATGGTAATAGGTTGTTTTCTTCCTATCTTTTTCAGGCTGCTCTGAGGGGCTAATGGACTTTTTACTGATATTTTGTAACTGCAAGTTGGGCTGTTTTCCACTGCTTATAAAGACGCAGTTATGCCCGGCTAATGTATATACCATTGGCACTATGGATTACATTCAGTCTTCCCTTCCCCTCCCTGTTTCTTCCCCTATCTGCTCTTGAATAATATTCCTGCAATATATATGCTTGGAGTGACAGTATACCCACATTGCTTCCACTTTTTATTTAAATATGGAAAATGGTTTTGCTGTGATGGTAATGTGCATTATTATGTAAATTATTCCATAATGTTTGATGCCCAGCAGGAAGATTATCTTCTTCTGTTTTTTTTTTTTTACAAGGTAGCTATATGTGTGTTATGCATTTCACCTGGATATGACAAGGATTTGTGTTTTTATACATATGTTATTATTATACATAGTCTTACCTAGTGACAGTGAGACCTGTTTCTTCCCACAACCCCCAAGTGTGTCCTGATGAAGCAAAACAGCGAAATGCGTTGATGCACAGGGGCTTGATGTTGCCCGCACGGTGCATACATTCTCTCTGGACCATGTACTTATGTCTAGTGTGTGATATATGTTTGCTTTGTTTGCATAATGAATTGTTATCAACAAAATATATTTTTTATCTATTTTTCATCCAAAGCGCCTCTAAAGTCCGACCCAGGGCTGTATTTTTCCCTTTTTCTTGAGTTACAAAAAATATGCACTATCACTGTAATGACACTGGCTGGGAAGGTGTTAACATCAGGGGTGATCAAAGAGTTAACTGTGTGCCTAGCCTGTGTTTTCTCACTGCAGGGAGTGTTTTTACTATGGGAAGGCATTGATTCATGCTCCCTGCTTTGCAGAAACACAGGCTCAATACCTTCCCTACAGACAGAACGGCAATCAGTTCTGTTTACATAGGCAGATTGCCATTCTGCCTGTGTACTGTACAATCAGCGTGCACGCCCCAAAACCGGAAGTATCAGATAATGTCTTAGGTATGTTTTATGGCACAGAGCAACCGCCCTGCCACAGTATATCTCTGCTTTGTGCGGTCGGGAATCGGTTAAGGTTTAAAAAAAATCTTCCAATACCTGTTCCCTCACACCCACTCTAAACCCCTCTCTCGATCCAGTGCAGTCCTTATCTCACTTCCTTGTCTCACAGAAGACCCTGAGAGCAGTGGGGGGGGGGGGGGGGCATTGGCTTGCTGAGAGGGCATCCGCAGAAAAGAAGGAGCAGACAGCGCCGGAGGACTCCAGAAGAGAAGGTAAGAGGCTGCTCTGTGCTATATTACTGCACAATGCAGGTAAGGCTTTACAACAGTTTTATGCAGTTAAGGTTCAAAACATAGGAAAATAAAAAAAGAAAAATATAGAATATAATGGCAAAATGGTGATGCATTGTAGAGTTGCAGTTTCCCACAGGGGCAAATTTATAAAGCAGTGAATGCGATGTCCATCGAACATTCACTGTTATTTTATAAATATACCACATAGTGACATACCCTGCATAAGACAAAGGTTTTTATGCAAATGCTTGCTTTTTTGCAATAATTTGTATGAAACACACATGCATGAGCAGATAATAAACCCACCATTCTTTGTTAAAGTGGACCTTTCATGAAAACCACATACAACCTATATTGCTCACTCAGACTTGTAGAGTACCATAAAAACATTACTTGTCTTGCACCCCAAAGGCCTGTACACGCGATCAGAAAATTGTACAAAAAATACTGCTTTCGAAGCGATCATATGATAATCTGATCGTTAGCACACAGCTTTCGTTCAAAATTTTCGGAAGGGACAAACATGAGAATGTTTCTCGTACGATACCAGACAATCGTTCATCAGATAATCTCATCCTGTGTACTAGGCTTTAAAGGATAAGTTCACTTTTTTTAACAAATATTTAATGCACATTTTATAGCAGGTAAAAAAATGTGCCTTTATTTTATTTTTTTGTTGTAGGAGCCTGAAAAGCATTGCATCAGTGATCAGATCGCTGATGCCATGCAGGTCTCCTGCACACTGTCAGTTAATCGGCTTATCCGTACATCCCATACAGGTAAGCCAATACTCCCGGACAGGAACACTTAATGTACCAGAGCTCCGTGGTAGTTCATTGAGAACTACAAGCCGACAGCTGCTAAGGATGTTGGAGCTTGTAGTTCATTTAGACACACACAGCTGTTTGTCTGAATGACACAGGCTGTGTGGGGGCGCTAGTACAGGGAACTCCTCCCCGTACTGCTGCCATAGAGAGGGGGCAGCAACTGCAGCACTGGGGAGAGGTTACATGTTCCACCCTAAATTTGGGTGGAACATGTATCATGTTCTTAAATGTGAACTTATCCTTTAAGTTAGAGAACCTGGAACCACTGACTCCTTTCTGTTGAGACAAAACCAAATAAATGAATTACAGTCCTTTGTGCCTGTTTTTCAGTGCTTGATTATATTAGATACCAACTCTCTAGTATGTACATTTGTGCAAACAGTCCTTCCTTCTAAGACCCATTTCACACTATAGGTGCTTTTCAGGCATTTTAGTGCTAATAAATAGCGCCTATAAAGCGCCTTCAAAGCGCCTCTCAAGCCTCCCCCAGTGTGGAGCTGTGTGCTTGCAGGACCGAAAAAAAAGTCCTGCAAGCAGCGTCTTTTGGGCGGTGCGGGAGCGGTGTACACACCGCTCTTAAACTGTCTCTGCCATTGAAATCAACGGGCAGTGCTGCAGAAGCGGCTGCAAAGTGCTTCGGCAGCGGCGCTTTGCGGGTGGTTTTAACCCTTTCCTCGGCTGCTAGCGGGGGTAAATGCACCCCACTAGCGGCCGAAAAGCGCCGCTATAAAAGTGGAAAAGCGCCGATAAAACTAGCGATGCTTTACCGCTAATGCCACTACGCTAGCACTGTGAAAGGGCTCTTAATGATTTTTGTTATTACGCTTTTGTTACTTTGTGTATTCCTAAGCTTTTCAACTGAGAGCTGATAACAAGCCGGAAGGTCCCTCTACTCTTAAATTCGGAGGACTCTGCACCCATGGCTGCCAAAAGAATGTCAAATTTCAATTTGTCTGACCACCGAAATTTTCCACTTTGCAACTGAACATTTTAACTGAGCTTTGACTCGGAAAAGACAGCGTTGTTTCTGGATCTTGTTCTTTGCATGATAGAGCTTTACCTTGCATTTTTGAAAGTCATGACAAACTGTATTCACAAGCCCATGCAATGATGTCCATGGCTGTTTTTAATGCAGTGCGGCCAGAAGAGAACGAGTATCCAATATTGCATTTCGGCCCTGCCCCTTATGCACAGAGATTTATCTGAATATTTTTATATATTTTGTACAGTAGATTATGATATATTTATTTGTTTTACGTTGAGTAACATTATTCTGAAAGTGTTAGACAATTTTTTGACACAGCTTTTCACAGATTGGTGAGCCGATCTTTACTTCTGAGACACTCTGACTCTCTAATATGTTCTTTTTATACCAATCATGCTACCGACTTGTTGCTAATTAACCTAATTAGTTTCAAAATGTTCTTTCAGCTCTTCCTTGTTAGTACCACTTACTTTGCCAGCTTTTCGTTGCCTAGTCAACTTTTTTGAGATATGTTGCTGCAATCAATTTCAAAATTACAAATAACTGTATCCTGTTTTTATGTAGATTTTACAGTGTCCCAACTTTTTTGGAATTGGGTTGTTTATATATATGGTATCTAATAAAAATTAGCACGGAAAATAGTTCAAAGAGTGCAATTTATTCTAATGTTACCTATAATCTTAAAGAGTAACTTGATTTTTGTTGAGAAAAAAAAAAACATTCCCCTCTGGGTGAGCTATGTACATTGCAAGGATTTTAACAAGCGTTGTTGCAGATTCCAACCTTTTATTATTCTGAATAAATCCCTGTGTGTTTATCTGTGTCCATGTAGTAAGTAAATCTAAAGGGGGTGGTTTCATAGTTATCAATTAGATGCTGCACCTGCAGGGCTCCAATGAGGAAAATTGCAGGGTCTGCATCCCTTTAGATGTGATTTCCTATTGGAAGTATCTCACCAAAAATGACATTTTTGTTGCAGGGGATGCCTGATATCTGACTTGTATCTTAGTGTAGACTTCTGGGAAAATCAGTGAGCCAATCACACAAGCAGAAAATTATGTTTTCTGGGGAACGTTGTTCAGATCATGTTCTGTACACATTCAGTGTACAGAACACCTCCAGGTAGCTGTATTGCATTGCATTTTACAGAAAATTACAGAGCTGCAGATTGAAGAGGAAAAGGTAAATTTTAATAACATGCCATTACAATATGACTTGAGTCGCAATTGTATATGCTATATAATTTTTTTTTTATTTGCTATTTTTTCCCCCCCACAAAAGTGGAGGTACCCTTTAAAGCAGTCTGTGTCCATTGTGGTTATCTCCTTTATTCAATAGAAGAAAAGTTTGTTTGAGCAACTCAGTTTGGCTACAATGCTTATTTTTATGGTCTGACAACAATCCCTGACTAAAACTGTTTAGATTATACAGCCAGGCTTGACAGCAATGTTTTCACTGTGTTGCCAACAATTAAGCACTGAAGTAGCAGTAGAAGTGGAGCTAGCCTTTAAGAAAGTTGGATGAACCATAATCATATGTTTCAGGCAAAAGCCATTATTTTCCTTGACAGGTCAAGGTTCCTTATGTTTCTATAATAAAAGGTGACATGATTCTGTAAAAATGTATGCAGGCAGTGTGAATCTTATTCTGCCCAATAGGAACAAATAACTAAATGTTAGTCATTTACAGTGAATTCCCTACATGGCCAACAGTAAGAAAAGGTTTATGTTAGAAAGTAAAGCGTTTGAAAGGAAAATCTTTTGGAAAACAAGCTTAAAAAATTGTTTGAATTACATCAAATTTAATCTCTTGTTATTACCATACAAGTAATGATAAACAACTGATTGACATGTATTTTATCTAAATGATCTTTCTTTACAATAAAAAAATATTAATTTGTTCAAAATGAATTAGATTTTCAAGCAGAATCAATTGAAGGCCTGAGGCTGGGTTCACACATGCTGCAGCCGCGGCACACAGCAGGGGGCTCTGGTGCGTCCCTGTTCACCGATTCAGGTGCGAATCAGGTCTGAATTTTTGCCTGAACTCACACCTGAATCGGAACCAAAGAAGCACATGACCCTTTCCAAATGCGGACCATGGCCACCTCGGAGCTGTGTGAACCGGCTCCATTGACAGCCGGGCCCTCTCTCCTGTCATTTGAAATGGATGCGGGGAAGCCAGCATCCAATTTGCATATGTGTAAACCCAGCCTCAAGTAGCAGCATCTCTAGAACTTAAGTCCATGCTTGATTGCCTGCCTGCCACTATAAAGATGTATTGAGGTACTCATCATGGACATTAGCTGATAGACCCACATCAGGTGATGATCCCATGTCAAGGCTCTTCCCGGAGAACAGGGATTGGACAGGTTGCAAAACTTCCACCAATCCCTAATTTTCCTTTGCTAATGCTGTATTAGAAACATCTGTGGAGATCCCTCTCCACCTTTTCCATCAGACCTAATCTGAAGCAGTTGCCTGACCATTTGTGTTTAGAGAAGTGCAAGTTTGAAAAAGTGCTTGAAGGCAGTCAAATCAGGCCTACATCTTTGACAACATTCTAGTGTTTATGGCAAGCTTTTTAAAATTTTTCTTTTTGTTACATGACATATGTGGCAAGAGAGCTGAACACATAATATGTCATGTAGGGAGATTTTCCTGATGGGGTTTTACAGATATACAAGCTAGCAGGTTATTTAGTCCACCAGTATGCACGCATATCTAAAATATCACCTAAATTGCATGTATTGCCAAAGCATTTGTTTGTTTTTAATATTATGCGTAAGTTTTTATTGTTTTCTGTGTAACCCAGTGGTTGGATTTACCTTCTCTAATTGGCAAATGATCATGGTCAAGAGAAAGAAAAAAAACAGCCAAATCAGCCTTGCAGAATTTTCATAGGCACAAGAGATGAGGGCAAATCTTCCACTCTTGTTTTGGGAAAATGGTCAAATAGGAGATTCCCTCTCAATTCCTGTTGTGTCTCTTGGACAGAAAGTGATATCCCAATGGACAGTCAGCAAAAATTGAACTAGCAGGGGCTCTAATACTTCTCTTCCTTGTCCAAAACTCAAAAAAAATCTGTTATATAAACTATATGAAAGGATATTAAATGTTGGCATAGAGGAAATTTTGTTTAAATCTTTTCAACATTGAAGAGGAGTTGAACTGTCTATACATAGGAGAAATTCAGTACTTTGGGTATAGTTGCATAAATCATGGTGGAGAATTTGCATTTGTATGTTCGACATTAAGCTTGCTGTACATTTGTAAAGCTAAGTGAAGTAGAAACAAAATATGGCAGACACTCTGAAAACATAATCAAACATGCAAGCTGCCTTGCCCAAAATACAGTGGAGATTCCATTAGATAAGAGTAGTATTAAGCAGCACCCACTATCACTTCAGTAAACAGTGATGATGGAGAGAGTTCAGACTGTCACCTGTGATAAAGAGCCCACTAAACACTCTATTAGTTTTTCATTTGGTGAATTAATGTTCTTTACGGCCCGTGTGTGCTGCTTGTTTAATGAATTGTCTCGTTAAAACTGCCTGCAGTGCTGTTGGGCTGCCTCTGCTTCTAGGCATAAATTCAGACGAGAAATGAGCCATTTTAAAGAGGACATAACTCCTCTGGAAGTGTTTTTGTTCTTCTACGATTCTGCAGCTTCAGGATAAAAAAGGATTATCAGTAAAAACAAGGATTTTTAAAGCCAAGTTCGCTGCTTGCATGCTTTATATCTACTTAATTTGCCAAGGGTACAGAAAGATCTACATTCTGATCTGAAATATGGCTCTGTCATTGATATACACAGGGCAGGTTCTACCTTCTCTTATCTCTCTTAGACTCCAGCACTTAAGCCATGACACAAAATTGGCCAAAATTTGTTTCTGTTAATAAAGGGTGATACACATTAATTATCAACAGTACTGAGTAATGATGACAACATTATTAAAAGCAACACTCCATTTCTAAGCATCTGCTATAAATTTTTATAGCTTACTTAAAGAAGAACTCCAGATTTAGCCCAAATTAGCTACATACATTTGCATGGCTATGCTGTATATTATGTGCAAAAATATATATGCTGCTGTCTGCAGCTTTAATTTATTTAATATGTAAATGGGCTCCCCCTGCAAAACAAACAAGCAAATTATTAGTTTTCAGCATATAAATCATGGCTTTTTTATATTTTTTTAGGAAGAATTAAGTGAATTATAGAATAACTGCAACTTTAAGATTTTTTTTATTAGTGCTGCAGTTCTTATAAATGCTATACGTATAATAGTGTCATATAATGACCACATTATTCACATCTCTAGGGAGGCAAGGAATGGCAGATTTCATCTGATTTTGCATGAGCAATAGCTGTCTGCACTGACCTGCACAGAAGGAGGGGATGCCACACAGGAATGCTGCATGTTCGACATCTCAGGGACCATTGGCCCCATGGTGGACCGCAAAATCATTAAGTGTTTCACATAGATAAGATTTTATTTCTGCAAAACTGCAGTGGGATTTTGTTGTTGAGATAGATGGACTGTACACAAGCCCCAATCTTAGCAAGTAATTTGTTACTAAACTAAAGGCTAGTGGGCATGGCTATTTAGAATAAGTTGAAATCAGCTTCATACAAATTAACAAGATTGCATGGCAAATACATGGAAACTAGATCTCTAACATCTAGGTATACTAGGCCCTAATTCTGGGGCCAGAGCTGTAAAATTGTTCTAAATCTCCTTCTGTAGTGCAAATAAAAGCTTCTAAATGTTGACAATGAACCCATTAAAACCTACAAAATAAGATTTTTTGTTACATAAAAAAAAACGTTTAGCCCTAGCGAGAATGACAGTGTTCAATCAGAGGCATACCTAGGGTTTCCAGCGGCCTTGGCGAGGAACTTGCCCCCCCCCCCCCGACTTTGGTCCCAATGCGATGTGAATTCAGCCATATAATCTGTATGGCTGAATTTGCATTGCACAGATATCGCAATGCACCCACATTTGCACTGCAGTGTGGTGCAAATCACATGCAATGTCAGACATCGCATATATGTGAACCGGCCCTAAATGTACATTAGTTTATGCATCATTACATGTGTTTTTTTACATTTGATGTTTCTACCAGAGTCTCACTGTCACAAAGGTGTAAATTAAAATACAATTGTCAGTTCAGTTGTGACCTACCTACCTAACTTCACGGCAGTGTATAATGTAGTGGTCAGTGTAAAGTGTAGTGGCCCCTTCCTACAATAGTACTGACCTACCCAATTCCTAAACTGACCTACCTGATTCCTACATTGGCCACTACAATACCCTGCACACCACACTACACACTGACCACTACACTGCACACTGACCATATGTATGATGTGTCCTATGATGTCATGTCTCTGCAGTCACACACATGACCGGATCACACACACAGACACACACGTGTTGTAGGAAATCTCCTCCTCATCCCCCCATAACGCACACACAGCCCGGCTCTCCTTCTCACCTTCAGCAGGTCCAGCGCGTGTGTGCAGCAGGTCCAGCGCGTGTGTGCAGCACGCCGCCCCGCAGGAGGCCGGGTCCCTGAAGTACTACTACCACGGAGACACCCTCCGCTCCGCCATCTCCCCCGGATCTTCTACTCTCCCCGGATCTGGGCACGCTGCACAGTCATAGGGCCAGGGGCGGAGCTGGCCCGTGCAAGGAAGAACATGAAGAGCTGGGGCCAATCGGGTTGCAGTGTAAGGCCCTGTCCAGCCAGCGCTGCCAAACCACGAGATGCGACCGCCTTAAAGCTCTACAAATGATGGGATATTTTTATGGAATTTTTATTTATTTTTTTTTTTACTAGAAATGGTGGTGATCAGTGATTTTTAGCAGGACTGCAACATTGTGGTGGACAAATCAGACACCTGACACTTTTTTGGGGACCAGTGACACTAATAAAGTGATCAGTGCTAAAAATATGCGTCAGTGTCAGGGCTGGGCTTAGCCCTACCTTCTCTGAGCTGGCCGCTCAGCTGTCAGCTAATTGCCAGCGCCTATCTCTCCACAGTTACTCAGCTGTTGATGATATCCTGCTCATCAGTCCTGACTACTTAGGCCGCCCAGTCCAGAGGAGCTCTGCCTTCGCCTTGGTCAACATCACAGAAACTATCTCCTGCGATCCTGTTCAAGAGTTGCTTTGCTTACATCCCTTCTGGCTCCAGATCCTGGTTGCTGTTCCACTACATTGATCCCTGACTTCTGACTGGGCTGACTATCTGTTCCATTTACTGAACTTTGGCTATGTTTTTGCTACGTTTGTTTTTTTTACATTTATTATTAAACAAGTGTGATTTAACTGTACTCCTGTCTCTGCCTGATTTTATGGTTTCTGACATTTATTTAATTACTTACTTATTTTATACTTCTTCTGTAACCTAGCAGTATACTAAACATTTCTACCTGAATCATATTAGTAGATCTTGTATGGTACAATTTCTCAGACTCAGGGCACCGGGGTTTTCAAAAGGCATTGATGATGGCCCAAAAATATCATCCTTTCCAGAAAATTCCCCCAACAAGGCAGGTGACATTACTGACAGTGATATTAATGTTGTCTTTTTGACAAAACAGAAAATAAGGGTCCTTGTTACTTTCTATAATCTTGCTGCTCTACATATTTTACAAAATTGTATTTTTGACAAGGATTCAAAAAAAAAGTAACCAATGGCCCATCCATTATTAATGTGTTTTGTATTTTCAAATGTTAATTGTAAAAAGAAGAAATATAACACCACTGAGTGTGTAATGATCTGTGACTTACAGAAGATCAGTTTATAGACAGAGGAACTCATTAATTAGCATAAAGCATCCCTGCAAGTCACATGAAGTGATATATTGTTTTAACCCTTAACGTGGCACACTTAGTTGGTTGGGAATAATTAGGAACAATATAAAGCAATGATTTTTAGTCTGTATCTATTGTGTCATAAGTATGTAGCATTTGGAGGCCTAAACTGAAGGAGAAAATTATTTCTTTAATATTATATCTTTAATAATTTAAATAAAAAGCCCATCATCTTGATTTTGAGTACTAAGGCTACCATGTATTAATGATTTAATTAGTGTTACATTATTTAAATGTATTTTAAGAGAGTAGAATAGCTCTTTAAATAAATAACACAATAATAATGCAGTGTAAACCTGCAACATACTTGGGCAATTCAAATTGCATAAGCAGAGGTCACTTTCAGTGACAGCCTCAAATCAGAACCTTTGTTAGATACCAAGAATTAGACTTTAATATATAAATCTGGACTTTTCCTGTAAAAGCTGAACTTGACCCTGTTCCCCTTTTACCTCCCAAGCCTCCTCATTCAGCTCTAGATCTGATGCGAGACCTTTTTAACCAGTTCAAGAGGTGGGTAGTGCCGATCCATTTTAACATGTGGTTTTTAGTAAAGGAACTCTCTCCAATGACAAATCTTTTCACCATATGCACCGTCTAATTTGCTCAGGCTTGATACAGATTTACTTTAAGGACTTATGCCGTCGTAAATATCTTTATTCAGAGTTTACATAGTATAGCAACGTTGACACTGGACATTTTTAATGCTGCTCTTAGGGGGTCTGGCATTTTCTTCTGCCTCTAAAAGCCCCTGCATGCTAGACTATGTGTCCATGCTCACACAGATATCGAAAGGAGTAACAGGCAGGGGTGTTTAGAGGCAAGAAAAAAAAAAAAACACACTGCCAGTGCGGCCAGGAGCAGCAGCGTTTTGGCAGAAAAAAACGTTTCATGTGTGTTAAATGTGCGATTAATGCTTGAGTGTTAACTCAATGACTCAATTATGGTCAATGACCATAATAAATTATTATTCTGGCTAATTGAATCAATTATTCAGATTAGCCACAATCAGTTTTTGTTGCTCCTATCACACTAAAAATAGTTTGTCCTGCTTGAAATCTGTGACTGTGTGCTATCTGGTCTATGCCCTTTTTCATCAAAGCCCACTACTGTCTCGCACAAACTAAAGTATAAAAGACAGATTGTGTGGCACAGAACCATAGAACTGCCACAAACTAATGTTAGTAGTAAAGTGCATAAACATTAGCTTACCTCCAAACACACACTTTTCTCTTCCAGTCAGTTTACCTGAACCTTGTAAAGACCTTGTACCTTAGGCCCTTCTTTCAAAGTCTTGACTAAAGAAGCAAAGACTCTCTACTAATTAAGCTGCCCTCCCTCTGCATTGTACTAATGCTGCACAAGTATGTAATGTCTGGAAGTTGCCACAAGCTGAATCCAGCATCCGAAAGCCACCCTCCAGGCTAGTCTCACAACATTTTGGCCAGCAAAGTATGGCACTCCAAATTCAAGCTGAGAAAAAGCAGACCTGGATGGCTGCTATGCAGAGACGAGCTCAAGTAGCGATGAAACAAGAATCTAAATTGAGGAAAAGTCATGCTAACAAATTTTTTTTAAACTTTTCTCATCAATGATGAAGAAAAATAGGATTTTTGACTTAGTACAATCTGAGACACAGGATCTTTAGTCTTTAATATTGGTTATATAAAGCAGCTACCTTTAGGCTATAGGACACTGGCCAAAAAGCTGTTGGAACATCATCATATGACCTCTCCCACTCCCAGCTAGTCTCAGTTTTGTAGCAAACAACAGAGAGATCATAAGAACAGAGAG
The DNA here is from genome assembly GCA_037952925.1 of Lithobates clamitans. NCBI lineage: Eukaryota > Metazoa > Chordata > Amphibia > Anura > Ranidae > Lithobates > Lithobates clamitans. The sequence continues at coordinate 3,917,869 of JBBGZY010001277.1, forward strand.
AAGGGACTTGTGTCCTGTACCATACTCCAAGAAAAGGATTTTACTTAATGCGATTACAGTCCTATTATCTTAGTTGTGCAGTAGAGGATACAGGATCATTAGTCATTACAATGGTATGTCCAAAAGCAGTCCAATTTAGGGGTGGGCAACACAGCAAGCAACAACAGGACATAACAATGGGTCAAAAAGGGTCAACAGAATTCCAAAAGTAGCCTTAACACTTTACGCCCAAAAATGGCATCTTAAGAGGCCTGAACACCTGGTAGTAGCTAGATGTGTAAACAAAAGACAATGTGACAAACTTGCAAATCTGAGAGACATGTAACTGGCACTGTAGAGCCCATGAAGCATTAATATATCTGGTAGAATGCATCTTAACAGAAAAGGAAGGAACCCTATTCTTCAAACTATAGGCTCAAATAATGGCTTGTCTAACTCACCTAGCAATGGTAGAGCAAAAAGCAGGGAGCCCACCGCAAAAACCCTCTGGAAGAATTATTTTGCGTAAACGAGGCTGTAGTCAAAGGATAGGCTTTAACTCCGCATACCACATAAGACAATGGGGAGAAATTTCCTTGGGAAAGGTTTTAGTTGAGGTGGAAGGAAGAGACCACCTTAGGGAGGAAAGTTTTAGGCCTCTGGGCTACCTTGTGCTTGTCTAACGCCAGAAAAAGCTCAGGGTTCTGAATCTGAATTACAGGACAAGGCCACCAGGGAGAAACAAAAAAGGCTACCTTGGAGATAAAGTCCCACAGAGACAAAGGGAAGTATAGAGGGGGAGAGATGTGGAAGGGCCCATGAAGAGTCTGTTAGGAGCCTGAGTATGCCAGCAGAGTTGCTGCACGGTTCACCTGTTCTCTGGCACGCTCACCTTAATGTCTCCCTAAAGCAACACCTTTGGCCGGGACACACCGGTTTACAGATCATCGCAAGATCTCCTTACAACTTCCACAGAACCCTATCGGCTGTTTTATTACACAAGCTTGTTTGACCCATCGAACGTATGTTCCTTTGGGTTCAAATGTTCCGGTAAGCCTCCCTATTGTTGGTAGTGATGTTCTTCTGATTTCAAGATTTCACGTCTTTAGTGTCACAATCTCTATATGAAGTCACATACGCATAGAGGACTTTAATTATTTCACTTTGATGTTTCTTTTTTTTTTCTTTTTCTGCTTTTTGGTTTTGTTTTCCAAAATCTGATGATGTAGTGATTTTCATTGTATATAATATGTGGTCATTTCACTTTTCATATTAGCGCTACACTTTTTTGGTTTTCTTACCCCTATGTAGACTAAAGGGGGGAGACAACAGGCCGTTCACTCTGACCCGGGCAGTGGGATTCCTGTAGAGAAGTTGAATCCAGGAAATGAACCTGGGCCCAAATCCAAAACGTTCTAGCACCTCCCACAGGTAAAGCCATTTGACCGAGTCAAATGCCTTTTCGGCATCCAGCGTGGCAACTATACCTGTGTTCTCCTCTCCCGCCAGGTCAACATGGGTAAACAACCTATGGATATTTATATTTGTTCCCCTGCCTGGCATGAATCCTGATTGATCCGAGTGGACCAACATCGTGATCACCCCCTTCAATCAAGTCGCCAAAATTTTGGCCAAGTTTGGCTTCCACATCAAAGAGATCAGGCGGTAGGATTTGCAAAGTTCAGGGTCCTTACCCAGTTTAGGAATAACCACTATCACTACCTCTGACATAGAGGCTGGTAGGGCCCCATCCCTCAGCGATGCCAGGAGCATCGAGTGAAGTTTGGGGGCTAATTCCTCAGCGTACATCTTATAAAATTCATGGTGGAACCCGTCTGGGCCCAGCGTTTTCCCTGCCTGGAGTGAGGGGATGGCCTGCTGGACCTCTTTGAGGGTAATGGGAGAGTCAAGTTGGGCTCTGTACGTATTAGTCAGGACAGGTAAGTCAACATCTAAAAGATATATGTGGAGGTCTTCCATATTGTAGTTTACTCGGGTGGAATAAAGTTCAGAGTAAAAAGGTGTGAAACCCTCGCTGATCACCTTAGAGGAGGTCTGTCTGACCCCAGCTCCGTCAAGCAGCGAGGGGACACTCATGGAGGCCGACTGCTCCCTGACCAGCCATGCTAGAAGCTTACCCCCCTCTCGCTTTCCTCAAAGATCCTCTGAGATTGTTGGAACATCTTCTTTTTGTAAGTGAAGTGCGGAGTAACATAACCTCTCTGGTACTTTCCTGAAGTTTAGTGTGGGCGTGTTGCCGCTCTAGGGAGATGGCCCTATCCTCTGCCCTGAGTAGATCTGCCTTCAATTGTCTGTGGACCCCACCGATGAGTGTTTGATAATGGCTTCTGGAGGACGCCTTAAAGGCATCCCATACCACCGCCACTGGGACCGACCACGGGTTAACTGCCCAATAAGTGTCAATTTGTAGGTGAAACCTGGAATCGAACCCAGGGTCCAAGATCCAAAATCTCGACAGCCTTCAAAACTTGTCCGCGGCAGATCCTTCCAGGGACAACCTGAGGAGGAGTGGTGCATGGTCGGATATAATCCTCGGGAGAATGGATATCAGCTGAACCCTAGATAGTAAGGGTTTCCCCGCGTATATCAGGTCTATGCGTGAGAGAGCCCTGTGAGTGGCCAAGTGGCAGGTAAAGGACCTGAGGTGTTTCTCCATCTCCATATGTCCGTCAACCTATAGGTCTCCGCCCAGACCGACAGATCTGAGGTGGATCCCCCGATTGAGTTAAGGCGATCCAGCCCAGGGTTAGGTGTCATATTAAAGTCCCCCATAAGCAGCAGATTATCTGTCATTTATACAAACGGCATATTTGTCCCTGGTTCCACACTTTACCTTTGCTCAACAGCTAGGTTATTTATAAAAGGAGTTTTTGTCCACACTTGAAAGATGAAGCGCATCCAGCTCTGGTATGTATATATTTTTCTACACATTTATATATGTACATACATGAGTACTATAACATACCAGAGTTGGGTGTTCTGCTGCAAGTATTGTTTTGGATGTATATATTTCTTATATCTATATACTATATCATATTGATTTTAACATATTATTTGTACATTTTTCTCGTTTTAGATGTTTTCCTTCTCCCCTTTCACCTCTGACAACAGTGCACAGTCGGTACCAATGGACCGTTATGTCAAATTATGTATTGTATATACACATAAAGGAAAGGATTTTTGTGGGGATTTTGTGGGGATGTTTCTTATTCCGTTTACTTTTTAATTATTTTTTTTCCTTCTTGTTTCCTACTATACAATTTGGGGAATGTAGGGGTCCAGGAACCTTTACAAAACTATCAGAGGATCTGTTCAAGTATATGTGTGCTCATTTTTAATGTGCAATGCTATGTATCGTCTTACTCATCTATGTGTTTGTTAAATGCTCAATTATATTCTGATACTTTTCACAGATTATTACGAAATATAATGATACAATGTAGATGTGGAATGTTTTGTTTTGATACTTTTAACAAATGTCATGAATTATGCTGAAACTATGTATGTATATTTATATTTATTTCACATTTATATATATATATATATTCACATATTGTTCACATACACTGTTTCTTTCTACTGACATAATAATGATTTTTACTCCACCACATTGATTACCACCAATAACAGTTTCTTCCCATTGCACTTATATATTTTTTGTATCATTTATTTATAATTCTATATTCACATTATAATTTCTCTTCAGTTTTTTATGTGCACTTCGCACATGTTTGCATTATTTATTCATTTTTTCCTTTTATTATCATTATTTTTCACTTGACACACATATATGTATACATTTTTTAATTTGTCCTCACACATATAATATAAATAAATCCTTTTACACATATAGAACATTAAAATTAATTTATTTTATTTATATATGTATTTTTCTCACACATATTTTTCACATTCATCCACCACTCATTTTTTACATACATCATTTTTATACATAACTTTTTTTGTCTTTACACTATCTACACGATTTTCATTATCTCACACACCTTTTTACACATTCACTTAGATCATATAATCATTAATCCGGTTGTGGATTATTCATGTATCCATTTTCAATACTTTTCCACCACAATCATTTACACAAATTTGTTTTCCACTTTCTTCTCTTTTTTAATGGGTGTCTGCAGTGGTTAATTACAGACTTGTTCCACATTTGTGTTAATTAAGTATTAGATTCACCACTCATTCACTTAACCACATGTGTTTTTCACATCAAGCAATAGTATTTATTTGGTTTCTTGTCATATGATTGTTAGCTATGAGTAAGCACTGGCGCCAGTGCGAAACGTCAGCTCATTTTTGTCTGCTGTGATCCTTTGAATTTTGATGTGTATTTTTCAATAAACAAGGCTATTATTTGAGTGCGGCTGTCCAGAATCCATTCATGCCTATTGTGCCAGCAGATTATCTGTACAATAATTGGCAAGAAGGGGGCCCAACTTATGGAGCAGTTTGACCGAGGCAGGGGGAGGTATATAAACACCCACAAGTACTATCTCTAGACTTTCCACCACTGCATGCATTATAATGTATCGTCCATACAGGTAAAGCACCAGCCCCAGAAGCTTAAACGGTAGGGATTTGCGTACAAGTATACTAACCCCCCTGGCAAAGTTGGAATAAGTTGAGTGGTACTGATGGCCAACCCAGGGTTTTTTGAAGCTAAGGGTCTTCCTGCCCACTAGGTGGGTTTCCTGGAGAACACAAATATGAGGATTGTGGGACTTCAAGAAATGAAACACCAGTGACCGCTTCACTGGGAGGTTTAGGCCCCTGGTGTTCCATGAAATAATTGTTAGCGATGCCATGCCACCATCAAGTATATCAACAATGGAGAGTATTGAGGGGATAAGCCCAACCCAGATGGAGCACAAGCAAAAAAAAAACACATAACAGAGAGAGTAGCCCTTAAAGGGCGGTAAAATTGTAGGCCCAGATGACTGTGTCAGATATATATTTGCATAATAAACAATAAAACAGAAACAAAACTAATAACAAAATAACGCCCCCCTCCCTGCCAGCCCCCCCCCCCCCAGAACAGTGGGTGGCATTCTTTCCCAAGAGCAACACGGCAAACCACCATGTTTCGGAGGAAACGTGTGTAAGAGGCTTACTAGACATAAGTCTGCTGACCCATAACTGTTAGGGTCGTCCGGATAATAAATGTGGTGCCGGTCTACCAGCAAGCTGGGGGTAAAAAGTAATTAGACAGACATGCCAGTGAGAGCAAAAAGAAAATAAAAAAACAAGCGTGGGTTTCTGGCTTAGACAATGTTTCCCAGCTAATGGCAAATAGGGTGAAGAGGAGGGGAGAGGGAGAGGGGGACAGATGAAAAATCCATCCAGACCGCCCATCTGCATGGAGGTGCTGGAGACTGAGTTTCCCCTCATTCCCCATTGCAGGATAACAGTCAGTGCAAGAAAGGGGGAGGCCTGGAAGGTAAAATCCAACAGCATATAAAGCCAGAAAGCCTGATATAAGTGCTCAGCATGAAAGAGTAGGTTGCAACAAGGAACTGTAGGATTTATACTTGCTTCATCCCACACGGATCGTGTCGAGCCAGGAAGACGCCTCTTCAGGTGATGTGAAGAATCCCACTCTTTCTCCATCCTGAACCCGGAGTCTGGCGGGAAATAGCATGCTGTACTTCAGGTTTTTGGCGCAAAGTTGGGATCGCACATGATCGAACGATTACCTTTGTCGCTGCGTTTCAATGGAATAGTCTGGAAATATAAGGAGTTTAGCATTCTCATACTTGAGGTCCCCTGCATTCCTAGCTTCTCTCAGGATGAGGTCCCGGTCCCGATAATTTAGTAGTTTAAAGATAAATGAGCAAGGGGGAGCCCCCTGCGGGCCTCTGACTGTGGGTATCCTGTGGGCTTGTTCCACCACAAAATGGGAGGAAAAGGAGGCACGGTGCAAAAGAGATTGCAGCAGCAGCTGCTCTGTAAACAGGGTGGTGTCATTCCCTTCAGCTCCCTCAGGCAGCCTGATGATCCTCAGATTATTGCCTCTGTTGCGATTTTCTGCATCTTCAGCTCGCGACTCTAAGTGCTTGACTCTGATTTTTAAGGAGTGGAGATCAGCCGTGTGCTCCCTCTGCAAAACTTCAGCTGCAGAGACATGCTGCTCCACTTCTGTCACTCTGTCCTTAAAAGCATGTCTCTCCTGATCAAGCCCAATTCAATGTATACATGGTCAATCTTCTCAGTCAGGGCTGTTTTACACCCATTTATCGCTTCCAGGAGTGCTGTGTGTTCTGGAGGGACCCGAGGAGCTGCAGCCTTGTGACTCACCTCCAGTCCCTGAGCCGACATGGTGGGGAACATGGCCTGCGGCCTTCTCCTCAGCACGCTGTGCAGTCCCGGTCCGCTTCTAGCTCTGTCGGTGCGCTGCCCCCCCCCCCATTTGTAGCCGGGCATGAGCAGGGGCTGCTAGGGGCCAAGGGTGAGCTGTTGTGATGGCTGATGGGTCCCCAGCACCGTGGGATCAGAGGATTAAAGATCCGGATGGCAGAGTGAGGCTAAAAGATGTCTGCTCCCATCGCCATCTTGGACACACCCCCAAAAAATCCCTGTATATTAAATAAATTTCTTTGGGACCCCCAGGTTACCAGAACTAGTGTCCCCATTGGAAAAAAACTTTTCTGGGGACAACCCAAAATTTGTGATTTTCTTTTACTTTCACTTTCAATGATAATGGTAAACAGGACAAATAGAGAGGGTGAATCTCCTGTGGAGAGTCAGCCTGGGGCAGGGTTAAGAAGGGGTTAATTGAAGAGGGCAGGTACTTCACCCTTCAGACCTGCTTACTGCCAGATGGGCTGAAAGTGTGAGAAAGAAGCTGTTTGAGTAGGAGAGACAGACAATGCAGCACGCTGTGTGAAACGATCCATTGCTGGATTGTGTACTTGCTGGGTGAGCTTAATCACATAAAAGACTGTAGCTCTGATTAGAGCTATGAACTATTGCCTGTAAGCCTGTATGCTGCGGAACTGTGAGCTGTACCTGTGTGCACAACTGTGTGACAAGACAAGCCTGTCACGTCTTCTGTTTGTTTTTTGCCAGTTTGCTGATTAAAGCATTTTTATTTTACTGGACTGTCTCTAAGCCGACTGTTCACCCCTCTGATCCTCTACAGTCCTTACTGGAGGCACAGACAGAAAAACAGACTGACAGGTGCTCTAATTCCTCTCCATTATACCCAACATTTTTTTTTTTAAAGTTTTGCCTTAAAGATATACCTTATACCTTAAAGATTTTAAATGTACTTTCCTAAAAACTCTGCAGAACATTTCTCAATGCCCACTGCAGAAAAGAAATACTGTACATTGAGTTGAATGATTGCTGTAGATAAACGATTAGCAGACTGCCATCTTCACTGCGTGCTGCACCATTTTAAATAAAATCTGAAAGAAGAATCTGTAGCCACCAAAGTTGTAGTTCACGATTGGCTTCCTAATTGGGAAAACCTTACCCCAGGAGAAAACACAACAAATGTTGGCTTTTGTATACAGACATTGTATGGATTTCTGTAATTAGTGATTGTGAACAGAAAAAAAACCATAATGGTTCTATCTTTAATTTGAATAGGCCTGGAGAGAGAATCAAATTGCCTTTTTTGAGCCTATGGGAAACAATTAAAAAGCTGGCAGCACTGATACACTATCATTTTGAAAAGCAGTTTGCTGACATCACTAATCTTGTTTTCCTTAGGACTACCATACAGAAACCCCAGCCACTGGTTCCAAAAAAGATGCACAATATTAAACTGTGTCTACCCCCCCCCCCCCAAAAAAAAAAAATAAATATATATATTATAGCTTAACACATGGGTCGGTTGCATTAGCTTACTTTTTTCCAGGGTTATTTCATTGAGTTTTATCAGCTTGAATAATTGCCAAAACTGCTTCAATTAAATGCAGTGACTGCTAGAAACCATATACAAAACAGGATTTTTTTTACAACTCACTGTAAAATCCCTTTCTCTGAGTTCATTGATAGATAGTCACAGCTCTTCTCATTCTTGACCATAGGTTTTATAGTGCCACCTATGACACTGGGTAGAAAAGAACACAGTGCCACCTTATGGGCAGTCCTAGCTTGCCCCCCCCCCCGCACACTTTCTACTATAAGCAAGCCAGCTCGTCACAAAGCAGTACCAGAAAAATAGAAGAATCAAATAGAGAGGTGGGTGCTGTATCCATCAGTGAACTCAGAGCACATAATTTTACAGTGAGTAAAAAAAAAAAAATCCTGTTTTCTCTTATGTTCATTGACAGACACAGCTCTTCTCATTCTTGACCATACAGCATGATCAGTATCTCTATAAGGGGCAGGCAAACGAAACAACAGGAGCAAACAGGCAAACATGGCAACCACCCAAACAAGCCCTCCCAAGGGAAACGAGGAACCTCAAACAGTGGTCTGCGAAAAGTTGCAGCCAAAACCAGCATTCAAAGATACAAACATGACAATTTTTTAAGGCCAGGTAGCCAACTTGCAAATCTGACACACAGACGATTGAGATTCAGAATCTATCCCAAATGCTGAAGGTGTCTCTGCATTAAGGTAAAAAAGCCTTCTATTGTCAGCTTCCCCCCTCCAGCCCCCTATTACTTACCCGAGCCTGATTTTGATCCAGCACTGTGCCTGAGAGCAGCAGTGTTGCTCTCTCTCCCTCCTTATCAAATCCAGTGACAAGGAATTGGGAGCAGGGCTAAGCCTCACTGTGTGTGTCAATGGACACAGAGCAGCTTGGGAATTAATCCCAACATATACCACCACAGGAAGCGGCTTTCTATGGTGGCACCCAGAGTAGAGGAGTACCAGAAGAGGAGGACCAGTGCTGCTATGTGCAAAACCATTGTACAGAGCAGGTAAGTATGAGTTTGTTGTTTCAAGGAAAAAAAAACAACTTTCTAATTACTTTAAACCCAGTCACTGCTGCTCTCTCTCCTTGTGCAGGGTGACTGATCTTGTACCTGTCCTCCTCTTGCAGTTTTCTGCTTGCAGCTTGTGGACTGCTGGGTCCATCCCACAGCTCTGCTCTCTACAGAGTGTGCATTATGATCCCTATATTGTCCATCAGTGCAGAATTAGTCCTCTCTCACAGGAGAAGGTCATTCACAAAGGCAATAAGTGTGATTCCCTGTTGTCTCAAACAGCAGTACTCGGGCCAGCACCTGGGTAAGAACCCAAGGAACAGAGGTGAGGCCGAAGGGAAGAACCACAAACTGATAATACATGTCCCTGATTGAAAAATGCAAGAAATGTTGATGCCCAGCAGATTGGGATGTGCAGGTATGTATCCTTGATGTCTATGGAAGCCAGGAAGTCCCCCTGATGGAGAGGCCACCACTGAATGAATAAATTCCATCTTAAACTTCTGCAGCTGCACAAAGCAATGCAGGGCCTTGGGTCCAGGATCGGGCTAACTCCATAATTTTTTTGGAACTGTAAACAGGTTGGAGTAAACTGCTCTGGCTTCTGGACCAATCACTCCCTTAAGTAGCAAATCCTGCACTGCCCTGTACAGAGCCAGCAGGCAAGATGGGGGAAGATAAAGGTTGCAATTGCATGGAAAGAATGTCTCTGGTGGACAAGAAGGAACTTCTATTTTGTAGCCAGACACAGTCAGTTATTGGACCCAGCTGTTGGAGATGAGGGAAGTCCACAGGCCCATGAACCAGCAAAGATGACTCCCTACCCTGGAAATGGGTGGGAGAAGAGCCTTCCTGCTGAGGAGATAATCTCTCTGGGCTTCTGGGCGTTGTGAGGTCAGATGTGTATGGCACCACTCATGGGGGCCTTTAAGGACTTGAAGATCTTGTCTGAGGAGCCAGGGGAATAAAAAGGCCTCTTGTGTGCAGAGAAAGAAGGACTGGGCTTACAATGTGGTTCCTTCCCCTTCTTCGACTGTGGGAGGAATGTACTCTTGCCAGCAGTAAGGTTCTTGATGATGTGCTCCAAGGTAGCACTGAAGAGATGTTCATCTTGGAAGGATAAGTCCGCCAGGGCCTTTTTAGACATCTGGTCAGCAGACCAACATTTAAGCCAAAATACTCACCAAAGCACCACCACTGAAATACAGAGTTCGGAGAGCAGTGTGGCTACATCCAAGGATGCATCACGCAAGTACTTAAGACCCTGGACCAACTGGTCCACTAGTTCCACATACACCAGGGACACCTGTCCAGTACCCAGGTGAAGTAAGAGCTTGGCCCACTCAGCAAGTGTCTAAGACACCAGGGCCATGGCCAACCCAGGCCGCAGTGCTGAACCGGCAATGATGAATATAATGTGGGTGACCGATTCCGCCGTACAGTCTGCAGGATCCTTAAAGAAAGGAGACTCCTGCACTGGTATTACGGTTGATTTATTCAACCTAGAAATGGTGGGATCCAATACAGGAGGAGAGGTCCAGTTTTTCAGAATGGCCTCCTCAAACGGGTAATGTACAGAAAAATAACAAAGGGTCGTTTTGGACATTCCCAATTTTTGTAAACAAATCTATCAAAATATTTGGGGTCAGAAAAACCCCTACAGACCAAGATGACTTGTGCGTACTAAATGGGACTGCCACCTTGTTGGCAGCCCCAGAGGTATCCACCATTTCTAACATCTCCCGCATAGAGGTAATCAGTGCGGTCACCAGCGCCTTTTCTTACACAGCAACAGAGTCAGAGGACTCATCCTCGTTTTGTGATGAATCAGGTATTGTGTCATCTGGGCCAGCAGGAAAAGCTTGGCAAGCGGCAGCTGAGCCTGACTTAGGCTCAGAGGCTTCTGAAACGGAGGGCAGGGGACACTTTTTGCTCGCCTTGCAAGAAAAAAAAAAATGTGCATTTATTTTTATTTTTTCACAAAAGCCTGTAAAGCACTGAATCTGGGATCAGTGGATCGTGGGTGCAATGCCAGGCTCCTGCAGACTCTTCCTTCAGCTTTCTGTCCATACTGAGGTATAGGCCTCAAGCAGAAGAGCTGGAAAAGTGTCAATGGACTATGCATACAGTGACAACTGCACTTTCATTCAATTCATTCAGTTTTCATTCATGGTGCAGACGGGACTTGTAGTTCATTCGTTCACAAAGCTCTGTGAACGAATGACACAAATGTGTGGTTGAAGCCTCGCATAGCCACGCCAATTTCAAATGTGACATCTGCTGTGGCAGAGAAGAACCCCCACACGCTACCACAGGGGTGTGGTTTGAAGGTGGAGGGGCCCATTTGCACAATATTACACCCTAGGTTAATTGGATCAACTTATAACCAAACTTTCGAAGAAAATGTTGTATCTTATAAGCAGGCATCCAGTTTGTATACCTATATAAATAAAGACTCACAATAGTGAATTGCTGTTATACATTATTCATTAAAACTATGAGTGTATCTACTTAACTTAAATCATGGGTGGGTCAGTCTGAGTGCTTTTTGATCTTTCTAATTTTGGGGGTCAAAATATACAGTGAGCTGCTTTACTTTTGGTGTTGGCACTGTGTCGTGATTAGCAACTGCTACACATTATTCACCTCTACATGCTACATTCCACTGTTGTAGATGTGTAGCCACTATAGTAAAAGTTGCCTGTGTGCAGCCAACCACAGTGTTCTCTACATCAGTGGTCATCAACCCTGTCCTCAGGACCCACTAACGGGCCAGGTTTGCAAGATAACTGAAATACATCACAGATGATATAATTTGCTGCTCAGTGATTGCAGTATTCTAGTCTGCATCTCGCCAAGATAATACATAAAATCTGGCCTGTTAGTGGGCCCTGAGAACAGGGTTGATGACCACTGCTCTACATAACTACCATTTATTAATTTACTAATTATTGAAAGTGATGAACTTGACTTAAGACCCAGTTATCCTCTCATTTTTGAAGCATAACAACAGTGGTCATAATGATCATTAATATGCACAAGGGATATTAAAAGCTATTACATGCTGTTATTGTCTTAGCAAAAAGATATTATTAAAACCAAAACATGATAAACTGCCTTCATCAATGACACTGATATTTAAAGAATCGGCAATGGTTTTAGTTCCTATTTCACAGCCTTAATGCCAAAATACAATTATTAAAAAATGAAGAGACATTTCTATTCCTTTAAAACACAAGAGGAAAGAAAATGGATTGTCGCACCTGGCTGCTCCAGTAATGCAAAATCCAATTGTCAGTGAGAGGAGATAAGAGGAGAGACGTGGAAGGGCCATCACATCAGCAAACACTAAGTAATGAACAGGGCTGCCACTGTCTGCCGTGATAAAACACTCCATTAGCTGCGCTGGTTTTAAATGAGTGATAATTGTGGCAACACAGCAGTGAAAGTGATTGAATTTTTATCTCTAGCTTGGCATTTTGACAAGCTGACCATGAGGCAAAGATGTCCCCAGTGTTCAGCACTATACACATTGTGTGTCCTCGGCCTGTGCCACTGGGGACACCAGATCTGCAAATACTACCTAGTTTAAACTGTTTGTAGCAATATTGTGAGCAGACATAGTTAACTGAGAAAACAGGCACTCACTTTTCATTTTAATGCTTTCTCGCTATCAGGAACAATATTCGTGAATATTCATAGGTATAACCTGTCTACATAATTATCAGTATAATGAATGCTACTAAATATTGCATTATTTTTCAGCATAGTCTGATAACAGATTCAGTGGAAAAAATGCTCTTCTGCAATGTATTACTGAAAGACATTTCTATAAATGAAATTATTTATTTTATTAGCTACCGATGATGAAAATATTATCTATAGTGTGGCTACAGGACTTCATTAATTTTATGATATATGCAATGAGCAGACAACTACATTAATTTTAATATTCTAGAATGGTTACTTTGCGACTCTTTTTTTTAGACCCAAGCAGATTAATTTTCTTTACCTAATTCCCAGGCTGGTGAAGCCAGGACGTTCTACGTGGTTTCTTTGCCAAGTAGGGTCAATCTTTCACCTTGGAATATAATAAAATAAAAAGTAATCTTCAGGTTCCAAACCAAGCACACAGACAACCTCCTTATTTCCTAATGACAAAAACAATATCTTAAGTTCACCTCAATCCCCTCACTATTTATAGACATATTCTCTATATATTTGTTGATTGGTAATTTATCTACAGTCATACTATCCTGCAAACTGTCAAGGAATATCACATATGTCTCCATTCATTTCAAGTAAATCTCCAGCTTTGTTGAACCATTCCTTTAGGTCAACAATATACAAAAGGTTTTAGCAAACTATTTCCAGACCCTTACTTGCTTCTGCTCTGTAAGTTATTCTAGATAATATTTGTTACATTATAGGGAATTTTGTCTCTAAGAGAACAGAAAAACTACCAACAGGTAGTTAAAGAGGAATTCCACCTAAATGTGAAACTTCCGCTCATCTGATCCCCCCCCCCCCGATGCCACAATTGGCACCTTTCAGGAAGGAGGGGAGGACAGGATACCTTTACCACTTCCGGGAGCCTCAGCCGCGGCTATTGACGGGCTGGGGCTCCCTCCTCCTCCCCCTGTCGCTGGGCCAGTAGGAGAGAGGAGCGGGCCTCGCGCATGCGCAGTAGGGCTCCCAGCCTGAAGCCAAAATGCTACACTGCCGGGTACCCCTACCCGCAATGGTGGTGGTAGCACCCGACAGCTGATGGAAACAGCTGCTGTGCTGACATTGCTGGACTCCAGGTCAGGTAAGTGTCCTATTATTAAAAGCCAGCAGCTGTAGTATGTGTAGCTGCTGGTTTCTATTCTTTTTTGGGCGGAACTCCGCTTTAAGAACAGACACCTAATGTTGATTTCATATACCTTTATCCACTTTTAGTACCCTCTGCTTCGCTTAGTCCACCTTTTGCAATTATCAGTCTATAATTTTAATGGTAGGTTTATTTTAACAGTGAGAGACAAAATAACAGCAAAAAAATCCAGAAATATGCATTTAAAAAAAATGTATAAATTGATTCAATTTTAATGAGTGAAATTATTTAACCCTTTCACAAAACATGACTTAGTACTTGGTGGCAATTACAGAGGTCAGACAGTTCTTGTAGTTGGCACCCAGGTTTGCACACATCTCAGGAGGGATTTTGTCCCACTCCTCTTTGGAGATCCTCTCCAAGTCATAAAGGTTTTGAGGCGGACGTTTGGTAACTCGAACCTTTAGCTCCCTTCACATCCTTTCTATGGGATTAAGGTCTGGAGACTGGCTAGGCCACTCCAGGACCTTAATGTGCTTCTTCTTGAGCCACTCCTTTGTTGCCTTGGCCATGTGTTTTGGGTCATTGTCATGCTGCAATACCCACCCATGGCCCATTTTCAATGCTCTGGCTGAGGGAAGGAGGTTCTCACCCAAGATTTGATGGTACATGATCATCTCTTTGATGCGGTGGAGTTGTCCTGTTCCCTTAGCAGAAAAACACCCCCAAAGCATAATGTTTCCACCTCCATGTTGGACAGTGGGGATGGTGTTCTTGGGGTCATAGGCAACATTCCACCTCCTCCAAACACAGAGATTTGAGTTGATGCCAAAGAGCTTGATTTTGGTCTCATCTGACCACAACATTTTCACCCAGTTCTCCTCTGAATCATTCAAATGTTCATTAGCAAACTTCAGACAGGCTTGTACATGTGCTTTCTTGAGCAGGGGGACCTTGCGGGCGCTGCAGGATTTCAGTCCTTCATGGTGTAGTGTGTTACCAATTGTTTTCTTGGTGACATAGGTCCCAGCTGCCTTGAGATTATTGACAAGATTCTCCCGTGTAGTTCTGGGCTGATTCCTCACCATTCTTATGATCATTGAAACTCCACAAGGTGAGATCTTGCATAGAGCCCCAGCTCGAGGGAGACTGACAGTTATTTTGTGTTTCTTCCATTTGCGAATAATCGCACCAACTGTTGTTACCCTCTCACAAAGCTGCTTGGCGATGGTCTTGTAAGCCATTGCAGCAAGGTGTATGTCTACAATCTTGTCCCTGACATCCTTAGACATCTCTTTGGTCTTTGGCATGGTGGAAAGACTTGAATCTGATTGATTGATTGATTCTGTGGAAAGCAGGGGCGGATCCAGGGGGGGGGTAACAGGGCAATTGCCCCCCCCGAACTGACACTCTGAATGTTATTGTATAATATCCTGCTGCCGCTCCACTGTGCCGGCCCAAGTCTCTCTCTCTCTCATGTGCCGATCAGCAGCGGCGCCGAGAGAGACTCGCGTGAGACTCGCGGCGGCGGTCACTGACACTGAAGGAAGGAAGTGGGTGGAGCCTTTTCCCTGCACTCGTTGCTAGACGCCAGGTGGCCCTGGCGTTAGCAACGAGTGACGTCAGGTCAGTGACAGGTCAGCGTCAGTCACACTTTTAGCCGACCGGCCGGTGTGAGTGTGACTGTGTGACACACACAGCCTGGAGCAGCGGCGCCTCCTATACATCTGATCGGTGTAGTCCTCATCGCCCTTTCCTAGTGGTCATATATACATCAGAGGGGATAGATCCCAGGAGGTCTGCTAGGAGTTGTTACCATCACCTAGTGATTATATATACATCAGAGGGGATGGATCCCAGGAGATCTGATAGGTATCGTCACCATTACCCAGTCTCGGTAATCATATATACAACAGACGGGATAGATTACATACAGCAGAGAGCAGACAGCGGTAACTCAGTGAGTGTGACTGAGTCTGTGACACAGCCTGGAGCGGCGCCTCCGAGGAGTCGTATACATAAAGCAGTAACTCTAACAAGTATATATAACAACTGAGTGCACTGCAGCACACAGCACAGCACACGTCCAGCCAGGCTGCCAACCCGTCCGCCCCTGACTGTGTTGCCTCCACCCACCGGCACCCTCCTCTTGGCTCCCTCCATGTTGTCCACACTAAAGTACAGGCCACCACCACCCATGAGTTATTGTTGGCTCCACCCACCTCCTCCATCTTCTCCACCTGGCACCTTGGGCAGTCTGCAGTGCAGAGCAGAGCGCAGTGAAAATTGAAATACACAAAAGACAACTTATTGAGAGAAGATTACTGGATCCATCCGATCATCATCCATTTCCATTGATTCTCCGACTCCATTGCTCCGAAATCCTGCATGGGAACCCCTACCAGTACCTCACCAGAGCATAAACGTGAGTAAAAGAATGTATGAATGTATGTCATGTTTCAAATCGCAAAATACATGTGTGCCACTGTGCCATGCATTATGTATGAAACAAAAAATGCCCTTTTAGTCTTGATCTTAAGCCCTTCAGCTCCGAAAAGTTTTACCCCTCCTTATGACCAGGCCATTTTTTGTGATACTGCGCTGCGTTACTTTGACTGGCTGACAATTGTGCGGTCATGCGACGTACCCAAATAAACTTGATGTCCTTTTTTTCCCACCAATAGAGCTTTCTCTATTGCCCCTCCCGAGACTAGACTCTGGATCCGCCCTTGGTGCAAAGGTGTCTTCTATACTGGTAAAGAGCTGAGAGTGCTCCTAATCTCAGCTCATTACCTGTATAGAAGATACCTGGGAGGCAAAAATCTTGCTGATTTATAGGGGATCAAATACTTATTTCATTTATTAAAATGCAAATCAATCTATACATTTTTTGAAATGCATTTTTCTTAATATTTTTATTGTTATTCTGTCTCCCACTGTTAAAATAAACCTACCATTAAAATTATAGACTGGTAATTTTTTTTGTCAGGGGACAAACGTACAAAATCAGCAGGGGATCAAATATTTTTTTTCAGTCACTATACAGTGCCTTGATAAAGTATTCATACCCCTTCAAATTTTCCACATTTTATCATGTTACAACCAAAAAAGTAAATTGATTTTATTGGGATTCTGTGTGATAGACCAAGACAAAGTGGCACATAATTGTGAAGTGGATGGAAAATGATAAATGATTTTCATTTTTTGTTACAAAAAAATATCTGCAAAGTGTGGTGTGCATTTGTATACAGCCCCCTTTACTCCACTTACCACTTGATACCACTTACTAAAATCTAGTGGAACCATTTGCCTTCAGAAGTCACCTAATTAGTAAACAGAGTCCACCTGTGTGTAATTTAATCTCAGTATAAATACAGCTGTTCTGTGAAGCCCTCAGAGGTTTGCTAGAGAACCTTAGTGAACAAACAGAATCATAAAGGCCAAGGAACACACCAGACAGGTCAGGGATAAAGTTGTGGAGAAGATTAAAGCAGGGCTAGGTTTTAAAAAATATCCAAAGCTTTGAGCATCTCACGGAGCACTGCTCAAGCCATCATCCGAAAATGGAAAGCGTATGACACAACTGCAAACCTAACGGGACATCGCCATCCACCTAAACTGACAGGCCGGGCACGAAGAGCATTAATCAGAGAAGCAGCCAAGAGGCCCATGGTAACTCTGTAGGAGCTGTAGAGATCCACAGAGACCTGCAGCTGTAATTGCAGCGAACGGTGGTTCTACAAAGTATTTACTCAGTGGGGCTGAATACAAATGCATACCACACTTCTCACATATTTATATGTAAAACATTTTGAAAACCATTTATCATTTTCCTTCCACTTCACAATTATGTGCAACTTTGTGTTGGTCTATCACATAAAATCCCAATAAAATACATTTAAGTTTTTGGTTGTAACATGAGAAAATTAGGAAAATTTTATGGGGTGTGAATACTTTTTCAAGGCACTGTACGTGTGTACCAGACATAAAGGCAAATAAGAAAAGTTATTGCAGGGTTTTTTCAAAGTGTTGCTGAGAGATCACACATTTTTTTTAATTATACATATCTGCTACTGCAAGTTATACAAATGAGAATAATTTAAATACACAATTGTAGATTCTCACAAGTTTCAACTGCTAAATAAAATAGAAACAGCATGAAAAAGCACTGCACAGTTCTGCAAATGTTCACCAACATTAGCCTAATGTCAGGATCCAGGTCTGAACCTACGACCTCTGCTGTGTCTGGCAAAGCCACTTCTTGCAATGTCACTTGCTAAGCCACCTTAGATGCTGGACAGCACCCTGTTCTATCAAGAGAAAAGGGATCCGCTACTCCAAGTGTGCAATACCTCTATTGGAACCAAGTAGGAGTGCCAGTCCCGGCCCACCTCCGTGGAAATTTGAGAAAAAGAAAAAAAAGGCTGCACATCCAAAGGTTCCAAAACAAAATGCCTTTTATTGAAAACGACCAGGATGCACCAAGGACACCAGGTATTAGTCACGTAAACCTGTTTTACACATCTGACCTGTGTTTAATCATTACCCAGTAATGATTAAGCACAGGTCAGATGTGTGAAACGCGTCTACGTGACTAATACCTGGTGTCCTTGGTGTATCCTGATAATTTTTAATAAAAGGCATTTTGTTTTGGAACCTTTGGATGTACAGCCATTTCTTCTTTTACCCTGTTCTATCCATTGGACAATCCTGGGTTGTTCTTCGATTACGCTTCTGTTTTGTGACCACCTGTTACTGAGCTTTGGCTTGCTTACAGACTACAATTCTGCTTGATCCCTATCTGCTATATTTGTTACTGAACCCTGGCTTGCTCACCTCCTAATGGGCGATCCTAAGGACTGCGACCTGGTACTAACATGCATCAAAACCCATCTCCACCATCAGTACCTCTGGTGAATAGTTAGTTCGTGCTCAGACTCCACAGCTCAGGGGAGCCGGAGTCACCTGCCAGGGTGACCTGCTGCTGTACTTATCCAGCTGGTCAGTGGGAGCCTCTCTACTGCTATAGCTACTGGCCTCTGAGCATGACTCCTGACCATATCCTGACACCTCACCGCATCCAATGGTGATTTCAAGTAGTTCGAAAGGTGTGCAGCTCTACCCCCAGGCCCACTTACACTTACCTGAGCCTGATCTCGATCCATCTATGTGCACTAGAGCAGCGGCTCTCCCCCTCCTCATTGGCTCAGACACAGCAGCATAAGTAATTGGCTCCTGTTTCTGTCAATCACAGGCAGTGAGGAGGGGGCAAGGCTGAGCCACACTGTGTGTCTTATGGATACACAGAATGAGGCTCGAAAGTGAGCACATACAAGTTCCCCCATATCAAGCAACTTGCTATAAGGGCACTTAGCAAAGGGGAAGAGCATAAGCACCGGTGGGGGACCCGAGAAGAGGAGGATCAGGACTGCTTTGTGCAAAACCATTGCACAGAGCAGGGAAGTATGACGTTTTTTATTTTAAAAAAATGCATGTGGATGTCTAGCTCCTCCATTGTGGCTTTTGGCTAGGTTAGGGGTTCAAAACTTAATGATTTTCCTCAGAGTAGAAGAAAAGTTTTCTGACAAACAGCTGATCTTTTGCTGTGAAAACACATTGCAAGACACTGCAGACATCCCTTGGTAAGCTTCTTCTATCCTACAAGTCTGGCAATAAGACAGAAAAATAAGGGAAACATAATAACAAGCATCAAAAGTTTATTTCTGCTGTGGGGAAATGATGAAAATCCATATTACTGGAAGATATTAGCATCTCGTTAATGGAAAGCTTACAGATTTTAGGTATAGCAAACATATGCCAGGCATATCAAGATTCACTAGAGAGAATCAGTGCTTAGGTTAAAACAACCTTGGACAGACAGCTACCACAGTGTAAAGGATGAGAGTCATGTATAATTTTCCTGTTCATTGGTAAACATGGCTGCAGTGTGTAACTGGTCTTTTCTTCAATGCTGCATTGCACCTCATCACATATTCCATTTAAATGTACAAATGCCTGACCTCTGCTGAGTGATTAAGGATTTAGGGATTTCTCGGGGAACTGGCTCTTTCAACCTTTAATTTTTACATTGGAGTAAATAAATTCTGGCTGAACTCCAAGATCACCAGAGTCAATGTCAAGATTAGTTTCAGCTGTGTAAACTCTGTTAGTGGAAAGTAATAGTCATTACCATCAGTAAGAACCGGAATATTAAGTAATAAAAACTGGACCCAGCATCAAATATCATTTTTCATGTTAAGGTGTCACTAAACCAAACCCGCATCATAAAAATAAATAAATAAATGCTGTATCAAATGTTGTTCATACTCACTCGGTCACTACTGGATTCTTTTCCTGTATTATGCAAAAAAAACAGGTTGATCCCGCTGCTCGCTATCTCCCCCCTCTGTCCATGTTCCCAATTCAGTTAGGGATTTTGCAGTTGTGGTGGCAATTCTGCACATGCTCAGTTTTCAAAGAGTTTCTATGCTGAACATTTCCTCCCTATCACATCTGAGTAGCCCATGTAACTATAGAATCACACATGTGGGTGTATACACAGTGGTAAATGACAGCCTATTCCCTCCCTCCTCCTCAATGCCTACTAACGAGCTAAACAGTATGGGGGCAGGATATTACATGTAGATTAATGGAGGCTTCTCCTCCCTGATATTCGAAGACACAGGCTGGAGGGGCAAGACAGCTTGTGTCTGGTAGAAATCCACTCACACCATGTAATTGCCAAAAAAATAAAAATAAAGATTTGATTTCAAATATATAGATGTTTGACAATTTAAAACAGTTTGATATTAACAGGCTAGGAAAGATCTGGGTCATGTGACAAGCTTTATATCAATTAGGAAAAATGTACTTAGATTTTTTTTTTATTATTAAAATAATTACAGCGCAATCATTCACATACAGAAATAGAAGGGACAATGTAAATTCAACAGTGTGTGTTTAGTTTTAATTTAAGTAAATTTCCCAAAATTTAACAGTGGGTATTTTACCTCTCACACAGTACTACCATCACAATGCCTATATCCGCCATTCTCTCAAAGAAGATTGATCCATCTTTGTTTATGCTTTTTCTAGGGTTAGCCTAAAGGATGTCACACTGATCAGTTTCCTACTTCAGCCTTTTACTATGTGATTTGCTATAAGTGATCACACAGAAAGGGAGACTGAAGAAATGCCTCATTTTGGTGCAGCAGACATAATATAATGCAACCCTCAGCCTGGGGACAGTCAGTTTCTCACAAATTAAGCATGGTTTTTAATAGAAAAAAGCAGATCTTTTAGAAAAGATATACTATTGCTGCATATTGTGACATGTCAGAACATTATTCAAGCTTCTAAAGTTACTGAAAAAATCCCAGATTAACTATCCATCCTTATGAACAATTTTCAGAATATTTACATAGTTCATAATATCTGAAAACAATCTGCAAAGGAGTGTTTTAAGTTCTGCCATTTTAATCACTTGTTATTTTGCAGTCCATCTGAGCAAGCAGTATTGCTCCACCAACACAAAGTCTATGCAAGAAATCAAAACACTTTAACCGCTCAGCCCCAGAAGATTTTACCCCCTTCCTGACCAGAGCACTTTTAGCGATTCGGCACTGCGTCACTTTAACTGACAATTGAGCGCCCGTGTAATAGGGTCCCCAGGGGGTGTAACAAGAGCTTCCCTAATCCAATGCACACAAAATTGTCACCCCCCTTCTCATGTGCTCGGCCATGCAGTGAGACACAGACCAAAAGGTAATGACACATTTTGTGGTGGGATCGGTTACCAATATGGTAGCAACCTAGTGACGTTCAGCTCAAGGGCACAGAGGCTCACAGCGCTGCTATGAAAGGCTGTCCAGTGAATTCTGGAATAAATATTTGGCACACAGCCTTCCATAGCTATGATACAAGTTTTAAAAGGGTAACTCCACTTTGAAGGGGGGGGGGAAGGTATGGCAAACTAAAAAAAAAAAACATAGCATATACAATTGGGACACTAGCCATATCATTATAAAAAATTACCTTTCCTTTTCCATCTGCAGCTTTTTCATAAAATGCAATGCAATATGTCAACCTGGAGGTGTTCTGTATATTGATGGTGTACCTCACCCCAGAAATGTGATTACCTGCATGTGTGATTGGCTCACTGATTTTCTCAGAAGTTTGCATTTGGATACAAATCAGATTTTCAGTTTCGGTCAGATACTGCCAAAATGCTAATCACTTCTAAAGGTATTCAGACCCTGCCACTTTAGTCATTAGAACCCCGCAAGTGCTGCAGCTATACACTAATAAAAAAGGCATTTCAATTCATAAGCACTTTGCACATGGACACAAACAGGTATTTCTTCAGAATAACAAAAGGTAGGAATCTGCAACATTTGTTAAAATCTCCACAATGTACATTGATCACCAAGAAGGGAATTTTTTTTCCAACAAATGTGGAGTTCTTGTTTAAGCGGTCACAGCACTCATACAGTGTTATAGCCTAGCTCTCAGTGCTAACAAAAGGTACCATGCCAAAGCGCACAGTAGGCTCACACAATGCCTGTAGGGCATTAGGTTGACGTCAGGGATACACAGTAGTATCAGTAATAAAGTAATATAGTAATAAAGTGTTAAAGGGCCCTGATATAACAATGGACCATGGTTTTTAAAGAAGTTATTGAGGCACCCCTGCTTTGCCCCCCAAAAAATGTCTTTAGGGACTATCTACCAAAATGAATCATCATAGTCCTGCACGTATATAGTACACTATGGATAGTTCCACACATTTTGCAATGAACAGAGGAAGAGTGCCCAATGCAAAGTCCAGTGCCCTTGGTGACATTACAGGTCAGCCCTGTGTCTTCCATCCAGTGGGCTCTGGGCATGGTCTCAGTGCCATGCCTAAGGTACTGATCTGGAAGCAGTGTCATTAGCCTATGTGGTTGGAGTGCACCTAGGTACTTGAAGAAGGAATCCATTAAAAAAAAAAAAAAAAAAATACCCAAGTAAGGCCAGTAATCTTTGTCAGTAGAGAGGAGACATCCATACACCGATCACCTAATGACACTAGAAAAAATCTGAGGATTTATCAGAGTTGAAGGGGTTATTTGAGAGTCAACTGAAGGTGGGAGCATATAACTCAGTCGAGAATGAGAATCTAAAATGTAAGTTTCTCCAGATTTTTGTGCCACCAAAAACCTATTATAACCTATTATTTTATTGAGGGAATTAAAGAGAAAAACCTTTCCTCAATGTAATGTAATATCTGCAATTTGTTTTAATGAGACATACAGTGTCTTGCAAAAGTATTCACCCCCCCCCCCCCCCCCTTGGCATTTTTCGTGTTTTGTTGCCTCACAACCTGGAACATGGATTGTTTGAGGATTTGCATCATTTCATTTACAAAACATGCCTCCAACTTTGAAGATTTTTTTTTTTTTTTTATTGTGAAGCAAACAACAAATAGGACAAAAAAAACAGAAAACGTCAATGTGCATAACTATTCACCCCCCTAAAGTCAATACTTTGTAAAGCCACCTTTTGCGGCTATCACAGCTCCAAGTCACTTTGGATAAGTCTCAATGTGCCTGCCAGATCTTATCCACTGTAATTTTTGCCCATTCCTCCTTGCAAAACTACTACAGCTCCTTCAAGGTGGATGGTTTGCGCTTTTGAACAGCAATTTTTAAGTCTGACCACAGATTTTCTATTGGATTGAGGTCTGGGCTTTGACTAGGCCATTCCAACACATTTACATGTTTCCCCTTAAACCACTAAAGTGTTGCTTTAGCAGTGTGTTTGGGGTCATTGTCCTGCTGGAAGGTGAACCTCCATCCTAGCCTCAAATCACACACAGACAGGTTTTACTCAAGAATATCCCTGTATTTAGCACCATCCATCTTTCCCTCAACTCTGACCAGTTTCCCAATCCCAACTGCTGAAAAACACCCCCACAGCATGATGCTGCCACCACCACCACCATGTTTCACTGTGGGGATGGTGTTCTTTGGGTGATGTGATGTGTTGGGCTTGCGCCAGACATAGCGTTTTCTTTGATGGCCAATAAGTTCAATTTTTAGTCTCATCAGACCAGAGCACCTTCCTCCATACATTTTGAGAGTCTCCCACATGCCTTTTCGCAAAATGAAAATGTGCCATTTTGTTTTTTTTCTGAAAGTAATGGCTTTCTTCTGGTCATTTTGCCATAAAGCCCAACTCTATGGAATGTACGGCTTATTGTCGTCCTATGTACAGATACGCCAGTCTCTGCGGTGGAACTCTGCAGCGCCTCCAGGGTTACCTTAGGTCTCTGTGCTGCCTCTCTGATTAATGCCCTCTTTGCCCGGGCCGTAAGTTTTGGTGTGCGGCCGTCTCTTGGCAGGTTTGCTGTTGTGCCATGTTCTTTCCATTTGGGCATGATAGATTTGATGGTGCTCCTAGGGATCATCAAAAATTTGGATTTTTTTTATAACCTAACCCAGACTTATACTTCTCAACAACATTGTCCCTTACTTGTTTGGAGAGTTCCTTGGTCTTCATGGCAGTGTTTGGTTAGTGATGCCTCTTGCTTAGGTGTTGCAGCCTCTAGCTCCTTTCAAAAAGGTGTGTATATGTAATGAAAGATCATGTGACACTTAGATTGCACACAGGCGGACATCATTTCACTAATTATGTGACTTCTGAAGGTAATTGGTTGTACCAGAGCTTTTTATAGGCTTCATAACAAATGGGGGTGAATACATACGCACATGAGAATTATCTTTTTTTTTATTTCTGAAAAATAGTTTTATGTATATATTTTTCTCATTTTACTTCACCAACTTAGACTATTGTGTTCTGATCCATCACATATAATTCAGAATAAAAATAACATTGAACTAAAGGCTGTAATGTGACAAAATAGGTAAAAATTCAAGGGGGTGAATACTTTTGCAAGGCACTGTACCTATATAAAATGTCTTTCCACCTAACTTGAAGATAGCAAATTCCTATATCATGCCTTAAAATTGCATGGTCAAAGTGCAGTTACATTAGTTAAATGAAAAGCAATTATCCTGCTGATTTTTATTAATAATCTTAATGTGTATTAATTAGTTCTGATAAATGTCACTATTTATTTCTACTGGTAGCTTAAAATGACAAGTTTACACATACTTACATTGTGCACTTAGTAGGTTGGCGATCGCAGCTTTCAGTCTTCCTGCCAGCCACTCTAGACTCTCATGCAGATTGGCGAGGGCTTTCAAATCACTGACATCACTCATAATCTCATTCTGCGGAATCAGTTTATCTCCAAGGTTTCCTATCAGGACTTCCGACTCCTTACCAAATGCAGCTCTGAAAAGCAAAGGAAAATGGTACCAAATTGTCATTCAGAAAACCACTTTAACCACAGAAAACAAAGAAAGAATATCAGATTTTCTGAGATGTGATGTGAAACAAAATCAAGTACTTTTAATAAAGTTTATAAAATTGTTAAGTTAGACGCAAGATGAAAGACCATATTTACCAGATTAGGTGTGCATTTCATGTCTTAGCGAAAAGCAGTCTTATGCTGGCCCACAGCTCTCCTTCAAAGCAGTGTTCACCTGTAGGACTCTCCTTCTCACCCATACCTTCCCTGAAGTGTCTGATACATTTTTTCTCTGATGGCAGTCATATTGGTCTTGCACATCCGACCTTTCGCTAAAGTCTATGGCTGGCCATACAGCTGCAGCCAATCCCCAGACGATGTCCGCTAGTGACGAAACACGTAGGGAGGAGTCTGCATCTCTGACTTCATCACGCTTTCCTCTTAGGAGGAAATGGTTTGACAGCGGTTAGCGATTTATCGATATGCCTGTTTGTGATTGCTTTCACCCAGCCGCCTTCTTGTAAGTGCATACCTTTTTGAGATCAAGAAGTTTTGAGTGATACCGCCAACCACAGACGGAGCAGCCCTCGGTCCCTTTCACCTCTGATGATACAGACTCAACAGCTCTGAAGTATCCTTAAGGTTTTTGGGAGACCCAATTCCCTGGGCTTGGTGAGACCGACTTATTGGTCTTTTTAGCTGGTAAGGAGACAACCTACTCACCTTGGGTGTTCCGCTTCATTGGATAAGGGACTCTTTTCATCACAGTGTTGATTTTATTATTCACTGGCCATCCTTGCTTTTCCTTTGCAAGTGTATTGGGACTTATTTATCATGCATGTTATTTTATTTCACCTACGATTAACAGACTCACAATATATGCCACTCTGAATACTGGTACTGTAGAGTGGTACTGATTCACATCCTGAGGATTATCACTTATTTTGTTCATGTGCATATTAATTATGTATATCTGATGTATTTTTTCACTAGGTGACTTAATTTTCACTTTAAATTTGTCTGCTTTAATTTTCTGGTTCAGTTTGTTTTCACCTCATCAACCTATCTTTCGCTTAAAGATTTTAGCGCTGCACTAATTTATATTTTATGATTTTGGGTTTTGTATTGTAGACTCTTGGTGCGGGCTGCTTGTATTTTGTTGATTTCTTGATTTATTCAATCTCTTTTTCAATAATTAAGTTTAAGCGCAGCATTTGGCCATCTGGCTTTTTTTTCCTAATCACTGTAATATGCACAGTTACTACAGCTTCCGGGTCCCATTCGGAGAGGTGCGCTGCCGTTTAATGAACCTAGGAGGTCACTCACTTGGTAAGAACACCTTTCAGAGAACATCTTACATTTTCTACATGAGTGCAAATTATTCTCTGGTTGAATGAGACCATGGCGTCACCGCCCTGCCTCTACACCTTGTTCAGTCAGAACAGCTTTACATTCATTGAGAAAATGCAAACTGTTCACAAAGTAGCGCTCGGCACAAAGCCACAAGCTAGTGGAGATCACTGTAGTAGTGGTTTTTGGCTTCCCATGGGGGCCCAACAGATATAGCATATACATACTTATATTAGACCAAGCTGATGTAAAATTAGCGATACTTGGAATTCATCCTTAGATTATGTCCCTGGGGCAGCACAGCAAAAAAAAATCTTCAGCTTTCAATTAAAAACAAAGCTAGGGTGGTAACTTCATAACCAGAATCCTGAACAGCATTTAGAGAATGTGCTTATGTCAATTTAAATTGTTACTTTTGTATGTATGGATCTGAGCCAAAGCATACAATTAAAAGTACTAGCCAATGTAGACGGAAATGGAGGGAATACTTCAAATTAGTCCATATAACAAATTCACTACAGAAAGCAAAGGGGGAGGGGTTGTAAAAGTGTAAAAAACAAAAACAAAACAAAAACTGCATATCATTTGCAACAGCCAGTATGTAGCAAATTAGGAGGGAATGTGTAAATAATCATGGATGAAAGAATGTAACTGGATTTGCCCTTAAACAGCTAACATCCATCACCAGCTTTCACCAGTGCACTAAACTGGAAAAGAGCAAGGTGATTATCCTGCAGACTACATAAAATATCTGCATTTTAGGCTTCAGCATCACAGATTTTGCTTAGTGGCTGACAAGTACGATAAGACTGTCTATTAGCGCACAGCTGGATATTTCAGACACTAGCAAAAAAACAAGATAAATAGAAAAGAAGCTGTGAGACAAAACATGTGTAACAAGTCTGGATCACTTAGATTTGAAGCAAATACTTGGCCACAAAGACTCTGCTGGAAATCCAATACTATAAAGTGAAGATGGACCTAAATTAGAAATTTCCTTACTAGTGCCTTGCCTTACTTGTGTAAACTAGGCTTGTTAACTGAAATCTGTGCATGTGTAAAAAAAAACCAAAAACAATGACTTGTTCATAAATTTATCTACACATGCCTCCTCTAGCAGAACTACCAAATATATCAGTAGTTTAGTGAAAAACACTTAACAGAAATTAGTGTATTTTTGATGAATACAAAAATGTAAGATATTATTGCAGAACTTACCCCAGCTTACACACACACCTATATGGCTCTGTGAGCCGTGCTTTGCTTGGGAATGGCAGCCCATTTGGCAACAGAGGGCAAATCCCACCCTGCAAGATGCTGGAGCTGAGCGGCCAGGAAAAAAGTCAGAGAATGTGGAACTGACATGCTCCCATAATCTTGAGGGTATTGTAAAGTAGTAAGCTTAATCATGGCAATGCTTTATTTCCAATTAGTGCACAAAACTGAGAGCCAATATTTATGAACCCATTTTGGGGGATCCAGACAGGGGAGTTATGTAAAATATAGAGGAGTTGAGGAGCCCACACCATTTTAATTACGTTGACGCATCCAGATACCAACAGAAGCAATTGACACCATCTAGAACATTTTGCTTAAATTTATGTAATATAGGTTTACGATTTAAGGGTAGTCTCTGGGGTCAGGGGTGACTATTACACCTAGATAATGGAAGGAAGTGACTACCATCAACTGTGAGGCTCTCACTGATAGCGGCTGGGGTAAGATTTGTAGAGGGAGAAGGACAGATGTATGCCAATTTATTGAGAACCCTGAATATGACCCATACTGCTCGATAAGCTGCATTGAAGCAGCTAGAGAGCCGCTAGTGTCCCCCAAATATAGCAGGGTGTCCGCAGCATAAAGGGAGATCTTGTCCTCCTGATCCCCCCTCCTAAATCCCATGATAGAAGACAAAGCACGGACCGCTGAAAGAGGCTCCAACGCTAGGGCAAAAAGCAAGATGACAAGGGGCACCCCTGCCTAGTGCCACACTTCAAAGAAAAGGCTTCAGATAGATCATTGTTAATCCTAAGTCTTGCCCTAAGCCCCATACGCGATACGAAAATCGGAAGTAAAATTTCATCTGACAACTGATCTGCCCGTTTTCAGATTGTTAGTATGGTGCTTTCGACACCCGATTCCAGTTTTTCGTACGACAAAAGCTGGATGTGCAGATGATAAAATATTAAAACTTACATGAACATAATGTCCGATTTTTGTATAATAGTACGGTTTTCGTACGAAAAAAAATGTAAGTGCAAGACTACGCATGCTCATAAACTAAAGAATACATACAAAACAATTCAACACATTACTTCACTTCCGAAGTTGAATTCTGTTGTACGAGAATTTTCGTATGGTGAGTAACCTTCACTTTCGACATGAGACTAGCATGCAACAAAAAATGCACAGCCGTCCAAAAATCTGGTCGTGTGTACGGGGCTTTAGGGTCAGCACAAAGTAATTTCACTCAAGCTTTAAATGTAGGCCCTAGCTGGAATCTATTCAGGACTGATTATAGGTAAGTCCACTTGACACTGTCAAAGGCTTTGGCAGTGTCAAGTGGAAAGGATAGCTCTACAACCCGGGTTGTCATATAATGATATAAAAATCATTTGGGCACGGTGTTGCATGACAGTCAAATATCACAGCTTTAAAAACTGAAAAATGGTCTGGAAAGGGGGTATAACATGCTGTTTTTTTTTGAGGTTTTTTAAACATCTTTTGGTATTGCAACAGAATTCAACTTGAGGGGTTAAAGATTCTGTGAAACTTGTTCTTGAGTAATGCCTTTTCTAGAATTGTTTTTGTTTCTAACCATTTGTTTCCAGAAAGGAAGTTAAACTAATTTGCAAAATAAACCTTTTTTATTGGTACCAAATTGCCAATGTGTTCGTTAAAGTGATTCTAAAAGCAAAACGTATATACCGTATTTATCGGCGTATAACACGCGCCAGCGTATAACACGCACCCCAAGTTTAGGAGGGAATTTTAAGGAAAAAAATATTTAGGAGTAAAGTTTAAGGAAGAAAAACTTACATTAAAATGCCCATCAATGCAGCGTTATCAGTGTCCATCTGCAGCCTTGTCAGTGCAGCTTTGCCCCAGTGCAGCCTTGTCAGTGCAGCCTTGCCCCAGTGCAGCCTTGCCCCAGTGCAGCCTTGTGTGATTGCCACGATCCCTGCCGACATACACAGCTGTGTGTAAATTCAAATATGGCGCTGAGACTGCAGGGACTCGTCGGAGCCCAGATACACATACCCGAGTATCCTCGGCGCCGCTCACAGTCACGCCCAGTCCCGCCCTATGATGGACATAACACAGGTCCAATGGCGGGACTGGGCGGGAATGTGAGCGGCGCAGAGAAAAGCCGAAGATACTCGGGTATGTGTATCTCCTGCTCCGACGAGTCCCTGCAGTTTCGGCGCCATATTTGAATTTACACAGTATGTCGGCGGCAATCGCCGCAAACGCTCCGATCAGAAGAAAATTGGCGGGGATCGGCTTATAACACACACCCACGATTTTCCCCTGATTTTAAGGGGAAAAAAGTGCGTGTTATATGCCGATAAATACAGTATTTATTTTTTACCTTAAAGTGGAGGTAAGCCGCAGCCTTTAAAAAAAATAAAAATAAAAATAAAACTTGCAATGCAAAGGTATAATGTGCTAGTATGCATTGCATACTAGCACATTACGTGAAACTTGCCTTAAAATGAAGCCCTCCAGTGGTGCGCTGTCAACGCTGACAGGGCTTCCATCTTCACCTGGTCTTCCTTCCGGGTTCACAGGCTCCGGTCCTTTGATTGGACAAGCTGTGATGATGTCACTCCCATGCATGTTTTGCTAGTTTTTTTTTGTGTGTGTAATATGTGAATTTTTGGGAATGCTCTCCTTTAAGACTAGTAGGGTATCCCCCCTCCCCCGTTTCATGTTATCAACGAAACAAGCTTAACTTTGAAGTAGTGCTCATCTGAGCTTCTAACTGTGTACAGAAAAGAAAAGAGAGATGAGATAGAAGAAAATCTAAGTTCTAAGAGTGATACCCTACTTGCATCAAGTATTTATTAGTGATTGTTAACGATTACCTTGTAAAACAACCCATTGAGTTTAAAATAGAAAAGGTAAAACATTTGTGTATAGATATAAAAAAACATTCTAAATACCTTTCTATATAAGTGATCCCATTCCCTTTGTTCCCAGCTGCATTAGAGTTGGGGGGAGGAGAAGCAACAGTGCACCGATCTTCCCAGTGAAAGGCTGTGTGGGCGGGGGGGGGTGTCAGGACAAGTCTGATCATTGGAGCAGACTGAGCTCCCAGCATAGTTAGAAATCTGACCATGATGTGTTCTCCTGCTTAGTGTGGTCAGTTATTAAAAGGAAAAACTGTCTGGCAGGAACACCAGGGATTTCACACAAAGGAAGCAGTACAAAGAGAACAGGATAGTTTTTCATACAAGTACATGGTACAGCAGGCAAATATCAGGAATACAAAATGTTGGGATAACACTAAGTTGATGTTTAAATCTTTAGTTGACGCTACACAGTACAATACTGAGATTATAGTTCATGGTTCTTTTAGAGGAGACACATATATTGTCAACAGTACTTGGTGTTGAGAGAGAGTGAAATTCTCTTAATTTTCTGATTTTTTTTGGTGTCTGTTTATTGGAGACACTAATCTTCAGCTTCAAGTGCAGAAAGGAAACTCTAGGAGAAGCAGAATGATGCCTAGGACATCCTGCATGTGTGTGGCATTGTGCACATGACAGATTAAACTGCATCTAATTCTCTCCCTTTATGGCAGAGTGGCCAGAAGAAAGCCATTACTTTCAGAAAAAAAAACAAATGGCACATTTTTAGTTTGCGAAAAGGCATGTGAGAGACTCCCAAAATGTATGGAGGGAGGTGCTATGGTCTGATGAGACTAAAATTGAACTTTTTGGCCATCAAAGAAAACGCTATGTGTGGTGCAAACCCAACACATCACATCACCCAAAGAACACCATACCCACAGTGAAACATGGTGGTGGCAGCATCATGCTGTGGGGATGTTTTTCAGCAGTGAGGACTGGGAAACTGGTCAGAGTTGAGGGAAAGATGGATGGTGTTAAATACAAGGATATTCTTGAGCAAAACCTGTACCACTCTGTATGTGATTTGAGGCTAGACGGAGGTTCACCTTCCAGCAGGACAATGACTCCAAACACACTGCTAAAGCAACACTTGAGTGGTTTAAGGGGGGACATGTAAATGTGTTGGAATGGCCTAGTCAAAGCCCAGACCTCAATCCAATAAAAAATCTGTGGTCAGACTTAAAGATTGCTATTCACAAGCGCAAACCATCCAACTTGAAGGAGCTGGAGCAGTTTTGCAAGGAGGAATGGGCAAAAATCCCAGTGGTAAGATGTGGCAAGCTCATAGAGACTTATCCAAAGCGACTTGGCGCTGTGATAGCCGCAAAAGGTGGCTCTACAAAAGTATTGACTTCAGGGGGGTGAATAGTTATGCACATTGACATTTTTTCCGTTATTTTGTCCTATCTGTTGTTTGCTTCACAATAATAATAATAATTAAAAAAAAACATCTTCAAAGTTGTGGGCATGTTTTATAAATTAAAGGATGCAAATCCTCAAACAATCCATGTTAATTCCATGTTGTGAGGCAACAAAACACAAAAAATGGCAAGGGGGGGGTGAATATTTTTGCAAGGCAGTGTAGGTCTGTGTTACCTTGTATTAAAAAGTGTCCTGTTCTCTTTGCATTCCTTTCTTCTTGTGAAATACCTGGTGACTGCCAGTCCCCGTTTTCCTGTTTTCAAACTGAACATGCTGGGCATGGAAGCACATCCATTCCAACGTAGTTCTCTTCTTTGAATTTTACTTGGGAGCACAGTCTGCCTGTATTCCAATGGTCAGACTTCTGCTGACACGCCCCCCTGCCCAGCTGATCACTGGGAAAATTAGTGTACCGTTTCCATGCCTCCTGATAACACAAACTCCCTGAAGTCTCCACCCCCCAACTCCCAAAATCACTTGTGCAGCTGAGAATAGAAGAACACAAAATTTTGCATTGCATTCCTATTTTAAACCAAATAAATTGTTTTACAAGAAGAGGGTTCACATATACTTTAAAGTGGAGCTCCCCACCCTTTCAGAAAAAAAAAATCACATCAGCATACAGCTCTGCATGCTAATATGAAATAATCCTATGGAAAATTGTTTAAAAAATGTTTTATTATTATACAGGATTTATATAGCGCCAACAGTTTGCGCAGCGCATACACAGCAACAATTTTCACAGTGCTTTACAATATAAAGAGGGACAGCACAGTTACAATTCAAAAAGCATAGGAGGGTCCTGCTTATGAAAGCATACAATCTAATAGGGTGGGACAGGTGATACAAAAGGCAATAACTGTGAGAGATAAGCGGATAGAAGAATTACAATTCAGTTGTTAGGTGGAGGTGAGATGGGCTTCTCTGAAGGGGTACATTTTCAGGAAACGCCTAAAGGTGGACAGAGCAGGAGATACCTGGGAAAATTGAGGTAGAGAGTTCCAGAAGATGGGAGAGACTCTGGAGAAGTCCAGAAGGCGACCATGGCAATTTGGAGACATGGGTGCTAAAGAGCAGGATGTCCTGGGAGGAGTGGAGAGGACAGTTTGGGTGATATTTTGAGACAAGCCTGGTGATGTAGCTTGGGGCAAAGTTGTGAATGGCTTTCTATATTGTTGTTAGCATTTAGAATTTTATTCATTGGGCAATCGGGAGCCAGTGGAGGGATTGGCAGACAGGCGTAGTGGACATTTTGGTAAAGTAGATTAGTCTGACAGCAGCACTTATTATAGACTGAAGGGGGATAAGGCTCTGTGTAGAGGTCTATGAGAAATGGGTTGCAATATTCAAGGCAAGAGGTAATAAGGGAATAAATGAGTAGATTGGTGGTTTCATTGGTTAAAAGGGGGCATATATTAGAGATGTTATGGAGGTGAAGTCTATAAGCTTTGGGCAGTGATTAGATGTGGAGCTGAAAGGACAGGTCAGAGTCAAAGAATACACCTAGTAGCCTGGCATGAAGGGAGGGACTGATAATTGCATTATTGATTTTGATGGAAAAGTCAAGCAGGAGGGCACAGATGGTGGGGGTGGAATTACAAGATCATTTTTAGAAAGATTTAGTTTGAGAAAGTGGTGTGACATCTATCAATAATGCAAGAGAATACTGAAGGAGTGAGATGAGAAGTAAAGAGATAAATTTAGGTGTCATCAGCATAGAGATGGTATTGGGAGCCAAGAG
This sequence comes from Lithobates clamitans, assembly GCA_037952925.1. Lineage (NCBI taxonomy): Eukaryota > Metazoa > Chordata > Amphibia > Anura > Ranidae > Lithobates > Lithobates clamitans. The sequence continues at coordinate 3,951,587 of JBBGZY010001277.1, forward strand.
AGGTTATCAAGTGACTAAGGGAGGAGGTGTAGACACAGAACAAAAAGGATCCAAGTTTACAGCAGAAAGAGAAAGTGGAATGGAGGAGACTACTGAGTATGCAACACTGAATAGGATAGGAGGAGAACCAGGATAAAGCAGTCTTGGAGGTCATGGGAGTGAAGTTTAACCACTTGCCTACAAGGCACTTACTTCCTGCCCAGCCCATTTTTCAGCTTTTAGCGCTGTCACACTTTGAATGACAACTGCGTGGTCATGCTTCACTGTACCCAGATGAAATTGTTATAATTTTCTTCACACGAATAGAGCTTTCTTTTGGTGGTATTTAATCACTGCTGGGTTTTTTATTTTTTACTGAAAAAAAAGACCAAAAAATTTGAAAAAAAAATGTTTTTTTACTTGGTTTCTGTCAGTAAATTTTGTAATAAAGTAATTTTTCTCCTTCACTGATGTGCGCTGATTATACGGCACTGATAGGCTGAACTAGTGGGCACTGATGAGGTGGTACTTATGGGCACTGATGGGCACTGTTAGATGGCACCAATAGGTGGCACTGATAGGCGGCACGGATAGGCGGTACTGATGGGTGACACTGATGGGCATTGATGGACAGCAGCAATGGGCATTGATGGGCAGCACTGATAGGCGGGACTAGCATCACTAATGGGCACTGATTGCTGGCAGTGGTGGGCTACTCATCGCTGGCACTGGTGTTGCTATTGTAATCAAGGAACTGATGATCAGTGCCCTGATTACATGTGTAGATGTCTCCTGTGAGGAGATGCCGCTGAACGGCTCTCCTCGCTACACACTCTGTCAGTGTGAGGAGAGGAGCGCCGATTATCGGCATCTCTGTGTTTATATGTGACCGGCTGTGATTGGGCACAGCCGATCACATGGTTAAAGAGCTGTGGACGTGGCTCTTTACAGAGATTGGAGTCGCGCCGTGACCTAGCAACACGGCACTGCCGTAATCGCCGCGCTGCGTGCCCCCGCAGGTGCGCGAGAGTGGCCGTTCTGGGATGCCGTCATGAGAGCCGCACCAGGTGGGACCCTGCATTTACTATATGTGATCTCCCAGAGTACACATAACATGGAAATGCAATTATTTTAGAAATATAAACGGCTAAATGTTTACCTTAGTCCGTGACCAGAAGCAGTCACGATCCAGTGACTTCCGGTTTTCATCCGGAAGTGCGTCATAATAGCGTGATGTGTGTTTACATTGCGTTGTACTAACACGAGGCATCTCTACTGTGCATCTTGGGAACGCTGCAGCTGCCTATGCATAAGGTAATTGGTTATTTCCATATTGTACACTATAAATTGGTTCCGCCACAGCCGCTTGGCACATTCCTCCAGATGAAGCCACGTGGGAGGTGGCAAAACTAGTAGAGGTGGAGCCTGACGGTGGACTTTTATCCTAACTGAGTGAGACTGTTCTGATTATATTATCAATGCTTTTAATCTTTTAAATAAATGTGAGTTTATTGCTAGCTGGGGTGGAGAGGTTTCATTACTAATCCCTCGGATACTGCACTATAGGAGGCACTTTTTTTTTTGTTATGTTTTTTCCATGTATTTCTGCATCTACCGGTTATAAATGTGGATTAAAGTTTGAAGCAGCACAGTGAATGAAACTTATACCAGTTATAGATCGTTTTTTTCTATTCCTCGAGGAAGTAAAGATCACTGAGGATCCCTTGGAGGGAGTATTGGCACAAAGTGCAAGGCCTGTCTGACCCCTTACAGGGTCGTGTAAAGGAGGTGAGCGAGCATTGCATGTGGTGGTGGGAGCACTCTGGATAAGGAGGTTCTTTGAAGAAACATCACACACGTTTTTTTCACATCATTTGAAGAATTATTTTCTCTGTTTTATTGTTTGGTCTTTTTATTTGCAATTATTACTGCACAGTCAGTTGTTGTTTATATTCACATAGTTTGTACCATTGCAGCGCTGTCACATTTTTCTTTTGTTGTTATCTGTGGGAGCACATTAGTGACAGCTGCAGCAATTTTAGCTATATTATTATTAGTTTAATTATCCAATCATTTCTGCATATTAGCGTGCCACTACCTTAATTCTAATAAACTGCTAAATACCAGTATACATATAGCAGTCTTGTGACTCCAACCAAGCACTGGTTAACCACTTAAAGACCGAGCCTCTTTTTCAGACTCTGTGTTAAATTTTTTTTTTTTGTTAGAAAATTACTTAGAACCCCCAAACATTATACATTTTTTTTCTAACACCCTAGAGAATAAATTGGCGGTCATCGCAATACTTTCTGTCACGCTGTATTTGCTCAGCAGTCTTATAAGTGCTTTTTTTTGGAAAAAATTCACTTTTTTGAATAAAAAACAAGACAACAGTAAAGTTAGCCCAATTTTTTTTATATTGTAAATTGATATCAAACATGTCACGCTTCAAAATTGCGCCCGCTCGTGGAATGGCGTCAAACTTTTACCCTTAAAAATCTCCATAGGCGACATTTAAAATTTTTTTACAGGTTGCATGTTTTCAGTTACAGAGGAGGTCTAGGGCTGGAATTATTGCTCTCGCTCTAACGATCGCGGTGATACCTCACATGTGTGGTTTGACCACCGTTTTCATATACGGGCGCAACTCACGTATGCGGTCGCTTCTGCGAGCGAGCGAGCTCGTCGGGACGGGGCGCTTTAAAAAAAAAAAATTTTTCTTATTTCTTTTACTTGATTTTATTTATTTTTACACTGTTAAAAAAAAATGGGTCACTTTTATTCCTATTACAAGGAATGTAAACATCCCTTATAATAGAAAAAAGCCTGACAGGTCCTCTTAAATATGAGATCTGGGGTCAAAAAGTCCTCAGATCTAATTCTAATTCCAACCCCCCCCCCCCCTTACCTTACCACCTAATCCTAATCCTCTTTCCCCTGATGTTATTTCTACTTACTGGCTATACCTTCTAACTTCTTCTGCCAGTAACTGTCCGAGGTTTTGTATCTTTCCCATCCATTCCAGACAGAGTTACATTTATCTAATTGCCCTTTATCCTTACAACAAAGTAATTCCATTTTGTGGTAGTACTCCACTTGCCTAAACCAGTCTCTTAAAGCTGGACCTTCGCTCTTTAACCAATTTTTTGGGATCATACCATCTAGATAAAGGAAGGCCCGTAGACGTGGTGTATCTGGATTTTGCAAAAGCATTTGACACAGTTCCCCATAAACGTTTACTGTACAAAATAAGGTCCGTTGGCATGGACCATAGGGTGAGTACATGGATTGAAAACTGGCTACAAGGGCGTGTTCAGAGGGTGGTGATAAATGGGGAGTACTCAGAATGGTCAGGGGTGGGTAGTGGGGTTCCCCAGGGTTCTGTGCTGGGACCAATCCTATTTAATTTGTTTATAAACGACCTGGAGGATGGGATAAACAGTTCAATGTCTGTATTTGCAGACGATACTAAGCTAAGCAGGGCAATAACTTCTCCGCAGGATGTGGAAACCTTGCAAAAAGACCTGAACAAATTAATGGGGTGGGCGACTACATGGTAAATGAGGTTCAATGTAGAAAAATGTAAAATAATGCATTTGGGTGGCAAAAATATGAATGCAATCTATACACTGGGGGGAGAACCTCTGGGGGAATCTAGGATGGAAAAGGACCTGGGGGTTCTAGTAGATGATAGGCTCAGCAATGGCATGCAATGCCAAGCTGCTGCTAATAAAGCAAACAGAATATTGGCATGCATTAAAAGGGGGATCAACTCCAGAGATAAAACGATAATTCTCCCGCTCTACAAGACTCTGGTCTGGCCGCACCTGGAGTATGCTGTCCAGTCCTGGGCACCAGTCCTCAGGAGGGATGTACTGGAAATGGAGCGAGTACAAAGAAGGGCAACAAAGCTAATAAAGGGTCTGGAGGATCTTAGTTATGAGGAAAGGTTGCGAGCACTGAACTTATTCTCTCTGGAGAAGAGACGCTTGAGAGGGGATATGATTTCAATTTACAAATACTGTACTGGTGACCCCACAATAGGGATAAAACTTTTTCGCAGAAGAGAGTTTAATAAGACTCGTGGCCACTCATTACAATTAGAAGAAAAGAGGTTTAACCTTAAACTACGTAGAGGGTTCTTTACTGTAAGAGCGGCAAGGATGTGGAATTCCCTTCCACAGGCGGTGGTCTCAGCAGGGAGCATTGATAGCTTCAAGAAACTATTAGATAATCACCTGAATGACCGCAACATACAGAGATATGTAATGTAATACTGACACATAATCACACACATAGGTTGGACTTGATGGACTTGTGTCTTTTTTCAACCTCACCTACTATGTAACTATATGTAACTATACCCTTTGCTGAATTTAAGGGTAGTAGGCGGGGGGTGTAGGTCGGGGAAAAATCTTGCTATGGTTTTTGGTATTAATAAAAGGAAGGAACTTTTGTTTCTCTTGTTCTCTTCAGTGTTTTTGTATAGATACCACAATGATGTGAACCTGAGAAGGGACGGGTTTTGAACGTTAAGTTGAAATAAATCTCTCAAAGAGAAACACTGAAGTGGTAAAAAAAAAAAAAAAGTCCTCAGATCTCATATTCGGACTTGAATGCAACAAAAGAAAAAAATTTGTCATTTGAAAAAATGAGAACAAAAAAATGGCCCTTTAAGACATATGGGCGGAAGTGACGTTTTGATGTCGCTTCCGCCCTGCTATGGTATGGAGACGGGTGCGGGCCATCTTGCCCTCACTCGTGTCCATACCCAGCCACAGACAGGTCCCGATCACCTCCGCCGCTGCCGACGGCTTCGGTAAGCGGCGAAGGGTGCGGCGGGAGGGGGGTTCCCGCCGCAGAGACCACCATTATTGTTAACAGGGCCACTCACCACTCACTAAAAAGATGCATATCTCGGTTATGGCAGCAGCTGCTGTCGTTACCGAGACATCCATCTTCAAAGTGCCGACGTATATGTACAAGAGCCGGTCGGCAAGTGGTTAAAGCTTGTAGGAGGAGTTTTCTGACTGTCCTATGAGACTGCAGGACCTTCACCCTCTGTCCGGGCAGTGCTGATTGGGCCTGTGCTGATCACATGCATCCTCTGAAAAAAAAAAAAAAAACCTCTCTAGCAATACACACCAAACTGAGCATGTGCAGCCTGACTCCATAGACTCTGTGTTATCAGGAAATTGTTAGAGGACAGTGGAATAAAAGGAGGATCAGAGAAGACAGAAGCAAACAGCCTTTTTACACAATACAGAGGATTAACCCCTTTGGTTCCACAGGGAGTGTAACAAGTTACTGCATATACAGACTGATTTTACTGTAGTGGGTTTAGTGACACTTTAAGTCCAAGTGGTCAACAGTATCAAAGACAACAGAAAGGTCTAGTAGTAAGATTATGGAGTATTGGCCATTGGTTTTAGCAGTTAGTTGTCAGGAGCAAAATGGGAGTAAGGAGATGGGTTTTAAGTTGTTCAGACTGGGAGGGGGGGGGTTTAGTGAGGAGTTTTTAAAAATGGGGATGATCTATGTATGCTTTAGAGGGGAGGTGAAGGTGCCAGTAGAGCTGGAAAAATTTAAGATGTGAGGCTATAGGATAAAGGAAGAGTTTGACTGTAGAAGTTGTGGGGGAACAAGGTCCAGGGGACAGGTTGTTGGGTGGGCACTTGAGAACAGTTTGGTAATCTTTTCTGTAGTACCTGGTTTAAAAGAAGAAAGTACTGAAAGCACTGTTGACAGCGTATGTTAAGTGGGGAAAATATCTGTACAGTGGAGAGGTAATCACAAATGGCTTCAATCTTATTTTTTTAGGCGATTGTCAATTTCTTGGGCAGTGAGCGAGTTAATGGGTGGAGGTGGTGGGGGATAAAAGCTGACAAGGATTGGATGACAGAGTATTAATAAGACTGACAAAGTAGGTTTGTTTGGCAGCATGGAGGCAGGGATTGTATTTTAGGCAGATTTGTAAAGGATGAAGTCTTGCAGGGATTTAGCTTTGTGTCACAGTTGCTCAAGAGCATGGCTATGCCTCTTGAGATTTCTGCTGTTATCAGTTTGCACGGATTTAATGGTCAGTGCCTGATTCAGTGAGGAGTAAGTGCATCCACTGAGTATGAAAATAACCATTGTAGACATAAGTAGCCATGTCAGGGCAGAACAGGGGTGAGATCTGTCACAGAGGTGATCAGTAGCAGAATAGAGAAGCAAAGGGTTAAAGTGGTGAATGTGTCTATTGGTATTCCTTTGCTGCATGGAAGAAAAGATGGTTGAAGACGAGGACACTGTGAAACAGATGAGAATGTGATCAGAGAGAGGAAAAGGGGTGTTGGTGAGGTTGGTGGAAGTGTGCGTCCTTTGCGTTAGGTCAAAAGATTAGGTTAAGTTGAAGTATAGTTGGGCTGTTAAAATTAATGAGGATGTTAAAGTGTTTGTTACCCTAAAAAAAATTGATCCTGTTCCCTTAAAGCATGTTATACAGCACAGTGTTTATGCTGTGTAATTTCGCCCTTGGTATCACCTTAAATACCTGGCTGATCCTGCCTGGTTCTTCCCTCCCACCTGTAAACTGACTACAGTTTATCTGAGCCCTGGCACCGTGGTCAGTTTAAATGTCTCCGTCATCCGCAGCTCTCCCGTGTCCTCCTCTGTGCTCCTCGCCGCCACCACCCCCCCGCCTTCCCTGCCTTTCAGCTGATACCAGTGCGGCTCTGCTCCCCTCCCCGCTGATAAAAATAAAACTATGTTATGTTTATACCATCCTCTCTGTTACATAACATGTGTCCTAGTGTCTGTGCTTTATAAAAAAAATTGTGATTTCTACCCGATTCCTCGGCTCTCTCCTTGGCTGACCTCAGCGGGAGTTCTCGGCCCCGGCCGCTGGAGCTGTCAGATGGGGAGAGGAGAGGGCCGAGGAGTCACGTGAGTGACGCGAGACTCTGTGAAATTAGCCAGAAATCGGCACTTAAGACACCAAGAATTAGGGTTGCACCGATACAGATACTAGCATCGGTGTTGATACCGAGCATTTGCACGATTAATTGTACTCGTGCAAATAAATGCTCCGATGCCTAATCCAAAACTACCCCCACGATCACCCCTGACTGTCCCGTGTCCTCCGCCAGTCCCTCTCAGCTCCCCCTCGTGCTCCTCCACCACTTCTGTGCTTGTCCGGTCCCCCCCTGCCCCAGATCTGTCAGGATGGAGAGCGGAGGAAGGCACTGGTAAATATGTCATTTACTGGCTGCTTCCTTTTCCGAATGCACAGGGTCAGTGACTGACTCTGTCCATTCATAACTGAGCATTGTAAACTGTGTTTACTCTACTTCAGTTTATGAATGAACATGAGGCTGCTGAGAAAGGGATCAGGAAATCTGAGTCTTAGCCCTTTTCCCTGTCTCAAAGGGGAGATGTCAGGGATCTCTTTTGACCCGATATCACCCACTGAGCTCCAGACAACAGACCTGCCCACAGAATCTGCAGTTTTTTGAGTCTCATAACAGACAGAAAGGAGACATTTGACAGGTAAGGATACATGCAGGAGGCATGTATATCCTTATAGATAACCACTATGGCAGTAGTTTAGAAAGAACGAGAGAGGGTTTACAAACACTTTAATGAAAAAAAAAGGAACAATTTTAATAAATAAATATTTAAAAGTAAAATTGTAAAAATACTAAAAACAAAAAAACAAAACACCGTCCAATTCAAGGGGCGCAATGGCATGGAAAGGACTCAAATTTGAATTTCCCCTTGAATTTTTTAAGCTTTTGTGATCACAAAGGGGATATTCATTGATGGATAATACTCTGCAATTTATGTAAAGCTTTCTATTTTTTTAATAAATTTGTAACCAACGGTATACACTATGTGGAGGCTCTGTTTTTTTATGGATGCCGTAACCTATAACCTATCAAGCAGTTCTGTTGTGGAGGAAATTTTATCACTTTTGGATACCATTGTGGCGATTAACATCCTGATCCTTACCATTATACGCTTGGTTGATGTTGTCATAAGTGGGTCAGCTGCAAAGGAGACATTACACTGCTTTTACCTGTGGATATCATTCTCGTGACTGCATCTTGAGTTGACACTACATGCTTGGTTTACGCTGCTGTTTGGTAAGCGTATTCAATCTTCTTTCCTGGTTGGTGGATGCACACGTTGTGGTGACTCCTTTAGTTCTACACTCCTGGATATCTTCTCATGAACATTAGTGAACGAATTGGTGTTTTGAATCACTAATGGGACTATATAAATTATGTTGGTTTCACACATTAATTTTTTGCAGTGCACTTTATCTCATTTATGTCAATCGGATGGTGGTGCTTCTGTCATCTGGTTGTACATGTAAATCACAATTTACACTGTACATCATAGCATGTTGATATATCAATATTCAATATTTAATTTTAGTGCTGCATTTTATGTCAGTTACGTATTTTATGTTGCAAGCCCTTCATAGACACAATGGGGTATTTATATAATATATCCGATAGGCATTTTGGCAGCTTGGGCTCAAATCTGAAAACTGATGTTAGATAATGAGCGATGCATATTTATTTTTCATAAGGGAACATTTAGATATGTGAGAGAGTTGCAATAGACAGACAACTAGTTGAGAGTGGGATCTATTTTTTAGGATGGGGTTAAATGAAACCTGTTTGAGTAAAATGTTGGATTTTTTTTATTATTATTATAATTATTATTGCAGCTTTTATAACCATTTTATGAATTTCTTCTGCTTGTGTTGATTAAAACAAATGTTGCTACACCAAATCACTATTGTAGCACCCCATAGAAGAGGCTTAGCCAGCCAAAGATGGTTCGAACATCAGCTGGTTCAGCAGGAACCGCCCAAGATTAGAAATACGTATGGACAGGCTGAAGGTAGTACCAAGTTGATCAATCGATCAACTTGGATACAACCAGCCTGCCAGATTTACTTTAGATTATCGCTAGCGGTTGCCATAGCCTGGCAAGTGAATAAAATGTCTCAGCAGAAGATGGTCTGTGTTGATGGGGGAATCTTGCAGATTTGTTTCCTGCAACCCGTGGTTGCAGGAAAAAAAAAATGTGCACCGTCTATGGCCTGCCTTAGTAAGATTATATTTCAAACATGGTTTTAGTCAGACTACAGGCCTAATGGTTATGGTTTTGTTACCCTCAGCGCCTCCAAACAAGTTATGTGGGGATAAGCAAAAGAGATTCTGGGTTATCTTACTCAAAGTGAACTTATTATGGCTAAATAATGGGATTGTCCTGCGGAAACACAGAGTTTGGATGTCTACAGATTTACAAAAATTGATTTGGCTGGTATCATGAAGGGTCCGTCAAATAATAATCTGCATTGTTGCAAAATTACCAAAATAGTATAAATATATCCTGAAATGTAAATTTAGCAGTTTCCTGTTAAAGTGACATGTACATTTGTTTAATAAACTTGGATTATATTTTCACCACACAAAACAGTGGTCTGGATTCTTCTACAACACTTTTAAGCACAACTAAAAATGTATAAGTGCAGCTGAAAATACAACACATTTTTATGCACTGAAGTCTTACCACATATCGCCTTAAGTCTTACCCACTCTGATATTGACAAGCAAGCTATTATGAACATTGAATGTAACAGTTAAGACACAATTTAAATGTATGTGTGTTTAGTCTCCGTATTTCACATTAATAGAGTTAACAGTGACTGTACCATCATTTGCTGATAACTGTGGCTGCCTGAATATGCCTTTTGACTATGGCTGTGCAGGGGACAGCTGTAATGATTTGCTATGCCTCCTGCGTCTCTTCCTCTTCTGTTCTCTCACATCAAAGTCAAGTCTGCTAATAATAAATGTACTTCCAGGGCTGAAAATTCTGTTCTGTTAATGAAATGAGAGGTAACCTTTATGTGACTTGAAGGACACCAAGTGCCAAACAGTCCTCAGGGCTTTAAAAACTAATTATACAAGGAGAATCCGTCCATTATTCCTTTCTTTGCCCTGCTGAGCAAAATGTGCTTAATATGCTGAAACCGTGGCTGCTTACCTTGCCTGGGTGATCGCCGTTGATTCATGCATCCCACAACTTGAAACTTCAAGCACAGAACCCTTGAATGCTGGATTGATAAGAAAACTGCAGAGCAGCGCTGATCAATGGCCAGGATACAGGCTCAATACATATATCTATCTTTTACTGTGCCAAGAGGTTGGATGCATAAAATGCACAGCAAACGGGCACAGGCTTGTTTAACCCATTACAGATAGCTGAGGTTTTTAGATAAAACGCAAATTAAGACGCACAATCCTGATGCCATGTCTAGGATACTTTTGTAGCCCATGTGTAATAACGACTAGCACTTAAAGGAGTTCTATGGTCACAAAACACAATGTAACATCATATATTCATTTCTACATCGTATTTCAATTATTCCTAGTCTATTGCTAATAATCCGAATGATTTATTTGTAAACTTACTCTGTGATGATCTCCACACATTTACCTCTGAATTCTGTGACACATATTTATTATGCCTGGTTTATAGGCACTGCTGTGTCACAGAATTCACAGAGCCTGCCTTCTTTACTACAGAGGAGCTGAGAAGAGGAGTTGCAGGAGTCAGAGTCAGTACAGGAATCATTACTTTCAGGCAGCAAAGTACCATGGGATATGTAGTCCTTTGAAACTGAAAGTAAACAGAAGAGGAGAAGCTGCAAAACATGCAGGGAATCCAAAAATTTGTGAAAAGAGATGTCCAGCAGCCAGGCAGAACTCACAAAAAGAGATTTTTCAAATAAGCTTACCTTGGATTGTCAAACTGTTTTCTGTATTGCTATTACAATGCTGATGTTATAAAATTAAAGTGCATGCTGTGACCACATATTTCATTTAACTACAAACATTCCGATCCCTGATTGAAAGAAAAACAATAGATGTTCCTCTTGTGTTTAAATGTGTTTTTGAAGCTTTAATGAAACTTAGCAAACGCCCTGTGTGTGTTGGTCTTCTATTTATTGGAAGTGGAAGAAGTTTAAGGAGAAGTGATGTAAAATGGGAAGTGATGATGAGGAAATCACCAGATTTGAGGCATGGTTAGGTGTTGGTGTGCAATGTTGGGCACAGTGAGGCTGCAATGGTGGGCACAGTGTGGCTGCAATGGTGGGCACAGTGTGGCTGCAATGGTGGGCACAGTGAGGCTGCAATGGTGGGCACAGTGAGGCTGCAATGGTGGGCACAGTGAGGCTGCAATGGTGGGCACAGTGAGGCTGCAATGGTGGGCACAGTGAGGCTGCAATGGTGGGCACAGTGAGGCTGCAATGGTGGGCACAGTGAGGCTGCACTGGTGGGCACAGTGAGGCTGGAATGATGGGCACAGTGAGGCTGGAATGATGGGCACTGTGAGGCTGGAATGGTGGGCACAGTGAGGCTGGAATGGTGGGCAAAGTGAGGCTGAAATGGTGGGCAAAGTGAGGCTGATATGGTGGGCAGTGTGTGGCTGCAATGGTGGGCACAGTGTGGCTGCAATGGTGGGCACAGTGTGGCTGCAATGGTAGGCACAGTGTGGCTGCAATGGTAGGCACAGTGTGGCTGCAATGGTGGGCACAGTGTGGCTGCAATGGTGGGCACAGTGTGGCTGCAATGGTGGGCACAGTGAGGCTGCAATGGTGGGCACAGTGAGGCTGCAATGGTGGGCACAGTGAGGCTGAAATAGTGGGCACAGTGAGGCTGCAACTGATGGCGAGTAACCCTTGAGGCCTGGCAGGTAGCTCAGGACTTGAAATTTTGAGCCCTGGTATAATTCTATTTAAATATTCCAGGCTCTTGAATTAGTTACATTTTGATATACAAAAATGTAAATGTGTATCAGATACCTGATTTAAAAGTTATATTTATCTGTCAGTGTTGTATTTTCTCCACAAAGCAAGCATGTGTCCACACTTAGCAAGTAAGCTTTGGCGTGTTTCAGAAGCATCATTGCTCTTGTTTCCACAGTAGAGCCATATTGCTTGATTGCATACTCTAGTGCTCTGTTGATTGTCAAGTTTTGTATCAAATGATTATCACAAGAGATTAATGCAAAACGACCATCCCCTGTTTAAATCACAATCTGCAACAACCTATGGTCTGCAATCAAAAAAAATTGTTCTAACAAATACTGTTTTCCATATTTGAGAAAGATGGCCAGGAGGCTATTCCCTCAAAATATATGCTGCTATAGTCAATCAAAAGCATTAGAATGAGTAATCAGCATCTGATTAAACAACACATTCCTGGCAATATTTAATCAGAAAGATTAATGTATTTTCATTCTGAAAGGTACTTTTGGCTCTATCAAATAAGGCATGCATGTGGAATATGTAAGCTAGAGCTTTATTAGTTAAAAAGCTGCTTAAATGTTAACATGAACTATTGCTTCTTATTTCTACTTAACTCATTTACAAAATTAGATCAACTGTGCAGTGCCAAAAACATATATTCTAAAATTAGAAATTGAAAAATGCAAAATAATAACAGGAATGGCAACTATGGATAGTACACCACTCTGTATATCAAAAAAGGGAAAGCCAGGGAGGAGGGACAAAGCCATGAGAGATAGCGCTGGATTATTATGGGGCTCATGTAAGTATAAAGGGGGGGTGAGAGTGGAGTCTGTGACACCAAAGGTTTTTTCACCTCAATGCAAAGCTTTTAAACCACATTCAAGACAATCAAATAAAAAGTCAACTATTTATTTAGATTTTTACCCAGCTTTTGCAGTTTACAACTTTCAATGTTGCTAGCTCCTGATCCTAATGTGGTTTCTCTGAACTACGTGTCTTCATAGGACAGGGGTAAAATTGAACTACACTGCATCTGAAAACCACTAACCAAAAACGCAAGTTAATTTTAATTAACTTTTAATATGCAAAGCAAACTTACACATCAATCCTGTCTCCATGCTTTATTTTGCTAAGAAATAACTTTGAACCCCCCCCCCCCCCAGTATTTCTGGCCGTGGCTATCTTGAGTAAGGGCAGATGATTTATGTAGTATTTACTTCCTGGAATCCATCTGTCCTCACGGGTGTGCTTAGCTGAAAAAACCCTTCAAATCTTGAAGGCTCCTGAGATGCATAATATAATTTGCCTAGACCTGGAAACCAAAATGTAACTAAAGAAATCTAAAAAAAAAAAAAAAAAAAAAAGTTTAAAAAAGTAAATATGATAAAGTTTCCTATCAATTTACTAATGTTAGCAGCATAACAATTAAAAATAGTTAATGTTAATGGAGTGAGAAAGTTCCACTTTAACAGTGAATAATGCAGACTCAAGCCAGTCTGTTAGCTTAAAGAAGGTAGAGGAAAAAAGGAATGGCAGGGGAGTGCCTTTACATCCTAGACCAGTGATGGCGAACCTTGGCACCCCAGATGTTTTCAAATTACATTTCCCATGATGCTCAACTACACTGCAGAGTGCATGAGCATCATGGGAAAAGTAGTTCCAAAACAACTGGGGTGCCAAGGTTCGCCATCTCTGTCCTAGGCTATGGAGGCTGTGTGTTTCTATTGATGCAAACACTCTAGTCCCTGCAAGCAAAGGTGACTCCATAGGACACTGCAAGAGAAAAGAACCATTCTGAAACAGGAAACTTGAGGCAGTGGTCATGGCACCAGCTTAAATTAAAACATTTACAAGGATTAAAAGATAAAGAAGCTGCATACTAAGTAAGGGAATAAAGTGGTTGTAAACCCTTACATATTCTCACTGAAGTGACAAACCACAGGCGATACACAAAGATGAAACAAATACACCTACATAAGTTGTACCTGTTCATTTACAGCCATCTCTTCTCTATGGAATTCTAAAACACACAGATCAAAGGTTTGCAGCTCCCGCTGGCAGAAGGCAGGGATCAGACGACATACATTGCACAGCAGGGAGCAAGCGTAATCTGAGACCTAAGTGGAGGAAAAGGACACATGCCCTCTACAGTCCCATACATGTACAGCTGGGGCTCCAGAAGTGACACATGCAGATAGAGAGAGGAGATGGAAATCACACTTGATGCTTTATATTTAGGCTATAGAGTGATGTGCTCTGTTCACTTTTCATTTCAGAGATTTAAAACCACTTTAAATCTGCTCCTTAAGGTGCTTAAACACTGAGGGTGTAATATCTTCAAGACCTTTTTTTTTCGCTTCCTTTAAAACTTCAGCAGATTGCTGAACTCAGCCCTTTATGCAGCTTTCCAGATCAGAGTTTCCTTAACAATTGTGTGGAGGCCTTACCCAGACCCTGCTGGAACAAAGACTGCAGAGCTTGCCTGGAATGTGACTGGACTTTGTTGTGGTGTTTTCGTAGCAATAGTGTGGAGGCCTTACGTGGACCCTGCTGGACTAAAAATTGCAGGGCTTGCCTTGAATGTGACCTTTATGCCCCATACACACGATCCGATTATCAGACGAATGATCAGCCGTTTTTTTTTGCATGCTGATCTCACGTTGAATCTGATGAGTTTACTAAAGTCACGAAAATTCCCGTACGACAGCATTAAAATTTGTATTGCATTTTCGAACGATAGGTGTACTGATGAAACGAAAATCGTACGACCTGGCATCGTACAAAAAAAATTTCCGTGCATGTCCGATAGAATAATATCGGATGAACTGTCCTGATCGGCTCTCGAAAGCTCTGTACTAACGATCTGATTATCGTACGATCGATTTGAATGCGGCATTTTTCGTACGATTTTCGGATCGTGTGTACGGGGAATTAGGCACTTTGTTGTGGCATTTTCCAGACCTTTGTGTACTGTGTTAGCTAGCTCAAGAGCGCACTACACTTACAGAGCCATGGCACAGACTGGCATGACCCAGGTTCTGAAGACTCACTTTGTGATTATGCCCACAGACAGGCTGATGTTAGTCTAAAATGTGACCTTCAGGCACTGGGCTCTGCTTGTTGCAGTTTCCAGACCCGTGTGCTCTATGTAAGCCACAAAGCGCTCTCCAGGTGCAGGGCCATGATATGCTTCTGTAAGCTACTTCATTATATGTTATGAGCATTGGTAACTATTTCATTAATGGTACAGTTAAGCACCACCATCATTACCTATTCCACTGGTTTCTGCAGAAAGGTTTGACATGTTGGGGAATTAAGTGCTGTGTAGCTATATGTAGTGTCGTGCATATGCGCTCTCTTTACTCTGTTCCTATCTTTTCAGTGTGAGATAGTTTCTTCATGCCTTTACTTCCATCTGCAAGAAGACATGCATTTTCACCTCAGTTAGTCTTTGCTGCCATCTACAGTGACAAAGTTATCTCTGGTCATTGTACCTCTGCTGCTCTCAGCAGCTGCTTTGTGAGTTCCCAAGGTTTTTCTTGGAGTGATTTTGAAGAGAATGGCGTTTACTAAAGAAAAACTACACAGACTGTTAGAAATTAATTTAAGAAAAAAATTCCATTTACATTATCCCCACGGGCCAATCAAGAGGCTAAATCCCAACACCAGGAAAAAGCCCAGGGAGAAGATATCGCCAGCCAGTGAGAGGTCCAACGGTTTCAGCGCTGCAGTGGCGGTGAGTATTTTGCAGACTTTCATTTTGCTTCAAGTAGTTTGAACCTTAATATTGAGCAAATATAAAAACACAATTTCATCTAGTTATGAATTTTTCTTGACATCATACACAGCAGTCCTCACATAGGGAGAGAAATGGGCAGCCAATGGGGACTCTAGTGTTTTGCACAGCACTGTAAACATTTTCAAAACAATTGCAGGAGGAGAGAGCATAGTAAGAACCTCATCTGTGTGCTGCTTCTTAGTTGTATTGCCTAACTGCATTTGAGAAAAAAGCGAGGTCACCAATCTGACTCTGCTTTCTGGTAGGGGTGCCTGGATCACAAGACTGGCTAAAAACAATCTAAAAAATCTTTGGCAAACAAAGTTAAATAGTTAGTCAGGTTGAAAAAAGACACAAGTCTATCTAGTTCAACCATAAAAATAAAAAAAAATAAACAAAAAATAACATCATACAATCCCATATACTCAATCCTATAACCACAGTTGATCCAGAGGAAGGTGAAAAACCCCAGCAAAGCATGATCCAATTTGCTACAGCAGGGGGATAAAACAAAATCCTTCCTGATCCCGAGAGGCAATCAGATTTTCCCTGGATCAACTTTACCTATAAATGTTAGTACCCAGTTATAGTATGTACATTTAGGAAAGAACCCAGGCCATTCTTAAAGCAATATACTGAGCTGGCCAGAACCACCTCTGGAGGGAGCCTATTCCACATTTTCACAGCTTTTACTGTGAAGAAACCTTTCCGCATTTGGAGATGAAATCTCTTTTCCTCTAGGCGTAAAGAGTGCCCCCTTGTCCTCTGTGTTGACCGTAATGTGAACAACTCAACACCAAGTTTACTATATGGACCACTTATATATTTGTACATGTTGATCATATCCCCTCTTAATCTTCTCTTCCCAAGAGAGAATAAATTCAGTTCCTCTAATCTTTTCTCATAGCTGAGCTACTCCATGCCTCTTATCAGTATGGTTGTCCTTCCCTGCAATATCTCCAGTTCCCCGATATCCTTTTTGAGAACTGGTGCCCAAAACTGAACTGCATATTCCAGATGAGGTCTTATTGATTTGTACAGGGGCAAATGATATCTCCTTCTCTGGAGTCCATACCTCTCAATACAAGAAAGGACTTTTGCTCGCTTTGGAAACCGCAGCTTGGCATTGCATGTTGTTATTGAGCTTATGATCTACCAAAACCCCCAGATCCTTCTCCACTACGAATCCCCCCAGTTGTACTCCCCCTAGTTTGTATGATGCGTGCATTTTCTTAGCCCCCAGGAGACATCTTGTAAGGACGTTATTCCACTGCATAGTTTGGTGTCATCTGCAAGAACTGATATGTTACTTTTAATCCCAGACCCTATGTCATTTATAAAGATATTAAAAAATAAAAGGTCCCAACACTGAACCTTGGGGTACACCACTGATAACCTTAGATCATTCAGAGTAAGAATCATTAAGCAATACTCTCTGAATTCAGTCTTTTAGCCAGTTTTCTATCCATTTACAAACTGATATGTCCAAGCCTGTAGACTTTACCTTACACATTAGCCGTGTGTGTGGAACTGTATCGAGCGCTTTTGAAAAATCCAAGTATGCCACGTCCACAGCCACCCCTCTGTCCAAGGTTTTACTTACCTCCTCATAAAAAGAAATCAGATTTGTTGAGAACCTCTATCTTTCATGAATCCATGATGTCTGTCACTTAAAATATTTTTTTCCAGCAATAACTCATCTATATGGTCTTTTATTAAACTCTATAGTATCTTCCCTGGTAAAGACTTTTTTCCCTTTTTAAATATAGGCACCACATTGGCCCTATGCCAATCCAGTGGTACCATTCCCATCATTAATGAGACCCTAAAAATTAGATACAACGGCTTTGAAATGACAGAGCTTAATTCTTTTAGGATCCGTGGGTGGATGCCATCTGGTCCAGGTGCTTTATCCACCTTTATTCTGTCTAAATGTGTCTGGACCATATCACTTTTACGCCATTGTGCATCATTTGTGTCAATACCATCCCCATTATGGACTTGAGCTCCTCCATGCTCCTTTGTATACACAGAACTGAGGAATGTATTTAATAAATTTGCCTTCTCTTTGTCCCCAATCACCACCCACTCTAGATCATTTTGGAAAGGGCCGACATGCTCAGACCTGAAATTTTTACTATTAATATATTTGAAGAATTTTTTGGGGTTTGTCCTACTATCTTTTGCAATCTGTTGCTCGTTTTGAATTTTTGCATCCCTGATTTCCTTTTTACATATTCTGTTATATTCTTTGTAACATTTAAAAAACAATAGTGTTCCTTCATTTTTATATTTTTTAAAAGCTCTTTTCTTATTGTTTATAGCCTTTTTAACTTTGGCCGTGAGCCACATAGGATTTATTTTTAGCCTTTTAAACTTATTGCCCAAGGGAATATACTTTGCAGTGAGTTCATAAAACAGACGATCATATATAAGTGATAAACAAAAACATAGGAAGTGATGTCACCGGCGTCTGATTGGACCTTGGCAGGTGATGAAAAGGCCTTTCATCACTGCAGTCCTGATTGACAGGATTCCAGCCCTGCCGAGGTCCAGACGCCGGTGACATCACTCCCTGTTCCATGGTTCATGCTGGTCTGTGTGGAGCTGCTTGGTTCCTTTGCTCCTGAAGAAACACTGTGATCCATTTCAGCCAGCTGCTCAATCCTTTCCAGCTATCCGGAACAGCGGTGGGACCCACAGAGCCATGTGGAATGCCAGGACTGCACCTTACTTTGACGAGCATGCATCTTCTATCATCTTGTAAGTGTTTTTAATCTTATCCTATTAAAGTCATCATTTTAATACTACAATCAGGTTGGCGCCTCCCCCTTCCTGTTGTTTTCCTTACACATCTTTAGCATATAGGTTGCACCCCAATGAAAAGTCATCCCAGTGCTCTAGAAACCCAAACCCTTCCTTCTTACACCAGATCTTAAGCCATGCTCTCTAATCTCCCCCTGCCTTTCCTGTGTTGCGTATGGCACAGGCAATGTTTCAGAGAATATCACCTTGGAGGTCCTTCCCTTCAACTTGCAGCCTAGTTTAAATTGATTCTTAAGGAAACACCACCTTCCATGTATTCTGTCATTGGTTCCAACTTGGACCAAGACAGCTGGGTCATGCCCAGCCCCTCCCAGTAATTTATCAACCCGGTCCACCACATGCTGAACCCTAGCACCAGGGAGACAGCAAACCATCCGTTGAGGTGATCCTGGCGACAAATTATTCTATCGGTCCTTCTGATTATAGAATCCCCTATTACCACCAACTGTCTAGGCCTACCTGCACTCCCCTTCACCACCTCTACTAGATGGGCTGCTCTCCCACCTGTTAGGGGTAGCAGTGACATTCAGGCCTGCCACCTCTGTGTTTGCCACCTCCACATCTTCACTCAACGTGGCAAATTTGTTTTGATGTACAAACACAGGACTGACCTTCCTTTTCTGTGAGCCCCTTCCACTCCCTCTAACTATATTAACCCATCTTCCTACCTGATAATCCTGACTTGCCCCTTAACATCAACCCTACTGACCACCTGCTCAGCGAGCAGAGGACCCCTTTCAAGGTTGTCCTTTCTGCCCGGTGTTGCAACTTGCTCCTCCAGATCTCTAATGCAAGCTTCCAGGAGAGCAACCCGCTCACATCTGTCACA
This sequence comes from Lithobates clamitans, assembly GCA_037952925.1. Taxonomy (NCBI): domain Eukaryota; kingdom Metazoa; phylum Chordata; class Amphibia; order Anura; family Ranidae; genus Lithobates; species Lithobates clamitans. The sequence goes on from JBBGZY010001277.1 coordinate 3,970,817, forward strand.
GCGGTATCCATCCTGAAGCTGTTGCACCAATTTTGCATACATGTGGCACACTGTGCACTTAGCAAAATCTTCAACCCAGGTAGCACTCATTTCCCAGTTACAATATAATAACTTATAGGAAGTTTTTGATGTTATTTACAGGTTAGAAGACTCCTGTCTTAAGTCCTGTTTTCAACTCCTGGTTATTAACTCTCCACCTTAGTTAAAAATTCCACTTATGTTCACAAATTCCAGATGCAAGCCAGCATTAGCAGGGAGCCAGCTCCAAATTGAGTTGTATAGACACTTACATACACCTGTGAACAAAACATCTTCCATATGCTGTTTGTATGTCTGCAGTGTATTTAGTAGTTTCCTTGGAGTTTGAATTATGGCATTTGCAACAAATATGAGATTGGGGTGGTCTGCATCTTTAACCCCTGAAATATGTCACTGAAATTTTAAACTGACGTACCGTATAAAATCTTCTTCATCCTCTCTTTTAGGTCTTAATTGTTTAGGCTGTGTCATATTCAGCCAGTTGGGAAGGGACTTCAGTAGTCTAGTGATGTCATCATCCTTTGCCCAAGAAGCACTTATCACCAGCTTCTCATCTGTCTGAACAACGCTCCTACAGGAAAACAAGTAGGTTAGACCACATCTAAAGACTGGACCATCTGACATAAGGGATACAACAGAATGCAGACCATTTCAATTGTGTTGCGTGAACAACAGTTAAAGAATGCATATGTAAATTACAGAATATATATAGCATATCCAAAGTATATCATAGATTCTCTGGAGCAAAGCATTCCTCTGGAAGGGAATACAATTAAATGGCTACATTCTAGTTATGTTTAAGGATTACATCATGTAAACCTTTAGACCTCAAAAGAAGTTCCAAATTTGCTATATGGGCAATCCCTTTTTTAATGCTGCATTGGAAAATGAAAACATACTGTATATATCTTCTCACGGGAGCTGTCAAGCAGTGCAAGAAGCCATTGGATGACACAGTTAACAGGGATGTGGAAATACAAAATACAGTAGACATGTTGATAACTGTACTCTCACCAGCAAGGTTACTACCTTCCCTTTCTCTCCAAATTTGCAAGTTAAAGTGTATATGTAGCCAAAACAGTGTTTTCAGTATTTGATAAGACTAGGAAAGGGTTGAATCTCCTGTCAGTTTTATTTTGCTGCATGTGTCTCATTGGGGAGATTTCCCTTTGAGTCCTGTTCTGATGGTTCCACATCAGGAAGTGAAAGAACATCTTTACAAAGTGAGGGTAATTCCTATTTTAACGTCAGTTGGTTGACACCATAACACATGCATTTGTGCATGCATGTGTGCCTGAGCAGTACATTTTTGACAGCCCATTCATTTTAATGGGCTGCCAAATACGAGGGAACGCGCAAAAAAGTACTCTGGGCAAGACTTCTAAAATCGTGGTGCATCATGCGGTTTGGTGGCTGCAAATGTGAGTGCTTGGTAGTTGAGTTTGGGGTGCTATTAAAAATTAAAGGCTCACGCACGTGTCTAAAAAGGGCAGCACATTCCCATGCGCTGTGGAAAACGCAAATGGAAATGAATGTTTTCAGCACCACAAGGGGTGGGAACTGGCCTGATGTGAGAGCTGTCACCAGAACAAATGTCCGTTTTGGAGGATTTAGCCCACTTCTTCGTCTGATGAAACCTGTAAAACAGGCATGTCCAAAGTCCGGCCCGCGTTCCAGTTTTTAACAGCCCGCTTGATTATTTGGACATATATATCTTTTGTGGCCCCCAACGATCTCCCAGCACCATGGCCACAAAAGATATACATGCTGGCTGCCTTGGAGGGGACAGGGAGGAGGCGGGACGAGTGCTGTACACACAGGAGAATTTCCTGTTTACATGGCAGCCTCTGTAATAGGAAGTCCCGTCACTTGCGCTGCCATTGGACGACTGTTCTGTCCATCATAGGAGGCAGGACTTTGTATTAAAGAGGGCACCAAAAAAAACAGGAGTTTTTCCTCTATGTAATCTTTTGGTGCTTGTCCCACCCCCCTCCCTGTCCCCTCCGAGGCTGCAAATGGATGGGCATCAATCAGGTTGCACTGGTGGCAATGGAGGGTGCTGCATGCCTGGCAATGGTGGGTGCTGCATTCCTGGCAATGGTGGGTGCTACATTCATGGCAATTGTGAAGCTGCAGATGGGCACTGACCCTTATTTTGCTTCACAGTTCTTTATTTAAAATTTAATTTTTTTCCCTCAAACTTCCCTCTTAAAGTGAAGGTGCATGTTATATGCCAATAAATATGGTCTATCCAAATAACATGCCCAAGCTCATCTCTTTACTCACACACAGCCACAAAAGGCAAGATAATTCTTGTTGGGCAGTGTATTAGTGCTCAAACTAACACACTTAGACCAAATTTTAATGGTTCAAAGAATGTCAGGCAAAATGGTTGGCCCTCACGCATGTCCACTTCATCAAATCTGGCCCTCTTCGAAAAAAGTTTGGACACCCCTGCTGTAAAATTTTGGATTTCACATCACTTTCTGACTAAAACTGGCCATGGATGGATCGAAATTTGGCTGGATAAGCAGGGACCGACTGAATTTTGATCCATGTATGGGCAGGCTCGACTCAAGTTGATCTATCATTCGACTTCAGCACAACCGACCTGTTGTGTTTTTTCGTTCAAGGGCATTTTAATGGTGGGAAATAGGTTGCTGAAGGGCCTGCGCCCATTTACACATGCATAAATGGAAATCCTTTGTTAAGGGGGGTTCCTCATGAAGAAGTTTGAATATAGAAGAGACTAAACTTGTTTGATGCGGACCCTGGGCACAGATATGTTAGGCTTATCCAGAGAACGAGAGGAAGCTCTGGTAGGTAATGAAGAGATGTTTAATTTGAAGATAGAAATAATAAAGATGAGCAGGGATACATTTAGAAATTCTTAAGTCATCAATGAGCAGAGTTTACAGGACACTGGGTTGACTAGGTGGCTTAATTGAAATATCGCTACTTTAGCCCATGGCAGCATACGCCCATAGAACAAGCTATCAGGAATTCTGGGTTATGCAGAACATTAGTCAAGAGAGAGCAGGGTAAAGAGAGAGAGAATACTTCAATACACATTTATTCCAGATTGCCAATGTGAAGAGCATAGGAGCAAGTCAAAGTCCTTTATATAGTACATATTGGTTGGAAGTTCTAGACCATATCAATGTACATATTTGTGTGGGGTATAATTGCACAGCTTCAATTTCGATCCAGCAACTGGGTGGATGTTGGGTAGACCATGAAATAAAAGGTCGCAAGTGAGTAGCTAAATAGTATTCGATCACGCCTGGTGCACCTAAACCATAACGTGCCAGAGTAAAGCCCCTTGCATTGGCTAGTTCAATAGAAACCGGCTGATGTTCGGCCTGTGTGTACTGCAGCCAGTCCAACAGAAGCTTCTGTCGAAGGGGCATGACCTGAAAAGGTCTGCCGACCGACTCTTGGCCGGGGCTTTCAGCCAATGGGTGAGAGCGCTGACTGGAGTTTTCTGGCGGGAGGGGGACATCCCCGTTAGAAGAGCAGGGAAGATCACTATACTAATATCGGATTGATAGTACAGCGGCTCCGACCTGAGCTGTCAGGTTTTTTTTGTTCAGCCCGCTGGGTTAAACGAAAAAGACTAGCAGTGTGTACTAGGCTTAAGAAACATGTATGGTCAGCCTAATCTGTTAAATGCTCTTTGCTTAACCCCTTAGCGCCGACTGTACGCACATATGAACCTAGGCTTGAAGGGGTTATACCGGGATGATGCCTGCAGTTGCAGGCATCAGGCATCACCCTGGTATAGTTTTTTAGAGCAGGCAGTCTACTCTTTTCGGGATAACAACCGATGCGGCTGAAAGCCGCTCGAGTGTTATCCTAAAGGAGAGGGAGAGGATGTCCTCCCCTTCCCGCCGCCTTCTGCCGCTCTTCCCGGGCCTCCCGACCCACCAGGAGAACTGATCCATGATCCGGCACTTCCGCCTGCTAGGCTGAGACTGGAACAAAGCCGGAAATGGCTTTGTTCCAGTCTCCTACGTAAAAACACGGAAGCAACATCACTTCTGGTTTATTGACTGCCAATGGCGTCGATTTAAAAAAAAAATTACAGTATTCAGAAACACCGCTTTTGTCGATCTGAATACTTTGAAGTGCAAAGAAGGGATTGGGGGTCTTTTTTTGACCTACAATCCCCTCATAAAGAGTACCTGTCACCACCTATTACTGTCACAAGGGATGTTTACATTCCTTGGGACAGCAATAAAAGTGATCAGAATTTTTTTTTTAAAGTGACAATGTAAAAAAATAAAAATAAAACCAAATTAAAAAAAAAAAAAAAAATTTTTTTAAAGTGTCCCCACGCAGCAAAGAAACTGCACGGATAAGTCGCGCCCGCATATGTAAATGGTGTTCAAATCACACGTGAGGTATCGCCGCAATCGTTCGGCCCCTTTCACACTTTGGCGGTTTGCAGGCGCTATTGCGCTAAAAATTGCACCTGCAAACCGACCTAAAACTGCCGCTGCTGTGTCTCCAGTGTGAAAGCCTGAGGGCTTTCACACTGGAGCGGTGCGCTGGCAGGAGGGGAAAAAACTCCTGCAAACAGCATCTATGGAGCGATGAAGGTGCGGGGTATACACTGCTCCTTCACCGCTCCTGCCCATTGAAATCAATGCGGCAAGCGTTGCAGTAGCGGCGATTTGCAGGCGGTTTTAACCCTTTTACCGCCACTAAAACGCCGCTGATAATAGCGGCGCTTTACCGCCGACGCACCTCCTGCCCCAGTGTGAAAGGGGCCTTAGAGCGAGTGCAATAATTCTAGCAAAAAATCTCCTCTGTAACTCTAACCTGGTAACCGTTAATTTTTTTTTTAAAGCGTCGCCTATGAAGATTTTAGGTACTGTAGTTTGTTGCCATTCCACGAGTGTGCGCAATCTCAAAGCATGACATGTTAGGTATCTATTTACTCGGCGTAACATCATCTTTCACATTATACAAAAAAAAATGGGATAACTTTACAGTTTAGTTTTTTTTTATAATTCATGAAAGTGTCTTTTTCCTCCAAAAAAATTGTGTTTGAAAGACAGCTGCGCAAATACCGTGTGACATAAAATATTGCAATGATCACCATTTTATTCTCTAGGGTCTCTGTTAAAATAAATATAATGTTCGGGGGTTCTAAGTAATTTTCAAGCAAAAAATATGAAATAGGCTTAGGCATGAAAGAGTTAAAGGTGTTACTAAACCCCGTAATATGAAAATAGTTCACCCGCCCCCCCACAGTGCCCACAGCTTAAAAAAATCATCTTTTTACACTTAAATGCTGCCACTATATATCTTTTTGGACGATCTGTATACAGCGCTTATACGATAAAGTGCAAAGTTTCTCCAGTGCTGAGAGTTCAGGAAGGAGATTTCCACTGCTGCCTGTATAATGTCATTATCATGTGACCTGGCTATTTCTGAGAACAAGTAACTGTTCTCTCCAGCATAAAAGACACAACTGAGCATGCACTGCCTGTGTTAGCTGGCCTTCCCCAGATAAACAGTGCAGGAGGGGGAGGATCTATGCATACAGGATAAAACAGCCTTTTTAAACAATGCAGAGGATTAACCCCTTAAGTTCCACAGCGAGTAGAACAAGCATGCTATGCTGCATATACAGACTGATTTTACTGTTGTGGGTTTAGTAACACTTTAAGCTTAGTTTCAAGGCAGGTGATTAGGTTCGACTGAGTACCTCAATGAGTTCTATTGATGATCCTGTTGCGGCATTGTTTTCAGAGTTAAGCGAGACAACAGTTTTTTCCAGGTTTCAGGATGACCGAGATATAGGAGTGCATATATTGGGAAAGAGGGACACCCCCCTGACTGGAGCTCTGATCGGAGTGTTCTGGCTGGGGGGCCGTCCCCTGTCAGAACATAATAGAATAGCAGGGGAGATCACTGCAATGATGGATAGTTAGTATAGCGGCTCCTCTTGAGATTTAGTCAGTTTTTTTTTTCATTCAGCCCTTCTGGGTTGAACAAAAATATAAACTACATGTTTGTACTAGGCTTTTGGCAGGTATATGGTGTAGCACCCTCTACCAGAAGGTAGGTGCTAGTAAGGGTTGTTTTACTAGGTTTTTTCAGCATACGCAAATTTAGGCAGGCCTATGCTGCAAGCTAGGCCTGTCTGTTTTGATCTTGGGGCTGGGAATGGTCAGAGTAGCAATGGGTGTGATCACCTGTGCTCCAGTCTGAGGCGCCTCCCCTGCTTCCAAGGAGAATGTTCTAGAAGAGGAGGCTGGGCCTAGGGCAGGCAGCACATGTGGGAGCCCTGACCAATCCCTAACTGGCATTGGCAGGGGGCGGACCTCCTTTATATGCTGAGGTCACATGCTGCACATGTGAATGATTGAGGGGAATTGGCTCTAAGCTTATCGACCAGCATCCTATGGGTTTTGGTAGAAAATTAGTAAACTGTTTGGTCCATAAAAGTGTCTTAGCAAGTTTGTGCATCTGTAACGCCTTTAGTTGATCTCAAATCTGGGTAACCGTCCAAAGACAGGCCATATATGCATTGAAAGCTCTAGTCCTTGCAATAAATAGTCAAGTGAACAAAAATGACATTTTAAAGAGTAGGGATTTTATGAGATAGCCTAGGCAAAAGTGCAGTGGACATTTGCATTTATTAGCCTTAGCTATAGCTAACAGTGTTCATTAGTGGCGTGAGCTTGTTTCAAAATTTACAGAATAGCCCAATTAGTAAAAAAAAATACCAGTTACATATTTTGGTAATCTATTAAAAAATGATAAGCTACATAAAGGCATGGATGATAAACCACTAATAACTGTGAAAACAATGTCCACAAAATAATGAAAAACATTACATTGCATTTTAATAACAAGAATGCAATATAATTAAACAGGGCACTCATTAAAAAAATGCTTGTAGAATAAAGCAAAGCTTGGCTAAATAAGTTAATTGTCAGCGTTAATTATTTTATAACTTCTGCTAATTATTTGACAGGCTTTGTTTTTGTTTACATAAACCATACATGTCCATTTGCTTGGCATATTGTCAATGCAGTTGAGCAAATACAGTAGCTTAAACTGGACTGGAAAGTGAATTTATGACTAAACTCTAATTGATGGCATGGCAAAAATAACCCTACATCGCATACATTATAATGGAACAAGTGGAATTATGCTGGCAAATAAAAAGCATGCCAAGCTCAATACACTTTTGAAAAAAGGTTATACTTCCAGTTGGTATGTTCCACACTACAAACATAGCATGCATTCTGTAGCCACAGAAACTCTGATGTGTATCTTCCAAAAATATGCTTAATCATAGAAGCGCAGAGTGATTGTTGAAAATCAAGGGCATCAGCCAATGACATCCAGTCATAAAAAGGCAATCAAAATCAATACATGAAAAATCAAGATGACGGTAAAAAATATGAAAATAATATTTGGCGCCATTTCAAAGAAATCACCAATTACATTTTATTTAGGCTAGTATAGAATGAAACATAGCATTTCATTCACTGTGAAAAAATATTGATAGTGTTTACTTTAAACATATAATAAGAGTCATGTACAACAAATGCTGTGATTTGTAGAGAGCACATTTTCCACATGAGGAGATAATCGGGTGAGGACTGATTATCATGTCAGGCAAAGTGAAGTTTGCGTTCTCCATATTCTATTAGCGCCGCAGCTTGCCACATACTTAGTTAATCCAATCATCAAAGATATCACCAATAATTAGTTTTCTAGTTTTACAATTGAAAATGCACTAACACCACTAACTTTTAATTTCACTCAGAGCCCTTTGAGAACCAGAGGCTACAAGAGGCAGGACTCGCCTGAGTTAACATTTTAGCTATACTGCTGTTCATCCAGAACACAAACTACAAAATATAGATTGGCCGTACCATGTGCGTGTGTAATTGCTTTTTCCTAGTATCCAGCATGTGAAACTAATTAAGACCCGCAGGCCTCAATGATACAGTAAACACCAAATCCATTTTAAGATATCAAGATTTAGCCGTGCTGAAGTCAATATGTGATACAGACCTTAAATGAGTATTTAAGAGAAAGAAAAATAATGAACTTGCATAAATCAATGTATCTGCCTTCTGTTTAGAAATAAACTGAAAATACGGCTAAGCAATGCATCATAGCAATATTTAAGATTGTCTGTTTTATATGTTTATAAAACAAATGTCAACAACAACTGAACTAAAACTTGAACCCCCCCATCGGGGCAGCCCCAGCGTCGCTTTAATAGGGTCTCCATGTGCAGAGGGGCAGGAAGAATCAGCTAATTACATAATGATTGTGATTGTCTTTCACAGTGGTCACATGATTGGGAGTTGGTCTTGTCAACATGGGCCAAGAGCTGAATTAGGCAGGCTTTATATCAGGGGTACTTAACATGGTACCTAAGCCCCATATGGCCCTCGGAGCCCTCTGATGTGGCCCTCGACCATAAACCAGGGAAGTGCATGCCCATGCTCTGGGATGATGGGTCGGCAAACCCTAACCCACCCATTTATATAATGCAAGTAAAAGAGAAAAATATTATCAATTCATGTTAATGTTGACAATGGACTTCTCGTCAGATATCTGTTCATGTTAATAGTGCATATGCTAAACCATTTGGAAGTGAAAAACCTATAGATATACATTACTTCTCACAGAGATCACAGTACATCCCAGCAATGCTTTCTCCTGCTCTTCTCACCAAACAGACAAGGTCACCAGCTATTTCCAGGACTAAGGCTGCTTTCACACTGCCACGCTGCAGTTTGACCGCAGCACAGGTGCAGCATGGGTGTGCCTGCGGTCTACGTATAAGTTACCCATGGTTTCCCATAGGCTTTCTTTTATGTCCCGTGTTTTTAGTGTGTTTTCTGAAAGTGCACCAAAGATGCAGTATGCAGGACTTTTGGTGCACTTTCAGAAAGTGCGCAAAAACCAGGAGACACAAAACCCTCATGAAAACCATGACATTTGCTGGCTCAGAGATGACACCATCATGTAAACGATAGGTGCTCAACCTAGGGCCCTCCTGCTGTTGCAGAACTACAAGTCCCATCATACCTCTGCCTTTGGGAGTCATGCTTGTAACTGTCAGCCTTGCAATGCCTCATGGAACTTGCAGTTCTGCAACAGCTGGAGGGCCACAGGTTGAGCACCCATGACAAAATCCTAGTATCTGGGATGTTCTTATCTTTGTACACAAATGTCTAACACAGATCAGTCATGCTAAAGCTTCTCACCTTCCACCTTGCTACAAAGTCACAATGTTGCAGTCTGATCACTAGGGAAGGGTAGACTGAGGAAATGCTTTCACCTGCCTGTAGTAGACTAATGACATGGTATCAGCTTTAGTAAAATCACTTGACTGCAGCTAAAGGACTAATAGGTAGAGTTTTGTGTAAAAGCTATACATTTGTTGTATACTGTGGCATGTGGAATTTATTCATGCAGACTTGCTAACTTACTGAAAGGTCCACTTTAATACTTGGTTTTTGTGTACAATTTGTAATTATGCATATACTGTATATGGGCAATCCAGGACCGACCGGTCACTCCCTTAGGGGCGCGGCCCACCTAGTTTGCATGTGGGGATGCATGCAGGGCGCGGTACTCATACGTTTGTATGAGTTTTTTTTTTCCAAGCCACACGATTAAAGTCTGAGGCTCTAATTGGCTAGAAAAAGGTTGGGTTTGGGGCGCAGAACCCACCCACTTGAGACAATAGTAAATCAATGCTCGCTATTGTCTTCCGTGTTCTTCTCGTGGCCAATCAGAACAGAAGGCGGATTGGGTTGGCGGGTGTTGAAACAGAGGAAGCTGTGGAGGGGCTGAGTGCGGGGGGGGGGGCGTGCAGTGGAGGGGTGAATGTGGGGGGACCGTGCTATGGAGGGGTGAGAGTATGGGGGGACCCTGCCAATCAGAACAGGAGGCGGATCGGGTTGGCTGGGAGGAGAAGCTGAGGAAGCTGTGGAGGGGCTGAGTGAGGGGGGACCGTGTCATGGAGGGGTGACTGAGGGGGGGGGGGGGTCAGTACCGTGGAGGAGTGCGGACCTGGGGCAGCCATTTTTACCTATTATACACACAGGCTCTCCTTTCTGCTTTAAGCCAGCTATACATGGATTGAAATTCGGCCAGTTCAACAGGGACCAGCCAAATTTTGATCCATGTATGGGCATGGTTGTTTTACATAAGTCGTTTTCCCAATCGCCTTCTATACAACCGCCCTTTCAGATGTTCAGTGTATTCTGATGGTGGGAAAAAGTCTCCGCTGTCAGAGTACAATAGTTCAGTGGGGAGAATTCCCCCATCTACCTCCAATGTGTGGATGGGGCAATTGAGTCACTTTCGGCTGAACAAAGGAAAAAAATGACTCATCTATGGCCATTACAGTGCTACCCAATGGTTGTGTTTACTGCTCATTTTGTAAGTCTATGAATTGGCCAACATACATGGCTATGTTATCTTGATAGTTAAAAGGCAGTTTGCAGGTGAACAAATAACTTTTTCGGTACTAAGCTTTTTTGTGTCTTCCATTGTTATCAGCCATTATTAAATGATTTTGAACAATGAATGTTCAGTTTTCTTATGTTGGGACTTATTTATAGGCAGTATTGCAAAAGCAGGCAGCAACGGAGGCCAATGCAACAAATAAAGTAAAAATAAACTTCTTAGCTTTAACCTCTTAAGCCTCATGCACACAGGGCATTAAAAAAAACGAGCTTTAAAGCCACTACCAACGCCAGGAAAAAGCGGTTGTAAAAAACGCGCTTTTAGTAGCTTTTGCATTGGCGTTAATGCACATTTAGCCGTGTTTCTCTGCCTCTATTCAAAATCAATGGTTCCCTATGAGAGCTGTCTACTGATCCAACTTACAGTCCATTGATTTAAATAGAAGTAGCATCCTAGTCAGATCATTATGATCTGACTTGGGGTGCGACTTGTGCTCTAAGGATCTTGAAGGGGAACCTCACACCAAAACAAAAAAAAAAAAAAACTGCGTGGGGTCCCCCCAAGATTCATACCAGACCCCTATCTGAGCATATAGCCTGGCACTTCAGGGAAAGGGTGGAGACAAGCAAGCGCCCCCCCAAGACTATACCAGGCCACATGCCCTAAACATGGGTGTGGGTGCTTTGGGGCAGGGGGGCCCTGCGCCCCCACTCCAAAGCACCATGTTCCCATGTTAATGAGGGCAAAGGCCTCTTCCAGACAACCCTGGGCGTTGGTTGTGGGGGTCTGTGGGCAGGGGGCTTATTGGAATCTGGAGGCCTCCTTTAACAAGGGGGCCCCCAGATCCCTCCCACCCTCTGGTATTCTCCCTCCGGTCTTTGCCGCCGACCCGGTCCTCCTCTGATGCTGTCTCCCATCGTCATGCTAGCTCCGCTCTTCGTCAGTTCTTATATAGCCATGGGGTGTGGCCATCCAGCGACGTCACCATGAGACCCCGATATCACGTGGTGTGAAAAAGACCGAAGGGAGAAGACCAGAGGAAGATTCTAAATAAAGGACTTGTCAAAACTTGTCAAAACCGTTTGTTTTTATTTACACTTTACTGCTTTTTTTGTACCCCATACTCATTCACATAGGGGGGCCACGATCTGGGGGGGCCCTTGTTAAGCCCCCTGCCCGCTGACCCCCACAACCACTGTCCAGGGTTGTCAGGAAGAGGCCCCCTGCCCCAAAGCACCCACACCCCCCTCCCCATGTTGAGGGCGTGTGGCCTGCTATGGTTCATGAAGGGGGGGGGGCGCTTGCTCGCCCCCCATTTCCTGATTTGCCAACGCTGCATGCTTGGATAAGCGTCTAGTATGGATCTTGGGGGGGGGAGGACCCCACACTTTTTAAAATTTTGGCATGGTATTCCCCTTCAAGATCCTCAGTGTACAAGTCGAATCATGATCCGACTTGGATGTAATTTTCATTCAAATCAATGGGCTGAAAGTCAGATCAGTATATGCTTCTCATAGGGAACCATTGATTTTAAATAGAGGCAGATGAACACTGCTAAAAGCTAATGCTGTATCCTAATGTTTACAAGCATTTGGCATTTGAAATGCCGGTAAACTACAGTCTTGAACGTGATTTAGCCGCTTTCAAAAAACCTTTTTGTAACCTCAACTGCCTCTAACCTACTATAAACAACTGAGTGTACATGTACACATAAGATAACATTGAGACGAGTTCAGAGGCTGCTAAAAAACACCCAACTGCTCCTAAATATGAGTTTAGTAGTTGTAGTGTATATGATGCCTTATATACCAGCACCTTTTACTGTAAAAATGTAAAACAAAATAAAAAATTGACGTAACACATTTTTTTAAGCCCTCATATAGATGTAAATGCATGGATACATATTTGGTAATACCAGGATCGCAGCAGTGAAAACTATTTTACGGCTATTATTAAAGTTTAATGACCTGTAAAAGGCATTTAAAGAGTCACCTAGTGACAATTTTGGTTATCAAAGTTTGTTGCCATTTCACAGGGCACGTGCAACTTTAAGACTTGACATGTTTGGTATTTATTTATCGTACACAAACTCAACTTTCATATTTTACACAAAAAGTGGGTAATACAGTATATTGTTTTTGTGTGCCGTAAAATTATCTTTAGTGTATTTTTAACTGAAAATGGGTTTGATAAAAATATGCCCTAATATCATGTGACATAAAAAACAGGAACTACCACTATATTATTCTCCAGGGTCTCTGATTTTAGAAGATATAGTATATAATGTTTGGGGGGTTTCACTGATCCTCAGGCCTAAAATGTGCATTTTTACTTGTGTGCAAAAAATTCTAAAAGGTCCAGGAGTACCTCAGTTTTTGTAGCAAAGCAATATATCTAAACCCCAAAAAGAGGGGAGGGACCTCTGTGTCCCATGATGTACTCCAAGAAAAGGATTTTACAGGTAAGCCGTTATAAAAAATCTATTTTCTTTATCGTACATTATGGGACACAGAGCCATAGTTATTAACTTAATGGGACGTCCCACAGCAATGCTATTTGAGGGGAGGGAGAGACAACCCGCAGGGTACCCTTAGACTTGAGGACTTACACTGCTGCCTGCAGCACGCTGCGCCCAAAGGTGATATCCTCATGCCTCCTTACATGCACATGATAAAATTTGATGAATGTATGTACTGAAGACCAAGTTACGGCCTTACAGATCTGAGCCATGGAGGCCTGGTGACGCACTGCCCAAGAAGCACTAACCGACCTGGTAGAGTGCGCTTTGACTTGAAAAGGAGGAATCTTATCCCTTAAATCATAAGTTTGAATTATAACTTGCCGAATCCACTTAGCGACCATGGATTTCAACGCTGCCTGTACTTTCTTAGGACCCTCTGGCAGAAGAAATAAGACATCAGTCTTCCGAATCTGAGCAGTCGTCTTTAAATAGACTTTGACTGCTCTCACCACATCAAGACAATGTAGTGACTTTTCTTCCCTGGAACATGGTTTTGGAAAAAACGAAGGCAGGACAATATCTTGGTTCAGGTGAAAACCTGAGACCACTTTTGGCAAAAAATCTGGACGAGGGCGTAACCCCACTCTGTCCTCATGAATAATCAAGTATGGCTCTTTACAAAAAAGAGCAGCCAATTCCGAAACCCTCCTTGCTGAGGATATAGAAACCAAGAACACCAGCTTCCTTGTCAGAAGGACTAAGGGAATATGCTGTATCGGTTCAAATGGCTGTTTTTGTAACACTGACAAAACTAAGTTCAAGTCCCAAGGGTTCAAAGGGGATCTAACTAGCGGATTAATCCGCATCACCCCTTGCATAAAACCCCTGACTAAAGAATGTGTAGCAAGCGGTCCTTGAAATAAGACCGATAAAGCTGACACTTGACCTTCAATAGTACTCAAGGCCAACTTCATCTCTACCCCTAATTGTAGAAAGGCAAGAATTCTGCCTATGATATATCTCCAAGAGTGTCAACCCTTGGATTCACACCAGGAAACATAAGCCCTCCAGACTCTATAATATATAGTTCTGGAAGCTGGCTTTCTTGCATTAATTAAAGTAGAGATAACTGACCCGGAAAGCCCATGTTTCTTCAGAATGTGGGTTTCAATAGCCAAGCCGTTAAATTTAGCATTCGTAAGGTAGGATGGAATATTGGCCCCTGTGAGAGTAGGTCTGGCCATAGTGGAAGGGACCATGGATCCTCCACTGCTATCTTTACGATTTCTGCATACCATGACCTTCTGGGCCATGCTGGTGCTACCAGAATTACCGGCTTTTTTACCAGCTTGCTTCTGCAAAGAAGTCGAGGATGCAACTGAATAGGGGGAAATGATCCCACGGGGTCACCAACGCATCTGTTCCATATGCGAGTGGATCCCTTGTCCTGGACACAAAGTTAACTAACTTCATGTTGTATCTGTACGCTAGAAGATCTACGTCCGGAGTCCCCCATCTTTGGCAAAAAGCCCGAAAAATGTCGTGGTAAAGAGACCATTCCCTTGGGAATAACTGCTGACTCAAGTAGTCTGCCTGCCAATTCTTTATTCCCGGAATGGAGACTGCCGATAGGCACAAATATTCTTTTCTGAACCATGTTCTTAGAACATGGTTCACCTCTGTCTGCGCTGCAAGACTCTTGGTGCCCCCTTGGTGATTGATATAGGCCACCGTTGTTGCATTGTCGGATTGGATCCTGACAGGACAATCCCGTAACCTGGAAGTCCAAGCCTTCACCAGACGCACTGCCCGAATCTCTAGGATATTGATGGGTAAGACTCTTTTGGTTCTTGACCACTGTCCCTGGACAGTTGTGTTTTCTAGTACTGCTTCCCCAGCCTGAAAGGCTGGCGTCTGTCATTACCAATTTACAGATAACTGGTCTGAAGGATTTTCCTTTCAGCAGGTTCTGGGTTAGTAACCACCAACTGAGGCTTTGGGACACCCTTGGGGACAGCCGCATTGGCAAGTCTAAAGCTTGGATCGTTTTGTTCCAAGCAGATAGAATACTGTTTTGCAACAGTCTCGAATGGGCATAGGGAACTGCTTTGAATGAAGCAACCATCTTTCCTAACAACCTCATGCAAAGGGGAATGGAGAAATCTCCTTTCGACCTGACCATCTGCACCAGCTCTCTTATGGAGTTGCTTTTTGCCTGAGCAAAGAACACCTTTTTCTGGACTGTACAGGGGGTCCCCTAGTTACAAACATCCGACTTACAAACGACTCCTACTTACAAACGGAAGGAGACAACAGGAAGTGAGATGAAATCTACCCCTAGGAAGGGAAATTCTCTCCTGTAAGAGTTAATATGGGAAAAAGGAGACTCCACTGATGCTTTATCACTAAGGCTTGTTTCCACAACAACCCAAAATTTTCAAAATCCAATTGTCATTGGGACAGAAAGTGAGGTGAAATCTTCTGAACAGGGGCACAGCTAGCAAAACAAATGTTACAGGGGTAATAAATCTTCCCTATGCTGTCCAAAAAGCTTAAAAATAGTTTTTTTGGCTGGAGCTACACTTAAAAAATGTACCTGTTCCGACTTACAAACAGATTCAACTTAAGAACAAACCTACAGTCCCTAACTTGTTTGTAACCCGGGGACCGCCTGTATCTATGATCAGACCCAAATACTCTAGTTTTTTTTAGCGGTCTCTAGGTTGAGAATCCAGCCCAGACATTTCAGGTAATTGGTTGTAATTTGCTCCAAACGAGCCACCGATTGGTCTATTAGCAATTGATCATCTAGGTACGCCAAGACTCTTATGCCCTGTGCCCTTAACCTGGCTAGAGGTTGGGCCAGTACCTTTGTGAACACCCGGGGTGCTGTGGCTAGCTGAAGGGCAAGGCTGCACACTAAAAGTGCTGCTGTTCTACTTCGAACTGCAGAAACCTTTGGTGAACGGGAAATATAGGGACATGCAGATATGCATCCCTGATGTGGATAGACACCAGAAGTTCTCCTCCTTGTAGGACAGAAATTACTGACCTGATCGACTCCATGCAAAAAGAACGGATCTTCAGGAACCGATTTCGATTTTTTAGATCTAGAATGGGTCTGACATCTCCATTCGGTTTTGGTACCTTAAAGAGGTTTGAATAAAACCCCAAACCTTGCACTTCTGTGGGGATCTGTATGATCATCCCCTGAGCTAGTAATTGGTCTAATGCCCGAAACAGAGATTGCCTTTTCCCTGGATCTTTGGGAACATTTGATCTCAGAAAACGAGACAGTGGAAACTCCCAAAATTATAGTTTGTATCCTAGAGACACCATGGAGATGACCCATCTGTCCTGAATTTCCTCTTGCCAGACTTCTGAGTATTGCAGAAGTCTTCCCTCCACTCTGGCAAGGGGGGGGCGCCTCTTCATAATGAGGCTTTGGAAATCTGCTTTGCAGATTTCCAGCTCCAGGTCTTCTTCTGTCCCTGAGCCTGACCCTGAGGCTTTCCTCTAGATTCTGACGTGGCTACTGCCTAGAGCTAGAGGCGGATGCCCCTGGAGCAGGGGAAAGAGCCCGTTTAAAAGAAGGACGTTTATACTTTCTTTTGACTGGCAAAAGAGTACTCTTTCCACTAAAATCATTTGGATGTATTTGTCCAAATCATCCCCAAATAGTCGATCCCCATAAAAAGGGAAACTAGTCAGAAGCCTTTTGCAAAGTGCTTCGGCTGACCAATTTTTTAACCACAGAGTCCTACGCATGTGTACTAGCACAAGCGCAAGGCGGGAGGCCTGGTGAATAGAGTCTTTCATGGCATCTATGACAAAACATAGCGCCCTTGGTAGTTTGGCAAAATTGTGGGCCTGTTGTGCAGGGACCTCTTTAAGGGCCTGTATAAAAAAGTTCCCTTAGGGACTGACAGATGCCTATTGCCGCAACTGCAGGCTGAGTAACCGCACCTGCCAAAGAAAAAGAGGATTTTAACAGAAATTCCAATCTCTTATCAGTTGGTTCTATAAGCATTTGTGTATTGTCTACTGGACAAGTAAGACTATTATTCACACTGCAAATCACAGCGTCAACTGCTGGTACCTTCCATCTTTTGGTGAGTTTCTCCTCCATGAGTGCTGTGAATCTCTTTGGAGGGAGAAATGATCTGGGTGATCCCATTCAGTATAAAGAAGCTTTTCTAATAATGTATGTACAGGAAATGCATGCAAAGACTGTGAAGGTTTGAAGGAACTTAAAGAATAAACAGAACTATTAGCTAACTCTGCTAGAGGTAGCTTGAAAGAGGCACAAACCATCTCTGTAAGAGATTGTATCAGCAATTTCTCAGATTGCAAGGCTGAAAAAGGTTAATCCACCATTGTTTCCTCCACAGAGGAGTAATCGGTTTGCCTTTCTTCCTGATCACCTGAGGGTAACACCTCATCCTCTACCCACTGTTCCCTTGGTAAGGAGTCTGAGGTGGGGGAGGGGGATCTAACATGCTTTTGATCATTTTGGATAGAGGATGCGATTAAAGTTGCTAATCTTCCTTCTAGGTCCTGCAGGGCGGAGGAAAACGCATCTTCAGTCACATATACAGGGGCTGAAATGTGAGAAGCAGTTGCACCACCAATTGGTCCCAATGACTCACCCTGGCTTGCCATATCTGGTATCTCAGGCAAGGATGACAGTGTGGAGACACAACTGGAATTCCCAGCGCCTTTTTTGGTACTTTTGGGGTGTCTTTTTTTGGGAGCACTAAGTAAATGCACAACTCGTTGAGCAAAATAGTCTAGCAAAAGACAATGCTAATAAAGTTCAGCTTTAGTGTTGTTATAAATGTTATTTCCTGTACTGGAAATGCCTGCATCAACCTTACGTGCCCCCAGTGCTCTTGTGTCCTGTGTGTCTGACTGCAGCTGTTAGCTGTGAGCGGCTGATTCCTGTCCCCAGCGTCTGCGCCGTGTGGTCCTCATGTACTTACGTCCCTCACACGGTGCTGTGCCTTAGCCCTTTAAGCCACGCCCCCTCCATCAATCAACTCCCCCCTCTGTTTTAATCAGCCCTAGTCCACGCACACACAGATGGCATTGATACGCTCCTTGAGCGAGAGGGGAGGCAAGGATGGGCTGGCCAGCAGGAACTTTAAAAACTTTCTGTGGGGAATAAAATAATAAGTTCATATATGAGAAAGCACTGCTGCCGCTGCACCCCTCGAGAGGGGGGGAGAAGAGGGCATACAGGCTACAGTTGTACCTCCCTCCCCCAGGG
This sequence comes from Lithobates clamitans, assembly GCA_037952925.1. Lineage (NCBI taxonomy): Eukaryota > Metazoa > Chordata > Amphibia > Anura > Ranidae > Lithobates > Lithobates clamitans. Next base: position 3,989,047 of record JBBGZY010001277.1, read on the forward strand.
GGGTAATGTTCTACATGAGGATCCCCCTGGCTTGCTGAGACCACACACGTGATGTTTAGCTGTGACTTCTGAGCTGACTGAGAAGCAACGTACTAAGGTATGCTTTTACTCCCTCTAGTGGAGACTTTAGGCATGACATTTTTACTTATGTAAGAAAAAAAGCATAGGTGGACTTTTTACAGGCTAGGCTTCTTCCCTTCCCTTTTTCTCGCTGCAGGATACTGCTGTAACAGAAAGATCCAAACTTCACCCATCACGGCGGACTGTGTTAGCAAACCTTCAAGGACCGGGTCTGTATTATAGGGGTTCCACTCCCTTGGACCTGTATAGCACCCCTCAGGAAAACTTTAGGTAAGGTAGCATGACCAAAAAAGTCCTGGGTCCTGTGTTCCAGCCCTACAAAGACAGGCGTTGCAGGCAAAACCCCTATCAGGGCAAACAGCCAAAGGAATTGGCTGTTTACCATGTGACCGGCTGTGTCCAATCACAGCCGGTCACAAATGTAAACACTGAGTAGTGGTTACCATCTGTTCCCTGCTCTCTCCTCACACACCGATCTCGAGAGGAGAGAGCAGGGATCAGTGAGTGAAATCAGTGTCTGTCTGACATTATTGTATTGTACTGTGCACAACATGCCCCCCCCCCAAAAAAAAGAGGACCTGTCACACAGCCCATCTGTCAATCAGCCCATCTGTCACAGGCCCACCGCCATCGGTACCGCCACACAGGCTACCAGTACCGCCATCGGTACCACCACCACCCGCACCACCGTCAGTACCGCCATCGGTACCACCACCACCCATACCGCCACCTGTACCGCCATCACCACCTGTACCGCCACCACCACCCGTACCGCCATTGGTACCACCACCTGTACCTCCATCGGTACCACCAGTACCGCAATCACCACCTGTACCGCCACCGGTACCGCAATCACCACCTGTACCGCCACCGGTACCACAATCACCACCTGTACCGCCACCACCACCTATACTGCCATCGGTACCACCTGTACCTCCACCGGTACCGCAATCACCACCTGTACCGCCACCACCACCTGTACCGCCATCAGTACCACCACCACCCGTAGCACCACCGGTACTGCCACCACCACCTGTACCGCCATCGGTACCACCACCACCTGTACCGCCACCAGTACCGCAATCAGCAACTGTACCGCCACCACCACCTGTACCGCCATCAGTACCATCACCACCGGTACCACCACCCGTACCGCCATTGGTACCACCACCACCCATACCGCCATCTGTACCACCACACAGGCCGCCACTAATACCTCAATCGGTACCACTACCACCAGCAGTACCATTACACAGGCCCGCCAATAAGCATTGCCATAATTTCCCAAAGGGTTTACACACCTGAGGACTCATATGAGATTCTTGCAATGTCGGATGATGAGAGCAGCGGCGAGCTCACATCATCTGGTTCGGAATACGAGCCAGTGGAGGATAGTAGATCAGAGTCCGAGTCCGCGGAGGAAACCGTCCCTCCCAAAAGAATGAGATCAGGACCAAGATCAGCACCAAGATCTGCCCACCACCAGCAGCTCCAGATCCCAGGAAGAGGAGCCCAGTAGAAGTACTGGAATTACCCACTCAACCCGAAGAACTCAGCCCCAGTCCTACCTTCCCGATGCCCTGGCAAACCCCTTATGGTTGCCTGCCAACTCAGGATCCGCTATCATCCCCTTTCACCGCACAGCCAGGTGTGCAGCCCGACACTACAAATTTTTCTCAATTCGATTATTTTTCCTTATTTTTCCCACAAGATTTTCTGCAGAATATAGTGGATCAAACTAATTTGTATGCATCCCAATTTATTGCTGCCAACCCCAATTCTTCCTACGCCCGCATGTTCCAGTGGCGATGTGTCACACTGGATGAATTTAAATTGTTTTTGGGCCTAACTTTCAATATGGGGCTTACAAAAAAGAACGAAGTCCATGCATATTGGTCCACCAACCCCATCCAACACATTCCCATATATTCCGCTGTCATGTCCAGGACAAGATACGACATGATTATGCGTTTTCTCCACTTCAATGACAATTCACAGTGCCCTCCCGAGATCATCCCAACTATGACAAATTGTACAAGATACGCCCCCTAATCAATTCCTTTTCCCAGCGATTTAAAGAAGTTTTCATCCCAGACCAAAAAATTTGTGTGGACGAGTCCCTCATACATTTCACTGGTCGACTGCACTTCAAGCAGTATATACCAAGCAAGAGAGCCAGGTATGGGCTGAAGTTAAATAAATTATGCGATCGAGCCACTGGATATGTCTTCACATTCCGGATCTACGAAGGCAAAGACTCCCAGCTCCAGTCCCGTGACTGCCCCACATATATTGGAACCAGTGGGAAAATTGTCTGGGAGCTGGCATACCCCCTGTTCGACAAAGGATACCATTTATATGTCGACAACTATTATACCAGCCTGCCCCTTTTTCGTCATCTTTACAGTAAAAAAACCCCGGCCTGTGGTACCTTAAAAAAAAACCGTAAGGGATTCCCACAAAATCTGTTGACAAAAAAATTACAAAATGGAGAATGGGCATTCATGAGGAACGAGGAGGTGTTGGCCATGAAGTGGAGGGACAAGAAAGATGTCCACATCCTCTCTACCATCCACAATGACACCATGGTGGAGATCCAAAGAAGACGCGGCCCCATTGTAAAGTCCGAATGTGTCCACGACTACAATACGTATACAGGGGGGGGGGGGGTGGATTTAAACAATCAAATGCTACAGCCCTATTTATCAAACAGAAAGTCCCGTTGCTGGTACAAGAAAGTTACCTTTGACCTGTTTCACATGGCCCTTTTTAATTCGTTTGTCTGCTACCAAAAAGCAACTCAAAACCAACAAGTCACCTACCTCAAGTATATTGAAGATATCGTCACTGCCCTCATTTACCAACAAGGTCCCGCCCCAGGAAGCATTCGCTCGGATAATGTGAGTCGACTTCAGGAGCAACACTTTCCCTATAGCATTCCCCCCACAGAATCTGGAAGAAGACGCCAATTGAAATGCCGTGTATGCAGCAGAGGAGGAGTAAGAAGAGATTCCAGCTATTATTGTCCCCAATGTCCCTCCCAACCTGGTCTGTGCATCGGAGATTGCTTCAAAAATTATCATCCATCCAATATTAGTTCCCTGTATTATTACCAGACTGCCATTTCCCCAATTGCCTGCTACCATGTTAATTAACTGACCCTGGCCTGTTTACCGATGATGTCTTTGCTTGCCAATTTAAACCACGTTACAGACTTCCACGTGCACCAACCTCAGCCTGTTTACCGACGATCCCTCTGCCTGCCGATTTAAACAATGTTTCTGACTTCCACGTGCACCGACCTTGGCCTGTTAATCGACCATGCTTTTGCCTGCCACTTGGACTGATCTTTTGGCCATCTACTTTAGTACACAGGGGTCTCACATGTGAGGGGCTTCAGAATAGCGTTCTGAGTAGAGAAACCAGTTTTTCATTTTCTGTGCTCCCAGAACAGGGTCTGGTTGCCCGGAGGCTTCAAAGCGATTTGGGTGGGAGAAGCCTCTACCCCTGTCCCTAAGCTTGATGGTCCTTCCTGCTGCCTGGACCAATACTTTGGCTGTGCTGACCATATTGCTGCCTGTAAAGACCCATGACATTATGGACCATGTTTCTTCCTGCTGTTTGAACCAATACTTTGGCTGTGTTGACCATATATCTGCCTGCTGCCTCTACTGACTTTGGACAGTATTTCTGGCGGGACACCTCTGCCTGCTACCTGGACCTGTGCTTTGGCTGTGCTGACAGTATCTTTGCCTGTACAAACTATGGACAGTATTCCTGCCTGCTGCCTGGATGATTGCTTTTGCTGTCGCTGACCTCATTTCTGCCTGCTGCCTGGACCGATGCTCTCCTCTGTGGACCACTGCATTTCTAAAACCACAGGTAATCTTTTGTTATTTGGTATGTACCTGCTATGTGTTAGAAATATGAAGGGCCTTCAAAAATGTGATCGGTAGTCAGAAAATGATATGTGTAATTAATGCTGCTAGAATGCCTGGAGGTGCTACTTGGATTTTGGGCCTCTGTATGTGGCCAGGCTGTGTAAAAGTCTCAAACATGTGGTATCGCCATACTCAGGAGGAGTAGCAGAATGTATTTTGGGGTGTCATTTTTGCTATGTACATGCTATGCGTTATAAATATCTTATAAAGGGACAACTTTGTGTAAAAAAAAAAGCATTTTCATTTTTTTTCACATTTTCCAAAGACTTCTGCAAAAAAATGAACCATTCAAAAGACTCATTATGCCTCATAGATTATATGTTGGGGTGTTTTCTTTCCAAAATGGGGTCATTTGTATGTGGCCAGGCAGTGTAAAAGTCTCACACATGTGGTATCGCCATAATCAGGAGGAGTATTGGAATACATTTTGGGGTGTCATTTTTGGTATGTACATGCTATGTGTTAGAAATATCTTATAAATGGACAACTTTGTGTAAAAAAAATACATTTTTCATTTTTTTTTTTTTACACATTTTCCAAAACCTTCCAGAAAAAAATGAACTGTTCAAAAGACTCATTATGCCTCATAGATTATACGTTGGGGTGTGTGCTTTCCAAAATGGGGTCATTTTGTGAATAATTCCATTGTCCTGGTGCTCCAGGGCCTTCAAATTGTAATAGGTGATTGAGAAAGGATATGTGCAATTTATGCTTGTAAAACGCATGAAAGTGCTACTTCAATGTTGGGCCTTTGTATGTGGCCAGGCTGTGTAAAAGCCTCACACATGTGGTATCGCCATACTCAGGAGGAGTAGAGAAATGCATTTTGGGTTGTCATTTTTGCTACGTACATGCTATGTGTTAGAAATATCTTATAAATGGACAACTTTGTGTAAAAAAAAAAAATGCATTTTCATTTTTTTTTTTCCATTTTTTTAAAAACCTTCTGGAAAAAAAATGAACCGTTCAAAAGACTTATTATGCCTCACAGATTATACGTTGGGGTGTGTGCTTTCCAAAATGGGTTCATTTTGTGGATAATTCTATTGTTCTGGTGCTCCAGGGCCTTCAAAACTGTAATAGGTGGTTGAGAAAGGATATGTGCAATTTATGCTTGTAAAACGCATAAGAGTGCTAATTCAATGTTGGGCCTTTGTATGTGGCCAGGCTGTGTAAAAGTCTCACACATGTGGTATCGCCATACACAGGAGGAGTAGAGGATTGCATTTTGGGGTGTCATTTTTGCTATGTACATGCTATGTGTTAGAAATATCTTATAAATGGACAACTTTGTGTAAAAAAAATGCATTTTCATTTTTTTTCCACATTTTCCAAAAACTTCTGGAAAAAAATGAACCATTCAAAAGACTCATTATGCCTCATAGATTATACTTTGGGGTGTGTGCTTTCCAAAATGGGGTCATTTTGTGGACAATTCAATTGTCCTGGTGCTCCAGCGCCTTAAAAATTGTAATAGGTGGTTGAGAAAGGATATGTGCAATTTATGCTTGTAGAACGCCTGAAAGTGCTACTTCAGTGTTGGCCCTTTGTATGTGGCCAGGCTGTGTAAAAGTCTCACACATGTGGTATCGCTATACTCAGGAGGAGTAGCAGAATGTATTTTGGGGTGTAGTTGCAATTATGCATATGCTGTGTGAGAGAAATAACCTGTTAATATGACCAGTTTGTGTAAACAAAAAAAAAAATCTTAATTTTCCCAAGAATTGTGGGAAAAAATTACAGCTTCAAAAAACTCACCATGGCTCTTAGTAAATACATTGGACTGTCTACTTTCCAAAAAGGGGTTTTGGGGGGTATTTGTACTTTCCTGGCTTAGTGTCTCAAGAAATGAGATAGGCCTTCAGGTGAGATAGTATATCAGGTGTGATCAATTTTCAGTGATTGGCACCATAGTTTGTAGACTCTATAACTTTCACAAAGACCAAATAATATACATTAATTTGGGTTACTTTTACCAAAGATATGTAGCAGTATAAATTTTGGCACAAATTTATGAAGAAAAATGACTTGTTTGCAAAATTTTACAATAGTAAGTTTTTTTCACAATTTTCGCTGTTTTTTTGCTTATATCACAAAAAATGAAAAACCCAGTGGTGATTAAATACCACCAAAAGAAAGCTCTATTTGTGAGAAGAAAATGATAAACATTTTGTTTGGATACAGTGTAGCATGACTGAGTAATTGTCATTCAAAGTGTGAGAGCGCTGAAAGCTGAAAATTGGTCTGGGCGGGAAGGTGCATAAGTGCCTGGTATTGAAGTGGTTAAGCAACATGACTATTTTTCATTGCAATAGACTTTGTATCATATAACCGTGAAGCAAAAAATAGGATTTTTAAAACAGCTTACCTGTAAAATCCTTTTCTTTGAGGTACATCAGGGGACACAGAGCCATAGTAATTACTATGTGGGTTATAGGCCACCTTTAGGTGATGGACACTGGCACGCCCTAAATTAAGAAGTGCACTCCCTATATAACCCCTCCCACTACTGGGAGTATTCAGTTTTGTAGCCAAGCAATACACGTGTATACCAAAGAAGGGAGGGACCTCTGTGTCCCCTGATGTACCTCAAAGAAAAGGATTTTACAGGTAAGCGGTTTTAAAAATCCTGTTTTCTTTTCATACATCAGGGGACACAGAGCCATAGTAAATACTATGTGGGATGTCCCATAAGCAATGGCAACTGAAGGGAGGGAGACACAACAAAAAAGGTAGGGAATTAAGAGGCTAGAGGACTTATACTGCAGCCTGCAGTACACCACGCCCAAAGGCAATATCCTCATGATCTTTAACATCTATTTCATAGAACCTAGTAAATGTATGGACTGAAGACCAGGGTGTCGCCTTGCAGATCTGAGCCATAGAGGCCTGGTGATGCACCGCCCAAGAGGCACTAACAGCCCTGGTGGAATGCGCTTTGACATGAAAAGGAGGAATTTTCTTCTTTAGACCATAAGCTTGAACAATCACTTGACGAATCCATTTGGAAATAGTAGATTTCAATGCCGCTTGTCCTCTTTTAGGACCTTCTGGCAGTACAAACATATCTGTTTTGCAAACCTGAGCGGCCGCCTTTAAATATATCTTAACCGCTCTTACTTCATCAAGGGAATGTAGTGCCTTCTCTTCCCTAGATCGAGGCTTTGGGAAGAAAGAAGGTAGAATAGTATCCTGGTTCAAATGAAAACCTGTCACCACTTTCGGTAGAAATTCAGGATGAGGCCGCAATACCACCTTATCCTTATGCATGACTAAATATGGCTCCCTACAAGACAGAGTCGCCAATTACGATACTCTTCTGGCAGAAGATATGGCGACCAAAAAGACTAATTTTCTTGTCAAAAGAACTAAAGGAATTTCTTGTATAGGTTCAAAAGGCTGAGATTGTAAAGCCGATAAGACTAGATTCAAATCCCAAGAATTTAGAGGTGCCCTGACAGGGGGGATTAATTATGGTTACCCCCAGAATAAAACTATGCACAAGAGAGTGAGAATCAAGAGGCCGTTGAAAAAATACTGCTAAGGCCTAGACCTGGTCCTTGATAGTACTCAAGGCCAGCTTCATCTCTAATCCCATTTGCAGGAATTCAAGGATCTTACCTATGACATACTTCCTGGGGTGCCACCCCCTGGATCCACACCAGGAAACATATGCCTTCCAGATTCTATAGTAAATGACTTTGGAGGTCGGCTTCCTAGCATTAACTAAAGTAGTCACTACTGAAGGAGATAACCCACGATCCCTTAGAATGTGGGTTTCAATAGCCAAACTGTTAAATTTAGCGTTTGTGAGGTAGGATGGAATACCGGACCTCGAGCAAGAAGGTCTGGCCACATATGGCAGGGTCCAAGGGACTCCTACTGCCATCTTTATGATCTCGGGAAACCAAGATCTTCTGGGCCACGCTGGGGCCACCAGAATCACCTCTTTCCGTTCCTGCTTGATCCTGCGGAGAAGGCGCGGAAGTAGCAGAACTGGAGGAAACGCATAGATTAGTGAAAACTGATCCCATGGGAAGACCAAGGCGTCTGTTCTGCAAGCGGGTCCTTCGTCCTTGACACAAAGCTGTCGACTTTGTTGTTGAATCTGGATGCGAACAGATCCACGTCTGGAACACCCCATCTTTGACATATCGACAGGAAGATGTCGGGGTGAAGGGACCATTCTCCCGGAAACAACTGTTGGCGACTCAAGTAGTCCGCCTGCCAATTCTCTATTCCTGGAATAAAAACCGCTGATAGACAAGGGATGTTGCTTTCTGCCCAAGCTAGAACATGATTCACCTCTTTTTGGGCTACATGACTTCTCATGCCCCCCTGGTGATTGATGTAGGCAACTGCCGTGGCATTGTCGGATTGAATCCTGACAGGACAATTCCGCAGCCTGAACGTCCAGGATTCTAGGGCCAGACGTACTGCCCGAATCTCTAGAACGTTGATGGACAAGGTTCTTTCTGACTTGGACCATTTCCCCTGGACAGAAGCTTCTCCCAGGACTGCTCCCCAACCTAGAAGGCTGGCATCCGTTGTTACCACTTTCCAGGATACTGGTAAAAAAGACTTCCCCTTTTGGAGTTTGCCGGATATCAACCACCAATTGAGGCTCAGACTCACCTGGGGGGATGAGAGCATTGGAAAGTCCAAGGCCTGAACCTTCTCGTTCCAGGCCGACAGGATGGCGTTATGTAGCAGTCTTGAATGAAACTGCACATAAGGGATGGCCTCGAAGGAGGCCACCATCTTCCCTAACAATTTCATGCACATCGAATGGAAGGATTTCTCTTTGTTCTGACAAGTTGAATTAGTTTCTTTATGGAACGGATTATTGCCTGGGGTAGGAATACCTTCTTTTGCACTGTATCTATGGCTAGCCCCAAGTACTGTAATCTCCTTGATGGTGTCAAGGAAGATTTCTCTAGGTTGAGTATCCAACCTAGGCTTTCCAGGTAGCTTACAGCTGAGATTAGATTTTAGTTTAGACCAGAAACTGATTGATCTATTAAAAGCAGATCGTCTAAATAGGCTAGGCCCTGGGCCCTTAACCTGGCTAAGGGAGGTGCCAGGATCTTTGTGAACACCCGTGGTGCAGTGGCTAGACCAAATGGCAGAGCCACAAATTGAAAATGGCGATTTTCTACCACGAAGCGCAGAAATTTCTGATGAGCGGGAAATGTCGGCACGTGGAGATATGCATCCTTGATATCGATTGATGCCAAAACTCTCCTCCTTGCAAAATGGAAACAACCGATCGGACTGACTCCATGCGAAAGGATCGGATGTTTAAGTGCCGGTTCAGATCTTTGAGATCTAAAATGGGTCTTACCTCCCCCGTTTAGTTTTGGAACCGTGAAAATGTTTGAATAAAACCCTGTTCCTCTAAAGGAACCTCTGATATCACTTCTTGGGATAAGAGATGATCCAGAGCTAAAAGGAGATACTTCCTTCTCTCTGGATCTTTGGGAATATTTGATTTTAGACAACGAGGAGACGGGAATTCTCAGAACTCTAGTTTGTAACCTAGAGAAACTGAGAAAGCCGCCCATCTGTCTTGACATTGTTGCTGCCAGATCTTTGAAAACTGCAGAAGCCTTCCCCCCACCCGCGCGAGCGGGGGCACCCCCTCTTAAGGAGCCCTCTTTGGGCCCTGGAACTTCCCCTGAGGTCTACCTTTTGAACTCGATGATGGAGGCCATCGAGCCTGCCTAGAGGCAGACCTTCCTGGCACTGAAGAAGCAGCACGCTTAAAGGAGAAATGTTTGAACTTCTTCTTTACCGGTAAAAGAGAACTTTTTCCATTAGAAATCCTTTGGATATATTTATCTAGATCGTCTCCAAACAACCGTTCACCATGAAAAGGGAAACTGGCTAGGAGCTTTTTACATGGTGCTTCCGCTGACCAATTTTTCAGCCATAGGACTCTGCGTGCATGTACTAGTCCCAGCATAAGTCGTAAGGCTTGAATGATAGAATCTTTCATAGCATCCACTGTAAAACATAGTGCATCTGATACGTCAGCCCATTGCTGGGCCTGCTGATCAGGAAGAATCTTAAGTATCTCTACAAACTGATCCTTTAGGGACTGAGATACCCCAATTGCTGCAAGAACCAGCTGCGCTACTGAACCTGCCAGAGACATGTTGTTCTTAAAAAGAAGTTCCAATTTTTTATCTGTTGGATCTTTTAACATTTGTGCATTGTCTACCGGACAAGTGAGATTTCTATTCACCGAGGCGATTGCACCATCAATTGCTGGAACCCCCCATTTCTTATAGAATTCCTCCTCCATATGATACAGTGTAGAAAACTTCCTTGGAGGAAAAAACTGCTTATCCGGGTGTTCCTATTCCGAATACATCAGCCTTTTTAGCCAAGAATGGATAGGAAAAGCATCCCCTGACTGGGGTGGCTTTAGTGATCCCAAACCAGAGGTGGGCTCATCACCAGACTGCGATACAGGCAGCAAAAAGGTTGAGCGAACCAATTTAAAAAGGGAGTGTACCAACAAACTGTCTTGTGAGATTACTCCCTCCGCACTAAGATCCTCGGAAGAGGATATATTAGTATCTTCCAGGTCTTTTGGAAGACCTTCCCGATCCCCCTGCCCCTTGTACCTCAAAAAGAGGGTCCTGAGCACTGGATGGGGATCTGCTACGTTTGGACCCACTATGGAGAGTGATCATAGCACCTCCTGTGTGATTATATATATATATATATATATATATATATATATATATATATATATATATATAGGGGCTGAAGTGTCCAGCGCTGCTGCAACACCAGTCCCCCCTGACGGCTCATTCTGACCAACCACATCACTCTCAGAGGAGGATGACATTCTTTTGGTCATGGATTTAAGTTGTTGTAAAACACTTGGACCCTTAGAACCCTTTGAGGAGTTCCTGGTCCCTCTTCCACTCATAGCCTTAATGTACAAAGCAGAGGCGATACCAAAAAGAATGCATACACTGCTAGGTTATAGTCCAGCAATATAATGCTGATATTAATGCCCAGCCTGAAGCAATAATATTGTGTCAAGGGAAATGCCTGTGTCACCAAACCTGAAGCAATGCCACCTCTTTGCTCTTGTGTCCCTCCACAGCCAGCAGCAGCACAGTGTGCTTTTAAACACTTCCTCCACGTGTACCTGGCGTCGGAGAACGCCGACGCCGTTAGCCCCGCCCCCCCGCGTTGCCTACGGCTCTGCCCTCCCTTCAAAAAAGGACGGGATTTCCCGCGCAAGCGGCAGACTACAGGTACCTTCGGACCTAGAGCCAGTCCATCGAGGGGGGGGAAAAAGGCCACCAGGAGGCCGCAGCGGTTTTTTTTTTTTTTAAATTGAATTAGGGCTTAAAACCCCCCTAAGGGGGGAATCACAGCATAGGGGCCACTGACGGGGAGACAATTCACCCCTTTTCTTACCGGAGGAGAAGGAGGAGGTTTTGGCCGGAGGAGAAGGAGGAAGTGTTTGGCTCCTGACACCGTGCTGTTTCCAGCATGAGGCGATGAGTGCTCAACACAACCCCCAGTGGTGACACATAGGCATGACAACATTATTCAGTTAAAGGAGACTTTACATGAAAAATTTCAAAAAAAAAATCTAACCTTTTCCCCGCCGCAGGGTTATCTGTGGTAAACCATCAGACCCAATCTTCACCCTTCACGGTGGGCTCCGTAAAACCTATAGGAACAGGGGAACCTTGAGGTATCCCACAATCCTGGACCTGCAATAGCACCCTGCCAGTAAAACTTTATTGGCCTTACTACCAAAAGTACTGGATCCCAGGGTCCAGCTCTCTAGAAAGAGAAACATTCGCAAGCAAAAAACCTAGTTTCTTTGGAAGCGAGACCCGGGTACCATTCAACCTGGTCTAAAAGACACTCTGAATGGATCCGTCAGCATGGCTGGCCCCAGCAAGGATTGTTGTTCCAGTGGAGCTCAGCACAGCACATCTTTACTCGTGACCAACACCTTAGACACTGGCGAAAAAACTGAATGCTCCCAGTAGTGGGAGGGGTTATATAGGGAGTGCACTTCTTAATTTAGGGCGTGCCAGTGTCCATCACCTAAAGGTGGCCTATTACCCACATAGTAATTACTATGGCTCCGTGTCCCCTGATGTATGAAAAGAAATACTAATTCTTCAAAGCATGAGAATTGCAACATGACAGATAGTGTTGGTGTACGCTACTTGTATTAGCCTATCCATTTCAATCATTTTGTAATCCAATGGAATGGAGAAAGGCTGCCACATATAAAGCAAAGTACCTGAAGGCTGTCATGCAGGTGTCCTTATACTCCTGAAGTTTCACACACACCATGTTCATGAACTGGTCTGAGTAAGCACTTAAGTCCCGCATAAGATTCATTAGATCTTGAATGGTCTTCTCCACAATGACGGTACTCTGCAAGACAAAATTAAATACTAGGTTAGATCAACAAAAAAGTGTTTAGGATCAATGTTAACCAGCAGTACTAGAGATGAAGACTCGGTTTGCAAAGATCAGTGATGATGCCGATTTTGATTATGATTGTGTTCTATTAGTTGTTATTGTGTTATGATATTTTTTCAAATATTAGGTGTACTATACTGTACCAAAATCTAGGTTTCCCAGAGGTATCACTGCAATTCTTTGAATTCACAAGCTTCTCTTAAACCCTATTATATCTCATTCTAACGTCTTTCAATATAATTGATTCTTCCTTCCGCTTGTGAGTTATGTGTTCACTTGTCCAATAATTCTATCACTCTGGCTGACAAACATCATACTTACATCAATAAATTTCCACCTAACCTGTCAAGAAATTGCATTAAGCCTTCCCAGTACATCTTTTATACTTCATGAATACAGTACATAGAAGGCTTTTTTTTAAATGTGAGAAATGTTTGGCTGAAGAAAGCAGTTCCTGGGGCAGATGTTTTTGTATAATAGTAGGTTGTAAGTATGTGAATGGTACAGAAAACTAGAAATATTAAGCCACTTTAATGAAATCGTAGACACATCTATGAAGGTGATGCTAAGCAACCTGTAGGAACAAAAGAATACATATACAATACTGATTTATAACAAATGCAATACTGTACGCCAAGGCAGTGAAGTTATCAGCTGTGTAAACTGCATTAACACTCACGTTCCTTTATGGTTACACAGGCTTTTATGCGGTCTCCATGTGCTCACTGGAAATGTTAACATCTGCCTTTTTGCCACCGATGAACTGCAGATACAGCTGTCTAAACTTGTATTCTGTTATCCACGGAGACACAGCATTGCATAAGTTAAGCTGGCTACACAAAAATTTTGCTAGAAATTTTTTATTTTTTAAACATTCAAATGATTTTTTAATAGTTAAAGTGTAAGTAAAAGTCAAAAAAAAAATTCTTGGCTTTGGATACCCCTGTTGGAGAGATTCACCCTCTCTCCTTGTCCTGTTTACCATTATCATTGAAAGTGAAAGCAAAAGAAAATTCCAAATTATGGGTTGACTTTAGAATAATTACAGAGGGGGAAATATTTCCAATAGGGACCCTGGTGACACACCTTAATTCCGTCACTCTGGAGGGAATTCTTCTCACTTCATGTTTTGGTTATGGAACAGGAAGTGAAGGAAAATCTCCCTAAAGGGACAAAAAAATATTTATAATATGATGGGGTTATAGCCCTCCCTTACATCCAAAATGAAGTTTTGCCTTTAGTCACACTTTAATCGGGTCACATCATTGAACATTTTCAATTGGAGTGTCAAAAAAAAGAAAAAATTTAAAGGATCAGGATGAAAATTTTTCCTCAAAAAAATTCTAACAGTATATAAACCTATGTGTATAGCGCTGTCATTTTAAAGTGACACTAAAGCTTTGTTTTTATTTTTTTATTATACATACTTACCTACTCTATGCACTTGTTTTGCAGCCTGGATCCTCCTCTTTTTGTGTCCCCCACAGGCGCCCCCGACTCCTTTTTTCAGAGAGTGCCATAGAAAGTCACTTTGTAAGGGGGCACTCATGCACGCTCACTCCCAAACCACCCTGTCTGCGTCTATTGACACAGACAGGGCGGTTCGGCCCTGCCCCCCATCACAGAATTTGATTGACAGCTGCAGGAGCCAATGGCTCCCACTTCTATCAATCTGGCCAGTGAGGAGGGACATCGGTGGATCAAGATCGGGCTCAGGTAAGTATGGGGGGCGGAGGGTGGGATCTTCTAGCACAGAAGGCTCTATTACCTTAATGCAGAGAATGCATTAATGTAAAAAACCTTCAGCCTTTACAACCACTATAAATATAGATGTTATATCATAACGCCACACCAATACCAAAATTGAGACCAATATTAAAGAAAATTGTAAAAACAAAATTCAAAAACGCTTATAAAATATTCACAGTGCAATTACTGACAAAAGTAAAAGTTCAGAAATATATAGAGTACAATCCATGAATTATAAATTCCTCCAACATCATGTGCATCACAGCTGGAGTTTGCTTCTTCACCGCCACCATAGGTACATGCATCTCTTATCAAATAGGTCTTGTTACATGGAGGTCAAATGCACTTGTCCCACAACCATGGGTAAATAGGTAGTCATCAATGGATTTTCCACAAATGGGATCCTCCCCTCGGTCACTTCAAAATATTCAATGTGCCATATATCACAAAAGAAAATAAACCGCACATATTAAAGTACTGTAAAATTATTCAGATTTATTAAGCAGCTGGTTCAGGGGAAAGAAAGCAGTTTTTGAGGCAGATGTTGTTGTATGACAGTATGTTGCTTCCTGGTTCCCCTGAAGATGTCATTTGTGACAAAACACGTTGGACAGGGCATGCAATCTGAAGTCATCACGCATGCTGTGAGTATTCTTTGCTGCTTATTAAATCCAGACAATTTTACAGTACTATACTATGTGCGTTTTAAATTCTTTTAGACTGTGATATTTATCACCTAACCTATTTTTCTTTCAAACACATTCGGAATCTGAATATGTTTTAACATTAGCGCAGAGTTAATTTGGGTTACAAAATTTTAACTGTGAATAAGGTTTTTGTGCAGGAGATTCTATTTATTTTAGAATTGAATCCTTAAAACAAACAACATTTTGAAGTTCATGACATTCATCAAGTCTCTGATGGCATTATTAAATGCAAGGACAAGATTTTTCCTATGAACATTCATGCCAAAATCTACTAGTGTATGGCCAGCTTTCGTTTTATGCCCCAAAGTCAAGAAAACACGAAAATCAGCCAACATGGATAATAACTGTGCATAGGTGAGGAAACCAGGCAACTAATAAATGCAATGGAGCAGCTTAAAGTATAACCAAAGGCAAGACCTATTGTTTAAAACTTGGATAAACTGGTGAGGGGTCTGTCCAGCTTTTAATGCCGTCACTGTTCCTGTTAGGGAGATTCACAATATCAAACTTTCCTGATCACTAATTTGATAGGGAATGAAAGTGAAAGTAAATCAAATTATTTGAGTTGACATTAGAACAGTATTAGCAGCAAATTCTTCCAAAGGGAAAACCTGTTCCTGATACAACGGTCTAAAGCTGGTCATACACTGATCGAAAGCCGACTGATTCAGCAGGGACCAGCTGAATTTTATTTTGGAGTGGATTCCTCCATCACCTTGTTTGTGTGAAGGAATCATTTTTTTTTTAATTCAGCCTGCTGGCTGAACACAGAAGTGTATGGCCAGCTTAAGAGGGGATTTCCTTCACATTGAAAAGATATCAGATTACTTCATGTTAAATTGGCTGTTAAGTCAGAAGGTTGTTTTTCTTAATGTATTCTACACATTAAGTTAAAAAGCCTTCTGTGTGCAGTAGACCCCCTCAGCCCCCTTAATAGATATCTGAGCCCCATCTCTATCCAACGCTATACAAAAGTTCTGCGGTGGGCGGTCCCCTCTGTGTTATCAAATGCAGTGCAGGGCTTTTAACATCGCATTGTACAAGAAGGAGGGAGAAGTGCGACTGTGGCCTAAAGAGCCATACAGTGGAGGCAGCATGGGACCGTTGCATGTGTTGAGGGAGCCTGGTGAAGTGGGGACTACAATAAGTATTTACCTAATTCCAGCACCCTTAGACTTAATAAGTATACTGCTGGGTTAGTCTAGGAGGGAACACAGACTATACTCACCCAATCCTTCAATTCTCTGGAAAATGGCGCACCCCCACGCCCAGTGGTAGACTGTTCCTGACGTCTTCATGTCCGGGAGACACTGAGTAGGCGTGATGACGTCAGAAACAAACCACCGCAGAAAACTACTGGACTGCAGGGGGTCAGGAGCCAAAGGCATTGGTCTTTTACTGGGAGGATCGTAGGTTTAGGCGAGTATATCTCTACCTAACCACTTGAGCCCCGGACCATTATGCTGCCTAAGGACCAGAGGTCTTTTTCCAATTTGGCACTGCGTCGCTTTAACTGCTAATTGCGCGGTCATGCAATGCTGTACCCAAACGAAATTTGCGTCCTTTTCTTCCCACAAATAGAGCTTTCTTTTGATGGTATTTGATCACCTCTGCGGTTTTTATTTTTTGCGCTATAAACGGAAAAAGACCGAAAATTTTGAAAAAAAATGATATTTTCTACTTTTTGTTATAAAAAAAATCCAATAAACTAAATTTTAGTCATACATTTAGGCCAAAATGTATTCGGCCACATGTCTTTGGTAAAAAAAATGTCAATAAGCGTATATTTATTGGTTTGCGCAAAAGTTATAGCGTCTACAAACTAGGGTACATTTTCTGTAATTTACACAGCTTTTAGTTTATGACTGCCTATGTCATTTCTTGAGGTGCTAAAATGGCAGGGCAGTACAAAACCCCCCCAAATGACCCCATTTTGGAAAGTAGACACCCCAAGGAAATTGCTGAGAGGCATGTTGAGCCCATTGAATATTCATTTTTTTTGTCCCAAGTGATTGAAAAATGACAAAAAAAAAAAAATATTTACAAAAAGTTGTCACTAAATGATATATTGCTCACACAGGCCATGGGCCTATGTGGAATTGCACCCCAAAATACATTCAGCTGCTTCTCCTGAGTATGGGGATACCACATGTGTGGGACTTTTTGGGAGCCTAGCCGTGTACGGGGCCCCGAAAACCAATCACTGCCTTCAGGATTTCTAAGGGTGTAAATTTTTGATTTCACTCTTCACTGCCTATCACAGTTTCGGAGGCCATGGAATGCCCAGGGGGCACAAAACCCACCAAAATGACCCCATTTTGGAAAGTAGACACCCCAAGCTATTTGCTGAGAGGCATATTGAGTCCATGGAATAGTTTATATTTTGACACAAGTTGCGGGAACGTGACACTTTTTTTTTTTTTTTTTTTCATAAAGTTGTCACTAAATGATATATTGCTCACACAGGCCATGGGCATATGTGGAATTGCACCCCAAAATACATTTAGCTGCTTCTCCTGAGTATGGGGATACCACATGTGTGGGACTTTTTGGGAGCCTAGCCGCGTACGGGACCCCGAAAACCAATCACTGCCTTCAGGATTTCTAAGGGTGAAAATTTTTGATTTCACTCTTTACTGCCTATCACAGTTTCGGAGGCCATGGAATGCCCAGGTGGCACAAAACCCCCCCAAATGACCCCATTTTGGAAAGTAGACACCCCAAGCTATTTGCTGAGAGGCATGGTGAGTATTTTGCAGCTCTCATTTGTTTTTGAAAATGAAGAAAGACAAGAAAAAACATTTTTTTTTTTCTTTTTTCAATTTTCAAAACTTTGTGACAAAAAGTGAGGTCTGCAAAATACTCACTATACCTCTCAGCAAATAGCTTGGGGTGTCTACTTTCCAAAATGGGGTCATTTGGGGGGGGGGTTTGTGCCACCTGGGCATTCCATGGCCTCCGAAACTGTGATAGGCAGTGAAGAGTGAAATCAAAAATTCACGCCCTTAGAAAGCCTGAAGGCGGTGCTTGGTTTTCGGGGTTCCGTACGCGGCCAGGCTCCCAAAAAGTCTCACATGTGGTATCCCCATACTCAGGAGAAGCAGCAGAATGTATTTTGGGGTGTAATTTCACATATTTCCATGGCATGTTTGAGCAATATATCATTTAGTGACAACTTTGTGCAAAAAAAAAAAAAAAAAATTTGTCTCTTTCCCGCAACTTGTGTCGCAATATAAAATATTCCATGGACTCGACATGCCTCTCAGCAAATAGCTTGGGGTGTCTACTTTCCAAAATGGGGTCATTTGGGGGGGTTTTGAACTGTCCTGGCATTTTATGCACAACATTTAGAAGCTTATGTCACACATCACCCACTCTTCTAACCACTTGAAGACAAAGCCCTTTCTGACACTTATTGTTTACATGAAAAAGTTATTTTTTTTTGCAAAAAAATTACTTTGAACCCCCAAACATTATATATTTTTTTAAAGCAAATGCCCTACAGATTAAAATGGTGGGTGTTTCATTTTTTTTTTTCACACAGTAATTGCGCAGCGATTTTTCAAACGCATTATTTGGGGAAAAAACACACTTTTTTAAATTTTAATGCACGAAAACACACTATATTGCCCAAATGTTTGATGAAATAAAAAAGATGATCTTAGGCCGAGTACATGGATACCAAACATGACATGCTTTAAAATTGCGCACAAACGTGCAGTGGCAACAAAATGAATACATGTTTAAAAGCCTTCAAAAGCCTTTACAGGTTACCACTTTAGATTTACAGAGGAGGTCTACTGGAAAAATTACTGCCCTCGATCTGGCCTTCGCGGTGATACCTCACATGCATGGTGCAATTGCTGTTTACGTTTGAAGACAGACCGCCGCTTGCGTTCGCCTTAGCGCGAGAGCAGGGGGCGACAGGGGTGCTTTTTTTTTTTTTTTTTTTTTTTTTCTTTATTATTTTTTTGCTTTTTTAGTCTTACTTTTAAACTGTTCCTTTCATATTTTTTTTTTTAATCATTTTTATTGTTATCTCGGGGAATGTAAATATCCCCTATCATAGCAATAGGTAGTGACAGGTACTCTTTTTTGAAAAAATTATGGTCTATTAGACCCTAGATCTCTTCTCTGCCCTCAAAGCATCTGACCACACCAAGATCGGTGTGATAAAATGCTTCCCCAATTTCCCAATGGCGCTATTTACATCCGGCGAAATCTAAGTCATGAAATGCTCGTAGCTTCCGGTTTCTTAGGCCATAGAGATGTTTGGAGCCACTCTGGTCTCTGATCAGCTCTATGGTCAGCTGGCTGAATCACCGGCTGCATTCTCAGGTTCCCTGTTGAGACAGGAGAGCCAGAGAAAAACACGGAAGACGGTGGGGGGGGGGCATTCCCTCCCACGGCTTGTAAAAGCAGTCTAGAGGCTAATTAGCCGCTAGGATTGCTTTTACATGAAAGCCGACCGCTGGCTGAAAAGAATGATACCAAGATGATACCTAAACCTGCAAGCATCATTCTGGTATAACCACTCAAAGTCGTGAATGGCGTACCTGAAGACAAAAAAATGGTTAACAATGGTTAACAATAAAGCACAGTAAACAGTAAAATATAAATAATTACATACCTGAAAAACAAACATGATAAAATATAATAACAATAACAATAAAACATTGCAGAATAGAATACAGTAAAAAAGAGCAGAACAATAGAGAGCGAGAATAGAGAGAGAGAACAATAAAACGACAACTATTTTTTTTTATTTCATATATTTTTTTTTTTTTACACTTTTTTTGTAACTAACTTTTATAACTGTAACCGGTTCCAGGTTCGGGTCTCTCAAAATGCGATGGCATCTTGGGAGACCCTGTGAAAGTGTGCCTAGTATGTGCAATGCTGTACCCTACGCTAATAGTCAACTAGTGTATGGTAGCGTTCAAAACATTCACCAATGCAAAGACCAGGATTGTCAGGACAGGAGGGACAATAATAGCGGGTGTCACGCATATATCCGCGCTTGCTGCAGACACAACATCTTTTTTGGGGGGGTTCGTTGGGTAGGGGTACTCGGGAGGACATAAAGAAAATGCCTCTCATGCAGCCGACTGCATTTGGTTGGGGATGTGAATGGGGGAAGTACGGGCGCTGCAGAAGCGGTGGGTTCCCAATTAGGATTGGCGAATGCAGCAGGAAGGGCACTATGGGCACGACAGGCCTGTGTTTGTCTTTTTGGTGGCAGCGGGACACTACTTGTGCTTGCCACCTCACCAGCTTGAACTGCACTTATGGGACTCGCCACGTCACCAAGTGTTACTGCAGTGCTGGTTTGACTACGACCGGGGTGTACTAGGCCGCTGGCGCTTGCCAGTTCACCAAAACGCTACCAAAAAATCTGTTGGCGATCGCAGGGATCAGGCCTGACTCTGCGAACGCTGCAGTTATGCGTTTTAGTCTTTGTAAGTGACAGTGATCAATCGATACTGCACTTGGGTGGGCTGGGCTGGGCCGGGCGGAGGGGCAAAACGCAGGTGCTAGCAGGTATCTGGGCTGATCCCGCTAACACTGCGTTTTTTGGAACCCTAAACTGCTGGGGACGCCAGTATAGATCTGATCGGATCAGATATTGATCCGTTCAGATACTATACCACTAAGGGTGGTGTACAGTGCGTGCGTGGGTGTTAGCGGTACTGGCGCTAATCTGACGCTGCCTGGGGCTGGTGCTTGCCAGTTCACCAAAATACTACCAAAAAAACTGTTAGCGATCGCAGGGATCAGGCCTGACTCTGCGAACGCTGCAGTTATGCATTTAGTGTTTTGTAAGTGTCAGTGATCGATCGATACTGCACTTGGGTGGGCTGGGCCGGGCGGAGGGGCAAAACGCAGGTGCTAGCAGGTATCTGGGCTGATTCCGCTAACACTGTGTTTTTGGGAACCCTAAACTGCTGGGGACACTAGTATAGATCTGATCGGATCAGATATTGATCCGTTCAGATACTATACCACTAAGGGAGGCGTATGCTGCGAGGTGGGTGTTAGCGGTACTGGCGCTAACCTGACCCTGCCTGGGGCTGGTGCTTGCCAGTTCACCAAAATACTACCAAAAAAACTGTTAGCGATCGCAGGGATCAGGCCTGACTCTGTGAACGCTGCAGTTATGCGTTTAGTCTTTTGTAAGTGACAGTGATCGATCGATACTGCACTTGGGTGGGCTGGGCGGAGGGGAAAAACGCAGGTGCTAGCAGGTATCTGGGCTGATCCCGCTAACACTGCGTTTTTGGGAACCCTAAACTGCTGGGGACGCTAGTATAGATCTGATCGGATCAGATATTGATGCGTTCAGATACTATACCACTAAGGGAGGTGTATGCTGCGTGCGTGGGTGTTAGCGGTACTGGCGCTAATCTGACGCTGCCTGGGGCGACGCATATCACCGCCGGGCGATCAGGGGGCTAAACCTTTATTCGGTAATAAACGGCGGGTGCCCTGACACTATAAAAAATAAACAAACTAACCAGCGTCAACCGTAACGGTTATACGGTGATCAGTGGTGAAAGGGTTAACTAGGGGGCAATCAAGGGGTTAAAACATTTATTCGGTAGTATATGGGGGTCCCTGACGCTATAAAACGCTGACGGCGAACCTAAATATTTACCTCACTAACTAGCGTCACCAGCGTCACTAATACAGCGATCAGAAAAATGATCGCTTAGTGACACTGGTGACAGGGGGTGATCAAGGGGTTAAAACTTTATTAGGGGGGGTTAGGGGGGTACCCTAGACCTAAAGGGGGGTAACAGTAACTGTCCCAACACTGTAACTGTCACAAACTGACACTATGCAGTAATCAGAAAAAACAAAAAAAAAAAACAAAAACTGCTGGTGTCAGTTTGTGACAGGGGGGGGGGTGATTGGGGGGGATCGGGGTGTTTTGTGTGCCTGGCATGTTCTACTGTGTGTGTGTGTGTTGGTGCACTCACATTGATGTCTTCTCTCCTCGGGCCGGAACGGAAATTACCGAGCCGAGGAGAGATGACATCATTTCCTTTGCTGCTGTTTAGCATACAGCAGCAAAGGAATGATTCGATTGGCCGGCGGCGATCGCGAGGGGGGGGCCACGAACGGATGGTCTCCCCCTCACCACCGATCGCCGCTGGACAAAAGACGACCGCCTCGGGCACCGGGGGGGGGGTCCGATCGGACCCCCCACCCGAGGAAGGCAAATCACGTACCATGTACGTGATTTTGCCTGTCCGTGCCACTTTGCCGACGTACATTGGCGTGAGGCGGTCGTCAAGTGGTTAAAGAACCCTTAAACAAAAACAAGCAGTAAACCCATGCAGTGCGGGCACAGCCCCACCGCATGGGAACAAAACAAAATTTGCCCAAAGTTCTGCTTTAAATATACACGATAATAATACTGTTAAAGATGGATAAGCCAAAATTAGATCATTGCAACCATTTTTGACAACCACATTGCCTCAGCACAATGATGTAAATATTCTGCATTAGACAATAAACATAGCGTTCCTGCAATGCATAATGATTTCCCAGAATGCCAGACACAAAAGTGAAAATACAAATTAAAGCAATCGCAGTCATTGTAAATGATATCTAAAAGCAATGTTGAGCCCTAGCTACTACAGAAACCAGAAAACAAAGCTGACAAAAAGTGGCTGTAATAGAAAAAACATCATTAAAATCAGTAAATGTTTGTCTCAGTGTTTCTACATGATACTTGAAACTCGTCTTCTGAGACCCTATAATTATTTAATGGTTCCTATGGTTTTGCAGAATGTGGGTTACATCTAAACAATAGGCTTGGTAGTGTCACTTTTTAATATGATTTTAAAAACATGTCTTGTACCTGGCTGAAAAGTATTAGTTATACAAGCTGCAACTTCTGAAATATACACTGAAGTATTCAGATACAGAAAAAAAAAAGACACCCAATACATTTCTAATTAGCAATGCTGCAATTAAGAATTAAAGGGTAACTCCATTACATCCTTCCTATATTTAACAGGTACATCTTCATGAAAATACACCAGCACCTGTACAGAAACTTGAATTCCTGTTCATATGTTTGGCCACAAACCCTCCTCCAGTTTTCTGCAGTATGGTACCTGACCTCAGACAGACATGGCGACACACCTCCAGGGGGAGGGTCCATGACAGCAAGGGTTCAAAGGAAATTAGTTGAATAATGCACAATGGGTATTTCAGTAAAATGCTGGGCTACATATAAAAAAAAGTCTGGGGGTTTTACTTTCATTTACAACGATCAGAGCAGCTATTTGATAGGAAAGATTGCGTTTTTATGCCACAAGCAAATAAGCAACAGATTTTTATGTGCTATGAAACAGCATGTGAACCATCAAGTTAGAAGTGTTGTGCACACAGCAAGAGACCGTTTGCCTTGTCTAGGTTTCATTCTCTAGTTACCTATAGTTACTTCCTGGAAAGCTGAGAAGCATTAAATCCCCAGCAAGAGACTACTGAACATTACTCATTCCCACAGTTGTCAGTGACAGGGTCTCTTCAGCAGGGGTCTTCAGTGACCCAAGGTGGCAGCTCTCATTAGGGAAGAGATGCTCATCTATAAATCAACTTGTCAGCATCGCAAGAGGGTTCTACTGGTGGCAGCCTGGAAGAGCAGGAATGTTCTGCTCCATGCAGCTTCACCTGTCTGTAGGGAAGGGCTGCAGCTAATCATCCATTATACAATGACAAGTTGTGCTGACTAAGCTCCCACTGTCCTCCCACTAGCACATGCTGGGAGATGGAGATTTCTGATTCATCTGATAACATTGTTATATTGTCTACACTGCCACAGATCTATTGCATTCCTAATTAGTTATAATAAAGTTAGTTGGTTCATCAAAACCTATATTAGAAATTCATCCTCTGCTAAATCATAAAAGCATGATTTATCTTCTGAAACCCAACAGAGCATCTCAAAATATGGGAGCTAAATTACAAAGGTTTCACAACAGATTTAACCCCTAACTGTAAGAAATTGAAACCTGTCTGGAGGAAGTACACTGCTCAAAAAAATTAAAGGAACACTTTGAAAATACATCAGATCCCAATGGGGAAAAATATCATGCTGGATATCTATACTGATATGAACTGAGTAATGTGTTAGGAAAGAAAGGATGCCACATTGCTTGATGGAAATGAAAATTATCAACCTACAGAGGGCTGAATTCAAAGAGACCTCGAAAATCAAAGTGAAAAAATTATGCAGCAGGCTGGTCCATTTTGCTGAAATTTCATTGCAGCAACTCAAAATGGTATTCAGTAGTTTGTATGGCTCCCACATGCTTGTATGCATGCCTGACAACGTTGAGGCATGCTCCTAATGAGACGACGAATAGTGTCCTGAGATATTTCCTCCCAGATCTGGACCAGAGCATCACTGAGCTCCTGAACAGACTGAGGTGCAACCTGGTGGTGTCTGATGGACCGAAACAATGTCCAAGAGGTGTTCTATAGGATTTAGGTGAGGCAAGCGTGGGGGTCGGTAAATGGTATCAATTCCTTCATCCTCCAGGAACTGGCTGCATAATCGAGCCACATGATGCTGGGCATTGTCGTGCACCAGGAAGAACCCAAGACCCACTGCATCAGCATAGGCTCCGACAATGGGTCCAAGGATTTGCTCTTGATACCTAATGGCAGTCAGGGTGCCATTGTCTAGCCTGTAGAGGTCTGTGTGTTCCTGCCTAGATATGCCTCTTCAGACCATCACTGACCCACCACCAAACCAGTCATGCTGAATGATGTTACAGGCAGCTTCTCCAGACCCTTTCAAGAGGAAGTAAACCTTGTCCGTTTTTCCTTTTTTTTAATATAATGATCCTGCAATGTATTGGTAAGCCATACACATTTAAATATGACAAAATTGAGGTTTTAAACTACTTTATTTCACTGTTTTAAAATTTTGTTTCTTCTGGGTATTGGCCACGCTATCTTTACTACTGATCTATGAAACTTTTGTTGACGTCATTTCCGCACTTGCTTTGTTTTCCTAAACCAAGCCTATCTCGATTGCCATTACTACAGCAACCGCGCTAAGCCTTCAACAACAGCAAATCTCTGTGCTGCTCTGGTTCACTCCCCCTGTGTGACGCCTTATACAGTCACAAGGGGGAGAACCAGGAAGGGGAGGATGAGATGCCAGCATCGCAAGGCTTCTTTCTCTGTGCCGTTTCCAATGAAAGTGAATGGCATGCAGAGGATAGTGAACGGCACAGATAGCATGCCGTTAAAGAGTCTAAGGAATGCGCAAGCGTGGCTGACGTCACCAAAGATTGCAGGACGGTTTCTAAGGCAGTAGAAAGAGTGAGTAAACTTTCACAGGCAGCAATCAGCTGGCTGTTCTATATAGATTAGAATGAGCTGAAGTTGTAGTGGAGGGTTTACAACCACTTTCATGTCTGTTACATGTGCTCAGGGTGAACCTGCTCTCATCTGTGAAAAGCACAGGGTGCCAATGGTGGACCTGACAATTCTGGTGTTCATGGCAAATGCCAATCGAGCTCCATGGTGACGGGCAGTGAGCACAGGGCCCACAAGAGGACGTCGGGCCCTCGGGCCACACTCAAAGTCTGTTTCTGATTGTTTGGTCAGAGACATCCACACCAGTGGCCTGCTAGACATCATTTTACAGTGCGCATCCTATTTCTCCTTGCAATTAGGAGTAGATACTGGTCCTGCTGATGGGTTAAGGACCTTCTACGGACCTGTCCAGCTCTCTTAAAGTAACTGCCTTTCTCCTGGAATCTTCTCCATGCTCTTGAGACTGTGCTGGGAGACACAGCAAACCTTCTGGCAATGGCACGTATTAATGTGCCATCCTGGAGGAGTTGGATTGCCTATGCAACCTCTGTAGGGTCCAGTTGTCGCCTTATGCTACCAGTAGTGACACAGATCCTAGTCAAATGCAAAACTAGTGAAAAGCAGTCAGAAAAGAGAAGTAGGGGAAAAAAATGTCAGTGGCCTTCACCTGGAAAACCATTCTTGTTTTGGAGATAGTCTCATTGTTGCCTATCTAGTGCACCTGTTGGTAATTTCATTAACACCAAAGCAGCTGAAACTGATTAACAACCCCCTCTTCTACTTAACCGACTAGATCAATATCCCAGGAGTTTAATTGACTTGATGCTATACTCTGATTACAAAGTGTTCCTTTAAATTTTTTTGAGCAGTGTATAAAGGCTGCCAGATTTTCTTCTGAAAATTACAGTTCTCCAGTCTTCATACTGATATACTTGTTTCAGTACTTTGAGTCATTGACGTAGAGCAAATATGCAGATTACTAGCAGATATTCAATGCAAATGCAACTGGCATTTTCAGAAAAAGATCAGTAATGGCATTCTCCATACCTCTCTCTGTATTCTTTTATTATTTGCTCCCCCCTAAAATAAAAAAAAAAGACCTGTGATTGTACAGTAGGATGCGAGGATGATGAGAGCAATATTTATTCAATATAAGGTTGAAAAGATTTTAGCTAACTGGAGGCATGGGTCCCCATTGAGAACGTCCGATTGATGACGAAACGCGTCTGGGTACTCACGTAGTGACGCTACCACGTGACCAGAAGAGGACGGGCTCCGTTTTATGTTTGTTATGCCGAGCCGGCGTTTTTTTATAGACAACTACGCGATATTACTTCTTTAAGTGAAATGGATCTCCTAGCTGTAGCGAGTGAATATCCTTACTTTCCATCAAAATCTGTAAAGATTCCAGGCTGAGTCGTAAGCCATCTGCCCATAAAGCTTGCGAGCTGGTAAGCACACTCTACAGCTACAGTGGTCGGGATATCACTTTGGTTTTACGTGCACATCAGGGTGTTTGCTGCAACTTAAGTGTTCACATTTGCTACTTAGACATACTACACTATGGCCAGTTCTCTTGTTCCTTCTCTCTTTCTTTGGTGTATGTACTGAGGGAACCGTGATCTGAGCCTGGAGAGAGCGGAAGTATCTACTACATCTAAAAGGCCCTGGCTGGGTTGTAAGCCATCTGCTTATACTGCTTGCTGTTTGGTAAGCGCAAATTACAGCCACGGTGGTCGGGCACCTTACCTTATTTTTATGTACACATTATGGTGTTCGTGAGACCCTAAGTGCTTCTGTTGGATGCCCACAGATAAAGCCATTTTTGGACGTTTTTTTCATCTTTAGCGCAGCTTCTGTATAATTATATTGGACTTTTGTGTTGTCGCACTGTATACTGCTGCTTTTTTGATCCAAAGTTATTTTTACTAGCGCGTTTTTTTTCTTTATTTACTGTACATAAATTGTCCTTATATCAAGAACTTTAAGGACTCTGCAAAGAACACTGTGAAAATGTAGAATAGGCTCCTTCAGCAACAAGTTCTAGCCAGCTCAGTCGATTGTTTAACAAAACTGAATGCATTGCTAAATGCGCAGAATATATGACTATTAACATTTATAATAACATTGGAAATTGTTGATTCACAGAATACCTGACTGTCTTAAAGAGGAAGTAAACCCTCCCACTCTGATGCTGCTTTTCATTTAGTCCATTATAATAAGTAATTATCAATCTATAGCCACTGTAATCCAGCCCTTGTTTTATCTCATAGTATTTACTTGTGCTGATTAACTAGTGTTTGCCTGTGTCAGTCTTATCAGCTTCAGCTGATAAGGCTGCAGTAATGCTGTCCCTTGTCCAAGTTTACACTGCATGTGATGTCACATGGGGCATAGTAGGAAGCTCTGAGTTATTATGCAGTTTCCTGGCATATCAGTGTTGTGCCCTAGGAAGTCCTGATAATAGACAGACAAGTAAACACAGTGTGCTGTAAATCAGGGGAGATCTGGGCATGCTCAGTAAAGTAATTCTAAAGAACAAAAAGGATTACAACAATACTAAGCAAGTAAGGAGATGTCTACAAACAGTGTTCATTAGGGTTTTTTATGCTGATTTACATGGGACACAGTTGTCGGGGAGAGTTTACAACCACTTTAAAGAGGTTGTAAACCTCCATGTAGAAGTTGTACCTATAGGTAAGCCTAGAATAAGACTTACCTATAAGTACTGCAAATATCTCCCAAACATGCACCATTCAGGAGATATTTACTGTTTACTGCGCCGATGACGTCATCGGCGGATATACTCTGACGGTAAGGCCGCCCGTGCGATGCATACTAGCACATTATGCCTTTACTTTCAGGGAGGAAGAAAGGAAGAAAAACCCACTAGTGTTTACTTCCTCTTTAGGGGACCAGGAAGTAATTTTTTTTCTCCCTATTGAAGCAAACTGGACCATGCTTTACAGGTTTTTTCCCTGGATCAACTGTGGTTTTAGTGTTCTCTGTTTATGTGGGGTTTTCAATATATTTAATTTTTTTTTTCTACTTACAGAACTTGATGGACTTGTCGTTTTTTAGTTTATGTAACTATAAAACATGCTAAGAATGAGTCCAGATTAAAACTGCATGGAGCATCAAATTTAGGGTTAGCAAATGCATGTTCTAATATCAGGTACTGATTTTCAGGTGTAATTCTATGCATAAATGCTTACATCTCTTCTGTTTACTCATATGAACAATCCTAAATGATAGCACTACAGGAAACGCCTCTAAAAAGAAGAGACAGCTCAATGATTTTGTAACCCCCAAATGTTACAAGTAATCACTATGTGACATAGTAGGTAAACAGTAAAATGGATCGAAATGTCAAAACAACAAACCTAAAAAACAAAAAAACAGTTATAAAATAGTAAGGCCAGTCATTCAGACATAAAATGACAAGAGAAAGTGATGAGAAGTAGCTTGATAAATGATGCCTCACTAAGAATAGAAACTAATATTTCTGCATTTTCAGGGTAAAACAGACTAGCAATGAAGAAGAAAATGTGAAAAAGTACTTGCAATGTTACTTTGCCTCTCTCGCTCCTGCAGCCCCTAAGTCATTTAGGTTTTTCATCTCCACACCAAACAAAATGATCTAAAAACAGTTCAAAAGCTGCAAAAATCTCACTTTACTTCAATTGTGCTGATTATTTTCTGTAAACTACATTAAGGAGTGATTTGCTGATCATTAGCATGAACTAATAAGCTGTTCACCTTATCACTCTCCTGCCACCCATGGTGGACAGACTGTTGTAAAAAGCTGCATTGCGAAATGCTGTAGTCTTCTCTGCAGATCTCTGCAGTGACGCCGGCAGACATAACTGACTGCAATTCTCCCCTTCTGCAGAACTTTACACTACCACAGGGGACAATTCAAATCCTCATAGCTATTCAAACTCAAAACAACCACAAAATAAAATACTCATTAAAGAGGAACATTATTCAACAGTTAAATGCTCTAAACACATATACACTAAAGATAATTTTTTATTAGGTACACACATATAGCCAAACACTGCAATCTGTGACTATAACCCTGTACCCAAAGAATGCAGACACTGTAAAAGTGTTTGTTTGTTTTGGATCAAAATTATGATAGGAAAGATGCATGGCCTAGTTGATTTTGATATAGAAAAAATTATACCAGATGTCAAAAGATTTTTACGCTTCGCTCAAGTAAGCTTAGAAAGAATGTTGTGAAAACAAAAATATTTGGAGAGCAGCTACATCAACAGATGTACAGAAAGGCATGTTTGAATGCACAGTTGCAGTAGAAGACCACAGTAGGTTTCAGTACAGTCAGCTACTATCAAACCTATGATTTGTTCCAAACCCAGAGAACTGACGACTGGAAAAATCTCCCTTGATCTGATGAACATTGATTTCCGCTGGTATGGTCAGAATCTGGCATAAACAGTGAGCTAGACCAGCTTTTTTCAACCAGGCTGCCCAGGCACCCTGAGGTGCCTTGAGGTGTCTTCAGGGGAGCCATACAAGCTGTTGTGTGGATGAAGGCTCCCTTTTAGTTATACAAAGCCACAGGTTTTCATTGTGCACCATTACAACTTTCTAGCTGCTGGTGTCCTAACGACCAATGGCATCATCAGTTGAAAAGGAGGATGTCGGTCGCCTTCATTTCATGCTTGTTTGACCCTACCCTGCTGCCCCTTTCGATAAGTGTTGGGGTCACATCAAGTGGGTGATTGAGAAAAACTGAGGGAGAAGAGAAACACAGAAATACTAGTAGGTACATGTTTGCAAAAGTGTGGAAGAATAAATCACCTCTAACGTTGGGTGTCTTGGACTTATGGATGTTGCCGCATTATGTAAAACTATTAGAATAGCTTTTACATTTTAGAATGGGGTGCCTCAAGACTGTCCATAATTTTTGAGGGGTGCCTCAAGACTGTCCATCATTTTTGAGGGGTGCATTGACTGAAAAAAGGTTGAAAAACTGTAGTGTAATTGGTTCAGCCTAGTGGTGGAGTAACGATGTGGGCAATGTTTTGTTAACATGCATTAGACCCCTTAAAGAGGACTCATCTTTCTAGCTTGTCTCATTGCTAAGATAGCGTGTTCAACAATGGCGACCCCCCTCTTTCTGATGTAGCAAGGAGACAAAAGTCACCAACATTCACTTTGCACATAGACAAAAACAGCTATTTCTTCAGAACAACAAAAGGTTGGAATCTGCAAAAAAGTTTGTTTAAATCCTTGCAATGTACATAAATCACCCAAAGGGAAATGTTTTTTTCTCAACGAAAGTGGAGTTACTTTTTAAAGCCGTTTTAAGCCCAAAGGTAAACATTTATTATAGTGCAGCTTACCAATCCTTATATGTGATAGCTGCATTTTTTTTTTTTTTTTTTTGAGGCTTTCTCTATTTTCATCTGGTTAATTGTCCAGTAAGTATGTGTTTCAAAACAACAAGCTCTCTAGCAGAATGTACTGTATCAGATACAGAGATGAGACAAACTCTGTAAAACTAGCAGAGGTGCTTACAACAGTCAGCTTTTATGTATTTATGTAAAACCTTCATCCCAAAAGGAACGTTTGCTGTAACTAGTTATAAATATTAGCTGGAGTTTGGCTTCAATTTGTTAGTGTATTTGAATCTGCAAGTACATTTAACACTCCCCTCCACCAGACTGACAATGCACCTGTCCAAAAGGTGCCCCTTGTGCTCCGTCATTCAGAGTGGGGGCACTGTGAGGAGCATTACTGGCCAGATCACCAGGTGAAAATGGGGGAAAAGGCCTAAAAAAAGAATGCGGCTACTGGATCTAATGATAGATAAGCTGAAATATATTCCTTTTTTTTTATTTTGGGTTCCATACAGCTTTAATTAGCCATGATTAACATATTTGTCTCAGGCGCCAGACACTTCCTCAAGACAAGAGCTGTCTTTAGCTGTGCAGGGAAAGGAAGTATGTTGCTCCAGCGCCAATGAGGGTAAAAAAAATAACTGGAAAAAAATAAATAAATAAATACATACTTATATATATATATATATATATATATATATATATATATATATATATATATATATATATATATATATATATATATATATATATATACAGTGGCTTGCGAAAGTATTCGGCCCCCTTGAACTTTTCAACCTTTTGCCACATTTCAGGCTTCAAACATAAAGATATAAAATTTTTATTTTTTGTGAAGAATCACCAACAAGTGGGACACAATTGTGAAGTGGAACGAAATCTTTTGGATTTTTGAAACTTTTTTAACTAATAAAAAAATGAAAAGTGGGGCGTGCAAAATTATTCGGCCCCCTTGCAGTAATACTTTGTAGAGCCACCTTTTGCTGCGATTACAGCTGCAAGTCGCTTGGGGTATGTCTCTATCAGTTTTGCACATCGAGAGACTGAAATTCTTGCCCATTCTTCCTTGCAAAACAGCTCGAGCTCAGTGAGGTTGGATGGAGAGCGTTTGTGAACAGTAGTTTTCAGCTCTTTCCACAGATTCTCGATTGGATTCAGGTCTGGACTTTGACTTGGCCATTCTAACACCTGGATACGTTTATTTGTGAACCATTCCTTTGTAGATTTTGCTGTATGTTTGGGATCATTGTCTTGTTGGAAGATAAATCTCCGTCCCAGTTTCAGGTCTTTTGCAGACTCCAACAGGTTTTCATCCAGAATGGTCCTGTATTTGGCTGCATCCATCTTCCCCTCAATTTTAACCATCTTCCCTGTCCCTGCTGAAGAAAAGCAGGCCCAAACCATGATGCTGCCACCACCATGTTTCACGGTGGGGATGGTGTGTTGAGTGTGATGAGCTGTGTTGCTTTTACGCCAAACATATCGTTTTGCATTGTGGCCAAAAAGTTAGATTTTGGTTTCATCGGACCAGAGCACCTTTTTCCACATGTTTGGTGTGTCTCCCAGGTGGCTTGTGGCAAACTTTAGACGAGACTTTTTATGGATATCTTTGAGAAATGGCTTTCTTCTTGCCACTCTTCCATAAAGGCCAGATTTGTGCAGTGTACGACTGATTGTTGTCCTATGGACAGACTCTCCCACCTCAGCTGTAGTTCTCTGCAGTTCATCCAGAGTGATCATGGGCCTCTTGGCTGCATCTCTGATCAGTCTTCTCCTTGTCTGAGCTGAAAGTTTAGAGGGACAGCCAGGTCTTGGTAGATTTGCAGTGGTCTGATACTCCTTCCATTTCAAAATGATCGCTTGCACAGTGCTCCTTGGGATGTTTAAAGCTTGGGAAATCTTTTTGTATCCAAATCCGGCTTTAAACTTCTCCACAACAGTATTACGGACCTGCCTGGTGTGTTCCTTGGTCTTCATGATGCTCTCTGCACTTTCAACAGAACCCAGAGACTATCACAGAGCAGGTGCATTTATACAGAGACTTGATTACACACAGGTGGATTCTATTTATCACTATCAGTCATTTAGGACAACATTGGATCATTCAGAGATCCTCGCTGAACTTCTGGAGTGAGTTTTCTGCACTGAAAGTAAAGGGGCCGAATAATTTTGCACGTACCACTTTTCAGTTTTTTAATTGCTAAAAAAGTTTAAAATATCCAATAGATTTCGTTCCACTTCACAATTGTGTCCCACTTGTTGGTGATTCTTCACAAAAAATTAAAATTTTATATCTTTATGTTTGAAGCCTGTAATGTGGCAAAAGGTTGAAAAGTTCAAGGGGGCCGAATACTTTCGCAAGCCACTGTACATACATACATATATACACATACACACACACAGTATCTAAAAAAAAAATACACCCCCCTCACATCACAGGCACATAAAAGGTAACACGTTTCACGCTAAAGTAAGCGCTTACTTAACCACTTCAATACCAAATACCAAAGACGTCATATGACGTCCTTGGCTTTGAGCAGGTATATCTGAATGATGCCTGTAGTTACAGACATCGTTCAGATATTGCCGGTTTCAGCCGGCGAATCTCTACACCAAAGGAACGACCATAGCTGCGGTTCCACCGCTTGATCGTTCCTATGGGAGGCGAGAGGGGACGTCCCCCCCTCCCGCCGCTCTCCGGTGCCTGCTCCGACTCACCGTTACGATCGGTGAGGCGGAGAGTGGATCCGCCGGCGCCGGATGTAGATCATAGAGATTTCCGGCGGACCAGATGGTCCCTGGAGTCTCTATGATCGTCGGAGGCCGGGCGCGATGTTATGACATCACGCCCGGCCTCTCCATTCAAAAAAACGGCGCCGCTTCGGCTTGGAATTATTTTTTTATTTCAGGCTTCCCAGCCTAGTGGTGATATATGGGGTCTTATTGACCCCATATCTCACTATTAAGAGCACCTGACATGTCATATTGCTATTACAAGGGATGTTTACATTCCTTGTAATAGGAATAAAAGTGATCAATTTTTTTTTTCCAAAAAAGTGTCAAAATAAAAAAAAATTTAAAAAAATTTTAAAGCGCCGCTGTCCCCGTGTGCTCGCACGCAGAAGCGAACGCATACGTAAGTCCCACCCACATATGAAAACGGTGTTCAAACCATACATGTGAGGTATCGCCGCGAACGTTGGAGCGAGAGCAATAATTTTGGCCCTAGACCTCCTCTGTAGCTCAAAACATGTAACCAGTAAAAAAATTTCAAGCGTCGCCTATGGGGATTTTTAAGTACCGAACATTGGCGCCATTCCACGAGCGTGTGCAATTTTGAAGCGTGACATGTTAGGTATCTATTTACTCAGCGTAACTTCATCTTTCACAAAATGCAAAAACATTGGGCTAACTTTACTGTTTTGTTTTTTTGTTAAACACAAAACAGTTTTTTTCCCCAAAAAAACGCGTTAGAAAAATTCCTGCACAAATACTGTGTGAGATAAAAAGTTGCAACAACCGCCATTGTATTCTCTTGTGTCTTTGCTAAAAAAACCATATATAATGTTTGGGGGTTCTATGTAATTTTCTAGCAAAAAAATGATGATTTTTACATGTAGGAGCAAAGTGTCAGAATTGGCCCGGTATTGAAGCGGTTAAACCTCAAAGAAGGAAGGAAGAGGACTGGTACATCACATGACCACGGTACAGTGTACCGTAAATAAATTGTAAATATGCTGTCCCCTCAAAATAACTCAACACACAGCCATTAGAAAACTAGAAACCACTCTAGGCAATAGAGATGGATTAGGACGAAACATCACCTTATGATGTATGACCAAGAACGTCTCCTTGCATGAAAGAGCCGCCAGCTCTGACATTCCACTTAGTGAAGTGATAGCAACCAAAGAAGCCATCTTCCGAGATAAGGGACTAACAGTTTCCCAAATGGTTAAAAAAATAGCCTTTGCAAAGACAAGCAAGAGCAAATCCCAGTCCCAAGGACACAAGAGTGGCCTAACGTCTGGGACTATCTGCGCTACACGCTGTATGAAGTATGACTCCAGGAATCAGAAACAATGGCCTCTGGAAAAAATGTATAGGGATGAACTCAAACCCTTAATGGTACTTAAGGCCATTCTCCTTTCCCCTACTGATTGGATAAAGAAAAAAAAATGTCCCACTCATATTCCTGTGGGTGCCCCTTCCTGGCTTCCCCCAGGAAAAAAAAAATACTTCCAAGTCCTGTAATCGAGGTTCCCTGAAACCAGCTTCAAGGGCTCAACAGTGTGGAGATACAGGACTCCAGACCATTAGGTCCCGCTGGACTGGTAGTGTTCAAAGGAGCGACCCCAGCAAGCCTCCTTATGTCATCGTACCAAGCCCTCCTGGGCTAATTCGGCCAACGCTATAATCAGTCTTATCACCTCCCTGATTCTTCGCAAAAGATGTGGGAGAAGTCTAAACAGGGGGAAAGCATCAAATAAGGGAGAACTGGTCCTAACACTAAGGTGTTATAAGTGCATCTGCCCCAATTGCAGGTGGGACTTTTGTCCCAGACACAACCTGTTGCCACTTGTTGTGGAACTTGGAATCTAGTAGATCCACCTGCAGAGTTCCCCCTGCCATTATTCTATACCTGGAGTATGTACTAGTGATAGAGACAGCACTTGTACTGTCTCAGACAGAATCTGGTTCACCTTCCTGAGCCGCATGACTCCTGGTGGTTGATATATATGCCTGCAGAGGCATTTCCGGATTACACCTACAACTGAACTGTCCCAACATCCAGAGCAAGGCGTACTGGCCAAAAATCCAAGATATTGATGGGTAGTATTTTCTCCTCCAGAGACCAAGTCCACTGAACTATAGCCACCTTTAAACCAACTGGAGAAGCTGGCATCAGTGGGTATTATCTTCCCCATGCCTTCTCCAGAATTTGAACCATCAACCAGCAATCTTAGCTCTGCAATACCCCGGGAACAGAGCCCTCTGGAAATCCAATGCCTGGAACTTCATGTTCCAGACGGAGAGAATGATGCTCTACCAAAGACCTGGAGTAGGACTGTACGTAGGGAACGTGCCTTGACCTAGATACAATTTCCTCCTGCAGAAATGTATCAAAGCTAAATCTGGAACAGACTGCTTCCTGAACAAAGATTATTGAGGTATACTGAGATTGGCATCTGCGTTTTCAGTAAGTCCAGTACTGGGCTGGGAGCTTTGTGAACCCTCTGAGCTGTGGCCAGCCTGAAGCGCAGAGTCTCAAAAATAAAAAAGACAACTTTGCACTTTGCAAAAAAACCTTGATAAGCATGGAAAAAATGGCAGATTAATTTATGTGTCATTGATGACCTCTCGCAGAGGTCAACACTAAATGGACAGAGCCTATCTGAAACAGAAGCATGTCCAGCGGCTTAAGCTCTAAGCTAGACCTTATGTCTCCATTTGGTTTTGGGACCACTACCGATTGAGGGTTTTTGTTTTTTTTTTTTAAATAATGAGCACATACCTTCTGCTCCAAGAGTCAAATGCAAGGCAAAAGACTGACGACTCTGTGGCAGACCCTGAAGGCCAAAAGAGGCGTACTTACGTACCAAGCTTTTGCTGGCTAAAGATGGATCAAAAAAAACCTCAGAGACTGCACTAAGATCTTCTGGCCTGAGATACTCTCAAAAATACAGCATCCTCAGATGCCTTGTGGGGGAAAGCTTACAGCATCTGGTATTCCCGGGGTGTCTAACCTCCATATAGTAATCAGGCTTGATCCTGCTTAGGCTTTGATCAACAAAGATCAGGCATGATCAAGGTGATGCGGCCACAGTACATCTGATGAAAAATGAATGCATCAGGAAAATACTGCAATGCCAAACACCACAGTGGCTCAGATACATCTGACACCACTGTCCATCGGGGGATGTGGACACCGCCAGATCACTGAACCTGAGAGCGGTGCACCTGTCTCCCCCTGGTTGCCTCTCCTTTCTGGAACCATTTAACTGGTATAACAGGTAAATGACGTAGCAACTATATTAGCCAACCTAATACACAGTCCTCCAAGGAAGCAGGCCTAAAAACAATGTTGGTTTACCGCTATGCAACCCCTTACGCATGTAAGTATGCAGGTACCCAGGCATGCCATTATGTAGGTACCTAAGTATGCAAACTTGTAGGTATACAAGTATTCTTGCCATTCATGCATTTATGTATGAAGTTCAAGGCAAATAAACACATATGTATGTAATCCCAGGCAACCAAGCACATATGCATGTAATCCCAGGCAAAGAAGCACATATGCACGTAGTCCCAGGAAAATAAGCACACATGTATACAGCTTAATGTAAATAAGCACATATGTATGCAGTTGCATGTAAATAAGCATATACGTATGTAATACAAATGAAAACACGACAGTATGCATTTAAGAAATATGCATTTATGGAAGCATGTGTTTATAGAAGCATGTGCTTATGCAACTATGTGATTAGGCAAAACATGCACTTATGCAATACGTGCCCCTGGAAACATGCATTTACGCAGTAAGCAAGCATGCGTTTATGCAACCTATTTTACGCAACACATATCTATGCAAACATGTATAAACATGCATGTTTATGCCATCATGTATCTTTATGCAACCTTGTATCTTTATGCAATCATGTATAACCATGTATATTTATGCAAACATGAATCTTTGTGCAACCATGCATCCTTGTGCAACCATGCATCTTTATGCAAATGTATAACCATGTATATTTATGTGAATATGTAAAAATGTATCTTTAGCAACCCTGCCTTTCAGCAAATATGCGTTTCAGACACCATGCATTTCAGCAACCGTGCATTTTAGCTAGTTTGCAAGCATGCACCTGCTTAACTGCAGTTGGCCCCATGCCTGTCTTTAGTCCAGCCTCTGCGGGGGGGGGGGGGGGAAGAGGGCTGTGTTCTGGAGCAGAAAGGGGCGTCACCCACCTAGTCGGGGCCACAGGGCTCGAGTGGCGGGCAGGCCCGGGGCCACCCATGCTCATGTTTTTCCAAAAGTGTATATTTAAACATGCATTTAAGCAACAAGTTTGCAAGCATGTATACTACGCTGCACCTGCCTTCCAAGCAGTCAACAACACTTTAAAGTGAACTGCTGTCCATTCAGGGGTGTATCATTTTACAGTTTTACAGTTCCCCCAGATAAGCAGTAAATATGCAGCATATAATCATATATAATTACTTGTCTGCCACACAGTTCTCCCATAGTAAGTACTCACATTTTGTTAGTATCCATGGGCTGCTGTTATGTCTTCAGAGTCCCTGTTAACCACATGGCCATGGCCGCTCTTCCACTTCCTGCCTATATGAAAATAGGCCATACTGAGCAAGCCTGCGCCCTCTAGTGGCTGGAGGAGAAACAGCAGCCCACATGACTAAAAAGTACACAGCATGATTAAACAGCACACTTCCCCCAGTGGAAACAGGGAGGACAGTCAGATCTTTCTCAGATCTTTTTTTTTTTTAAAAAGAGAAACTGCAAAAATGCAGACTTGCCATTCCTGCTGCAGGACTCTGAACATAACAGGAGTCATATCTTCACCCATCACGTCGAGCTTTGTCATAAAAGACCTTCAGAGACTGGGTCCCCCTTAATCTGGTGTCCACTCCCCTGGACCTGTATAGCAATCTACTGGAAAGCACATTGGTCAGAATAAACACTGCACAGTCCATCGCCATAAGGCTGCATTACAGGCAAAACCTCAAGGAATCTTCTCTCCTTCCAATGAGGCTCGGGTACCATCCATTTTGGCCGATAGCTTTTTCGAATGGATCAGATTGAAGTCCATGATTCATAATAGAACTGTCCAGACCTCCGAGTATGCTCTAAGAGCATACTTAGTGATGATCTCAGTGATCATCCACCTAACAGACACTGGCAAAAAAACTGAGGTACTTCCTGTGTAGGAGGGGTTATATAGGGGATGACTTCTTGTTTGATTTACCAGTGTCCATTCACCAGTAGGTGGCATATAACCCAGTTAGTTATTATGGCTATTCTGTGTCCTGTGATGTACGATAAAGAAAATCTATGTTTGCTATTACCAGCAAATGCAAATGTATTTTGCCACTTAACGCCAATCCAAATTTATTGTTCCCACAAAAAATGTATGCAGCAAAAAACACAAGTACACATTTAAAAAGGTACATTTTATATAGAGTATTCTTTATTATTATTATTATATCTACAACTTATTGATCACGCTAATGTACCATAAGCTGTAGATCAAAAAATTTCAGGGGTTTCCTGGGACCTGAAACTATTTAAGGTTTTTTTTTCCTTTAGAGTGGAAGAGGAAGAGGGAAATGACTATAATGACCCACAGTGAATAACCTTCCACTTATAGTATCATTAAAACCAATATCAATAAATGTATATGATATATGTATATGATATTTAATAACTTCACTCATATGGATCTTCTCTCTTTTAAATTACAGCACATCCCAAGAAATATTTGAAATTTGAAAAAAGCACAACTACGACATCATATATAAGGGTGGCTATTCTCGCTATACATGGTCCCACTGTATGTGGGAACACAGCCACACTCCTCGACGCGTTCCAAAGACAAGACCACAGTAATACATGCACCCACACAGCTAGCGCCAGCATATAAAAGCACAGAAAACTTCCCATAGTTAAAATCATCCTGTTGAGGGTAAAATGCCTGTTGAAGGTACCATTCTGGATGACTGAATGAAAAAATGAATACGGGGATGAATTTGCAGTAGAATCATCAGGCACACTGATTACTGTGAATTTAAAAAGAGCAGGACACATGACCGCAACATATGTGCACAGCTTATACCCACACAGCGGAAACGAAAGGAGAAGAGGGGGGCATCTGAAGAGATTTAGAAGAGAAAATACCCTTTAATTTTAATTTTTTCTAATGAACATATACAAGGTTATTGTATAGGTGGCTGCAGTTCCAGTTTAAATGCTCTTTTATGGTTTCTACTAATTTAATTACAACTTCTTACAATTATACTTTTAGAATAGGGCTATTACTGAATAATTAAACAATTATATCTAGCTTCCAAGATTTCCTGCTTTCCTGGGAATTTTCCTAATAAGTAGTTAATAATAGTTCTAATATGCTAACTGTTAAATGGAAATGTTACAGTATAAATATAGGCAAGCTGTTCTAGACTTAAATAAGATATATATGTGATAACTATTTCAGCTGGCAATAGATAATAAAGGAACAGCAGCACAATGAATTGGAGAAAGCAGTGTTTCCTCTTATAAGCAAACTTTTTGTGTTAGATTGGCAGAATTGTGTGTTTTGCTTTCCATGCTGTCAATTCCTCTCCAAGTCCTGCCGTACAGAGGATTTGGGGAGGCCAATATAAAACTCAGTTTGAGGTACTATGTAGAACACACTTCTCTTGCTTCACAGCTGAAGTGAAGCCTTTTTTTTTTTTTTACCTCATTATACATACCTCTTTTATAAGTGTCTGAAGCTGCTCTCTGCGGCATTCTCCTTTGCGGCCAGACTGACATGAAAATGCACCCTCACAGCTCTGGACAGAAGATATTTAAAGGGGTTGTAAAGGTAAAAATTTTTTCACCTTAATGCATTCTATGCATTAAGGTGAAAAAACTTCTGACAATACCGCCGCCCCCAGCCCCCCCGTTTTACTTACCTGACGCCTTGAAAGTCAGCTTCTCGTTCCCGACATCT
Source organism: Lithobates clamitans (assembly GCA_037952925.1). NCBI lineage: Eukaryota > Metazoa > Chordata > Amphibia > Anura > Ranidae > Lithobates > Lithobates clamitans. Next base: position 4,029,465 of record JBBGZY010001277.1, read on the forward strand.
ATTCCTCCACTCACCCTGGCCGCTGATTGGCTACAGTGGATGGATTGGAAGCAGCGCAGCCATTGGCTCGCGCTGCTGTCAATCACATCCAATGACGCGCCGCGCTGGGGGGCGGGGCCGAGTGATACAGTGAGTGGCTATAGCCGCCGGCTGTATCACGGGAGCGCGCCCGCAAGCACTAACCACCATGCGAGGGAGCTCGCATTAAGGTGGTTAATGCTTGCGGGGAGGAGCTGAAACAGCTGCCGAGGGACCCCAGAAGACCAGGTTCGGGGCCACTCTGTGCAGAACGAGCTGCACAGTGAAGGTAACATGTTTGTTATTTAAAGAAAAAAAAAAATTTACCTTTACAACCCCTTTAAGCAAAAGGGACTTTTAGATTTTCACTTTCATATACATATACACTATAACGTCATAAGTATTGTGACGTCTGCATTTACATGCACATGAACGTTAATGTCATCCCAGGCTAATGCCCCGTACACAGGATTTGATTTTTCCGACAACAAAACTGTGGATTTTTTTACGAAGGATGTTGGCTCAAACGTGATTTGCATACACACAGTCACAAAAATTTTGGCCCAAAATTCCGAACGTGAGAACACGGTGATGTACAAGACGTGCGACAAGCCGAGAAAAAGGAAGTTCAATAGCCAGTGCGGCTCCTTCTGCTTGATTCCAAACATGCGTGAACTTTTGTGCAATGGACTTGTGTACACACGATCGGAAATTCCGACGAGTTTTTTTGGCAGAAAATTTGAGAACCTGCTCTCAAACATTTGTGGGCGGAAATTCCGACAGCAAATGTTCAATGGAGCATACACACAGTCGGACTTTCCGACAACAAGCTCACATCCAACATTTGTTGTCGGAAAATATGATTGTGTGTACGGGGCATTAGTTCGTAGGGTTCAATATTGTGTTGGCCCACCCTTTGCAGCTATATTAGCTTCAACTCTTCTGGGAAGGCTATCCATAAGGTTTAGGAGTGTGTCTATGGTAATGTTTGACCATTCTTCTAGAAGTGCATTTGTGAGGTCAGGCACTGATATTGAACGAGAAGGCCTGGCTCGCATTCTCCGCTCTAATTCATCCCAAAAGTGTTCTATTGGGTTGAGATCAGGACTCTGTGTAGGCCATTCAAGTTCCTTCATCCCAAACTCGCTCATCCATGTCTTTATGAACCTTGCTTTGTGCACCGGTGCACAGTCATGTTTGAACAGGAAGGTGCCATGCCCTAACTGTTCCCACAAAATTGGAAGCATAAAATTGTCCAAAATGTCTTGGTATGCTGACGCCTTAAGAGTTGCCTTCACTTGAACTAAGGGGTCAAGTCCAACCCCTGAAAAATAACCCCACACCATAATCCCCCCTTCCACCAAATGATTTGGACCAGTGCACAAAGCAAGGTCCATAAAGATATGGATGAGCAAGTTTGGGGTGGAGGAACTTGACTGGCCTGCACAGAGTCCTGACTTTAAACCGATAGAACACCTTCGGGATAATTTAGAGCGGAGACTGCGAGCCAGGCCTTCTCGTCCACATCAGTGCCAGACCTCACAAATGCGCTTCTGGAAGAATGATCAAATATTCCCATAGACATACTCCTAAACCTTGTGGACAGCCTTCCCAGACGAGTTGAAGCTGTTATAGCTGCAAAATGTGAACCAACGCAATACTGAACCCTACGGACTAAGACTGGGATTACATTAAATTTCATGTGTGTACAAAGGCAGGTGTCCCAATACATTTGACTATATATATATATTTTTTTTTTACCAGTTTATTCTTTAAAGCAGAGCAGAAACAGCAATGATGCTGCTGAAACACAGAACGCAGGTCACTATTAGGACCAATGTTGCCAACCGCCCGTTCATTTACGGGCAGCCCGTAAATTTCACTCCATTTTCGGGCTGCCCGTAAAAAAGATGGCTGCGGGCCAACCATGCAACTGCGCATGCGCCATTCCAAAGCCTGCAGGGCTCAATGAAAGATTTTCAAGCTCGGGCTGGGCGGCACATGCGCAGTAAGGTAATGTTCCTGACTGGTGCAATTTTTAAAAGGAAATCACTCGTTCTTAGCGGTACCACAGCAGCACAACAGTGCAGAAAGGTAGAGGAGGATAAGAAAAAGGGGGCACAGGCCACAGGACTCAGAAGGACATTACTGGGGGGTGAGGACACTGATGTGCACAGTTCCTGACTGGAGAGGTGAAAGGGACACAGTGACAGAAGGAGGACAATGACTGATGTGGAGACAGGTATGGTAATATAAAGGAGGACAGAGGAGGAAACGACCATGTCCTCAGCCTCTAACCATCTCCTGTTACTGTATCCTGTCCACAGGCTCTAACCACCTGTTACTGTATCCTGTCCGCAGGCTCTAACCATCTGTTACTGTATCCTGTGCGCAGCCTCTAACCATCTGTTACTGTATCCTGTGCGCAGCCTCTAACTATCTCTGCAGAATCTAACCATCTGGTACTGTATCCTATCCGCAGCCTCTAACCATCTGTTACTGTATCCTGATTAGCACTAAAAACTGTCATTTTAGGTACTCTTTTGCAGTGTCAGTAAAAAAAAAATGCGGCCCTGTCAGTAAATTTCATGTTTTGTTTTTGGGGTTTTTTGCCAGTAAAAAAAAAAAAAAAGAAGAAGAAAAAAAAAAAAATTTGGTGCTGTTTGTAAATTTTGGTATCCTGCCAGTAAATTTCACTTTTTGAGGGGTTGGCAACACGGATTTTCTATGGGACTGAAATTGAAGGTAAATCTCTCCAGCTGGATGCAGGTGACCAAACTGCTGGGTTACATTAAAGTGGATGTAGACCCAATGTCATCTTTTCTAAACTACTGCCATAGGGGTTATCTATAAGGATATACATGCCTCCTGCATGTATCCTTACCTGTCAAATGTCTCCCCTCTATCTGGTATTAGACCCGAAAAACTGCATATTCTGTGGGTGGGTCTGTTGTCTGGAGCTCGGTGGGTGGAGTCGTGATGTCAGTAGACTCCCTGCCCACCTCTACACTCCCCTTGTCAATATTCATTGTCTCCTGTGTATTTCTTACACTGAACTTCTGCTATGATCTCTAACATCCAGTGAAAAGACAGGAAAGTAACCACATGACTTCAGCGTGCCAAATCATGGTGAGGTGTGGAACAGCCAATCCTTGCAGAGCTGCTGAAGAAAGGAGTCGGGGAGGGAATTTAAAAATACTGCATGTCTCTTAGGCTAATGCACGAGATGTAAATCACCTGTCACTCACAGCAAGGGGGAGGATTTGACAAAGTTTTTCTCAGTTTGTCAAGAATTGTCTCACTGAACAATAAAAGAGGATTGCTCAGAGATGGATTAACTCTGTGTGGCAAGACTGGGCTCAAATGATAGGAAATCTTATACTCTACAGTATGATTAAAAAAAAATTTACATCCACTTTAACCGGACTTTCATGGAAATGGAGAAATATGTTTTTTGACTTTTCTTATAACTTAAAAGCATTGCTAATAGCACTGGCTGTAGGTTTATGGCTTATATATTGATATTTGCACTGTTTTGCACTTAAAACAGCCATTTTATGTATTTCATGATTTTATCAGTAAAAAATTTGGCGTGGTTTATAAATTTTGAGTTTCCTGTTAGTAAATTTCCCTTTGGGGGGTTGGCAACACCAATTAGGACACACAGAAAAAATAGTTTTGTGGGTGTCCTATTTCCTTTGAAAAACAGCCTGGAGCTGCACTGCAATGATCTACAATAAATGTTATTGCAGTGCCCTGGACAGGATTGGGATTGCAGGTCACTGTACAGCAGCACATCGTACTGCTGTACAGTGATGTGAATGAAGTGTCATTTTTGTGCACCTCAAATAAGGTTAATACAATAAGGGAACAGTGTGATATGCTGAATCACGCACCACACCGCCCCCTACCACTGGCTCACTTCAGCTGAAACAGATATCTGCCTCACAGTAACACCCTGTGGTTTAATTGTGCAGCAGCTGTCCGTTTAATATGGACAGGCCCTAGGAGTGCAATCAGGCCAAATAGTCAGGAAGATGAATACTTGATATCTTTGTGATGCTGAGAACCCCTGCAAGGGTAAATCTTGTATAAAAGTATCTCTTTGGGTAATAAAAGTAGACAGAAGCCCTAAAATGTACTTTTCCTGGAACGTTCCTGGAAAGCTCACGGTTTGGAGTTAAAGTGTTTGTTAACCTAAAAAATAATAATAAAATTGGATCCTGTTCCTTTAAAGCATGTTATAAAGCACAGTGCATGTGCTGTGTAATTTGGCCCCTCGTAACACCTGCAATACCTGGCTGATCCCGCCTGGCTTTGCCCTCCCCTCTGTAAACTGACCACGGTTTATCATGGCTGCTGAGCCCTGACACTGTGGTCAGTTTATGTGTCTCCGTCATCCGCTGTGTCTCCTCTCTGCTCTCCTCTGTGTTCTGGTGCCCTCCTCCCCCCTCCCCGCCCTGCCTGTCAGCTTCTACCGGTGCCCACCCCCCCTTTCCTGCTGGTATCATAACTTAGTGTTGTTACTACAATCTCCTTTGTTATAAAAAATGTTGTACCCCATTGTATGTGTTTTCTAAAAAATCTGCCGATAAATGCCTTACTTTATAGCACCAAATGGCGGTCACATGACCGGCCGTCTCTCTCCTCCTCCTGGCTGATGTCAGCGGGGGTTTCTCAGCTCCGCCCGCTTTGCTGTCAGACCTGGAGAGGAGAGGCGCACCCGGTCACGTGACCACCGATCAGCGCTATAAAATATGGTATTTAACAGTGGATTTTTTAGAAAACACATACAGTGGGGCACAGCATGTATTATAACAAAGGGGATTGTAATAACTATAAGTTATGATACGAACAGGAAGGGGGGTGGAGGGTGGGCACTGGTATGAGCTGGCAGGGAGGGGAGGGGGGAGGAGGGCACAGGAGCACAGAGGAGAGCAGAGAGGATACATAGCAATTTTTTTTAGAAAACACATACAGTTGGGCACAGCATTTTATTATAACAGAGGGGATGGTAGTAACACCAATAAGTGGGTTAACAACCACTTTAATATTATCATTGAAAAATACTTCAGGTTTATGATGCCCCCTAACATTAATGCCCACTTTCTTAAAAAATGCCAGCACCTCAAACAATATAAAGACAATGTCAAAATAAAAAACAAAATAAAGTAAATACAACCATGCCTAATACCTCAACTATATTTCCGAATGTTTTTGTATTTTAGTAAGTCAGATGTTAGAGGAAAAGGCAATTAGTGTAATCTACTTAGTATTCAGTTTTCATTTAACACAAGAAAAGTGACATTTTGACTGAAGATTTAAGTTTGATTTACTAATATGTACAATAAAAGCCAATCCTAGATTCATGTGTCCTTAACATAAGCAATGCAGGTATAGAAATCTGACTTAAACACACAACATAAAAAAACGAGCACTATGAAAGTCAATATTAATATTTCAATGCTCTTTGTGCACTTTGAAATGAGGAAAAATATCTTTGCATTGTATGGCCACTGCTGAATATAAATGAATATTTCTGAACTTCCCATGGACAGGTTAATAGTCTGACTGGTCGAAATACCAGTGAATGGTTTCCTCCCCCTCTTTCCGCAGGCAGGTACAAACACTCCTCAAATCAATTTTCTCATCTTAGGTCAACACATTGTTCAAGGCGAGGCTTCATTTTCTTCCTACAAATATTGGGATGGATGCAGGTGCGAAATAAATCAAATCTTTGTGGACTCAGATTGCCTGTTTCCTTTGCTGTTTCATCAGCTCTGGTTAGATATGATGTCAAGCTTCATTTAAAGGAGACAGTCTTTTCTCTTGCCTGCATATCCGAGTTGCTAGTGAATGAAGATAGAAGACCAGAATGGCAGATTGTGTGCTCTCTTTGTCTGCAGGGCAGATAAATGACAGCTGGATCTCTTATATCAGAGGCTTACTACACAGAAAGAACAAATGTAGCTAAATCTCCCAAACAATGACTGGCAGCAGGTCAGAGGATTGACCTTGTCTTAGCAATAGCATATCTCAGGAAAATAAACATATCACTTCATGCTGGTGACTTTATGACAAAGTAGTCTAGGGTGCAAAATCACTGCCTCATGTTCTCATCCATAAGTATAAGCCATGCAATTAGAAAGTTTAGTGGTAAGGACCCTTTAAAGGTAATGTGACATCAGTAACATCAACTTTAAAAAGAAACAGGAAGCTTTGCCCAAGAAAAAAAAAAGTCACTAGTATTGCTTGCGGTCTTTCTGCTTCAGATCTTTCCCCCATTACTGACTTAGACCTTGGTTCTGCACCATGTCTGGAGGTATGGAGGTGGTTATCTTGGCAGAAACAGGGCTTTGCTTCGCTATGCTGAAATTTCCAGCAAAAAGAACAGCGAGCAATACAGTAGTGACATCATCAAAGCTCACTCCAAACCTGAAACTAGCAGAAACATTACACTGCAGACATACGGCGATGAGACTGTAGGTACAGGAGTGCCTAGGTACAGCCACATAGGAAGAAGTACACTGCTATGTTTCGGACAAAAGGTACATTTTCAGGGTACAACTTAGGCACAATTAAAGTGGAATTCCAGCCTAACACTATGCTTAAAAATGTTTCCTCATCCCTCCTGCTACCTCTCCTGCCTAACCTGTGTAAAAAAGATGTGTATACTTACCTATTTTTAGTCTGGTCATGTGATCCCACAGCTCTGGTTCCCCTGTGTCAGTGAGTGGTGGTTCCAGGGGAGAGAAGAGAGTGGAGAGAGTGACATCACAGGTCACAGATTTGTAGCCATTGTCAAGCCACCCCTCCTCTCACATAACAGGACTGGAACAGCCAAAAAATAGGTAAGTATACACATCTTTCTTTACACAGGGTAGGCAGGATAGGTAGCAGTAGGGGGGAGGGAACATATTTAAGCATATTTAGTGTTAGGATGGACTTCCACCTTGACAGTTCTAGATGTTCCCTGTCACATCAATTTTTCGCTCAACCATTTTAAGAGCCTATACCTTCAAAATGCAACATGACCACAACATGTACACCTAAAAGAGATCCGCAATGATGCTACCAGCTGTCCAGAATTAGCAAATGATATTATAATGAGTATAAAGTCAGCCAAAGCAAAAAGGTCAGAGATAACAAGAAAAGTAGTCATTGTAACTGGCTATTGTGAGGGTAACAGCAGTAAAGCGCTTCAGCAAAGTACTTTCTTTTGCACATAAAAAGAATGAAAAATGGTTACTAGGCTATGGGGCTCACATCCTGTGTCTGTTAGAAAGCACCCAATCCTAGGCACTACCCTCAAAACTACCCCTAAGACCTGCCTTTAAGTTAAAGCACCTAACCCTGTTACCAATTTACCTATGCTACCATAGAGGATCCAGATTTCCCTCCAGACCTTTAAGTTGTCAGGATCCACCCATTCTTTCTGGCAAATAAATGTTTCAGCTATCCAATCAATGCTTGACTCCCCTCTGCCATTATGGCAGACCAAAAAGATCTGACACTTTCTTCTCTACATTCTGATGGAGAGAAGCAGACCCAAACTACTGAAGGTGCAGCATACCTCACGGTATGCTATTTCATATCTTCTGGTCCTATCCATGGATCTGTCCCTTTTGGCTGTGACCTAATTCTAGATCTCACAGGCCTTTCTCTTGAACATGACCCAGCTGCCTGTCAATTGCATCTCAGTTAACTTTTAAAGCAAAAATATTGCCATTCTTTAAAAAGACATCTCCCCCAAAAACTGTTAGATTTGCAACATGTGCCATGGGAATGTAACTGTCACATTGTTTGTGCTCTCAACCAATGGCTGGTGTCATAATTCATCACATGTGCAGCACTATGGCAATTGAAGATCAAACAGAGGCCAAGATGGCAGCTTCCTTGGCTGAAAACGATTTCAAGACAACAAGTGGCCTGCTTCCGTAACGTGGTTTTACTGGACTCAGTTCACACTTTCTGATAAGTGCAAGCAGCTTCTTGAGCCTAGCTCTGCACAGGCAGTCACACTGTGGACCAAAAAGGGGTTCTCCCCTTTTTTTTTTTACCTTTCTCCTTTTTCTCTCATTGGTGCCAAGACACTTTTTCCTCCTAGTGTCTTATGATGCCAGGGCATTTTCCTCCTGAACACCACTGACGTTGGGACATTTTTTTCCAATCTACACACCCACTAATGTTGGCACAATTTTCCCCACCTACACACCACCGACGTGTTTCTGGTTGTGGCAGTACAGTACCGATTGTTTCTCTGTGGACCTGTTTGCTTGTGTGTGTTTGGTAAAGATTGTGTCTTTATGGACACGTTTCTGCCTGTGACAGTACAGTACTGGACCTTTCCACTTGAATTTGTGCAGTACTGATTATTTCTCTCTGGAGATGTTCTAAATGTGTCAGTACAGTACTCATGTCATCTCTGTAAATATGATCATTATTTTGCCAATGTTCAAATATTGTAAAACTTGGCAAGCTAGTTTTGGTGATGTAATTTGTGTGGGTGTTGGGGAAAGGAGGGGAAAGTGCAAAGTAATTGGCCTAAGTGAGCAAAAAGTATAAACTGTGCTCTACAGTTATTCTGCCTATGTGCCATGTCAGAAATCCCATCCATTTATGTTCATGGCACCGCAATGGTCATTCAGAAGTTTTATAGGGCGTACACACGGTCGGACTTTGTTTGGATATTCCGACAACAAAATCCTAGGATTTTTTCCGACGGATGTTGGCTCAAACTTGTTTTGTCTACACACGGTCGCACAAAGTTGTCGGAAAATCCGATCGTTCTAAACGCGGTGATGTAAAACACGTACGTTGGGACTATAAACGGGGCAGTGGCCAATAGCTTTCATCTCTTTATTTATTCTGAGCATGCGTGGCACTTTGTTCCGTCGGATTTGTATACACACGATCGGAATTTCCGACAACGGATTTTGTTGTCGGAAAATTTTATCTCCTGCTCTCCAACTTTGTGTGTCGGAAAATCCGATGGAAAACGTCCGATGGAGCCCACACACGGTCGGAATTTCCGACAACACGCTCCGATCGGACATTTTCCATCGGAAAATCCGACCGTGTGTACGGGGCATTAGACTTAAAGACATAGCTGCTTTAAAACTTCCAAAGTAGCAATAAACATCATCATTATGAAGAACAGAAATGAAAAAAAAAGAAGAGGGAAAAAATTATGAAACAAATCATAAAAAAGGCCAAGAAATAAAAATCCTTGTAAATAAACAAGGAAGATAACCACTGATGAATTTCTTCCCAAATGTTTTTGGAAGAATTGAGTTCATTTTAGAGGTGTATTCAAGTTGAAAATGTCAAATATTGCACTGTAAACTTTACCCACGTGTAACTAAAACAGCATCATGTAAGTGAAAAGTATAAATTTTTGATATTATGAAAAGATCAATTGAGCAAAGGTTAAAAACAAATGTCTTACAGCCAAAAACTTTTCAGAGGGGAACTATTGATTACTACTCCAGCTGACAATCTGCAACAGCATTAGTGCTTGAATGTGCAGAAATGAGAACTCATGCAGGTTTACACAGAGACAAGAAAATCAATGTGTCAGCCTTGGAAGAAATGTGACCACAGTCTGTCGATCAGGGGAGGAACATGGGTTACTGCCAGGGAAAAGTTCTACACAGGAATCTCCATGTTTAGTGCCCTGTGCAACCTGTCACCAAATACTGTCCTTTGCATGGGATATTGTACTCTGCCTTTGAGAATAAACACACATTTGCAACCAAAATGAATTGTTTATTTCTCTCATACCTTCCTGATCTACTGAAGTACCTTGGAGCTCTAAAATCATTATGATCATCACTATAATCCTGATAACGCCTAGAAGAAGTTATACAGAACTGAATCATGTAGGAAAGAGGAAGAAAAACAAAGACTGTGGTTCTTCTGGTGTGGGGGAAGGGTGTCCCAACTCCTCTTATGATGTGCTTGCTATTTGCTCATCTTTGCAGATGACTAGCAGCTGGGATGCTTCCCTTGATGCAATACAAAAAGGGAAGCTCTTACAGGTTGGATGATAAGCTACTTGGCTTCCCAAGAATTGGAGAGGACTTGTCACGTACCTGAAGGGAGACTGAAATGATGAGGTCGGCCTCTCTTGTATCTCCAGCCCAGGTCCCGCTGAAGGTGAAACTGAAGGAGCCGAGGGACAGGAGGCACACGAGTGCCTGCAGATGAAGACCCGGAAGCCTGTAACAGGAAGTCGCAGCTGGTCACAGGACTGTAGTTGCAGAGCAGGAAGTCGGAGCTGGTTGCAGGAGGAGATGGTAGTGCTGAACCAAGCAGGACACAAGAGCAAGGTCACAGGAACACTTGGGTTCGTTAACAGATGGGCAGCAGGGTACTGTAACATCAGGCAGAGACAAGTCAGATGGGAAGCCGGGATCAGGAGCCAGGGATCAGGTATAGCAGAGTCAACAGAAGCCAAGGTCAGACAGGAGAATCACGGGTTTCAGAATATCAGGAGCACAGCTGTAGATCAGTTAACAGCGATCAGTGGTTGGGGCCTCCTTTTAGTAGGCCATCTGTTTCGAACTGGCGCTAGGGATGCGCTCCTGCTCGTGCACGCTTGGCGCCACGCTTGCACATACGCGCGGGCATTTGCAGTCGCCCGTAAGCATGAGCGCGCAGGCCATTTCCACTGGTTTCCTTACATTGCCCCCCCTTAAGGGCAGCCTCCAGATGCCCACTAAGGATTTCTTCTCAGGACTGAGGTGAAGATAGGCTTGAACCAATCGTGGAACGTGCACATTTGAGCAAGGTTTCCATGAATTATCTTCAAGACCATAGCCCTTCCACTTAATGAGGAACTGAGTTTGGCCCCTTCTCTTCCTGCAATCCAGGACAGCTTCAACCTTGAATGCCTTATTTCCTTCAACCAGCAGTGGAGCAGGAGTCTCGGGTTCTCGGTCAGGAAAGGGATTAGCCACATACCGTTTCAAGAGGGACAAGTGAAACACCAAATGAACTCTTAGGGCTCTTTCACACGGGGCGGATCAGTGATGAACACCCGCTTGCTCAGCGGGGATCGCTCGGCCGATCCCCGCTGAGCAGGAAGATGACAGGTCTGTCGCTGCACACTGTGCAGCGATGGACCTGTCAGAGCGCCGCTCTCCCCTATGGGGGATCGGATGATGACGGACCGTAGAGTAGGGTTTTCCTCCGTTACACTTTTCGGATTGGAGTGGGTCGGATGTCAGCGGACATGTCACCGCTGACATCCGACGCTCCATAGGGATACATGTATGTCCTTTTTTCATCCGAAAACGGAAGGATGAAAAACGGACATACGGATCCTCCGTGTGAAAGAGCCCTTAGACTCTCTGGCAGACTTAACTCGAAGGCAAAAAAAAAAAAACACAAAAAAAATCTCTCCTGCGCTCAGGTGTCCAGGAACTGAACATGTGGTGCGACCACCTATAACAAGGTATTGCCTAGCGTCTTGCAGCCCTCCTCTGAACAATGGGTATTCAAGCTAGAAAAAACAGAAAAAGAAGGAGGGCGCACTAACCTAGTGCATTACCACTGATAAACTTTATTGCAGCATAAAAACAGCAAAAATTATACTCACAAACGAGTTATCAAAACCAGCTTTGAAAAGGGCGCTGTTCTGTGGATCGACACACCAGGACCTATTGCCAAGAGGGTCAGACCGGTGCAAATGGCCAATGGCTAACGCGTTTCAGGGGAGCACCCCCTTCTTCAGAGCCTGAACGGGCAATGGCTGGTCTCTTAACTTAACTCGAAGGCAACAGCGTTAATTCTCCTCTTTACAGAGAATGGACCAATGTATCTTGGTCCTAACTTCCTCGAAGGGCAGACCAGCTTTAAGTTTGTGGTAGATAGCCACACCTCATCTCCGGGTTTTAGATCTAGATTACCTCTCCTTCTATCATAGGACCTCTTGTCATTTACCTGGGACTTGGAGATAGCTTCTTGCAAGAACTGGTTGTTAGATCTCCAGAACCCCAGACGATTCTGTACTGCTGGTACTGGGGATTCTTGGAGAACATCAGGCAAAGAGGATGGGTGAAACCCATAATTAGCAAAAAAGGGAGTTTGATAGAGGAATGTATTTAATTATTGTAAGCAAATTCTGATAACGGCAAAAGAGATGCCCAGTCGTCTTGTGCAAATGAAAAAAAACAACAGAGATATTGTTCCAGGGTCTGATTTGTTCTCTCTGTATGGCCGTTCGTCTGAGGGTGATAAGCAGACGATAGGCAGTGTTTAATGCCCAAGACTTCACTCAAAGATTTCCAGAATCTGGAAATAAACTGCACTCCACAATCTGAAGTGATGTTGACAGGAATACAATGTAGATGCACCACTTCCTTGACAAAAGATGAGGCAGTCTCTGCAGCGGAAGGGGTACCCTTTAGGGGCACAAAGTGGGCCATCTTGGATAAGCAATCTACTATTACAAAGATAGTGATGAATGCCTCAGATGGAGGTAGTTCGACAATAAAGTCCATAGAGATCATGCTCCATAATTTATCTGGTGCAGAGAGAGGCTCCAGCAGACCCTAATTCTTAGTTCTGTCCATTTGGTTCTGTAAACATGTTGTGCAAGATCTCACATAGTCTCTGCAATACTGTTTTAAGTCTGGCCACCAGAAAGAGCGAAGGACTAGCTTCAAAGTCTTGCGTACTCCGAAATGCCCTACCAGAGGATGATCGTGGCACATGTAGAGGACTGCTGTCTGTAACTGTTCCGGAAAAAAGATCTGCTCACGGTGGAACTAGAGACCCTCCCTAAGTTGGAGGTGAAATTTTTGAGAAGGAGGATGATCGAGGACTGCTGTCTTGATTTGGGAGATGAGATCAGTCTGCAACAAAAGAATGTTTTTTAGTGGGTAAAATGGTATCAGGTTCAGGGGATAATTCAGCATCTTGAAACATGCGTGAGAGAGCATCAGGCTTCCCATTCTTGGATCCGGGCCGGTAAGTGATATGAAAGCAGAATCTTGCAAAAAAAGAGAGCCCATCTGGCCTGGGGGGGTCTTAATCTTTTCGCTGTTCTCAAGTATTCTAGATTCTTGTGATCCATGAATACAAGAATAGGGTGTGCGGCTCCCTCAAGCAGATAATGTCATTCTTCAAGGGCTGACTTAATAGCAAGTAATTCCCGATCACTAACATCATAGTTCCTTTCAGGGGCACTTAGTTTTCTTGAGAAGAAAGCAACAGGGTGAAGTAGGGATTTTGTCTCTTGTCGTTGGGACAATATGGATCCCACAGCTATTTCAGAGGCATCAACCTCAAGGTCATTGGGCAAAGCAGGATCTGGGTGTCTCAGAATGGGTGCTGATGTAAAAAGACCTTTCAATTACTTGAATGTAGTGTGAGCTTCTGAGCTCCATATCACCCAATTAACTATCAGTAGGGGCAGGCCAATCGAGTACTGCAGATACCTTCTGTGGGTCCATGGCAATTCCATCTGTGGAGATAATGAGCATCAGGAACTGGATGGTGTACTTCTCAAACTCACACTTCTCTGCCTTGGCATAAAGATGATGTTCCCTTAGTCTGCTTAACACCTTCTTTACATTAACCCGATTGGACTCTGGAGAGGTGGAAAAAATTAGAATGTCATCCAAATAAACAATAGTGAACAAATCAAGAAAGTCCCAAAATACAATTTAATAACAGCAACTTTAACCACTAGATGACCAGCCACCGCAGTTATACTGCGGCAAGTTGGCTCGCCTGGCAAATTTGTGTAGGCATAAGTCTGCCGCTTAGGACCACTAGGGGGCGCGCACGTGCACCCGCGGCACGATGCCAGAGCCAATGCACGTGCCTGGCAGCACCCGCGATTGCTCCCGAGGGACACAGAACAGAGATCTGTCAATGTCAACAGACAGATCTCCGTTGAGGAGACAATCTGTTGTTCATACTAAGTATGAACAGGGATATGTCTCCTCCTTCAGGCAGTCCCATCCCCCCACAGTTAGAATCACTCCCTAGGATACACATTTAAATCCTTGATCGCCCCCTAGTGTTAACCCCTTCCATGCCAGTGACATTTATACAGTAATCAGTGGCTATTTTTAGCTCTGATCACTGTATAAGTGTCAGTGGTGCAAAAAATGTGTCAAAAGTGTCTGATCTGCCTGCTGCAATGTCGCAGTCCCAATAAACATCGCAGATCGCCACCAATACTAGTAAAAAAAAAAAAATAAATAATAATAAAAATGCCACCCACTCACTGCTTTTTTTTTTTAAATTCTATATTTTCAAACACAGAAAAAGAAAAAAATACATTTTCATATATATATATATATATATATATATATATATATATATATATATATATATATACACATATACACACACGTACAGCATATACATATAACACAAATATCGTTATTGCTGCTTCCAATTACTTCCAGTATAACTTAGCACATTGTGATTCAGTTTTTAGTAGACACATATGACTTATTATCAAACAAGACAGAAAAAGAAAAAGAAAGAGAAAAAAAAAATACAAAAATTTCCCTATGGCATTATTTAGGTTCTCTCGCTCTCTCTCTCCCCCCCCCCTTCATAATGACCCATCCTGCTCTCCGAGTGCATATCCGTACTCCCTGGTGCAGACCAGAAGAAACCATGAATTCCATTTTTTATTAGATTTCTCCACCTTACCCTGTGTAATTGCAGTGCCTTTTTCCATGGCGTATATATCCGCTACTTTTTTTAACCATAATGAGATCGAGGGGGGTGATTCTTTCTTCCAAACGGCCGGGATACAGGCCTTTGCCGCATTCAAAAGATGGGCCACCAGAGAATTCCGATATGTACATTTTGAGAGGTCCGAAAGATGAAGACGATATCTTGCTGGGTTATACTCTGTTAATTGTCTTACAGTATCTCGTAATTTAGACCAGAAATCTACTAACTTTCGACATGACCAAAAGATGTGGAGCATATTACCCTCTGATTCTCCCTCTGACACACTCACTACTTTACATTGTAGTGTAATTTCTTCAGTGTTGTCACATGAAAAGATATAATAATCTTTTTCCAAAAATTTGAGGGTTGTACTCACTTTTGTGAGATACTGTATGTGCCCAGCTCAAATTTCATGAATCGTGTTTACATCCTCTTGAAGTTTAAGATTGGTTAAATGCCCTGTTAGGGGCTAGGGGCTCTAGTGGAGGGAGTTTTGAGATCTTCTGTTGTGAAAGTAAAGCTTTCCCACTTGTGACCTCTTTGCTGAATTGGTTAAGTGTCTCACCAAACTTCTTTGGAAAAGGCATACATGTGAGGCACCTTTTTGCAGACAGCTTCAACTGTCCAAGGTTTTAACGACAAGATTCTGTGCATTTGAATGGAGATCAAAGCTGTTCTGGAAAGGACATGACATGTTCTAGGGCATCCACAAAAAAAGGCAAAGCAGAAGACAAAAGCTGTAATTGCTCTGTAAAAGCTCGATCCTAAAACACAGGGTCATGGAACGCATACAACCTGGAATGTGTACACAAGGGTGGCTCCATAGGCTTCTTCAAGGCAAGGGAGCCACCTTAATACAAGAAACCTTTGGTAATTATTTTTGCAGCAGTCAGTAAAGAAGACATGCAAGTTTTTAAAACAGATGAAGCAGCAAACAAGGTGTTCTTTTAATGTTCAATACCACAAAAAACTGGTTGTAAATGCTGAAGGTTTCTCTGCATTAAGGTAAAAAAACCTTCTATTGTCAGCTTTCCCCCTCCAGCCCCCTATTACTTACCCAAGCCTGATCTTGATCCAGCACTGTGCCTGAGAGCAGTGGTGTTGCTCTCTCTCCCTCCCTCCTCATCCAATCCAGTGACAAGGAAGTGGGAGCAGGGCTAAGCCTCACTGTGTGTGTCAACGGACACAGAGCAGCTTGGGAATTAATCCCAACATGTACCATCACAGGAAGCAGCTTCCTATGGTGGCACCTGGAGTAGAGGAGTCCCAGAAGAGGAGGACCAGGGCTGCTCTGTGCAAAACCATTGTACAGAGCAGGTAAGTATGAGTTTATTGTTTGAAGGAAAAAAAAATAACTTCCTAACTACTTTAAGCCCAGTCACTGCTGCTCTCTTTCCTTGTGCAGGGTGACTGATCTTGTACCCGTCCTCCTCTTGCAGTTTTCTGCTTGCAGCTTGTGGACTGCTGGGTCCATCCCACAGCTCTGCTCTCTACACAGGCTATAAGCACCACAGTGATGTCTCCACTATTTTTACAAGAAAATTCATATGCTTGCAAAACTATTTAGTGCACATAAAGTGGATTTATATCCTTTCTAAAAACAGAGAAATATAGTTAAATGAAGGCTTGTGTGCCCTGAGTTCATCGTAAAAACACTTAAAACCACTTTTGCACTTATACTGTATGATATACATTTTTTAAAATGTGTTAATATTTTTAAAGTCTATCTTTGGAAATGCGGTTCCCCACTCACTACATTTTACTCCCCACCTCCTCTAATCACTGGGTTAAAAATAAGAAAAACTATCTAAAACTAAAATGTACTGTGGTCATGTGATGTGCCAGTCTTGAGTCCTCTTCCTTTCTTCTTTGAAGTTTAAGTAAACTCTTACTTTAGCGTTTTACACGTTACCTTTTATGTTTCTGTCATACCTGTGATGTGATTTTAATGATTCAATAAAGATACCAAGGAGTGCAGCAATATTCCAGATGTGTGCATGTTACTCCTCTTCTATACCACAGAGGAGGGGGTGTTTTTTCAGGTATCCACATTATTTTCTGGGTGAAATTAACACTTCCTATTGCTATGGGGCCCTCTCAAACTCCAGAAGACTGCAAAAGCAGGATGTCACCATGAGGGGACAGGTCAGCAGGGGCAGACACTGCAGAACTGGATCACCTCTCCATTCATGGAAAAGATTTCATCAGGGACACATTACAGTGGAGATAAAAGTAAAAAAAATAAAATAAAGTTTTAGAGCTATTTTTTGTAAATGGGTGGGAGGGAAATTGGCTGAGTTTTATATAACAAAACCTGATGTTTTTACCCTTTCTCACCCCAACTAAAAAAAAGGTTGTATTTGGACATCCTATTTAAAAATGTTGATAATATGAGAAAAAATGTGTGTACCTGCAAAAGTGGCCTTTGGACTCCCAGGACTTTCATGGTATCAGCACTTGCCAGAATCTTCAAAGGATCTGACACCTTGGTGACTCCTTCAATTTCTTTGTTGATTTCAGCTAACACCTGATTGAGAAAGATGTTCTTGATGTACATCGTAAGAAATTCTCTCAAGGGGCATTGTTTAGTTTGTCCAAAGCCAATAGCATGTTCAATCTCTTGAATAAATCTAAAACAAACAAAGACAAACAAATGAAAGCAAATTTTAATTAACAATATTAATGTAAAGCTTAATGCATATGGCATTATTTTGCACGTATCTCACACCCACTGGCACATTAAAGTGGAGGTCCGCCCACCGCCGTAAAAGTAAAAGCCAGCAGCTGCACATACTGCAGCTACTGTAATTTAAAAAAAAAATCGGACACTTACCAGTCCTGGAGTCCAGCGATGTCAGCACCGCAGCTCATGTTTCCTCTAGCTGTCGGGTGCATGCCGCCTCCATTGCGAGTAAGGGAACCCTACTGCGCATGCGTGAGGCTCCGCTCCTCTCTCCTACTGGCCCGGCTGCTGGGGAAGGAGCCCAGGCGGTGACGTCAATACCCTAAGCTGAGGCTCTCGGAAGTGGGAACAGGATACCTGCATTAGACAGGTATCCTATCCCCCCTCCCCCCCGAAAGGTGCCAAATGTGGCACCGGAGGGGGGAGTAGTACCAGCGGAAGTTTCACTTTTGGGTGGAACTCCGCTTTAAGCCATCTGTCTTGAATTAACAACAAGAAATATGTTTCTGCAAACTGTGGAGATTTGCTATAATACACAAGAAACATGAATTTGTGCAGACTCACATATTTCACAAGACAGCTTTCCTCTTTCAAATATACAGTGAAAAAGCAATACAACAGCATCAGAGAACCAGGATGGATTGCGACATGTATAACCTTTGGCCATGAATATCAAGAAAAAAAAAAAAAAAAGGTTTGAATTTTTTATTATGTAAGGCCATATACTCAGTGAATAAAACATTTTTTTTTCCACTCCAAATTAGCACAGCTACCCCCCTTTTTGCAGCAAAATGTCTTCAGAAAGAAACCGTTCTTGCATGGAAGGAAATCCAAAAACATCTAGGAATTTCCAAGCAAACCTAATTTCATCAAAAAGTACCCAGCCTGCCTATAGGAAATGGCATAACAGGGGTACATTTATTGCAAGATACAACTCAGACGGAACAACCTTATCTTTTGAAATCCACCAGAAATTTGCATTCATTATTTTTTATTTAAAATTTTTGCACAATTCAAACATTTTATTTTGCCTTGGTACATTTTCTTAAGTCTTCCATGGTCATGAAATGTTCACTTTCCTCATATATACAGTGCCTTGAAAAAGTATTATACCCCTTGAACTTCATCTTGTGAAGTCTCTGGCTGAGAAACTTCATAAAGGAATTCTGGACCTGATGACCTGACACCATATCCGCCATCCCAGGATATCTTTACCAAGCTTTAAGTGACCCACCAGACTGAAAAGCTGGGGGTCGTTCTGATCTGGTGAGTGGGGATACATGAGGGGGTGTTGCACACCTGAATATTTCTGAAGCACCTTATATTTCCTTCACTTTGGATTGGAGCACCTTTAGTTACTTTATTTGGACTTTGTTTTGTTCATCATCTATTGTATTTTCACCCATTGTGTTTGCGAGTGCTATATTTATATTCATATGTTTCCCAAGTGATTAACGCTTTGTGTATAGCAGCTGCATTTTGTATTGCATATATTTTCTGGATACACCATTACCGCGAGCATATATATTTAGTTTATATATTTTCAAATGCATTTCTATTTAGCCCCCTTTACTCTGATACCCCTTACTAAATTGTAGTGGAACCAATTGCCCTCAGAAATTACCCAATTAGTAAATAGAGTCCACCTGTGTGTAACTAAGTAACTACTTAAGGACCAGACTTGGTGTTTACAAGTAAAAATCTTTTTTTTTTGCTAGCTTTTTTGCAGTCGCTGCAATACTTTGTGCCACACCGTATTTGCGCAGCGTTCTTACAATTTTTTTGGAAAAAATACACTTTTTGAATTAAAAAATAAGACAACGGTGAAAAGTTAACATATTTTTTTTTAGATTGTGAAAGATAATGTTACGCCAAGTAAATTGATACCCAACATGTCATGCTTCAAAATTGCGGCCACTCATGGAATGACAACAAACTTTGACCCCTAAAAATCTCCATAGGCAACGTTTAAAAATTTCTGCAGGTTAACAGTTTTGAATTACAGAGGAGGTCTAGTGCTAGAATTATTGCTCTTGCTCAAACAATTGTGGCGATACCTCACATGTGTTGCTTTTAACACTGTTATAATATGGACGCGACTTACGTATGCATTCGCTTCCACTTTATTTATTATTTTTACACTGTCCTTTAAAAAAAAAAAAATTTGGATCACTTTTATTTATATTACAGGGAATGTAAACATCCCTTGTAATAGAAAAAAAAGCATGACAGGACCTCTTAAAAGTGAGATCTGAGGTACAAAAGGGGGGGGGGGGGTAATCTTGCGACAAATCCGCCACAGTGACCACTTTTATCTGAAAGTGGACCGCCTGCTGTTAAAGAGGATACCGGGGTTCTGACAGCTATCTGCTGCAATAACAACAGTATTCCACTTCAAAAAGCCAACGTATGACGGCGGGCGGTTCGCAAGTAGTTAATCTCAGTATAAATACAGGTTTTCTGTGAAGCCCCCAGAGGTTTGTTAGAGAACCTTAGTGAACAAACCGCATCATGAAAAAAAATATTCCAAGCTTTGAACATCTCACAAAGCACTGTTCAATCCATCATCCAAAAAGAAGCAGCCAAAAGGCCCATGATAACCCTGGAGGAGCTGCAGAGACGCACAGCTCAGGTGGGAGCATCTGTCCACAGGACAACTATTAGTCGTGCACTCCACAAATTTGGCCTTTATGGAAGAGCAGCAAGAAGAAAGCCATTGTTGAAATAAAGCCATAAGAAGTCCTGTTTGCAGTTTGCGAGAAGCCATGTGGGGGACACAGCAAACATGTGGAAGAAGGTCAGATGAGACCAAAGTTTAAACTTTTTGGCCTAAAAGCAAAACGCTGTGTGTGGTGGAAAACACCCTGAATACACCATCCCCATCCTGAAACATGGTGGTGGCAGCATTATGTTGTGGGGGATGCTTTTCCTCAGCAGGGAAGACGGAAGCTGGTCAGAGTTGATGGGAAAATGGATGGAGTCAAATACAGGGCAATCTTAGAAGAAAATCTGTTATGCAACATACACACGGTCGGAATTTCGGCCCGCAAAAGACCGATGAGTTTTTCGTCGAAAAATGCGACCGTGTGTATGCTCCATCGGTCTTTTGCTAGCGGAATTCCAGCCAGCAAAAGATTGAGAGCATGCTCTCAACTTTTCGGTCGGGAAAAGTTCCTATCCGAAAATGCGATCGTCTGCAGCAATTCCGACGCGCAAAATCCCTACGCATGCTCGGAAACAATTCGACGCATGCTAGGAAGCATTGAACGTCACTTTCTCGGCTCGTTGTAGGGTTGTACGTCACCGCGTTCTTGACGTCGTAATTTCAGCAAACTTTGTGTATGCAAGGCAAACTTGAGTGGAGTCTCGTTGAAAAAGCCCTCATATCTTTTTCCGACGAGAAAACCGATCGTGTGTATGCGGCATTAGAGTCTGCAAAAGACTTGAGACTGGGGTGGAGGTTCACCTTTCAGCACTCTAAACATACAGCCAGAGATACAATGGAATGGTTTAGATCAAAGAATATTCCTGTGTTAGAATGGCCCAGTCAAAGTCCAGACCTAAATCCAGTTGATAATCTGTGGTAAGACTTGAAAAGTGCTGTTCAGACACTCTCCATCCACTCTGACAGAGCTTGAGCTATCTTGCGCATTTGAATTGACTCAGGGTGGCTGAATACAAATGCACGCCACACTTTTCAGAAATATGTTTATAAAAAATGTTGAAAGCCATTTGTCATTTGCCTTTCACTTCACAATTATGTGCCGCTTTGTGTTGGACTATCACATAAAATCCCAATAAAAAACATTTACGTTTTTGGTTGTAACATAACAAAAGGTTGAAAATGTCAAGGGGTATGAATACTTTTTCAAGGCACTGTATTTACCAAAGATACCAAATCAACAAAAAACAATGACAGCCTAAGAATTTGCCATCTATTTTATAACTGGATATACAGTCTTGTAAAAAAGTGCACCTCAAAAAAATTGTTGATCTGTCAAACATATTTTAACAGCTTCCCGACCAACCGCTGTAGTTATACTGGCTCCCCTGCGCGAGTCGTCGTAGCTATAGGCCGGCTCGTGGGGTCGGGATAGCAGGCGCGTGCCCGCTGCACAACGGGAGACACAGAACAGGGACGAGTGTGTGTAAACACACACTTCCCTGTTCTGTTCTGACAGGAGTGACAGATTGTGTGTTCCTATTAGCTAGGAACCATGATCCGTCACTTTCTCTAGTCAGTCCCCTCCCCCTTCAGTTAGAATCGCCTCCCAGGAAAAACGTGACACACTTTCCGGGATGCCAACCCCTGGATTCACACCAAGAAACATATGCCTTCCAGACTCTATAATAAATGACTCTGGAAGCTGGCTTCCTTGCATTAATCAAGGTAGGTATCACTGAACCACCTCCTCTGGTCATAGTGCTGGGCGCATTTTATAGCCATGCAGCCCGCGTTGTGGATGCTAAAGCACGCTAAGCCCTGCCCCCTCCCTCTGACCACCCACCCCAACCCCCTCCCTCATCTATTTTAAATTAGATCGTTCCCCGCGCAAGGGGGCTCCGATCCTGACCGAACCGCATGGAGGAGGACTGGGGGAGGAGGAGGACTGGGGGAGGAGGAGAGCCGTGGAAGGGAACCGGCGTCTAATGCCATGCTCCCTCTGCCTGGAGGAAAGATACCCAGGTGGGGGGACATTCCTAGGAGAACAAAAACACCCCTTTTCCAAGACTTTACTTGGAGCCTGGGCGGGAGGAAGCGTGCAGCTTGAGACACAGAGGCGAGACTGACAAGCATGGACAGGTACGTGCTCTTGACAGCCCCCGGTGCTAACTATAGGCATAGCAACATTTTACTTAAAGGAGGAAACCCACAAGAATTAGAAACATTCCTGAGGAATCCCCCTTACCTTATCCAGCTGCAGGGTTCTGTGGTAACAGACCCAATCTTCACCTCTCACGACGGGCTCCGTTAGAAAACCTTCGGGGACTGGGGGGCCCTTTTTATCGGGGGATCCACAGCCCTGGGCCTGTAAAAAGCACCCTGCCAGGAATATGGCTGAAAAAACCAAATACTGGATCCCGGGGTCCAGCTCTCTAAAAAGAGAAGCATTATAGGTAAAACCTTGTTTCTCCAGACACAAGGCCCAGGTACCATTCAATTTAGCCTGGAAAAGACACTTTGAATGGATCTGGTTGTATGGCTTGCCCCAGTAAGGAATATTCCATCGGAGCTCAGCACAGCACATCTTTCCAATACTTTATACAGCACATCTTTACTCAAGATCAACACCTAAGACACTGGCGAAAAAACTGAGGTACTCCCGGTAAGGGGAGGGGTTGAGAAATGAACTTCCTGTTTAGGGTGTGCCAGTGGCCATCACCTGAAGGTTCCATATAACCCATAGAGTTATTACTGTGGTTCTGTGTCCCGTGATTTGCAAGACAAGCAACATTTTTAAATAAATTTTGACTTGATATACAAGTGATGTCCTGATATACAAGTATCGTCATGTCATGTCATGTCATGTCACATGCTTCCATCTGTCTTACTGGCGCTACGTATCACCACTTAATCAGGTGAACAATACACCGGAACTTGGGGTATGATGTTTAGACTGTTTAGGTGAGTCCTCCATCTGTGCCAGTATGACTTTTTTATTTTAGTTGTGATACAGTGATACAATTTTTTCCTTCTAATGTGCTAGGTCTTTGTCAGCCCCCTGCAGCCACACTTAGTTGCGGTGCAATTCTGTTGATTCTTTTTGGGGTGGTCCCGATGTCTTATTCGCTATCGGAGAAAACGAGGTAGGTATTGGGGTGTGTGGGGTTTACCAGCCATGGGGAGCCATATATAGCCATGCCATGCTTCTAGTACTTAAAAAATATAAATTATGTCTTTTTATATATGTTAATTATTATTAATATGAACTTTTTTTTTAGTGCTTTTCTTGTTTTCTTATCTAGAATCTACATTTTGTACAGGTTAACATAATTTTCCCTGAAGAGGCCAATGTTTTGGAGAAACATGTAGGAACTTATTACCTGTAACCTATATTGGCCTTTCAACACCTTGGCTTGTTTCTAATGTATATTCTATGTATATTCCCTTGTTTTGTCCTTGTCTACACACCTATGTATGTATATAAAATATATTTTTTTTTGTTTTAATCTATGTATTAAATAAAATTAACATTTTTTATGTACTTTTTGTAATGATTATATTTTTTAGCACCGTTATAATCCCCTTTTTCTATCCCTACTCAAATTTATGTCACAGCTGGGTATAAAAGAGAAGATAGGCGCCTCTAAGTGGAGCAATATGGTTACATTTAATGAAGGTACAACAATTAGCAACGCGCATGGTTGATGATTACAACAGGCACATCTAATTATGCAGGCATCCGGGGTAAAGCTGTCCACATAGACCATCCTCTGCACCGCCATCGACATCGTCCTTTCCACGCAGCTCTCCATGAGCGGTTCAAGCCACGCTTTCAGATCGTTCTACTGCAGGGTAGTCTTCCCGGTCAGGATTGCAGACTGACAGAGGTGGGAACCGGCGGTGCGGGGGGCGGTCTACGTGGACAGCTTTACCTCAGATGCCTGCATACTGAGATGTGGCTCCTTTAATCATCAACCGAGTTGCTAAATGTTGTAACTTCATTAAATGTAACCATATTGCTACACTTAGAGGCACCTCTCTTCTCTTTTATACTATACTGTAGCTCCTGCTGGATTTTGCTTCTAATCCACTTGTGGAGGCTTCCATTTGTGAATGGACATTTTATGATTACACAACCTATAATGTTTTTATATGGACTATAAACTGAAAGACTTATGAATAAATGGTTCTGGAAAGAATCATTTGAGTTTCCATTATTTCTTATGAAGAAATTTGCTTTGATATACAAGTGCTTTGGATGACAAGCATGTTTCTGGAATTAGTTATGCTTGCATTCCAAGGTTTTACAGTACATAGATTGCATATCTGCCCTCACTTTTACTTTCATACTATTCCTGCAAAACTCTGTAGAGCAAAAATTGGAGTGGGAGCTTATGCACTGTAAATCAATCTGGCTATAATACTTTGAATTTTAG
The DNA here is from genome assembly GCA_037952925.1 of Lithobates clamitans. Classification (NCBI taxonomy): domain Eukaryota; kingdom Metazoa; phylum Chordata; class Amphibia; order Anura; family Ranidae; genus Lithobates; species Lithobates clamitans. The sequence goes on from JBBGZY010001277.1 coordinate 4,053,973, forward strand.
GCATTAGAGGTGGGGTTTGGGCAACTTACAAGAGAAGAAAACAAAGAAGACCTCAGAAAAAAAAGACTAGTAGGTAAAACAGATGAAATAACGAGATTTGTGTTAACAGCATTATTCATTTTTCCACACTTGTAGTATTTTCTGTCCTGTGTTGTAATGTATCCACATTCCCTGCAAACCTGCATCTCTGTAGTATACCCCTCTGAAGCTGCAGTAGCTATCCTCAGCCACTTTCATTTCCTGTATAAACGACTTCAATCAACGTCATCAATCTCCTCTCCTGATCCATACAGTCTTTGGCCTGCCTCTCACAGCTATTAGCTTTCTCTGCCATCAGTAACTTATATCCTTTGTCATGTCTGGGTGTGAAAACTTTAATGCTGTTCCAGAATAATTATAAGAAAAAATAAATCCCTGACATCCTTTTAGACATGCATGCTCCTACTTGCTAGCCACTTGGTGATGTAGACTTTAGATGTGCAATCCGCTGATCGGTTGCTTGATTACACTCAGTGGCATGCGACTTCTAATGGGGTTCAGAGGCTATGTTTTTTTCATATAATGCTTGCCGAAACAGCAGTACAGAGGCTGGGGGCAGCCCCTCAAGGCAGACAAGCATTTGCATAAACAAACCCAAGAGCCAGCCCACAGCTTTGCAGGGATCTTGATAGAAGAGCTGAGGCAGAGTGCTGGGACATTTACTAATGCCTGCCAGCCCCTCCACAAAACTTGATCTTACTACATAGCAAAGTTCAACAGAAAACCCCAGTGATGACTGGGGAAGGGGGTAAGAGAAAATGTATTATAGGCATACGTTACACTTCAGCCTCAACAGTTAAATTACAATATGTCCGGTTACACAGAGTAGGACTGCTGCAGACAGCTCCAAGACAGCTGGGGTGTGGTGTTCTGAACATTTAGGATGAATTACACCTCCGATAGCTGTGTGTGCATGCTGAGTTAGGACTGGGAATAGCTCTCCTCCAGTGAGATCCCGCTGTTTGTGCACAAATGCAGAATTCCACACTAGATGCACAGCTTCGTATCTTGCAGCCTCAGCACTCCAACTCCCAACAGCTGCCTTTATTATCCCTATTTACAAGTTATAGCTCCCTGTAGTATTTTCTTGCATTATAATAGAAAGTTATGCAGCTCTAGCCGGTTGTAAACAAACCAAGATTAGTTATAAACTCTTACAAAGTGAGTAAACTGACTATAAATATGGAATAAACAGATATAAAATAGTGCATGTACTACATGAATGTTTTTCCCACAATTAGAAATTGACAAAATAAAAGAATAAATGCAGGGAAAGAAAGGCATGTAACATTTGGTGTCCTGCTGCAGACCAAAATAGAATTTTTGGATGAAGAAACATTCCAGCAAAACCCATTTCTCCTGGGCTCTAGAGCAGGTATGTCAAATTCAAATGAAACAGATTTGTGTATTGAACAGTATAACTCTGCAAGAGACATATTCGTTTTTCTGACAGATTCACGTCTAGAAAAATGTAAAGCAGTTTTAGAATACCAGTGCTAACATACATACAAATCATTAGTGTTCATTATTGCATTGTTCCAAAATTATTATTGCTTGTAAAAAATTAACTCTAGTCCTTGTTCAAACGGGCGGCCAGGGATAGGACTGTAAAAATTGGCAGTTGAGCTGCGGTTTTACCACCTACCATGCCACCCACCAAAAAGAGAACATATAACTCAGGGTGAGGCAAGCATTTAGCTTGTCGTCGTGACACAGCCTAACTATACTTACAAATACTAACTATACCTAAACCTGCTTCCACCCCATTCTAAGCCTATACGAACTACCCTATAAAGGAAAGACATCCATTTGTACCCATTTTTAAGGCACTCTTGTCCTGTCACATGATCTTTCTACCGGCCGGCTTCAGTGAAGAGGAGAGATCACCATCAACAGCTGTAATGTCTATGCGGTGACGTCATCCATGGACTTACTATGGGGCATCAGTTGTCGGCTGCCACTCTTTCACACTGAAACCTGTGCTGGGAGCCGAACACGTAACCAGACCGGAGCTCCCTCAGAATAGGTAAGGATAGACATTTTTCTTTTACAGGATAGTTATTATAGGCTTAGAATGGAGAAGGGAGCAGGTTTAAGTATAGTTCGTATTTGTCTGAACCTACACTTTAAATGGGTAGTGTTTGGTGCTGCCAGCCTAATACGGCAGGGGTTACAATTTTTGCTGTGGCATGTGTACAACTCTGAATGGCTAAAGCCTTATTGTAGAGTAACATAGGGAATAATAGCCTTAATGAACAATAGAACAGTGTGAGCATCATTAAGTTTAAATCAGGATTACTGGGATAGTGCAAAAAAGCAAACAAGGGCCAAAAACATCAGTTTTATATATCTGTGCCAGATCATTGCTAAATATAGTTAGAAATTGTCGCTAATACTAGTAATCTAAGGGCCCAGAGAATAAATGTTGCCTAAAAAGCTAGATTTTTACATATAATTTAATAACTGATGGGGTTGATAAGACTGCAAATGTGCAAATAATATTTGACTATTTTCTGCCAGCTTAAAGATTACTGGTGGTCTATGAGAGCAATGATGTGTCTGCATTTGTTCCCACTACTGACAAGTCTGTCATGCTAAGATAAAGAAGCAGGCACAGAAGTTACCAATTTTTTAAATCTTTGCACACACACATATATATCTATCTAATATATATATATATATATATATATATATATATATATATATATATATATATATATATATATATATACATATACACATACATATACACACACACACACACACCCCCGGTACTTTTATTTATTACATTATGTTACATTACCAGTTAAGTTGTATTTTTAAATAACTAACTACAAAACAAGGAAGTCCAATAAAATGTAATGCAAGAATATCTGTGCTGGGAGAAATGCATGAAATGACATTGCTCATCTCTCCGACTTGCCTAGCTGTCATGCTGATCCAATGACTTCACTACATCACTGATCTATAAACAAGGATACCATTAGGGTCCTTTCGCACTTGTGCAACTTAAAGCAATGCCTGTGTGATCTTGAGGTCTATGGACTTTAATCACATCAAATTTGGACCAAAGTAGTGCAGAGACTACTTTGAGGTTGCTGCGACTTGAAGTCCCACTCATTGGAAATCATGAGGTACGACTTGTTAAGCGACTTTGCAGTGCCAAGTCGCACAAGTGTGAAAGGGGCCTAAAGGAGAAGTTCACTTTTCAGAAAAAAATAATAAATGCTTTTTTTTTTTCCCCGGTAAAAAAAATGTGCATTTAATATTTTGGATTTATTGGAGCCTGTAAAGCATGTAAAGAATATGGGTGTAACATGTAACATGTTACGAAAAGTGAACTTCTACTTTAAAGCTGAATTGTGGAACAAGCAAAAATTGTCTAAATACAAGAGGCATGTGTATTCGTCATTGAATCGAATTGAATTGTTGTGCTTTGTATATTTCTCCAGGTCTGTGCAGTAATCTATTGTGAAACTTTGCCTTGGCGCAGGAGCTTCCTGTAATAAAGGCCAGTTAGTGCTGTTCTCTCCCTTTTCTGGAGTAACTGGTCATGTCTCCGCCCCCTTCTGTAGTATTCAGCAGGCAGCTGCAGTAGGTGGATCCATTCCGCAGCTCTGCTCTCTGTACAGCATAGTGATGATGTGGCATCTGGTGCAAAGTGGATTGATATACTTTGTGGCTTCTAATGAATATATTTAAACAAAAGTTTTTGTGCCTAGAGTTCAGCTTTAAGGCATTCTAACTTCATATGCTGCATGATTGTACGAGGCCATTGACTCAAAATGTAATGAAAGCATTTTCAAGAGCTGGTCAGCAATGTCAGACTACATATTCCTCCCAGGACTTTTCTTTTAAGGAGTTCTTTCCTGCCCGGCAGTGTAAGAATGGTCAGGGGGCTGTAAGGACACCTTGATCACTTTTTATCTGACAGTGGATTGTTGGTTGAAAAAACATCAGGCATGATCCTGGTATAACTTTCCTTTAGATTTACCAAAACCATATAATATGAGGTCAAACCTAAATGCTCTCAAATTGTATGCAATCAGGAAGGCCCTTGTACTACATACATGAAGGTAAATATAAGGAAATTGAACAAAAAAAACTGTATAATGTGTAGCCAGCTTTAGTCTGCTGGGGTGCTACTCAAAACGCATGGCACCAGAATGCATGTAAAGTCTCTAACAGGCATTGCCACACGTTAATATGATGCATACATGTAAAGCACCCCTAAGGGGCCTCTGGTTCACCTATGTTAAACTTTTTGTCTTGTCTTGTTAGTATTAAGACTATGGCTTCACATCATTTAAGCGGTATTAAACCCAAAACCAAAAATATAATCCTGTATACTGAAGCTTACCAATCATTGGATGTAGTGGTTGCATCAGTTTCCTTTTTTTAGGCTTTTTTCCCAGTTTTCACCTGGTGATCTGACAAGTAACACACCTCCTGCATTAGAGTGCCCCCACTCTGGATGAAGGAGCACTGGGGGCACCTTTGGACAGCAGCACTGTCAGTCTGAGAGGAGGGGAGTCTTAGTGTATCTAAATCTGCTAGTATACCTAACAAATTAAAGCCAAACTCCAGCTAACACTTTATGAGCAGTTACAGCAACAGTTTTGTTCCATTTGGGATAAAGGTTTTACCTATAAAGGTTTTACCTAACTAAACTAACTATAACTAAATCAAAGCTGGCCAATCTAAGCACCGCTGCTAGTGTTACATGGTTAGCCTCATCTCTGTATCTGATACATTCTTTGGGAGAGCTGGTGGTTTTGAAATACAACATACTTACTGACTAGATAACCAGATGAGAATAGAAGAAAGGAAGCCTAAAAAAGAAAATGAATCACATCGCATCTAAGGGTAAGCTGCAATATAATAAATATTTGTTTTTGGGGTTAGTTATTTGTCTCCATGGTCAGAAAGTAGTGGGCAATGGGGGGTGTTGAGCACGCTATCTCAGTAAGCACCCGTCAGCGTTAAATGGTTTGTCTCATACATGTAATGGCAATATCTGCAGGAGAACTTATTCTTTTGAAAAAAAAAAACAGACTTGCTAGCTGGATCACCAGGTGAAAATAAAATAAAGCATACAAAAAAACAAAACAAATGCATCCATCACATCTAATAATTGGTAAGCTGCAATATAATAAATGTTAATTTTTGGGTTTAATACTGCTTTAATGCATATCAGTTGTTAAAATTTTTTCCAAAAATGAGCAAAGTGTGGGAAAAACATATAAAGGAGCCAGGATACTGTCATGAAAATGCAGAAAACAGGATACGGTCGTCTGGATAATAATGAGCCTGAATAAATTGAATGGCACAACGTATTTTTTGGCATGGTAAATGATCCCCCAGTGGCTGCTTAGGGTTTGTATAATTTGCAAGGTAAGTCAGTGTGTAATGACTTCCCTCTTTGGTCTGAAAGTCAGTACACAGAATTGGTAAATAACAAAATGTGGGTGGGCCGAATCCTACTTGCCCTCTTTCAACTTTTGTGTAAGCAAAACACGCTTCTGGGAGCGTGGACTTCATTATTATCAGATTAGTTATGCTACAGTTGCCTGCGCTTCTGCCGGCTTATTTCAATCAGATAATAACGGTATAATAACTGGCTTTGTGTCTGTCAATCCAATTACTTCCTACTTTGTATGTGTCGACATTCTATTAAAATCTGCAGACACATGTCAGGCTTTATTATTACCATCAGATTGTATAATTAGCTTCCATGCTAGAAAAGCTGATCAATGGATCTTAGTTTGTCAATTCTTTTTGTAAAGTAAACAAAGTAAGTTTAGAAATATTTATTAATGCATAAAACAGGGCTTTGGTCACACTGGCATTAACAAACCTGTGACACTATGCACTTATAGGACATTTCTAAGCGCAATTAAACGCCTATGATTTGCATTGTGCGTTTACGTGCGTCTTGGTGCATTCAGTTTAGCTGTCTTTAGAGAAAATACAATTCTGTGTATCCAAGGTCAGACTAAATACCCAAGAAGATGTCTATACGCATGTAAACATGTGTAAAGGCAAATACATCTATACACAGGAGCATGTGACCTGGGAAACATAAAATGTGTTTACACTTCTCATATCATTTCTTCTGAGGCTAGTATAAATGTAGCCTAAGACAGAGATCTATTTTCACAGCACTGAAGTGCCTAAAGATTTATTGGGATTTCTGATTTTGCAAATTTAAAATAGGATTCCAGGTTTCAATGCACTTTAAATAGTTAGTTTGGGCAAAGTTCGCCCAAACAAACGATTTCCGTTACGAAAAGATGTGGCCGCTGTACGTGTGCATTAGCTGCTAGTGTTGTGTTTTCGGAAGGGGTACAGATGACCTCGGTTCTGCTGCTGGTATTAAGGATAGTCAGGTTGAGTGGTTTTCCACAATTCAGGTGAAGCCTTGTATTTTTATCAGTAAACACAACACTTTCTCTGATTGACCGAGGTAGACAGGTGGGCAGATGATGTCATGCTCTCCACCGGGAAGACGCCTGAACTGCTGTTAAAATACATCTTTACTAACTGTGTGTACCTGGGTGACAGCCGCGGTCCTGTCAAATGACTATATTGAAAATATTATGCGCTGCTATGTAGATAGTCCTCCACCTATTCTATCAGTAAACAGCTGCAACCATTATTTTGTCAATTCAACCACTATACTGTAAATCAGATCATCAATTGTGCATGAATGGTAGGGACTGATCGGTTATAGGTGCGGCCGATATTCACTTTTTTGGAAGTAACAGTATCGGTCATAAACGTACCCGATATTACTGATATTGCTTCAAGGGGTTTGCATGCATCACACCAGTACCGTTCTTTAAAGCGGATGGTCAGCTTTATTGTAATAACCGATGCGGCTCAGCAGCCACCTGGCTGTTATTACAAGCAGCAGGAACGTCCCCCCCCCCCTCCCGCTGCTCCCCTGGGCTCTTCTGTTCCACCGGGAGGCCCGAGCAACCAGCCGGCATGTCCCCCGGCTTGCCGAAGACCCAAACAAAGCCGATGCTTCGTTCGGGTCTCGGATCTAGTCCAGGAAGCGATGTCATTACATCACTTCCTGGATTACTGGCAATTTAAAGGCACCAGTTTTAACCACTTCAATACCACAGACATCATATGACGTCCTGGGTTTTGAGCAGGTATATCTGAATGATGCCTGTAGTTACAGACATATTGCCGGTTTCAGCCGGCGAATCTCTACACCATAGGAAAGATCATAGCGGCTGTTCCGCCGCTTGATCGTTCCTATGGGAGGCGAGAGGGGACGTCCCTCCCCTTCCCGCCGCCCTCCGGTGCTTGCTCCGACTCACCGCTACGATCGGTGAGGCGGAGAGTGGATCCGCCGGCGCCGGATGTAGATCATAGAGATTTCCGGCGGACCAGATGGTCCCCGGAGTCTCTATGATCGTCGGAGGCCGGGCGCGATGTTATGACGTCACGCCCGGCCTCTCCATTCAAAAAAAAGGTGCCGCTTCGGCTGGGAAGCGGCGATCGTTTTATTTTTATTTTTTATTTAAGGCTTCCCAGCCTAGTGGTGAGATATGGGGTCTTATTGACCCCATATCTCACTATTAAGAGCACCTGACATGTCATATTGCTATTACAAGGGATGTTTACATTCCTTGTAATAGGAATAAAAGTGATCAATTTTTTTTTTTTTCAAAAAAGTGTCAAAATAAAAAAAAAAAAAAAAAATTTTTTAAAGCGCTGCTGTCCCTGTGTGCTCGCACGCAGAAGCGAACGCATACGTAAGTCCCGCCCACATATGAAAACGGTGTTCAAACCATACATGTGAGGTATCGACGTGAATGTTGGAGCGAGAGCAATAATTTTGGCCCTAGACCTCCTCTGTAACGCAAAACATGTAACCAGTAAAAAAATTTCAAGCGTCGCCTATGGGGATTTTTAAGTACCAAACATTGGCGCCATTCCATGAGCGTGTGCAATTTTGAAGCGTGACATGTTACGTATCTATTTACTCGGCATAACTTCATCTTTCACAAAATGCAAAAACATTGGGCTAACTTTACTGTTTTGTTTTTTTTTTTTAAACACAAATTCCTGCGCAAATACTGTGTGAGATAAAAAGTTGCAACAACTGCCATTGTATTCTCTAGGGTCTTTGCTAAAAAAAAACATATATAATGTTTGGGGGTTCTATGTAATTTTCTAGCAAAAAAATGATGATTTTTACATGTAAGAGCAAAGTGTCAGAATTGGCCCGGTATTGAAGTGGTTAAAAAATAGAAAGTATTCAAAAACGCTGATCTTGACATTTTGAATACTTTCAACTGCAAAGGAGGGGTTTGGGGTCTTATAGCCCTCCGATCCCTCCATAAAGAGTACCTGTCAGTGCCTATTACTGTCACAAGGGATGTTTACATTCTTTGTGACAGCAATAAACGTGATAAAAAAATTAAAAAAAAAGGACAGTGTAAAAATAAAATTTTTAAATGTACAAAATATCGGCAGAGAACATTGGCTATCGGCCCGAGAGGTGGCCGAAATATTGGTATTGTACAGGCACCAAAAAAACAATATTAGTCAATTCCTAATAAATGGTGCGCTTATTCGAACCATTGTAATATGTGTGTAACACCAGTTCATAACATAACTTATGCAGATACAGTATTTAAACAAAAATCAAATAGATATTAGATTAATGAACATTTCACCAAACATTCATAAATCCATAGAATGTCCATATCCAGTGAAATATTGCAAAAAAGATAATCAAAATTTTCTGATTTTGATTGTCTTTTTTTGCAATATTTCACTGGATGTGGACATTCTATGAATTTGTGAATGTTTGGTGGAAAGTTTATTATCTAATATCTACTTGATTTTTGTTTAACCACTTCAATACACTCTTAAGTTCACTCTGTCTTTCTGTATTTCTTTTTAAAAAAAAAAAAAAGTCTTCAATAAACATTTATTAAAAAAAAAAAAAAAAAAAACACTTCAATACAGGGCATTTTCACCCCCTCCTGCCCAGGCCAATTTTCAGCTTTCAGCGCTGTAACATTTTAAATGTCAATTGCACTGTCATGCAACACTGTACCCAACTGACATTATCATTTTCCCCCACAAATAGAGCCTTCTTTTGGTGGTATTTGATCACCTCTGCGTTTTTTTGTTTAAAAAAAAAAGAGCGATAAGTTGTAAAAAATATTGTGTTTTTTTTATGTTTTTCATTTTTGCTATAATAAATATCCCAAATTAAAAAAATAAAAAAAAAATGTCCTCAGTTTAGGCTGATATGTATTCTTCTACATATTTTTGGTAAAAAACACAAAAGAACGCAATAAGCGTAAATTGACTGGTTTGCGCAAAAGTTATAGCGCCTACAAAATAGGTTATTGATTTATGGCATTTTTTTTATATATTTTTTTTTTATTATTAGTAATGGCGGTGAGCTATGATTTTTTTATCGTGACTGTGACATTGCGGAGGACAGATCGAACACTTTAACAATATTTTGGGACCATTGACATTTATACAGCGGTCGGTGCTATAAATATGCACTGATTACTGTATACATGTCACTGGCAGGGAAGGAGTTAACACTAGGAGGTGATCAAGGGGTTAAATGTGTAATCTAGGGAGTGATTCTAACTGTGGTGGGATGGGACTGACTAGGGGTGGATACCGATCGGTGTCCCTTTATAGTAGGAATACACAATCTGTCTCCTCTCCCCTGACAGGATGTGGATCTATGTGTTTACACACACAGATCCACGTATCTGCCCTGTCGCAAGTGACTGCGGGTGCCCGGCGGTCATCGCGGCCGCCGGGCATGCGCATCGGCTCCTCTGTGACAGGCGCGCCCCCTATACCGCCGGGAAGCCATATGATGCCCGCCCAGGATGGGAGATCCCATCTGCAGACGTCATATGACAATGGGTGGGTATTGAAGTGGTTAAATATCTGCATAAATTATGCTATGAACTGGTGTTACACACATATTACAATGGTTTGAAAATACATAGTTACGTAGTTGGTAAGGTTGAAAAAAGACACCAGTCCATCCAGTTCAACCTGTGGTGTGTGAGTGCGCTTGTATTTATGTCAATAGTTCATTGTATATCCCCGTATGTTGTGTTCATGAAGGTGCCCATCTAATTGTTTTTTAAAACTATCGACGATCCCTGTTGATACCACTGCTTATGGAAAAAAAAAACACATCCTTACCGCTCTGAGAACCTTCTACGCAGTTTAAGGTTAAACCGCTTCTCTTTCAATCTCAGCAAATGGCCGCGTATCTTTTTAAATTCCGTTTTACTGGTTTTTTTTTTTCTCTATGCTAGGTTCATCAGTACAGCATTTGTACATTGCTATCATATCCCCTCTGAAGCAACTCCTCTCCAGAGAGCATAAGTTCAATGCTTGTAGTCTTTCCTCCAAATCCTCCAGTCCCTTTATTAGCTTTGTTGCCCTTCTCTGGACTCTCTCCAGTTCCAGCTCGTTTCCTGAGGACTGGTGCCCAGAACTGGATGGCATACTCAAGATGCGGCTGGACCAGAGTGTTGTAGAGTGGGAGAATTATCTTTTTATCTCTGGAGGTAATCCATTTTTTAATGCATGCCAATATTCTGTTGGCTTTGCTTGCAGCAGCTTGGCATTGCATGCTATTGCAGAGCCTGTCATCTACTAGGACCCCCAGGTCGTTTTCCATCCTAGATTCCCCCAAAGGTTCTCCCCCTAGCGAGTAACTTGCGTTCGTATTTTTAGCACCCATATGCATTACTTTACATTTTTCAACATTAAACCTCATTTGCCATGTAGTTGTCCATTCCATTATTGTATTTAGGTCTTCTTGCGCAGAAGTTATTGCCCTGCTTAACTTTGTATCATCCGCAGAAGTCGAGATTGAGCTCCTCCAGGTCATTTATAAATATATTGAACAGAATTGGTCCCAGGACAGATCCCTGGGGGACCCCACTTACCACACTGGACCATTCCAAGTATTCGCTATTTATCACCACTCATTGGTAAGCGCACCATTTAAGCACAATTGATATCCGGTCAAACGACTGGTGTCACCTGTACAAAGGAAACATATGGACCTTGCCACTCCATGAGGGATATAGGAAATCAGACAAAAGTGACTATGAAGGCACAGAATGCCTGGGGAGGAAGTATGGTAAAAAGCACTTGAGCTGAATAGAAAAAAGAAGCTTCCCATACATTGTAAGATCTCAAACATAATTTTAAAACAAGAAAGATACAATTTTAACAAGGGCGTTTTAGTGAAAAGGGGTTGCATTCAAGCTGCACGATTCTAGATAAAATGAGAATCACAATTTTTTTGCTTAGAATAAAGATCACGATTCTCGCTGCGTAACATCTTTCACATTATACAAAAAAATTGGGCTAACTTTACTGTTTAGTTTTTTTTTAATTCATTGAAGTGTTTTTTTTCCCAAAAAATTGCATTTGAAAGACTGCTGCGCAAATACAGTAAATAAAATATTGCAACATCCACAATTTTATTCTCTAGGGCAGTGATGGGGAACCTTGGCAACCCAGATGTTTTGAAACTACATTTCCCATGATGCTCATGCACTCTGCAGTGTAGTTGAGCATCATGGGAAATGTAGTTCCAAAACATCTGGGGTGCCAAGGTTCGCCATCACTGCTCTAGGGTGTTAAAAAAAAATATATATATATCTATCTATCTATATCTATATATATCTATATATATATATCTATATATATATATATATATATATATATATATATATATATATATATATATATATATATATATATATATATATATATATATATAATGTTTTGGGGTTCTAATTAATGTTCTAGCAAAAAATACGTATTTTAACTTGTAAGCAACAAAATGTCAGAAAAGGGTATGGTCTTTAAAAGAGAAGTATGGGTTTCTCTTTTTTTTGCAGATTTATACTTACCTAAGTGGATGCAGCATCAGTCTGATCCTGCATCTGTCCCCTGGTGCCTCTGCACTGAAAACCGAGCGATCGAACACCACCGATCACTCGGTTTTCACAGCTCCGTGAGCAGAGAGCTGTAGACTGTCAGTCACAGCTCTCTGCTCATCTCCTTCCACGCTCAGCGGAGAGCTGAGCTGTGGAAGGGGTGGAGCGGCCGTCTCATGCTCTCAGCGGCTCACTGAGAGGCCGAGCCAGCTGTCAGTCCAGGCACATCCAGACTTTATTGTCACGATGACGCGGTGCCTGGACTGATACCTGTGACGTCAGCAGAGAACGGACTTCAGCCCGCTCTCTGCGGAAAACGGGTCACAGGAGTGCAAAATAAATTGTACTCCTGTGATTCATAGGAGAAGCCCAGCCAAACGAGCTTTGGCTGGACTTTTCCTTTAAGTGGTTACTTGGCTCTGCACTGTTTACACAGAAACGAGGAAACAGCTGATTAGCTTTGTGAGGGGGGTTGAATCGAGATCATGATCTTTTAACGATGAATCGTGCAGCTCTAGGTTACATCATTATTTTCTAAACCTCTGGCTATGTACAGTAGTTCTAAGTACCAGAAACCTCTTGACATAAAGTTCCAGGAACCAGTCCAAACTAATAGTGTTAAGGATTTTAGTCACAGTGTATGTCTTTCCCACCTACCAGACACTTTATATTTGTCTCTGGCACACCTCAGTATCTCCTTTCCCATAGATGCCCATAATATACTATGTGATTCTTGCATTGGCACTGTGTAAAGCCTGATTGTCATGCAGTTCCCACACAGCCAGTACTGAGCACACAGTGGTGCTGAAATGCACAATTGAGGATCATGCTGAATGAATGACTAATTAGAGACATCTGAATACAGAGTAGCAGCAGTTCACACATTCAGTCCATAAGCCAGCGGCAGATGTTTTATGGTGAGGTCACTTGTCAGAGTGCATAATTATTTGGCAAATGAGAATGATTTAGTTAACATGCACAAGAAAATCATTAAAAATGCAGATCAATCTCTAGTGAGGTTGTAAAAGACAAGTTCAATTGCAACCTCTTCTATAATCTAGTTATGCTGATCTAGATGAAGGCATAAACACTAATGCTGATCAGGCTGCTAATGGCTATACCTCATAATACAAAAATAAAATAGGGCCGTCTGGAATTTCTCCTTCTAGGCTGCAAGTGACCTGGTCTACAACTGACTTCTTTTAGACCTTTGTGGTTCATTACAGTGTATGAGAAGATGTTTTTTCTTGCATTAAAGTAGCTTCCAGCCTATTTGTTTAGACAAAACAAAGTCCCTGCAACATTTTGTTTTCTGAGCATGCATCCTGACAGGCCAGGAAGGTGGGAGACGGGGACGAGAGTGCCCCCAGACTGTGGCTCCCCAAGTAACCACAACTGCTGAGTGCATAGGCATTCGCACAAGCCGGGTGTGCCTGGGCACACTCTAATCACCAGAATTGCCAACCATCTGGAAAACTAGCTGCAATTGCCTAAGCCAGGTGACTGTGACACTCTCACCCACGCAGAGTGTCTGCCCGCCCACACGCCAATCCCCTGTGCCTCAGAAAAGTGGTTTGTGGAGCGGGTAATATGAACCCCAGCAGTCAGCAGATACACCATGGATGAAAGGTGCCAAAGCCTGAGCCCCCATCCTCAGATGAGTGAGCTTACCAACCACTATCTGCAACTGAAGTCTACCCCTCCCTTCCTTTTCTTTCCTGCCTCCAAGAGTAAAGTACACTAAGGTAAGGGGGAGTCAGATGTAAGGGGTGCTCTGCAGACTCTGATGTAAGGGAGGCTTTGGGAACCTTGATTTAACCGGTTCCTGACCAGCTCTAGCTGATATACGTTAGCAGAATGGCACAGGTGCACAAAACCAAGCACCGGTACGTCGCTCGCGCGCCCGCGTGCACACACCGACGCAGCCATCGGATTTGTTGCATAACCAATCAGTCTTCAGGTCTAGACCAACGATTTCTGGCCTAGACCTGCTGATCTGTTCTGACCAATGAAATGCCTCCTCTGCTTGTGTAATGTCAACACAGGCAGAGGAAGTGATGTCACCTCCCCTCCTTCGGTTCCAGAGAAAGGTGAGAGGACATCCAAACGTGAGTTGCATCAACACTACAATGACACAATATACGTAGGCACAAATTTTACCCCCCCGAGCGCCCCATTTAACCCCTTCATTCCCTGTCACTGCGTCACCAATTGCAGTTTCAGATTTTTCACTGATCACTTGCATTGGTGTCACTAATCAATGTTAGAGCAGTTAGTAGTAGGCCAAGGTAGGTCTAGGGTGCCCCCCTATTAAAGGTTTAACCCCTTGTTCGCCCCCTGGTTAACCCTTTCACCAGTGTTCACTGTATTAGTTACGCTGGTTAGTTATTTTTTTTAAAGCGTTAGGGCACCCTCCGTATATTACCTAATAAAGGTTTAATTATTATTAAACCTTTACCCGGCGGGTGACATTAGTTAGGTTTTAGTGTCAGTTAGGGTCAGCGTCAGCCCCAGATTAGTGCCAGTAGAGCTAATGCACACACCATACACCTCCCTTAATAGTATAGTGTCTGAATGGATCAATATATTTGATCTGATCAGATCTATACTAGCATCCCCAGTAGTTTAGGGTTCCCAAAGATGCGGCGGTAGTGGGATCAGCCCAGATGCCTGCTAGCACCTGCCATTAGCCCTTACGCCCAGCCCAGCCTAGCCCACCCAAGTGCAGTATCAATCGATCACTGTCACTAACAAAACACAACACACATAACTGTAGCGTTTGCAGAGTCAGGCCTGATCCCTGCAAACGCTAACAGTTTTTTTGGTAGTGATTGAAGCAGTCGCTGACAAACAGTAGCTCTTTTTGCCTGTGAGTCGCACAAGTTGTACCTATAAATTTAGAGGCCACAATGTCCAATCGAAGGTACACTAGTGAAGAGGCCTACATTTTTCTGACCATTACAGATGAGAGTGAAGAGGTAGTCACCCATCTGTTAGATTCAGGCTCAGAATATGAACCGGTAGACAGCAGCTGCACCCTGACAGATACCTCTGATGACGGAGTAGTGGTCCCTGCTAAGGTCAGGCATACCAGACATTGTTCTTCTGTTGTTGAGGTGCAAGAACCGCAGGGCTCTCGTATGGAGCAGAGAACCAGTACTAGTGTCGTTCATCCTTCTGGTGAACTGGCAAGCACCAGAGGCCTAGTACACCCTGGTCGTACATCCAGCACTGCAGTATCATGTGGTGACATGGCAAGTCCCATAAGTTCAGTTCAAGCTGGTGCAGTGACTAGCACAAGTAGTGTCCCGCAGCCACCAAGAAGACAAACACAGGCCCGTCGAGCCCTAACTGCTGCATTTGCCAATCCTAATTGGGAGCCCACCACTTCTGCAGCACCTGTACTCCCCCCATTCACTGGCTAACCCAGAATTCAGGTGGAAACAGTTGATTTTACGTCACTTGATTTTTATTGGTGTTTTTTCACGGAAGATCTCTATTGATCTATTGTGGACCAAAGCAATTTGTATGCAATTCACCATATTCCCGTGTTCTCTGCATCCATGACCAGGGCTAGATATGAGCAGATCTTGCGGTTCATGCACTTTAATGACATGAACTCTATCGTTCTCGGGGTGGCCCTGAATACGATCGGCTCTCCAAAATTCGGCCACTCGTTAACCACTTCAACCAACAGTTTGCAGCCTTGTTTACGCCCGATCAAGTTATCTGCATTGATGAGTCCCTGATTAAATTTTCTGGCCGCTTGTCTTTCAAACAGCTGCACATCCAGAACTTCCGATTGCCTTTTATTTTGCTTCACAAAGATAACACCAGAGACACCAAACTGTGGTCACGTAGACGCGTTTCACACACACATACATCTTGTGCTGAATTATTACGTAATATCAGTAATGATTAAGCACAAGATGTATGTGTGAAACGTGCGTCTACGTGACCACAGTTTGGTGTCCCTGGTGTTATCTTTTTGAAGCAAAATAAAAGGCAATCGGAAGTTCGGGATGTTCAGCCATTTCTTTCTTCTTTCCAAGTTCTCACAGAGGCGGGCCGGGACTAGCATTCTGCAAGATACTCCGTGACAGGGCAACAGGCTATACATAAAGTTTTATGGTTTATGAGGGAAAAGATAGTCGCGTGGAGCCCGAGAACTGCCCAGACTACATAGGGAGCGCTGGCAAGATTGTTTGGGACTTGGTGTCACCCTTATTCGGAAAGGGGTACCACTTGTACGTGGACAATTATTGCCACTTTTTAATCACTTGTTTGATCATGGAATTGGCGAATGTGGCACCATGCAATCTAATCGTCGGGGCTTACCCCAGCGGCTTGTAGAGTCCCAACTCAGACTGGGGGAGAGAGCCTGCTTGAAGTGTAATAATTTGCTTGCAGTGAAGTGGAGGGATAATCTGCAATGTTTTCTTTCTGTCCTCCCTTCACGCAGATACAACAGTCCAAATTCCAACGGCGACTGGTGTTGTGGAGAAACCCCTCTGTGTTCATGAATACAACCTCAATATGGAAGGGGTTGACCCCCAAGGACCAGTTAATGGCGCCGCACTTAATTGCCCATAAGGCCAGATGCTGGTACAAAATAAGTGTCTGTATACTTATTCTAGTTGGCTCTGCTGAACGCTTATGTGCTATACAAAGGATCAGGACAAACTGGATCCTTCCTTAAATTCCAGGAATAGATCATCACAGCCCTTCTGTTTCCAGACGGTGCTGTGGCCCAACTTCCCAATCCAAAAGCAGTGAGCCGGCTGCATGAGAGGCATTTGCCGTATGTCCTCCCTGGTACTCCTACCCAATGATCACCCCAAAGAAGATGTTGTGTCTGTAGCAAGAGTGGATAAAGGAGTGATACCCACTTTTATTGTCCCTCCTGTCCTGGCCAACCTGGTCTTTGCATCAGTGAATGTTTCAAATGCTACTACACACTAGTGGAGTAATAGCGTAGGGTACGGCACAGTCTAGGGTACACTTTCACAGGGTCTCCAAAGATGCCATCGCATTTTGAGAGACCCAAACCTAGAACCGTTAGTCATCAAAAAAAAAGTGTTAAGTAAAGAAAACAAAAAAAAATATAAAATAAAAAAGCCAAAAAGAGTTGTCATTTTATTGTTCTTCTCTCTCTATTGTTCTACTCTTTTTTACTGTATTTTATGCTTAACTGCAATGTTTTATTGTTACTACTACCATGTTTTATCATGTTTGCTTTTCAGGTATGCAATTATTTTATACTTTACCCTTTACTGTGTTTTATTGTTAACCATTATTTTCTTTTCAGGTATTCCATTCAGCTGCAGCACTGGTTTAATTATCTTGACAGCAACAGCGTTTGCTTTCACGATATGTAAATCTCCAGCGCTATAGGAGGTGATTTCACCACCACATGCTCATCATTAGAAGTGGGTAGATGCAGGGTGGTATTCTAATAGTGGGCATAACCACTGATCAATCTCTTTTTTTCGTTCAGCCCACCGGTTACATGAAAAAAAAGAAAATTACACTATATGCCCAACAAGGACCAGCGACGTACTTGGGAACGCATCTTATCACACCGATCTTGGTGTAGTAAGATGCTTTCAGGGCAGAGGAGAGATCTAGAGTCTAATAGACCCCAATTTTTTTTTTTTTTTAAAGAGTACCTGTCACTACCTATTGCTATTATAGGGGATATGTACATTCCCTGTGATAATAAAAATGACAAAAAAAATAAAATAAAATAAAGGAACAGTGTAAAAATAAAATAAAAAATAAAAAAAAATAAAACAAAAGCACCCTAGTCCCCCCATGCTCACACGCAAAAGCGAACGCAAGCGTCAATCTCATGTCGTATGTAAACAGCAATTGCACCATGCATGTGAGGTATCAGTACACACGTCAGATCGAGGGCCGTAATTCTAGCAGTAGACCTCTGTAAATATAAAGTGGTAACCTGTAAAGGCTTTTAAAAATGTATGTAGCTGAACTCCACTGGATAGTTGTGTGCAATTTTAAAACATGTCGCGTTTGGTATTTGGTTTGCTATTTACTCGGCATAAGATCATATTTTTTATTTTACCAAAGTTTT
Organism: Lithobates clamitans; assembly: GCA_037952925.1. Lineage (NCBI taxonomy): Eukaryota > Metazoa > Chordata > Amphibia > Anura > Ranidae > Lithobates > Lithobates clamitans. Next base: position 4,072,081 of record JBBGZY010001277.1, read on the forward strand.
TTTTTCCCAAAAAAATTGTGTTTGAAAAATTTCTGCGCAAATGCTGTGTGAAAAAATAAATAAATATACAATGTTTGGGGGTTCAAAATAATTTTCTAGCAAAAAAAAAATGTTTTCATGTAACAAGTGTCAGAAAGGGTTAGAAGAGTGGGTGATGTGTGGCATAAGCTTCCAATGTTGTGCAGAAAATACCAGGACAGTTCAACCCCCCCCCCCCCCAAATGAACCCATTTTGTAAAGTAAACAAGTAAACAACCCAAGCTATTTGCCGATAGGCATGTTGAGTCAATGGAATGTTTTATATTGTGCCACAAGTTTAGGGAAAATGATTTATTTTTACAGGGCCCCAAAATCTAATCACTGCCTTCAGGCTTTCTAATGCCCCGTACACACGGTCGGACTTTGTTCGGACATTCCGACAACAAAATCCTAGGATTTTTTCCAACGGATGTTGGCTCAAACTTGTCTTGCATACACACGGTCACACAAAGTTGTCGGAAAATCCGATCATTCTAAACGTGGTGACGTAAAACACGTACGTCTGGACTATAAACGGGGCAGTGGCCAATAGCTTTCATCTCTTTATTTATTCTGAGCATGCGTGGCACTTTGTCTGTCGGATTTGTGTACACACGATCGGAATTTCCGACAACGGATTTTGTTGTCGGAAAATTTTATATCCTGCTCTCAAACTTTCTGTGTCGGAAAATCCGATGGAAAATGTGTGATGGAGCCTACACACGGTCGGAATTTCCGACAACAAGGTCCTATCACACATTTTCCGTCGGAAAATCCAACCGTGTGTACGGGGCATTAGGCTGTAAAATGGTGATTTCACTTCCTCACTACCCATCATGAAATGCCAATGTAGAACAAACCCCCCCCCCCCCCCCCCCACCCAAATGACCCAATTTTGGAAAGTAGACACCCCAAGCTATTTGCTTAGAGGCATGTTGAGTCCATTGAATATTTTATATTTTCCCACAAGTTTTGGGAAAATTGCATACTTTTTTTTTTATTTGCACAAAGTTGTCACTAAATGATATATTGCTCGAACATGCCATGGCTGTATGTGGAATTACATGTTTTGCAGCTCTCATTTGGTTTTGGAAAATGAAGAAAGAAAAGGCATTTTTTTTTCTTCTTTCAAATTTCAAAACTTTGTGACAACAACTGAGATCTGCAAAATACTCACTATGCCTCTTAGCAAATAGCTTGGGGTGTCTACTTTTCAAAATGAGGTAATTTGGAGGGGTTTTGTGCTATCTGGCCATTCCATGGCCTCCGAAACTGTGATAGGCAGTGAGGAGTGAAATCACCCTTTTATGCCCTTAGAAAGTCTGAAGGCAGTGATTAGTGTTGGGGTCCTGTATGCAGCTAGGCTCCCAAAAAGTCCCACACATGTGGTATCCCTGTACTCAGGAGAAGCAACAGAATGTATTTTGGGGTGTAATTTCGCATCTACCCATGGCATTTTTGAGCAATATATAATTTAGTAACAACCTTGTGGGGAAAAAAAAAAAATACATTTTTTGTAATTTTCCCTAAACTTGTGACAAAATATAAAATATTCCATGGACTCAACATGCCTCTCAGCAAATGGGGTGTCTACTTTCCAAAATGAGGCAATTTGGAGGGGTTTTGTGCTATTTGGGCATTTCATGGCCTCCGAAACTGCGATAGGTAGTGAGGAATGAAATTTACGCCCTTAGAAAGCTTGAAGGCGGCGTTTGGTATTTGGGGTCCTGTACACGGCTAGACTGCCAAAAAGTCCCACACATGTGGTATCCCCACAAGCAGAAGAATGTATTTTGGGGTGTAATTTCACATATACCCATGGCATGTGTGAGCAATATATTATTTCAGTGACAATTTTTTGTACATTTTTTTATTTATTTATGTAAATTTTCAAACACTTATGACAAAAAAATAAAAAATATTATTTAATATTATTATTATAATATGTGCTTTAACATGCCTATTAGAAAATTCCTTGGGGTGTCTACTTTCCAAAAAGGGGTCATTTGGGTGGGGGGGGGGGTTGTACTGCCCTGTCATTCTAGCATCTCAAGAAATGAGATAGGCAGTCAAACTAAAAGCTGCGTAACTTCCAGAAAATGTACCCTAATTTGTAGACGCTATAACTTTTGCGCAAACCAATAAATATATGCTTATTGAATTTTTTTTTACCCGAGACATGTGGCTGAATGCATTTTGGCCTAAATGTATGACTACAATTGAGTTTATTGTATTTTTTTGTATAACAAAAAGTAGAAAATATTTTTTTTTTTACAAATGTTTCGGTCTTTTTTCATATATATCGCAAAAAATAAAAAAACGCAGAGGTGATCAAATACCACCACAAGAAAGCTCTTTTTTTGGGGGAAAAAAGCACGCAAATTTTGTTTGGGTACAGCATTGCATGACCGCGCAATTATCAGTTAAAGCAGCGTAGTGCCAAATTGTAAAAAGTGTTCTGGTCAGGAAGGGGGTAAAACCTTCCGTGGCTGAAGTGGTTAAGGGGGAGTACAGGGAACTCTGATGTAAGTGCGGGCTTCGGTGAGCAGAAACACCCATATATCAGAGTTCCTCTTTACACCAGAGTCCACAGCGTTACCCTCTTAAAATAAAAAAAAAAATGCTGTGTGCCGCTTAAATGTCTGTGTTTGACTTGAACAGAAGGTGGCACCCTAACCGCATTAGTTCTTTTATCTCTCATGCAGTATTTAACTCTTAGTGAACTGAGCCCTACGTTCTCCTTATAGTACAGCTGTACTGACCTGGTCACACATATTCAACATAATTAAAGCTAGTTACCTGTTTGTCCTTGGCTTACTTGTTTTAAATCTTTCTAGAAATGGAATAAAAATGTAGCAGTTTAGCACTCCTGTGAGCAGCACAAGTGATAAACACTTCCGCCTAGCAGCATTAAGGTCATCAGTTCGAATACCAACAATCACACTACCTATATGGAGCTTACATGGAGCTCTGTGCCCACGTGAGTTTCCTCCAGGTACTCCAGTTCACCCCACACTCTAGAGTTTGGACTTTGACAGTAAGCTCCTCGAGGGAAAGGAATGATGAGAATGTGCAATATAGTTCCACGTAACTTGTTGGCGCTTTACAAATACCTGTAATTAATAATTAACTCCTGATTTGCATAGTTACTCTGCATCAGTCATGCAAAAAGTGTTAAAGCATGGATCTGGCCTACTTTGATCAACACAGATCCAATGCAACAACAAAGCATAATGCCCAGGACCATGCAGAGTAGTCCTCAAAGAACTGCAAGGGTGCTGGTGAGCTGATGTGCATATATATTTTTTATAAAATGTGAACATAGCACTTAAAAGGATTGTAAAGTCTAGTTTTTTTTAAAATAACAAACATGTTATACTTACCTGCCTTGGGCAGTGGATTTGCACAGAGAACATGGCTCCTCCTTATTTCGGGTCCCTCTTTGTTGCTCCTGGCCCCTCCCTCCTGTTGAGTGCCCCCACAGCAAGCAGCTTGCTGTAGGGGCACCTGAGCCGAGCTGCAGCTCCGTGTGCCCATTCAGAAACGGAGCTGAGGTTCGGCCCCGTCCCCTCTCTCTCCCGATTGGCTATCTGACAGCAGCGGAGCCAATGGCGCCTCTGCTGTGTCTTAGCCAAGCAGGAGGGAGAGTCCCGACGTCCAAGGGACTCGTGGACATTACTGGATAGAGATGGGGCTCAGATAAGTATTAGGGGGCTGAATGGGTCTGCTTCACACTGAAGGTTTTTTTTTTTTATGTTATTGCATAGAATGCATTAAGATAAAAAACCTTCTGCCTTTACAACCACTTTAACTACTTCCGGACCGCCCACTGCACATATACTGTGGCAGGGTGGCCCGGCTGCGTGAAATAACGTACCTGTACGTTGATTGCGACTTCTTGAACGCGTGCGCTGCTGATGCCCAGCTGGACTCACTGATTGGCTCCCACTCTGTCAAATCGCAGCGGGAGCCAATCAGTGGGACCAGCGGCCACGATGGCCATCGGCCACCCAGGATCTGTCAGAGGAGACACAGAAAGGCGGTCTGCCTATATAAACAAGGCAGAATGTCGTTCTGTCAGACAGAGACATCTTGTGTTCCTGCTAATCAGGAACACAGATGTCGCTCTTCCTGCAGTCAGTCCATCCCCCACACAGTTAGAAAGCATTCCCTAGGAGCACACTTAACCGTTTGATTGCACCTGATGTTAACCCCTTCCCTGCCAGTGTTATTTATAAAGTGACAGTGCATTTTTTTTTTAGCACTGATCACTGTATTGGTGTCACTGGTCCCCAAAGAGTGTCACTTAGTGTCTGATTTGTCCGCCGCAATGACACAGTCCTGCTAAAAATCGCTGATCGCCGCCATTACTAGTAAAAATAAAAATGCCATGAAAATATCCCATAGTTTGTAGACGCAATAACTTTTGTGCAAACCAATCAATATATGCTAATTTTTTACCAAAAATATGTAGCAGAATATAAATTGGCCTAAATTGATAAAGAAATTAGATTTTTTACAAAGTAAAAAATATTGTTTTTTCAAAATTGTCGCTTTTTTTGTTTATAGCGCAAAAAATAAAAACACACAGAGGTGATCAAATACCACCAAAAGAAAGCTCTATTTGTGCTGAAAAAAAGGAAATAAATTTTGTTTGGATACAGCATCGCATGACTGCGCAATTGTCAGTTAAAGTAATGCAGTGCCGCATCACAAAAATTGGCCTGCTCATTAAGGGGGTAAAACCTTCCGGGGCTGAAGTGGTTAAGCTTTGAACATAAAAGCTAGAGCTTATTGGTTGCCACGCACAGCTTCTCCAGTTTTGATAATGTCCCTACATTGTATTTAATATTTAATTTCTGTGTGAACAAAAAAAAAAAATCACACATCAGTGCAACACAATACACAACCCCCATTCCAAAAAAGTTCAGACGCTGTGTAAAATCTACATAAAAACAGAATGCAATGATTTGCAAATCTTATAAACCTATATTGTATTCACAATACAAACCATATCAAAGGTTTAAACTGAGGAAAACATATCATTTGGGGGGGATAATTTGCAAAGTGATGGCAGCAACACATCTCAGAAAAGTTGTGACAGGGCCCGGTTTATCACAATGTAACGTGGCAACATCCTGGAGAGACCAGTCTCTGAAATTTTGGCAGAGGAATGTTGTCAGATTCCTACATGAGTCTAACTGCTCAACAGTCCTGTGTCGTCTTTGTCATACTTTTTGTTTAAAGATGCGCCAAATATTTTCAGTTGGTGAAAGGTCTACAGGCAGTCCAGTTAAGCACCCAGACTCCTACTACAAAGCTATACTGTTATCATAGATGCAGTTTGTAGTTTAGCATTGTCCTGCTGAAATATGCAAGGCCTTCCCTGAAAAAGATGTTGATTGGATGAGAGCATATGCTTCTCTAAAACTTGGATATAGCTTTCAGCATTGATGTGCAAGCTCTTCTTTTTCTTTCCATATGCACTAATGCAACCCCATACCATAAGAGATGAATACTTTTGAACTGAGCGCTGATAACGAGCCTGAAAGTCTCTAGATATCTAAGGCCACAGAGTGACCACCAGGCATATAAATGAAAGGATTCCTTCCTCCTTTGGCTAGATTCTTCCAAACCACACTCCGCCTTAATCAACTGCTTCCAAGATTAGCCCGGACCACACTCCAATCATGAATGGCATGAAAATAATATAGACTTCAGTCAACAATACTCTTGAGTATATATCTCTCCCTCACCTCTGGCATCTTCCCCAATGCTCTAAAACATGCACTGGTCACCCCCATACTTAAAAAACCGTCCTTGGACTATAACAAATCTTAACCTACGCCCTATCTCCTTGCTCCCCTTTTCCTCTAAACTCCTTGAACGCCTGGTTTACAACCAACTGAGTGACCACCTCATTAAGAATAACCTTCTTGATCCCCTTTAATCTGGATTTCGCCCCTCAACACTCCACAGAAACTGCTCTTTTAAACTCACAAATGACCTACTAACTGCAAAAACCACGGGACAGTATTCTGTAGTCCTACTTCTGGACCTTTAGGCCGCCTTTGACACGGTTGACCACCCCCTCCTCCTCAAAAAACTTTACTCCCTCGGTCTCTGACTGTGCTCTTCAGTGGTTCTCATCCTACCTATCCCAACGCACCTTCAGTGTCACTTACAATTCTACTTCCACCACTCCTCTTTCCTTCTCCGTCGGGGTCCCCCAAGGTTCTGTTCTTTTATTTTTAATCTACACCTCTTCCCTGGGTCAGCTGACGACACACGACGACTCCCTGGGTCAGCTGATGACGGCTTTTAATATCATTTATACGCTGACGACACACAAATCTATCTCTCCACTCCTAAACTCACTCCATCAGTCTCCTCATGCATCAGTACCTTACTAAAATACATATCTGTATGGATGTCACACCACTTCCTCAAACTCAACTTGACCAAAACTGAGCTTATAATATTTCCTCCCCCACGTGCCTCTTCCCCTGATTTGTCTGTCATGAGCAATGGCACAACCATCCACCCATCCCCACATGTCAGGGTGCTAGGTGTTATCCTGGACTCTGAACTCTCCTTTCGGCCCCACATCCAATCACTCTCCAAAGCTTGCCACCTCAACCTCCGCAACATCTCTAAACTACATTCCTTTCTAACCAATGAAACCACAAAGCTCCTGATTCACTCCCTGGTTATCTCTCGTCCTGACTGCTGCAACTCCCTCCTCTTTGGCTTACCTTTTAAAAGACTATCCCCCCTTCAGTCAATCATTAATGCTGCTGCCAGACTCATCTACCTTACAAACCGCTCAGTGTCTGCCAACCTAATCGTCCTCTTTGTTCCTCCCAAGACCTCCCTCTCTCTAGCTCCCTCATTACCTCCTCCCATATCCGCCTCCAGGACTTCTCCCGAGCCTCGCCCATCCTCTGGAATTCCCTACCCCAATCTGACAGACTTTTAGGTGATCCCTGAAAACTTTCCTTTTGAGAGAAGCTTATCCTGCCTCCATCTAACAACTGTACTATTTTCTCCATTAGCTCATCCCGCACAGCTATTACCCTTTTGTATAACTTGACCCTCCCTCCTAGATTGCAAGCTCTAACAAGCAGGGCTCTCTGATTCCTCCTGTAATGAATTGTACTGTAATTGTACTGTCTGCCCTAATGTTGTAAAGTGCTGCGTAAACTGTCGGCGCTATATAAATCCTGTATAATAATATCCACAGCTCCCTCTCATTCAATCTGTAAAGTCAGGCTCCACCATAAACGAGCCACAGAAAGGCATAGATAGGGTAATATTGTATTTAATTTTCTTTAAAAAGCACTTACAAGTCATATGTAAGGTACAGCAAGTTGCAGCAGAGTTGGGGGAAGAGGCAGAGGCCGGTCCATCACTGGATGTGTGATACAAGAAGCATGGCATGCGTCTCAGCTGTAGGTGGGGGCGGAGGATTCCTGTATCATGCGTATTTTTTACTTCTGGATTATGTTCAGATATGGCTTCTCCTTTGCATGATAAAGAAGCTTTACCTTGCATTCTTGGAATGCATGACAAACTCCACTTACAGACAATGAGGCCAGGCCACTAGGGAGTCCAGTGACATAGAAGAAGGAGCCTCCGGGTACAAGGGATAATGTAAGTAAATTTTTTTTTTTTTTTTTACAAATACCCAAGGCAGAGATTAGCATTTAACCCTTGCAGTGGGGCTCCACCTGCACTGCAAGAGTTCAATTATTTTTTTTTTGTTTGGGTTTTTCTTTTTTTTTTTTTTTCTTTTTAACTAGAGTTCAGCTTTAAAAAAAATAAATTAAAAAAAGCCTGTCAACTAAAAAGTGTATTTAGAGTGTGTCAATGCATGCTAAATATAAAGTTAACGGCGAGTCTAGCCTAAAGGCTATGTCTTCATTTCACAACTATAGTGTAATTATGTGCTAAACTGTATAATGTCAGAAATTCCCTATGACAGTGTATCATAAAGCTGGCACTTAAACCGAAGACTGATAATCTCATTTGGTAGTCAACATTGGATATTAAAATCAAATCAGCAGGTCCTACTTTCTGGTACGTTCTATAAGTTTTCCCAATGTAAGCAGTCTGTAACAATAATCAATCAGAGCGGTTACAGGGACGAGTGTCCCTTCATCTATCAGCAGCACAGCTAAGGTGACAGCATGTCCAAGCCTAACAACCTCCACAAGCTAATTAAAACTAATACTTTCTGCTTATTTCAAGTCTGTTTTTTGGACTTGCATCAATCCAGCCATTTCCTTTTAACTGTGGGTCTTTACTTTTGTTTTATTTAAAGTATTTTAACAAGCTTGAAGTAAACAGATGTAGAATCACTGGTTATTAAATGGCATATCATAAAACAAAAAACACAAAAAACTTCGTTATAAATACTGAGAATCACTGAAAGGCAAATGTGTCCCTGGGGTGCTCTGAAAATAAACCTTGTACAAAATGCAATACAGTAGGTCTAGTTTTGTTGTGTAAGATAAAAGAACTTGCTTTGAAATACTGTATGTATTGATAATCACAAGGAACAGACAACAAATGTATATATTTTTGAATTTTTATAAATTGGTGATTTAATTGGAATTTTTTAGCACAAATGGCTATTTCCCTTCACTATCTCACAATGTAATGTCCATGCCTCTGAGCTGTGCTTTGCATATGCTAGTATGCACTCACCGGCCACTTTAATAGATAAAGTTAAATTGCTTTGTAACACAAAATGCTAATCAGCCAATCACATGGCAGCAAATCAATGCATTAAGGCATCTAGACACGGTGAAGATGACTTGCTGAAGTTCAAACTGAGCATCAGATTCCGGAAGAAAGGGGATTTAAGTGATTTTGAACGTGGTGCCAGGCGGTCTGGTCTGAGTATTTTAAAAACTGATCTACTGGGATTTTCATGCACAACCATCTCTAGGGTTTACAGAGAATGGTGTGAAAAAGAGAAAATATCCAGTGAATGGCAGTTGTGTGGACAGAAATGCCTTGTTGATGTCAGAGGAGAATGGGCAGACTGGTTTGAGATGATAGAAAGGCAACAATAACGCAAATAACCACTCGTTTCATCCAAGGTATGCAGAATGCCATCTCTGAATGCACAACACATCAAACCTTGAAGCAGATGGGCTACAGCAGCAGAAGACTACACAGGGTGCCACTGCTGTCGGCTAAGAATAGGAAACTGAGGCTACAATTCGCACAGGTTTATCAAAATTGGACGATATCCAATCTTCCAAAAGAAGATTGGAAAAGCGTCACCTGGTCTGACATGTCTCGATTTCAACTGCGACTTTCAGATGGTAGGGTCAGAATTTGGCGTAAACATGAAAGCATGGATCCATCTTGCCTGGTATCAATGGTTCAGGCTGGTGATGGTGGTGTAATGATGTGGGGGTTATTTTCTTGGCACACTTTGGGTCCCTTAGTACCAATTGAGCAGTGTTTAAAAGCCACGGCCTACCTGAGTATTGTTGCTGACCATGTCCATCCCTTTATGACTACAGTGTACACATCTTCTGATGGCTACTTCCAGCAGGATAATGCACCATGTCACAAAGCTGAAATCATCTCAAACTGGTTTCTTGAACATGACAATGTGTTCCCTGTACTCCAATGGCCTCCACAGTCACCATATCTCAATCCAATAGAGCACATTTGGGATGTGGTGAAATGGAATATTCACATCATGGATGTGCAGCCGACAAATCTGCAGCAAGTGCGTGATATCATGTCAATATGGACCAACATCTCTGAGGAATGTTTCCATCACCCTTTTGAATCTAAGCCACGAAAAAATGAAGGCAGATATGAAGGCAAAAGGGGGTCCAACCCGGTACTAGCAAGGTTTAGCTAATAAAGTGGCCGGTAAGTGTCTATCTTTCTGCATAAGTGTATGTAAGCCCTATCAATAGTTTGTCCATTTTGCTTACTCTGGGTCTGTTAAATATATTACTGAAAGCATTTTATAATATCAGTTTAAAAGTTTTCAAAAATCTGTTGATCCTGCCAGAAATTCAGAGCTGCCCTGTATTCTGCGCAGACAGCAATTTTACCTCAGGCATTCTTATATTCCTACCAAGGACCTCTAAACTATACAACACCTTGCACTTATGTTATAAAGATAGGGTGAGGAGGAAGAGTTCTGTAGTCCTGACATACAGTATTTCCTGTCCTTGGCTGACAATGCTGTTTACCAAATAGATCCAGTATAACAAGTGAGCGTTGTCACCCTAGGACAGGAAGTATGTTACCAGCAGGATCACAAGGTGTAAATAAAAGAAAAAATCCTAGCGAGAACACAAATGCAGCCACCCCATCTAAAGACCAATAAACTGCATTTTTGTTCTACAGATGCAAAAGAATAAGGGAGGTTTTTTTTTGCCATCTGTGTCCCATTTAAGAGATTTCCCTTGACCTCCTGTCCCATTATCAAAACAGGAAGTGAGCGGAAATCCATCCAAAGTGAGGAAATCTCTTGTTGCCACCAAGGTCACTAGTGTCCCCACTGGAAGATTCCCATTCTGGGCAAAACCCAAAATTTGTGATTTTCTTTCATTTTTGGTGATAATAGTCTGATAAATAGTGGGTGTGAATTTCCCTAAGGGGGCACAGACAGCAATAAAACATGACTGATTCTAATCCCTCTCCACTCTAACCAAAATGAAAGAAAACAATTGCCTTTCGTTATACTTGCTCTGAGTAGTGTATGAAGTCAGATTCCTAACCCTTGCCTCTGGAAGCTCTGAAAATCTGTACTTTAAAGTGGATGTAAACCCAAATTTTTATATTTATTTTTTTTTATACCATACTGTAGAGTATACGATTTGCTATCATTTGAGCCTCGTCTTACCACACAGAGTTAATCCATCTGTGAGCAATCCTCTTTTATTGTTCAGTGAGATAAATCTTGACAAACTGAGAAAAAACTTTGTCAAATCCTCCCCCTTGCTGTGAGTGACAGGTGATTTACATCTTGTGCACTAGCCTAAGACACATGCAGTATTTTTTAATTCCCTCCCCCACTCCTTTCTTCAGCAGCTCTGCAAGGATTGGCTGTTCCACACCTCAGCATGATTGGGCATGCTGAAGTCATGTGGTTACTTTCCTGTCTTTTCACTGGATGTTAGAGATCATAGCAGAAGTTCAGTGTAAGAAATACACAGGAGAAAATGCATATTGACAAGGGGAGTGTAGAGGTGGGCGGGGAGTCTACTGACATCACGACTCCACCCACCGAGCTCCAGACAACAGACCCACCCACAGAATATGCAGTTTTTCGGGTCTAATAACAGACAGAGGGGAGACATTTGACAGGTAAAGATACATGCAGGAGGCATGTATATCCTTATAGATAACCCCTATGGCAGTAGTTTAGAAAGGATGACATTGGGTTTACATCCACTTTAAACTGATGTAGAGGAGAGATGGCTGCAAATAAGCAGGTACAACTTATGTTGATGGATGCATTTCATTTCTGTGTATCCCCAGAGGCTAATTATTTCATTGGGCATATGCAAGGGTTTACAACTGCCCCTGCACAACACTGCACAGCGCATGGACCCCTGCACAGCGCACGGACCCCTGCACAGCACTGTACAGCGCATGGACCCCTGCACAGCGCACAAACCCCTGCACAGCACTGCACAGCACACGGACCCCTGCACTGCACAGCGCACGGACCCCTGCACTGCACTGCACAGCGCACGGACCCCTGCACTGCACAGCGCACGGACCCCTGCACAGCACTGCACAGCACACGGACCCCTGCACAGCACACGGACCCCTGCACAGCACACGGACCCCTGCACAGCACACGGACCCCTGCACAGCACACGGACCCCTGCACAGCACACGGACCCCTGCACAGCACACAGACCCCTGCACAGCACACAGACCCCTGCACAGCACAGTGCACAGACCCCTGCACGCAACAGCACATGGACCCCTGCACAGCACTTCACAGCGCACAGACCCCTGCACAGCGCACAGACCCCTGCACAGCACTGCACAGCGCACAGACCCCTGCACAGCACTGCACACAGACCCCTGCACAGCGCACAGACCCCTGCACAGACCCCTGCACAGCACTGCACAGCGCACAGACCCCTGCACAGCACTGCACAGACCCCTGCACAGCACTGCACAGACCCCTGCACAGCACTGCACAGCACTGCACAGCACAGACCCCTGCACAGCACTGCACAGCACAGACCCCTGCACAGACCCCTGCACAGCACACAGACCCCTGCAAAGCACTGCACAGCGCATGGACCCCTGCACAGCACACGGACCCCTGAACAGCACTGCACAGCGCACAGACCCCTGCACAGCACTGCACAGCGCACAGACCCCTGCACAGCGCACAGACCCCTGCACAGCACAGTACCGCGCACAGACCCCTGCACAGCACTGCACAGCGCACAGACCCCTGTACAGCACCGCACAGACCCCTGTACAGCACCGCACAGACCCCTGTACAGCACCGCACAGACCCCTGCACAGCACCGCACAGACCCCTGCACAGCACTGCACAGACCCCTGCACAGCACTGCACAGACCCCTGCACAGCACTGCACAGACCCCTGCACAGCACTGCACAGACCCCTGCAAAGCACTGCACAGACCCCTGCAAAGCACTGCACAGCGCACGGACCCCTGCACTGCACAGCACATGGACCCCTGCACAGCGCACAAACCCCTGCACAGCACAGCGCAAAAAGGCCTGCACAGCACATTGCACGGACCCCTGCACAGCACACGGACCCCTGCACAGCACACGGACCCCTGCACAGCACACGGACCCCTGCACAGCACACGGACCCCTGCACAGCACACGGACCCCTGCACAGCACTGTTCACAGCTCCCTTTCATTATAAAGTCCCCCCCTGCACCCCCAGTCTCCTGGGACACCATTGCTAGCCTACTCTAAAGTTGAGAAAACATCACTGCCAGCCCCTTCTTATACACCGCTCATCCTGTGTATATACCTCAATTAATGCCGCTCTCTCATGGACTCGGTCACGTGACTCTCCTCTGCTGTTTCACTGATGGTCACATGACCGCTCATCTCTTCCAATGAAAAGCTACACTCGAGGAGGAGACAAAGCGGGAGGAGGAGAGCGGCCAGAACGAGCGGCCAGAACGAGCGGCGTTAGTTGAGGTATTACAGGCTTCCATTTATATTGAGAGTGACACAGGAGGAGCGTTTTATGAGAAAGGGATGGCAGTAATGTTTTCTCAAATTTTTAAAGTATGGCAGCGCTGTCACAGCGCCAAAAAAGGCTGGGCGGCCGGCCTCACACCCTCCCAATGGGTAAAAAAATATATATATATCGGCGTATAACACGCAGGCACAATTTATCCTCTATTTTCAGGGTAAAAAAGTGTGTGTTAAAGGCCGATAAATACGGTACTTTAAATCAACAAGAACACTGTCCTAGGAGCAGTCTGATCTCAGAGAAACACCATCAAGAATATAGGAAATCTATCCTGAAAGTCTTTACCTAGGACAGGTCAGCCAGGGAGTCTATAAAGAGGTTGAAGACTGTCAATAGATTCAAGCTTGTTTCCCAATCTGTCTGTAATTGACAAGATCATGTGATAGTCAACTCAAGTCTATGGGTTTACAGATTTCTGTATGAAGAATATTTAGATTTGTTTTCCTGTTGATCATTTTAGTCAGACCACCTAGGAAAGAAAATGGTCCTCAGCTGATACCAAGATCCCAATAACACACTAAATCACTCTTTTAAAGGAAGGGGAAACAAGAACAAAAGGATGCTTTCAGTGTGAAATTATGATTAACGGCATGTGAATCTGCATTGCTGGCTCACCATGTGCTAGCAGAAGACATTGAGATCTGAAACATTAATACCTCTAGCCTCTTCACGCTTACATCTGACAGCATGTACATCACATTAGGGCTTAATCAAGAGCTATGCTACGGAATTACCACTGTACAATTATGTTATAGCTTAGGGATATAGATAAGATGTTTTCATTTTTTTTTAAAAAGGCAAATAGATATATGTATAATCTAATAGCATCAAAGTGAATATTCAACATACGTTTTGAACAGCTACAGATGCAGGCCGAGTTACCTGCAGCTAACTTTGCATTGCTCTCATTATATAATGCAGATTCAATTACCTTCTCCATCAAACGACAGGAAAACCACAGGGATTTCCAATGTGTTTTCCAAGCATTGAGCCAGCTGCTTAAAAACATGCATATGGAAGGATTGCTAAAGAGAAGCAAACCCCACAGGAAATGGGCATTGTCATACTATTGAGCAGTGAAAGCATTGATTCACTGCAGAGTGTACTTATATTGAACAATTACTACTCATTAAAAATAAACTTTCACAACACTATATTATATATATATATATATATATATATATATATATATATATATATATATATATATATATATATATATATATACACAGTAGTTGGGTTATCCAATGTCTGGTAGTCCTTGGTACTGCATTCATTTTGATAACTATAAAGTGATCCCAGATTAAAAACAGCTCTACTTAAGCCAACAACCAATTTAAAGTGAATGTAAAGGGTATTTTTTTTAATAATAAGCATGTTATACTGCAATGCTTTTACACAGAGCAGTCGCGCTCCTCCTCTAAGGTCCCCTCCAGGCACTCCTGGCTCCTCCTGTTCTTGGTGTGCCACCATAGGAAGACACTTTCACTATGATGGCACACCTGCGGGCTCCATCCCAAGCTGTGCTGCCTGTGTCTATAGACACAAATAGGGTGGCTTGGTCCACATTACAGGATTTGATTGACAGCAGCAAGAGACAATGACTCCCTCTGCTATTAATCTGCCCTCTGAGGGGGGAGAGAATGGAGAAAATCGCTACTCTCAGGCACAGCGCTGGATCAAGGTCAGACAGTAAGTAAAGGGGGGGGGCTGTCAGAAAAAGCTGCAAACAGAAGGTTTTTTACCTTAATGCATTCTCTGCATTAAGGTTAAAAACCTTCTGCCTTTACAGCCACTTTAAAGTTTGCGCTACTAAATAAGGTTGATTTACTAAAGAAGTACAGCATGTTCACTTTCAAAGTGAATTTTTGCTTTGCAGAGTAAAATGTTCACTCAAGGTGGTTCTAAAGCCAAAAAGTTTTTTTACCTTAATGTATGTTCTGCATTAGTCCTATATTAATTCAGCGCTGTGCCTGTCTGCCACAGCACTGGCAGCTCTCCGTGCTCAAACAGGAAGAGACACAGCAGAAGGGAGCCATTGGCTGACAATCAAATCCTGTGAGAAGGGAAGAAGCAGAGGGCGGGGTCATGCCGCACTGGGTGTGTCTATGGACCCACATAACCTGGCTCCAGAGCACGTCCACAGGTGTACCCTCATAGCTAGCAGCTTGCTTTGGGGGCACATAGAGGAGCGAGGAGCGCCGGCAGAGGAGCTTAGAGTGCCAGCCAGGGAAGCAAAGGGCGCCGGCAGGGAAAGCGAAGAGCGCCGGCAGGGAAAGCGAAGAGCGCCGGCAGGGAAAGCGAAGAGCGCCGGCAGGGAAAGCGAAGAACGCCGGCAGGGAAAGCGAAGAACGCCGGCAGGGAAAGCGAAGAACGCCGGCAGGGGAAACAAAGAACGCCGGCAGGGGAAATAAAGAACGCCGGCAGGGGAAACAAAGAACGCCGGCAGGGGAAACAAAGAATGCCGGCATGGGAAACGAAGACTGCCGGCAGGGGAAACGAAGAGCGCCTGCAGGGGAGCGAAGAGTGCCGGCAGGGGACCTCAGAAGAGGAGGAAATGGACCACAAGTAGTATCACTTTAAGCTTAGTAAATGAGATTAAAAAAGTGAAACTTCACTTTGCAAAGAACATCCAATCATGTGCAAGTAATGCTTGGATTATTGAAGTCAGTACAAGTCCCTTATTGACTTAGTCTCTAAGCTAAGTCTATTTTATTTTTATTTTTTTTCTTACCAAAAATTTTTAACCAAAAAGGCAAATGTGCTCCTGGGATGCTCTGAAAATAAACTTTATACATAATACAATGCAGTTTAGTTTTTTTTTTTTTCTTTGAAAAAATGTATTAATAATCACAAGTATTAAAAACACAATTAGATGACAGCAAAACTCCCTTATTCATTAAACTAATTGAATTTTACGTTGAAAGTGAAAACGTTCTAACCCTTTAGTAAATCAGGGTCATTATCTTCTATAATGGGCTAAATACCTAGATATACTTATTAAGCATGATCTGTTGGGCCTTAACCCAAAGCTAACCATATTATGTAGCTCTAGTTTGCCAATATCTGCTTATCTGTGCCAAACAAGTGACTCTTGCCCAACAACTGACTCGGAAACTGCTTTGATGGGACAAATTTTCCAGTTATTGGTTGTATGTAGTCATGAGGCTATTATCTCTAGTTTCCCCAAGATATGCTGATCTACACTAGCTAAAAGATTTATTCATACACATGTACAGCCAGGTGGTGAAAATCTCATTAATCCCCAAAGTGTTCAGTTTAGATATGTATAGATTAAAGATTTCCAAATATCCTTCAGCTTGCAATGTTTGCGTTTTGCAAATTAATTATCTCAAACCTGAATGTTATGCGCACTGTAATTTGTTCAAACTGTATAATATAACATAGCTTTGGCAATATAACAAAAAGAGAAATTGTTCTGCAGGAACAAAGAACTATCATTTAAAAGCTGTGCTTGAAAGCCCAAGTACAAAAGGACATGCATTGAGGCTGCTTCAGTAGTTACGGTTTGTGTTTCCTCAATTTTTTCTGCATTTGTCAATAAAACAATGAAATGAGCGGGAGGGAAATGGGTTTGATGATGTTGAACAGAAAATGAAATGAGGAAACCTCGTGTGTGCCTGGGCGGCAACTTGTTTTTCTTCTAATGAGATGCTGTCTAAAGCAATGACTAGTTGCCATATGCGCATCTTGTGCAAGGAAAGACAGAAAGCATAGCAATTCCCCCTCCCTCCTTCAATTATACGCCAGGTTATATTAACAAAGGGTCCGTTTTTTTTATAATCGCACTATATCTTTCTTCTGAACAAGTGAATTGGAATGACTTTACAAAATCCATTATACCATACTCCAAATGTCATATTATATACATACTTTCAGCAACAAGGCTGCTGAACAAGGCTGCATTATACAAGTAAAAAGTTGTTATATAGATATAGGTAAAGTAAAGCACAGGTAAAATGTTCTAATCTAGGTGTTTTTGGGAGATTTTCTGCTCTAAGCCTCAGCTCTAAAAACGCCCAACAAGACAAATCATATTTATTTCAATGGCCCGTTCGTTCACATTTGAGAGTTCTGTCGCCTTAAGCAAAACGCTCAAAAAAGTACATAAGCTTATTTTTTGGCAAATTACAGGCATTTTACTGTTTTTCATTGGTCAACTCAAAACGCCTGCACAAAAACGCTCAAAAAAAAAAAAAAAAACCGCCAGAAAAAATGCCTGTAAAAATAGCAACGCCTATATGTGAACAGAGCCTAAGGCCCCTTTCACACGAGGCGGGCTCCGTTTCTACGGAGCCCGCCTCGGTCTGCCGGCTCAGCGGGGGATCTCTCCGTTGATCTCCGCTGAGCCGGCGGATGACAGGTCCCTCTCTGCTCACTGAGCGGGGAGGGGCTTGTCAGGCGCCGCTGCCGCCTATGGAGGGATCGGACGAAAACGGACAGCATGTCCGTTTTCGTGATATCTCACCCGATCCGATAGCGATGGATCTGGACGTAGAGCCATACGTCTGCTTTTAGCGGATCGGACGGGGTCGGATGTCAGCGGACATGTCTCCGCTGACATCCGACGCTCCATAGGCTAACATGGATCGCCCGTTCAGGTCCGCCGTCAAAACTGACAGGCGGACCTGAACGGTCCGATCGTGTGAAAGGGGCCTAAAGTGTACCTAAATCCAAGAACAATAATGTAATACATTGCAGCTAACTAGTCCTTATATTTATTGTCTGTCTTTTTTTCAGTCTCATTTCCTTCATCTTTGCCTAGTGGTCCAACCAATAACACACTTTCAGCTCTAGGATGACAACACTCAATTACTGTACTTTATCTATGTGGGAGTGATGCTGTTACCCTAGGTTAAAAAATGGTTTAGGACTACAAAACCCCTCCCCCTTTCTATATCTCCATAGCAAACAGGGAGTTGTTCTGTACTCCTAGCACATTTCCTTGATCGGACATTCCGACAACAAAATCCATGGTTTTTTTCCGACGCATGGTGGCTCAAACTTGTCTTGCATACACACGGTCACACAAATCTTGTCGTAAATTCCGAACGTCAAGAACGCAGTGACGTACAACACGTACGACGAGCCGAGAAAAATGAAGTTCAATAGCCAGTGCGGCTCTTCTGCTTGATTCCGAGCATGTGTGGAACTTTGTGCGTCAGAATTGTGTACACACAATCGGAATTTACGACAACGGATTTTATTGTCGGAAAATTTGAGATCCAGATATCAAGTTTTGTGTGATGGAAATTCCGATGGAAAATGTCCGATGGAGCCTACACATGGTCGGATTTTCCAACAACAAGCTCCCATCGAACATTTTCCATCGGAAAATCCGACCGTGTGTACGGGGCATTACTATCCTGATCCTCGATGTCACCAAGAATTAAAGTGAGGGTATATCAAAAATGTTATGCTGCCACCAAAACAGGAGCACTTGAACCTATGACAACTGTCTAAAAGGAGATTTCTCCCACTGTGGAAAGATATCCTTTCATTTTGTTAGGCGTTTACAGCACAGGAAGTAAAGGGAAAACTCTATTATGAGACACAGATGGCAGACAAAAACTGACAGTGGGTTTTAACCCTCCACTTCTCTATCCAAACTAAAAATAAGGTTTGGGCTCCTTCTCTACCCCTAGAGTTAACAAGCATTTTTTTCCCCTATTCCAGATTTGGGATATTTGCATAGTTACATAGTAGGTAAGGTTGAATAAAGTCCAATGTGTGAGTATGTTTTTATGACATTACAATTTCCTATGTCCCTGCATGTTACGTTCACTATGAATTACATCTACCCCTGATGACGTCAGTTGTTGACGAAATGATCGTCGGGTAGTCACGCCAACACGCTCTGCGCATGAGCGATCACTTTTTAAATGTCTGTTTACAGGACTTTTTTACTTGCTAGCAACTCTTTGTTTTAGGGCCAGTTCACACCACATGCAGTCCAGTGTGTTTTATTCTGCATCAAAAATGCATGGAAAGTAGGTTATATGGTTTTCTATGGCATAGTCCACACCAGTGCTTGCAGTTCCAGTGCGTTCCAGTTCCAGAAAAAAAAGTAGAACATGCTGCATTTTTTCTGCACTGGACTGGACATTTTTTCTGCACTGGACTGTACTGGAACGCTGTAAAATGCATCAAAAACGCACTGGAACGCACTTAAATGCACTGCAACACACTTGTCCTTATTTAAGGTTAAGAAAAAAGAGGGGGGGAAAAAAGCACTGGACTGCATCAAAACCGCACATGCAGAAAAGCACCTGAAACGCATCTGGACTGTGTTTCTATGGTTTGAACTGGCCCTGTAACCTGTTTTTTAAGCTAATTGGAGACTTGTGGAAGCTCCCAAACAGCATTGTATCATTTACTCCAATAAATCTTCTTGATGAAACAATCTCACACTATTTGGAGTATCATATCTTTTTTGCAAGATTTGTACCCCCACTAAGTAGTAACCCCCCGGTCTGCTGATCTCCCACTCAGTAGTAGCCCCCACAGCTCTGCTGATCTCCCACTCAGTAGTAGCCCCCAGCTCTGCTGATCTCCCACTCAGTAGTAGCCCCCAGCTCTGCTGATCTCCCACTCAGTAGTAGCCCCCAGCTCTGCTGATCTCCCACTCAGTAGTAGCCCCCAGCTCTGCTGATCCCCCACTCAGTAGTAAGTCCTAGCTCTTCTGGTCCTCCCTCTCCAGTTCCTGCTATATTGTTCCCATGCTGCACAACACATCTGACATCTGCTAGTTTCTCCTGCTCTGGTCCCCCAGCTCTGCTGATCCTCTGCTGGTCAGTTCTCATGCTCCAATCCCCTTCTTCTGCTATAGCGTTCCCATGTTACACACCATGTGTGCCATTGGTGGATGCACTTGCAGGAGATTGAAACCAGGCCCCCATGAACGCTCAGCTGAAGATGTGGAGACCACTTGCTTGTGCAGAGTACAAATGGCAAGAGACAGAAGAGGATCCGGGAAATTAGCCGATGTCAGAGAGCAGGCGACATAGGTGAACACACAAGCCATCAGCACATGTGAGTAGAATCACAGCTCAAGCAGAGCTTGTAGCCAGGGGGTAAGAATTATGCAAGCATAAAAAAACTGCAGGCTAAACTGCGACATGCTGGCTGAATCACCAGATGAAAACAGAAGAAAGCCTAAAAAAGAAAGCTAATGCAGCCATCATATCTAAGAATTGGTAAGCTGCACTATAATACATTTTTGCCTTTGGGTTTAATACTGCTTTAAGTCTTTGCAATTTGACGTTGAGGAACATTATTTTGAAATTACTACAATTTCACAGATTGGTGAACCTCTGCCCATACTTCTGAGGCACTCTGATTATCTAAGAAGCCCTTATTATACCCAATCATGTTACTGACTTGTTGTCAATCAACCTAATTAGTTGCAAAATTTTCTTTCATCTACTTGTTAGTACTACTTAGCCCCGGTTCACACAGGGGCGGCACGACTTGCAGGTCGCCTCACCGAGGCGACCTGCACACGACTTCCACGGCGACTTGCAAAACGACTTCTTTATAGAAGTCTATGCAAGTCGCCCCCAAAGTAGTACAGGAACCTTGTACTTGCGTCGCTCCTATTAGAACGGTTCCATTGTACAGAACGGGAGGCGACTTGTCAGGCGGCTAGGTCGCATGACAAGTCGCCCCTGTGTGAACCGGCACTAACTCTACACTTTTGTTGCCCTGTCCAACTTTTTTGAGACATATTACTACCATCAATTTCAAAATGACCTTATTTTTTTCTTAACCACTTCAATACAGGGCACTTTCACCCCCTTCGTGCCCAGGCCGATTTTCAGCACTGTTGCACCTTGAATGACAATTGTGCAGTCATGCAACACTGTACCCATATGAGATTTTTAACATTTCTTTTCCCCCCAACTAAAGCTTTCTTTTGGTGGTATTTGATCACCACTGGGTTTTTTATTTTTTTCTAAATAAATAAAAGTTCCGGGGCAGGCAGGGGGGGTGGCAAACACCACAAAGTAGTGTAAAAGTACTATATATAAGTACTATAAATCCCCTTTAAAGCTTTTCTCTGGGGAAAACTTGTATAAATTAGAGGGGCACATGGGTAAGTTCTTTTTATTTGTTATGCCTGAGATTATTCATTTCATGTCAGATCTATAAAATGTATTAACCAACCATATAGGGTGCAAGTCCAGATAAATGACATCCAGTCAGGTAAACTACCTCTACAAAGCTGCTGGTACATATTGCTACAATTCTGATCCAAAATCTGCCATTGTATGGGTAGCATAAATAATAATAGATTATAGGTTGGTGATATCAAACCAAAATCAGCTGAGCTGCAGATCTAGCACTTCAAAGAACCACACAGGTGTCAAGCAATCCAATATACAGTGTAGTAGTGTCCTCAATTGAAATGCATACACATTGCTGTAGTTCATTAACCTGACAGCATGTTTCTACAACTAATATCGGCCTCTCTGCCAGTGGCTTAGTCAGCTCGAATCAAATCCCTATTGAACATTAGGATTTAATTTTTCACACAGAACAATTTTTTTTTATTTATGGCTAAACAAAAATTTTGTTTTACACTTGGACCTAAATGTTCTGTCCATCTTTGTAAAAATCATTTGGTGGCATTTGATACAAAAACAATAAAAAGTTTTGCTTGGGAGAAATGTAAATTAGGAGCATACGTGTTGGACTTATAAATTGGTGCAGCTGTACTGGAACTGTAAGCTGAAAAGATTTAATTATATGGTTTGGGCACTTAGAACAGAGGCGTAATTGAAAATAACAAAGCATACAAATGCTAATAAATGCTATTGTGCTTGATGGAGAAAGACAGGCGATGTCTGTATGTAAGCAATTAAAGAGGGGCTGCAAGTCACAAAGAAAGGGAACACGCTTTCAAAACATTATGATGATTTTATTTGCACACGCTGTGAGCCAGGACATTTCAGATATCCTTTATAAGACTTTAGTATATAGTTAAATTAGCTTTAATGTAATGTCATATAGCAGAGTTTCTCAACCAGTGATTCCAACTACAGCAATGTTCTTGACAGGTTTAAGGCTGGGTTCACGCTGGTGCAATCACAGACATTGCATGTGAATCGCACTGCATCGCTCTGCACATCACATGCGATGTCTGTGCGATGCAAACTCAACCATACAAACTGCATGACTGAAATGGCATCGCATTTGCACCAAAATGGTGCAGGACCCTTTTTTTGGTCTGCACTGGAATCGGATCGCATGGGTGTGAACACCCATGCAATATGATTCCTGTACCAATTCACACTTTTCACTGTGATCCGATCTGGGGGTGTCATTAACCTTACATTGACACCTGCAGCGACACCCGATGCAGCAACCCGCACTGGAATTGTGC
Organism: Lithobates clamitans; assembly: GCA_037952925.1. Taxonomy (NCBI): domain Eukaryota; kingdom Metazoa; phylum Chordata; class Amphibia; order Anura; family Ranidae; genus Lithobates; species Lithobates clamitans. The sequence goes on from JBBGZY010001277.1 coordinate 4,094,759, forward strand.
TGGTTCCCGCATCGTACAAGTGTGGACCGAGCCTGAGGGTTCCTTTTTCCTGTCTAAATAAACTTAGCATGTAAGTTTGATGCAATAAATTAAAAACAAAACTCTCCCCAAACATCCAAATACATAGTTGAAATCCATACACACTATATATATATATATATATATATATTAGAGGTCGACCGATATATCGGCCGATATTTGGCGTTTTTTACTTAATCGGCATCGGCCGATTGTGCTGATAAAAAAGGCCGATTGTAACTTCAGCCGTGACTTGCAAATGACTTCTCTAATAGAAGTTAATGCAAGTTTCCCGAGGTTATCTGTAGAGAGGATTCTCCCCTCCTCTGGGCAGCCTGCCAAGTCTGATAAGAAGATACATTTGTATCTCTTTCAGGTTCTTTTTTATCAATAGACTGAACTCCGTGGAGAAGTTTTCAGTTTAACCATTTAAAGACTAAATCTTTTCTGACACTTGTTTTACAGGCACTTTACAGGCGCTATTTTTAGCCCAAAAGCGCCTGAAAAACGCCCAGTGTGAAAGGGGTCTAACTGTTAGATTTTATGAGTTGAAGGGAAAAAAGAAAAAAAAAAAAAAAATCGGCCAAATATATCGGCCCAAAAAAATCGGCATCACATATCGGCCATCGGCCACCGCGATTTCTAAATATCGGCATCGGCATCGGCCAGAGAAAAACCCATATCGGTCGACCTCTAATATATATATATATATATATATATATATATATATATATATATATATACGCACACACACGGGATATAAATAGTCTACACACAGCTGTTAAAATGTCAGGCTTCTGTGAAATATGAGACACAGATAAATAATTTCAAAACTTTTTCCACCTTTAATGTGACCTATAAACTGTACAACTTTATTGAAAAACAATTTGAAATCTTTTAGGGCAGGGGGAGTAAAAATGAAAAAAAAATAAAATAAAATAATGTGGTAGCATACGTGTGCACACCCTCTTATAACTGGGGATGTAGCTGTGTTTAGAATTAAAGGATCACATTCAAACTTGTGTTAAATAGTTGTCAGTACACACCTGCCATCATTTAAAGTGCCCTCAATTAATCCCAAATAAAGTTCAGCTGTTCTAGTAGGTCTTTCCTGACATTTTCTTAGTCGCATCCCACAACAAAAGCCACGGTCCGCATAGAGCTTCCAAAGAATCAGAGGGATCTCATTGTTAAAAGGTAACAGTCAGGAGAAGGGTACAAAAGAGTTTCCAAGGCATTAGATATACTATGGAATATAAGGAAGACAGTCATCATCAAGTGGAGAAAATATGGCACAACAGTGACATTACCAAGAACTGGACATCCCTCCAAAATTGATGAAAAGACGAAAAGAAAACTGGTCAGGGAGGCTGCCAAGAGCCTTATAGCAAGTACTGGCTGTGTGGTACATGTGACAACAATCTCCCATATTATTCATATGTCTGGGTTATGGCGTAGAGTAATGCCCTGTACACACGGTCGGACTTTGTTCGGACATTCCGACAACAAAATCCTAGGATTTTTTCCGACGGACGTTGGCTCAAACTTGTCTTGCATACACACGGTCACACAAAGTTGTTGGAAAATCAGATCGTTCTGAACGTGGTGACGTAAAACACGTACGTCTGGACTATAAACGGGGAAGTGGCCAATAGCTTTCATCTCTTTATTTATTCTGAGCATGCGTGGCACTTTGTCCGTCGGATTTGTGTACACACGATCGGAATTTCCGACAACGGATTTTGTTGTCGGAAAATTTTATATCCTGCTCTCAAACTTTGTGTGTCGGAAAATCCTATGGAAAATGTGTGATGGAGCCTACACACGGTCGGAATTTCCGACAACAAGGTCCTATCACACATTTTCCGTCGGAAAATCCGACCGTGTATACGGGGCATTACATGGGGGAAAAGGGGGAAGGGAAAAATTGGGACTTTGAATGAGGCCATGGCTTGGTAAGGTCATGCTCCTCCATCCCTATCAATATGAGAAGTAGGAGCAAAGGGGTGGGACTTTACATAAAGCACGTGGTTGCAACTGAATAAAATGGTGGAAATTAAAATATTAAATTTAAGACTGGAAAGAACCCATCTGCACATATGCACACATGCCATAATGGCACCTCTGGAGAAGGGGTGGACCAAGTAACCACTTGCCTACCAGGCACCTACACCCCCTTCCTGCCCAGGCCATTTTTCAGCTTTCAGCACTGTCGCACTTTGAATGACAATTGCGCGGTTGTGCTACACTGTACCCAAACAAGTTTTTTATAATTTTCTTCACACAAAAAGACCAAATATTTTGAAGAAAAAATGTTTTTTACTACTTTTCTGGCAGTAAATTTTTAAACTAAGTAATTTTTCGCCTTCACTGATGTGCGCTGATGGGCACTGATAGGCTGAACTGGTGAGCATTGATGAGGTGGCACTTATGGGCATTGATGAGGCGGCACTTATGAGCACTGATGAGGTGGCACTGATGAGGCACTAATATGCCGCACTTATTGGCACTGATAGGTGGCACTGATATGTGGCACTGATGAGCACTGTTAGCTGGCACTGATGGGCACTAATAGGCGGCACTGGTGGGCACTGATGGACACTGTTTTACAATACTGTAATCAGGGTCTGATACCTGTCCCCTGATTGGCTGAAAGGACAGGCAATCATATTGGACACCTAGGAGGAAGGGAGGAGACGCACCACAGAAGCCGCCATGATCTCAGAAGAGAAGAAGACACAGGAGACGCTGCCAGATGCCTGCCGCATCTTGATCCGCTTCCCGATGTGCCCACCGATCCCCGCCGCCCCCCCCCTTCCCCCCAAACAAAAAACCACCAGCCACCACTGAAATTAGTGATCAGTGACATCTATAACTGTGTACCACTATTTTCAAATTCTTAATGGCCCCAAAAGAATATACAAAAAGAATATACAACATACACAGCTTTAATGTATATTCTCTGATACACATTTTATTGGGGTGTACATTTGCAAGAAAAAAGGTTACTTACAGTATCATAAAAACAAAGCATGGGGAGATATATGGCTTGCTTTTTATTTTAGATTAATTTTATATAGCTGCTGCCATATTAATGTCCATTCACAAAATGCTTGTATGCAGAATTTTGATTTCATTCCCAATACTTTTATGCTGTAAAACAGTCATGAGATTTTGAATGAACTATTGTGAACCATTATCGCCAAGGCTAATTAACAGATTTAATGGCTTTTCCAACAATGCTCATTAGGATAATTAAGCAGCAGGCTAGCAGTGATCTGGAGCTGTGTGGTCACACAGAGGAGAGAGTGTGCTACTGATATCATTACATTAGGATTTTCAGAAGAGGATATTAGATCAGAGTTGCAAATTAAGTTTCTCTTTGCGTCAATGCAGCTGCTGCAGGGTATACCTTAACGCCTGTCTGCATCTCATCTCTTCCTATGTCATCAACAAACCTACTATAATGACATTAGAGCTTGGAATCAATTGGTGACGATGTACATGCAAGTTCTTCAGCGATAGCGTTAACCCCCGTTTTTGTTTAAAGTAGCAAAATAACAAATAGAGCATAGAAAAATATTGTAAGACGCACAATGCAGATGGCCAAAGGAAATATATATAACACATAGCCAAGGATTCATTTGGTATTCTTTTTTTTTTGTAGCTATAACTTTAAAGTTTAAACCCAAGAACAGAAATGTGATATATTGCAGCTAACCACTTACATAGATTTTTTGGTTTCAGTGGTTTTCTTTTCTCATGCTTTTCTCTCTTTATTTTCACCTGCTGATTGTGCAAGTAAAACATTTAAACTCTATTCATACCTTAGCGTTCTGGATCACGGGTGGAATCGCCATGATTCTGCCCACGATTCCAGAATTGCGTCAAAACAGGGAACGCGTTTGCAATGCCATTATTCTTTAATGGCACCCTAAACGCAGGGCGATTTTGCCACGATCGTCGAGCGACAAATCATGTATCAACCAAGGCAAAAATCACTACCGCAAAGCTGCAGGCTCTGTGCCAAGATTTAGTACATAAGATTCTTTTGGAGCGTTTTTGCAGTGGAGGGAGGCCCATTCAAATGAATGGTGTTGCTCAAAAAATGCTAAACACAAAAAATCTAAAAAAATAAGCATCTGCAGCTGTCGCTGCAGTTCGCTCAGGTGTGATTGGAGCCTTACTGTGCTAAGGTGACAACGTTCATTCATTGAATTGTGTCTATGGAGGAGCAGCTTGGCAACCCTAGGACAGAAAGTGTGCTAGGAACAGAAAATACCACCCCCCATCTTCATAACCTAGGGAGAGGTGTTCTGTACAGCAGAGAAGAGATATGGAAGACTGTTAACCTGTTTGAGGTTGGAGTTTAGCGCACATGAGATGTTACATGCACACTAGGTTTCTTACAGGATCTATGGATGTTTTTCTGTACACACAGAATGTTTATTTCACTAGAAAGGAAGAAAATGAATGCAGCCATCACATCAAACGTCCAGAAAGCTGCAATATACAACATTTTTGTTCTTGGCTTAAATACACTTTAATTCTAACATTTTGTTTTTTTGTTTGCCTCAAATAACAAAAATTGGTAATTTGCTGAGGATGGTCATTCTCTTTGTTTGGGGGATATGCTCACTCCAAAGGGAATTTGGCTAACAACTCCATGACCCCTTTTTTTCCCTCCAATACTGGAGGTATTTTGATGCCTTCCCCTTACACCCCCCCCCCCCCCCAGGAAAAATAACGCGTATGTAGAACAGAACAAAACTGCACAGTTACATGATATATATATATATATATAGATATATATATATATATATATAGATATATATATATATATATATATATCTATATATATATATATATATCTATATATATATATATATATATATATATATATATATATATATATATATATATATATATATATATATATATATATATATATACACATGGAGAGAAAACATGAGAATGAATTGATCAACAGTTATGTTACAGAGGTTCAAGTTTCTGGGGAGGGGGACATCTCACCATGAGCAGACTGGCCCCATGTCTCCCAACATTTATGGAATTGGGAAAGGGTGTCAGAGGCAGTGGCGGTACGGAATTCCATTCTCCGAATATCGTTGATAATATGTAAAAGTTCAATCTTGGAGGGCGGGTCGGTGGACAGCCAGCAGAGAGGAATTGCTCTTCGAGCAGCTAATAATATATATCAGGCGTTTTGCCGACTTCATGACACCGGAGAAGGGAAGACCCAGGAAATAGTGGATAGGATCCAACGGAAAAGATGAATAAAAAATTGTCTGAGTAATAACATAACATCAGTCTGGAAGGGTTTTAGATGCGCACATTGCCAGAAAATGTGAGCCTGGCTCAAGACCACAACGCCTGCATAGGACTGAGAGCGAGGGGTCTTGACAATGTAACATTTCTGGGGTCTTATACCAAAACATAAGCACCTTTAAAGGTGGTCTCCCTCTGTACCACACATCTAGATGACTTAAGACATAAGTCCAAATCTTATCCCAAGTGTGTAATGGGACAGGCCTCTGAAGAATATGTGCCCATTTTCTCATATAGAGGTGGGTATCATCTGTGAGAGGGACTGCCTCCTGAAGAATTTTGTATATAGAGGAAATCAGGTGGCCTTGGTATGGACCTTGAGTGCATATATATTCAAAGGTAAAGGGTCTATAGAGTAAGGGATGGAGATAATGACTGGAAAAAATGCTTAGCTTGCAATTTAAAAAAACTTAGTTTTGGGTATATTTTTCTCGGAGGTCTGCAAAAGAAAGAAGCCCGCGAGACACAGGGTGGACTAAATTCCGGAATTGGAAAAGAGAGGGTTGCAGCCAAGATGATATATGCCCAAAAGATAAACTATCAGCTATAGTTGGATTAAATAAAATGTTGGAAAGACAGGGGCAAGGTGAGGAGAGAGAGTACCTCTAGTAGCATTTCTTCCAGATGTTTAGAGTAAACAGCATAGGGGCAATACACAAGCATTTTAATACAGCATCGGTATGGAGGGATGGAGACCACAACAGGGAAACTAAGCTTTTCTAAGAGTTTTTAAATATTTGTATAAAATCTTTGTTGTACAATTAAAATTAATATAGAAGGCACCCATGACATTTGCGTAGTTTTAGCATATTCTTTGAGTCTGCCCCTGTCTAACTGAAATTCCGGATAGAGTCATAGATATATTGTTTTTATGTTGTTCAATGCAACTTCTGCACAAAGTAGAGAGTGGGGGCCTACGTGGATCTGAGAAAAACTAACTTCTGTACACAGTGGGGGCATGTTAATTTCCATGTGGTTTGCTGTGGAAGATGCAGTATGACAGTGAAACACTCACTTGCTGGTATGTTGTAATTTTCTTTATAGCCCTCCTAATTTTATGTTTACCTAGTAAACCTAATATGCTAACTTGTGTCTATGGAGGGAGACATGGTTTGTCACCCAGGCTGCTCTCTTGATTTGGACTACAAATAGGTCTTCCTCTATCCATCTTCATTACATAGGGGAAGGGAAATTAGTAGTTTACAGAAGACAGCATAGAAGGCAGATAAGAATATTTGCGCTTTTAGCTCACAGGCAGTGACAAGGACACTGCATTACTGGCACTTCCTGGAAGTGTTATTAGCCTGAAAAATGAAAACGAATTCAGCCACCACATCTTAAGACTGGTGATCTGCAATGAATTACATTTTTGTTTTTGGGTTTAGATATAGTTTAACAATTTGGTGACCAGAGTTTTCTAAAGTTTGAATGCCCTGTTTAGCAGTGTCAGCTAGCATGACAATAACTCCAGGACTAACTTTTTAGCTCGACATTGGACCTGAGAACTAGAAACACGCATAGTTGTCCATTCCTACTTCACTGCTGCAAATGTATTAAAATTTCTCATGTCAAGGGCATTATTTATATGGTACAACAAGTTTATTAAAATAGCACACTTGCATGTTAGTAGAAACCAACACTGGCACCACAAACAGCCTTTTCTTACGGAGAAAAACATCCAAGCCTAGCTAAATTTTGCAAAAACACATCTGAAGTCTCCCAAAAGCATGTGGGAAAATATGTTCTGGTCATGAAACCAAGGCTGAACTTTTTAGCCATAATTCCAAAAGATATGTTTGGGACAGAAACAACACTGCACATCACCAAAACACCATACCCACAGTGAAGCATGGTGGTGACAGCATCATGCTTTGGGGCTGTTTTTCTTCAGCTGGAACAGGGGTCTTAGTCAAGGTAGAGGGAATTATGAACAGTTCCAAATACCAGTCAATATTGGCACAAAACCTTCAGGCTTCTGCTAGAAAGATAAAGAGGAACTTCATCTTTCCGCATGACAACGACCCAAAGCATACATCCAAATCAACAAAGGAATGGCTTCACCAGAAGAATAACGTTTTGGAATGACCCAGTCAGAGCCCAGATCTGAATCCGATTGAAAATCTGTGGGGTGATCTGAAGAGAGCTGTGCACAGGAGATGCCTTCGCAATCTGACAGATTTGGAGTGTTTTTGCATAGAAAAGTGTCAAGATGTGCTATGATGATAGACTCATACCCAAAAAGACTGAGTGCTATAATAAAATCAAAAGGTGCTTCAACAAAGCATTAGTTTAAAGATGTGCACACTTATGCAACCACATAATTTCAGTTTATTTTTAGTTCCCTCCACCTAAAAGATTTCTGTTTGTCGTTCAACTGAGTTGTACAGTTTAGAAGGCACATTAACCACTTGCCGACCAGCCGCCGTAGTTAAACTGCGGCAGGGCGGGTCTATTGCGTGAGTCGCCGTACCGGTATGACGCTTCGTTTGATACATACAGCGGGTGCGCCCACAGCGCCGGAGCCATTGCGAGTGGCCGGCAGCCGCAATGTCCGACAGCCACCCGCGATCATGCCACAGAGAGGCAGAACAGGGATATGCCAAAGTAAACAAAGCAGATCCCCGTTCTGTCATGTGAGTATAGTGTGATCGCCTATTCCTAGTGATTAGGAACACCGATCTCTCTGTACTCCCAGTCGCTATGGGATATTTTTATGGAATATGTATTTATTTTTTTACAAGTAATGATGGCAATCATCGACTTATAGCGGGACTGCGACATTGCAAAAGAACAATTAAGACACCAAGTGACACTTTTTGGGAACCAGTTACACCAATACAGTGATCAGTGGTAAAAAAATATGCACTGTCACTGTACTGACACTGGAAGAGAAGGGGTCCCTAGGGAGTGCTTTTACTGTGGAAAGAGAGATCCATGTTCCTGTTTAGCAGAAACACAGGGTCTCTGTCTTCCCTTGTCACAGAACGGCGCTCTGCCTTTTTTAAATAGGCAGACTGCCATTCTGCCCCAGTTGGGAACAATTAGACCTATTAATTGGCTTCCCCTTGCGTCCAATCATAGCAGGAGCTGGTCACTGGTGGCACGTATGCACGTCGCAGACCCCCTGTACATGATTCTGGCTGTAGGAGCCACTGCCTTGCAGTACATATAAGTGGGGCGGTCAGCAAGTGGTTAAGCAGCAGGTGGTACAGTCAGAGACCAAGAAGAGTACACTTGGTGAAGAAAAGAACACTAAAACATTGGCAATGCCAACAGGGGAACTCTGCTGTCAATAAAAAAAAAGTGGGTTTATTATTAATACTACTACTACTGGTACTTATATAGCGCTGTCATTTTACACATATATTATACATTCACAACTTACAAGCTAAAGTCCCTAACTCACATTCATATATACAGGACAGGAACCAATTAACCTACCAGCATGTCTTTGGCCCACACAGGCACAGGGAGAACATGCAAACTCAAGGCAGGTAGTGTCGTGGTTGGGATTAGAACCAGCGATGGCGAAAGTGTATATATATACACATACACACACACACAAACACATATATATATATATATATATATATATATATATATATATATATATATATATATATATATACATACACATACATATACACACAGGTTTACATACCCTGGCAGAATTTATGATTTCTTGGCCATTTTTCAGAGAATGTGAATGATGACGCAAAAACTTTTCTTTCTCTCATGGTTAGTGTTTGGCTGAAGCCTTTTATCATCAATCTTTTTAAATCATAATCACAACAGAAATTACCCAAATGACCCTGATCAAAAGATTACATACCCTGGTGATTTTGGCCTTATAACACGCACAAAAGTTGACACAAAGGGGTTTAAATGGCTATTAAGGTTAACCATCCTCATCTGTGATCTGTTTGTTTGTAATTAGTGTGTGTGTATAAAAGGTCAGTGAGTTTCTGGACTCCTGACAGACCCTTGCATCCTTCATCCAGTGCTGCACTGACGTTTCTGGATTCTGAATCATGGGGAATGCAAAAGAATCGCCAAAGGATCTGCGGGAAACGGTAGTTGAACTGCATAAAACAGGAAAGGGATATAAAAAGATATCCAAGGAATTGAGAATGCAAATCAGCAGTGTTCAAACTCTAATTAAGAAGTGAAAAATTAGGGGTTCTGTTGAAACCAAACCATGGTTAGGTAGATTAACTAAAGTTTCAGCCACAACTGCCAGGAAAATAGTTCTGGATGCAAAGAAAAACCCACAAATAACTGCAGGTGAAATACAGGACTCTCTGAAAACGTGTTGTGGCTGTTTCAAGATGCACAATAAGGAGGCACTTGAAGAAAGATGGGCTGCATGGTCAAGTCGCCAGAAGAAAGTCATTACTACGCTAATGCCACAAAGTTTCCCGCTTACAATATGCCAAATAGCACAGAGACAAGCCTCAAAGTCATTTGAAGTGATGAGACCAAAATTGAACTTTTTGGTCACAATCATAAATGCTTCATTTGAAGAGGAGTCAACAAGGCCTATGATGAAGGATACACCATTCCCACTGTGAAACACGGAGGTGGGTCGCTGATGTTTTGGGGATGTGTGAGCTACAAAAGGCACAGGAAATTTGGTCAAAATTGATGGCCAGATAAATGCAGTATGTTATCAAAAAATACTGGAGGAACATTTGCATTCATCAACCAGGAAGCTGCGCATGGGACGTACTTGGACATTCAAACATGACAATGATTCAAAACACAAGGCCAAGTCGACCTGTCATTGGCTACAGCAGAATAAAGTAAAGGTTCTGGAGTGGTCACCTCAGTCTCCTGACCTCAATATCATTGAGCCACTCAAACGTGCAGTTCATGCAAGACAGCCCAAGAATTTACAGGAACTGGAGGCTTTTTGCCAAGAGGAATGGGCAGCTTTACCATCTGAGAAGATAAAGAGCCTCATCCACAAATACCACAAAAGACTTCAAGCTGCCATTGATGTTAAAGGGGGCAATACACGGTATTAAGAACTGGGGTATGTAAACTTTTGATCAGGGTCATTTCATCAGGGTAGTTTCTGCTGTCATTATGATTTAAAAAGGGTAAACACAGATGATTGATAATAAATGGCTTCAGCCAAACACTAACCATGAGTGAAAGAAAAGTTTTTGTGTTATCATTCATATTCTCTGAAAAATGGCCAAGAATTCATAAATTCTGCCAGGGTATGTAAACTTATCAGCACAAATAAATATATATATATATATATATATATATATATATATATATATATATATATATATATATATATATATACACACATACACACACATATACATACATATAAATAAACATACATACACACACACACACACACACACCTAAATATTCTTAACAACCATTTACTCAGAAGAAACTAAGAAAATGCAGTCATTTCACACCTGCATTGTCAATTAAGCTGTGTAATAAATTAATTTCATACTTATACACACAGCTAAATACCAAGATCCTTGACAAATCATTTTCATCTAGTACTCTGCCAGATGAAACATTTCAATAACTTGCTTCTAAAATGCCAGTAGCCAAATGCACAGTGAAGCCTGCTGCCTCCAATACTGAATTTCCCAGATCTCTGCTCCTCTAGCCCAGTGTGCTCACAAGTTTAATTACTTTTAAAGATGTGGACAAGAAGCACATCGACTGAAATTGAGTCATGAAAAACTCAGGTTTTTCTTTTCCTTATCCAACCCCTTTCTACGTGCACTGAAAGACATCTCATAAAATCCCCAAGTTTGTTAATAAAGGAAAGGCTGGTAGATCTATGAGCCTGCGGTAATAATTGTTCTGAAGTCCTCGAAAACTCAAAGTTATTATAAAAAAAAAAAATATATATATATATATATATCTATATATATATACAGACAGAATATTACCATGTAGCCTGGAGGAGCAGTTGAAAATCTAATCACAACAATATCAAGAAACATGCATCTAAGTTTTACTGCAGCAAAGTACAATATGGCAACCCTATCAGTAATAACTTTTACAGGTATAAAAGTTTTGCAAAGACAAGTAAACTATAGTGATTTGTTTCTGCTTTCCTTTTTTTGTACACAATAATTCACAGGTTAATTTAGTTATTTATAAAACCAGATGGTAGTTACAAAATAGTTCCCAAGAGTTTCTATTGTAGAAGCACATTATCAATTATGAAGAAATCTTCCACTGTCACCTTTAATTCCTCTCTGTCAATTTATATGCCTGATAAAGAAGTATGTAAATCTAAAGGAGCATTAGCGGTGATGTGCACAGCAACAAGATATTTATTGGCCTTCACTCTCTAAATCACACTTGAACAAACATAGATTTTGAATTCAGTGGGTGGTTCCATTTATTTTTCTTTATTAAGCAAAGCATGATTTCAGTGTTCAAGCAGCTTGCTATGGGGGCACCCAAGCTGAGTCACTGCTCCATGTGTCCATTCAGACACAGAGATGTGGCCCGGTCCTGCCTCCTCTCTTCCGATTGGCTGACAGACTTTGATTGACAGCAGCGGGAGTCAATGGCGCCGCTGCTGTGTCTCAGACATTTAGGAGGGACCGTCTCGGACGGCCAAGACATTTGTGGACATCGCTGGACAGAGATGGGACTCAGGTAAGCATTAGGGGGTGCTGGGGCAGCTGCTGCACACAGAAGGCTTTTTATCTTAATGCATAGAATGCACTAAGATAAAAAAGCTTCTGCCTTTACAACACCTTTAAGAAAAATAGAATTGTTGACTTATTATAAAATGTTTTTTATTCAAATACACTTAAGTATGCAGGTACATAGGATATGCTGTTGACTTTAAGAGATTGGACACTGGCAAATAAAGGTGTAAGGGTCCAGACCACCCACCTCTGCACTCACAGCCTGCCTGAAATTTGTAGCTAGCAACAGTAGGAGTGCAAAGGCTAACAAGCCCACAGAGGTGGCTCAACAGAGCCATCTGAGGAACTTTATGACCAAAGCCAGCATCAGCTGAGGCCTGAACATCCACCTGGTAAAACTGAAGTCCAGGTGTCCTTTCACTTTAAATAATTTGTTTTGGTCAAGCTGGCCCAAGCAAATTACTTCCAGAAATACATTATTTTTCCCAGTTGGACTGAGTACTTCTTAGCCATTCAGAGGAAGCCTTGTTTTTTATGGATGAATATAAGGCTTCCTCTGATTGCCCGAGGTGTTATTAGTGATGTTATTTGCTCGCCTCTCTACCTTGGCCAATCAGAGCCTTGAATTTATTTATAAAAATGAGAAGCACTCAGCCCCGCTGTCTGCATTACTCAATAAACCTGACCGTACCATTTCATTTCATTGTGTAACAACACCTGAGCATTCAGTTTTTGTCAACTTAGAGTGGCCTACCTGTTTGAGGGGGGGGGGGGGGGGGCTGTTTCATCAGGCCTTAGGCTTGTGCAGATGACATTCGTTTTAAAATTATTCAGAAATCATTAACAGGTGCATTTGTCCTGCAACTGACATCCTTCTGAGCAGCATTTGACCTGCTTCAAGCAGGTTCTGCATTCCCAAATATTTGTATGAAAAAGTAAAACTAGCCTGGAGCATGCAAAAGCTCATCAACCAAGACCCCAAAGGTGATGCTGGTTAGAAGAATGTTCTTTGCTCAATATCCCACGTGTTTCTGTACCAGTTGTCATCTTTGCAGGATATTTACAGGAAAGTATTTGTTCTTGTAAAGCAAAGATCAGGATGACATTCTTAGAGCCTGTTGGTTTAAAAGGAAAGCAACTCCAATATTTCTGTCCTAACAGGTTTCACATTTAGGCATTCAGAACTTTGGAAAAAAATGACCCATAGGCAACCATAGCCCAGACATTGTCGACACTCTTCTCCCCTGCAGCAGCTGATCCTTGACACAGGGAAGCCGGAGCTTGACTGGAGCAGATTAAAAATAGGCAAGTACACATATCTTTTATCCATGTTAAGCAGGACAGGTGGGGGGCATTTTTATGAATAGATAGTGTTACACTTTTCTTCCACTTTAAATGAACAAGCAGAACTGTCTAAAATGTGATTCAAAATTGCCAAAGCCTTCAGTACAAACCATTTGTCAGTAACAAATCAGTGAAGACCTTAGCAGATAGCATGTGGCTGTAAGTGGAAATAAACTTAGAGGCCAACTCGGTACATTATACATTACACACAAAGATTACATTTTTTTTTCTACTATCCTTATTTTGTTCGTAATACATTTCTTACCCAAGTAATATTTGGCTAACTTTATCCATCAAAAACCCACATTGTATGCCTCCTGCCCCAGGGGTCTAGCAACATGTTGTAACTACATGAATAGTGACCAGGCATAAGGTTAAGATTACCTTAAAAAATAAATGTTATTGTGAATATCAGACAGATCTGTAGACACATTCCCCTGATATAACACTGACACAAAAAGATATTTCACTCACAAAGCTGGGGTGAAGAAGCCAGTATAGCTCTAGGCTACATAAAGCTTTTTTTCCTACTCTGACATGATACAGTTTTTTTTGGCATTTCAGCTAAACCACTAAATAAATAACTTCATGTTCTAAGTAACATTAAAGCATTGATCTTTCAACAATATGTAGAGACTCTCACTTGCTAAGATTTTGGCGATCTCCTGCTGAATGCCAAGAGGACGCACACTGCTTCCTGATAGTCCCCTGCTTTTATAACTAGCTGTATACACGAAAAGGTTAAAGAATACTTAAATAGAAATAAAAGGCTTAGAATGCTGGGGTTGTTTCAGGAGAGAGCACTATTGTTCTATTGCAATGCAACAATAAGAAAAAAAAAATAATGTAGATCTAAACCCTAAATTGATGATCGTATTCTGCTAAAGCACTGCATATCATGAATTGCCTTTTTTTCTCATAAAATGTTGTTTTCATCTTTTTAGATCCTTATTTGCACATCAGTGTTGTAGGTCTAGTCTCTTTCAGACACGTTCTCTCTACATGCATCCACTTATAGTCTTTGCCATGGCCGCATGCAATAGGGCGACAGCGCAGAAGCACAACTGTGCGACAGTTGTCACCTCATGGCTGGAAGGTCCTGAACAAGGACCTTCATGGTAGGGTTATGGTAGCATTCTTTTAATGAAAGCTGAAGATTTAGAACACTTTCACATGGGATGTATCAGTGTCTGCTCCATAGGGATGTTCCGTGCATCATCACGCAGGCAGTCCCATTGCCATCAATTGGGACGCACTAGCTGCATGAACACAGCCGCTGTACGGACACAGACACTGCTCCTCATGTTTTTCAGAAAATGTCTTTCAGACAACCCAATATGCCAGGGAACCAAGATGAAATGTGTGAACTCTGAAAGATTACATCAAGAATATTTATTTTGAAATGTCTAAATACTTTTCTAAGATACTGTACTGGCATTTGGCATTTACCAAAGTCACAAAAAAACAACCTTCCGTGTTTGCAATGTGCACCGCCAACATATGCCCTGTTTCTGTACGATAAAAGTTGCCAACACACTCCACTGGTGTTTTATAATTGTTATATTTTTTGCAATTTCCTTTTACTTTTTATTGCATTTTATGTTATATGTTTTATTTATTTTCCCCAAAGAATGTATTTCATTTACTAACAATTATGACACTTCTTAATACACTTCAATCACATTCAATTTGTAGCAGTTTAGAATGGATTAAAAGAATCAGGGTTGTGTTACGCAAAAACATATTTTTGTTAAATGTGTTTAAGTGACAGAAACATTGGATGCGTTTCTCACAGTAAAAACACATTTTGTTTCTTGTATAAAAAAAGGTTTTAAAGGAATGTTCAACTACGCCATATTCTTTTAAAAATTTGCCGCAGAGTTTGCCTTAATATCCATACAAGACCTGTTTTTTTCAATGAGTTATCTATATTGCTGAGACTCGACAATTCATTACAGCTGCGATCAGTTTTAAATTACTTTTTTTCCTTTAGAAATGTCATTTTGCTGTGGTATTGTTCTCAACATTGGAAAACTGTGCCAATTTACAAGTATACTATAGACACCCCCCAAGCACGATATTTAACTGCTTGCCGACCGCCTCACGCAGATATACTGCGGCAGAAGGGCACGTATAGGCAGAATCGCATACCTGTACGTTCCGCACGCCCGCAGGGAGCTTTGTGAGTTGGGTTGCGGGTCCCCCTGACTCGATTGCCGCAGGGATACCCGCGATCGCCTCACGGGGAGGAAGAACGGGAAGATGCTAATGTAAACAAGCATCTCCCCTTTCTGCCTAGTGACAGTGTCACTGTTCTCTGCTCCCTGTCGTCGGAGCAGAGATCAATGACGTGTCACACACAGCCCATCCCCCCTACAGTTAGAAACACGCCCCTAGGACACACTTAACCCCTACATTGCCACCTAGTGGTTAACCCCTTCACTGCCAGTGTCATTTACACAGGAATCAGTGCATTTGTATAGCACTGATTGCTGTATAAATGACAATGGTCCCAAAAATGTGTCAAAAATGTCCGATGTGTCCGCCATAATGTCGTAGTCACAATAAAAATCGCTGATCGCCGCCATTTAAAAAGAAAAAAAATAATAAAAATGCCATAAAACTATCCCCTATTTTGTAAACGCTATAACTTTTGCGCAAACCGATCAATAAACGCTTATTGCGATTTTTTTTACCAAAAATATGTAGAAGAATACATATCGGCCTAAACTGAGGAAAAAGATTGTTTTTTTTTATAAAAGTAAAAAAAAAAAAAAAAAATGCGTTTTTTTCAAAATTGTCGCTCTTTTTTTGTTTATAGCGCAAAAAATAAAAAGCGCAGGGGTGATCAAATACCACCAAAAGAAAGCTCTATTTGTGGGAAAAAAAGGACGTCAATTTTGTTTGGAAGCCACGTTGCACGTCCGCGCAATTGTCAGTTAAAGCGACGCAGTGCCGAATTGCAAAAAGTGCTCTGGTCAGGAAGGGGGTCAAATCTTCCGGGGCTGAAGTGGTTAAAGGAATATTTCATTTTTATTTTTTCACTTTAAGCATTATTAAAAATTGCTGCTCCCCTGAAAAAAACGTCAGTTTTTAAAACTTTTTTTTGCATTGATACATGTCCCCTGGGGCAGGACCCGGGTCCCCAAACACTTTGTATGGCAATAAATTGCATATAAGCTTTTAGAATGAGCACTTTTGGTGTTTCATGTTAAAGTCCCAATGACCTAAACCGTGTTCTGCGGCTTTCGAATTTGCGAACAGGCGAACACCCGATATTCGACTCGAACATCGGACTCATCCCTACTAATAACTGAGTGCAGCCATATTATTTTAAATTAAATTATTTGTATTATTCGAAAAAAAAAAAAAAACGAAT
Source organism: Lithobates clamitans (assembly GCA_037952925.1). Lineage (NCBI taxonomy): Eukaryota > Metazoa > Chordata > Amphibia > Anura > Ranidae > Lithobates > Lithobates clamitans. The sequence goes on from JBBGZY010001277.1 coordinate 4,111,499, forward strand.
AAGCAAATATATGCATTCTTCTCCTGCTAGGCTTAGGCTGTAGATGGAAGCATTTCCAAATCTCTGCACAGCACTGAATAAGAAACACAGAGGAGAAGCTGTATACAGCTGTGAGTTAATAGTATAATATCAGCAATGAGTGGAATGAAGTCTGGATGCACTCTGTTATACTACGATAATAGCATCATGTTTCATTATCTGGTTTCTCCCCTTGTATTCTATTTCCTATAACTAACCTAATTCATTATAGCTGTCAGGAGATTTTGTGACACATTACTAAGAAGCTGCGCCTTTTCATCAAGTTAATTGAGACTGTTTTCATTGGTTAGTCAGACTCTCAGCTGGTGAGACAAACAGGGGCACAATGTGCTGCCAAGCAGACATGCCATGGATACCAAAACACTCAGAACAACACAAATATTCCTCTTACAACCTGTTGGCTTTGCATAAGGTTTTTCAACCGGAGTTCTGCCACAATCCACCATTGCAGCAGAAATATATACATTCAATGCCCTGCTTGACTTTATTGCTCAGTATTGCCGTGGAGTATTGTTATCAGCTTGACAGTACCATTAAAGTTCCGACTGCTGATGTAATGAAACAGCGGTGGGATGGAGTGGCCCACACAGAGCCGGCATCGTAGGAAGGAAGGACTGCCCCTCTTTTCCTGTAGCCATCAATAACCCCCATAAAGGAGATCAAGAAAGGTCTGTTTGAGAGGCATGACTGCTTCTATAGTCGCCCACAGTAAAATGCACATTAAAGCAGTATCAAATCCAAAAATGTAATATATTGTAGCTTGCCAATGCTTAAATGGGGTGGCTACATTAGTTCTCCTTCTTTAGGTTTTTTTTTCACCTGGTGATCTGGACAGTAACACGCTTCATATCTTAAGGTGTCTCCACTCTGGATGAAGGAGAAAACAGACACACCTTTGGTTATCAGCATTATCAATCTGGGGGAGAAGGTAGTGTTAGATGCACTAGCAGTTTTAAAGGGACTTGAATAACAAATTACAACCGGACTTCAGCTAACACTTTTTAAGTAGGTACAGCAACAGTTTTTTTCATTTTGGGATACATTTTTTTCTTTTAGGCTTCATTCACACCTGAGCGTTCCAAAGTCGTTTTTACCATGATTTTGTCCAGGTCACCATGTAAAAAGGCAGAAAAACACCTGTAATCTGCCCGAAGAAGTTCTTTTTTTTTGAGCTTAGGGCATTAAGGCGTTTTGCTTCAGGTGACAAAATGCTCAGATGTGAACAGGAGCCATTGAAATGAATGGGATTTTGCTTGTTGGGAGTTTTTCAATCATTTTATGAGCTGAAAACGCTCAGGTGTGAATACAGCCTTAATGAATAAAAGCTAAACATTGTAAACAATACTGTCAGAGTCAGTTGGTTTGTTTCAATTTTCTAACTGACACTTTTGTAAGACAGCTCGGTCTGTTAAATGAAAAAAAAAAAAAAACAGACTTATGCACACTGGGCTTAAGTTACACCTGATGTACAAGACCCTGGTATTTAGGTGTGGGTAGAAGAAGTAGGCACACTGTCCAGGCCCCAATTTCTGGCAGCCGGTAAAAGTCTATGAGAGCCTGACAGTTGCCGTATATTGATAGGGCTGACAGTGCACCAAGTGCTACTAACATTTAAGGCAAAATGAATAAATTATGATTATTATTATACAGAATTTATATTGCGCCAACAGTTTGTGCAGTGCTTTACAATATAAAGGGACACAATACAGCAACAATACAAGAGGATTAGGAGGGCCCTGCTCTTGCAAGCTTACAATCTAATAGGGAGGGGCTAGTGAAACAAAGGGTAGTAAATGCCCAGGATGCAAGCAGTCTGCATTCCAGACATTTGTCTCTGGGCACACACTACCCTAAACATTAGTAGCACTCACTGCTCCCTCCAGCTACAGCGGCTGTCAACCTTCCATAAACCTCTACAGGCTGCCGGCAGTAAGGCAGGACAGTGTGCCTGTGCTTTCTGCACACACCTAAATCTTCCAAAAGGTAAAACATGTTTCAATGACTGATCTAAGCTGTGAATTACCCTAACTTTTAGGGAGACTTCCTCTCGCTTCAGGCTGCATATCAGACAGGACAGGAAGTGAAGGGAACACAGACAACAATAAATAACCCAATAAGGGATCATCCTTCCCTACTCTATTCAAAACAGAAAAAAATATCTGGCTACGCATATACTTTAAGAAACATTTTTTAAATGAATCTATCAGCCTTGGCTAGTTTTCTAAACAGCAATTTGTCTAAATGTTGTGTACAAATAACAAAGCTCCAGTGCACTTCTGTGAGCATGGGGAGCCCTCTCATCTGTTCATTTCATTAATTCTTTTTTTTTTTAATCTTATTTTGTTACCTGTAATCCATTAAAGAAAGTTTCCTCCACTTCAAGACCCATAAGTACAACAGGAAATAAAAATAAATCTCTGAAAAGTGAAGGAAAATACTCTAAGGAAGTTGTCACTGCAATAGACTTCTCTATTCAAACATGTCTCCTGATCGATTCCTGTTCCAGCTGTAACTCAAAAGTTTGTATTCTTACTCACTTTGAGTATTGATAACAAAGGTCGCCAGGACAAACAGAGTGGGTGGCAAATCCTCCCAGCATAGCCCTTTGGGTCTGATATGGACTGGGGGAATGGGGGGGGGGGGGGTTTCCTTTTACGATTTTCTATTGCCAGCAATATCTGTTTTTTCTTTCAGCTGTCAGCGGAGAAGCCCACTGACGACTCATTCGTTTTTAACCACTTAAGGAGCGATCCTCTTTCTGAGATTTGATGTTTACAAGTTAAAAACTGTTTTTTTTGCTAGAAAATCACGTAGAAATCCCAAACATTATATATATGTATATATATATATATATATATATATATATATATATATTTTTTTTTTTTTTCTAACACCCTAGAGAATAACATGGTAGTCGTTGCAATACTTTCTGTCACACCGTAATTGCACAGTGGTCTTATAAGTGCACTTTTTTTGGAAAAAATACACTTTGAATTAAAAAAATAAGACAATAGTAAAGTTAGCCCAGTTTTTTTTATATTGTGAAAGATAATGTTATGCCGAGTAAATTGATACCCAACAAGTCACGCTTCAAAATTGCGCCCGCTCGTGGAATGGCGACTAACATTTACCCTTAAAAATCTCCATAGGCGATGTTTAAAAAAATTCTACAGGTTGCATGTTTTGAGTTACAGAGGAGGTCTAGGACTAGAATTTTTTCTCTCGCTCTACCGATCACGGGAATACCTCATGTGTGGTTTGAACACCGTTTTCATATGCGGGTGCTTCTCACTTGTGCGTTCGCTTCTGCATACGAGCTCGGCAGGACAGGGCGCGTTTTCATTTTTTTTTTTTTTTTTAATTTATTTTACCTTTTATTTTTTTTTATTTTTACACTGTTCTTTTAAAAAAAAATAAATGTGTCACTTTTATTCCTATTACAAGGAAAATGTAAACATCCCCTGTAATAGAAAAAAAGCATGACAGGACCTCTTAAACATGAGATCTTGGGCCAAAAAGACTGCAGATCTCATATTTACACTAAAATGCAATAAAAAAAATTTATGTCATTAAAAAAAAAAAAAAATGTCCCTTTAAGAGCTATGAGCTGAAGTGACGTTTTGATGTCGCTTCTGCCCTGCAAAGGTATGGAGATGGGTGGGGGTCATCTTTCCCTCACTCGTCTCCATACTGAACAGGGAGAACAACCCGATCACCTCCGCCGATACAGACGGCTCCGGTAAGCAGCGGAGGGCACCGGACATCGGCGGGAGGGAGGGGCCCTCTCCCACTGCTGATAAAAGTGATCTTGCGGTGAATCCACCACAGAGACCACTTTTATCGGAAACCAGACTGCTCACTGAAGAAGAGGATACTGGGGTTATGGCAACTAGCTGCTGCCATAACAACGATATCACTCTTTAAAATGCCGATGTATATCGGCATGAGCCGGTCTGGAAGTGGTTAAGGACACGGCTTCCAGTTTCTTGGCGCCACCCATTAAAAACATATTGATTGTTCGCTCGGCGGACGAACATCCCGCCGAACAAACAGGAAATGCGATTGTTTAGCGAACACCCCACCGGGCAATGTTCGGGCCAAACTTTTGCTAGGCCCGAGCAGTTCGTCCATCACTAATAAGGAACAGTTTTTTCTTCACCAGAAACATACATTTTGATTCAAGATAATCAAATGTAGATTTTAATAGTAGGACTGAGTTAAAGTGGTTGTAAACCTCAGTCATGAAATCTGAACTAAACACATACTGTATATCTGTGGTGTTTACTTGTCTCTCCCCAAAGCTCTAAGTGTCCTTTCTCTCTGGTGCTTCCTTCCTTATCTGACTTCTGAGAAGTTTTCCCGATACATGAGTTTAGAAACCATTTTGTCCATTCAGAACACATATCCTTATCCTTCCTTGGTTCCCGTGCTGTGTGTGAAGGGGAGTGTATCATTTTCCGCCAAACAACGCAACAAAAAGTACAAGAACTTAACTGCAGCTCCCTCCCTACTCCTCCGTGCTACTGACAGATGCAGAAGGATTTTCAGTAGTTTGAAGGGATGTAGAAAAGAGAAGACTGCAGATAAACAAGTAAAATTGAGGTCAGTCACTTCACTGGGTATATGAAAGGGTTTACAACCACTTGTGACAGCACTGATCTAGGTTTCCATAATTTTTCCTTACAATATTTCACAAAGCACAACTCATACAACATAAAGTATTGAGCCAACAATTTATTTTTATTTTTTTAAGAGTATAACGGTGTTCACAGAAGCGTCAGTGTGGCCCTCTGTCATTTCTGCATGGAATCTATAAATTCAATTCTATTTATTATTACTAAGATTGGATGTCATTTCAGGATGTAATAAGCTGAAGTACTTCTTTCCAATTAACCGTAGACTGTATGCAATGCTAGAAACGTAAACTGTAAGTTCCATTGAGCAGAGGCTGATATGATTTTCCTCTGTAAGCTCTGAGATGTATGTTGAAGCTACAAAATCCATATACATGCATGCATACCCGCACGCACGTTCATATATTACCTCCATTTCGCCTATTTCTGTTGAAAAGCTTCAGCCCAGCTCTACAGGTTGTAAATTGAAATGTTTAGTGGCCCATTGCAGATAGATTGAATCTGAAAAGAATCCAGCAATAAATGTGAGCTGAGGCATCGATATAATACACTGAACCTCTCAGCAATGACAGGGATGATGGAGGTAGAATGGCTGAGCATTTGTTAAACTTCTACCAATGTGAGCGCAACCTATCATTTTTCTGCCTGTTCTCCTAAATGCCTCAATCACCTAAAGAACAAGTCAGTGAGCAATAAAGCAGTTCATTTTCTATCAGATTTATGTGCAATTTAAACAAGTAGTGTGTTACACTCCTCCCTCTGTTTTTACAATCCATACTGTTCCTCGCTCAGTTTTTCCAGGCGTGGTACAGGGCAATGTCACAATTGTATTTCTTAAAGGGAATCTGTTGAAATCCCGGGCAACTAAAGCACTGCATATGTTTTGAAAAATTGCATAGTTAAGGGTTGCCTTTTGTGAAAATTGTATGTAAAAGATCAACTCATTGGACCAGACATATACAGGTAGCAAAATTGCATACAAATCTTAACCTTTTCTGTACAAGTCAGGACTGGATTCTCCATCTTAAGTCTTTTCATGGTCAGTGAGGCTCTTCATCAATCCAGACTATTATATTTTTTTTCTAAATTTTAAGAGTGTGGGGAAGAGTTTATACTAACCTATATTTATTGAACAGTGGTTCACAGCATATTTGGACATTATGGCAAACTTACATTCCAAAGTGTTCTCCTCCAATGATCCAAAGACCCTGCGGTCACCTTCTCCTGCTCTTCTTCCTTGCTTGGAGTCCTCAAACATCTCTATTGGCCGGCCAAGGATGACGTAACTTCAGCACATGAGCACAGGAGTTGCTTCATCCCAGCACCCAATGCATACTCCAGACATGTTGTGATTGTACAGTGAGGTTTGCATGTAGGGCAATTATTGCACAATTAGGAAAAACACTCTAGCAGACAAGAACATAGCTTTCGTGGCAGATTTCACCTGGGCACCACAAATGAATGCCATATTGTCTGTAATATGATCAAAACCTGTGACTGTCAACTCCAGTGGTCATCTAGTGGCCACAATGCAGTTTTTTTTGAGTGAGGTGTTTTAGGAAAAATAGTACATTATGGTCAATAGATGAAGCTGCCAATCATAAGAAAAGGTCATATTACAAACAAAAAAACCAGCAAATATTTGTGGTACACATGCAAAAGCTTACAGTAAAACATCCGCACAGCAAATATTTGAAAGATCCCATAGAGACTCTTTTGCCATAAGACCTAACTTTTTCAAAAAAAATTGCAGGAAGGTAAGTTTATGTATTCTTTAACTTTTATTTTAGTTTTATTTCTTTTTGTCACCAAATTTAAGATTTACCCTAAGGGCCCTTTCACACTGCTCTGTAGCAAAATTGCTGTAAAAACACATATGCGTTTTTACCGCAATTTTGCTGTATTTCATATGCATTTCTGGTGCGTTTTTGGGTTGCCCACACCTGTGAAAAATTGACATGGAACTCAAAAACGTACCAAAAATGCAAATCGTGCCGCATTTTTAACCGCAATTTTACTGCAATTTCAATTAATTTCAATGAGAAGCTGTGTTTTTGGTGTGGTTTTCAACACTGCACCAAAGATGCAGTATGCAGGACTTTTCAAAATGCCCCGCACTCACAGCGCAGTGGTGTGAAAAGTCCCATAGGATTAAGGGCTCGTTCACACCATATGTGCATAAAAACTGATTTCACTTGCAGAGAACAAGGTAAAAAAACAAGGTATTATCCACCTGGATAAACTAAGTAGTTGCACTGATAAGTACAGTTATACATGTCAACGTTGCAAAATTGGGCTTGGGTGTTTTGACCCTGCTCATGAAGGGGTTAAACTGCAGACCCTGAGTCATCCTGGTTCTATCTTTACTACCTAGTTAGTAACAAACAAGCATGGAGGTTGGGAGTTAAAAGATTTTTCAGACTACTTAGACTAGCTACTTAGTTCAGGTCAGTAAGTATGTAGGTATTGAAGATAGGATATTCATGACACAAAGATCCTGCATTTCTCCCCACACTGACTTACATTTAAGGACCAACTGGAAACGACCAAAAACTACAAAGATCAGGGCTAATCCCCACGTTTGCAGTAAGAGTTAAATTTGCATAAAATTTTGCTCTCTCTCTCGTCTGTGAAATACACTTTTGTACATGAACAACAAATTTATACTTTTTAAAAGGGAACTCTATTCCCTGTACACACGAAAGGATTTTCCGATGGAAAATGTGTGATAGGACCTTGTTGTCGGAAATTCCCACCGTGTGTAGGCTCCATCACACATTTTCTATAGGAATTTCCGACACACAAAGTTTGAGAGCTTGCTATAAAATTTTACAACAAAATCCGTTGTCGGAAATTCTGATCGTGTGTACACAAATCCGACGCACAAAGTGCCACGTATGCTCAGAATAAATTAAGAGACGAAAGCTATTGGCTACTGCCCCGTTTATAGTCACCGTGTTTAGAACGATCAGATTTTCCGACAACTTTGTGCGACCCTGTGTATGCAAGTTTGAGCCAACATCCGTCTGAAAAAATCCATGGATTTTTTTGTCGGAATGTCCGATCAATGTCCGACCGTGTGTACAGGGCATATGGATTCAACCACTTTCTAAAACATGCTGGCTCACTATGGGTAAAGTCCAACAAGGTGCATGCTACCTTATAGACTTATCTCTTATTTACAAATGACAGTTTTACTGAGCGCTGGAGGTACAGCTAACAATATACTCCCGGAGCTCTGAAGAAGAGATGCTGCTTTCTTACACAGCAACAGCTCTGCCCACCCCTCCTGTCCGCTGGCCATTTACAGAAGGCTTTGTATGTTGTTAATCGGTGCACATAATACAAAGCACTCTGTCAATTGGCAGGAGGAAGTGAGGAACAGGCAGAGCGGCTGCAAATGACTCTGAAACTGCAGGAGATTAAACTGAAACTTTAGCATTGGATTGCTGGAAGTATGCCGATAGCTATGCTCCCAAGGTTCAGCAAAAATGTTAACTGTAAACTAAAGCAAAAAGTCTACAAGATGGCATGCACCTTGTTGAACTTAACCATAGTAATTCTGCACATTTTAGGAAGTGGCTGAATTCTTACAGTTCATATTTAATGCCAAGGTGAAAACAGATCTAATCAACCTCATTTAAGGTAACAATTCACTTAAAATTAAAGCTCACCAAATAACTGACTGCAAACATACTGTACCCTCATTTAAGTTAGCGTTTAGAAGATGCTTTCCTGGTAGTTATTAAAGTTTAGGGCTGTATTGATAGATCTCTATCAATCAGCTACTGTATATACTTTTTCAAGGCTGGTCACAAATTCTCTATTGGACTGATATCTGGCCTGGGACTTGGCCATTCCTGCACATTAAACATAACTAGTCTTACTTTCCCTCCAGCAATGTGACATCCATAAGCTAGTCTACCTGGTTTCTTTTTGATTAGGGATGAGTACACATTCTACAGAAGTATACAAGCAGGCAGGTAAGAATGTTGTATTGAAGAAGAGGTATAATATATATTAAGCTCCATTTTAAAGCAGAGCTCCACCCAAAAGGCAAAGTTCTGCTTGTCTGCCTCCCCCCCCCCCTTCCGCTGGTACATTTGGCACCTTTGGTTTTGACAGGTATCCACTCCCACTTTTGGCCACCGTGAACTAAGCCAGAAGTAAGGCCTCTCCTCCTTCCCCTGCAGCCGGCCCATTCACAAAGAGCAGTGGCCTTTGCGCATGAACAGTAGGAAACCGGTCAAGATGGCGGACCCAGCACCTACTTGCCAACTGAATGATTGGCTCGGGTGAGGGCACAGCTGGATGCCTGGATCAGGTAACTGCCCTATTATTAAAAGTATTTTTAGCTGCTGACTTTTATTTTTTTCTGAAGGAGCCTGGAGCTCCTCTTTAACTACAGGGTGCGTTTGGGGCTGCGCACCCACAAGGATGTCACACTAGGAGCAGTGTCAATGCAGCCGCTGCATCCTAATAGACAACAATGGGACTGCCAACACAGGGATGCACGCAACACCTGTGTATGCCCATGCTGATAAACACAAGCATTCATATAATTGTCCTGTGTGAACAGGGCTATACAGAGGAGAGATTTAGGTATAATGCAGGGAATCATTTGCCCCCACGCCAGTACTAATAAGATATATTGGGGACATATTGGTGGCCCTGAGTGGAAACATTTTACCACTCAGACAATGATCAGAGAGGACCCAGCAGTCAGTGATACATGTTTGGTGTTACATTGCTGTCTGCTAGCTGTTCAGATCACAGGGTCTGGCAGAGAAAAAGTCTTTCAGCACGGACTTCCTTTGCAGCTCTGAGATGTCATGTGACAGAATGCCAGAAACTGATGCTGGAATCAGAAAAAGACATGTCATAATAAATCATGCCCTTAAGAACAACCACCTTTTACCTTGGCTCCCAATGAATGCAGCAGCATGCCACACTTTTCATAGTACACATTCTTTAGTGCACAGAAACCTGCCCCGACCATAAAAAGGTTACTTAGTGGTGTTTGCTCCCCTGCTCCGGAACTTAGGCTTTAAAGAATATGTAAACCCAACTTTTTATATTCCAAATATGTGCCTGCTGTACCAAGTATCCTGTTCTCTCTGCATTGCTTCCTTTGTGTGAAATCCCTGGTGTCCCTGACAGTCCCTCTACTTTCCTAATAAAAACTGACCTCACTAGACATGAGAACACCATGTGGTCAGTTTTATGGCTGAGCTCATAACTCAGCGTGCTCTCCTTCAATGATCAGACTTATGCTGACACGCCCCCTCTGCACAGTCATTCACTGGGAAGATCAGTGTGTCGCTGTTTCTCCTTATGCAGCTGAGAACAGACATGTGATCACGTATAAAAAGTGGAAAAACTGTATTTATAATGTTTTATGTATGTATACATAATTTGTTTCTATTTTAAACTGATTAAAGCGGAGCTTCGTCGAAATTTTTTTTTTTTAAAGTCAGCCGCTACAAATACTGCAGCTGCTGACTATTTAAACATGGACACTTACCTGTCCAGGGCGCCCGCGATGTCGGCACCCGAGGCCGAACCGTCTCTCGGTCCTCGGGTGCTGCCACCTCCATCTTCGGTAAGGGAATCAGGAAGTGAAGCCGTGCGGCTTCACTTCCCGGTTCCCTACTGCGCATGCGCGAGTCGCGCAGCGCAATACGGATGGTCCCTGCTGTCTCTGGGACCCGTGTGTTTCCCAGCAGACAGCGGGGAGGGAGCAGGAAGTGGCGTAAATAACCGCAGATTCTGCGGCTATCTATGCCGGAAGTGGGTACAGATACCTGTAATATACAGGTATCTGCACCCCCCTCCCCCCTGAAAGGTGCCAACTGTGACACCGGAGGGGGGAGGAATCCAATGAGTGGAAGTTCCACTTTTGGGTGGAACTCCACTTTAAGTTGTTTCACAAGGTGAAGGTTTACATATACTTTAAGACCTATTCACACGGTTTCTCTTTGTAATTTTTTTTGTACATTACACCAACAGTATATGAATGGAGATATTACCAAGCAATAGGAACTCCAATACTGTGCAGATGCAAGAAAGCACGATTATATACTTGCTAGGTATAATTAAGATTCCTCCTTCAAAATTCTGATGCGCTGATGTCCCTAGAGAGCTGTAGGAACCTAGTATTTGAGCATCTGTCATTTGTGAAACATGCTGAAAGATTGTGTCTTGTAGTTTCCATGGAATTAGCTCATCACTCCCATAACCTCATACATGTGCATTTTACAAACTACTCATGTCATAAAAGCTTTCTGTGTTAAAGAACAATTTCATCTATTCCCAGCAGTGAATCTTAATGAAATGCGGCTTTATAGCACTGTTTAAAGTGCTGACCTCTTTGGAAGACGTCTTTCAATAAAAAAATAGAAAAAAAAAAAAAAAAGGGTGGTTGGCTTGGGGACTCTTTCAATATGTAATTCATTATCAAATTCTTTCAGTGGATTGGAAGATAAAGCCTGGTCCCTTGTCAAAGTATGAAAACTTAGCAATGAATGATTACCACAAAGAAACGACAAAAGCTTTTGTCAAAAGCTGACAAGTAAAATGAGGAAGTGATGAAAGCCAGGCGTTCATTATCTGAGCACCTTGCAATTGTGTATTTTATCTTTTGTATGTGTGTGACAAAGTCTTCAGCTGGCTACTATTAAAGCTCTCTGATTAAAAAGAATGTGCATGCAAATTTTTACTGTCACACTCTCCTTAATTACAAGGATTTCAGAAACAGATGTTGGACATTAAGGATCCTGCCCATTATCATTTCCATTTCATTGCCATTTTCTGCAGTGTATTACAATGTAGCAGACGGTAGTCATGTAACAATTAATACATACACAGCGCACCATGTACAGTGGCCTAATCGAGAGGGGACATACATTTGAAAAACAACGGACATCCACTAAGTAGCATGCACTGACAAAAACACTGTATCTCAGTCATTCTCGTATTAACAAGCAAATATTTCTAAATAAAAGCATTTCTCACACTTCATTTAACTTAAATTGACCAGCAAGTAGCCTAACATGGCGAGAATAAGGCTTTATTGTGCAGGATCTTGCTGGCAGAAAGATCGCTTTGTACTTGGCAAGTATGTATCGCTTGCGGAATGTTTAAATGCGTTCAGCAGTACAGCATAAATGGGCCTGAAGCAAGGACGCAGGTGGCACCCTGTTGTTAGGATGTAGGTGGCTTCTGCTGCCTGGTGTCCTGCTATTTCTAAGACACAGGGGGGCCCATGAAGGAAGGCCCCCTAGCCTCTTTTTGTTGCTAGGACGCAGGTGGCTCTTGTACTCAAATAGAGTACATTTGCGTTGCCTGCATATAAACCTTAGCACATACACTATATTGTAAAAATTATCGGGACGCCTGCCTTTACACGCACATGAACATTAATGGCATCCCAGTCCAAAGAGTTCAATATTGAGTTGACCCATCCTTTGCAGCTATAACAGCTTCAACTCTTCTGGGAAGGCCGTCCACATAGTTTAGGAGTTTGTCTATGGGAATGTTTGACCATTCTTCCAGAAGCACATTTGCAAGCTCAGGCACTGATGTGGACCAGAAGGCCTGGCTCGCAGTCTCTGCACTAATTCATCCCAAAGGTGTTCTATCAGGGTGAGGTCAGGACTCTATGTGGGCCAGTCAAGTTCCTTCATCCCAAACTTGCTCATCCATGTCTTTATGGACCTTGCTTTGTGCACTGGTGCGCAGTCATGTTGGAACAGGAAGGGGCCGTCCCCAAAAAAATGAATGAAATTGTCCAACATGTCATGGTGTGCTGACGTCTTAAGAGTTCTCTTCACTGGAACTAAGGGGCCAGGCCTAAGCCCCCAACAAATGATTTGGACCAGTGCACAAAGCAAGGTCCATAAAGACATGGATGAGTGAGTTTGGAGTGGAGGAATTTGACTGACCTGAACAGAGTAACACTTTAAAGTCATATTAATCCTAGGTTCACACTTGTGCAGTGCTGGACATCGCATGTAATGCAGATAGCAATCACACCACATTCCTTTTCTGATCACAAGCGACTCTTTGCAGCACGATTTGAGTCCATTCATTTTGTATGGGCTCAATTCGTACCACACGAAAAAGGTGGAGGCATCTTTTTTTTCCTGCACCAGAATTGGATCGCATGGGTGTTCAAACTCATACAATCTGATTCTTGCAATTACAGTGCAGGAAATGCTAAGGATTCGCTGCGTTTCACACACTGCATTAATGTGAACCGGAGCAAAAGTCATACTTACTTGCTCCATGCAATGGTTTTGCTCACAGAGCAGAGAGCAATAAAACGTTGCTCACTAGGCATTTCCCCCATTCACAGAATGCCTTGTATTGTTCTCTGATTGGAAGAGGTGAAAATCATCTCATTTAATCATTTAAGTCTGCAACAAAAGTCCAACTCCACTTTTGTTAAGAAAAAAAAAAAACATTCCCCTCTGGGTGATCTATGTCCATTACAAGGATTTTAACAAACTTAGTTGCACGTTCCTACCTTTTGTTATTCTTAAGAAATCACTGTGTGTTTCTCTGTGCCAACGTGATAAGTGAATCTAATGGGAGGGGTTTCTTGATTACCACCCAGCTGCAGCACCTGCAGGGCTCTAATGAGGAAAATTGCAGGGTCTGCATTCCTTTAGATGTGATTTCCTTTTGGGAGTATCTCACCAAAAACATTTTTGTTGCAGGAGATGTCTGATATCTGACTTGTATCTTAGTGCAGCTTTTGGAAAAATGAGTGAGCCAATCACACAAGCAGGAAAATTATGTTTTTTTTTTTTTTTGGGGGGGGGGGGGGCATTCTGGGTACAGAACACCTCCAGGTAGCCATGTTGCATTTTACAGAAAATTACAGAGCTGCAGATTGAAAAGCAAAGGCAATTTTTAAAAGTGGAAAGTGGAGTTAATCTCTAAGAACTCACTGCACATGCTTTTGACCTGCAGTAACATACTTCTGACAAGCATTTGACCTGCCTCAGCTGCTTTTGCACTCCTATAGACCTGTATAGGTGGAGAAATGGATGTGAACGGAAGTCTGCCAGTACTGGCCTTTAGGTTTTGTTCACACTAGATTGCAAAGTAAAATCCAGCATTTTTTCTGTGCGACGTCCTGCAGGGAGTGGTGCCAGGGTGGATTTGATTTAAATCAAGTCGATTTAAATTAAAATTTAAATCACTAGTAAAAAGGCTTGATTTAAATCATAATCTTTAAAAGAGCAACTGTCATTTCTGTCCCGCAGCAGCTCCTCCTCCTCCTCTGACCCACTGTTGACTCACCGACAGTCCCATTCACTTTAATGGGACACACAGTTTCCAGTTCTCTGAGAGGAGAACTGACAGATCCTCTGTTCATACAGAGTATGAACAGAGGATCTGTTAGTTTCCTTGCACAGTCCACACCCCCCTTCAGTTAGAACACTTCCTAGGACACACATTAACCCCTTCACTGCCACTAGTGTTAACCCCTTTACTGCCAGTGACATTTTTACAGTAATCAATGCAATTTTAATCGCACTGATCGCTGTATTAATGCCAATGGTCCCAAAAATGTGTCAAAATTGTCCGACATGTCCACCATAATGTTGCAGTCACGATGAAAATCACTGATCGCCGCCATTACTAGTAAAAAAAAAATTATTGATAAAAATGCCATAAAACTATCACCTAGTTTGTAGACGCTATAACTTTTGCACAAACCAATCAATACACACTTATTGCGATTTTTACCAAAAATATGTAGAAGAATACGTATTGGCCTAAACTGAGGAAAAAAAATGATTTTTTGGGGATATTATAGCAAAAAGTAAAAAATTTGGCATTTTTTTCAAAATCGTCGTTTATAGCGCAAAAAATAAAAACCGCAGAGGTGATCAAATACCACCAAAAGAAAGCTCTATTTGTGGGGAAAAAAGGACCTCAATTTTGTTTGGGAGCCACGGCGCAATTGTCAGTTAAAGCGTCGCAGTGCCGAATCGCAAAAAGTGCTCTGGTCTTTGGCCAGCGAAATGGTCCGGGGCTGAAGTGGTTAAATAGAAAACTATATTTAGATCGATTTTTACTCCAAAACAAAAAAATTGGATTTAAAAAAAAAATAAAAATGTATTTTTTTTTTTTTTTTTAAATCATCGATTTTTATCCTGGGTGGTGCAGGTGTGGGCTTCAGCGCATCCTACTGTTTAACTTTATATGAAGTGTCACACATTAACACTTCATTCATTTCTCCAGACAGCAGTGTGGTGCATTGCAGTGCAGTAATATGCAGTGCACTGCAGAAAGATGCAGCACCTAGAAAACAACTGTTTTAGAATACAGAACAGAACATAAGCACAAGCCAAAGGTCCATGTATACAAGTTTCACTTTACAGTCGGCACTTGCGTCGATCACCAGCACTATATCTTAGTAAAACTTCTTTAATATAAAGCATCAGAGGGAAATACAAAATGTAAAATAGGATACAGAAGTGCCTCAATGGGTGCATCAGATGCTTATAAATATTTTCTTTTTTAATTTGGATGTGATACCACTTTGAATATGTCACTTTTCTTCCGAAAGAAGAAATAAATCCGTTCTCTATTTAATGTCAACATCACCCCTTTTTTTTTTCCCCTACAAGGTGTTCTGAGAAATGATGTAATTTGACCTAGCTATTGATCGCATGTCAGTCATTAAACATTATGACAGACTGACAATGCAGCTTCACTTCTATAACATGTTCTCAGTCTGCTAAGAGCCTTTCAGCATTGTGCCAACTTCCTTTTAATATGACCCAGACATTGCTAGGAGCGTAGGCAGAACCATTGTTTTCTAGGTTCACATATATTATCTGTTCTTATGATAAGTCAGTAAACACTTTTTCATTAAAGGGAACCAGTGAGAACAGAAATACAGTGGATGCCGTGATTTTAGCCTGTTTGCGGTAATCCTGATTAGAACCTTGTGAGTCATAGCCTGTGAAAGAGGGAAGAGAAGATTAGAATGGTCAGACTTCACTGGCTGCATGCTTGTTCAGACCAATAACTCACTAGGTAATAACAGCCCTGGAGTCAGCACCTTTAAAAACTTCATCAGTTGAAACTCCAAGATTTCTTGTAAACTGTTAGGAAGGAAGTTACCTGGCACAGCGGAGGATGATAATCCAGCACTGAGGCTGCTATGAAGATGATTTCCAGCACTTCGAGCTGCTATTACCCAATGTTATGCTCAGAAACTAGCATCGTTTCCTTAAAGTATAGCTAAAGGCAAAACTTTTATTTAGTTTTGCAAAGAACGGAGAGGGATAAGAACACCTTTCAGGCTTTTATTGCTGTCTGTGTGTTTGTTTCCATAGGGGTTATACCCCTTCCTTACTATATCAAAGATACAGTATCTCACAAAAGTGAGTACACCGCTCACATTTTTGTAAATATTTTTTTATATCTTTTCATGTGACAACACTAAAAAAATGACACTTTTATACAAGCTGTACACTCACTACTTTACATTGTAGCAAAGTGCAAATTTGTTGTACCCTCAAAATAACTCAACACACAGACATGAATGTCTAAACCGCTGGCAACAAAAGTGAGTACACCACTAAGTGAAAATAATGTCCAAATTGGGCCCAATTAGCCATTTTCCCTTTCTGACGTCATGTGACTCTTTAGTGTTACAAGCTCTTAGGTGTCAATAGGGAGCAGGTGTGTTAAATTTGGTGTTATTGCTCTCACTCTCTCATATTGGTCTGATCTCAAGGATGATCAGAAGAAATGGACAGCACCTGAGTTAAATATATGAGTGTCACAGCAAAGGGTCTGAATGCTTAGGACCATGTGATATTTCAGTTTTTCTTTCTTAATAAATCTGCAAAAATGTCAACAATTCTATGTTTTTCTGTCAATATGGGGTGCTGTGTGTACATTAATGAGGGAAAAAATGAACTTAAATGATTTTAGCAAATGGATGCAAAATAACAAAGAGTGAAAAATTTAAGGGGGTCTGAATACTTTCTGTCCCCACTGTATCTTTGGAGAAGCAACACTGTCTAAGCTGCTCTCCCGATTGGACTACAAAAACCTCCCCTTCTCCTGAAGTTTACTGTACACTTTGTGCACAATTAGGTGAGTATTTTGACTATAACATAATTTTTATGCATATTGTCCAACTCCAAGCTGTATAAACTTGAATGATTATTGCATATCAGGTGATGGGTATTTGTGTAATGAGGGAGGCTGTGGTCTAAGGAGATTAACACCCTATATCAAGGTGTGCATCATTATTAGGCAGCTTTTCCTCAGGCAAAATGAGGCAAAAAAGAGATTTAACCGACTCTGAAAGTCAAAAATAGTAATACGTTTTTCAGAGGGACGCAGCACTCTTGAAATTGCTAAGATATTGGGGCGTGATCACAGAACCATCAAACGTTTTGATGCAAATAGTCAATGGGGTCGCAAAAAACGGGTTGAGGAAAAAAAAAAAAAAAGACGCTAATTAACTGCCAAACATTTGAGGAGAATCAAAACGTAAAGCTACCAGGAACCCATTATTCTCCAGTGCTGTCATATTCCAGAACTGCAACCTACCTGGAGTGCCCAGAAGTACAAGTGCTCAGAGACATGGCCAAGGTAAGGAAGGCTGAAACCCGACCATCACTAAACAATACAGACAAGTTGAAAGTCAAGACTATGCCAAGAAATATCTAAAGACAGATTTTTCAATGATTTTGGACTGATGAGATAAGAATGACTCTTAATGAAACAGATGGATGGGCCAGTGGCTAGATCAGTAAAGGGCACAGAGCTCCACTTCAAATCAGACACCAGTAACGTGGAGGTGAGGTACTGGTATGAGTTGGTGTTATTAAATATGAGCTAGTTGGACCTTTTGGGGTTGAAGATGGACTCAAAATCAACTCCCAAACCTACTGCCAGTTTTTTTTTTTTTCAAATGTTTTATTGAAGAAAGCAAATAAATTGACATGTAACATTGTGGAATATCTCTGAAATATGGGGGGGCGAGGTGTCTATTTGGGGTAGATGAAATATTTCAGAAGTAGTGTTTTTGGTGATGTCAATGGATATCTTTTAATAAAAACGAAATATGGCTGTGACAGGGAATAGGGGATCGGGAAAGGTACGAGATATCTTGATGAGAGAAAGTGGTAAAGGGGCCGTGAGGTTTAGAGGGGTGTTGGGTATGGCCATCTCTTGCTTCCCTTCCCAGGTGGTTGTCACTAGGCTGTGAGGTTCCTTTGAAAACCAATAGGGCTTAGGGGAGGGGGCGACCCTCATTATAGTGGGATGGGGTTTCTATATAAAAAAAAAAAAAAAGTATTTTTCTCCGCCGAGACATCATTATTACTTCATTTTGGGTCTTGTGCTCGGGTGGTCGAGGTATTCAGTTGGGCGAATTCTGTTGTTGTCTGGAAGTGTGTCCAGCATGCCCATTTTATTCCAAATTTTTTTGGCGTGTCCCATGCAATTTGGATTAGTTCCTCCATTTCAGCTATTCTGTTAATTCTGTGAAACCATTTTTTGGTGGAAGGAATGGTTTGAGATTTCCAGTGGATTGGAATGCAATGTTTTGCTGCATAAATTAAATGCATCGTTAATGATTTATGGTAAGAGTTGTGCCGTATAGGTGTATAATGCAGAAGGAACTGAGCTGGGGTGAAGGCTAGGTCGTAAGATGTGATGTGTGAGGTTATACGGTGTACTTCTTTCCAGAAAGTTTGGATACATGGGCATGACCACCAGATGTAAATCAACGTACCACAATCTTCGTGGAATCTCCAGCATATGTCTGGTATTGTGGATTTGAATTTGTGGAGTAATGCTGGCGTGCGATACCAGTGGGGTTAGATTTTGTACTCATTCTCTTGGGCTGAGACGTTGATAGTGCCCTTGTGGATGTTAAGATAAATTGTTCCCCAATCTTCTGGTGTAAGGGATAAATTTAGATCCTTTTCCCAAGCTTTACATGCTGTGGACATATTAGGTTGGTGTTCCCGAGAATAGAAGGGAGTGGGTAGTGGATATGAAGTGGTTTTGAGGAGGTGTTTGCGTACACAGTCGTTCGAAGGGCGTTAGTTGTCGTGAACAGGAGGATTTTTTTTCTAGTGATCTTAGGCAATGTGAGATCAGTAGGCATGTCCAAGCTGGAATAGGAGGTTTGCCCGTTAGCATGGCGAGTTGGGAGGTTGAGGAAAGCTTTCCTCCTGTGAACAAAACTGTTGAAGAAAGCAATTATTCAGTCCTGGGGGAATGTCCGGGTTTTGATTGATCAATGTCATCGGGCCCGGTATGGACGATAATGATGATTGTTTACAGATTCTGCGAAAACATTCTAATGTGGGTTTGATTAGTGGGTGTGTTCCTATCTCCGAGTGCGAATGAGATTCTTGTATCCATGGTAGAGAATTGAGAGGTATGCTTATAAAGGATTGTGTTGTGGTTTAGGTGGGATTTACTAGTTGATATATGTATGTTAATGATTTTTTTATTGTATTAGTGTATGGCCCCCCTCTTATGGCAATTGCATATATGTACATAAGAGATTGCTTCTTTCATGTCTGGTGATGCCAAATTTCCCAATGCAACACATGATTAGGTAATCTGTGGCCCAGGTTTCTGTAAACCAGGGGTGGAAGGGAAGGTTTTCTAATTTACATTGGCTCACACAGATATCTAGTTGTACATGCTTAATCGGCAAGGGATGGGACCAAACATATGTACAAAGTTTGTAGCAGTAATACCAAGCACCAATAGGGAGTCTAGCTTATACTACTTCCCTCAATACGTTTCTCCCCCTGGTGTCCGTAACCCTTACATGTGGAATGGTGAAATGGTATCACCCATGACAAATTCAGAATGGTTAACAGAGTGTTATTTGTATAAACTTTCAAATTGCCTTTATGAGTAGGATCGTTTAAAGCCCTATGTCTGTCTTTATCGATGGCAAGCGGGGATATCAGGGCCTCCCATTGAGGTAATACATTATAAAATTAGCCCCGTATACTAGATCAGTCCAAATGGACAGGGGCGCCTTGCAATACACATAATTATGGCCCGCCCTTGGGAGGAGATATGTCCGCTTGCCTTCAAATAGCTCCATACGAGGCATGTCAGCCACGCATTTGACGTCGATGACGAAACACGTAAGGCGGAGCTACGTACCTACGTCACACGCGGAAGTCAGAGAGAGTGTGGAGCGCAGCTGAGGCGCACGCCGCTCAGCTGTCAGCTTGCATCCATGAGCTTCTCTCCAGGCTTGACCTCCCATTACGCAGTGTGATAGTCTGACTCCTTTTAGGAGTACGATTTTTTTAACATTTTATATTACTTATTTTTATTTAATTTGATTGCTGTCATTCAGCATTTTTTTAATAAAATTCAATTACGTTATTACACTATGGGAGCCCTGTCTCTTTCATATGAGTGTTCTGAAGGATATACTGTATTTGGAGTGGAAACCCCCAGGGACAACTTCACTGGAACCCTAGACGCCATCAAGTGCTGGAGAGTATATGCCGATTACCCCTGTAGGGGTGCATGGAGCTGGTGAGTGGGGACCCTTGAGGGGGAGCACCGGAGTCACTGGATATCAACTGTCGCTGTCACAAAAGTCACATTACACAGAATATTTGAATTTGGTGGAATTATATGGAACTTTTTAAGCCGGGACTTTCACAATAAATTTTTTAATTTTTTAATTTTTTAGAATACATTTTTTACATTTAATGTGGTTCTAAATAATTATTTTCACAACTTTTTTACACTTTTTTCTTATTACTATGGTGTTTTTTAACGCTGATGAACTGTGTTTAGTCTGTATTCAGCTGCCCAGCTGTATGCTGGGGAGATAATGTGGTAACACGTATATCAGATGTTATATTTGTAAACAGACTGATGGTTAATGATCACATCAGTTGGAAGGAGGATTTTTATTTATTTATTCATTTAATCCCCTCAACGCATTTAGGGGGGACGTTTACCAGATTATTTATACATTTTGATCAATTGTCACTGATGTGGGTGTACCTAAACCTTTTTACACAATAAGGATTTATTTGTTTGTACACACTGGCACGGGACATTAATCCCAATTGGCACATATTCATTTTGTAATTTATTTTTACCTTTATTTTGAGTAGAGTGCACATTTGCGCACCCAGTAGAGATTATATATCTAACTAGGTATCCAAAACAGGTAGCGCCACTTACCCCTATCTACAGTATAAACTCGCTTTAATATATCTCACCCCTTTGAGGGTGCGTAAAAAGGGGGGGCTGCAAGCCTCGGTCCGTGAGCGCGGAAACCTTTCCTATACTTCTAAGCCCACCCAGTCTTTGATAGGTGCGTGTATGTTCCAATCAATAATCCTGGTTGTGGACCGCTTTATAATTCAGTAGTTCTGGGAGACTTATCCCACTTAAGTGTTTGGGTAAAGAGAGAGTTGGGAGTAGTTAATTCTACGGTCTTTGTTCGTCCCAAAGAAATTTGGAACAGAGACTCCTATGTTCTGAAGAAGTCTGGGGGAATTTGTATAGGTACTGTTTGTAGTATGTATGGAATTCTTGGCAGGCGTTAATTTTCAGAATCGCTGCTCTGCCAAACCATGAAAAGAATGGTTTGTGCCAATTTTTCAGAATAGGTAAGTAATTTTTTGTGTAGAGGTGTGTTAGTTTGGCGGTGAGTTGTATTCCTAGGTATGCGATTGCGTCTGACTTCCAGTGGAAGGGGAAGTTTTCTTTACACTGTTACCAATTGAAGGGGTAAGGAGATGTTTAGGGCAAAAGATTTGGAGAAGTTTATTTTAAGGTTGGAAATCAAATTAAAATGCTGGAATTCTTCTAGTAGTACCGGTATCGTAGTATGTGGGTTTGTAAGGAATAGCAAGATGTCATCCGCGAATGCGGCAAGTTTGTATTCTCTCTTATTAGTTTTAATACCTTGTATGTCAGGATTTTGTCTTATACTACATAGAAAAGGTTCGAGGGTAAAGATGAAGAGGATGGGAGACAGGGGGCATCCCTGTCTCGTCTCATCGTGTATGGAGAAGGCACTCGACAAGGTATTATTCACTCTAATCTTCGCTATATAATCCCATGCTACCCTGACAAATGCCTTCTCCGCATCCAGGGAGAGAAAGAAGCCTTTTGGTTGGATGTCGTTATGTGGTGGTGTACGTTGTTAATGGCCTTTATGGTGTTGTGCCTAGCTTCATGGCCAGGGACAAAACCTACTTGGTCATGGGAGATAATAGAGGGGAGGAGTGGTAGGAGTCTATTGGCCAGGATTTTGGAAAAAAATTTAATATCTACGTTGAATAGTGATATGGGCCTATAGTTTGCGGCTTGTGTGGGGTCTTTGTCTTCTTCTTCTGGGCCTATTTTCCCAGGTGCCTTTAAGGAAGATGCATCTTCCCTGTTTGTCGACAAGTGTGTCAGTTACTTGGAAGGGTATATGCTTGGAGAAAAGGATCGTGACCCCGTTAGATTTGGAGTTCGGGGGGGTTGCGTGAAAGCATTGTGAGAAGTAGTGATTTGATAGTTTTGGTACAGCGTGTGAGCAGAAGTGGGTTTCCTGCAGAAAGACTATGTCGGCCCCATACTCTTCATACTGGTTAGGACTCGTTAACATTTCTCTGGTATGTTAAGTCCTTTGACATTCAGAGATATTATTCTGAGAGTAGGATGTTTAGATTTAGTCACAGGAGGTGCCATGGTGGAGCAAAATAGGCAGGCTTTGGGGTAGAGATTGTCTGGGGAGGGAAGCAAGAGAAGGAGCACAGGTGTGGTAGGAGGAGGTGGGAGTAAGGAAGGGATAGGGGAGAGGAAAGGAAGGGAATCAGGGAATGGGTTTCAGGTAAGAAGGAGCCTCTTGGTTTATAGAGGGTTGTAGGGAGTTGTGGGGGGATAGCTATGTCAACTGGAGTCGGATATGGACCACTGGTTCCACCCCAGAAAATCAGGTCCAGAAAGGGTCAGTTGGATCTCACAAAGACCACTGTGTGTGAGGGTAGTTGGTTATGGTTCATAGAGGGAGTCAATCTCCTACTCTATTAGCTTTTAGACGATCCCTGAAAACCCTCCTCTTCAGAGAAGCCTATCCTACCCACACCTAACAACTGTATTTTCATTTTGTCCATCTGATCATCCCCCACAGCTACTACCCTTTGTTCCACTTGACTCTCCCTTCGAGATTGTAAGCTCTAACGAGCAGGGCCCTCTGATCCCTCCTGTATTGAATTGTACTGTCTTCCCTGATGTTCTGAAGCGCTGCGCAAACTGTCGGCGCTATATAAATCCTGTATAATAATAATAATCCCGTGTTCCCGAGAGGTCTGTATAGCGTAGAGAGGTGTTGTGTATTTCAAATGAGGTATGAGGGGGAGGGGGGTTACACCCCTATCAAGGTTCATAAACTTAAGCATTGACTCTGGTAAAAGAAAGATAAAAAGAAAAAACAATATTTTTCAACTAAAACCCATTAACTAATGTAGCCATCATTACAAAAACAGTGGTATTCTTGCTAGAGAGTTGTAGAGAGCATGTGAAACTTTTAAAAGGTAGTTATAATAAGCATTAGGACCTGAGGTCCTTGAAATATCAACATAAGGTGTGTTTCCCTTGGTTGGTGTAGTAGCTATATAAGAGTAGCCAACAGCTACACAACAAATAGCTTTACTGGTACTTTACCTATGAGTAACAAGGTTTGAAACGGAAATAACAGAAAACTTAACAAATATAGAAAGATTATAATAACAGTAACTCTGGTTGTCTGTCATTAACTATGGATTTTCGACTGTTCTGAAGAGGGCCCTTCGTTTAGCAGAGCAAGACACTGTGTGTGTTTTAAGTTAGGTATCCAGGTACTGGACGTAGCCAGACAATAGGGTTACGCCAGGTGTGAGAAAGTGCTATTCTACTTTAGTTCCGCAAATATCTGTGGGTTAGGTAAGTTTAAGTTCTGGTATAGGGGTGAGAATTTGATGTGCCCTCTTCAGAAGTTTGGTCTTGCACCATAAAGCCAGGTCATAAGCAAGAAGAGCGTTAGCTCTCATCTGAAAACATGCATTGCCTTAGTGGTTAGATAGGGTATGTTAGTCCTGTACAATACTAGATGGACAAGTGAACATTCCACATTCCATCCCACTCCCATTTGAGATACCTATATGGGAGCCATGTGCAGCATCCCAACGTGTAAAGGCAGTCCCTTCTTTTGTTCCGGAATGTTGGAGATTAAATAAACTGCTGCAATGAAAAAAAGAGTAGTTCGTGTAATATGTTCACTTGTCCCTGGTGAGGGCCTAAATAATTGGGCCCTTACAGATGCATTAATCATCCCTCTGTTACTGGGTTGGTGTTTAAAGAGTATGGAAGAGTCACTCAGAAGAGTTCATTCCAGCGAGAAGTGTACTCACTGCACAGTCTTTCCGAGGGGAGCTAGATAGTGGTAAAAATCAGGGGCCTGGAAGGTATAGTTCTCAGAAGGTATGTGGTGTGGGTAAGAACTAGGTTCGGTGATTAAAGTTTGCTCGTGTGTCATAAGGCAAAAGGGGGAAAAGAGCTGTGTCATGGGGGGAAGACAGTTACAAGAGGGTTATTTACGTCTTTATGAGCGTTGTGGCTTGCGATGATCTGGAGAAGCAGTGGGGCTGCCATTCCTCAAGTTCCTCGCTGCTTGTGGAGACGAGGGTGGAGGGTGAGCTCTGCGGCGACGACCCATGCTGAAATTCTCTGCTTCAGTTATGCCATCCATTGAGATAGCCCTGCATAGTGGAGGCAAACGAAAGTCTCTGTACCAGTCAGGTATATCCACTAACGGGATATTGAGCGCGGTGCAAAAGTGTTCCAAATCTTCAGATACCCTTAAGTTTGCTGTGTGCCCGTTTGCAGATGCTGACAAACAGAATGGGAATTCCATCTATACACTATAGCTCTAGCTCTCAGGACATCTAACAGAGGCCTTAGCTCCCTTCGTCTCTGCAGGGTGATGTTAGACAGATCTTGAAAAATCTTAACTTCTGTGCCCTGATGTGATAGTCGCACCCTGCCTCTGGCTTTGCGTAATATTTCTTCCTTTGGGATGAAATCAGTGAGGCAGCAGATCACTTCTCTCGGGGGGGGGGGGGGGTCTGTGTCTTTCCCCCTTGGGCTTAGTGCCCTGTGTATGCGTTCTAAAGCTATTTGTGTGTCAGGAGGTCTTTCTAGCAGATCATTGAACAATGCCCGAGCGGGTGAGCGCGGTCTATGGCTTCAGGGAGACCTCTTACCCTTAGGTTTCGGCGTCTCCCGCGGTTGTCGAGGTCATCCATATGTCGGTTGATCTCTCTAAGATGTATGGCATGAGATTCCGTAATTTGTTGTACCTGACCGAGCGAGGCATCATGGCGGGCTTGCGTCTCCTCGACCTCCTCCACTCTCAGGACTACGGCTTGGATGTCAGAATGTAGCTCTGAAAATGGCCGCTGACAGCGTGTTCTTAATATCCGATACTACTGTGCGGAGGTTGGCTAGACTCAGAGTATATGCCGAATATATCAGGAGATGGAGGGCTGTGGCTTCGGGACCGGTGAGTGTTCCTACTCGAGGAGCACGAATCGTGCGTTGTGGCCTGTGTCTCTAGCATAGCGCCCCTGGGCCGTGTCCTGAGTATCTCGGGAATATGGTAGCTCAGCTGTGTTTCTTGGCTCCTGGGCGATCGTGACCGAGTCGCTAAGGCACTCCGGGGTGTGCTCCCCATGTTGGTTACTTGTGGTGGGGTCTTTAGGCAGAAAGCTGGAACTCGTGGAACAGGAGCTCTGGATTAAGAGTCCATCTTAGAACAGAACCAGGCCATGCCCCCTACTGCCAGTTTTTTTAAGACACTTTCTTCAAGTAGTGGTACAGGAAAAAAAATCCTGCATTTTTCAAGAAGACCACAATATTCATGCAGGAAAATGCTCCATTGCATGCATCAAAGTACTCCACTGTGTGGCTAGCCATTAAAGCCCTTAAAGATCAAAGAATAATGACATGGTCCCCTTCCTCATCTGACCTAAACCCTATTAAGAAGTTGTGGGCCCTTCTTAAATGGGAGATTTATGGTGAAGGAAAACAGTACACCTCTCTGAACAGTGTCTGGGAGGCTGTGGTTGCTGCACAACAAAAAGTTGATCATCAACAGATCAAGAAACTGACAGACTCCATGGTCGCATTGATTCTTTTTTGAAATGTCAGAAATGTTTATTTGTAAATTTTGAGTTGTTTGTTTATTATTCACACTTAAACAGATGAAAATAAACATGTGAGATGGGAAATTTTTTGTTTTTCATTTAGTTGCATAGTAATTCTGCACACTAATAGTTACCCAATAATTGTGCACACATAGATATTCTCCTAAGAAAGAAAAAAAACTTACTTTCTTAAATATTCATTTTTAAGATTTAATATTTTCAAGACAGAGCACTGTAGTTGTTCAATAATGAAATGAATCCTGAAAATACAACTTGCCTAATAATTGTGCACACAGTGTAAACTGATAACATTGTTTGGGATTTCGAAACTGCACTGGAGCATATCAATGTGCAACATGTGCATTTCTACATACTTGAGTGTTCTAGTAGCACAAAGGTGTGATCTGAGCTTTACAGTAACCTCTGCTTATGCAATTTGATTGGTCTTAATTGCTCGAGCTTACAACAAGTTTTCTGTAAATCTTTGTCATGTTAAATTAAGTTTATCAATATTAACCACTTGACCACTGGGCACTTAAACCCCCTTCCTAACCAGAACAATTTTCAGCTTTCGGCGCTCTCACATTTTGAATGACAATTACTCAGTCATACAATACTGTACCCATATGACATTTTTGTCCTTTTTTTTCACACAAATAGAGCTTTCTTTTGGTGGTATTTAATCACCGTTGGGTTTGCGCTATAAAAGAAAAAAAGACTGAAAATTCGGTAAAAAAATGAATTTTTCTTAGTTTCTGTTATAAAATTTAGCAAATTAGTAATTTTTCTTCATAAATTTTGGCTAAAATTTATACTGCCACCTATCGTTGGTAAAAAATAAGTACAAATTGGTGTATATTATTTGGTCTTTGTGAAAGATAGAGTCCAAAAGCTATGGTGCCAATATATGAAAATTGATCACACCTGAAGTACTACCTATCTAATTTCTTGAGACCCTAACATGCCAGAAAAGTACGAATACCCCCCAAATGACCCCTTTTTGGAAAGAAGACATTCCAAGGTATTTAGAAAGATGCATGGTGAGTTTTTTGAAGTTGTTATTTTTTCACACAATTCTTTGCAAAATCAAGATTTTTTTTTTTTTACAAAATTGTCATATTAGCAGGTTATTTCTCACACACAGCATATGCATACACAAATTACACCCCAAAACACATTCTGCTATTACTCCCGAGTACGGAGATACCACATGTGAGACTTTTACACAGCGTGGCCACATAAAGAGGCCCAACATGCACGGAGCACCTTCAGGCATTCTGGAGCACCCAGGCCAATTCTGACATTTCTCTCCTACATGTAAAAATCATCATTTATTTGCTAGAAAATTACATAGAACCCCAAAACATTATATATATGTTTTTTTTAACAAAGACCCTAGAGCAGTGTTTCTCAACCCCTGTCTTTAGGACCCACTAACAGGCCAGATTTTAAGTATTACCTTGGGGAGATGCAGACTAGAATACTGCAATCACTGAGCAGCAAATGAGATCACCTGTGATATATTTCAGTTATCTTGCAAACCTGGCCTGTTAGTGGGTCCTGAGGACAGGAGTTGAGAACCACTGCCCTAGAGAATACAATGACGGTTGTTGCAACTTTTTATCTCGCACGGTATTTGCGCACCAATTTTTCGAACACTTTTATTTGGAATAAAAAACAGTTTTGTGCTTAAAAAAAAAACTAAATAGTAAAGTTAGCCCAATGTTTTTGCATAATGTGAAAGATGAAGTTACGCCGAGTAAATAGATACCTAACATGTCACCCTTCAAAATTGCACACGTTCGTGGAATGGCGCCAAACTTCGCTACTTAAAATTCCCCATAGGTGACGCTTTAAAAAATTTTTTACTGGTTACATGTTTTGAGTTAGAGGAGGGCTAGGGCCCTGTTTTCATATGTGGGCGGGACTTATGTATGCGTTCGCTTCTGCATGCGAGCACACGGGGACAGGGGCACTTTAATTCTTTAATTTTTTTATTTATTTTTTTATTGTTCATTTTACTTAATTTTAGTTTGACAATTTTTTTCCAAAAAATACATTTTTTATCACTTTTATTCCTATTCCAAGGATTGTAAGCATCCCTTGTAATAGGAATATGGCATGACAGGTCCTCTTTACAGTGAGATATGGGGTCAATAAGACCCCACATCTCACCTCTAGGCTGGGAAGCCTGAAATTAAAAAAACGATCCTGGCTTCGATCATAGCGGTGAGTCGGTAGAAGCACTGTAGGGCGGCGTGAGCGGGGGTCATCCCCTCTCGCCTCCCGTAAGAACGATCAAGCAGTGGAACAGCCACTATGGTCGTTCTTATGGTGTAGGGAATTGCCGGCTGAAAAAGCTGATATCTGAATGATGCCTGTAGCTGCAGGCATCATTCAGATATCCCCGCACAAAGTCAAGGATGTCATATGCCGGCGGGCGGGAAGTGGTTAAAACGCATTTTTTTTAACAAAAAGTTGTCCATTTATACAATATTTCTAACACATAGCATTTACATACCAAATACGACACCCCAAAATAGATTCTCCTACTCCTGAGTACAGCGATATCACATGTGTGAGACTTCCACAGCCTAGCCACATACAGAGGCCAAATACAGCCGAGCATGGCAGAGCATGGCTGGGTATCACCGAGTATTGCAGAGTATGGCTGGGTATCACTGAATATTGCAGAGTATGGCTGGGCATTGCAGGGTATTACAAGGTATTGCAGAGTATTGCAGAGTACTGCGGGGTATTGCAGGGTATTGCAGAGCATTGCAGGGATGGATGTGACTGCAATTGTCACAGAGCAGCACTGTGGGCACTACAGATCCAGCCCACAGCGCTGCTGCCATCCAATCTCTCCCCCTCTCCTCTCACACTGTACCGATTGGTACAGAGAGGGGAGAAAGGAATCGGCATCATTACATGACACCGGTTTGTTTACATGTGAATTCTCCGTCATTTGACAAAGCGATCACATGGTAAACGGGCGCGATCATCCGGACCCGGCGGTCACGGATGTTCTCGGGTGCGTGCCCCAGGGAAAGCAGGATTCTGGGAGGACGTCACTGTACGCCCCCCCAGAGTTATCCAACCGCCCTGCAGCCGTCATTCGGCTACGGGCCGGTTGGTAACTGGTTAATAAATCTTTGTGTCACATCGTGAAATGTTCTAGGGATTTGAACAAAGCACTGCTCTTTTGCCTGAAATTAGGTTTGTGGCTCACAGAAGACATCCATTATCTGGCAAATATCAAAACAAACATGGTTCCCACCTGTGGGAATAGAGACAAATACTAAAAAAAAAATGTGTACGGCTTTCTGCACCAAAGTATATCATTGGACATGGATTCAAATCTGCAAAGCTAAGGGACTTTAAGGTGATTATAAATGTTTTTTTTCTTTTAAAATAACAAACATATTTTAATTTACCTCCTCTGTGCAATAGTTTTGCACAGAGCAGTCCCAATTTTCCACTTCTGTGGTCCTCCACAGGTGCTCCTTGCTCCTCCTGCCTTCAGAGTGCCCCCACAGCAAGATGCTCGCCATGGGGACACTTGTGTGGGCTTGAACCTGAGCCGTACTGTGTGCGTCTTCTGACACACACAGTACGACTCAGCACCGCCACTGGATTTGATTGACAGCAGCAATGGCCCCCTCGATGCTCTCACTGAGTCCACCACTGCTCTCGGGGACAGCTCTGAATGTAGAGTGGACTGAGGTAAATATTTAGAAGGGGACGGGAAGCTGCATGTAAAAGATTTATTACCTTAATACAGAGAATGCATTAAGGTTAAAAACTTTTAGCCTTTATATCAACTTTAACAAAATGTGGCCTGCTATTTTTTGTTCCACAGTCTAGCTGCACCAGCCAGAGCTGCGCAATGGTGCTGACATAAATGAAGTTTTATATGAAATGCTCTTCTTTTATGTGCCTTTGTCACCAGGATGCCAATGTACAGACTAAGCAGTTATCTACATCAGGCTAAGGCTCAGTTCACATTGGTGCAATGCGAGAACCCTGCAAATCTACTGTGGGTTACCGCATCGCACCCGACTCGCAGGCAGTTCACACTGCCATATGCGAACTGCTGGGAGTGTCAATAGAAATTTAATGACACCTCAAAATCAGTTCACATATCGCAGTGCAAAATGTGAATTCGGACAGGAATCAGATCGCACCCATGCGATCCAATTCTGGTGCAGCCCAAAAAAAGGGTCCTGTGCGAGTTTGATTTGAATGCAATGCAAATTCAACCATACTATCTGTATGGCTGAGTTCACATCGCACAGACATTGCATGCGATTTGCACTGCAGTGCAGTGCGAATCACATCCAATGTCAGACAGTGCACCAGTGTGAACCGAGCCTGAAAGTTCTAATACAACTGACACTAAGCACAACTTTCAACGCCACAACTGCCTACAGTAACTAAATAACGAGAAGAAATTCACCAAACAAGCTGTAAGATATTTGCTGGTGATCAGTTCACACATCATCGGTCATTAATTAGAAATGAAGCATTTGACCTGGAAGCATAAGTGTCATCAGGTAAATTAAATGCAATAAAATCATTGCACCGTCCTGTTCTTACAGAAGAAGCCAGCTACACGGTTTCAATCTCCTGCATTACAAATATGCAAGATGGGATAGCTGTGAAATGAAAACAAAAGCTTCCCTTAGATTGAGCACCTTCTTAAACCAAAAAGCTTCCTAAAATCAGTATGGATATGTAAAACGTCTGCAGGAAACAGACAACAGGGAGACATACAGAGTCATAGAATGTGGTTTCTGTTCCATTTTTCTGCTCTCATAAACCATTTACATCTAAATGTTGTCATTTTTATGAGTCTTGAGAGTTTTTTGTGCCATTCCTTTATACGCATTGGCTTATTTATGTATCTGAAGTGTACTTTTTAAGTACTCTGCAGATGTGAAACCTGACAGGGGGTACATCACATGTGGTGTAATATTAAACTTATGTGTGCAAAATTGAATAAAGAAAGTTTTTTTAAGCTTAGATTTCATATTTTTTGGGGGGTGGGGGAATTATACAACACCAAACACGCTAGTTATTTGTACCGGTAGGGGCAGGCAAGCAGCACAAATCTTTCACACACTGTTAACCCTGCAGCACCAGAAGTGAGTCTGCCCTGAGCAAAATCCAGCAACCAGGAGGATTTTAATATAAAGCAGCAGTCTCCAGGGCATGGGATACACGCCATTACTAATGTGTGTGATGCTATATCCAAAAAGAAAAAAAAAACAAAAAAAAAACAGCAACTTCAGCTTTAAATAATTTGTACAAATTAAATAAATTAAATTAGCAAGTTTACAAGGTGGTATCAGTGCAGCTGTTTGCAAGCCACTACAGACTATAAAAGAGCTGAATAGCTAGTATATTAATAGGCCTTGAAGCTGCCTGTTGTGGAAATTTGTATTAATGTATGTTGTCAGATGTCCCCCAGTGTCAGTTTTGCTGTAATACGCTCATGCGAGCATATTCGCACATACAGACGTTGGTGGAAGACCATTGGCTGCGGAAACCTTCCTGTGGACATGGCAGATTTGTTTGCTCTTTTAACCGGTTCAATACAGGGCAATTTCACCCCCTCCCTTCCCAGGCCAATTTTTAATTTAATTTTTAAAATTGACGTCCTTTTTTCCCCACAAATAGAGCTTTCTTTTGGTGGTATTTGATCACCTCTGCGGTTTATATTTTTTGCGCTATAAACAAAAGAAGAGCGACAATTTTGAAAAAAAACACAATATTTTTTACTTTTTGCTATAATAAATATCCCAATTTTTTTTTAAAAAAAACTAATTTTTTCCTCAGTTTCGGCTGATACGTATTCTACATATTTTTGGTAAAAAAAAAAAAATCGCAATAAGCGTATATTGATTGGTTTGCACAACAAAACACGGGATAGATTTATGGCGTTTTTTTAAAAAAAAAAATGTATTAATTTTTTTAGCGGCGATCACGATTTTTTTTCATGACTGCGACATTATGGCGGACACATCGGACACTTTTGACACATTTTTGGGACCATTCACATTTATACAGCGATCAATGCTATAAAATTGCATTGATTACTGTGTAAATGTGACAGGCAGTGAAGGGGTTAACCACTAGGGGGCGGGGAGGGGTTAATATGTTTCCTAGGGAATGCTTCTAACTGTAGGGGGAGGGGACGTACAAGGGGAGGAGACCGATCGGTGTTCCTCCGTTCTGGGAACACAGATCGCTCTCCTCAGAGCTGACAGGCTGTGGATCTGTGTGTTTACACACACAGATCCACGGTCCGGCCCAGTTAACGGGCAATCGCGGGTGCCCGGCGGACATCGCGGCCGCCGGGCACACGCACCAGGTCCCGAGCAACGCGGCGGGCGCGTGCGCGCCCCCTAGGCGGCCGGGAATCCCAGGACGTCATATGACGTCCACCCAGGATGGGAGATCCCATCTGTGGACGTCATATGATGACAATACGCCGGTATTGAAGTGGTTAAGGATGTTCGTTCATGCCTCACCAAGAGACTGGATACCTCATGGCGACTGCATTAACGCTCCTAGTAAGCAGATCTGTGTACATGGGAACCATAGCATAACCATACAAAATTATGGCCCACTGAGCCAGGATAGAGTACGGCTCACGTCATTGATAACAGTGGGAATGTGCACACAATCGTGTGTAAGTAGTATTCAAATTGTGAGACACTTTATGTCTCACAAGCAGCATGGCTCTGCACACGGCCATCTGAACGTCTTACTACTGAAATTCTATTTGAATATATACATGTGTGTGATTGGTTCTTTTGAAAGAATACAATGTCTGATTGGCTGATTCAGAAGCCACCACGTTCCTTTGTTATTTATGTTTACAGTATAAATAAAAGGAGCTGCTCATCCTAGGGAGGATGGTCTGCTAAGCTCAACGTGATATCAGCGTCTGTGTCTCTGTTACTTGGAGATATTTAAGCGCGCTTTTCCCAGCATTATACAAGAAAGCTATGATTGTGCTTATTAGCGCATGGAATTATTTGCTTATAAAGAGAAGCTTTAAATAATCCACAATACTGCCACATCCCAATTGTAATGTATCCAAAGAAATACATGGAGTATACACCCTATCTATGGCGGGATTTTTTAAGGTAGTACTACAAATATAATTTAAAACAGAATTTTTATTACAAAAATTACATTTGTTAAATACAAACATTTTTAAAATGTACGCAAACCATACATTAACCTTTCCCCAGATAACTGGGTTCGATACGGTTTTGAATACCAGACCCAATTATCTGGGGAAAGGGTAATGTATGGTTGGCGCACATTTTAAAAATGTATGTAATTAACGGATGTAATTTTTGTAATAAAAATTCTGTTTTAAATTATATTTGTAGTACTACCTTAAAAAATCCCGCCATAGATAGGGTGTATACTCCATGTAGTTTTTTGATATATAATAGAACTAAACTGACCGAATTAACTTAATGGAATTCATAAACAATGTTGAAGTATTTGGATTTTAACATTCCATTTCAAACACGTAATCTAGCCATATTTTAAAAAATTAAAAAAAAAAAAAAAATTTCACTTAATGGCAAATGGGAACATTTTTTACACTTTACTCCGTATTTCTTACAATCTGGCCGGCACCATTGCACCGGCAGTTCAAAATGCCCGCATTGTCAGGAGATAAATTCCTGCTGTGGGGATGAATCCAGAGATCGGAGCTTCTAATCTGCATCAGCATTTTCTGGTTTGATGGGGGTTTTGTGATGATCCCGATGTGATCTTTCATCTTACAGATACATCCATTTACACTATGGACAAGTAAGCTATTTATCCATTACCGAAGCTCTTATGCCGCGTACACACAACCGGTTTTGCCGTCGGAATAAATTCCGAAGGTTTCTCAGACGGAACTCAGACGAAATTCCATTCAAGCAGTCTTGCCTACACACGGTCAAACCAAAGTGTGATCAAAGTCCGGCCGTCCAGAACGCGGTGATATACAGCACGTACGACGGGACTAGAAAAAAGGAAGTTCAATAGCCAGTAGCCAATAGCTTCCGTCTCGTACTTGCTTCAGAGCATGTGTCGTTTTTGGTCCATCGGAACAGCATACAGGCAAGCGGTTTTCCCGATAGCAATTGGTTCCGTCGGAAATATTTAGAACATGTTCTATTTCTAGGTCCGTCAGAATTTTCAAAAACAGAAATCCAATAAGGCATACACACGATCGGAATATATGATGAAAAGCTTCTGTCGGACATTACGCTCGTGTGTACGCGTCTTAACAGGGAATTGGGTGTGTTTATTGAATTTGCTTTATAAAGGGCTTTTTGTATAGCCCACCTACTGATTTAAGATTCTTCCCTTTATTATTACATATATTATTCTTACCTGTTTGTTGTAGACTCATGTACTGTGGATTTACCTCTAAGCGGGATTTTTCCGGCCCTAGTGGCCGCTGTTGGCAGGTACCTTGATACATGGATTGGGACTTCTCCTTGGCGGGAAACAGTACCCAGAAATTGTTTTAACATTGATGCGGCTTTGGTGATGTATACAAGGCATTTGGCTTTAACTGTGAGTGCTTGAAACCATGGACTTAATTGGTATGATTTATTTTTTGTCCTTGTAACATATGTAGGTATTGATTATTATATTTTATTACAGACATATTGTAATCCAATTATTGGCTACACCCCTTAAGAAATAGGAACTTAAACGCCCCAGGTGTTTTTTAAGTACATCTATTCTGTAAAATGCATGTATTCACAATATACAGATGCCATATTGTAGCGTAATGGATACACCAGCAGGCCTTTAAACGTGTTTTTTAATCATTGTTTTATGATTGTGAATAATAAAATATTGAATGTTTTAACTTACTATTTCTAGTGGTCACTTTTAAAGTCCCAGGGGGGGTATTTTCTCTTCTTGTTGTATTTCTTACAGACATGGCGGCTCACTTTTTCCTTTATCTTCTGCAATGAGCTTATGATAACATTTCAGTCACATGCTGCTCTGTTAAAGTTTACTGCAGTCAGCCTTTTATCTTTGGATATAACTTGGCCATGCAGCTTGAGAGAGATTGGAGATATTCTCTAATCTTACAACACTGGGACTGAGAAGTTGGTTGATTCTTCCAATTTAGAAGGCTAGTAGAGTGAGTGCTATCATTAAAATTGCAATGAGGTTTGATAAATTTTTTTGCAATGTATATAACTGGCCTATGGCAGAATTATTTTCAACAAAAACATCCTACGCTACAAGAATTGGTAAAATATTAGCATTGCTCCACACTACAGCTGTAACTGTACCCATCAAGTTGTTATATCCTAAAGCCATACTGTGATATCCCACTTCAAAGACCACACTCACTGCATAATCATCTTTGTCCTTTCCGCGGCCACAAAATTGTGACTGCCTAATTTAATGCAGACCCACTAAAAGCTATGTCTGGAAATTTTTGTTAAAATTGTATATCTGCATGCAGTCAATTCTCTAGGATATTAATAAAATAGTGAAACCACGTTTTTGAATATAAACAACTGAACTACAGTCACAGCAAAAAAATTACATTTACACGCCATGGTTTTAACATAATCTGTATAGTTTTGTGCTGCATAACAGATTGTTGCTGTATTGCTTTGTATACTATCACTTCAAGATTCGAGTGGTGTAACTAAGGTCACAGAGACAAAATTGTGATTTTTAGCATCATACAAATTGAACGGGACAAGTCAAAATGAAATAAAGTTAGTGAGTGAAGATGAGATATTGTTGATTTCGGTATCCTGTCAAGCTCACTATTGTGGTCATGAAAAACAGGGGGCATACTGAGAGCTTAGATTGATTGTGCTCACTAACAGTCACATGTGTGATTAATGTCTGCAGATAGAAGCTCAGCTTGGGAAACAATATTGTACCCAGTAAATATGACAGACTGGAGATGACCACTGCAGTGACATAGCGAGTTAACCTCCCAAAACCAGCCTCAGAAGCTTAAACATTGTTCCCACCTATATCCAAACATTATAGCAAAATGCTTTAGAACTCTCCAAAGTAATTATAGGTTATACACTCAGAATTATAATGTGTCATGTCTCCTGCTGTTTTGTTTATAAGTTCCACCATGAGCTAAACATAAGGGATATTGATAATAGCTGCTAATGGTTTATTATCGGAAAACATTACACTGTAGATCAGATCTAGACATGTCTAGCTTTTTCTATGAATCATCTTCAAATTAGATAATAATTAGAACAAAGCAATTTCTCTAAATATAACCAATGGACAAATGTACTGTATCTATTTGCTACGCCATCTGAAACGCTCTTCCCTGTAAAAAAAAAAAAAAAAGGGAAAACCTACCTTAACAAACTTACTTTTATGGCAAAAAAAACCCCCAAAAACAAATGTTTATGAATATTTAGGATGAGTGCCAATCAAATGAATCCCAATCATACGTGATAAAAAGTCATCTGTGTGGTTGAGTTTGAAAGGGCAATATAGAAAATCAGCATCAGACAAGAAAATTTTATCAGGCTATGACTGATTTTGTTGTCATGTGAGCAGTTTAGAACATGGCTGATCTTCTTTCTGATCCTGAAGGTTTGACCATAATGTTATACCATGTTAAGATCTTGCTCAGGATTTATGGCCAGATCTGAAATAGGAAACTCCAAACAACAGGAGCAATCTATTAGTCAGACCATATCTACTAAATACAAAAATTGTGATAAAGTTAAAAAATGTACTTCTTTTATCTTAAAGTGGTTGTAAAGGCAGGAGGTTTTTTTTTTAATCCTAATGCATTCTATGCATTAGGATAAAACACCTTCTGTGTGCAGTAGTGTCCTCCTCAGCCCCCCTAATGCTTACCTGAGCCCATCTATATCCAGCAATGTTGCAGAAATCTCTCATCTGCCCGGGACTCCCCTCCTCATTGGCTGGGACAGCAGCGTGGCACCATTTGCTTCCGCTGCTGTCAAAGTCATTCAGCTAATGGGGAGAGAAAGATTGCGGGGCCGGGATACACAGAGCTGTGGCTCAGCTCAGGTGCCTCCATAGCAAGCTGCTTGCCATGGGGGTACTCATCAGGAGGAAGGGGCCAGGAGCACCGAAAAGGGACCCAAGAAGAGGAGGATCTGGGCTGCTCTGTGCAAATCCACTGCACAGGGCAGGTAAGTATGACATGTTTGTTATGTTTAACCAAAAAAAAAATGAGACTTTACAATCACTGACCGAGTTCTATCCAACCCAGTGCATCCACAAAGCACACACAGCTTCATACAAGATAGGAGCAGGGGACTAGGGTTATACATCCTGAAGCCTGTGTTGTTTAAAGTGATAATAAAGGCAGATTTTTTTTTAATATAACAAACATTTCATACTAACCTGCTCATGCAGTGGTTTTGCGCAGAGCAGCCCTGATTCCCCATTTCTTGGGTCCCCCTCTAGTGCTCCTGACCCCCCCTCCTACTAAGCAAGCAGCTTTCGATGAGAGCACCTGAGCAATGCTCCCAAGCCACGCAAAGTGCAGCTCAGCCCTGCCCCCTCTCTCTCATCGGCTCACTGGCTATAACTGACAGCAAATATAGAGATAAAGATCCAGGAGAGGCACTGCTCTTGTGCACATCGCTGGCTCAAGTATGGGGGGGGGGGGAGCTGCTGCAAACAGAAGGTTTTTCACCTTAATGCATAGAAGGTAAAAACCTTGAACTTTTACAACCACTTTAACTTCCTTACATTCAAGCTTCCAAGGCAGTTCTGAATCTAACTGGTTACTGTGAGAAACTTCTTCTGAGATCCCACACTGACTGTAAGTTATCTTCCTTGTACTGGTTTTAATATGTGTGATTTTGGCTGCACTTATCCTTTAAGGAATCAGCACAAAGATGAAATGAGGTGTGCTGCAGCACAAGAACCATGCTGGTAGGACAAGGCAGACCGATGAGTTTATTAGTGTGATGCTTCTCTTTTCTCTGTCCAGTGATAGGATGGAAAGACCACCTGTAAGTGAAATTTCAGCAGAGAAAGATTGGGTCCCCTCCCCTGCCAGACAAAACTATGCTGTGTGTGGAAATACTGTAAATTTCAAAACTAAAAAGACAAAGATATAAATCCTTTGGCAGGTAAAATATCTCTCATATACATATTTTATCTGTATGTTTATTTGTTTGCGTGGAGTTTAGCTTTAAGTAAACCCCCAACCTCCGGAGTGAAGATGACCTGGTAAAATACTCTTCTCCAGTGATCTTCACTGTGCAGTCAAACCAAATCTACACATTGTTTGCAAGGAAACAATCCCAGCCAGGTCCT
Source organism: Lithobates clamitans (assembly GCA_037952925.1). Classification (NCBI taxonomy): domain Eukaryota; kingdom Metazoa; phylum Chordata; class Amphibia; order Anura; family Ranidae; genus Lithobates; species Lithobates clamitans. The sequence goes on from JBBGZY010001277.1 coordinate 4,149,741, forward strand.
TTTCCTACTTCACACACACTGCAGCTGCATTTATTCCTATGAATAAACTGAAGTTGGCTGGAGGCTGCAAGGAGTATTGTTTAACCATAAGATCCATAATATGTGGTGTCCTATAGCACAGGTACCTTTTTTCTTATAGTATGTGAACACTGGGGTGCCATTCATAAAGGGAGGCTTCAAACAACCTTTCAATAATGCTGAAGCCTGTTGGTAGTTAGCATTAAAAATTGGATGAAAACCCTCTCCTATACCCAGTGAAGTGAATAGCCTCAGGTGATACACAGGGATGAAAAATCTCCCTACATAAGTTTTACATGTATTTCTGCTGTCTTCAGCTTTCCATACTCTTTAGAAAGTGCACACTGTGTTACAAATCTTTCTCCCTGTTTCAACAGTGTTTGTGGAGTCTGGGCATACACATAGGCAGAGGAACTTAGAAACTTGCAGAGATGTACTGTGAATAGACCAGCTCTCTGCTTATCTATCTCCAAGCACCCTGCCCGACACAATTTTCCAGCTGATCTTATCTCCTGTGTCAGAGAACTTGTTAGAAGTTATCATGCTGATAACAGAAAGGAGCAGCAGAAAGACACGGGACTTAGAGCTTTGAAGAGAGATAAGTAAACACTACAGATGTATGTGTATTTCATGAATGGGGTTTACAACCACTTTAAGTGACAGTAAGATTGTAGATATCAAGATCTCAAATGACATCTGTATGGAAAAAAATTAGACACAGAGTTTCCGAAATTCCCCACAAAAAATGCTTCTTTACCAGAAGAAAATATATGAGGTGTACTTTATCAAATTCAGAAGCGGTACGCAGAATGGTATCCCAAAGCAGATATAAGCAATACCCTGGCAAGACTAAAACTGTAGTTAAAGCGAAGGTCCACCCACCGCTGCAAAAATTAAAAACCAGGAGCTACACATACTGCAGCTGCTGGCTTTTAATAATAGTACTTACCTGTCCTGGAATCCAGCGATGTCGGAACCGCAGCTGATGGTTCCATCAGCTGTCGGGTGCTGCCGCCGCGCCATTGCGGGTAAGGGAGCCCGGCAGTGTAGCCTTACATCTTCACACTGGGAACCCTACTGCGCATGGGCGAAGCTCCGCTTCTCTCTCCTACTGGCCTGGCGACAGGAGGAAGAGGAGGTAGCCGAGCCGTGATGTCAATATACACAGCTGTAGCTCCCAGAAGTGAAAACAGGATACCTGTCAAAGACAGGTATCCTGTCCCCCCCTTCCCCCCGAAAAGTGCCAATTGTAGCAACGGAGGGGGGGAGGAAACAAATAAGCGGAAGTTCCACTTTTGGGTGGAAATCCACTTTAAATGCTACAATAGTGAACTCAAATACTTTATTAAAGCTTGTTGTACACACTGCTCTTATACAAGCTGAAGCTTGTGAAAACAAAGCCTTATGCCGCGTACACATGAGCGGACTTTTCAACCGGACTGGTCCGACGGACCGAGTCCGGCGGACAATTCGACCGTGTGTGGGCTTCATGGGACCTGCAGCTGACTTTTTCGGTCGAAAATCTGATGGACTTTAGATTTAGAACATGTTTCAAATCTTTACGTCGGAACTCTGCCGGACCTAGTTCATATCGAAAAGTCCGCTCGTCTGTATGCTAGCACAACGGACGAAAACCGATGCTAGGGCAGCTATTGGCTACTGGCTATCAACTTCCTTATTTTAGTCCGGTCGTACGTCATCACGTACGAATCCATCGGACTTTGGTATGATCGTGTGTAGGCATGTTCGTTTGTCCGGAAAGTCCGGTGGAAGTCCGCCCAAAGTCCGTCGGATAGACCGTCGGACCAGTCCGGTCGAAAAGTCCACTCGTGTGTACGCGGCATCAGACAGTTGTCACCACTGTCTACGGTTCTATTCTTGTGACACCTCTAATTTTTAAAACTTCCCTCACTTTCAGCATTGTTGGCAATGCTCACCTAGACAAAAAGGGTGAATCTCCGCAGTCCCCAAAGGGCAAAGTAATAAAAACTTGATAGGTGATTTAAACCTTCTCTACTCTATGCAAAACTAAAATGTTTTGGCCTCAGATTAACGTTAATGGCAAGCATTCCAAACTATGTTATCAATAAGACACTGACACATATGAGCTTGACCTACATTTGACTTTCAGTGCTTACCATTTAGTTTTGAATCTACTATGCAAAATTGCTACTAGAATGCTTTGTAGGTCTGTCATATCTTATGTGTCAGGGAGTGACAGGTAATCCCTCCAAATTGAGAGAATCTCTGGTTGTCACTAGGGTCAACAGAACTAGTTTACCCAATGTAAAATTTCCCCCCAATTACTTTTTTGATAACAACCCAAAATTTGGGATTTTCTGTCACTTTCAATGAAAATAGTAAACGGGACTAGAGAGTTTGAATCACCCTAAAGGTGGCACAGACAGGAATACAACCTTGACAGGTGTTCTAATCTCTCTTCACTGTACCTAAAATAAAAAAAATAAGTTTTGCCTTTCGTTATACTGGATGAGTTTAGTTTCACTTTAATACAAATGGAAATGCAAAACAATCACATTATCAACCTCACATATAAAATAAGAATTTTGAGAAGCACTGCATAATGCTGGCATTTATGTATATAATCGCTCTCTATACATTAGTACCCCCCCCGTTATATGGAGAATTAGAAAGCAAAAAATTTTTGGTTACATCTTTTTTTTTTTTTTTTTTTTACTGCTACTATTTCTTCATACAAGCTTTTGAAATTTACAAATACAACAATTTAGAATATGTATAAAAGATTTTGCACTTTCTGATATATAAATAGTGCATTTTTTATAGATACAGGCATACCCCCCCTTTAACCACTTGCCGACCGCTGCATGCCAATATACGCCGGCACAATGGCAGTGGTGAGGAAATGGGCGTACCTGTACGTCCCCTTTAAGAGGCGTGACCATGCCCGCGGGACCGGCGGACTCTATGTCTGCCGGTCCTCCAGTGATCGTGTCATGGAGCCGCAGAACAGGGAAGTGCCTATGTAAACAAGGCATTTCCCTGTTGTGCCTTGTGTCATGACAGAGATCACTGCTCTCTGTCATCTGGAGCAGTGATCGCTGTCATGTGAGTTGAAGCCCATCGCCCCCCACAGTTAGAATCACTTCCTAGGACACACGTAACTCCTTCATCGCCCCCTAGGGGTTAACCCCTTCCCTGCCAGTGTCATTTACACAGTAAGCAGTGCATTTTTATAGCACTGATCGTTGTATAAATGACAATGGTACCAAGAGTGTCCAAAGTGTCCGCCATAATGTCGCAGTCCCGATAAAAATCACAGATTTACTAACAAAAATTTATAATAAAAATGCCATAAAACTATCCCTTATTTTGTAGACACTATAACTTTTGCGCAAACCAATCAATATACGCTTATTGTGATTTTTTTTACCAAAAATATGTAGAAGAATACATATCGGCCTAAACTGAGGGGAATATTTATTATAGCAAAAAGTAAAAAATATTGCTTTTTTTTTCAAAATTGTCGCTCTTTTTTGTTTATAGCACAAAAAATAATAATAATAATAATAATAATACCACCAAAAGAAAGCTCTATTTGTGGGAAAAAGCGGTGCAGTGCCGAATCGCAAAAAGTGCTCTAGTCAGGAAGGGGGTAAAATCTCCTGGCGCTGAAGCGGTTAAGTATACTCATTTTACGTACACTCGCGAGTACGGACATACCCGTGAGTGTATGTAAGGTGCCTCACAAGTACTGTACAGACATTTTGCAGCCGCAGTAGAAGGAGCTGAAGCTCCGAGAGCATAGCCCGCCCTGTTCCAGTGTGCCCCTGACACCTCCACTTACAGCCTAGAAGTTAAAGAAGGTATTGCTTCATTTTAAGTACATTTTCATTTTACATACATGCTCTGGTCCTATTGTGTACTTAAAAGTGGGGTATGCCTGTATAAAGATCAGGCCAAAAAAAAAGGGATAAATGAGGAAGAAAGAAGGACAAAGAGACTTGTTATGTACTCTGCTCATTAATCCTATCCTGCACCTTGTGTAAATTTATATTTATAACCTATAGGGCTCATATCTTTGAGTCCTATGTTTTGCCTTGTCTACATTTTTTGCTGGTTTTCATTCTTGTTCTCTTGCACCCTCAAATTCTATTACAATACATTCTCCATCTAGTTAATAAACCGGACCTGTGACTGGGTGTCAGTATTGCTTTGTTCCAGATTAATTACCAATCTTTGACCCCTGGCTTGGCTGAGATACCAGTTTAGTCTTCTGGCCTTCGCTGGTTTGACTGTCTCCTCTGATTTTCAGATCCTGCTTTCCTCGTGTCTGCCCCTGAAGTTATCCCATCTGTCTATAGTGATCAGCAGAAGTCTGCTGAACATTAAACGTAACAAATGACAATAATCCAATAAAATAATTTGTAATGTAGAACTTGTCCGTGATAATACCAAATTGGTGGTTTCCAGTCTGGATATAAACCATGGTGATTGCAGATACGCTTGATAAAATGTATCTGCAGAAAGAGATTTCCCTCCCACCCCTATTACACTTGGCATCGATCTACTCTAGTCCCACATTAGGCACTGTAATTCTTCCTTTATTAGGCTCAGGTATATAAATGATGGCCAAGGGAACCATGCAAATTTTGATCATTATTTCTTAGCTTAAGTTGTGTTAGCCTTCATGCAGAGAAGATAATCACCAACTATCTTCCCAGTGTGCATAGCTGCTACCATGACTCATTAAATTACATTTCCTGAGGCTAGACAAGCAGAAGTTAACCAATTCCCTACCAGAAATGAGGCCATACAGCAGTTAACTTTTACAATTTTAATGTTTGTTGCATTGAAAGTGAAATATATACTTTGCATGACATCACATACAGTGGGGATCGAAAGTTTAGGCACCCCAGGTAAAAATGTGTATTAATGTGCATAACGAAGCCAAGAAAAGATGGAAAAATCTCAGAATGGCATCAAATTACAGATTAGACATTCTTATAATATGTCAAAAAAAGTTAGATTTTATTTCCATCATTTACACTTTCAAAATTACAGAAAACAAAAAAATGGCGCCTGCAAAAGTTTGGGCACCCTGCAGAGTTAATATCTTGTACTCCCCCCTTTGGCAAGTATCACAGCTTGTAAACGCTTTTTGTAGCCAGCCAAGAGTCTTTCAATTCTTGTTTGAGGTATCTTTGCCCATTCTTCCTTACAAAAGTCTTCCAGTTCTTTGAGATTTCTGGGCTGTCTGTCACGCACTGCTCTTTTAAAGGTCTATCCATAGATTTTCAATAATGTTGAGGTCAGGAGATTGTGAAGGCCATGGCAAAACCTTCAGTTTACGTCTCTTGGCGTAATCCCCCGTGGATTTTGAGGTGTGTTTAGGATCATTATCCATTTGTATAAGCCATCCTTTCTTTAACTTCAGCTTTTTCACAGATGGCATCAAGTTACCATCCAAAATTTGCTGAAATTTCATTGAATCCATTTTTCCTTCTACTCGTGAAATGTTCGCTGTGCCACTGGCTGCAATACAACCCCAAAGCATGATTGATCCACCCTCATGCTTAACAGTTGGACAGAGGTTCTTTTCATTAAATTCTGTGCCCTTTCTTCTCCAAACGTACCTTTGCTCATTTCGGCCAAAAAGTTCTATTTTAACCTCATCGGTCCACAGAACTTGTTTCCAAAATGCCTCAGGCTTGTCTATATGTTCATTTGCAAAGTTCAAACACTGATTTTTGTGGTGAGGACGTAGAAGAGGTTTTCTTCTGCTGACTCTTCCATGAAGACCATATTTGTACAAGTATCTCCTTATAGTGGAATAGCGTACCACAACTCCAGTGTCTGCCAGATCTTTCTGGAGGGATCGTGCAGTCAAACGTGGGTTTTTGAATTGCTTTTCTCACAATCCTGCGAGCTGTTCTGTCTGATATTTTTCTTGGTCTTCCAGATCTTGCTTTAATTTCCACTGTTCCTGATGACTGCCATTTCTTAATTACATTCCGAACAGAGGATAATGGCATCTGAAAACGCTTTGCTATCTTCTTATAGCCGTCTCCAGCTTTGTGAGCGTCAACTATTTTCAGTTTCAGTTTTCTAGACAACTGCTTAGAAGAACCCATGGTGCTGATTGTTGGGGCAAGGTCAGATGAGTCTGGCCATTTAAAACTTTGGAGACTGACATCACCTGGTCTTCCCAGACGAAGATTGAGAACAATCCATGACACTGGCAGGTCTCAGCTTTGCAAAGGGGGCAGTGCATGCTATAAATTCTGCAGGGTGCCCAAACTTTTGCAGGCGCCATTTTTTTGTTTTCTGTAATTTTGAAAGTGTAAATGATGGAAATAAAATCTAACTTTTTTTTGACATATTATAAGAATGTCTAATCTGTAATTTGATGCCATTTGGAGATTTTTCCATCTTTCCTTGGCTTCGTTATGCACATTAATACACATTGTTACCTGGGGTGCCCAAACTTTTGATTCCCACTGTATATTAGAAAAGAAAAGACAATAGAAAATGCTCTGTATGAACTAAGTATAAAGCCAGATATTTTAAAAGACAGGGAAGTCTTTAAGCATTCCCAATACTTAAATCAGACATTCACCCCCCCCCCAACTCTCCAAATATGAGGTGTTTGTATCTGGCTCCAGCCCTCTCCCTCAGATAGATAATTAGTATGTATTTTTTTCTTTTTTATGTAATTATATATCTATCTATATTATATATATATATATATCTATATAGATATATATATATCTATATAGATATATATATCTATATAGATATATATATATCTATATAGATATATATATCTATATATATATATATATAGATAGAGATATATATATATATAGATATATAGATATATATATATATAGATATATATATATATAGATATATATATATATATATATATATATATATATATATATATATATCTATATCTATATCTATAGATATATATATATATATATATATAAACATATATATATATATATATATATCTATAGATATAGATATATATAGATATATATAGATATATATAGATATATATATATATAGATATATATATATATATATAGATATATATAGATAGATATATATCGATATAGATATAGATATCTATATAACTATATAGATATCTATATATGTTTTTTTACAGCCTCCCATTGTTGGGCAGTTCAATGCTCCCCTCGCAATGGTGGTCACTGCCAGTGTTTTCCCCCCTCCATACTGGTAATCAAAGCAGCAGCTGTGAAATTTGACTTTATCTGATCACATGCTCCTGTGCTGCTCTCCCCAATGTGGCTGTAGGTGAGGAGATAACTCCATTTGACAATACTGCTTTTATTTCAGTGCTGAGCGTTAAAATGCAGAGAGTGCTCTAGTGCCTAGCACCCATCTGCACCTCTACAAAGTCCAGAAGTGCCCCAAAAGGTGGTGGACCCAGGCCAGAACATGGCAGCTGCACTAAGTGAACTGATGGGCCGCATGTTGAGCACAGAGAGATGAAAGTTTTGGGAGAAGATCCAAGCTGCCACTTAAAAAAGTAGGTATCTGCAATAGATACTTGGGGAGCATATAACAATACTTCATTTAGACAAGTTAGTGGAAGATTAACTCAATCCTTTAGTTCCTGTCTGGTAAAACTGTTGTCACTATGACAGCAAGTGAGGGGAAATTATCAAATGGAGCACAAGACAGCATTAAAAATTCACAGTGCATCTAATCCCTCCTTATGCCCTGTACACACGATAGGATTTTCCGGTGGAAAATGTGTGATAGGACCTTGTTGTCGGAAATTCCGACCGTGTGTAGGCTCCATCACACATTTAACATAGGAATTTCCGACACACAAAGTTTGAGAGCTTGCTATAAAATTTTCCGACAACAAAATCCGTTGTCGGAAATTCTGATCGTGTGTACACAAATCCAACGCACAAAGTGCCATGCATGCTCAGAATAAATTAAGAGACAAAAGCTATTGGCTACTGCCCCATTTATAGTCCCAACGTACGTGTTATACGTCACCGCGTTCAGAACGATCGGATTTTCCGACAACTTTGTGTGACCGTGTGTATGCAAGACAAGTTTGAGCCAACATCCATCAGAAAAAATCCATGGATTTTGTTGTCGGAATGTCCGATCGTGTGTACAGGGCATTACTCTATCAAAAACAAAAGAAACAAAAAAAAAGGTTTAGCTGTTGACATATACTTTAAAATAGCTTCAAACCACATTTGCTAGTGTCTCTGTCTACCAAAAATCATAGCCTCCATTCTCAATGCAGTATGTTTATTACAGGCTTTTTATAGTGCTGACAATTTGCACAACAGTTTACATAATGTACATCAGTTCCTGCCCTCAAGGAGGTTATGATCCCAAACTCACATACTGTACATAAACATACCAGAGCCAATTTAGACAGGAAGCAGATATTAATCCACCGTGCCATACCATTATGGAGGTGTGTGATCAGCTTCAAATGTATTCTGCAGCAGGACAATGACCCTAAACATACAACCAATATCATTAAAAACTAACTTCAGCATAGAAAAGAACAAAGAGTCCTGGAAGTGAAGGTTTGGCCCCTACAGAGTCCCAATGTCAACATTGAGTCTGTCTGGGATTACATGAAGAGACAGAAGGAATTGAGGCAGCATACATCCACAGAAGATATGTGTTTATTGCTCCAAGGTGTAGCAATGTTGTAAATTGATAAACAATAAAAAATGCAGTATATTTTTGAAAGCATTCTTGCTTTACAGCATTTCTTCACCTGTCTAAAACTTTTGCAAAGTACTCTCTCTCTCATATACACAGTGCCTTGAAAATGTATTGATACCCTTTTAAATTTTCCACATTCTGTCATGTTACAATCAAAAACTTAAATATTATGTGATAGACCAACACAAAGTGGCACATAATTGTGAAGTGGAAGGAAAATGATAAATGGTTTTCAAATTTTTTACAAATAAATATGTGAAAAGTTTGCAGTGCATTTATATTCAGCCCCCCTGAGTCAATACTTTGTAGAACCACCTTTCGCTGCAATTACAGCTGCAAGTCTTTTTGGTTATGTCTCTACCAGCTTTGCACATCTAGAGTGAAATTTTTGCCCATTCTTCTTTGCAAAATAACTCAAACTCTGTCAGACTGTACAGAGAGCGTCTGTGAACAGCAACTTTCAAGTCTTGTCACAGATTCTCAATTGGATTTAGGTCTGGACTTTGACTAGGCCATTCTAACACATGGATATGCTTTGATCTAAACCATTCCATTGTAGCTCTGGCTGTATGTTTAGGGTTGTTGTCCTGCTGGAAGGTGAACCTCCGCTCCAGTCTCAAGTGTTTTTCAGACTCTAACAGGTTTTCTTCTAAGATTGCCCTGGATTTGGTTACATTCATCTTCCCATCAACTCTGACCAGCTTCCCTTTCCCTGCTGAAGAAAAGCATCACCACAACATGCTGTTGTCACCACCATGTTTCACGGTGGGGATGGTGTGTTCAGGGTGATGTGCAGTGTTAGCTTTTGCCACACATAGCGTTTTGCTTTTAAGACAAAAATGTCAATTTTGGTCTCATCTGAGCAGAGCACCTTCTTCCACATGTTTGCTGTGGCCTCCCTCATGGTTTTGTCGCAAACTGCAAATCAGACTTCTTATGGCTTTCTTTCAACAATGGCTTTCTTCTTACCACTCTTCCATAAATGCCAGATTTGTGGAGTGAACAACTAATAGTTGTCCCACCTGAGCTGTGGATCTTTACAGCTCCCCCAGAGTTACCATGGGCCTCTTGGCTGCTTCTCTAATTTATGCTCTCCTTGCCCGGTCTGTCAGTTTAGGTGGACGGCCATGTCTTGGTAGGTTTGCAGTTGTGCCATACTCTTTCCATTTTCGGATGATGGATTGAACAATGCTTCCTGAGAAGTTCAAAAGCTTGGGATCTTTTTTTATAACCCAACCCTGCTTTAAACTTCTCCACAACTTTATCCCTAATCTGTTTGGTGTGTTCCTTGGTCTTCATAATGCTGTCTGTTCACTAAGGTTCTCTAACAAACCTCTAAGGGCTTCAGAGAACAGCTATATTTATACTGAGATTAAATTACACACAGGTGGACTCTATTTACTAATTAGATGAATTTTGAAGGCAATTAGTTCCACTAGATTTTAGTTAGGGGTATCAAAGTAAAGGGGGCTGAATACAAATGCACGCCACACTTTTTAGGCATCTGTAAAAAAATCTTGAAAACCATTTATCATTTTCCTTCCACTTCACAATTATGTGCCACTTTGTGTTGGTCTATCACATAAAATCCCAATAAAATAAATTTATGTTATTGGTTTTAACATGAAAAAATGAGGAAAATTTTAAGGGATAGTAATACTTTTTCAAGGCAATGTATGTATGTATATATATATATATATATATATATATATATATATATATATATATATATATATATATATATATATATATATATATATATATATATATATATATATATATTTTAATTATACATACAGGCGCGTATACACACACACACACACACACATTTATTCGCCACTTGGCAATATATTTCATTTTAGGGGTCAGAACCAAAGGCAAAATGGCGCTATTAGAATTTAATCAATCCCTGCAGAGCCTCTATAACAGGGATTTGCAATTAGCGGACCTCCAGCTGTTGCAGAACTACAAGTCCCATGAGGCATAGCAAGACTCTGACAGCCACAAGCATGACACTAAGAGGCAGAGGCATGATGGGACTTGTAGTTTTGCAACAGCTGGAGGTCCGCTAATTGCATATCCCTGCTCTATAAAATATTAAATTTTTCTATCTGCACGGCACACCAAAACAAATTTGTAAATGATCACAAAAAAAACCATGAATGTTTCTTTTTAATAGATATCTGTTACTGGAAAGCTGAGCCACTACCAAGCACTGCATAAAATATATCCTGATTTTTTCTTTTTTTTATCATCTCTACCAATTTATTTTAGGCTTCAGGCAAAATGTTTAGAGAAAGGAAAATGTAAAAATTAATGGTGTCATTTTGTCCTTGAGAACTTTAAAGGTGAAAATAATTAAAGAACGGTCAATAATAAAGAATTCATAACACTGTCTGAAAAGCGAGCAAGTGCACATAACAACCAGTTATGGCAACTGAAGCTAAAGAGAGAGCTCCACAAAAAATTATTCTTTAACCAGTTGACATCCATGCTATAACCAAATGACAGTTACAGCGCGGACCTGAATTCCTGGGAGGCCATCACATGATGGCCTCCCCTGTGCATGCGCCCTGCAGGGCACGCGTGGAGCGCACTGTGATCAGTCACTGAGACTCTGGTGAACACCGATCCGAGTAAGGGGCCGGTCCCGGCCCCTTACCATGTGATCAGCTGTCAGCCAATGACACATGATCAAAACAAAAGCTCTGTGATCATTTTTTTTCCTCCTCGCGCTGTAAAAAAAAAAGCTGATTACCGGCTCATCAGCAAGAGGAAGAGGTAATAATGCCTCATATGTGCCACCAGTACCCCCTGCCAGTGCCACCTGCCATTGCCACCTCACAGTGCCCACAGTGCCCACCAGTGCCACCTATCAATGTCCACAAGTATCACCTATCAGTGCCCACCAGTGGTGCCAATCAGTGTCACCTAGCAGTGTTGCCTATCAGTGTAACAGATCAGTGCCCATTATTGCCACCCATCAGTGCCCATCACTGCCACCCATCAGTGCCGCCTCATCAGCGTACATCAATGAAGGAGAAAAATTACCTTTTTTAAAATTTTATAACAAAATATTTAAAAAAAAAAAAATTTTTTTTTTTTAAATTCAGACTTTTTACATTTTTTTAACAAAAAATAAAAACCGCAAAGGTGATCAAATACCACCAAAAGAAAGCTCTATTTGTGTGAAAAAAATTATAAAAATTTCATTTGGGTAGAGTGTTGTATGACCGCGCAATTGTCATTCAAAGTGCGTCAGCGCTGAAAGCTGAAAATTGGTCTGGATAGGAGAGGGGTTTAAGTGCCCAGTAAGCAAGTGGTTAAAGTCAAAATTGTGATCTGCAAATCTAAATCAGCATGATACAATTTATTTAAAAAAAATGTTTTGTTTGATATATGTAGAGACATTAAAAGTACCACAAATGTTTCACATGCGATACAAATTCTAAAATGGCTTTGGCACTGGTAATTTAGAAAACAAAATGGGCCCATATACACAAAAAAGTAAACCTTGCAGCCAATCAGATGCTTTCATTATCCAAGATTTTTTTTTTAAAACACAGGCAGGTGGATTCTGATTGATTAACAAGAGTACAATCACCATTATTTTTTTTTAAACAAAATGTTTACATTTTAATTTCTGACATACACTGCTAACAAAGATATAGTAAAGGATCAACAAATTAATCCAAGTAAAGTGAACTGGATACTTTGAGGCAAACCGTGATTCTTGCAACCAGGTATAATATCAATTCCCCCACTATGTACAATTATAGGTTCCCCAGTATTAATGAAAATATCAATCCACCAGAGATCAGGTGATGACAACATATGTTTATTTGGAAAAAACTGATTTGCCTAATCAACTGTGAATTGTGATGCAGTTCACTCATCTCCAACTGTCTAGAATTTCAATGAGACATAAAGCTGACTGTCTTAAGGAGTTTGGACTATTCACACAAAAAAGTGAAGATTCACTCCAATTATCCAATGTGAAAAGCAAATTCATTTTCCCATTATTATTTTTTTTTGCACACGATTGGAAAACTGAAGTGAGTTTTTACTCTTTTTTGTGTGAACATGTTTAACTTCTTCAGTAAATGAGCCTCATTCTGTCAGGAAGCCTGAATCACTTGAACCACTCTACTATAGGCTGATCAGCTTTTTCGCTTTAGGCTACCCACTGGCACTCAGAGAATAGTCAGACATACTGCCATGATCTGACAAGCTCTCCGACTACATTCTGTAGAGCACTGCATAAAAATGTGCACCTGGTTCATCAATGAGGTTTCTGTCAATGGGGATGTATGTGAAGGACAGCAACAAACAAAGGAACATGGAACAGTGACTGCAGAAAATAGACTAAGTGGTCCATCATGTCTTCCCCTTTTTTCCTTATACTTTTTTTTTGTCCTATTATAGATGTTTGTCCCAAGCATGTTTGAATCCACTGCTGACTGACTCACTACCTCTGCTGGAAATCTAATTAAAGTATCAACTATTCCTTTGGAAAACAATACTCTAATGCCCCGTACACATGGTCGGATTTTCAGACGGAAAATGTGTGATAGGACCTTGTTGTCGGAAATTCCTACCGTGTGTGGGCTCCACACATTTTCCATCGGATTTTCCGACACACACAGTTTGAGAGCAGGATATAAAATTTTCCGACAACAAAATCCGTTGTCGGAAATTCCGATTGTGTGTACACAAATCCGAAGGACAAAGTGCCACGCATGCTCAGAATAAATAAAGAGATGAAAGCTATTGGCCACTGCCCCGTTTATAGTCCCGACGTACGTGTTTTACGTCACCGCGTTCAGAATGATCGGATTTTCCAACAACTTTGTGTGACCGTGTGTATGCAAGACAAGTTTGAGCCAACATCCGTCGGAAAAAATCCTAGGATTTTTTTGTCGGAATGTCCGAACAAAGTCTGACCGTGTGTACGGGGCATAAGATTAGTTCTGAACTTTCCTCTTGCTAGTTTGAGGTCATGTCTCTGTGTTCTTGATCTTTGCTTCATAATGAAAATGCTGCCCTTCTAGACTTATTTACCCCACTGATGTATTTAAAGGTTTCAATCATGTCTTCCCTTTCTCTTCTTTTCTCCAGACTGTACAAATCAAGCTCCTGAAGTCTCTCCTGATATGATTTTATCCCTAAGACCTTTCACTATTTTTATCTCTCTGGACATGTTCTATCCTATCAATATCTTTTGTAAGTGAGGTCTCCAGAATAAGATAACATTCTAGATGAGGTCTCACTAAAGCCGGCCACAGACCTGCTGAACCGGCTGAGATTTGAACCATGTACAGGCAGGCAGGCAGAATGTACCCAAATGAATTGATCAACTTGGGTACAACCAGCCTGTTGATCACATTTGCAGGTCATGTGAATTGAATGCATGTAAACCTGCATCCTATCCACATATGTGTGAACCCAGCCTCAATCACTGATTCTTACCAACAGGAATTAGTAATTGTTCAATACTTGTTTCAGGCCAGTGCCTTTATAAATACTTCTTTCAGAAGGATATAAACTTATCAACAATGGCTGCTTCAATATTTACGACCAATGAAAACTGCCACACTGCTGGGTCCTGCGCCACCACCTTCTTTATGATGACATCAGGAGGCCGATTGTCTCTTCCATATCCTATCAACTGGTCTCCTGATGATGCTGTACTGTGCACGCGCAGTGGGTTACACACAGCCCTGAAGCCTACTGGGATCCTTGACATGGCCATCCCAGGAGGCTTTAAGCTGGAGGATGTCATTCTGGCCCAGGCTGGGAAGGCGGAATGCTCTGACTGTGTTTCAATGAAAAAAGGATCCCCCCTAACAATTTTTTTGTGTGCAAATCAATGAAAGAGGGCAGATGAACCCAACACAAAAAAGTGAGTAAATAGCAATTTTACTTTTTTGGATTAAATGTTACATTGAGTACTGTAAGTCATAACCTTTATATATCAGAACAAGATCAAAACAAAATGCTTATTTCACATTGTTACTGAAAAAGAAAAAGGAGAAAGGCAGGAATAGCATTTAACCCTTTTATAGCACAGTACCCTACAGAACAGATACTTCCTTCTCTGATACGTCTCCCATTACATGTATTATTACTGCTTCCCATTGGGGTAAACAGGGCTAGTACACTCATGTGTAATCTGCTATTGAAATATATCTGCATGTACTCCTTAACGATGTATAAGTTTGAATTACATGGCTTATCTTCATGCTTTGTTTTATGGTGGCATTCTCTTTTTTTCGTGATAATATGTATTCTCACATATCTCTCCTCAAGAATAATTTGACTATCTGTACTTTGTTTTACACTGCTTGAAAACCCAATAAAAACTTTTGAAAGTAATAAATAAAAAAAAAAAAGTGTTGTGCACTAAACTGCTATACACTATCTTGGAAAATCAAAAATGTAAACATTTATTCAAAGAAAATGCAAATGCTTTATCATTGTTAGTTCAGTTTGATCTGAATGACATATATGCTGCATGTGAATTGCCACATTAGGCATTATTATCGCCTACTTTCTCAATGCAGGAACCCTGTGGTGGCCAGACTAACAAAATGAAGCATGGGGACTGCAGTCCTGTTGTTTTTAATAGATGTGCCTAATGGACTCTGAAATAAAACTCAAGATGTTGCTGCAGAATCTGAGTCATTGTTCACCATAATGCAATATGTACAGCATATAATAAAATAAAGGGAACCCCAGCAGCTCAGGTCTCCCACAAAAGTGGGTGCCCATTGATAATTAAAAACAAATGTTTTAAGTATTTTGTTAATGCAGTAATCTTTGATTTAGGGAGTGTTTCATACTAGATTATAGCCTACCATTGTGTTAGGCGTGCTAGACATGCTCCTAAAATTCTTGCAGCCGCTGTCAGACATGCTCCTGTTTCTATCTGCAGCCACCAACCATCTGGTATCTTCCTAGAGCAGTGGTTCTCAACTCCTGTCCTCAGGACCCACCAACGGGCCAGATTTTATGTATTATCTTGGGGAGATGCGGACTAGAACACTGCAATCACTGAGCAGCAAATGATATAACCTGTGATGTATTTCAGTTATCTTGCAAACCTGGCCTGTTAGCGGGTCCTGAGGACAGGAGTTGAGAACCACTGTCCTAGAGTGCAAGGCTGGCCATACACCATACAATTTTCTTATTCAATTTCCTTTAGATTTAAATTTAACAATGTAGTCCAAGGGCCTACCTGATTGCATACAAATCGAAAATGTTTAGATTTGCCCTCATATTATATGATTTTGGTAAATCTAAAGGAAAGTTTTACAAGAAAATTGTATAATGTATGACCACCTTAGTATTCCCTCCTACACTGTCAGCAATGGACAGTGGATTGATGATGCCCGTTTCACCTCCTCTGCCTTCAAAATTTAATAGTTAAAACATTTTTTTTGTGTAACACAACACATTATAAAAGTGTCTTTCGAATTTTGATATTGTGGCATCTGTGGAACTCAACTCAGCAAATGCAATGTGCAAAAATATTCAGACCTATTGCAACCCATAGTTGAAACTTTAGGTAGGATCACAAAATAGATATAATAGAATGACAAGCATCAGGGGATTGCTCGTCAGACACAAGAAATGGAAACTGGGAATCACTTGGTCATTCTTCAGCATTACAAAAAATTTATGAAATAAATGAAAGCTTGGTAACTGCATTGTATAGCTGTTAAACTCCCCGCTTACTTGCACATGATTCTAAAAACCGTCTGGTGAGTTTTTCAGGTGGCGTGTTTTTATGTGATAACACTGTACATGACCTGGTAAGGCGACTTGGGAGCACAGCTGTGAACCACTCTTGCCCTGGGACATCCCATAACCACATTCCTATTTCACCGAGATCCAGAACAAGCTGTCACATCTCATTCTGCTGCGGCTGCACTGAGAACATTAGCTTTGGGATGGATTTTGAAGGCTGTTGGAGACAAACTCATCCTTCTGTTTAATGATAAAGATGACAGTGACATGCCAAGTGTGATATGACATTGTGCTTCCCCTGTCAGCATTGCAGGGGGGCCCGCTGGGAGGCTTGAAAAAAAAAAATCAGACAAAGGCAAGTAGTGTTTCAGACATGAGAGCACACAACGGGAAGCAAACAAGCAGGTCTTACCAAGCAGCAGTCCTACTTGTGCTATATAATGAAGATCACTGATGAGCTGTGACAGAGACCCTCTCAGCGAGCAGTCCAGAAAAAGAAGACCTAAATTCACTTTACTTTTATTGTGCCTGCACTTTCAGATATGTATTTTCCAAGCTACTGATGTTGAGGAAAATATGTTAAACTGAAATATCCAATATAACATTTTAGCCTAATGGTTTTGCATTAAGGAATCTGTTGTCAATAATTTCTAAGATAGCCATTCTGAATATAATCATACAACAATTTTATGTTTAACCTATGCCTGCCTTGGATGCTTAGACATGTAAATCCTTATTTCACATTAGTAGGTCTTATGCTGGTACAAAAAACTAATCATACAAGTTATCAAACTAGTGTTAATTTCTTATGAAAAAAAAAATAAAAAAATAAAAATACATCAAATGTTTTACAATAACGCTCAATTCACACCTAGTAGTTGATGCGTTCTACAGTGCGTCATTGTGTTTGATGCGTTCTACAGTGCATTTTGCAGTGCTTTCTGCATTTTTGGACAGGTAGTTTTGGATGTGTTTTTTACGCTTTTTTTTTTTTTTTTGGCCAATTTGTTGTTGGGCGGATAAAAAAAACCCCAGCAAAATCACGGCAAAAACGCAAAACATGCTTTTCTGCAGCTTCTCCATTGAGTCCATTAACTCTATTGAACCAAAAAAAGCACCATTTTGAGTTTAAGAAAGTCCCCGACCCTTTCCAAAGACGTAGTGGATGAAAAAAGCATAGATGTGAACATTTTCCATGTTAGATGAACTGTAGTGAGTTTCTGCAAAATGCACAAAAAGTACATAGGTGTGAACCAAACCTAAGGCCTCATGCACACATTAACAAAATAAGCTGCAAAGCCAGTAGTGACATTGGGAAAAAGCGGAACAAAAAAAAACACACTTTTAGAAGCGTTTCCGATTGGCGTTAATGAACTTTGAGCCACATTAGCATTTAGCAGCTTTTTTTTTTTTTTTTTTTTAAAAAGAACACTGCCCTTTTCTATTTTCCACTCCCAAACCACACAACCACAGCTTAAAAAATGCTTGATGCGGCTTAATGCTGTTTACAGCGTTAACAGGCGTTTAGCGGCGTCAGGCGTTTTTACAGATGTAACGCTGGTCTTCCTTAGGTGCTGGCCTTGGGTGTTTTTTGCAGCTTGAAAAAGCCTGCCACTAAAAGCTCCTAAAAGCCTATGTATGCATGGATACATAGAATTACATGGAGAGGAATTTTTAAGCTGATGTTGGACGCTCCTAAAAGCAACAGGAAAAACACCCTGTGCGCATAAGGCCTAAAAAGTCATTCCTAAGTGTATCAAAATGTAACTCAATTCTGACCCATCTGTGCAGTAAAACTGCTATTAAAACACTTCTAAAAGTAAATTCTTTCCCTAATGATGTTATGGTGGTCATTGGCGTCGATTTACTAAAACTAGAATGTGCACGGTAGTCTATCAGCTTGTAACATCAGATTGTTAAGATTTGACAAAAAAAAGAAGCTGATTGGTTTCTATGCAGAACTTCACCAGACTCTACACTCTCCAGTTTTAGTAAATCAACCCCAAATACCACCATAGCATAATATGGGAAATAATTTACTTTTAGTGTTTTAATAGCAGTTTCACTGCACAGATGGGTTAGAATAGGGTTATTTTTTGATACACTTGGGAACTAATTTTTATTGTGAAACATATGGAAAACTGTGTACATATGGAAAACTGTTAAGTGGCATAACTCTCTAGCATCTACCAAAAACGAATATCAGTTTTAGCAGGACTGATTATTTTAAGTGTTACTAAACTCACAACAGTAAAATCAGTCTGTATATGCATACTTGTTATACTCACTAAGCGGCCTAAGGGGTTAATCCACTGCATTGTGTAAAAAGGCTGTTTTATCCTCTCTTCTCTGATCCTCCCTTTCTTGCATCGTCTCCAAAACATGTCTGTATAAGACAGATTTACTGGAGTCAGGCTGCACATGCTCAGTTTGGTGTGTCTTGCTAAAGAGTTTTTTTTTCCTTGGGAGAGTGCATGTGATCAGCACTGTGCAGACAAAGTGTCAAGGGTCCTGCATCCTGATAGGACAGCCAGTACTTTATGAAAACTGTTCCTACAAGCTTTAACAACTGCTCCTACAAGCTTTAACTAGGCACTGATAGAAGTCACAATATATACTGCTGATGAGAAAAGGTATTTAGCAGTTTATATTTTCTAAAAAAAAAGCATTTCCATTTTCTGTGTACTGTGGGAGACCAGATATAGTGGATGCAGGGTCCTGGGTTTAATAAGACTTTAACATATGTCCTCTCTGCAGAAATACACATATATCTATACTTTTAGTTTCTGAATGAAAGTCAACAAACTAACTAAATGATCAAGATGATCATTAAATTAGGCACTTTTGTGGAACAGCAGTAGTTTTTTATAGAACTCATTTATATTAGATGCTGAATGGTATTGAAATTACCATACTTTTTCACTTCAATTACAAATGAATTAGGCCCCCACCCCCCTGTGCCTTAACCTTTGTAACTACATTCACTTGATTTAAAAAAAAATCATTATAATAAGTAGGGATAATTTTGTTATTCCATTTTAAACCCTGATTTCCATGAGATGTGAATAGGTGATTCTAGGGTATGGTGAGGTAGCGAAATATTACATTATTTCCATATTTAGAAAAAGTGCTATGAATTCCAGGAACAAATCCTCCCGTTTAAATGATAAATTTATTACTTGCACCATATACAGGAACACATTTCATAAGCATTCTATTTACTCTTATCTATATGACCATATTTATTTGTATTTCTGACACACAATGACTTGGACTTTTAATCTGGTACAGCACCCTTGGCTGAACGCAATGAATACGGGTTAAATAAAACTATTAACTCAAAGAGCTTCCCTGATACAACAGAAAAGGTCAGCACTTTTCTCGTAAAGACAATGGAAAGCCATATAAAATAAACAGCTGCAATCCTAGTAATGGCTACTAACTCCCCCATATCACAGGTGCTGGATGAGGTTCTCCAAAACCTCTGCACTGGGAATATCCACTCCATTTCATTTACAATGATTAAATAAAAGTGGACCATAAAACAGACGGCAAGAGCTAGCAGGGAAAATTTGTAATGTTGTACTAAACTGAACAAACAATCATATCATTTTATGAGCAACAATACTACCATATAAATATAATTTGTGAGGTCAGAATAATCATAAGGAATACGCTTCCTGCATGCAATAAACAGTTCTAGCAAGCCAGTTGACTTTTACTTTCCCTCGGCTGTGGAGGCAGAACACAGACATTACTGTAACATTGCCTAGTCTGTTTAGTAATAGTGGACACAGACACTCGTTTACTTACAATCACGTTAGGCTAAAATTAGGTATGGCACATTGGGGTCAATTCACTAATGTTTACCACATGTGATAACATGGTCACATGACTAATTTGCACAAATTATTGCATTCGGTAAATAAAGTCCAATAAAGTCAGAAACAGCCTGGCGGACCCGCCCCCAATGCATACCAGGCCTTTTGGGTCTAGTATGGATTTTAAGGTAACCCCACGCCAAAAGATATATATATATAAAAAAAAATTCTGGTGATATTATAAGATAATCTTCTCCTTGTATGGTAATAGAATAAGCATGACCCTGCCAAGGAATGTGTGGTTTGGTTAAAAAATGTTGCAGCAAATTTATTAATCTATATTGACAGCTTAAATATAGAGACAATCCTGTGCTCCTGATTAAAGCAGGCCATACATGGATTGAAATTCAGCCTCTTCAGTATTTTTTTCCACTCGATCAGCACCACAAGCTACAGCTGGCAGCACTGATCAGTGTATTCTGATGGCAAAGAAGTCTTAATGTTTGTTTTAGACAAAGAATAAGGGTCATTTCACATGGGCGGACCGATCGGGTCTGTGTCAGTTTTTTAGGAGGACCCAATCGGGCCATCCATCTATGAAGAGGTGAATGTAAACGGACGTGTCTGTTTACACCCGCCAACATCCGATCCTGTCTGCTAGAAACAGACGGATGGGGGATACGTTCCCCATCCTTACGGCGAATCAGATCGGATGACAGTTGAATGTAAACGGACAGGCGGTCCATTTACAACCAACTGCCCATAGAGCTAAGCTGGCTGTGTCTATGTCCGCTCTGCATAAGCAGAGTGGACAAGGACCTATTAAACTGCCTGCTCAGTGGGGATCCGCGTACAGATCCCCCACTAAGCAGGCCGGTCCACAGGCGGAGTCCGTCTGTGTGAAAGATCCTTAAAAGGATTAAAACTAATATCAGTGTTTTTTTTTTTTTATTACTGTAAGTATCCCCCACTAAGGCTGAAAATTTGGTCCTTTTTCTACCATGTTACTGGGGCAAAGTGGAGAAGAGAAGGGCGAGGACCCACAAAGGAAATACTGAGATAGCAGAGGAAACTAGGGAAAATCTGCCCTATGAAAACACATACTGCAATAAAACCCAGCAAACGTCCCCTTCTCTACTCCATCCAAAACCTCTACCACTGCTGTGCTGTGCTAGTCACAACTTGTGCTAAGCACAGTTGTCATGTCATCACTGCTGTACTTTGTTAATTGCACAGCAGAGGATGGGGTGGAAGCACAACACAGACACTGTTCCAATGCAGCAGGGAGCCAGAAGTGTGGTACAGGCTGTACATTTCTCTTAGTGGAAGTTGCAGAGAGCTCCAATGGCAAGAAAAAATATTATAAATGTAAAATGTGTTAAAAAAAAATATTGGCATTGGTTTCCCTTTTTGTAAGTTTTAAAAATAAATAAAAAATACTTGAAATAAAAAAAAAAATATTGAAAAAGGTACACAAAAAGGTGAAAATTAGTTCAGAAACAAACAATGCAATGCGTATGTAAAGATGTGTATGAGAAAAAATTTTACATTTAGAAACACTTAATTTTCGATCTCTTATTAAATATACCATGCATTCTTCAAGTTATAGGATCAAATTCTCCAGTATTCAGCGTCTGTTAGCACATCTGTCTCCCTGGGGCACTGTTTGCACAGTGTGCTGATGATAACATGCTGTCTGATTTTAGACACAAAAGGACAAAGACAATTTACAAACTTGGATTTTGACTGATCAGATGTTGCACTTCTTTTGACAACCTGTCTCTTACTAATGTATCACATATTAGTTTTTGGAGTTTGAAGTAGAGTAAGTGATTTTAGGCTCTGTCATCAGGATTGAGTAGAGCTACCTTAATATTTTTAGAAGTTGTCACCACTGATTAAATACATACTGCACAAAACTGTTAGACAGGGCAAAGTACTAATGTAGCAAATTTATAACAAATAAATAAATAAAATACAGTACGTAGAATAAACACCAACTGACCTCTTTCAAACAGATTTCATTCCGAAACCCATTAACAGCTTCGGTGCTTGTGAGTAAAATAGGAGAGCTTCTGTTAACTTCCTTTTGGCCAAAGCCCAATGTTAACTTTGGGCAATAACTTTATCATTACCTATGACACCATAGCATACAAATATATTTTCTTTTTTTGATATGAGGGGAGCAAATAAGACTTACTTTTGGTGGTATTGAATTTAAACAATTATTTAATTTTCTCTTTAAAACCAAAAATATATAAATGAATAACAAAAAAATGTTTTTTTTCTAGCTGGATAGCAATAATTGTAACCACTTCAGCCCCGGAAGGATTGCCCCTTAAAGCGGGATTCTGGCCGTAAAAAAAAAAAAAAAATTAAAAAGTCAGCATCTACAAACACTGTAGCTGCTGACTTTAAATAAGTACTTACCTGTCCTGGGTGCCCGCGATGTCGGCCGCCCGAGGTCGACCCATCCCTCAGCTCTCGGGTCCCGGCACCGCCATCCTAACTAAGGGAAACAAGCAGTGGAGCCTTACGGCTTCACTGCCCGTTTCCTACTGCGCATGCGCGAGTCGCACAGCGCTTTGTGAATGCGATGCGATGTGTTGTGGGACACACACAGTTCCCATAACACACCGCGCCCCATTCCCCAGAAGACAACGCGGGGAGAAGAGACAACATCACCGTGGTGTCGAAAGAGGCAGATTAGGAAGACTGCCTAGCAACAGCCATTTCACGTAAGGAAAAAAAAATGTTTTTCTTTTCCTCCATTTTTTTAGGTATTATTTTGTGCAATTTTTTTTTTCAGGGTGGACCTCCACTTTAATGACCAGGCCATTTCTTGCGATACGGCACTGCGTTGCTTTAACTTATAATTGTGCAGTCGTGCGACGCAGCACCCAAACAAAATTCCTTTTTTACCCACAAATAGAGCTTTCTTTTGATGGTATTTGATCACCTCTGCATTTTTTATTTTTTGCACTATAAACAAAAAAAGACAGACAATGTTAAAAAAATCAATAAATAAATAAAAATTATTTACTTTCTGCTATAATACATATCCAAAGAATATATATAAAAAAACAAATGTATTCATCAGTTTAGACCGATATATATTCTTCTACATATTTTTGGTATAAAAAAAAAAATCGCAATAGACATATATTGAATGGTTTGCGCAAAAGTTATAGTATTTACAAACTACGAGATAGATTTAGGGACTTTTATTGTTTTTACTGGTAATGGCGGCGATCTGCGATTTTTAGCGGGACTGCGACATTGCGGTGGACAAATCTGACCCCAAATTACACTTTTTGGGGACCAGTGACATTATTACATTGATCAGTGCTATAAAAATGCACTGATCAATGTAAAAATGACACTGGGAGGGAAGGGGTTAACACTAGGGGGCGATCAAGGGGTTAATTGTGTCCCCTAGGTGTGTTCTAACTGTAGGGGGATGTGCTGCCAGGGACATGACAGAGATCACCGTTCCTGATCACTGGGAACAGTAGATCCATGTCATGTCATCTGGCAGAATGGGCAATCGCCTTGTTTTCATAGGCAGTTCCCCGTTCTGCCTTGCAGGCCGCCAGCAGGCAGAGTCCGCGGGAACCGCGGGCACGTTCCCGCGCCCGCTATTCTCCCTACACGGATCGACGTACAGGTACGTCGGTTCGTGCAGGAGAGCCGACCTGCTGCAGAATATCTGCGTGAGCTGGTCGGCTAGTGGTTAAAAACGGCTAGTTTTACTCTTGATACAAAATATTTTTTTTGTTATTTTCAGATTTGCTACAGCTGAGAAGTGCCTGATCTGCTATTACAACTGAAGAAAATTGTCAAGTAAGGCTAGGTAGTGCAGTGCGATTTTGATTCGATTTTCAATGTCATTTTGTAGTGCATCTGCAGTGCGACTTGGTGCATATTTCATATGTTTTTAACGCGCCTGCGTCCTAACAACTCGCAGGAATTAGACATCAGTTATTAAAGCGCAATTCCACATTTGTTAAAAAAAAAAAAATCTCCCTTTGGGTGATCTATGTACATTGCAAGGATTATAACAAACGTTGTTGCAGATTCCTACCTTTTGTTATTCTGAAGAAATCATTGTTTTTCCCTCTGTGCTGAGTGGGTCTAATGGGAGTGGTTTCATAATTATCAACCATCTGTGCAGCTGCAGAGCACTAATGAGGAAATCTGCAGGGCCTGCATCTTAGGCAGACTTCTGAGAAAATCAGTGAGCCAATCACACAAGCAGGAAATTATGTTTCTGGGGAGTGGTCAGTACACATTCTGTGTACAGAACACCTCCAGGTAGCCATATTGCATTGCATTTTCAGATTGCAATTGAAAATGAAAGGTAATTTTAACCACTTCCCGCCCGCCCTATAGCGGATTGACGTCCGGGAAGTGGTTGTGTTATCCTGACTGGGCGTCATATGACGTTCAGCAGGATAACATGCCGCAGCGCGCCCCCGGGGGCGCGCATCGCGGCGATCGGTGGAGCGGTGTGTCAGTCTGACACACCGCTACACTGATCTTGGTAAAAAGCCTCCGGCGGAGGCTCTTTACCACGTGATCAGCCGTGTCCAATCACGGCTGATCACACTGTCAACAGGAAGAGCCGTTGATCGGCTCTTCCTCACTCGCGTCTGACAGACGCAAGTAGAGGAGAGCCGATCGGCGGCTCTCCTGGCAGGGGGGGTCTGCGCTGACTGTTTATCAGCGCAGCCCCCCCGCAGATCACCCCACTTGACTACCAGGGATGCCACTAGGACCACCAGGGAAGGGGCAACGTGGATGGCCAGGTATGTACCCCATGGCCATCCACATGTGCCCAATCTGTGCCAATCAGTGCCCACAAATGGGCACTGATTGGCACTATTATGCCAATGATATGCCCAGGATTGCTATATCAGTGCCCAGCAATGCTATATCAGTGCCACCTGTCATTGCCCATCTGTGCCACCAGTGATTGCCCATCAGTGCCACCTGTCAGTGCCCATCTGTGCCCACCTATCAGTGCCCATCAGTGCCACACATCAGTGCCACACATAAGTACCCATCAGTGCCACCCATATATGCCAATCAATGCCACCTACGAGTGCCCATCAGTGCCGCCTATGTGTGCCCATCGGTGCCACCTATGAGTGCCCATCAGTGCCGCATACCAGTGCCACCTATCAGTGCCCATCAGTGCCACCTATCAGTGCCCATCAGTGCCGCCTATCAGTGCCCATCATCAGTGCCCGTTAGTGCCACCTCATCAGTGCCACCTCATCGGTGCCCATCAGTGCTGCCGTATCAGTGCCCATCAGTGCAGCTATATCAGTGCCCATTATTGAAGGAGAAAGCGTACTTATTTACAAAAAAATTTAACAGAAACAAAGAAAAACTTGTTTTTTTTCGAAATTTTCGGTCTTTTTTTATTTGTTGCGCAAAAAATAAAAACCGCAGAGGTGATCAAATACCACCAAAAGAAAGCTCTATTTGTGGGAACAAAATGATAAAAAAATTGTTTGGGTACAGTGTAGCATGACCGCGCAATTGTCATTCAAATTGCAACAGCGCTGAAAGGTGAAAATTGGGCTGGGCGGGAAGGTGTCTAAGTGCCTGGTATTGAAGTGGTTAACCATATAAATATAAATTTTAAATAACATTTAATAAAAAAATTACTTGTGTCGCAATTGTATACGCTATATTATTTTTTCTTTATTTGCTATTTTTTTCCCCATGAAAGTGGAGTTACCTGCTAAGGAGCCAGATTACCCGCTGACAGCAGAATGTATACAAAAGGCATTTAAAAATGGTGTTGGGTCCCACCCAAAATCCATGCCAGACCCTTATCAAAGCATGCAGCCAAAGGGTGGGGATTTGTGTGTACCTCCCCCCTCCTGAACCACACCAGGCCACATGCCCTCAACATTGGGGGGGGACTTGTTGATGAGGACAAGGGCCTCCTCCCCACAACCCCGGCCCAAGATAAATATCTGGTATGGATTTTGGGGAGGATCCCAGGCTATTTGTTTTGCGTGTGGGTCCCCTTAAAGTCTATACCAGACCCGAAGTGCACAACTGAAATGTCAATTTTGGCTATGCTGACCATAAAAAAAGCATTGTTTTACAAAGCAAAACACCTATCTAAAAAGCCTCTAGAACTTCCAAGACTCACAAGCCGTGCAGCAAATAAATCACAAGAATAGCTGAATCAAGAGAATATTTTTAGACTGTTTTTTAACAGATTCCCCATAGCTATGTTTCTACACACTAATTGTCATGAGCTGTCCAGTGCTGAAAATAGCTGTGCCTTGCTTTTCCTTTCAGGCTACATTTCCCTGCTAATTACATACTGATACTAATAAAATGTGGCTGATATTTAAACAAGCATTGTACTAATACTGAACTGCAATTCAGAGCCTGTTAGTCTCCCTGCCAGTCTTAACCATCGCCCAGTCAGATAACTCCCTTGATGCGGTCCTACATCTGTAACTAAATGCTCAGTAAAACATATGTCTGATCATTACTACCCTCCAGAGCCAAGCATTTGTGTGCCATGATAAGAAAGTGTCTGCCACTGGAAAAGCCAAGCAATATTCTAGCCTTTTATTCAGTTTGAAGGTTATTGAATATACTTGCAGTCAAAACAAAAAGGTTTAAGCAAAAAATGTATAAAATAAAAGAATTGCACAACACTCTTAAGGTGGTTATTAAGCTTCATTTTTTTAATAAAATTATAAACATGTTATACTTAGCTGCTCTTGCAATCATATTGCACAGAGCGGCCCCAAATCTCTATTTCTGGAGTCCCACACTGGCGAATCTGGTTTGTCCTTTTCCTTGTGTGCCACCATGGGAAGCTGATTCCTATGTTCCCGAAACATTTAATATGTCTGTACCCACCTTTAGAAAACACTGGACTTGATGTATTCCAAACAGAATATGAAAATTTTAACTCAAAAACAAATTTTCAGCAAGAACCAAGAAGGAAAATTAATAATGTACTCTATTATCTACAGAACTAGTTTTATAGTTTAAGGAAGGGTTAAAAGCTCTGTCTGTGTACCAATGAGGAGAATTACTCTGTCTATTTGTCCTATTGTTTGCTGTCAACCGAACTGGAAGCGGAGAGAAATGTAAATGTTTAGGTTGTCACTGTGTCAGCATTGGAGAGAAAATCTTTCAGTGGAACACCTGTAATAAGAGGATCTATCTCTCCCTTACGTGAAGATTTCTCCTCTCTCACTGGTGTGTCTTGAGGCACGAAAATGCCCACTCAAGAGGAAAGAACTCCCCAATGGGACAGCAAAAAAAAAAAAAAAAAACAACTTTAGGCATTTTAACCATACCATACTCTACCCAAAACTTCAAGTGGAGCGAAACCCATTGATTAATTTATTTCCCAAAACAGTTACATCCAACTCATACATAACTGTTACATTTCACAATTCCTACAGCCATTCTTTGGCTGTAAAGGATCAGAGGGTTTTCATTTTGCTTTAAAGGAAAAAAAGCTTTGGTTTTAGATATACTTTAAAAACACCCTACACCCCTTCCAGTCCCTGCTGCATAGAGCTCCCGTGAGTGACTCAGTTTTATCATCCAAGCAACCTGATGCAGCAGACCTGGGGTTCAGATGGATCAGAGTGGTTCTGACTGGTCAGTGCTGGCACGTGACCAAACTGACCAATTAGAACCTCTCTAATCCATCCTGGCATCCCTAGAGAAAGAAAAATTCAGATTTTTAAACCCCAGGACCACTGCACTTGGCTGCTTGGATGGTTAAACTGAAACGCCCATGGGGGTGAACCTGGACCGGTGGGGGGGGGGGGGTCAGAAAGGGGTAGGAGTAGGGTATTAGTTCACGTTTTCAGAATTTCTGAAAAGGTCATCCACCAACAAATTCATAGCACATCCTTTATAGGTAGCACCGGCACACATGCAAATAACTGGTTTCTAGAAATCGACTGCACTTTCTGATGACCATAAACAACTGTACATGGAACGGTAAAGCACTGTGGTCAGCCTTTTCCAGGTTACATATATACAATGATCATGTGCATTCACAATTGCATATACAAACTTTACTTTGCTTTGGTATAAAAAAATAAATAAATAATGTTTTCACAAAGAAAAAGTACCTAATTTGGGAATGTGCATGTCCCCATATCTCCCTCTTGATTACGCAAATACTTGTACTGCAATTTCATTGTAACCCTAAATACATGCATTTCTGAGCATGACCATTTTACTGAATTATACAGACAGAAAATATTGTATTTTAGCAGATCAATTTTGTGCTTTCCATAGAGACGTTTAGTTCCGAGGGTTTATTAAAGGTCAGAGTAAATGGGAACAAACTCATCAAGGACTTGAGTGAAACTTTAAAATGAGTGACTTGTTGTCAGGAGCACTTCACAAGAGTGTGCTGGTGACTGCCGCATTGTTCAAAATCAGGAGAAATTAAATTTAATTTCACCTTTCTAGCTCAACCTCTGACCATGCTTTGACTCCATCAGATCAAAATAGAAGCTTAATCATTTTCCTTTCCCTCTCTTGGTCTCTCTTTCCCTCTCTGTGCTGACCTCAAAAGCAACAGCAGCATGCTTCAGCTAAATTGTCCGCTGAAAGCATGTTACTTAGATCAATATAAGAATTCACAGCATAGGACGTACAGTAATAAATGGGTCACCAACATGACACTAGCAAAGAGCCTACTAAACCTAGGTTTTAATTCCTCAAGCTCTACACAAGAAACACAAGCAACGGGTAATTAAAACATGTTGAAAGTCAAACAATTACTTTCATTATTATGCTCATCAGTTATTGATTATAAATGTGTTTAGTTTAGCATTTAAAAATACCTATTCTGTAGCTAGGCAGTGCTCCTTTTATGTTCTAATATGCCCTGCAAACATGAAAGAAAGAAGCTTTCTGCTAGAAACATGTAAACACAACAGACCAAAGTTGCGGTCACTTTTAATTTTGACATCAAATTTAGTTTTAGATTTAGTCATATTTTAGTCATCTGAGTTATTTTACTTTTAGTCTTATTTTAGTTGACTAAAATCTCCAGTACCCACCTGAACTTCCACTTTACTTAGAGCTCCGCCTGTATTTTAAAGCCCCTGCCCACTGACTTTATTGGCAAGCTGTACTGGCTGAGAGACACAGGATCCCTCTTTCTGCCTGCTGCCTAGGGGTTCTGGAACAATGCCCTGCAATCGACAGAAGAGGAACGCTTCCATCGGAATTGTGTCTGTCTGGATGTAACATGATGAGTGTTTCCCCTCCCAGCAAGGTAACAGTGCTTAGCACTATGTAAAGAAACAGCCTCCCCAACTTTGTGGAGTTGCATTTGGGTGGGGGTATTTGGGGGAATGATTTGTGTGTTTTTGAGTTTTTGTTGTATAATGAAAAAAGCAATAAAAAAGTATTTGATAAAAAAAAAAAAAAAAAAAAAAGCCTCCCCAGACCGTCCAGTTCTCTGCCTTGTGTACTTCACTTCTATTTACATACCCATCCCCACTTGCAGGTCACCTCCCCATCCCCAAAGTAAAATGCATCCTGCCCTGTGCACTCCCTCTATCCCATTTTCTTCCCCATCTCCACTTACAGCCTGGCATTACAGCCAATAGAGATTACAGTGTTTTGTGGGGTTTTAACCGATTGGCGCCGGCCGTGCGCAAATATGCAGCCTCCCTGCGCCTGGTCCTTAGCGCAGAGGGGCCACATATTTGCGTCAATTGCCCCCAATATACCTGTGCTGAAAGCGCGCGCACAGTTACTGTCGCCTAACTGAAAGCTTTCAGGCAATGTGACCGCCAATCATGGTGGTCACGTGATCTTAAGCCCCGTCCCACCTTCCAGCATCATAAACCTCTTAAAAGGCCGGGAGGTGCCAGCGCCAAGAGGTTAATATTTTGAAGTTGCACTTCTGTCTGTCAAAAGGCAATATTTTTGTTTATTTCAAAACATTTAAGGTTTTTTTAATTCTTTTTTGGTTGTGCAGCCCCGGTACTCTCACATATGTGTTTCTTTATTTTGCATATTTTTGTTTATTTATGAAACTTGATTTTGTTTTCTAAAGACATTATATATCACAAAGGCTAAATCTGTGTCTGTAGCGCATGTTCAAACCTTAATAATATAAATAATACCATTTTATTAGATTTTTACTACAGGAGTATATAATGAGTTCGGAAAATTTTGGAGAAATGCTTAAATAATGCATTACAATGTAACTAAACCCATTGGATTTTAGTTGACTAAACGAAAATTGAAATTGATTTTGGTCATAGTTTTCATCAACGGACTTCATTCTAATGTTGTTTTCGTTTAGTCTACGTCACAGAAAACATGCAGCTGATGAAAACTAGAACGACAATATTTTCAATAATGATATTAACACTGGGGGCAGCCTTATATATCTAGGAAGGAGATGACTGTTGAGAAGCCCATGAGGCACCAACATATTTGGGAAAATGTGCCTTAAAGGATTAGTACAGCCAAAGCCATTATGTCAAAGACTTTGTAATCTGCAATATAATAAATAGTTGCTTTTGAGTTTAATACTGCTTTAAAAAGTAACTCCACTTCTGTTGAGAAAAAACATTCCCCTTTGGGTGATTTATGTACATTACAAGGATATACATATATATATATCTAATGAGGAAAGTGTCAGGGTCTGAATCCCTTTAGAAGTAATTCTTTGAGATCTCGCCAAAACTGAAATGTTTGTTAACCGCTTACGGACCGCCGCACACCAATATACCTCGGCAGAATGGCACAGGTGAGCAAAAGGGCGTACCCGTACGTCCCTTCTTAATCCCGGCATAGGGGGCACGCGCCTGCCACGGGAGCGTGCTCGTGATTCCCGAGGACTCTATGTCCGCCGGTGGCCCACAAGCGCGGCGAGAAGCAGCAGAATGGGGAAATGACAAGGCATTTCCCTGTTCTGTCTAGTGATATGACAGGGATCTTCTGTTCCCTGTCATCAGGAACAGTAATCTCTGTCATGTCAGTGGTAGCCCACCCCCTCTACAGTTAGAACACACTAAGGGAACACAGTTAACCCCTTGATCGTCACCTAGTCTTTAGCCTCTTACCTGCCAATGACATTTATACAGTAATCAGTGGCTATTTTTAGCTCTGATTGCTGTATAAATGTCAATAGTCCCAAAATAGTGTCAAAAGTGTCTGATCTGTCCGCCGCAATGTCACAGTCCCGATAAAAATCGCAGATCACCGCCATTACTAATTTTAAAAAATCTAAAAAAAATGCCATAAATCTATCCCCTATTTTGTAGATGCTATAACTTTTGCACAAACCAATCAATATACTCTTTTTGTGATTTTTTTTAACCAAAAATATGTATTAGAATACATATCAGCCTAAACTGAGGAAGAAATTTTCTTTTTTTATATATTTTTTGGGGATATTTATTATAGCAAAAAGTAAAAAATATTGTTTTTTCCAAAATTGGCAGTCATTTTTTGTTTATAGCGCAAAAAATAAAAATCGCAGAGGTGATCAAATACCACCAAAAGAAAGCTCTATTTGTGGGAAAAAGGGACCTTAACTTTGTTTGGGTACAACGTCGCACAACCGCGCAATTGTCAGTTAAAGCGACGCAGTGCCGAATCGCAAAAAAATGCTCTGGTCATTAAGGGGGTAAAACCATCCGGGGCTGAAGTGGTTAAAGAGGATGCCTCTGATATGATTTCTATCTGAGAAAATCAATGAGCTAATCATACAAGCAGGAAATTACATTTCTGAGGGGCTTGCCGTATACCATCTGTGTACAGAATGCCTCTAGGTTGCCATATTGCATTTTACAGAAAATCACAGCACTGCATTTTGAAATGGAAAGATAACTTTTTATAATGTTATATTACAATATGGCTTGTGTCAGAATTGTATATGCTATATTCGTTATTTATTTGCAATATTTTCACAGGAAAGTTGCGTTACCGTTTAATGATACTCAAGGCCAATTGATAGTCCAGACCAGACTTAAGGACAGAATACGTCTGTTTTTAATGTAAATTTTTTCAACTTTTGGGTGTTTTAGTGAAATTTCAGGAGTCTGAATACATTTTTGAATGGGCTGCTATAATCACCAAGTTGTCAGCCACAGATTTTACCTATTCATTTAATCAGGACAGTCAGGAGGACTAATATGATCTAAGCTCATGACCACTGAAGCAACCATGAGCTTATAGAAGAGTAAAGAATGCAGACGATGAAGGCATACTGACCTGGCCAGTTAGAAGTGGTTCTGTTCCT
This sequence comes from Lithobates clamitans, assembly GCA_037952925.1. NCBI lineage: Eukaryota > Metazoa > Chordata > Amphibia > Anura > Ranidae > Lithobates > Lithobates clamitans. The sequence goes on from JBBGZY010001277.1 coordinate 4,182,336, forward strand.
TCATATGCCTTATGTAAGTGGCAGTCAAAGTTTAAAAGGAGAAGTAAGGGTCAATAAATCAAATTATATATATATATATATATATATATATATATATATATATATATATATATATATATATAAAAACACACATATACACTCACCTCCCTCGGTTTTATGCTGCCGTCGTCCCCCACCGGCTCTACTCAGAATGGACCAAGAACTGAGCAATTACATGACCGCTGATTGCTCAGTTCTTGGTCCGTTCTGAGTAGAGAGCAGTGAGTGGCAGTCACTGCTCTCTGCTCTGAACCTCCAGCACTCACTGGAGCACTGGGCTGTGGAGGGGGCAGAAGGCTATTAGCAACAATCTGACAAGCTGAGCCAGCTGCTGGTCAGGCATCTGGATGGATCCTAAGTTTATTGCAGGGATCCTTCAAAAGCCTGGACTGGCTCTGTGATGTGAGCCAACAGGTTTTAGCCTGGGTCACAGAAGAGCACAAATAAATGCACTCCTGTGACCCAGAATAGAAGTTTGGCCAAAAAAGTTTTGGTCATACTCCTTTTAGGGAAACCTGTATGCCGTAATGTACAAAAAGAAAAGAAAACTGTTCTTTCTGTAGACACTTTTGGTGATCCTGCATATTAAGAGCACTACATGTTAATAATCAGCCTACCTGAGCAAAGGATGGAATATGATTGTGATGTTCCTGGCTCCTGGCTTGCAGACAAATCTAGCTCCTCCACCCATTAAATTGTCATCATGGCCACCTGTGTAAAATAGAAGTAAAAATGTTAAGGATAAAAAGGAATATACATTTCCTAAATATGAATTATTTATTATTTTTTAATAAAAATATTTTAGTGGTTTTATACATTAAGTACAGCTCTGAGCCTGATAATGTAAGTACCGTATATACTCGAGTATAAGTCGAATTTTTCAGCACATTTTTATGTGCTGAAAGTGCCCCCCTCGACTTATACTCGAGTCAAGCACTTTTCTGCAGCAAAAAATTTCATTTTCCGAACCGACTTTGGGGCCCCGTATCTCAGGACCACTTGGTGCTAGGAACCCCAAATTTGGTATGCAAACCCAGTGGAACTGGTACCACAACATATCCAAAGCTGAAGTTCCTAGCACCAAGTGGCCCCGAGATACGGGGCCCCAAAATCGGTTTGGAAAATGTCATTCTCTGCTGCAGAAAAGTGCTTGACATTTTCTGAACCGACTTTGGGGCCCCATATCTCAGGGCCACTTAGTGCTAGGAACCCCAAATTTGGTGTGCAAACCTAGTGGAACTGGTATAATAACATATCCAAAGCTGGGGTTCCTAGCTCTAAGTGGCCCTGAGATACGGGGCCCCAAAACCGGTTTGGAAAATGTCATTCTCTGCTGCAAAAAAGTGCTTGACATTTTCTGAACTGATTTTTGGGGCCCTGTATCTCGGGGCCACTTGGTGCTAGAAACCCCAGCTTTGAAAATTATATGGTGCCAGTTCCACTGGGTTTGCACACCAAATTTGGGGTTCTTAGCACTAAGTGGCCCTGAGATACGGGGCCCCAAATTCGGTCAACTGTGTCCATCTGCAGCAATGTCATTTCGGGACCCTTTGGGTTCAGAGACCCCAAATTTTGGCTGCAGCTAGGGGGCATCTAGGAACCCTTAACTACTAAGTTTGAAGTTCAGGGGACCTATGGCTGCAAATGGGCACAGTGATGCTGCAAATGGGCATTGTTGACCCTCTTTTCCACTTACAGTAGCTGTGCATTTTTCACCCTCGACTTATACTCGGGTCAATAAGTTTTTCCCATTTTTTTGTGGTAAATTAGGGCCTCGACTTATACTCGGAACGACTTATACTCGAGTATATACGGTAATAATAATAATAAAGATAATTAAATAAAAGCAGTCTTTGATCAAGCTCATGCACTGGTTAGCAATATTCATCATCTACAAGCATCACTCCTGTTGATGTGGTAGTTGCAACAGACTATATTCAAAAAGACTGGATCTAAAATGTATCCAATTCTATAGTGGGTGTATTGGACTGTTACACAAATACAGTATATATAATAAAAACACATTTTCATTATAATAAGGTTATAACAAATAAAACAAATAGGCTGAGTGCTCATTCACACCAGAACAAACATCAAATTTAAAACGCACTGGGTGTACAATCTGCTGCGGGTGTCAATATATTTCTAATGACAGCCCAAACACAGATCGCAAACACAGCGCGTTTGCCAACACCAGATCGCATGGGTACCATAGTAGTGCATTCACTACTTTTTGTGTGATCCAAAGCGATTTCAGTCAAAAGAAATGGATCAGCTGAAAATCCCACCTCACTGAATGACACAGGAATTGTGTAGGATTGCAGACAGTTTTCCTGTACGATTCAGGTGTGAACCCACCCTGAACATTTAGCGATATATATTTCCTCTCATAGTTGTACATATACCGGTGTCAATATATCATAGTTCACTGGTCGATAATCAGACCTCAACAACAATGGAACATACCTATCTTAATTTGTTACTAAAGGTTAACATTTAAAAAAAAAATTAAAATAACAAAATATTTTATACTCATTTGCTCTGTGCAATAGCATAGCACAGAGCGGCCCCAATCATCCTCTTCTTGGGTCCCCCGGCCGTGATCCTGGCTCTTCCTACTCGTTGTGTGTCCCAATAGCAAGCTGTTTGCTATAGGGGCACACGGTGTCTGCTCACTCCTGAGCTGTGTGTCTATTAGGGCTGCAACTAACGATTATTTTCATAATCGATTAGTTGGCCGATTATTGTTTTGATTAATCGGTTAATAACCTTAAAAAGAAGTGTGGTGCATAATTTAGTTAATATATAAAGTTTAAAAAAAGGCAATTTATTACTAAATATCTTTATACGCAGGGGTAAAAATAAATAACCAACTATATGGTTAGGGAGTAAAATCTTTAATCCTCTCTGAGAATAACAGACAGAAGAGATATACTCTATATACTATTAGAGGTTGAATCTGGACTCAGATCAAATTTTTTTATTTAAAGAAAAAAAATTCTAGACTGTTTTGCAGATTTTCAAACAGAACTGTAATAGTGCATGCTTTTTTGCAGCTTCTCCATTGAAGTATATTGAACCAAAAAAGCACGGTTTTGCATTGAAAAAGGTCCTTGACCCTTTCCAAATACACAGCAGCTGAAAAAAGCATAGATGTGAACGTTAAATGAACTGTAGTGCATTTCTGCAAAAAGCACCAAAAAACACATAGGTGGGAACCAGGCCTAAGACATTTAGTAACATAATGGAGTTAAAAAAAAAATTAAAAAAAAATGTGTTTTTCTACTGTGCAACAGTGAAAGTAATATTTACAGTAGAGATTATTTCCTCTTTTTGTACTATATAGGGCTAATTTTAGCTTTTTTATCCCCATTATGTTACTGGCCGATTAATCGATTATGAAAATAGTAATCGATTTATTTCATAATCGATTAGTTGTCGATTAATCGATTAGTTGTTTCAGCCCTAGTGTCTATGGAGCCGTACTTCGCCTCCCCAACTTCCTCCTCACTGCATTTGATCGACAGCAGCAGGAGCAATTTGCCAATGGCTCCTGCTGCTGTTTGAGTCCATGTGTGAGGAGGAAAAGAGGAGAGAAGAGATGCAGCTGTACACAGAGCTGGATCTCTTCTCCCCACTCTTGCACTTCACAGACAGAAGGGGGAGGACAGAGAAATTTAAAATGTTATTTACCTTAATGCAAGAAATGCATTAAGGTAAAAATGATTTTAGCATCACTTTAATGCAAATTCCTGATAAGAATCCAATTCTTCAGGGGAAAAATCTCACATAAAAAATAAAACATATACAATTATGCATCTACAGAATAGAACAAACATAAGAGCCCTTTCACACTGGGGCGGCGGGTAAAACGCCGCTATTATTAGCGGCGTTTTACTGTCGGTATGCGGCCGTTAGCGGGGCGGTTTTACCCCCAGCTAGCGGCCGAGAAAGGGTTAAATACCATTGATTTCAATGGGCAGGAGCGGTAAAGGAGCGGTATACACACCGCTCTATCACTGCTCCGAAGATGCTGCTGGCAGGACTTTTTTTACCGTCCTGCCAGCGCGCATCGCTCCAGTGTGAAAGCCCTCGGGGCTTTCACACTGGATACACAGCAGCGGCACTTTCGGGTCGGTTTGCAGGCACTATTATTAGCGCAATAGCGCCTGCAAACCGCCCCAGTGTGAAAGGGCTCTAACAAAAAGCCATATTTTATATTATCACATATAAAGCCATATATTACAATATCAGACATATGGGATTTGAACACATACACCATTGATGAGAAATATATACGTAATCAGCCTATGCAAGATTTTAAAAACAGCCCAGCCTGTGCACTCCAATGGCATTTAGAGCTGAAGGGGAAGAGGGGCAAGGAAAGCACACAGAGATCCAAGGGTCAGCTGGGACACTAAAAAAATATAAACTCTACATTAACCAAAATAATATTTGTGTTCTTATATAATTGTTTTTTAATCTGAATTCACTGACAGGTGCACTTGACCACCTTCTGACATGCATTTTAACTGCTTCAAGAGGGTTTTGTAGTCCTATAGACTTGCACGTTAATTCAAAACTCAGGCGACATGAAAACTAAAGTCCATGAACACAGGCCCTAAGTAATGTTTATTGCAACAATAAAACTATATACTGTAAAAGAGCTGCTAACAGTTTATCAGACTTATCAGAGGTGTCTTCCATTCTTATTTAGATGTTAACAAACACGCTAGGCAGTATCCATTAACTCTCATTAAAGCTAAGTTCCAGTCATACTTTTGTTTATTAAAAGTCAGCAGCAAATAAAACTGTAGCTGCTGACTTTTAATAACCAACCACTCACCTGTCCCACGATCCAGCGGTGCACTCTCCCCAGCCGTGATCTACCCGTGTTCTCCCGCGGTGGCGCCAGCACTTTTATGGGCAGCCGGCTGTGACAGCTTGCGGCTTCACTACTGGATGCCCACTGCACATGCACGGGCAGCGCTGCGCTCTGTGACAGATCCAGAAATCTTATAGAACTTGTCGTGTTCCAGAAGACTTCAGGGGGGAAAATTTCCGCTTTCGAATGCCTAAGGCAACGGAAGTAGAAGCAAGTACATGTCAAAATCTGGTACCTACTCCCCCCTCCTCCCCAAAAGCTTTGTTTCACAAAAAGGAGTCGGGGAGGAGGTCTTAAAGCGGAAGTTCCACTTTTTGCTTTAAGCCTAAAATGGATATAAGTATAAAAATGTAGGCAGAACTTCGCTTTTTGTAGCAAATGTATTAATACAACTTGTACCTGTAGCGAACCGATCTTGTAAACATACCTACATCAGACAACTACATACACAGTAGAAATATTTCTATGTGAATGGTTTTAGCAGCAACATGGATTTGCAGGTCTGTTCATCCACTCTTGAGATTTATACTCCACTGCCAAACCCAGGAAGATCACTCTGCTATTTCCAGGAGCTGTATTGCATCCTGAATCAATCACCTCCCTGATAAAAACTGATAGGTGTTAATGACCTTGGGTCTGTGGGTAGGCTGCAAGTGGAGAGGTGAAGCAGGGAAGTATGAAGAAATAAGTACTTTTCAAGCTGATAGGCTGCCCACTGCAAGAAACATGTGAAAATCACAAGACTTGCTAAACAAGGTTGGAAATCCTTTAGCTGTTTGATCAAAAAAAAAAAAAAATAAATCCTTTAGCAGGTAAAAATTGAAACATATATGTACTTACAACATTGATAAGGTAAAGTGAATAACATAATAATCCTGTAACAGTGGCACCTGAATGCGGGCGAGATATATTAGGCAGCAAGTGAACATGTAGTCACTAAAGTTGTGTTAAAAGCAGGAAAAATGGGCATGTGTAAGGGTTTGAGCAACTTTGACAAGGGCCAAATTGCATTGGCTATACGACTGGGTCAGAGCAACTCCAAAACAGCAGCTCTTGTATGGAGTTCCCGGTCAGTAGTGGCCAGGATCCTACTAAAAAGTGGTCCAAAGAATGAAAAAACAGAAAATTGACAGCCAAGGTTCACTGATGCCAGTGGGCAGTGAAGGCTGGCTTGTGCAGTCCAATCCAATAGAAGAACTTCTGTAGCTCAAATTGCTGAAAAAGTTAATGCTGGTTCAAATTGAAAAGTGTCAGAACACACAGTGCATTGCAGTTTGTTTATTGTGGGCTGTGTATTCACAGACCAGTCAGGGTGCCCAGGTGTCCACAAAAGTGCTTACAATGGGCATTAGAACTAGACCACAGAGTAATGGAACAAAATGGCCTAGTCTGATGAATTCATGAATGGTTTGAGAAACACAATGAATTTGAAGCCTCCAAATTCTCCAGATCTCGATCCAACTGTGCTGAAAAAACTAGTCTGATCTATGTCCATGATCAAGGCCCCACGTCACAACTTACAGGACTTAAAGGATATACTACTGACAGCTTGGTGTCAGATACCACAGCATTTTAGTGGAGTCCATGCCTCGACGGGTTATGGAGGGTGGTTATAATGTTATGACTGATCAGTGCAAAATATATATTTAGCGGTTTTCTTGGAGTTCCACTATAATGCTTATTGACAAAATCGGTCAGTAACCAAGTACATACTCTTGCAATTGAAAAAACAAGCTGGTTTTACAAACATACACTTTGAGCACCATGATCACTGAAAGGTCTTTTTTTGAAGTTGTTGACACGCTTAGCTAGTACCACTTCCTGGGGGAGGGAGCTCCATATTTTCACTGCTCTAATAGTAAAGAATAATTTTCACAATATAATGTTAAAAACGTCTTTACTACTAACCTCAAATCTTGGCTGTGCCCTCTTTAGGGGCCTTAGAGTAAATGGTTTATCACAGTTGCTTAAGTCCCTTTTGATGTATTTTTACATTGTAATGATATCCCCTCGTAAGAGCCTTCCCTCCAGAGTGAATAACTCTAATTTCTGTAATTGATTCTCATAGCTGAGGTCCTCCATTCCCCATATTAGTTTTGCTGCCCTTTGCTGAAGTCTTTTTTAGTCAACGTCTTTTCTGGGGAATGGTGAGCAAAACTGAACTGCAAATTCAAGTTGAGGCTGACCCAGTGTTGTTAAGGGGTTATATGTACTCACAATTGATATTTCCACTATTTGGTGTATGTTGCATGAGTAGGACTGCGGACATGGCTCAAAAATCAACACCCAAGCAGAAACCCCAGTGGATAAATTTGTAATAAACCTATTCCCTATCCATTTCTTTATAGTTAAATCTGCATAGATATAGACCGGGAAAAAAAAAAGGAAAATTGACTGAAAAAAATCTTCCCAATGTATGGTAGCCTTAAAATAGTTTCAAAGTGCCCTACTAATTATGTGTGTAAAAACACAGGAACTGTGCGTCACATAATTTTAACTTAAAATCATTGTGGATCTGGGACTATTAAATTACAGTATTGATAAATGGCACTTTAAACTGTCTCCTAAACCAATTAGTGCTTTGGTTAGCAAAACTATGCGGCTATCTCATAAACTTCCTAGTCTGTGTGAGATCCTCATGACAGCTGCAGGGAAAATAAAGCCTTGCTATCTAGTTTAATTGGTTTGTAAATGTTTAATCTGGTTTATAATGCGTAGGTTGGAAACACTAAAGGAATATCCCAAAAGACAGCTAGACAGTTCTTATCCGAGGGCTGTATTTTCATATGTTAGACAAATTAACTTGCACAAAGATGGATGTGAAGTGTTGTAATAAAGACAAAATGATGAATACCCTGCTGCCAGGAAAGTGTCTGCGGTATTCTTAAAGGAAAACGCCTCAATAGCGACTTCAGGCTATGCCACTGAACAGTGACTCCGGAAGCTACTTACCATTCCATTCAGTTCTGCAAGTATAAGATTCTCCAGTGAATTTCTGACAGGCTAAAGTGAGATTTAAACAGGTATAAAGTTCAGTCGCTAATTAAAAACTCAACGGAAAAAAATCTTCCCAAGGTATGGTAGCCTTAAAATGTATTCAAACTGCCCTACTAAGACATTTTTTTCAGACAGTAATGTTGATATTCTAAAATGTTTAAAGCCAATTATATTGTTATTTAATACTAAATACATGAAGATACAGTAAAAATGTAAGCAGAGCTTTACCCATAACAACCTGATGAAAAATAATGTTCTTTAGCAAGGAACATATAGTGGATTTGGAAAGTATTCACAGTGCTTCACTTTTCCCACATTTTGTTATGTTACAGCCTTATTCCAAAATGGATTACATTCATTATTTTCCTCAAGATTCTAAAAACAATAACTTATAATGACAACGTGAAAGAAGTTTGTTTGAAATCTTTGCAAATTTATTTTAAAAAAACAGACAAAAAAATATATATCACATGTACATAAGTATTTATAGCCTTTGCTCAATACATTGTTGAAGCACTTTTGGCACAAATTACAGCCTCAAGTCTTTTTGAGTATGAAGCTACAAGCTTAGCACACCTCTCAAGCTCCATCAGGTTGGATGGGCAGGATCAGTGCACAGCCATTTTCGGATCTATCTAGAGTCGTGCAATCAGGTTCAAGTCTGGGCTCTGGCTGTGCCACTCAGGCTTGGTTCACACTGGAACCGGCCGCGGATCATACAGGAACGCTGTGCGTCCCTATTCTCTGGTTCAGGGACGAATGAGGGGTGAATCTTTGCCTGAATTTGGCCCTGAAGCGGAGCGAAAGACGCACAGCGTTTCTGTGCAGCGCACTGCACAGCCACCCCGGAGATATGTGAACCGGATCCACAGAGAGCCGGTCACATTCTCCTGCTATGTGAATGTGAACGTCAAATGACGAAGCGATCACATGTAAACAAACCGACGTCATGTCATGACGCTGGTTCCTCTCTCCCCTCTGTGTACCGATCGGTACAGAGTGAGAGGAGAGGGATCGGATGGTAGCAGCGCTGTGGGCTGGATCTGTAGTGCCCACAGCGCTGCTCTGTGACAAATACCAGTCACATCCATGGATCCATCCATCCTCAGCCATCCCTGCATACTCTAATACCCTGCACTACTCTGAAATACCGTGCACTACTCTGCAATACCGTGCAATACCCAGCCATACCGTGCAATAGCCAGCCATACCCTGCAATACTCTGCCATGCTGAGCTATACTCGGACATGCTCTGCAATACTCGGCCTCTGTATGTGGCCAGGCTGTGGAAGTCTCACACATGTGGTATCGCCGTACTCAGGAGGAGTAGGAGAATCTATTTTGGGGTGTCATTTTTGGCATGTACATGTTATGTGTTATAAATATTGTATAAATGGACAACATTGTGTTAAAAAAAAATGTGTTTTAACCACTTCCCGCCCGCCGGCCGTCATATGACGTCCTTGACTTTGTGCGGGGATATCTGAGTGATGCCTGCAGCTACAGGCATCATTCAAATATCAGCTTTTTCAGCCGGCAATTCCCTACGCCATAAGAATGATCATAGCGGCTGTTCCGCTGCTTGGTCATTCTTACGGGAGGCAAGAGGGGACATTCCCCCCCTTCCCGCCGCCCTCCGGTGCTTCTACCGACTCACCGCTACGATCGAAGCCAGGATCGTTTTTTTTTTTTTTTCAGGCTTCCCAGCCTAGAGGTGAGATGTGGGGTCTTACTGACCCCAAATCTCACTGTAAAGAGGACCTGTCAAGCCATATTCCTATTACAAGGGATGTTTACATTCCTTGTAATAGGAATAAAAACGATCAAAAAAAAAATTTGGGGGGAAAAAAGTGTCAAACTACAATAAATAAAATAAAACAATAAAAAGAAAAAAAAAGTTTTTTAAAGCGCCCCTGTCCATGTACTCGCATGCAGAAACGAACGCACACGTAAGTCCCGCCCACATATGAAAACGGTGTTCAAACCACACATGTGAGGTATCGCTGCGAACGTTAGAGAGAGAGCAATAATTTTGGCCTTAGACCTCCTCTGTTACTTAAAACATGTAACCAGTAAAAAATTTTAAAGCGTTGCCTATGGGGATTTTTAAGTAGTGAAGTTTGGCGCCATTCCACGAGCGTGTGGAATTTTGAAGGGTGACATGTTAGGTATCTATTTACTCGGCGTAACTTCATCTTTCACATTATGCAAAAACATTGGGCTAACTTTACTGTTTTGTTTTTTTTTAAAGCACAAAGCTGTGTAAAAGTCTCACACATGTGGTATCGCCATACTCAGGAGTAATAGCAGAATGTGTTTTGGGGTGTCATTTGTGGTATGCATATGCTGTGTGTGAGAAATAACCTGCTAATATGACAATTATGTGAAAAAAAGAAAGAAAAAAAAAATCTTGATTTTGCAAAGAATTGTGGAAAAAAATGATTTAAAAAAAAAAATCACCATGCATCTTTCTAAATATCTTGGAATGTCTTCTTTCCAAAAAGGGGTCATTTGGGGGGTATTTGTACTTTTCTGGCATGTTAGGGTCTCAAGAAATTAGATAGGCCGTCAGTACTTCAGGTGTCATCAATTTTCAATGATTGGCACAGCTTTTGGACTTTCACAAAGACCAAAAAATATACACCAATTTGTACTTATTTTTACCAAAAATATGTAGCAGTATAAATTTTGGCCAAAATTTAAGAAGAAAATTTACGAATTTGCTAAATTTTATAACAGAAAGAAAGAAAAATTCATTTTTTTACCTAATTTTCAGTCTTTTTTTTTATAGCGCAAAAAATAAAAAATCCAACGGTGATTAAATACCACCAAAAGAAAGCTCTATTTGTGTGAAGAAAAGGACAAAAATTTCGTATGGGTACAGTATTGTATGACTGAGTAATTTTCATTTAAAATGTGAGCACCGAAAGCTGAAAATTGGTCTGGTTAGGAAGGGGGTTTAAGTGCCCAGTTGTTGTCAAGTGGTTAATCCATTTTGAAATAAGGCTGTAACATAACAAAATGTGGAAAAAGTGAAGCGCTGTGAATACTTTCAGGATGCACTGTACATTCCACATTAATTATGCTACTGAAATGAGTGTGTGCTGTAAATTGCCTCCAGCATTGCTCCTGTTTCCGCTTGCTAGAGGTTGCAATTTTGCTGAAGCCCAGAACCCCTAAACAACAGTAAATAGATAAAGCGGAACTAATCCCATCGATTTAATGATTTAAAAAAAGTTATATTCCTGAAATGCCGGGATTGCTAACTGACACATTTGCTTGTGTCCTCAACCAAACTGTCAAATCAGGAGTCATAACTGATCACATGTACAGCACCATGGCAGTTGCAGATCAAACAGAATCAGCTTCATTGGCTGTATGTAAAGGATAGGAGGGTTTAATTCCATTTAGAGGCTGTCAGTAGATCGGCCTCTACATATTCGGCGGTGTCTAAAAATGGAGAGCAACTTAGCATGTGCAGAGCAGGGTCAGACCATGCATTACTGGATTTAAACCACTTCAATACAGGGCATTTTCACCCCCTTCCTGCCCAGGCCAATTTTCAGCTTTGTGCGCTTTAACATTTTGAATGACAATTGCGCGGTCGTGTGACGTAGTACCCAAACTAAATTTTGATCATTTTTTTCCCACAAATAGAGCTTACTTTTGGTGGTATTTGATCACCTCTGTGGTTTTTATTTTTTGCGCTATAAACAAAAAAAGACCGACAAATTTGAAAAAAACAAAAAAAAAAACAAAAAACAAACATGTTTAGGCCGATATGTATTCTTCTACATATTTTTGGTAAAAAAAACGCAATAAGCATATATTGATTGGATTTCGCAAAAGTTATAGTGCCTACAAAATAGGTTATTGATTTATGGCACTTGTATTATTTTTCTTTTACTAGTAATGGCGGTGATCTGCGATTTTTATTGGGAGTGTGACATTGCGGCGAACACATCGGACACTTTTGACACTATTTTGGGACCATTGACAATTATACAACGATCAGTGCTATAAATATGCATTGATTACTCTGCAAATGTCACTGGCAGGAAAGGGGTTAACACTAGGGGGCGATCAAGGGGTTAAATGTGTTACCTAGGGAGTGATTCTAACTGTGGTGGGATGGGACTGACTAGGGAAGCAGACTGATCGGTGTTCCCATATACTCGGAACCCACGATCAGTCTCCTCTCCCATGACAGAACGTGGAACTGTGTGTTTACGCACACAGATCCACGTACCTGCTCTGTGAAGAGCAATCGCGGGTGCCCGGCGGACATCGGGGCCGCGGGGGGGGGCATCGGCGGGTGCGCGCCGCCTGCGACGCCGTGAAGCCGAGGACGTCATGACGCCCACCCGGAGGGACAGTGTTCTTGCAGCCATCATATTACAATGGCTGGGATGGGAAGTGGTTAAACAGTATAGACACTTATGTTTAATGTTTTACCTAGCTATACCTGCAAAAGTGGCCAGCCCAAAAGTGATTTTAAAGTCTTGTTTTTTGTTTTTTTTAAACAAACATGTTATACTTACCTTCTCTGTGGAGTTGGTTTTGCACAGAGCAGCCAGGATCCTCCTCTTCTCGGGTCCCTCGCCCCTCCCTCCTTTCCCTAGTCCCTCCCTCCTTTGAGTGACCCTTAGCCAGCAGCTTGCTACAGGGGTCACCCAAGCCAAGTCAGAGCTCCATGTAGCCATTCTGACAAGGAGCCCCAACCTGGCCCCACCCACTCTCCCCCCTGATTGGCTGACTGACAGCTGCGGGAGCCAATAGCGCTGCTGCTCTGTCTCAGCCAATCAGGTGGATGGCACTGGATGGCTGAGGGGATTGTGGACATCGCTGGAGAGAGAAGGGGCTCAGGTAGGTAATCAGGGGGGGCTGGGGAGGCTGCTACACACAGAAGGTTTTTATCTTAATGCAAAGAATGCATTAAGATAAAAACCTTCTGCCTTTACAACTCCTTTAAGTCATCTAGCAGGACTTAATTTTCTGACTAAAGTTCCACTTTAAGTTTTTAAATGCCTTATGCTTTTTGTCTGAAAATCCGTCTCAGAGAAAGTCCAATCCCCAGTACAGCAGTCTGCAAATAAGAACTCTATGTATGGAAGCAGCGGTATCACCCCCAAGGCAGCGTTAGAGCCCTGTTTTTATTATTATAGTAATTGAAGGCTAGGACCTTCACTACCTGTTTACTGACTGTCATGCTGACACTATAATTTCTTTGTTACATTATAAAAAAGTATTGTTTTTGTAAGTCCACTAAGCATCAATGCTGAATATAAATTTTTAACCGTTACAACACCCACCAATAAGTGAACCTCTGGGCTTTTTTTTTATAGATTTCCAGGATAACTTAAGCTGAAATTGGCTAAAGAGGTCAACAAAATAAGCTCAAATTTAACCCTTTCATGCCTAAGCATACTTCTGACATTTGTTGCTTATTGCTTAAAATCTTTATTTTTTGCTAGAAAATTACTTACATTATATATATTTTTTTTAGCAGAGACCCTAGAGAATAAAATGGCGATCATTGCAATATTTTATGCTACACGGTATTTTTCAAACCCAATTTTTTTGGGGAAAAAAAGAAAGTTTCATGAATGAAAAAAGCTAAACAGTAAAGTAAGTCCAATTTTTGTATAATGTGAAAGATGATGTTATGCCGAGTAACTAGATACCCAACATGTCATGCTTTGAAATTGCGCACACTTGTGGAATGGCGACAAACTACAGTACCTAAAAATCTCCATAGGCGACGCTTTAAAAAAATCAGCGGTTATCAGCTTAGAGTTACAGAGGAGGTCTTTTGCTACAATTATTGCTCTCACTCGATCGTGGCGATACCCCACATGTGATTTGAACACCGTTAACATTTGCAGGCGCAACTTACGTATGCGTTTTCTTTGCTACACGAGCACTCAGGGACGGGGGCGCTTTTTTTTTCTTATTTAATTTAATTTTTTTACATTGTCCCTTGAAAAAAAAATTTCTGATCACTTTTATTGCTGTCACAAGCAATGTAAACATCCCTTGTGACAGTAATAGTCAGTGATAGGTACTGAAGGAATCAGGGGTCTAAAAGACCTGAAATCCCTCCTTTGCACTTAAAAATCTGCATTTCTGAATACTTTAATTTTTTTTTAAACCGGCGCCATTAGCAGTCGAGTAAACTGACGTTGTGACGTCACTTCTGGGATTTTACATCGGAGACCCAATCAAAGCTGAATCCGACTTTGTTCCGGTCTCAGCCTAGGCGTACCATCTGGTGGCTCGTGTCTCCCACTGGGGTGAGGCCCTGGAAGAGCAGAGCAGAGGAAGGCGGCAGGAGGGGGGGGGGGGTCCCTCCCACTCCTTTAGGATAACAGCTGAGTGGCTTTTGGCAGCGTACGGCTGGGTATTGCAGAGTATGGCTGGGTATGGAAGAGTATTGCAGAGTATTGCGGGGTATTGAAGAGTATTGCAGGGTATTGCGGGGTATTGCAGAGTATGGCAGAGTATTGCAGAGTATTGCGGGGTATTGAAGAGTATTGCGGGGTATTGCAGAGTATTGAGGGGTATTGCAGAGTACTGCAGAGTATTGAGGGGTATTGCAGAGTATTGCTGAGCATGGAGGGATGGCTGAGCATGGATGGATGGATCCATGGATGTGACTGCAATTGTCACAGAGCAGCGCTGTGGGCACTACAGATCCAGCCCACAGCGCTGCTGCCATCCGATCTCTCCCCTCCACTGTACAGATCAGTACACAGAGGGGAGAGAGGAACCGGCGTCATGACAGGACGCATGTTTGTTTACATGTGATCGCTCCGTCATTTGACGAAGCGATCACATGGTAAACGCCCACGATTAGCGGCCGTTTACCATGATCCATGATGCACTGGGTCCTCTGGACCCGGCGATCAAGGATGTTCTCGGGTGCGTGCCCTCCCAGAGTCATCCAACCGCCCTGCAGCCATCATTTGGCTATGGGCCGGTTGGTAACTGGTTAAAGGTGGCATGGAAAAGATAAGAAGAATCCCCAACAAAATACAATATTTTTCCTGTGCCTGAGGCCTGTAGAATGCCACAGCAAGTACAGAACTAGGCAATGGAAGTCCAGATTATCAAGTTTATGGACATGCTATTAATCAAAGTACAGAAAATGCTGTATTCCAAATTTTTAGCAAAGATAATGAATACAAACATTAATATCTCACCAGTGCAAAACAAAAGAATTAACAATTAAGATTAATTTCTATTATTTTTTTTTTTAATGCAAGGGATCTATAGCTTAGATACTTTTCTTTAAATTTGTTGGCACTCTACTTTAATGTTGCTTATTAAACATTTTAATGTTTTGAATTAAAATGAAAAGTGTGCATAATGCTGTGCTATAAAGGATGATGGGTACCTTGAAAATACCAGTATTCTTGGTAGCTATTTTATACTTGAAAATGAGTTGCGATATCGATTTGATAATACACTTTATTGTCAAAAGTATTGAGACACTTGCCTTTACACGCACATTAACTTTAGTGGCATCCCAGTCTTAGTCCGTAGGGTTCAATATTGAGTTGGCCCACCCTTTCCAGGTATAACAGCTTCAACTCTTCTGGGAAGGCTGTCCACAAGGTTTAGGAGTGTGTCTATGGGAATGTTTGGCCATTCTTCCAGAAGCACATTTGTGAGGTTAGGAAGGCCTGGCTCGCAGTCTACACTCTCATTCATCTCAAAGGTGTTCTATCAGGTTGAGGTCAGGCTGTCAAGTTCCTCCATCCCAAACTCGCTCTTCATGTCTTTATGGACCTTGCTTTGTGCACTGGTCAAAATTACTTAGTGGAGGGGGGATTATGGTGTGGGGTTGTTTTCCAGGGGTTGGGCTTGGCCCCTTAGTTCCCCTTAGTGAAGGGAACTCTTAAGGCGTCAGCATACCAAGACATTTTGGACAATTTCATGCTCCCAACTTTGTGGGAACGGTTTGGGGATGGCCCCTTCCTGTTCCACTGTGACTGCGCACTAGTGCACAAAGCAAGGTTCATAAAGACATGGATAAGTGAGTTTGGGGTGGAGGAACTTGACTGGCCTGCACAGAGTCCTGACCTCAACCCAATAAAAAACTTTGGGATGAATCAGAGAGCAGACTGCAAGCCAGGATTTCTGGTCCAACATCAGTGCCTGACCTCACAAATGCGCTTCTGGAAGAATGGTCAAACATTCCCATAGACACACTCCTAAACCTTGTGGACAGCCTTCCTTGAAGATTTGAAGCTGTTATAGCTGCAAAGGGTGGGCCAACCCAATATTGACCCCTACGGACCAAGACTGGGAAGCTATTAAAGTTCATGACCGTGTAAAGGTAGGCGTCACAATACATGTGACAATATAGTGTATATCAATACAAAAAATATATGGAAATTAAATATAATTTCTTTTTTATGGGGGCGTGTCCAGACACACAGCGGAGAAGATGTGTTGTGCTGAGCTCCGCACATCCAGCAATCATCCATCACCATCCTCCCTTTGTTCCACCTTGGTGAACACCCAAACCTTCGGCATACCTTTCAGGACATTGTGCCCTTCAACCACAGCTGCAGATCTGCCCGGTGGTGTGTACCACAGCCTAGCTTTCCGATTCCTGCACCCGAGGCCCGTCGCCATCTTGAGGCATGCGGGGCCCCCCTCACTCCTGCACACCGTGACCTGGGGGCTCGGCGAACGTCTCATTCCTGCCTGCTGACTACTCATCCCCGAGGGATAGTACACGGACCTGCAGCGGAGGTGGGACGCCTAACAATTCCCTGGCCGTGCGCTCCAACACCGCGCCGCCAGCCGCCATTCTAAAGCCTCTCGCCTACTGTTCCTGCTCCGTCCTCCGGCGGCCACAGTGAGTAAAGGGCCATCTGCCCCTTCCCCCACATAGACAGTATCCCTATCGGGGACTACTCGTTACGCCGATAGACTTTAGTGGGAGATTCCTGGGCCTAAGCGAAGCGGGAGCTACACGGCCGGCAGCTGCTCTTAGCAAAGTCTGCAGTCGCGGCCTACACACGGAAGTTGGTGGTCATCTTGGTACTCCAGCTACACCCGGCCTGTGATCCAAGCTTACATCCATTGAACGGGGTACATAACTGGGATTTGTTATCCCCTCTCACCACTACTCAATTGCTTAACATTACAACAGGCAGATGTAATTACATACATGAAAGCCACTTCACCAAATATGTCTCTTAAGTGAGCTTGGAATCCCACCTGCTCCCCGAGACCTCCGTCATGCTTTCTTAACCACTTATAGCTACGGAGGTAAGCGTGACCATCAATCATACTCCCTGATCATCTCATGGGCAAAGTTGGCCAGCAACAACGAAATTATAAACCGCTGTTTGGGTCACGCGAGGATCTAGCATGGAACGTTAACGTTACCAGGCCTCAACCTATGACCTCAAACTATTGCTCAGACCCTCATGTGGCAATGGAGAATGCTACGATCACTTCACCCATTGTCACTCAAGGCTCTGAACCTGCTTCACCCTCTCTCCATGAGATCCTCACCCCAGATATATTAGATGCCAAGTTAGATGCTAAGCTTCAGCTTTTACTTCAACAAATAACGAACAACGTCACAACAGAGGTGAGCAAGTTAGCTGCAGAACTGAGAGGTGAAATAGACCAAATTGGAGAATGTACAGATACCTTTGAAAACAAATTTGACGAAATGGTAAACTATCTAAAGGCAATTGAAGAAAATAACCTACGCCTTTCAATCTCCCAACTACAATTACAGCAGGAGGACTTGGAAAATAGAGAAAGGAGGCAGAACTTACGCTTCAGAGGTATTCCCGAAACTGTGGGAGACCCTGACTTACGTGTTTATTTTCTGGGTCTCTTCAACACCTGGGCCCCTTCGGTGGTGGACATTGACTGGCGCCTAGATAGGGCACACCGTTCTCTTGGCCCCAAACCTCCGGCTGGAGCTAGACCCAGAGATGTCATAGTGAGGTTCCATTTCTTTGAAAACAAGGAAGCACTCATTGTAGCCACACGCAACAAATTTCAACTTGTGATCTTTCCCCCATTACCCTTGCTAAACGCAGGAATCTACGCCCAATCACCTCATACCTACAACATCACAAGATTCCGTACTATTGGGGTTTTCCCTTCCGCCTCACTGTTTCCAAAGGTGGAGTACACACTCTACGTGAATAGAAAGTGAGGCATTCCTAAAAAGTCTTGGTCTACCTCCCATCCCGGAAGAAGATTTGATTCCTCCCAACAATCAGATCTGTCCACCTCCACACACGCCCAGCCGTATCTGGACCCCCGTGAGAGACAAATCCAGGAAATGTTTCTATACACCCCAATGTCCGCAAATCTCCAAGCAACCTCCTTGATTGTCTCGCATCTTCTCCTAGGATCCATTCAGGCATTACTGCTTAAAATAATTTCCGACTCTTCATGATTTGAGAGAAATGAAAATTGCTGTTCTGGTCTTAAATATCTTTTTTCCACATCCCATGAGACCAACAGCCCTCAGTTGATAGTTTGTCCTTAATTATTTGTTGACGTTTTCTTTTTTACTGTTAACTGTCCTTCTATTGATGGTTCTATTTTAGTCGATATCGAGCTCATAAGACGAGCAGCCGGTGCTTCCTGGCTCATTACCCAGAGTCTCCTAATGGAAGTCCATACACGCCCCTACCTGGCCTTGGAGTATTACCTGGGCCTCCTGAGACGCAGGCGCCTCTCAGCTCTTCAAAAAATTCAGTTTTTCTTTTTTTTTTGCTATGTCCATGGACATCACTCAGCTCTGTAGGTTGATAATGTACTTTTCGTATTTTTCTAACCAAATGCAATTTTATTATAAGATATATTTACTACTATTTCGGTAGTATGAGATTGCGGTTGTGGTCATTGTATATCATTCTATCTGCATCTCTTTTGTTTTCTATGTTTTATTATTCTTTAGATTCTTTGCCTTTACACAAGCCTATTTGATTGATTTACACACATGGCTTTAACTGCTTGCTGACGCCGGCTGTCAATTGACGGCCAGGTGGCGCAGCTCTCTTTGCGGGCGGGCGTCATATGACGGCCTCGCTTTCCCGGCCCACCAGGGGGCGCGATCACGCGCGCCCGCCATGTCACTGGGCACCCGGTGCGCATGCCCGGTGGCTGTGATGTCCGCCGGGCACCCGCAATTGCCGGTAACACAGCAAGACCGTGGATGCACGGTCCTGTCAGAGGAGAGGAGACCGATAGTATGTTCCCAGTACAGAGGAACACCCATCAGTCTCCTCCCCTAGTGAGTCCCCTCCCCCTACAGTTAGAAACACTCCCTAGAAACACAGTTAACCCCTCAAACACCACCTAGTGTTAACCCCTTCCCTGCCAGTCACATTTATACAGTAATCAGTGCATTTTTATAGCATGGATCGCTGTATAAATGTGAATGGTCCCAAAAATGTGTCAAAAGTGTCCGATGTGTCCGCCGCAATATCGCAGTCATGATAAAAATCGAAGATCGCCGCCATTACTAGTAAAAAATAAATATATAAAAATGTTATAAATCTATCCACTATTTGGTAGACGCTATAACTTTTGCGCAAACCAATCAATATACGCTTATTGCGATTTTTTTTTACCAAAAATATGTAGAAGAATACATATCGGCCTAAACTGAGGAAAAAATTTGTTTTAAAGAAAAAAAAATGGATATTTATTATCGCAAAAAGTAAAAAATATTGTCTTTTTTTTCAAACTTGTCACACTTCTTTTGTTTATAGCGCAAAAAATAAAAACCGCAGAGGTGACCAAATACCACCAAAAGAAAGCTCTATTTGTGGGGGAAAAATGATAACAATTTCATCTGGGTACAGTGTTGTATGACCGCGCAATTGTCATTCAAAGTGCGACAGCGCTGAAAGTTGAAAAATGGCTTGGGTAGGAAGGGGGTGAAAATGCACTGTATTGAGGTGGTTAAAGATGATGTCATATAACGTGAAGGGTCTTGGCTCCATTCACAAGCACTGGATGGCCCTGAAGGTCTTCAGGGCCTCAGGAGCAGATGTGGTGTTGATTCTAGAGACCCACTTTAGGTCAGAGGGCTCGTTTAAATTTGCCTCGAGGTTCTTTCCCACCTCCTTCCTTGCCTCGGACTTCTCGGGCAAGGCGGGAGTTGCGATTCTGATTAAGAAGTCATGCCCTATTAAGGTTAAAAAATCTCATGCGGACCCACACGGCAGGTTTCTCATTTTAGACTGCGAATATTTGACCTCTTCTTTCACTCTCATTAATCTCTATGCCCCTAATACAGGCCAGATTGATTTTCTTAACAAACTCTTTGACTCCCCTAAGTACTCCTCTCAACCTTTTATGGTCATTGGTGGGGATTTTGATTTGGTAATGTCACCCATGAGAGACAAACCCTCCTTAATAATACACCCTCTAAAAAGATTATATCCCAAGTCAATTCCTTTCGCAAATGTATAAGGTCTCATCAACTCTTCGACTCATGGAGGATCAAACATCCCTCCACTAAATAGTTCACTTTTTACTCCTCGGCTCATAAGATGTATTCACGTCTAGATCATTTTTTTTATTTCAGCTCCACTCATCCTATATGTGATAGAGTCCGACATATCGCCTATTACATGGTCGGATCATGCTCCCATCATGATAGACCTTATGCTCTCTCGAGCTTACACTAAATCTTGTCACTGGCGTTTAAATGATCACCTCCTACAATCTGAAGTCTCACATACTATCTTAGCAAAGAATCTAGAAGAATATTTTCAATATAACCTAGGGTCTGTCTCCGACTTTTCTACGCTGTGGGAGGCACACAAGACTGTTTTCCGAGGTGCTTGCATAGCTGAAAGCTCTCGCTTAAAAAAAAGATAGAAACGGACTTATACGGTCTCTTACATCCGCTTTGGTTACTGCAGAGCAAAGTCTATTGTGTGACCCCACAGTGTCGAAACTACATAAGGTCATCTCTCTCAGAGAACAAATCAAACTAGTACACCTTGGCAAGGCAGCTAGGTCTTTACTGTGGACAAAACAAAAATTCTACGAATACTCAAATAAACCCCATAGAATGCTAGTCAACAAATTACACCCACGCCCATTTAATTTCCTCCAACAGGCAGATGGATCTAGAACACACTGTCCCCGTGCAATGTCAAGTATTTTTGGAAAATTTTATCATAAATTGTACAACTGTCTAACCCTAGAGAACCATTTCAAATTCACTCAGGATTAAATTTGAGAACTTTTTCTCCAACATAAAACTCCCTAAACTGTCTTCAGAAGACTTAGATAGTCTGAATATAGCTATTACAGCTGAGGAACTCTTGGCCATAGTTAAGAAACTTCCACTACATAAATCACCCGGTCCTGACGGGCTGCCCTATTTCTACTACAAATCCTTCTTTGACATCCTGTCACCACATATGCTGACTCTTTACGATTCCCTGCTTAAGGGTAAGTCTCCTCACTCACAATTCTCCCACTCTTACATATCTGTCATCCCAAAACCCGGCAAGGACCCCTCTATCCCAGATAATTAAAGACCTATAGCTCTTTTAAATTCAGACTATAAAATATTAACTAAAATCCTGGCAACTAGACTATCTAAACTTATCCCCAAACTGATTCACAGAGACCAGATGGGTTTTGTCCCAGGTAGGCATGCAGGGGACAATACTTGTCATACAATTGACTTGATAGACCTTTTGGACAGAACTTCTCGGCAGGCATTGATCTTAAGTTTGGATGCACAAAAGGCCTTTGATAGATTGAGTTGGCCTTACATGTTCACTGTTTTAAAGACGTATGGTTTTAGGGGTCCTTTTCTAAAAGCTATAGAAGCTCTTTACTCAACAGTCACAGCCCAAGTGCAAATGTCATCCTTCCTGTCGCCTAGCTTCCCTATGACAAATGGAACTCGACAGGGATGCCCTCTATCACCATTACTTTTTATTTTATGTCTAGAACCCTTGGCCGAGTCCATCCGTAATCACCCGGATATTCGTGGGGTGGTGATGCGACAGGGGGAATACAAATTGTCACTTTTTGCAGATGATATCTTGCTCACTATAACTAATCCATTGATATCTCTCCCCTCACTACATAAAATTCTGACTTCTTTTGGAGCCATCTCAGGTTATAAGGTTAATACTTCTAAAACTGAAGCCCTACCCATACACATCCCATTACTCTTATTATCACAACTCAAGGAATCAAATCCTTATAGGTGGTGCGAATCCTCCCTCAAATACCTAGGTGTTCTTCTTACCCATTCCTACTCTTCTCTCTACTCAGCTAACTTCATGCCTCTAGTTACAGACATCAATAAATCTCTATCAGCTTGGACAAAATATCCCCTATCTCTGTTGGGCAGGATTAATGTTTTAAAAATGTCCATTCTACCTAGACTATTATATCACTTTGAAATATTACCAATTGCTATACCCTCCTCTCAATTAAAAGCACTCCAGAGAAGTTTTCTTCAGTTCATATGGGGGGGCAGGGCCCATTGCATAGCAAGATCTGTGGTTTTTGCCCCAAGATCCAGGGGGAGTTTGGGAGCTCCGGACATTATTAAATACTACTATGCTTCACATTTGAGGGTTATTGCTTCATGGTCTTCTTTGTTTGCACCAAATCAGTGGGCGGCCATTGAAAAGGGAGTGCTATACCCGGTTCATCCAAAATCCCTGGTTTGGGACACCCCCCAATCCTTAGATTCCACTCTCAAATGTCAATGTACTGCTCCAATGATTTTCACCTTATCCATTTGGCGTAAATTCCTCAGGGATTACCACCTTGCTTCAACTTGCTCTCCCCTGGTAAATATATTGTTCAACCCACTCATACCAGATAGTATGTCCCTAAGTAGGGTTCTCCCATGGCTCAATATCCCCCTTTTTCAACTCCGAAATCTAGTACATCACACGAAAACTACATACCTTCGATACCTTACCTGAGAAATTTGTTATTCCCCCTCAACTCTTCCACTTCTATCTGCAGGTTAGACATTTCTTCCACTCCAAATCCCCAACCTTAACAAACCATCCTCCTTTGAATACCTATGTGCTCAAGGACCTCATCACTTACATTTAATATCCTCCATTCATCGCATCCTCCATGAGTCGACACTCCTTACTGAGACCACACACCACTATATGAAGAGGTGGTCTCATTTAATAGGTAGACCTATTTCGGTCCAAGTGTGGGATAAGATTTGGTCCTCTATCTCCAACTCCTCCAAATGTGTAACCCAAAGGGAGACGTCTGTGAAAATCCTCATGGTTTGGTATAAAACCCCTGATGTAATTCACAAATATGATCCCTCAGTCTCGCCACGTTGTTGGCGACAGACACGGGCTCCTTGTTTCATATTTTCTGGCAATGTTCAATGATCCAACCTTTTTGGCATGAGGTTCGGCTCCTAATGCAGAAAGTGATGGATGTACCCTTCCACTCGATCCCTTGAACTATTTAGTGGGTCTCCCTTTCCCTGGCATAACCAAAAAAGCCAATAGGCGTCTTTCTTATATTCTACTGGCTGCTAAAAGGCTTATCCCTATGTGTTGGCTTTCCGACACACCTCCTCCTTGGTCCAAATTTCTGCATCTAGCTGCTGAAATTCGGAGGATGGAATATCTAACAGCCTCAGTACATGATGCTATCCCCCAATTTGATAAATTGTGGGAACCTTGGAATCAGTCGGAATTCGGGACCTCTATGCCAATTATCACATCTTAAATTGTATTGCTACTGTGCTACACGTCCTGCATGATACCTGTGTCTCTTCTCCCATATGATTGTTCTCTGATTCTGAAACTTAAATTACCTACGTACGATTTGTTTAACCCGTGTTTTCTTGACTTGATGTGCAGAACACCCCTGTGCTCTGCACCCATGGACTTTGTTTGTCTGTTCCTTATGCATCATTGTTTTTGTTCTTTTCTGACACCAATGTATTAATGTATTTTCAATATTTATGTAATTTACATTATGCAACAATTCTGTATTTGTTTGCTTAAAAAAAAAATATAAGTTTAATAAAAACACAATTTTGCAAAAAAAAAAAAAATTATATATATATATATACACACACACACACACACACACATATACACACACACACACATATATATATATATATATATATAATATACATTTCTTTAAAGCTGAACTCCGGTACAAGCAAATATTGCCCAAATACAAAAGGGCATGCTTCTTACTTGAATCTGTGCACTACGTGTGTTTTTTCCCAAATCTGTGCAGTAACCCAGTGTGAAATTGTCATTGTGAAAGAGTTTAGTGTTATCAAAACCGATCACTTCTGCTCCCTCTCCTTCTCTATGATCTTGTATCCAGCCCACTTGTAGTTTTATACAGGCAACCTGTAGTGGGTGGACTAGCTGAGTCCCTTCCACAGCTCTGCTCTGTACACCCAATATACAGTGTAGTGATGATGTACTGTTACCTTTACAAGGCAATAACTAAGATTGCATGGGCAACGGGTGCATACAAAACAGTTTTTTTTCTTTACTGCTATTGAGGAATATATTTAAATCTAAGCTTTCGTACCCTGAGTTTAGCTTTAAGGTCAACACTGGCAAACATTCTTTTTGTAATCCCAGATGCCTTGAGAGGAAATAAATTATAAAGCACAATTTACTGAACTTATTGCAAGCAGCAGAAAAAGGAATCTGGCCCAAAAATGTGTATATTGACTGCCTGTCAGCTGGAATCCATTGACCCCAAGTAATTATTGTGGCTGAAGCTCACACAGTTATGAGGCATCTTCAGACTTTGTGCACATTCCAACTGGATAATTTAAATGTAAATGAGAAATGAAATGCTCAGACAAAATATGTACTTCACTCCCAAGGTGAAGGCAATTTTCAATTTTGCTCCCTGCATTAAAGAAAATTAATATTTTGGAAAGATACACATTTGAAGTGCTGTAATCTAAGAACAAAATATCGAAATAAAAAGCACAGGTTAAACAAAATGTGTTTTTATATACTAAACATTTTTATGATTGTTAGTTCTTTGCTTTGGGTTGTAAAGCTTACTTGTAACATAATGGCAAATATAGCTCATCTTACTTTATAGTACAACATTCAAACTAAAATACAAGTTTCTGCCTTTAGAAAATCTAACACTCACAACACGCCAAATAACACATGCTTTTTTACTGCCAGTTGTAACACAAAAGCACATGTTGAGCTCTGAAATGGTTAATGCCATTTGAGTACATGCATACAAACTCCTTGCAGGCAGGGCACTCTGAACAGTGATGCAAATTAGCAGTGCTAACCACTAAGCCACTATGGATAGTGTCTACACACGCTTTTGGGTGTGCATATTTATGGATACTATTGCTTCTATATATATATGGTTTTTATATTATATTATCACATTTTATATAATGCTCATTTTTAGATATGAAACTAACTAGATATCAGCCCTAGGTATTAGCATTACAATTTCTAAAATAGCTGATAACCGCATTAGTTATAGACCTGAAATAGAATATGTGTTAATAATTTACCTTTCACAAATCTGTTTTTATTATAAAATATAAAATAATATAAAATAATATTTTTATAAGCCATGTATAAGAACTACTAGCCTTCCTCCCATTTCTACATTTTATCATGGTATACTGCATGCTTTTTATATGTGTATTTTATGAGGTTATAAACTGTATTATTTCATTTAAATGTGCTGCATTCCAAGAATGGAAAGGAAGAGGGTGTGTAGAGTAGTGCAGCGGGGGGGGGGGGGGGGGGGGGGGCCAGGTAGGTCCCACTTTGACACTGTGTCAAGCGACACTGACAGAATGTTGCCGCTATGGACATGGTGCACCCCTATGTGTCAGGGCAGGTACTGCGTTAGGGTGGTTAGGTGGCAGAAGAGATTATATTTTAAGGCAAAATGGCATGTAATAGATTAATGCTTGCCCTAAATGTTGGCACCACTCAATTCATACTTCAGCAACAGCAGGTTTCAGCTTTTCATAGAGGCTGAATGATGCACATGTGCCTTCCGCCCACACCCCATGAACCGGGGCTAAATGTCCGGTGTGCTTGAGGCCTTCTTAGCTGTTTAATGTAGAGTTTATACTGTATATGTGCAAGAAAATTAATTCTACATGTATATACAAAGTATAAATATAACTATAAAAGTTGTTGGTAAATGGGAAAATTTTAACAAAAAACTAACAAACAGATACACACACATAAAAGAAGAACCCACAATTTTCTCAGAAATAAGGTGAAACTGACCAGAGTGATTGGCATCCGTTATTGTTTATTTTATATTTATTTAAAATCAGACTAGGCTTTCGATTTTTGATGCAAAAAAGTTTTCAAATTATAAAAACAAATAAAAAAGGCATAAAGAAGAATTAGACCCTTAATTCAATATTATGTTGCACAACCTTCAGAGGCAGTCACCGCAAACAAGCGATTTCTCTAATTCTCAGAGATTTCAGCACCTGCCAACAGGTAGTTTCACCCACTCTTTTTGAACAAACTGCTCCAGCTTTCTCAAGTATGAAGGATGGCTTCTTGGAACTGAATGTTTCAGCTCTTTCCACAGATGTGTAATAGGATTCAGATCAGGGCTCATAGAAGGACACTTCAGCATTTGTTCTTGGACATTCTTTCGTGCTTTTAGCTGTGTTTTGGGTAATTTTCCTGTTAGAGAACTCATGACCTACGACTGAAAAAGAGCTGTGTACTACGTTTTTGCTCCTGAATTATTTTTATAATCTTGAGATTTCATTATGCTCTGCACAGGTTATCTCAGTGCCAGATGCAACATAACAACCCTAAAACATAAAGGGCCTTCTCCGTGTTTCACAGTAGGTATGAAGTTGTTTAATTTGAAAGCCTTATTTTTTTTTTATCTGCAAACATAGAGCTGATGTTTCTTGCCAAAAAGCTTCAGCTTGGCCTCAAAGGACATTCTCTCAAAGCAGCATTGTGACTTGTCAACATGCATTTCAGAAAATTACAGTCTGGCTTTAGGTTTTCCTTTTAATACTGGAGTCTACCCGGGTCTTCTTTTATGCCACTGATGCTCAAAAAGCAATGGATGGGGAGACTGATGTACCTCAACCTTAAAGTTCAGCTTGCATCCACTTGTAAGTTTTTCTTGGCTCTTTGTCTACCATTCGCTATTTCCTTCTGTTGTATTGGGGGTTGACTTTCTAGGGTGGGGGTAGGCAACCTGGGGCACTCCAGCTGTTGTTGAACTACATTTCCCATGAGGCATTGCAAGGCTGGCAGTTACAATTACTCCCAGCGGCAAGATGGAACTTGTAGTTCTGCAACAGCTGGAGGGCCCCAGGTTCTAGGGTTAGGGTTATGATCAAATTGATTTTGTTGTCAAGGGGTAAAAACAAATCTGCTTAGGCCATTGTAGAATAAGAAAATGTGTGTCTCTTTTCATACTTTCTTCTTTGCTTACTCTATATGACTTCCCAAAGCATGCAGGTATACACAAGACAATGGCTTTTAGGAGCAATTAAAGCGGAGTTCCACCCAAAAGTGGAACTTCAACATATTTGTCAGGAGCCACAATTGGCACCTTTCGGGGGGGAGGGGGGACAGAATACCGGTCTGACAGGTATCCTGTTCCCACTTCCGGGAGTCCACGCCGCGGCCCATGACATCACCGCAGGGCTCCCTCCTCCTCCCCCTGTCGACGGGCCAGTAGGAGAGAGGAGCGGGGCCTCGCGCATGCGCAGTAGAGTTCCTGACGTAAAGCCGTAAGGCTACGCTGCCAGGTTCCCGTACGCGCAATGGCGGTGGCAGCACTCGACAGCTGATCAAACATCAGCTGCGGTGCTGACATTGCTAGACTCCAGGACAGATAAGTATCCTCTGTTCCCAGTTGATGCCTTCCATGGAGAAACGCATCGGGTGGAGCAGCGGATTCTGACGTTATCACGTTTTATCCAGCTATTTGGTTTGATCCTGAGCTGTTGCTTCATTAGTTTTTCAACCGTTACTGTTTTCGTTTTTATGATTGCTAGATTGCTGTGAACATTTGCTGTGAAGTTTTATCAAAGTTTTTTAAATTGCTGTGAGCTGCTGTGAAGTTTTTTGGAATAAAAAACCCCTTTTCGAAGTTTATGGAGCTTTTTTCTTATCTCCCTTGAGTGTTAACTGCTGAGATC
Organism: Lithobates clamitans; assembly: GCA_037952925.1. NCBI lineage: Eukaryota > Metazoa > Chordata > Amphibia > Anura > Ranidae > Lithobates > Lithobates clamitans. Next base: position 4,210,445 of record JBBGZY010001277.1, read on the forward strand.
ATCCATGAGAAGATATCTGAATCAAGGGTTATTATAACTGTTCCTGTGTGTGGATTCCAAAAGTTGAGAGGAGTTAGCTTCGGTCGTTGAGGGTGATTGTAATCACGATCCCTGGATTGAAAGACAGGTGGAGGATTTCGATGCCGGCCGGCTGATGCAACAGGCTCCCATGATCTCTATAATTTGAGGTCCAACTGATCTGGTAAGCGGCAGTAATATCACAAGTTTATGGGCTGCAAGAACATCTCATTCCCATCTCTCCTGATTACTGAGTTTATCCATACTCACTGTCATTTTTATGGACTTTGCTTATATATTTTTGATCACTTAGATACACTCACCTTAATGGATTTTGTATATATCAGAGTACTTTTGCTTTAGGTCCTTGTAACAGGTTGATGGTGCACACCACTGTTCACATGGGCGTTTTTTGGTAGCATTTTTTGGTAGCATTTTTTTACTTTATTGTATCACTTTTGCACAATACTATATATATCTTTATATGAGCTTGTATGGTTGTGTTGAATCATCTTCACTGATTAATTAATGGTTGCGCGCTTGTTTTTCAGACATATATTATTAAAAGCCAGCAGCTGCGGTATGTGTAGCTGCTGTCTTTTAATATTTTTTTAGGGGCGGGCCTCCTCTTTAAGCATTATGTTTCGCCAAAACGCCATACATTGTGATTCTGATCATGCAAAATCATTCTCTCATTAAATATATGACCTTGCAGTGTCAGCTATTTTTTTTTTTGCAGTGTTTGTTGCCTTTTGTGATATTGGTTATACACAAGGTACCTTGTTACTGAGAAAGTACACAGCCTTGTTTTACACAAACGTTCTCATTAAACATCTGCCTGCGAATTACAACACTGATAAACTTAAACATTTTTTCCAAGCTCTCCCCAAAGCATCAAAGACAACTGTGCTTTGATGCCAGAACAGAACATACAGCAATGGATGGTGCTCTGACCCTCCACGAAGAAAATCTTTGTCTCAAAGCAATCTAAGGCTTATAATGGCTGATGCTATGATTACACAGTTCAGGATCAGAGAGAATTGAACCACGTTTCTCTACAGTGTCACTGTATAGCACTTCTGAGAACAACTGTGTGTTTAAAAACGAGTCTGTCTGCTCAGACGTGGGGAAGCAATAGATCAAAAAATAAATAAAAGATCGGACAGAACAGCAATTGACAACCTTATTTTAGACTGCAATGTCATTTAAGACAATTCTATCTCTGAGCACAAACTTTTGTGTCAAGCTTCAAATCTTCGTTTTGTCTGCTCTGGTAATTACTAGAAAAGTTATATTAAGGTCACAATTGGAACATTCTTGTAACACATTAGGGGCTTGGTACACATACTATATCCTAACACAAGGCAAAACTTTTTTTTTTTTTGTAGTTTTGGAAAGAGAGAGGAAGGAAAAAACCCATCGGGATTTACCAGTGATCTGTGCCTGCATTGGAAACAAACTGCAACATAGATTGCTTTCCAGTAAATTAGGGAAACGTTGGAACCCTGCCAGGTTATTACTTTTTTGTGTCCAGTTTCAGCGACTACTGCTCCACTTATTTTGTATCCTGCTGCCACAGCTACAACAAACCAAAAAATATATATAACTTGACTGAAGTATTCTCTTTTCTATTGATCCAAATAAAAAAAAATAAAAATAGATTTTATATATATATAATATTATATTACAGTTGTGCTAATAGGTTTACATACTCTGGCAGAATTTATGATTTCTTGGCCATTTTTCAGAGACTATGAATAACACAAAAACTTTTCTTTCACTCATGGTTAGTGTTTGGCTGAAGCCATCATCAATCAACTGTGTTTACTCTTTAAATCCTAATGAGAACAGAAAATATCCAAATGACCCTGATCAAAAGTTTACATACCCCCAGTTCTTAATACCGGGTATTGCCCCCTTTAACATCCATGACAGCTTGAAGTCTTTTGTTGTATTTGTGGATCTTCATCTTCTCAGATGGTAAAGCTGCCCATTTCTCTTGGCAAAAAGCCTCCAGTTCCTCTAAATTCTTGGGCTGTCTTGCATGAACTGCACCTTTGAGATCACCCCAGAGTGGTTTAATGATCTTGAGGTCAGGAGACTGAGATGGCCACTCCAGAACCCTCACTTTTTTTCGGCTGTAGCCAATGACAGGTGACTTGTGGGCCTTGTGATTTGGATCGTCGTCATGTTGGAATGTCCAAGTATGTCCCATGCGCAGCTTCCTGGCTGATGAATGCAAATGTTCCTCTAGTATTTTTTCATAACATACTGCATTCATCTTGCCGTCAATTTTGTCCAAAATTTCCTATGCCTCTGTAGCTCACATATCCCCAAAACATCAGCAATCCACCTCGGTACCTTCCATCATAGTCCTTGTTGACTCCTCTCCAAATGTAGCATTTATAGTTGTGGCCAAAAAGCTACATTTTGGTCTCGTCACTCCAAATGACTTTGTGCCATAAGGTTTGAGGCTTGTCTCTGTGCGGTTTGGCTTATTATAAGCGGGATACTTTGTGGCATTTGCGTAGTAATGGCTTTCTTCTGGTGACTCAACCATGCAGCCCATCTTTCTTCAAGTCCCTCCTTTTTGTACACCTTAAAACAGTCACACCACATATTTTCAGAGAGTCCTGTATTTCACCTGAAGTTATTTGTGGGTTTTTCTTTCCATCCCAAACAATTTTCCTGGCAGTTGTGGCTGAAATCTTAGTTGGTCTATCTGATCGTGGTTTGGTTTCAACAGAGTTTGAACACTGCTGATTGGTAATCTCAATTCCTTGGATATCTTTTTATATTCCTTTCCTGTTTTATACAGTTCAACTACCTTTTCCCGCAGATCCTTTAACAATTCTTATGCTTTCCCCATGACTCAGAATCCAGAAACGTCAGTGCAGCACTGGATGAAAGATGCAAGGGTCTGTCAGGAGTCCAGAAACGCATTGACCTTTTATACTAATTATAAGCAAACAGATCACAGGTGAGGATGGTTACCTTTAAGAGCCATTCAAACCCCTTTGTGTCAACTTGTGTGCATGTTATCAGGCCAAAATAACCAGGGTATGTAAACTTTTGATCAGGGTCATTTGGGTAGTTTCTGTTGCCATTAGGATTTAAAAAGAGTAAACACAGTTGACTGATAAGAAATGGCTTCAGCCAAACACACTAACCATGAGTGAAAGTGTTATCATTCATATTCTCTGAAAAATGGCCAAGAAATCAAATCCTGCCAGGGTATGTAAACTTATGAGCAAAACTGTGTGTGTGTGTGTGTGTATATATATATATATATATATATATATATATATATATATATATATATATATATATATATATATATATATATATATATATATATATATATATATATATATGTGTATATATATATATATGTGTGTATATATATATATATATATATATATATATATATATATATATATATGTGTGTGTATATATATATATATGTGTGTGTATATATATATATATATGTGTGTATATATATATATATATATATATATATATATATATATGTGTGTGTATATATACACATACACTCATCAGCCCCTTTATTAGGTACACCTGCTCAATTTCTTAGTAACACAAATTGCTACTCAGCCAATCGCATGGCAGCAACTCAATGCATTTAGGCATCTAGACATGGTGAAGGTGACTTGCTGAAGTTCAAACTAAGCATCAGAATGGGGAAGAAAGGGGATTTAAGTAACTTTGAACGTAGCATGGTTTTTGGTGCCAGACAGGCTGGTCTGATTATTTCAAAAACTGTTTATCTATTGGGATTTTTAACATTCTCTAGGGTTTACAGAAAATGGACAGACAAAGAGTAAGTATCCAGTGAGCGGAAACTGTGTGGACGAAAATGCCTTGTTGAAGTCAGAGGAGAATGGGAAGACAGGTTTGAGATGATAGAAAGGCAACAGTAACTCAAATAACCACTCCTTACAACCAAGGTATGCAGAATACCATCTCTGAACACACAACACATCAAACCTTGAAACAGATGGGCTACACCAGCAGAAGACCACAATGGGTGCCACTCCTGTCAGCTAAGAACAGGAAACTGAAGCTACAATTCACACAGGCTCACCAAAATTGGACAACAGAAGATTGTTGATGAGTCACAATGTAAGCTGCAACATTCAGATGGTAGGGTCAGAATTTGCAGTAAACATGAAAGCATAGATCCCTCCTGCCTTGTATCAATGGTTCAGGCTGGTGGTGGAGTAATGGTGATGGGGATATATTCTTGGCACATTTTGGGCCCCTTAGTACCAATTGAGCATCGTTTAAGTGTCACGGCCTACCTGAGTACTGTTGCTGACCATGTCACATCTCTTTATGACTACAGTGTCCCCATCTTCTGATGGCTACTTCTAGCAGGATAATGCATCATGTCACAAAGCTCAAATCATCTCACCACTGGTTTTATGAACATGACAATAAATTTACTGTACTCTAATGGCCTCCACCATCACCAGATCTCAATCCAATAAAGCACCTTCGGGATGTGGTGCAATGGGAGATTTGCATCATGGATGTGCAGCCGACAAGTCTGCAGCAACTGCGTGATGCTATCATGTCAATATGGACCAACATCTCAGAGGAATGTTTCTAACACCTTGCTGAATCTATGCCACAAAGATTTAAGGCAGTTTTGAAGGCAAAAGGGGGGCCCCAAACTGGTACTAGCAAGGCAAGGTGTACCTAATAAAATGACTGGTGAGTGTATATACAATACAGCGCTAGCAAAACACAATATGAGTGAAAATAAAAAACAATTGATTAGTAATAAACATAAAAGTCCATATAAAGTGACTGAAGTGCTCCAATCCAAAAAGTGCAAAGTGCTCCAGAATTTTCCACAACACCCCCCCTCCTGTGTTCCCACTCACCGAATCAAATGGACCCCCAGCTTCTCAGTCTAGGGGTCACTTCAGACTTAATAGTGATGGCCAGGAATGGCAGGTTTGGCATCAGATCATCAGACAAAACTTCCTTTTAAAGATGCTCAGCCAGAAAAACAGGTACCCAGAATGAAAAGGAATGGACTAATAGTGAAGTAGTGAAGTACCGTTAAGAAGAGGATTTATTGCGCATGGAAATGAATACTTACAAGAAGCAAAATAAAATCAGACATAAAACATGTTGCTGTGAATACAAAAACAGGCTCGTGGCATGCGTTCCACGATACCGGAAGTGACATCATTAGGAACCGGAAATTACGTCAAGTGACTGTATATGTCTTTAGTTGGGCTTTAACAATGTGCTGCAACAATAATATACCAATGAAATTGTAGGTTTGAGATCCTTGCACTGAAGGTTTTTATAGTGGCAAAGCATCACTCCAAGCACCACCTTGTAAGGTATATTGCATGGAAGGTCTTAATCGTTATTGTAAAATAATGTAATTTGACCACTTAAATTTGTAGTGGTTGCTTACCCTAGTTTACTGCATACTTATATAACATAAATTTTAATGTTACTTTATCACATTGGTCCTATAGCGCATATAAGCTCATATGTTCATATAGCATAGGTGTATGTTTATAACTGCAAGTTTTTCATATACTTGTTGAGGGAATTTCTGATAATCCAGTAAAGGAAAATGGAAAGTCAAATGTCAGTGTGAGTTTTAAGTCAACCTGTACATGAATGTTAACAAAAGCGGTTATCAGTTTCTCACTCTCACTGGGATTAATAAAAAACAAATACCTACCCCCCCCCCCCCCAAAAAAAAATAAATAAAAAAAATTACCATGGTTATGTGAGTTGCACGGGAGAGAGTGGAGAGCAGCATTTTGAGATGTCAGGGGAGCACAACAAACTGTGGTTGGGTTTACATATGTGGAGTGTGCTTTACATGCGCTTTAGGTGTGTTATATAACTCTCATATACCCCTCTATATAAAATGTGTTTTGATGTAAGCAAATCAAACATCAAGCAAGCAGGATTTATTTATTTTTTAATGCCTAACACCTAAAGCACATGTAAAACACACAGGTAGGAATAGGATCTAAGTTTTTTGAGGTTCAAGATTTAGGCAACCTCAGGAAATTACCAAACAGGACAGTCAGCTGCAAAAAATGAATGCCAGAGTACATAATAGAGATTCTAAGTGCCTGTATCCCTAGAGCTAGTAAATATACAACTATTTTATATTGGACTTAACTGTGTGTCTACTCTTTGAAATGTACATCCTCAAAGTAAAGTAACAGGATCTTTTGCTACACTCTTAGGGCCAGTTCAAACCAGATGTAGTTCCGTGCGCTTTTTGTCTGCACTAAGTGCTAGTTCACACCAGATGCAGTTGCCTGTGCTTTTTTCTGCACTAAAAATGCATGCAGTGTTTTCGATGTATTCCTATGGCTCTAGCTCACACCAGTGCATTCAGTTTCCGGTGCAGAAAAAAAGTAGAGCGTGCTACATTTTTCTGCACAGAACTGTACTGTAACCTAGCAAATTGTATCAAAAATGCACTGGAACAGCGTGTGGTGTGAAATGTAAGCAAAAACTGACCTGGAACGTATCAGAGTGCATTTTTGTGGTGTGAACTGGCCCTAAAAATGCATGCATAGTGTTTTTCATGTATTCCAATGGCTCTAGTTTACACCAGTGCAGTCAATTCCCGGTCAGTTTCCGGTGCAGAAACTGACTGATATGCTGCGTACACACGACCGGACTTTACTTGGTCCTGCGAACCTGAGTCTGTCGGACAATTCGATCGTGTGTGGGCCCCAGCTGACTTTTTTTTCTCAAAAGTTTGACGGACCTAGAAATGAAACATGTTTCAAATCTGTCCGACGGACTCTAGTCTGGTCGAAAAATCCGCTCGTCTGTATGCTAGTCCAATGGACAAAAACCAACGCTAGGGCAGCTATTGGCTACTGGCTATGAACTTCCTTGTTTTAATCCGGTTGTACGTCATCACAGACTTTGGTTGATCGCGTGTAGGCAAGTCCGTTCATTCGGAAAGTTCGTTCGGAAAGTCCGTCGCAAAGTCCACAGGACAAAGTCTGCTGTAAAGTCCGCTCGTGTGTACGCGGCATAACTGAGTGCATTGGTTTAAACTAGAGCCATTGGAATACATGGAAAACACTGTGCATGCATTTTTAGTGCAGAAAAAAAGCACATGGAACTGCATCTGGTGTGAACTGGCCCTTAATGATTTTTGCCTCCTCAGTGCTCCCCTGCTACAATGATTCTCTGTCAGAGCTGTGGGTCTAAACCCTGTGCAAGCTTAGGGTTGGAGCTTACACAGACTTACAAATAAACCCGTTCCCTGCTCTCATATGGAAGTGTTCAGACCAGGCATCTGGTTAGTCAGACCCAAGCACCGAATCCTGAAAGAAGGGAAAGAAAATAAGGAGGGAAGTATCTCATGTTCTCGCCCCTGCCTGGAAACATCAGGCATTTCGGATGATTCAGAGAGAGGAACAGAGTGGAGGTATTGTGTGCGGATGATTGGAAGGGTGTTCTAGCAAGTCCACCTGTCACTTTACCCCGAATGGACAAAGTAGCATTTCCTTGGAGCCCTGAAACTGCTTTTTACACTGAACAGGTACCTTTACCCATTGAATGCATTGTGAGCCTCAAATTCGAAAATTCTCTGATATGCAAACAGCAACCACCCTATTGTTTACCTCCTCGTCTCCAATGGTTAGTTAGGCCCCAATCACAGAAACAATAGATAAGGAGGGACAGGTTAGAGCAGCTGACTATAGAAGGTGGCTGCTATTTGCATATCGCTATCAGAATTACCCAGGACATGCCACAAGAAAAGGAATTTAGCATGCATGACATGAAAGTATCACTGTTTGTGTCTGGCAATAGGTTAACTTTTAAGAAACGTGTTATATAAAAACGCACTTAAAAAGAAACCGTGAACCTTGGGAGCTAACAATCTAGTCTTCCCTCAGGCCTTGTGTTTATGAAAGTAAAATGTGTCACACAAGGAAAAGTTGATCACATTACAGGGAAGCCGGCATGGAAGAAGAAGAAAGAGGATGGTTACTTGAGTGCCAGCAACTGAAATGGTAACTCAACCCTCGATAGACATTAGTCGTTTCAGGAAAACAGCCAAGACTTTAATCACATTTCTTTTCAAACACAGCCAGGGATTTGGAATTGCTGTTATTCCAGGAGATGACCCTAATACAGTGCTTAATCAAAGTCGTTGCCAGCGAGAGAGCATCCTGCAGGCTTTAATAAAAACCAATTTCACAAAAGTCACTATGTCAAAATCATGCTGAACCTGATTAAAAAAATACATCTGTGGAGAAAGAAAGACCTGCGTAAAGAGTATAAAACACTTTGCATCCTTCCACGACAACAAAATAATAATAGGGAATTCTCTAATGTAAACAGGTGCATTACCAGTTCATTTGATCAGGGATTTCCTATTATGTGCGTTAATCACTTGAAATCTATTTCATCATTTTCCACAGTCTAGGAGATTTGGCATCAGCTGCAGATTGGAGTTCTTTTTAGTGCACATAGAAATTGACAGGGAAATTACCCAATGTCGGGGTCAGTATAACCAGCAAATTCAGAGGTTGCAGAATACAGCAAGGTCAACCTCAATTCTCTGTTATCAAAAAGAAGCTAATGCTAGCGGCTGGGCTGTCATTCCATGTAACACCACACTGGTCTCTTCAGAACATCAAAAGATGCTTTGTCTTGTACACAACAGTTTACTTTTTTGTATTGTTATTTTCTCACAAGGCATAGTAGAAAGATTCTTATTTTAAAATAAAATAATGGAGGATAAATCTGTGCCCGTGCCCTTATCATGTGCAATAAAACTTAGACTAATAGGCTAGAAAAAGCAAACATTTGAGCACATCGTATGAACTGCAAGTAAAAATAACAGGGCTAATGTTTTAAAGTGATTGTAAAGGATTTTTTTTTTTTTTTTTTAAATAACACACACATTATACTTACCTGCACTGTGCAATGATTTTACACAGAGAAGCCCGATCCTCCTCCTCTGGGGTTCCCCGCTGGCTCTTTTTGACTCCTCCTACCTTTGAGTACCCCCTCCAGCAAGCCGTTTGCTAGGGGAGGTACTTGTGTGGCTCGACTCTGCCCCCAGCTCCCTTGTAAATGGATTTTATTGACAGCAGCAGGAACCATAGGCTCCCACTGTTCTCACTGTGTCCAGAGAGGAGAAAGTGCAGGACCGCTGCTCATGGGCACAGTGCTGGACCGAGATCGGGCTCAGGTAAGTATTTAGAGTGGGCAGAGATACACCTAAAAAAAAATATTTTTACCCTAATGCAAAGAATTCATTAAGGTAAAAATAAATATTTAGCATTTACAATCACTTTAATAACTTTAAGAAAAAAAAAATTTAAAAAAATTAGGTATTATACACTGCAAAGATTGCAGCAGATATTGTCATTGCTGTTAAAACATGAGTTGCCCTCACTTCCTGCAGTCCCTTTCTACTTCCAAAGAGGTAGGGACCGCCTGCTATGATCACACAAAAAGTCCCAGTGTTGTAATAAAAACCCCCTATACTGTTATGATTACATAGTAGCTATATTTAAATCTTTTTACAGTATTATAAAATGATACCTAGCTATGAACTAAAACTGAAAATTATAATATAAATATATTTATATATTTATTGTGGTAGTGTGGAACCCCACCAGGGTATGGACGCATGATTCTCAACCAGGCAGGTTGAGGGGCTCCAGGGGCTTTGCTTATTTTGGAGGAAACTGGCTTTTCAGTTTCCTAATTTTTTAGGAAAGTCCACTTGGGAAAATGAAGCCCTGGGATTTCTTACGGATATGGGTGGGATGAAATCCCCAGTCCTGGGTCCTGATTTTGTGATCCACCAGCACACTGACTGGTCAGGTGTGTGCTGGGCTATTTGTAGACACGTGACCATGGGTTCTGGGCTCCACCCTCCTGAGGAGTCCAGGCTTGCAAGGGAGAAGCCAGAGAGTGCAGGTGTGCACTGGAGAAGCCAGAGAGTGCAGGTCTACACTATGAAAGCCAGAGACCCAAGCCTGAGGGCACTGAGAGGAGTCAGGAGGGCTCCATGTGGGAGCCTGAGCAGAGGTGCTGCAGCTAAAGAGAGACAGGTGGCTTGGTATTTTGTTTGCAATGTTGCATGTGTAAGCCTGGAGGCTGTATATATGGTTATTTGGTGCTGATGGTGAAAACCCCCTGCGAGGGAAGCACTTAGCTTTAATTTCTGGAACTTTGATCTTTCTTTAATAAAAGTGGGCAAAAACCAGCACTTAAAAAGGAAGGAAAAGCGAGTGGCGGTGTCCTTAACAGCTTGCCGACCGGCTCACGCCGATATATGTCGGAAGGGCACGTACAGGCAGATTAACGTACCTATACGTTGCACTTTAAGAAGTGGTTTGCGCGCGTGCCGTGACCTCCATGAGCGTGATCACGGGCCCCGGGGATGTTTAAGCTACAAAGACACAGGAAATTTGGTCAAAATTGTTGGCAAGATGAATGCAGAATGTAATCAAAAAATACTGGAGGAACATTTGCATTCATCAGCAAGGAAGCTGCGCATGGGGCGTACTTGGACATTCCAACATGACAATGATCCAAAACACAAGGCCAAGTCGACCTGTCATTGGCTACAGCAGAATAAAGTGAAGGTTCTGGAGTGGCCATCTCAGTCTCCTGACCTCAAGATTATTGAGCCACTCTGGGGAGAGCTCAAACATGCAGTTCATGCAAGACAGCCCAAGAATTTACAGGAACTGGAGGCTTTTTGCCAAGAGGAATGGGCAGCTTAACCATCTGAGAAGATAAAGAGCCTCATCCACAAACACCACAAAAGACTTCAAGCTGTCATTGATGCTACAGGGGGCAATACCCGGTATTAAGAACTGGGGCATGTAAACTTTTGATCAGGGTCATTTGGGTAGTTTCTGTTGCCATTATAATTTAAAAAGAGTAAACACAGTTGATTGATAATAAATGGCTTTAGCCAAACACTAACCATGAATGAAAACAAAGTTTTTGTGTTATCATTCATATTCTCTGAAAAATGGCAAAGAAATCATAAATTTTGTCAGGGTATGTAAGCTTATAAACACAACTGTATATCTATATATATATATACACACACACACACACACACACACACACACACATACATACATACATATACACTGCTCAAAACAATTTAAGGAACACTTTGAAAACACATCAGATCTCAACGGGGAAAAATATCAAGCTGGATATCTATAATGATATGGACTGGATAATGTTTTAGGAACTAAAGGATGCCACATTGTTTTATGGAAATGAAAACTATCAACCTACAGAGGGCCGAATTGAAAGACACCCCAAAAATACTCTTTTCTATTACTTTTCACTAGTTTTGCATTTGGCTAGGATCTGTGTCACTACTGGTAGCATGAGGCGAAACCTGGACCATATAGAGGTTGCACAGGCAGTCCAACTCCTCCAGGATGGCACATTAATATGTGCCATTGCCCGAAGGTTTGCATGGAGGGGATTCCAGGAGACAGGCAGTTACTCTAGGATACTTAGACAGTGTCGTAGAAGGTCCTTAACCCATCAGAAGGACTGGTATGTGCTCATTTGTGCAAGAAGGAACAAGATGAGCACTGCCAGAGTCCTACAAAATGACCTCCAGCAGGCCACTGGTGTTAATGTCTCTGACCAAACAATCAGAAACAGACTTCATGAGGGTGGCCTGAGGACCCGACATCCTCTAGTGGGCCCTGTGCTCACTGCCCGACACCGTGGAGCTCCATTGGCCTTTGCCATTGAAGACCAGAACTGGCAGGTCCGTCACTGGTGCTCTGTGCTTTTCACAGGTGAGAGCAGGTTCACCCTGAGTACATGTGACAGACGTGAAAGGGTCTAGGAAAGCCGTGGAGAACGTTATCCTGCCTGTTATCAGCATGACCGGTTTGGAGGTGGGTTAGTGATAGTCTGGGGAGTCATATCCATGGAGGGACGCACAGACCTCTGCAGGCTAGACAATGGCACCCTGACTTTAGGTATTAGGTATCGGGATGAAATACGTGGATCCATTGTCCGACCCTACGCTGGTACAGTAGGTCCTGGGTTCCTCATGGTGCATGACAATGCCAGGCAGTTACTAGAGGATAAAGGAATTGATACCATTGAACTGCCCTCACGCTCGTCTGACCTAAATCCAATAAAACACCTCTGGTAATTTTATGTTTCAGTCCATCCGACGCCACCAGGTTGCACCTCAGTCTGTTCAGGAGCTCAGTGATGCCCTGGTCCAGATCTGGGAGGAAATACCCCAGGGCACCATCCATCGTCTCATTAGGAGCATGCCCCAACATTTTCAGTCATGCATACGAGCACATGTGGGCCATATAAACTACTGAGTACCATTTTGAGTTGCTGCAATAAACTTCAGCAAAATGGACTAGCCTGCTGCATCATTTTTTTACTTTGAATTTTGGGGTGTCTTTGAATTCAGCCCTTGGTAGGTTGATAATTTTCATTTCCATCAAACAATGTGGCATCCTTTCGTACCTAACACATTACACCCAGTCCATATCAGTATAGTATACAACATTACATTTTTCCCCATTGAAATCTGATGTGTTTTCAAAGTGTTCCCTTAATTTTTTTGAGCAGTGTGTGTATATGTATACACACATGTATGTATGTATGTATGTATGTATGTATGTATGTATGTATGTATATATATATATATATATATATATATATATATATATATATATACATATACATATACACACACACACACACACACACACACACACACACACACTATACACCAATCAGTCATAACATTGTGAGTACTGACAGCTTAAGTGAATAACATAGATTATCTTGTTACAATGGCATTTGAGAGTGGGTGGGTTACATTAGGCAGCAAGTGAACATGTCCCTGAATTTGATGTGTTGAAAGCAGAAAAAAATGAGCATCACAGTTTGTGTATGGAGCTGTGTAGCTGCTGACCCACGTGCACAGCCAAAAGAACCTACAAAAAGGCATATGGGCATCAGAACTGGACCACAGAGCAATGGAAGAAGGTGGCCTGGTCTGATCAATCACATTTACTTTTACAGCAGGTGCATGTTGCTTACTTTGGGAAAAGATGGCACCACGATGTAGTATAATAAGAAAGAAAGCCGGTGGAGGCAGTGTGATGCTTTGGGCATTGTTCTGCTGGGAAACCTTGGGTCCTGCCATTCATGTGGATGCTACGTAACAAGTACCACCTACCTAAACCGGTGCGCTTCAGGTGCAAACTTTTGCCCGATATCGCACCTGAACCGGACCCAAAAACGCACAGGACCCTTTTTGAAACCACACCACGGCCGCCACGTACATGTGTGAACCGGTCACATTCACATGTAATGCGAATTGAATGCGGTTAAAAACGCATCCAAATTACATATATATGAACCCAGCCTAAAACATGGCTAGGCGGTTTGCGTCTGATCTTTAAAAAACAAACTTTTTGTATTTTCTTTCGTATAATACAAAAATCGTACGGAAATTCTTTGGACGGAAATGTTCGCCCGATTTTCTTATAATGTGTACGAGCCTTAAGTAATGCCTAGTTGTGTTGGGGAACGCATTAGGGGACACTTGGTTATGCTAGCTATACACCTATTGAAAAATCGTTCAAACAAGTTTTCGAAAAATGAACACATAGTCGTGAGAGCATACGATTTTGCCATTGTGTAATGACTGAAATTTGATCGATAAATCGTTCAACTGACATAAATTTTTCATTTGTTTTGTTACAAAAGCCCAGTGCAAACTGTTTGGGCGAGAAACACATTAACCTTTCAAGTTATAGTTCGGCCGAAGTTTTCCAAACTTATCCTTCGATTTTTCGGCTCAAAAACGTCACATCCGATTTTTGATTTGTGCCCATTAACTAGACGATAAACGAACGACTGTCCAAATGACAGATTTTCAAACTATTTTTCATCTAGTGTATGGCCACCCTAAGTCAAGAACTGAACCAAGTTTAGTTAAGAGCTCAGGTGAGCAGATGTTTATTCCCTTTTAAGCCTTTGACTTACTGTACAAAGCCCTCTAGAATGTAAACTTTAAAAAAAAAATGCAGGGCAAACCTTCCCCCCTATTTATTACACAAAAGCAGAGTTACCATTTAATAAGTAACAGCAAATGTGGCCAATTAGTAATGGCCTCATCACAAACCACTGCCATATGTGGTCAATCAAAAGCAAGCTGGACCTGAATTTCCCCAGCGGGCGCTGCCCGCCCTGCTACAAAACTCCTCCAGTATAAACAGTCTGGCATCATTTCTGACACCTACTAAGACAGATTCATGTACCTGTTGCGGAGAGGTACATGAATTTGTCCCAAATACTGACAATTTCCATGCTGAGGTGCGAGAAAAAAACGTATGCATCCTGTGCAGCAAAACACTCATACCTGCCTGGAAATGAAAACTGAGCAGCTCATGTACAGTTCAGTGTACATACTCGGCATGTCTTGGTGCCAGGATGAATTAACTTCTGTGCTCACATGCGGGAGTTATGCGATCTGGGCCTTGCCAATCAAGATGGCTGAACACGTTGAACTTGGAAGAATACCACTGAGGATATCAGGACCAGCAGGTGAGGTGACAAATGTTGCCACTTTAATTCTGCTTTAACTTACAATTGTAGATTGTTTGCAAAAAAATTATAATAATAATTCTGCTTTAAGATTCTCCTGAAATTACAGTTTAGATTAGTGGTAGAAAAATAAAAGGATAACTGCTTACTTAATTCATGGTAACATTTACACTGAGTTTTTATACAGTGTGTCTGTTTTGAGAAATTAGAATCTGCAGGAAGAACACTGAATCTGCATTATCGGCTCGCTGCTTTCTACTAATATGTCCTGTGCAGATTGATAGATCCAGAGAACAAAGCAGACTGCAAAATTATTGAAAGTTTAAATTGGAATGACTTGCATGCTGACTATGCAATTCTGCCAGTTTCCATCATCAAGGAGAGTCATCTATGGATTAAAGGGCTGTGATAAGAGTAGTTGGGATTTTTCACAAAGCTACTGTGGAAATCAAAGTTAAGCAAAACATGTCATACGTACATACACATAAATAAAACCTATTCAGCATCAAATACACACTGAATTTGTAAAAGAACTGTCATCAGTATACATAGTGAAGAAAACAAAAGCTGACCTTTAAATAATGAAAAGCGTACCCGCTAAACCTGAGGAATGTGAATTGAAAAACATGTTTAAAAAAAAAAAAAAACACACACCTTTTTGCAGCACGCCACATTGCATGTTTCATTTAGGGGAAGATTTAATTGCACTGCCAAGAGAAACCTTGAAAAACATCACACAGACGTGTAGACGTGTTCCTCATAAAAATCTTACTCAACAGCGGCTTCTCTGTACCTTCTACACAAATTTTAATGGCTCTTGAATGTGTCACTTTCACTTTGAAATGTCTCTCTAGCACCATACAGTAACACTGACAGCTGATAAAACCACCAGGGAACAAGCTGAGAATGTAGTAAGAATTCTGCATACAGATATGGTCACATGTGCCAGTAAATGTGCAATTCTAGGTAGTCCATAATGCTGCATTTTTTTCATTTTTCCTTTTTCTGGTATGTACTACTAAGAAAAATGTGTAGACGTGCAAAAATTCAATACTGTTTGAAGGATGTCTTTAAATCACTAGGTAGGAAATTGTTTCAAATTTAGCTGTGGCCAGACCAAGACTGATGAATTTAAATAAAAAACATATACATAAGGGACTAATTATGCTCTCTGTAAGGTATCATGGGTGGAAGGAAAGAGAATTGCTTGAATCCCCATCAATGCAGTCAGTCCACAGCGCTATTGTGTTCTGCCAGTGGCGAGCCCACCCTGCTGGCAGAACACAATGCTTAGTGTTGTCGGTTATAGCCGGTGGCACCAATTATTCAGGAAAAATCCGACATGCTGGTTGTTCATTAGATCAATTTGCCCATACATGGGTATACATTTATCTGGTCCCTGTTGAACCAGCCAAATTTTGATCCATGTATGGCAAGCTTAAAGTGATTGTAAAGTCTCAATTTTTTTTTTTTTTAAACAACCAACATGATTTATTTAACTTGCTCTGTGCAGTTGTTTTGCCCAGAGCCACCCCAGATCCTGCGCTTCTAAGGTCCCTAGTCGGCGCTCCTGGCCCCTCCCTCCTGTCGAGTGCCCCCAAAGCAAGCAGCTTGCTATAGGGACACCTGAGCTGAGCCGCAGCTCCATGTGTCCATTCAGACACAGCGCCCGGTTTGGCCCCGTCCCACCTCTTTCCCGGTTGGTTAACTGAATTTTATTGACAGCAGCAGGAGCCAATGGCACCGCTGCTGTGTCTCAGCCAATCAGAAGGGAGAGTCCCGGATGGCCAAGGGATTCGTGCACATCGCTGGATTGAGATGGGGCTTAGGTAAGTATTAGAGGGGCTGAGGAAGCTGCTGCACACAGGTTTTTTATCTTAATGAATAGAATGCACCAAGATAAAAAACCTTCTGCCTTTACAACCACATACTGGTCATCAGGTACTTGCAGAGCCATGCAGCTCAACGCCATACACGCGTGATATATCCTGCATGTGTGGAGCTATACAGGGAACCAACGCAAACACGCTGCCAGGCTGTTGAGACTCGAAGCTCTGCGGCACATCTGCCCACATGCAAAATTTAGAAGAGAGGGGTAAGGGGGTCCTAGACATCACTTTCACCTAGGTGTGAAATGCTTAAAGAGAGGGGGAAGGGAGATAGAAGGAAGGGCATGAGTACATAATATTTAGGTTAAAGGTCCACATTAAGCTCTCCACACACATTACAATCTGACTGTACAAACTCTGTAAGCTCTATCAACTACTATGTAGAGTCAAGGGCCCATCCAATTGCCTGCAAATTGATTGGATAATTCAGGTAGGTCCTCATATTCCATAGCTTTGGTAGATCTAAAGTCAAATTGTAATGTGTATGTTCAACCTTAACTTATCTATCCAATCATTATGTATCCAATGCGACAGGCCCTTCCACCACTTAGTTGTCAGTAGATCTAAGCCCTGGTTCACATTGGTATGATTTGACATGCGATTGGTAAGATTTTGACACGCATATCAAATCGGCGGCAATTGCTGGCAATGGCACCGTCCTAATTGGTGCGATGCTGCATTTGCGGCGCCGCACCTATTTCAAACAGTCGTTTCTGTACTACTTTTTGAGTTTTCGGACTGTGGTTTACATTGACATCTGTGCAGACACCTGCACAGATGTCTCTGAAATTGTGTCAGAAATCGGGACAGACATGCGAGAGTGAAATCGTGCGAGTTCAGCTGAACTCGCATGGCTTCATTCCCGAAGCTCGGTGTGAACCTGCGCTAAAGCAGATTGCATAATCAGATTGTGCAACATGTGGCGAGTTTTACACCTGACTTCCTCCTCCACTTTTCAGATGACCAGATGTAAAGCTGGGTCAGTATTTTTTCTAATTTGTTCAATAAGGTAACAGCTACTTGCAAATTGAAGTAACCAACATGAATAAATAAGAAATATCCTTTAACTAATCATAGGAAAGTGTACATTTTCAAGCCAGAGGGGTTGATTTACTAAAACTGGAGAGTGCAAAATTTAGTGAAGCTCTGCATAGAAACCAATTAGCTTTCAGGTTATTTTGTCAAAGCCTAATTGAACAAGCTAAAGTTAGAAGCTCATTGGCCAACATCCACAGCGGAACCAGATTTTAGTAAATCAACCCCACAGTTTTTACTGGTGCAAGGTTAAATTTTATTGATGACAGTTTTGCTACAAAAGTATAAACTAAAGACAAAAAGCACTGGGGCGTGGCCTGACACAGCATGGAGTAGGACGTGTGGACTCAGAGCTCCGTCCATTACTCCTGTTTTATAATTAATCCTGGACTATTTGTGCTGGGTAGCCTGCTGGATTGTCTCCCTGGGACACCTGGGACAGAAGTATCTGGTTCCTGAGGAGGAGGAAGTTGCGGCAGCCCGAACGGAGCGGCGATCTCCCGCTCGGCGGCAAAATAGATCTAGACCGCGGCTTCGGCCTACAACTGGAGGCCACGGCCACCTTGGTCCTCCTCACCTGCGGCCCTGCCTGAAGCCTGCTGCATCACACAGGTACCCCGCTACTAGATAACTTCCTGGGAAGGCTGGACTCCACTCATCCCCCTGATTGCTGGCCTATTTACCCATCAGAGACCCAGGGAGACTGACGCCCATAACCGGCCTAGATTGCGGCCTGGGCCTACATGTAGTGATCGGTGGCCATTTTGGCACACCTACCTCCTCTGCCTGTGCTGCGAACACGGACTGTGGCTCTGCTATTCCCCACTAAACAGTACCTACTCGGTCCCCTGTATCTTACAGGGTATGGCTTCAGACTGCCAGTACCTCTGAGAAGGGAGAGGTGGCACCTCACACATTAACTTTGAAGATCAGCTCCTGTCCCCGGGCACCTGAGTGACTATTAAAACTAGGACTGCATCCTTTTCTGATTACCAAGCACATCAGTCTGCTATCTTGAGTTGGGAGCTATCCGAGAGTCTTCCAGGATCTTCACAGTATGTCACCAACTAAAGCACAAAAAGCAGCGGCAGCAAAACTTGACCAATACCGCCGACAAGAAAAGGAGGACATGGAGGAAGACGGAGCTACTGAGAAAGCCGGGGAGGGAGAGCGCACTGCGAGTGACACAGAAAAACTCCTTGAAGCAATCACCTTTTGTAGAACTTCTCTCACGACGCAGATAGAGGAAGTCAAGATGGATATCTCCCTTATTAGACAGGACTTTCAGAAACTCAGAGAAAGAGTGAAAGAAACCGAGACCAGATTGAGCGAGGTGGAGGATGCTATTCCACCCTTACAAACATCCTCATTCTAGCACTGTTTAAAGGCATAATTCAACTTTACCAAAAAATGTAGATAAGGGGTGTCTGTAGATAAAAACAAACTGTGCAGCTTCGACTAAACTTGAATAATGCCCTTGTAGGCCATTTAGCCCGACTGAAAAACTCCCAGAGATCACATCATTTCTTTCCTTGTTAACAGGACTTTGCGAAGAGATTTCTAGCTTTTACTGTTCACATCCACCATCTCAGATTCAAACCCCCTCACATGTGCATTCTCTCCCTGATGCAGCAGCTCTGAGTTCAGCATTGCAGAGCTTGCTCCTGTGATGGTTGAGGTAAACAGTAACAGCTAGGAGTCTCTTAGCAATGTCCTAGCAACAAGGCAGGACGGGATGATGCCATCTCTGCCCATTTTTCAGTCAGGCTTCGGGAGGTATGTAAAATGGCCTAAACCCATAGCAAGGGCATTATTCAACTTTGGTCAAAGCTGCATAGTTTGTTTTTATGTATAGGCACCCCTTATCGACAGTTTTTAGTAAAGTTGAAATAATACCTTTAAGCATCAAAAAAAAAAATGACTTTAACACTATCACACAAATTCTAAAGTAGACAATTTTTTTTTTACAAATGTTCAAGTTATATTAAAATTAATAGAAATACATGCATTATACAGTCTCAAATGATTTCCATGTCTCATCATGTTTAACTTATCGTCCAAGACCCCTTAAGGTGCAGAGTTGCTTGCTAGCAACCTTTGTAATATACAAAAAGTTAGACTAAACCAAAAGACAAAACTTTAATAAACATTTTTAAGAGTATTAAATAATGAAGCACTGCTCATTCCACTGCTGTATTCCTTTTTTCTAAATGAATATGGACTTTGCAATAAACGAAAGTCCTCCTGGCTTGCTCAGGCCTCTGGCCAATGCCCAATATGTGTTACAGATGCTCCCTTTCATATGAGCCTTGGCAAAGCAAGTGACATTGAAAAATGAAAAGATACATTTTATAACCAGGCATTCATTTGCAATGTTCTTAAAGTCATAATAGTTGCTTCACAGGGGAAAAGATGTCGGGAAGTAAGCAGGAAGGTGTCAAGTCAAACCACTGACTCTGACAAGTAATTATGGTTTAATACTCTTAATTGCACCCACTGGGTATCAGGCACAATTAAAAGGTGATTGAACATGCATTAAAGCCAACTTTTTTCTTGACTTGTGCTCTTCTTCTGCTCATATCCAAGACACATATAATCAATTTTTCATTCTTGTCCAATCACTTCCGTACCTGACAGTAGCTGCTAATGAGAGTTTGGAGACCCACCACACCTCCAGAAAAAGGAAGGAAATAAATATTTTATATGTACTTAATATGCAAAACCAAGTACCTCTGCTAAATAATTCCGTAATACAGACTTCCCTGTGCACTGACATATCTTTCTCATTTATACCTGGCTCTATCATTAATTATGCAATACAGTTTTTTTTTTCTTTTTAGAATTACAAGAATCTGAAGTGCAGAATGCATTGTCTGGGTTAAAGTGGTTCTAAAGCCTTAAAGGTTTTTTAACCCTAATGCATTCTATACATTAAGATAAAAAACCTTATGTGCTTCAGGCTCCCAGTTCTCACCTGAGCCTAAACCCATCCAGTGATGTGGACGACAGCAGCAGCTCTTGCGGCTATCTCCCTCCTCATTGGGCAGATTGATAGCAGCAGCAAACATTGACTCCCGCTAACTGTCAGCAGGAGGGGAGGGTTTGGTGGCTTTCCATGGAGGCAAAAGCCAAAGAGGAGGGGCCTGGAGCACAGGCGGGGAACCCCAGAAAAGGAGGGTCGTGGCTACTCTGTGCAAATCCTTTGCACAAAGCAGGTAAGTATGACATAATAAAATAAAGTGCAGTGCTTATAGTGAAAACAATATATGATCAATACATTATATACATCAAAAACAAAGTCCATAAAGTTTCAGTCCAAATCCACCAAAAAAACTTTCACAGACGAGACAGTTTAATCTCCATTCAAATACACATTTCAGTGAAATATGTGTATACAAACATGTAGATGAACTTAGACTTCCACCACGTAAAGACAAATCACTATTCCTGTGATTCCACCACCATCTATGCCCTCACCAGAGGTACATGATGACCATGCTGACTAGAGCTGCACGATTCTGGCCAAAATGAGAATCACAATTTTTTTGTGATTCTCATAAAAAGATCACGATTCTCACGACGTAAAATCTTTCACATTATACAAAAAAAAAAACATGGGCTAACTTTACTGGTTAGATTTTTTTTTAATTCATTAAAGTAATTTTTTCCAAAAAAACTGCATTTGAAAGACCGCTGCGCAAATACAGTGTGACATAAAATATTGCAACAACCACCATTTTATTCTCTAGGGTGTCTACTAAAAAAAATATATATGTTTTGGGGTTTCTTAGTTATTTTCTAGCAAAAAAAAAAAAATTTGACTTTAAACCAACAAATGTCAGAAAAAGGTTTAGACTCGGTTCACACAGGGGCGATTTGTCAGGCGACCTAGTCGCCTGACAAGTCGCCTCCCGTTCTGTACAATGGAACCGTTCTAATCGGAGCGACGCAAGTCGCTTCGACTTAGAAAAAGGTTCCTGTACTGTCACTGAGGTGAGGCGACCTGTCGGTGAGGCGACCTGCAAGTCGTGCCGCCCCTGTGTGAACCGAGTCTTAGTGTTTAAGTGGTTAAACTTTTTCACTTACACAGGAAGTCTATTCCATTGACAAATTGTTACAATGTTTATACTTAAGTTCAACTGATAAAGAACGTTTTGTTTCTTGGCAGACTGCCTGTTTTTTCTCTTCCTTTCTTCTTCCTTTCTTTTGAGGGCCGTGGCTTCAGAAGAGCAGAGAGAATTCTTTGCATAGAAAGAATTGTGAAACACTTTAGTCAAAATTGCGATAACGATTCTTGACGATTAATCACAATAACGATTCTTGACGATTAATTGTGCAGCTCTAATGCTGACCATGATGACCATGCCTTTCTTAAATTATCCCAGGATCATTTGGTCTCTCAGGGTTTCCTGTTAATCCACTCCAGTATAGCACAGTATTGCTTAGACCACTGCAATAAACAAGCTCAACACATGGAGCCATACAGTGGGGATCGAAAGTTTGGGCACCCCAGGTAAAAATGTGTATAAATGTGCATAACGAAGCCAAGGAAAGATGGAAAAATCTCCAAATGGAATCACATTACAGATTAAACATTCTTATATGTCATAAAAAGTTAGATTTTATTTCCATCATTTACACTTTCAAAATTACAGAAAACAAAAAAATGGTGTCTGCAAAAGTTTGGGCACCCTGCAGAATTCATAGCATGCACTGCCCCCTTTGCAAAGCTGAGACCTGCCAGTGTCATGGATTGTTCTCAATCATCGTCTGGGAAGACCAGGTGATGTCAGTTTTAAAAGTTTTAAATGGCCAGACTCATCTGACCTTGCCCCAACAATCAGCACCATGGGTTCTTCTAAGCAGTTGTCTAGAAAACTGAAACTGAAAATAGTTGACGTTCACAAAAGCTGGAGAAGGCTATAAGAAGATAGCAAAGCATTTTCAGATGTCAATATCCTCTGTTCGGAATGTAATTAAGAAATGGCAGCCATCAGGAACAGTGGAAGTTAAGGCAAGATCTGGAAGACCAAGAAAAATATCAGACAGAACATTTCGCAGGATTGTGAGAAAAGCAATTCAAAACCCACGTTTGACTGCACGATCCCTCCAGAAAGATCTGGCAGACACTGGAGTTGTGGTACACTATTCCACTATAAAGACATACTTGTACAAATATGGTCTTAATGGAAGAGTCATCAGAAGAAAACCTCTTCTACGTCCTCACCACAAAAATCAGCGTTTGAACTTAGCAAATGAACATATAGACAAGCCTGAGGCATTTTGGAAACAAGTTCTGTGGACCGATGAGGTTAAAATAGAACTTTTTGGCCGGAATAAGCAAAGGTACGTTTGGAGAAGAAAGGGCACAGAAATAAATGAAAAGAACCTCTGTCCAACTGTTAAGCATGGGGGTGGATCAATCATGCTTTGGGGTTGTATTGCAGCCAGTGGCACAGGGAACATTTCACGAGTAGAAGGAAAAATGGATTCAATAAAATTTCAGCAAATTCTGGATGGTAACTTGATGCCATCTGTGAAAAAGCTGAAGTTAAAGAGAGGATGGCTTCAGTCAGTGCATGACAGACAGCCCAGAAATCTCAAAGAACTGGAAGACTTTTGTAAGGAAGAATGGGCAAAGATACCTCAAACAAGAATTGAAAGACTCTTGGCTGGCTACAAAAAGCGTTTACAAGCTGTGATACTTGCCAAAGGGGCAGTACAAGATATTAACTCTGCAGGGTGCCCAAACTTTTGCAGACGCCATTTTTTTGTTTTCTGTAATTTTGAAAGTGTAAATGATGGAAATAAAATCTAACTTTTTTTTGACATATTGTAAGAATGCCTAATCTGTAATTTGATGCCATTTGGAGATTTTTTCATCTTTCCTTGGCTTCGTTATGCACATTAATACACATTTTTACCTGGGGTGCCCAAACTTTCGATCCCCACTGTATATAGTGTAGCATTTATTACATCCACAAAACTAACTTACATTAACAGCTGCAGCATACATATAAAAACAAACAGTTGGACAAAACTTACTCAAGCAGCCACCAAAACAATAAATGAGAACGGCGGTGTGACGTCAGCACATGGGTCCCACCCAATGCGTTTCGTGCACAAGCATGTCCTCAAAAGTTCTGCCTTCTATTCTACTTTAGGCAAGTATGACATGTTTGTTATTTTAGTTAAAAAAGAACCAAAGGTTTAATAACACTTTAAGAACGATT
Organism: Lithobates clamitans; assembly: GCA_037952925.1. Classification (NCBI taxonomy): domain Eukaryota; kingdom Metazoa; phylum Chordata; class Amphibia; order Anura; family Ranidae; genus Lithobates; species Lithobates clamitans. Next base: position 4,234,251 of record JBBGZY010001277.1, read on the forward strand.
ATTATAAGTGTTCTAACACATTCATTGCACTCTATGGCTATATACATAAATATATAAACACGCTGGTGACTTTGCATTACAGAATAATTTTGAGACCTCAATAATTTAAATAAAGTAATAATGCAGCAAGTCATCTATTGCAGAAATTAGGAACAAGTTATATGTTTGAGCCAGCAGGCATAATTATGGAGCAAGAGTATATACAGTATTGACACCCCTTGAAATTTCCCACATTGTCATGTTACAACCAAAAATGTATTTTATTGGGATTTTATGTGGTAGACCAACACAGAGTAGCACATAATTGTGAAGTAGAAGGAAAATGATACATTTTTTTTTCTTTTTTTTTTTTTACAAATAAATATGTTTAAAGTGTGGAGTGCATTTGTATTCAGCCCCCCGAGTCAATACTTTGTAGAACCACCTTTCGCTGCAATTACAGCTGCAAGTCTTTTTTGGGTATTTCTTCTGAAATTTTTGCCCATTCTAATTTGTAAAATAGCTCAAGCTCTATCAAATTGGATGGGGAGTGTCTGAATAGCAATTTTCAAGTCTTGCCACAGATTCTCAATTGGATTTAGGTCTGGACTTTGACTGAGCAATTCTAACACATTAATATGCTTTGATTTAAACCATTCCATTTTAGCTCTGGCTATGTTTAGGGTCATTGTCCTGTATTTGGCTCCATCTATCTTCCCATCAACCCTGACCAGCTTCCCTGTCCCTGCTGAAAAAAAGCATCCCCACAACATGATGCTGACACTACGATGTTTCATGGTGGGGATGGTGTGTTCAAGGTGATGTGCAGTGTTAATTTTCTGCCACACATAGCGTTTTGCTTTAAGGCCAAAAAGTTCAATTTTGGTCTCATCTGACCAGAGCACCATCTTCCATATGTTTTCTATGTCCCCCACGCGTCTTCTTGCAAACTGCAAACGGGACTTATGGCTTTCTTTCAACAATGGCTTTCTTCTTGCGACTCTTCCATAGGCCAGATTTGTCGAATGCACTAATAGTCGTCCTGTGGACAGATTCTCCCACCTAAGCTGTGGATCTCTGCAGCTCCTCCAGAGTTACCATGGGCCTCTTGGCTTCTTCTCTGATTAATGCTGTCTTTGCCCGGCCTGTCAGTTTAGGTGGACGGCCATGTCTTGGTAGGCTTGCAGCTGTGCCATGATGGATTTAACAGTGCTCCGTGAGATGTTCAAAGCTTGGGATATTTTTTTTATAACCCAAACCTGCTTTAAACTTCTCCACAACTTTATCCCTGACCTGTCTGTTGTGTTCCTTGGCCTTCATGATGCTGTTTGTTCACTAAGGTTCTCCAACAAACCTCTGAGGGCTTCACAGATCAGCTGTATTTATACTGAGAATTACACACAGGTGGACTCTATTTACTAATTGGGTGACTTCTGAAGGCAATCAGTTCCACTAGATTTTGGTTAGGGTTATCAGAATAAAAGGGGGCTGAATACAAATGCACGCCACACTTTTCAGATATTTAAAAAAAAATCAGAAAACCATTTATCATTTTCCTTCCACTTCACAATTATGTGCTACTTTGTGTTGGTCTATCATATAAAATCCAAATAAAATATATTTACGTTTTAATTGTAACATGACAAAATGTGAAAAATTTCAAGGGTATACTTTTTTCAAGGCACTGTGTACTTCTTTAAAAGAAAAAGAACACAGATTTGGGAATGTGTATGGTGCAATATATACATATATATATACATATATATATATATATATACACACATATACATATTCACACACACACACACACACTTCTTTTGCACAGAACCAGAAGTGGGAATGAATCTCTACTTAAGTTTGTATAAAAACAAGAAGGTACCGCTTAGTTATAGCTATGTTTACTGATATTTAGCTGTATTAACCTCCACATCTAGAAAATGCAGGTCAACACATAGACAAATGTCCTGTTCACACTACAACGCTTTTAAAATGGTCACTGCTGAAATCACCCGTTGATAATCCAAGAAGTGATATACCTGTGTAAGAAGGGCGCATCACTGATGCAGTACAGACAACTATTGCAGTGGGTTGCAATAGTGTACAAGATGACGCAGTCAGCCACAACAACATGGCACCTCCTTGGCCTTTCATCAATTAAAGCAGCAAATCATGGTTGGGCACTAACTTTTACCTATGCAGAATCCTTCACAGAAAGACACCGCACAATACTACCTGGGAACAGTAGTCCTTTGACTAGACCTCCCTAGAAGCACACATAACATACAGACTGAAGTTATCTCTGCTACATCGAGTGGAAAATAGCCCAAGGAATGCTGCAGAATGTGAGAAAAAAAGATAAGCTGGGAATGTGCATTTTGGTAAGAAATAAAATGCTGTCCTTTAGAGCAGTGGTCTCCAAACTGCAGCCCTTTGCTTGCTTTTATCTGGCTCTTGGGGCACTATTTAATTGACTGACACAAATGAAAGGAGCACAGTTCCTCCCAAAGACAAGGATGAAGGGGCGCAATTCCTACCAATGACATCAGCGATGGGGCACAGTTCCTCCTGATGATACCAAATATGGGGCATTGTTAACCCCTACTGATGCTGGGACATTTTCTACTCTCGATGGCCACAGTTCGACCCCCAAAAAGTCTGAAGTACAGTGAACTGGTCCTTTATTTTGAAAGTTTGGGGACCCCTGCTTTAGAGAAATAAAAGCACACATTTATGTTAAAGCAAATATGACATAAAACACAGGTTGTGCATATTATAAAATGCAGATACTGTGGGGGTTATTTACGAAAGGCAAATCCACTTTGCACTGCAAGTGCACTTGTAAGTTCGCTGTAGATCTAAGGGGGACATGCAAGGAAAGTAAAAAACAGAATTTTAGCTTGCACATGATCAGATGCTAAAATCAGCAGAGCTTCCCCTCAGATCTACAGTGACTGCACTTCCAAGTGCACTTTCAGTGCAAAGTGGATTTGCCTTTCGTAAATAACCCCCTTTACGTCTTCAATTACACATCTTTAACTGCACTTTTTTAAATTCAAGCATTGTAAATACAGGAATATGACTTGAGAGCAGCCTCTTGAGGTCTCTGTACTGTTGAACTCACACTGGGAGAAAGATGAGCAGCAAGAAACATTCAATCAGGCAAACTGCAGTGCTTATGTGCTTACAATGAGCATGATAATAGGAGGAGAGAGTACAATGAAAGATATGAGCGAATGTCTGTTGCTTCTCCTTTCATTTTCCAGGTGCAGGACAAAACTAGTAAGTTTAACAACCACAGCAGTGTAAAAATATGGAGTAAACTCAAAATATCCCTTGCAGGACGGGTAAACCTTATAAAGATGATCATGATGCCACAGTTACTCTATGTACTGCATAACACCCCAATGGTCATTCCTTTGAAAAAATTTTGTATTATAAACTCAATCTTCAGGTCACTCCTTTGGCAATCTAAACCGGCAAGAATAAAATTAGAGCAACTACAACGCCCCCAAAGATGCTGGAGGACTGGCGTTGCCTAATCCCTGGCTCTATTACTTAGCCTCCCAGTTACAACATATAGCGAGGGCAGTGAGCCCCCAACAGGCATCACACCTGAATTTAGTGGATTCCTCTCACACACTGCTCACTTTCACGACAGGGTCGAGGGTAATAAATGGCCTTGAGGCCTTACACTTTAGCAAATCTAACAAACTCTACCCTACTTACGTACTTATGCAAAAAGTTTGGAACAAAGTGAGAACAATGCAAGGGGTGCAAGGCTTTACTAAATACAGCCCTATATGGAATAACCACCATTTTTCTGAAATAGCAAAACTACCTTATGGCACAAAGTGGCTACAGTTCGGCATCTCACATCTATCTCACATTTTTCGGGAGGGTAAACTGAGGTCTTTTGGCTTCCAAACACTATGCATTTTTATTATATGCAGCTTCAGAATGCGATTAGGGCACATGGGGATGGGGCCCAATGGTCTTTGGATCCCATACCCATATTTAACTACTTATCGGATGTCACAACGTTTAAAGGCTTTATTTCTTGTAGCTATGCCATGCTTCTCGGCCTTTTCCATGGTGATGCCCCTCAGAGTGGTGTCACGGTGGGAACGGGATGTGGGTGCCTTCAAGGAAGAGCAGTGGGAGGAGGCTCTACAGGCAGTACCCCAGTGCTCCCTAAATGTAGCTCAACGGTTGTCACAGCTATACATTTTACTAAGAGTGCACTATACACCTGCCAGATTGGCCATTATGGGGGTAAGGTCAGATCCCAAATGCACTAAATGCAACAGAGAGCAGGGAGATTTGATACATCTCTTTTGGAAATGTCCAAAGCTTCACAGATATTGGACACAGGTCCTAGCTACTATTAATAAGGTATTCCAGGTCATGTTACCTACTGACCCCAAGATATGTTTATTAGGTATATTAGACTCACTACCCCTGGAGGAAATTCCCAGACAGGCGGTAGCTAGGGCCCTCTTCCAGGCGTGAAGGCTAATATTGAGACACTGGAAATCCACGGAACCCCCCACACTACAGGAGTGATTCACTCAAATGGGTGACACTGTTCGCCTGGAAAAGATCATATATCAGCATAGGGGTAATAGAGGAAAATTCGACAAACTGTGGTCACGGTGGTTGAACGTTCCTGGACTAGCCCCACTGGATCTGGTGTATGACAGATTGTTCCTATGATTGATTTGTTGTTTACCACTGTTTTTGCTTTATAATGGTAATATTTGGGGGAAATGTTTGCCTAAAGGTGCGCTACTGCGGGTGGGCTGATCCCATTTTCTCTTTTTTATATCCAGACGGCTAAATACATTATGCCGATAGATTTGGTAGAATTACCTGCGTTTATCTGATGTGCTCTGAACCATGTATATATATATATATATATATATATATATATATATATATATATATATATATATATATATATATATATATATATATATATATATATATATATATATATATATATATGTACAATTTATGCTCAATAAAATACTTTTTGTTCGATTTAAAAAAAACAACCACAGCAGAGAAAAATCAGGTTTGATGTCCTGATAAATAGGGCAGTAGGGCAGAGCTGTGCTATTCTCAGAACTGGATAGACATAAATACAAACTCTTTAGTAGGTACAGCTGCTCTCTCACCAGTGATTAGCTGTAACTTCATGACCAATCACTTAATATTGAGAAGGCCTCACTTTTGCTGCCATGTGTGCATTGCACTTCCATGAGCACTTGGCTACAAAGGCCAGTTATAGGTTGGGGTGCTTGCCACTTTTTTGTACATTTGAATGAATTGGATGCAGGGATGCACTGGATGCCTTCGCTGCCATTGTGCTCTTGCTGGGTGTCTTGTGCGTCCCTGTGCCCTTAAGGAGGGGTGGGCTCCCTCCAGGCATACCTGCCCTTAATCTATTTATTCCCATTAATGGGAATGCGCGCAAATATGGATGCGCGCAAATTTTAGAGTTAGAACCCCAGTATATACAGAGGTCCCTTGGTATGGACACTATGTGTGCAAACAAAACCCTCTGTTTTCAATGTAAACTGTTATGGGGCGTACACACGGTCAGACTTTTCGGCTACAAAAGTCCGACGGACGCCGATGGACCAAATCCGGCGGACAATCCGATCGCGTGTGGGCTTCCCCGGACTTTCAGCGGACTTTTCCAGTCGAAAATATGATGGACTTTAGATTTGGAACATGCTTCAAATCTTTACGTCGTAACTCCGCCGGACCCAGAAATCCGTTCGTCTGTATGCTAGTCCGACGGACAAAAACCGATGCTAGGACAGCTATTGGCTACTGGCTATCAACTTCCTTATTTTAGTCCGATGTATGTCATCACGTACGAATCCGTCGGACTTTGGTGTGATCGTGTGTAGGCAAGTCCGGTCGTTAGAAAGTCCATTTAAAGTCCGCCAAAAGTCCGTCAAAAGTCTGTCCAAAGTCTGTCGGACAGGCTGTCAGACTTTTGTAGCCAAAAAGTGCAACCGTGTGTACGCCCCATTAGACAGCGCCAATTTGGTTGTTTTGCAGACTGGCTGTTAAGTGTGCATTCCCTGTATTAAGGTAAAAAAGTCCACCACTTGTTGTGCCCCACCCCCTCTGCCTGTGTGTATGGCAGCTGGTCTGGCTGGCAATCTTATCTGGAAAAAGGTCTGCCGACTGGCTCCCTATCAGTGCTCTCAGCCAAGGGCTGAAAGCAAAGACCAGAGTGTTCTTGCGGGGGGGCATCTCCCTGTCAAAGCACAATAGAAGAGCAGGGGAGATTGCGGTACTAACATTGGATTGTTAGTACAGAGGCTACAACCTGAACTGTCAGTTATTTTTGAACCAAAAAAAAAAAAACGAATTGTACGAAACATTCGTTTCTTCAGCTAATGTGACCCCAGTGCTAATGAACAGGGACAAAGGACGGGTGGATGTTGGCAAACAAGGATGCTGTGCAGGTGCCTGACTTTCTCCTTTTTAGCCGGACTTAATTGGTTATTAGGACTCCGGCAGCTGCCAGGTTGTAATGGTGCACAATGAAAACCTGTGTAACTAAAAGGCAGGCTTCATGCACCCATTGGTTTGCATACAATTACACAAAATTCATGCAATTTTTAGGAATTTTACCAAGGCACCCCTGAAGAAATCTGAAGGCACCATGGTTGAAAAAGGCTGGTGTAAAACATTCTCAACTTCATGCCCTATTCCACTTAAATGTGAGAAAGCCTGAGCAAATTCCAACTCTAGTCATTCCACTCTTATGCCCTGTACACACCGTCGGAGTTTCCGATGGAAAATTCCGACCATGTGTAGGCTTCATCGGACATTTTCCAACGGAATATCCGACACACAAAGTTTGAGAGCTGGATCTAAAATTTTCCGACCACAAAATCCGTTCGCGGAAATTCCGATCGTGTGTAAACAATCCCTATGCACAAAGTGCCACGCATGCTCAGAATCAAGCAGAAAAGCCGCACTGGCTATTGCACTTCATTTTTCTCGGCTCGTTGTACGTGTTGTACGTCACCGTGTTCTTGACGTTCGGAATTTCCAACCAACTTTGTGTGACCGTGTGTTTCCAAGACAAGTTTGAGCCAACATCCGTCGGAAAAAATCAGATGGATTTTGTTGTCGGAATGTGCGATCGTGTGTACAGGGCATTACACTTCAGGCTTAAAAAAAAAAAAAAAACACAAGTGAGACTCAAGAAGACGGTGACACAAGCTGGAAGGTTCTGAAAGTACTGTATGTCGGGACTTTCAAGCAGCATGCTGGAGCGCTCAGCTTCCCAAGAAAGGGATGCACTCCTCTGAACAACATAAAAAAGACAGAAAACTGAAGTTCCCATAACAGAAATGTTTCCATTTTTTGGTCTAGTGAGGCTATTTAAAATGAAGTTCATTGAAAATGGCATAGTAAATGGAATATCAGAGCTCTATTACCCACTTCACAGTAGAACACAGCTAAGCAAAAATCAAGCATACAAACAACATGAATAATGACAATGTAACACTATAGAGCAGCAGCTATGCTGAACATTATTTAAGTCGAGAGTGTCAAATTTTATAGCAAGCAGCATAAAACAATCCTGCTTTACAGATAGCGCCAGAGCCCTGTTATATGTTATAGCTCAGTGAGCAAAAATAAGTGCATCTGATGGGGCCATTTTTTCTGACAATGATTTAAGTGCCTTCTATAATCTAATAAAAAGCTTGGTTTAAGGAAGGGAATAAAATGGAATAACACGCTTAAAAACAAAATTAGGTTTAAACTAAAAATCTTTAAAACCATTTGACATCTCATCTACGCACAAAGGCTGAATATTTCCACTTAAGTAAGCAAGCCCTTAATAGTGTGATTTAATTTATGTAACGTAATGGCTGTCTTTTCACATACAAGAGTAAGCTCCGAGTACCACTGGGCAAAAGATACCAACAACAAAAATCTGGTCACTGATTTGTGATTAATACATAAGCAGAAACTTGAAATTCTTTATACATAATAAACTTGACAGTAGTCTTTACAAAGCTGACAATTCACTAATGTATTTCTTTAGACAAACCATAGTATTCCACTCGTTGGACTTTATTAAACTGCAACAGGAAAAAAAAAAATGAAATTCTTCTCTCTTTATGCTATGAGCAAAGCATAGTTTTAACACTTGGGAAACAAAGAGAATATAAAGGTTATGTGGGTTAATGCAAACAGTTCAATGTACAGAGAAATACATATACAGCATGCATAGCCAGAGGCAACTTTAATAGCCCTATTGCTTGATGTCATGAATATGAACGCTGTAATTTATGCAGCCCTGATGTGAAAGCAGCTGGCTGTAGTAGTACTGTAAACAGCATAACCAAGATGTAGGTGACTACTGCTAAACAAGCATGTGCATCTTCCCTGCACAGGAAAGTGCCGATGTGTTATCAAGATAGTATGATTTCTGTACCTAATAGCCAACATGTCCAAACTAATTAGAGTGAAGACTATTCATGTTGGTGCACTTTGAAACTGCATGTATTTTATGTGTATTTATAGTGCCTTGCAAAAGTATTTCCCCCCCCCCCCCCCCCCCAATTGGCTTTTTACCTATTTTGTTACAGTACAGCCTTTAGTTCAATGTTTTTTTTAATCTATATTATATGTGATGGATCAGAACACAATAGTCTAAGTTGGTGAAGTAAAATTAGAAAAATATATACATAAAACTATTTTTCAGACATAAAAAAATGATAATTGGCATAGGAGTATGCATTCACCCCTTTTGTTATGAAGCCCTTAAAAAGATCTGGTGCAACCAATTACCGTATATACAATATATATAAGTCGAATTTTTCAGCACTTTTTTTTGTGCTGAAAGTGCCCCCCTCGACTTATACTCGAGTCAAGCACTTTTCTGCAGCAAAAAATTTCATTTTCTGAACCGACTTTGGGGCCCCGTATCTAAGGGTCACTTGGTGCTAGAAACCCCAAATTTGGTGTGCAAACCCAGTGGACCTCTTACCATAACATATCCAAAGCTGGAGTTCCTAGCACCAAGTGGCCCCGAGATATGGGGCCCCAAAATCAGTTCAGAAAATGTCATTCTCTGCTGCAGAAAAGTGCTTGACATTTTCTGAACCGAATTTGGAGCCCTGTATCTCAGGGGCACTTAGTGCTTGGAACCCCAAATTTGGTGTGCAAACTCAGTGGACCTGGTACCATAACATATCCAAAGCTGGAGTTCCTAGCACCAAGTGGCCCCTAGATATGGGGCCCCAAAATAGGTTCGGAAAATGTCATTCTCTGCTGCAGAAAAGTGCTTGACATTTTCTGAACCGATTTTTGGGGTCCTGTATCTCGGGGCCACTTGGTTCTAGAAATCCCAGCTTTGGATATTTTATTGTGCTAGTTCCACTGGGTTTGCACACCAAATTTGGGGTTCCTAGCACTAAGTGGCCCCGAGATACGGGGCCTCAAATTCGGTCAACTGTGTTTATCTGTAGCAATGTCATTTAGGGACACTTTGGGTTTCAGAGACCTCAAATTTTGGCTGCAGCTAGGGGGCATCTAGGAACCCTTAACTACCGAGTTTGAAGTTCGGGGGACCTATGGCTGCAAATGGGCACAGTGAGGCATGCAAATGGGCACAGTGAGGCTGCAAATGGGCATTGTTGACCCTCTTTTCCACTTACAGTAGCTGTGCATTTCTCACCCTCGTCTTATACTCGGGTCAATAAGTTTTTCCCATTTTTTTGTGGTAAATTAGGGTCTCGACTTATACTCGGAACGACTTATACTCGAGTATATACGGTACCTTCAGAAGTCACATAATGAGTGAAATGATGTCCACCTGTGTGCAATCTAGTGTCACATGGTCTGTCATTACATATACACACCTTTTCAAAAGGCCCCAGAGGCTGCAACACCTAAGCAAGAGGCACCACTAACCAAACACTGCCCTCAAGACCAAGAAACTCTCCAAACAAGTAAGGGACAATGTTTTTGAGAAGTACATGTCAGGGTTAGGTTATATAAAAAAATATCCAAATCTTTGATGATCCCTAGGAGCACCATCAAATCTATCATAATCAAATGGAAAGAACATGGCACAACAGCAAACCTGCCAAGAGACGGCCGCACACCAAAACTCCCGGACCGGGCAAGGAGAGAATTAATCAGAGAGGCAGCACAGAGACCTAAGGTAACCCTGGAGAAGCTGTAGAGTTCCACAGCAGAGACTGGAGTATCTGTACATAGGACGACAATAAGCCGTAAGCTCCATATAGAGTTGGGCTTTATGGCAGAGTGGCCAGAAGAAAGCCAAAACTTTCAGCAAAAAACCAAAATGGCACGTTTTGAGTTTGCGAAAAGGCATGTGGGATACTCCCAAAATGTATGGAGGAAGGTGCTCTGGTCTGATGAGACTAAAATTTAACTTTTTGGTCATCAAAGAAAACGCTATGTCTGGCGCAAACCCAACACATCACACCCAAAGAAAACCATCAAACAGTGAAACATGGTGGTGGCAGCATCATTCTGTGGGGATGTTTTTCAGCAGCAGTCAGGACTGGGAAACTGGTGAGAGTTGAGGGAAAGATGGATGGTACTAAATACAGGGATATTCTTGAGCAAAACCTGTACCACTCTGTGTGTGATTTGAGGCTAGGACGGAGGTTCACATTCCAGCAGGACAATGACCCCAAACACACTGGTTTAAGGGGAAACATGTAAATGTGTTGGAATGGCCTAGTCAAAGCCCAGACCCAATCCAATAGAAAATCTGTGGTCAGACTTAAAGAATGCTGTTCACAAGCGCAAAACATCCAACTTGAATAAGCTGGAGCAGTTTTGCAAGGTGGAATGGGCAAACATCCCAGTTTGTAAGATGTGGCAAGCTCATAGAGACTTATCCAAAAGTGACTTGGAGCTGTGATAGCCGCAAAAGGTCGCTCTACAAAGTATTGACTTGGGGGGGGGGGGGTAGTTATGCACATTGACTTTTCTGTTATTTTGTCCTATTTGTTGTTTGCTTCACAATTAAAAAAAAAAAAAACATCTTCAAAGTTGTGTGCATTTTCTGTAAATTAAATGATGCAAATCCTCAAACAACCCATGTTAATTCCAGGTTGTGAGGCAACAAAACACGAAAAATGCCAAGGGGGTGAATACTTTTGCAAGAATATTGTTGCATTTTAAAGTGGTTGTAAACCCTTACAACCACTTTCTGCTATAGGTAAGCCTATAATTAGGGCTACCTGTAGCTACACTGGATATCTCCTAAACGGTTTAGGAGATATCCCCTGTATTTGCATGTGCCGAAGCAACGGCATGTACGTTAGACAGTGCAACGTCATCGCGGCTCTGGCCAATCACAGCGATACCCAGAACTAACTCCAGGAGCGATGTTGGCCGCCAGAGTGGGGTACGAGGACGGCTGCAGAGGCTTCAATCTCAGGTAAGTAATTCATATTGAGCTAGTATGCTATCCATACTAGCTCATTATGCCTTTGTCTAGCAGGGTTTTTTTTTCTTCTAGGGTTTACAATCACTTTAAGATGCACTTTCCTGCGCTTGGTTTACTACTTTGGTTTATGGGTACATGCACATGTAGTGAAATTATTGATTATCTAAGCAGAACTTCTTGGCACAGGCTGGTGTTTACATGTATCCATAGAGCATTTAGACACTTAAATTAGACTTCAATAAATTAAATTTGCACGCATGTGTGTGTTCATTAGTGTATGCATTTATATGTGCAGGCGTGTATATTACGGACATAATTTTTCTATTTTGATGTTACTGAAAGGGATACTAAACATACAGTGTTTAACCACTTCAGCCCCGGAAGAATTTACCCCCTTCCTGACCAGAGCCCTTCTTGCAATTCGGCACTGCGTTGCTTTAACTGACAATAGCGAGGTCGTGCAACATTGTACCCAAACAAAATTGATGTCCTTTCTTTCTCAAAAAAAGAGCTTTTTTTGGTGGTATGTGATTGTCTCTGCGGTTTTTATTTTTTGCGCTATAAACAAAAACAGGACGATTTAAAAAAAAAAACGCATTATTTTTTACTTTACTTTTTGCTATAACAAATACAGGCATACCCCACTTTTAAGTACACAATGGAGTTTATTCACTAAAGCTGGAAAGTGCAAAATCAGGCTCACTTCTGCACAGAAACCAATGAGCTTCTAACCCCAGCTTGTTCAATGAAACTTTGGTAATAAAACCTGGAAGCTCATTGGTTTCTATGCAGAAGTGAGCCTGATTTTGCACTTTCTAGCTTTAGTAAATAAACCCCACTGTGTACTTAAAAGTGGGGTATGCCTGTATCCCCCAAAAAGATATAAAAAAACAAATTTTTTTCCTCAGTTTAGGCCGTTATGTATTCTTCTACATATTTTTGGTAAAAAAAAAATAAAAAAAATTGCAATATACATATATTGATTGGTTTGCGTAAAGTTATAGCGTCTACAAAATAGGGGATAGATTTATGCCATTTTTAATATTTTTTTTTTTTACTAGTAATGGCGGCCATCTGCGATTTTTATCGTGACTGCGACATTATGGCAGACACATCGGACAATTTTGACATTTTTGGGACCATTGGCATTAATACAGCGATCAATGCTATGAAATTGCATTGATTACTGTAAAAATGTCACTGGCAGTGAAGGGGTTAACACTAGGGGCGCTCGAGGGGTTAAATGTGTTCCCCGGGAGGTGATTCTAACTGAAGGGGGAGGGGACTGACTGGAGGAAGTGACGGATCGTGTTTCCTAGCTAATAGGAACACATGATCTGTCACTCCTGTCAGAACAGAACAGGGAAGTGTGTGTTTACACACACTCGTTCCTGTTCTGCCTCTCCTGCCCACGATCACTAGCGGCCGGTGGTCAACGCGACCGTCGGCCACGAGCAGTGGCACCCCCGCCGTGCAGCGGGCGCGTCCGCTATCCCGGCCCTGCGAGCTGACGTATAGCTATGACGGCTCGCGCAGGGGAGCCTATCTGCGGCGGTTGGTCGGGAAGCGGTTAATTGCCATCATCCCTTCTATTTATGTATAAAGATCATTTCACTATATTTAATTCAATATAAAAAAAAAAACATCCAAGTACCTTAAAGCGGTTTTAAACTTTAGACATGAACTATGAACAAATCATATCGCACTATAGAGTATACTCATATACTTTCAATCATTAGCACCAAGTGTAATTTGTGTCTGCTGCATTGTTCCTCTGTTATCAGCATGAATCACTTCTTACAAGTTTTCCTGACACCAAAAGAAAAATAGTGACAGGGGAGGGACCTCCAGCTAAATGACAGCCTCAGCTCTGTTCTTGTGTGCTGTGTGAAGGAGGCAAGACCTAAGTATCACTTTTAATCCAGGAATAGGACGGGGAGGGGAGTTTCTGCCCCTGTGGCCGCTTGTTGGGAGAGGGGAGGCCTGTGGGAAGATATTTTCCTTCCCCCTTCTCTCTGTGGTTTTGCAAGCTCTCCTCCCCAGGCAGCAATGGGAGTACTGAATGAGGTGTCATCTCTGACAGCCCACTTCTACCATGATATACAACAGGGGTTACCTAGCCTTACTAGGAATGGGACCTATGGTGTCCTCCCAGTGATCTAGTATTGGAACCATGTCAATTCTTTAAAGTAATGTAACAGAGCTGGCAAAGGAACATGTTGGCTGCAACTGAAAACCTGGCAACTAGTATTTTCAAAATGAGGTCAGCAATAGCAGCCCTGTAAATCTTTCATTATAGGTTTACTTTAATATTAGATCTTTATAAAAGAAAAAAAAAAAAAAAAAAGAGGAGGAGGAAAAAAAAATGTAACTAGCTCATTATGATGAATAAAATACCGTCTTTTACACAGCACGAGAACACTGCACAGAGAATGAATCTTGCTTTTAAAGATTTGTATATTAGAGTGCCTACGCTGGAATACATCTGTGAAATGCTCCTTTTATCAACAGTTTCTGTTCTAAAGGTACCCGAGTACATACAAGAAAGAGACCATGCAGCTCCAAAAATATGATGATTAAGCCATCAGTCTGCAGGCTCAGCAATTAGAGCTCAAGAGGACAGCATGTAGGATTTGTTAAAGTATCCTTTTATATCAGTCGTGTTCTGGAAAGGTACAAAATTGTACAGTGCCGCAAGATACGTTTTTCAAGGGAACATTTCGATGTTTAAATATAACTTGCAAAATGCTAGATGGACATAAGCCTAAATCACAGCTATGCTTATACTATATACTTCTATCTAAATGCTATTGGACATTTAAAATGTTATATACATTTTCACTCCCAAAATAGGGATTACTGGAACAGGCTCAGTATACTTATCATGAAATTGTTAAGTACAACCCAGACTCATGGCATAAAGCGGTAAAAAACTGCTTGAAACCCAAGAAATGACCAAATTGCTGCTCCCCAGATCTCTTAGATGTGGTGGCTAGATTTGCTTCCTTTTTTTAGTTATTTTGTTTCTTTATTTTTACCTGGTGATCCTGCCAGTAAGGCTGTTACTTTTCAACTTTCTTTAACAGACAACGCTGTCCAGACAAAGTAGCAGTTAGAGGGTTGATACAAACCATTTAAAGTGGTTGTAAAGGCTTAAGGTGTTTTTTTTAACTTAAAGTGTTACTAAACTCACAACAGTAAAATCAGTCTGTATATGAAGTGAAGCATGCTTGCTATACTCACTATGGAACTTAAAGGGTTAACCCACTGCATTGTGTATAAAGGCTGTGTGACTCTGTCTCTCCAATACTCCGCTTCTTTAACTGACTCCAACCCATCTTGTGCTAGAACACAGCATTAGGAGTCAGGCTGTACATGCTCAGTTTGGTGTGTATTGCAAGAGAGTTTTTTTTTTTTTTTTCTTGGGAGAGTAGATTTGATCAGCACAGGGCCAATCAGCACTGTCCAGACAGAAGGTCACGGGAGAATGAAAACTTCTCCTACAAGCTTTAAGTAGAGACTGATAGAAGTCACAAGACTACTATAACTGCTGATGAGAAAAAGGTATTTAGCAGTTTATATTATATATGAATATCCATGATAAAGAGAAATTGGCCACACACCAAAGGACTGATGAAAAGTAATTCCTTTAATAAAGGGTTCTGATTAGGCATGTGATTTAGGTGTGAAACGCATCAACAGTTTGTCCCGTCTTGCTTTCCTGGCTGTGAAGATATTAAGGCTGGGTTCACACCAGTGCGAATTGCGGTTTCTGCTCATCAAATTCGCATGACATGAGAGTGTGCCGGTCCACACATCTCCGTGGCGGCCATGGAGCGGATTGCACAGGGGTCCTGTGCGTCTTTGGCTCTGTTTCAGGTCCTTATTCAGGCAAAACTTCGGGCCTGGTCTGTCCCTAAAATGGAGAACAGGGACGTGCCGGACCCCTGCTGCGAGCCGTATCCGATCTAAGTGTGAACCCAGCCTAAAGGAATTCTTTTCCATCAGTCCTGTGGTGGGGTATGGCCAATTTCTCTTTATCCTCCCCAAATACTTACCCAATCCCAATCTTGAACCATTGCACAGAGCAGGCAAGAATGGCATGTTTTTTATTAGAAAAAAAAAAAACCTGTTACATTTACCGGTAACGATCTTTCTGGGATGTCTTCCAGGACGGCACCCTGAGAGATGACTGGTCCCACCTGACAGGAAACACAATAAGCAAAGAGTTTAAAACCCCCACCCCTCCCTGTGCTCCTCAGTTGTGAAAAAGTATTGACCCACACCAGTGCATGGGAGTGAAGAAACACCTGAAATCATATAATAGATCAATCACACCAATAGAACAGGTGGGAAGTAGGCCTGCCGTCCTGGAAGACTTCCCAGAAATACTGTTACCGGTAAGTGCAACAGGTTATTTTCTCAAGTTGTCTTCCAGGACGGCACCCTGAGAGAAGAGCAAGTAGCTCAGGCCTACCTTAGGGCAGGACAACAGCCTGTAGAACTTTTCTACCAAAGGTCAGATCCTGAGGCGACAACAACTCCACCCTGTAGTGCCTCAGGAAGCTGCTCTGGCTTGACCACGTGGCTGCTCTGCATATCTGTTCTATCGATGCTCCGGCTTTTTTCTGCCCAAGAGGATGCCAGAGACTGAGTAGAATGTGCCTCGAGGTTGAGGGGAGCCGTTCTACCCGATTTCTCAGGCTATAGTAAGGGTCTGTCTGATCCATCTTGCTATAACTGCCTTGGAAGCTTGTTGACACTTTTTCTGTCCGGAAAAACTCACTAAAAGGTGACTGGATTTCCAGAACTCCTTCACCCTATCCAAATAAATCAACAGACAACGTCTGACATCTAAACAGTGGAAAGAACTCTTTCTCATTCTGAGGATTAGAACAATTAGACGGGAGGACAATTTCTTGCGTCCTGTGAAATTTAGAGCTAATTTCGGAAGGTACAAGGGATCTTGCCTAAGTACCACCCTGTCCTCAAATAATAGAAAAAAGGGCTCTTTAATTGACAGAGCCTGGATGACACTTATCCTTCTGGCCGATGTGACGGCCAGTAGGAAATTGGTCTTGAGGGTAAGAAACTTAAGAGGGGACTGAATCGATGATACAAAAGGTGCCCTTGTTAGGGTCTCTAAAACTAAAGTTAGGACTCAAGGCGGAAATATACTCATTAACACTGGGGACATTCTTTTGTCCAAAAAACTGAACAGGGCTGCCACGTGAACCCTGAGTGTGTTTGGCTGCTAACCCCTGATCCATGCCATCCTGGAGGAAATCCAGGATCGTGGGGATCTTTTGCTGGGAAGAGCCTTTCTCCCGACACCAGCGGGAGAAGACTCCCCAGACTTTAGCATAAATACGCTGGGTAACTGGCTTTCTACTTGCAAGGAGTTTGTCAATTACCTTCTCAGAACACCCCTTCTTGCGCAGGCTCTCCCTCTCAAGAGCCAAGCCACCAGTTTGAAGAAACCGGTGCTCGGGTGACAGACCGGCCCTGATAGAGGCGCTGAAGAGGAGACACTGGCCAGTTTCCTAGTGTCGGAAACCAGGTCTTCTTGGGCCACCAAGGAGCGATCAAAATCAGCTTCCCCACTGAAAGTCTCAATTTTTGTAGAATCCTGGGAATAAGGACCAAGGAGGGAAAGGCGTATGCCAGATGAAAATCCCAAACCTGTGCCAACACATCCACCCCCTCCCACCTGAGTTCCCTTGAAAGTGAGAAGAACCTCCTCACCTTTCTGTTTTCTCTGCGGGCGAAGAGATCTATCTCTGGTCTGCTGAAAAGGTGACACACCAGGGAGAATACTTCTGGGTTCAATTCCTACTACCCCTGGAGAATGGTCTGTCGGCTGAGATAGTCTGCCTCGATATTGTAAGCCCCCTTTATGTGCACCGTCAAGATAGAAGGGGCTCTCTGTTCTGCCCACTCCAGAAGTTCCTGGGAAGCGGAACCGAAGAAACAATCTTCGGATCGTAGGCCTGCCAGAGGGAGCTGAGGGAAAAAACCCTACGGTTTTTATGGAGGAGCTACTGAAAACCCTACTCCCTGCAGCGCAGTTCTCCCCCTTCTACACTGTGGAGCGGGCGCATCGGATTCCTCCTGTTCCTGGTCCACCTGGCTCGAATCCCCGCACCTTGATCTTCCGTATGCTCAACTTCAGGGACCGGGATGCTGTTCTGATGGAAGCGCGCAGGGCTGGTGAAGTAAAGTTTCAGAAGTTCCTGGGACAAGGATAGAAGGGAGCCTGTCCTGGTGATTCAGGAAGGCCGACGCGGTCGCGTTGTCGGAAAGAACCCGGATCTCCTTGTCGCAGATTCTTTCCTCGAGGACCTCTCTGACAGCCAAAAGCTCCCAAAAGTTGGAGGAGGCCTCTCTTTGAGACCGATCCCAGACACCCTGGGCTCGAAGCTCTTCCAAGTGGGCCCCCCAACCCCAGGCGCTCGCATCAGTAGTCAGCCTGAGGGGTTGAAGCTGGGCCCAAAGAAGGCCCATCTGCAACCTCTGAGGACTGAGCCACCATTGCAAGGACTCTCTCACCTCCACTGGAATGGAGACCCTGTCGTCCAGTGATCCTCTCTTCCCATCCCAGTAGGACAGAAGGAATTGCTGGAGAGGCCTGGAGTGGAGCTGGGCCCAAGGGACCGCAAGAATACAAGATGTCATCAATCCGAGTACTCTCATTATCTTCCTGTAGGATGTCTGCTCTGTTCCCAGAAGAGATGCGACTGCTAACATGAGGCCTTCTGGTTTTCCCTGAGGTAAGATCAACTTTTGTGCTGCTGAATCTGTCAGGAAACCCAAATAGACCTTGGTCTGAGCAGGAGTCAAGGATGACTACTCTTGACTGACCAACCAGCCCAGGGACTCCAGGGTACAAAGTACCTTCTCTAGGTCGGCCAGGAGGAGATCTCGACTCTGATTGTAAACCAAGATGTTGTCGAGATAGGGAATTAAGGTTACCCCCTGGAGATGGAGGTATGCTACCACCTCTGCAAGGATTTTTGTGAACACCCTTGGGCTGGAGGCCAGACTGAAGGGAAGGGCACAAAACTGCCAATGCTGAATTCCCTAATTGGAGGAGATCGCAAACCTCAGAAAGGCCCAATGTTCTGAACAAATGGGGAACTAGGGGTAGGCGTCCTTCATGTCTATAGTGACCATAAACACGTCCTTCAGGAGGTGTCTCCTGAGGGTATAAACACTTTCCATACGGAATGTTTTGTACCGTAGAAAACAGTTTAGCCTTCTCAAGTTTATAGTGAGGCGGTACTTCCCCGAGGACTTTGGAGCTACAAAAACGTGGGGATAAAATCCCTGTCGCTGTTGCTGCGTTGGAACTGGCACAATAACCCTCTGATCCGCCAGCTGCCTGACACTTTGTAAGAGAGCCACCGCCTTTTGACCCTCTTTGGGAAGGTGGGTTAAAAGGAAGCTCGGGGGAGGAGGGGAAAGGAGCTCCTACCTGTAACCCTCTCATTATTTGTAGGATGTGGGGCCTCTGCGTTACACCCTCCCACTGGGGAAGAAAGTGGATAAGCCTTCCCCCCCACCCTGACATCACTTGGAGTATTTATCGGTGGATTTATGGCTGGGGAAGAGGAGACTGGGGGACTTGAAAAACCTTCCCTTACCCTTTCTGGTTTTTATGGGAAACTTTTTGCCCTTTTTGGTGGACCTAGAAAGGGCATGCTCTAAACCTGCACAAAAAAGTAGGAAACCTTCAAAGGGGAGACACAACTGTGTCTTTGAAGTGTTATCTCCCTCTCAAGCTTTCACCCACAAGGCTCTCCTTGCAGAGTTCAGCAGAGCCCCTGAGTTTGCAGTAGTTTGAACTGTTTCGACAGCTGCATCTGCCAGATAAGCTACCACACTACCGATGACCTCTAGGGAATCCAGGACCTCCTTAGATTTAGGGGTTCTGGCAACATGGTCCCTTAATTTAGAGACCCAGATATCTGCATTTCTAGCCACACAGGCTGAAACCAGGGCAGGACTCATAGCCGCTGCATTGGCTTCCCAGGCCCTGCGAAGGAGGGTTTCAGCTCGACGGTCCATTTGGTCCCGGATATTACCTGCATCCTCAAAGAATAGGTCTGAGCGTTTAGAGACCTGGGCTAGAGAAGCGTCTAATTTAAGATTTTTAAAGAATTTTTCCTCTTCCTCATCTTTAAAGGGGCATCTTCGCTTCCAAGTCTTAAACTTTAACAGTATCCTCTCTGGATCCTTCCATTCCCTTAAAATAATATCCTTAAGGGCCTGATGAATTGGCATGACCTTGGACTGGGGTTTAACTAATCCCCTGTACATTCTGTCCTGGACTGATACTTGTGCAGCAGGCTACTGAATGTCCTCAGATGCATAAACTGCCCTAAGGAGGCCCTCCATATCATCGGAGGAATAAATCTGCCGGATCTGTAGTCCTCATCTTCCTCCCCTTGACTGTCCTCTAAGCCCTCATCAGAGAAACTATGGTCAGGGGCATCAGCCTCCTCTGAGTCCTGAGAGGGAAGGGACCTTAGGGACTCAGGGCACTTAAAGCTAACCCCCGCTCTGAAAATGGAAGGCCCTCCTGGGAGAAAGAACCCTCTCTACTTGTGGGAGGCTCTGGCTCCCGGGGTTTGAGGGATGCTTGGAAGCATTTCAAGGTCGACATCTCTGTCTGTACAGAGAGAAAGTCCTTCATGACCTGGGACGTTTCTTTAGCTGCTAACTTGTGAATACATTTGTAGCAGAAGGGCTTAGAATGGTCCTGAGGCAGTTTATCATTACAAAACCCGCATCTCCTAGAGCGGGAAGGGGTTTTAGCGGACAGCTGGTAACCACTTGGGCAGTGACGTCCCCACCTAAAAGAAATACATAACTAGTCATACCAACAAACACAACTTGTTGTGACCTGCAGAGCTAAGAGTTGGGGTCCCATCCCCCTTCATTACCCCTGCCAGCCAGGCCGACTCACCCCCTGTGGCCTCCTCTATGGCTGCAGTCGCTGCGGGTCTCTCCTCCCTGTCCATCTCTTTTTCCCCACTCCCAGGAGCCTTCTGACCAGAAGGGGGGCGAATGATGAGAGCAGGGTGTGGGTGCTTGCTCTCCTGCAGCGATGCAATGTCATTCACTCTTCGGGTGCCGGGAAGATGGTGCCGAATACACAGGACACCGGTCTTCAGCCCGGCGCCATCGCAGCAGCCATCCATGCGACCCGATCGGCGAATCCCGGCCACCAGGAGACCGCTCTGCCTC
This sequence comes from Lithobates clamitans, assembly GCA_037952925.1. Lineage (NCBI taxonomy): Eukaryota > Metazoa > Chordata > Amphibia > Anura > Ranidae > Lithobates > Lithobates clamitans. The sequence goes on from JBBGZY010001277.1 coordinate 4,254,952, forward strand.
CCACCATCTCGGCCGCATTTAGAAGTCTGGGAACCGCTGGTCCTGTGTATAAGCCTACATCACCTGGTATCCCATTCCCTGAGGTAAGGTCTTCACCTAGAACATTTTAGGGATAACTAACCGCCTACTCCCCCCCCCCCACACCGAACGAACACTCGCAGGAAAGGTGGGGGGGAGAGCAAGAACATGGCCCCTGAAGTTCTGGGTACACCACTGTACTCAGGGTCCTTCAGTTCTGAGAAAAATAGGGAGACTCCTCCGGGAGAACAACACCAGCCAGACTCAAAAAGGCATCAAGAGCCTGCAGTCCGGCTCCCAGAGGGGATACTACCAGCCCCAGGCTTTGGGTCTTTAGGAAAAAAACAAACGGTTTCACTGTGGGGAAACACGATCAAGAACTGAGGAGCACAGGGAAGGGCAGGGGTTTTAACCTCTTTGCTGATTGTGTTTCCTGTCAGGTGGGACCAGTCATCTCTCAGGGTGCCGTCCAGGAAGACGACTTGAGAAAGTATAACTTTACAATCACTTTAACACTGGCAGGGGTGCTTACAAGTGTTAGCCAGAGTTCAGCTTCAAAGTCTATATAAATCTGCTGGTCTAACACTCCCCTCTCCCCAGACTGACAATGCTGCTGTCGAAAAAGTGCCCGTTTTCCTATATTACAACTCCACCCAGAATGCAACCACAACATCTAGGGCTTGGTAAGCAGCAACATATTTTATTTTTGTTTTAATACCAATATTAATAATAGTAATAGTAGTAGTGCCTCAAAGTGATCACAGCTTTCCTCATACTGTCAACCCTAATCACCCACAAATGCAATATCTGGCCCCCCCAACCTGATTGTGAACATAGGGCACACAGGAGGTGTTCCCCCTGCTGAAACTCTCTGCAGCAGAATAAGCCAACACGATTCTGTCTGGCAAGCTGACTAGATTGCTCTGATGCAAATAGTAAATAAGTACATGGAGGATCAGAAGGAAGGCAGGCAAGCATAACCACCTATTCGCTTAACCACATGTATTAATGAACAGACACAAGTTAACATGATTGGTTGCACACAAAACAATAAAAAAAAACATGTCTTGTGCTATGGTCACTGGCTCACCTGCATCAAATGGGCTGAAAAAGTAATATTTCCAAAATAAGATGTCCTGCACCAAAGTCCTACAACAAGTATTGTGCATTTTTTTTTTCAGGAAAGTAAAAAGGCAGTATTCACCCTCAAGTATTACATATCGGTGACCATTTGAATCTAAGGATCTGTTCACACATGTGCGCTTTTGTCGTGCTAAAACTCACCTGCTCAGTGAATGAAAAGGTGCATGTCAAATAGTCCCCTTTAAATGCTTTATAACTGTTCACTTCTGTACACTGTATTTTTATACAGTACACTGCGTTTTCAAATGTCCTGCCTGTTGCATCCTTAGTGCGTTTTGTGAAAAATGTAACTTTAATTATAGTTAATAGAAGCGATTCACGTGTCAATTTTTCCAAGGTGACCAGGAATGAAATGCATGCAAAAGTGCATGAAAGTTATGCAATGCATTACATGTTAACACAATTCATAAAAAAAACACATATTACGTTTTACAACTCACACATATAATTGAGCCCTAACTGTTTTTTCTTTTTTTCAAAGTCAGGAGCATATTGCTCAAAGCATTGCTGAAAGTAATACTATGCTGTCTTTTTGCCAATTGAAAATATATCTACTTTTGCACAATTTTTTTTCAAGAACTTATTTCGGAAACATAATTGGGTAGTAATCAACACTAAAAGACAGATATTTACATTGACAAAATAAATGGGGAGACAGGAAGAAATTACAGCTGTCACTTTTCTAAATCAATACCAGTGGAGCTGAGAATACTAGTTACAAATAACATTATATCCAGGTTCAATGGAAGCACAATGAACACTAGAGCCAGAGATTTGGGATCAGATATTTTCAGCTAGGCCCTAGTGAAGCAGTCTCCAAAGTAAAGCATGCTGGTTTCTGTAAACAGGCCTTTGTAATGACAAGGCCCACACAGGACTTTCTCCTTGCTCAATGGGAGGAGCTGCTGTGCAGAATGGTAGCAGGTGCCATGTGTTGAAACGTCTAATACTCTTTCATAGTCACTATAGGGCCACATAAGCTCCTGCATGACAATGCATGTACAGTCCTAGGTGTGACGTGTACAATGAAAGCGCACACGGGACAGGGTACCTTCACAGATGTGACCACTGAACATGCCGGGGGGGATCTTTTATTGCAGTCACTGACACCAATGGTCTTCAACTACTCCCTCTGGCACCAATGCTTTGGGTGGGGGGATTTTACAACTCTCACTGACACCAATGCTGAGAGCGTAGGGCTTTTACTACACAACTGACACTGGAGCTAGAGGGGGCTTTCACTATTACCACTGACACCAATGCTTGAGGGAGATTCTATTAAGCATAGTGACCACACTCCCCTCTCCCCTGTTCTTTCGCTACCTGCAGCTGTGACACGCGGTACAGTAGCAGTTTCCTGAAGAGATGACTGTACAATCTTATGTGGTGGAGTGTTTCCTTATCTCCAGTAATGCAGACAGGATTAATTCTTCTCTATGCCTTAGAATTTTTAGTAGAGACACTGGTAGAGGGACTAGACTTTCATACCTAGCGAGAGGACATACCCACCCTCAATACTGAGGACTGGAGCGAAGGAATTCAGCAATGTATCCCGATAATGATATCGGCCAGGGACAAGTATATCCAACTCAAAGTTCTTCACAGACCATACTACACCCCTCAAAGACTCTATACCCTACTCAGATTGATAGATTTCCTAAATGTCATGATCAGCTTGGTACCTTTATACATGTTGTGTGGTTGTGCCCCCTCATCCTAGAGTTCTGGGAAGTGGTGGTAAGTGAGATAAATTTTGTGGGAAGCTTGACTATAGATATACTTGATTTTGATATACTTGAATCTCTGGATATAGCCCAAAGTATACTGTAAAATACTTTAAAAAAAAAAATACCGACACAGGGGCTCTATTTTTTTCTCCCACTGACCCCTTGATGTGGGGGCATTTTGCATTCAGTCTGACTGCCCACGTAGGGGCATTTTTTCTCACTCCCAATGAAAACAGATGTAAGGGCATTCTATACTCCAACTAACCACTGAAATAGGGACGTTGCTTACTACCTCTGACCACCAATATATGGGGCACTTCCTACTGCCACTTCCTACAAACATAGGGGCATTTTGTAGTCAAACTGGCCATCAATGTACAGGCATTTTGTGACTCCACTGACTACCAACATAGGAGCTTTCCGTGCTCCCACTGACCACCAATGTAGGAGCATTTTGTATTTCCATAGACCATCTATTAGTGGCATTTTATTCATTCCTACTAATCTCCAACTCCAGGAGAATTCCAGTTTGTAAATGTCATACCAGACTTTACAAATGTCACGTGATTATGTTTTCAGAAATTAATAAACAAATAATGGGAATGTGAAATTGGTATCCTGGGAGAATCATATAGCCCAGTCCCTATGCCCTGGTTGGTTAGTCTATCTATTCAGTACAAAGCTTTACTGATGCCTTTTGCACTACCCTGAAATTGGTTTAACTTTACCTCTAAGGGCTTGACTTGCCTAATTTAAGAGCTAAGCCCTACGCAAATTATTCCTTCTTATTGCACCTAAATGTCCTGACTGCAGAGCAATCCAACCACCATTCCCTTAGCCAATGAAAACACTCTTATTAGCCATGGGTTAACTTGCATAAAACAGAAGCATGGCTGCTGTGCAGTACTTATAATAATAAACAAGTTAAACCAGGATGAGCAAGGTGCATGGAGGAATGCATGTATTCTGGTGAACAAAGTAAAGCAGGATGTTTGTGTGGTAGCTGTTGTTTGACTGTAACCTTGTCCTCAGGAACCAGGACTAGAGTAGAGGATGGGATTCAATTTCAGGTAAAGAAGCTTACAAGGACCACAGAAACATACCGGTTTGTCACAAGGGGATGTCAAAGATGTGTCTGTGCTAGTTAATTATCCAGCAACCAATGCTGATGCACCTAGCTGCAGCATGCCTGGACAAATGGAATGGATTTCCGAATGGTTGTCAGCTGCAGCTGACCATGTCTAACAATGGGGAGAGGTTAGGGTGAAATTAAGCTCCCAGTCACATACACATTGTAACTAAATGATGACAGCACAGGGCCTGACTACCATCAATAACTGAAAGTAATTACTGCGGAATGAAAACATATTTGAATTGTTAAGTCATAAGAAACGTGCAAGGAAAAATGTACTAATAATTATCTTGGTAAAAATATAGTTGATTAAATATTTTTTGAACGTTCTTTGCAAAGTGCACTTTTCTGTTGTATTGATAAACAGGCCTTGATTCCTTGCACTTGTATACAACCAAGACATTACAAAGTTTGGAACAAATCCTCTTGAGGTGACATAGCATGTCCTTGATTAAAGTTTACACAAGCTATCTGGGCGCATCTCAGATGCAGCTGATGAGCATCTTATTTGGACGCACACAGAGCTGTGATTTCCATCCACTTTACTAATCAGCAAGTGGCGATTAGCGGCTAATGCGGTAGTGACGGACTAGAAATGACAGCTCCGGGCTGATTAAAGGCTAGGAGAGGTTCTTCAGTAGTGGCCCAGCGAGAGCACTGGAGAGCATCCACTGGCAAACAAAGGCAACTATGATACCAGGAAAACATGAGCAATTACTAAAAATGCTTTCAGCCACTAGATTGCAGGCACCTCTTCACTGCTGGATCGAAAGCCAAACATAAATAAATACATAAGCAGCCCCAGGAAAGTGGTAGGAAGCAAATCAGCAATACATTTTAGCAAGCATGCATATGCAACATAGTTTTAAATCATTAAAAATTTAGAACACTGTGATGAATTAGGAAATTGTATATTTCTAGGAGTTATTAACAATAGGGGCACTACATTAGGCTAACCAACCCTGACAATTAACCATTTCACACAAATGCTCCTTTGTATAAAAAGACTAATACTAGGCTTGTTAAATACAAACAATATCAATTAACTTAATAATTGTTTTCTAAGGTGCTTTCTATGCTAGTGTTTATGGGAGCAATAAGAATGTTTCTGAGGTGTTCCTAGTATTTCCTGAAGTTTTGTTTTCAGGCAATATAACCCCAGCACTGATGACATGGATACATGCAGGAAATTTTACACAGAACTTGAATGTGCTTTTAATACACACCTGCAGCAGAGCAATTATCTAAAACATCTGTAAGTAGACTGAACATATCAGGTTTACAGTTTTTCTGCAATACACTAGAGCAGGGGTCTCCAAACTGCAGCCCGGGGGCCAAATGCGGCCCTTTACTTGCCTTTATCCAGCCCTTGGGGTACTATTTATCCCCCTGATATAAGACACTATTCTGCCAACTGACACCAACAATGGGGCATATTTTCTGCCCAGTGACACCAAGAATGGTGCATATTTCCGGCCACTGACACCAACAATGGGGCATATTTCCTGCCACTGACACCAACAATGGGGCATATTTCCTGCCATTGACACCAACAATGGGGCATATTTTTCGAAAACCAAAGATACTCCCACTGATGCCAGAAAAATTATATTCCTGCTGGCCACAGTCCGGCACCCCCTAGGGTCTGAAGCACAGTAAAGTGGTCCTTTGTTTAGAAAGTTTGGAGATCCCTGCACTAGAGCAACTGTCCACAAGGGCCGGTTCACACCAGGAATTGCACAGGAATGAGCTCCATTTTCTTGTGTGATTCACATGCGGTTCGGGGCTGTAAAATTTGAGCCCATTAATTTTGAATGGGCTCAAACTGCACAGCATTGCACCAAATATAATGCATACACTACTTCTGAAAATGCACTCTGTGACAGACTCACCCGGGAAAAAGGCTTGTGGAGGTGACTGAATGCCAGCCACTTGCCTACAGATTATGGGCCCTGGCATTTGGGGTACCCTTGAGGTGTTGCTACTTTGGATTTGGGTCCTAGTCCCCCAGGACACACAGACTCTGGGGACTCTGTATTTTACATATTAGCAATAGTGACTGATTCATACTGTTGGGACACATACTGCGAGGAGATGCTAATATCATCAACTCCAACTACCTGTCTTGTTGTCTGCTATGTGTTTATTATAAATAAGTCTAATCTGGCTTACCACAGCTTCTAAGAGTATTCAACTCATTGTTGTTTGTATTAATTGTAATTAGCTCCTGCTATTGTGTTTATACTACTGTGTAAAGCTCAGTGACCACAAGTCTGTGTCTTAAAGGTCATGCTTCAGAATCATCTAATCTGGGTAAATGATTTAGTAAACTAGCTCATGTTAATTAGGATAAATTAGGTTACAGGTGTATTGTTAGAGTAATATGAGCAGGAGGGGGGACCTCCTCTTCTACTGTATAAAAATACTTCTGGTTCTAATAAATTAGTCCATGTTAGCAGCTAAGTAAGTCTCATCTTGTTTTGTGCTTATGAGCGGTTGGAATATCTGATATCTAGATTCAGACTGGGAGGAAGTGGTATACTGGCGGAAGCACTCAAGCGGAGTGTGGGACATTCCGTTACACACTAACTGTATCTCATGGTACTTCTGTACCATGCGATTCGGTGCAGGCAAACGCACTGCGTTTGGGGAATAGCTACTTTAACAATGACACCTGCTCAAGATGGCAACTGCAGTGTGTTTTAAATCATAATGTATCACAATTAAAATACATGGTCCTAGAAGGTATTGAGAAAAATAGGAGAGGGGAAACCGTGAATTGATTCTAAGGAAAAGAGAGGTATACTGGATACATTTTTAAATACTATTGCCCCATACGGTTTAAATGTTGACCTGGACCTTTATTTGTTTGTTTAATTCTTTAAACATTTATGATTAGTTAGACAAAGCAGAGTATGTAAAAATGTTGTGTCACAAAGAGCTATAGATGTGGACACTTCTTTGCTTCACCTATATATGTATGTTTATAGGTCTACAAAACGTACTGAAGAATAAGAATGGGGAGATAGAGATATTGGCCGCCTGTTGCTAGATCTTTCATTTATGGCATAATACAAACACATACACACGTAGAGATGTTGAATGTTATGTGGATTGAACTAATTAGCCATATTGATTCCATGTGTGAAGTATTTCATTAACCTGTATTTAAATGAATGATTGCAGTGAAATCCTCAGATGTGCTTAGGATCTTAGGAAGGGCATAAGCATACTAGCCCGAAACGTAATCCATTCATATCTGAAATTGTATAGGCATTTGTTGCCATAATCTTGTCTTGAATGATTATGCTTGCTTTATAATTCTTCTTCAAGACGTTGTGAAATAAAGCAAGAAAGTTTTAAGTGCAGTAACCTCTTGGACTCTTTCTTTGTATATATATATATATATATATATATATATATATATATATATATATATATATATATATATATATATATATTGTAATAGTGAGAGTCCCTGTCACTATGAAAATGGGGTTAAAGTGGACATAGGGTATGCACATTTGCTTGGGGCAAGGCTTCAGAGCATAAATGTGGACTGGAGAAAACTGCTTTTGCAGCTTTCTCCAGATTTTGAGATCCACCAGCAGATTGACTGGTCAGGTGTGTGTTGGGCTATTTGTAGACACCTGACCATAGTTCTGGGCTCCACCCTCCCGAGGAGTCCAGGCAAGCAAGGGAGAAGTGTGCATGTCTGCACAGGTCTGTCAGAGTAGACAGAGGGTCCAAGCCTGTGGGTTGGAAAAGAGTGCTGAGGTACTGGGTGTACAGGAACTCTGTTATAGAGCCGAGAGGGCTGAAGCATAAGTCTGAGCAGCAGTGCTGCTAAAGAGAGCCAGGTGGCTTGGTATTTCTGATTGAACTTACATTGTTGCTGTGGAAAGCTGAAAAACCTGTGTGGGCAACATTTCTGTTATCGGACATTTTCTTTCTTTAATAAAAGTGGGCCTACAAGCCCTTAAAACTGCATGTCTGGTGTGGACTCAGCTCACTGGTAAGCTCTACCTTTAAACTAAACCAACCCCCCGATGTTACAAGTGGTGTTCGAATGCGGGCAACAGACAGTGAAATCCGGGTCCTTGCTCCACAGTGAGTTCAAGTCAGTAACTATTGGCTGTGTGTGGAAGTACAGCCAGGCAAAAGGTATTGCGTGTTGCAGGTGATGTACCTGTGAATGAAAAGTCAAATTTTTTTTTTTCTGCTATGAACTGTGTTTGTGTGCATGAGACAGCACAATCTGTGTGTGCACTGTGCAGGTGAGGAAATCTTGCATGAAGTGAAAAGCAACTTGCTTTAAAGAAACAGTGCTTCATTTTTTTTTTTTTTTTGCTGGAAAGCGCAAAAGTGTGGTGGAAGTGAGCTCAGCGTGGCCTGAGAAGATGTCGCCACCTAGGAGGGCCAGTCCAGAAGGCCTAGTGATGTGCGATGCAGTAAATGAATGGTTCAAGCGGAATCGCAAAGAGTCGGGCGCAGTGCAAGGGGCTGAGATTGTGGCCTCTGACTATGTGCAACCCATGCTACCTACAGAGGAGGTTGGGGACTTCCTGAAAAAATTTGAAAAAGTCGCTGTAAGGAGAAAATGGCCTAGGGACCAGTGGCCAAAATTGCTGCAACCCTTGTTACGGATAGAGTTCCGGTCGGTTTACCATTTGATGGATTGGGAACAGGATGACTACTGCAAGTTTAAAGAGGAAATTCTTCTTAGAGGAGTGTTCCAGCGTATCATGGGCCACCAGCAATGCTTCAGGAAGGGAGAGGTGTCACCGGAAGACCAAGATTTTGGAAATACAGAGAAACACAAAGCTTCGTGTCATGGCCGCTTAGGGAAAGTGGTGAGCCCAGAAAGGAGGGTGCAACAGTCTACATCCTGCATGAGGTATAGCCAACCACTTTTGGAGTGCAAGTCTGCTGTTATCCCTAGCAACAGGAATCGTGTGTTGCCTACAGGGGGCATCAGTAGGTCTAGAAAGGCTGCAGTGTTGCTCTGTGACCACATGGGGGTGTCAGCCTGTGGAGACACCACAGATGAAAGACATCGCACTCAAGTGAAGGCTATGACACCAGCTGCCAGGAACTGGTAAGACTGTTTCAGTTTATGATGCTGAACCCGGTGAAGTGGGAGTATGTCCAGTGGGGAGATCCACAGTACAAATGGACATAGACTTGCTGCAGTGTGCTACCCAGAGCAGTGGGGCGGCACAGCGTAAAGCCCAACTAGCTGCAGGGCTAAAGACTGGAAAGGACATGGGGACTCTGCAAGTGCCTGCTATAATCCAGCAGATGGCTGGGAAAATTGAGCTAGGGGTGACCAAAACAGTGCTGGTGCCATATTCCCTAGTTACAGGTGCTGCAGGGTTGCCCAGGGAAACTTCCAAGGAGCTCGCAGTGACGGAGCAGAGAGTTTCCCAGGTCAGCTATGGAGCTGCCCAAATAGGTAAGAGTGCCCCTTTACAGAGAGCAGGCGCTGTGAAGAGTCACTCAGAGGTTATGGTAGCTCATAGACAACCCCCAAAAATGGCAGTTGTGTCTACATGCAATGAAAATGCTAATGATTGTTTTGACAAAAGTGTTACTATGGGTAAAAGTGATGTGGATGGTAATGACATTGAAACATGTATTTCTTGTAATGTCATATCTCAGAGTGAGGTTGGTAATGTGTTCACTACCAATGATGAGAGTAGATCTCACGTGACAGGCAGAGGCATAGGATTGTCCATGGAGGTCTCAGGGGGTCTTCGTGTGATGAAGCCAGAGTCTGTCCAGGATGGTTCTGGTCCTACTCTGGTGGAACAAGGTTGGACTGAGTCACACAGTGAGTGTGTGTGGGCACAACCTAAGTGTAGCCCAGTTGGCAAGGTGTTAATTCAGCCTGTAAAAGCTGAGAGTTCAAAGCTAGATGTGTTTGTAGCGCCACCAGAGCAATGTGGTCAAAATAAGGCATTGTACATTGCCTTGGTTGAGGATGCAATCTCTCAAGTTGATGTGAGTAAAAAAATATTGTCACAATGTGAGGTAGATAGAAGTGACAAGTGTGCTGTTTTGGCTAGTGAATCCCAGGTTCCTATGGGGCCTTCTAGAGCAGCTGATGCAGTGCTGTGGAGCACTGGTGATGGAACCACAGGGGACTGGGATGATTGGTGCAAGGAAACACCTGCAGCGTTAGGCCAAGTGACAAAGAATTATGAAACAATGATGTGTAACAAAGGTGTGGACAGAACACCTGCTATGCCCATTGGAGGGGTCACAGAATGGCCGATGCTCATGGGTACACTAGCCCCTGTAAAGACTGAGGCCCTCCAGTCTGAAGGAACGGTTCTGGGCGCAGGCATGGCAGATGGGTTGTCCACAGCCCAGCAACTAAGTAATAGCAAGTGTCAAGGTGACAACGTGACTATTGTTGACCTGCAGAGGCTCATTGTTGAGTTGGAGGGGAAGAGGAGACATGTGGCTGACAGAGCTCCAGGGGAGCAACAGGCAGTGATGGTGAGTACCTCCAAAGAGGTGGAGGTCTCTTCCAAGGTCTCAACCTCTCAGACTACAGTGGATGAGCCCCTCCATGTCTCGGAGGAGGGAAAGGTCCCTAAAGAGGTCACAAATTTAGACTTGGAATGTATTGAAATGACAGAAACTTTACTTGAAATGCTGGAGTTGGCAAAAACACACTCACTGTACCCTTGGGTGTCTCCATCGTGGTCGGACCAGGTGGTGCTGCGTAGTACCAATGGGTGGAGCCAGGTGATACAGGCGGTGATGAAAAACCTTGCCCAAGAGTGGAATTGGTGGAACCAATGTTTATTAACCATTTGGCACAGGATCTCTCGATTCCCGGTGAGAGTACTTCCAGTTGTTGATTGGTATGGAGGTCACTCAGGGGAACTGTTGGAGATATCAGTGGTCTCTCCGCCTGGTGCAGTGACTGAGAACATCTTTGCTGGTGCGGTCCGAGGTGCAGCTGAGCAGTGGTCAGTAGAGAGCGCAGACACTGTCTCACCTGCTAGACCTCATGAAAAGGAAGGGCCCAGAATGGACGCGGCAGTAGTAACCTGGCCAAGAAGTACAGGTTAAGGCACCCGGAGACACTGTGGGAGAAAGTGCTGAAGGTTGCTGTAGCAATGTAATGTGTACACCAGTTGGCATTATCGCAGTAAGGAATGATTTGTGCTTGGGTCTGTGTTTGTTAGGACAGCCGCCCATGGAGCGTTGGACAGCAGGTGAAGTGGAGCTTCGTGATAGTTCCATGGAGCATAGTCACTCGCCTGTGTGTGGTCCCTCCTCAGGACAGGTCCTAACAAACTCTGAAAAAAGCACTGGTGGTATCGGAAGTTGGAATCTCAAAATTGGTGACCTGATGATTGGTGCTGTTAATAATGACGTGGTTGCCGTAGACAACCAGAGAAAGGTATTAGAACCTATAGTGAAGGTTAAAGCTGACGTCAGTGAGTCGAAAGAAAGGATCAGGGAAAGCAGAGATTCCCCTAGAAAGATGAATAAGCCCAGGCACCCAAAAAGAAGAGGGAGAAGGCTGAGTATAGGGAAATGTAGGACTCTGTTAAGATCCAGGGTGGGACGTACCTGGAAGCGCACCCGAAAAAAAGGTTGGGCCTACGTGGCTGACAGCCAGCACAGAGGTGTCCCAACCATGACGGGTGCTGGTGTTCCTCCCTCCGGATCGAAACAAAGGGGGGGATATGTAATAGTGAGAGTCCCTGTCACTATGAAAATGGGGTTAAAGTGGACATAGGGTATGCACATTTGCTTGGGGCAAGGCTTCAGAGCATAAATGTGGACTGGAGAAAACTGCTTTTGCAGCTTTCTCCAGATTTTGAGATCCACCAGCAGATTGACTGGTCAGGTGTGTGTTGGGCTATTTGTAGACACCTGACCATAGTTCTGGGCTCCACCCTCCCGAGGAGTCCAGGCAAGCAAGGGAGAAGTGTGCATGTCGGCACAGGTCTGTCTGAGTAGACAGAGGGTCCAAGCCTGTGGGCTGGAAAAGAGTGCTGAGGTACTGGGTGTACAGGAACTCTGTTATAGAGCCGAGAGAGCTGAAGCATAAGTCTGAGCAGCAGTGCTGCTAAAGAGAGCCAGGTGGCTTGGTATTTCTGATTGAACTTACATTGTTGCTGTGGAAAGCTGAAACCCCTGTGTGGGCAACATTTCTGTTATCGGGCATTTTCTTTCTTTAATAAAAGTGGGCCTACAAGCCCTTAAAACTGCATGTCTGGCGTGGACTCAGCTCACTGGTAAGCTCTACCTTTAAGCTAAACCAACCCCCCGATGTTACTATATATATATATATATATATATATATATATATATATATATATCTGTATGCAGCACTAGACATGAATAATAATGATAATGTGTATAAAAGAACTTATAAATGTCCATATAAAAAGTCTAACTCCAGAGAAAAAGTCCCAACACCAACCTCAGTGTATAGAAGGATCCACACAATGTCACAGTGAGAGTGTCAATCCGCTTACCGGACAGTGTTGACCCTAAACTTATATAGCAGTCAACAGTGCCTTTTAGTTATTTCCCTTTAGGCTTCAACACTCTCTGACCTCGGCTTAAACTGGACCGCTCCATCGACTTCAGCATATACACTACAAGCATTATAAACCATCAGATCTTAATGTGGTAACATACACCTTTAAAAAGTATGCAAGGGCTTCCAAACCATGTAGGCACTTCATATGCACGGATCAGTTCCCCCAGGACAAGTACATCTCATAAAAGCATCATGTTGCAGTAAATCTAACAAGATATTTTAATAAAAATCGGTATAAAGAAATGCCCATCGGTATAAAGAAATGCACATTAAACATCCAACAAAATGATGAAACATGTATGGTGGGTCGTGTGAGGTCATCATCCCGGACGCCTTGGCCATTTTGTTGGATGTTTTTTTTTATTATTTTTATCGTAAGCTTTAAAAGTTTAGTACAATACAGAGCCTATTGGGCATATCCAGGCTCATGGGACAAACCAACAATGAACAAAACAAAAAACTTAACACAAACACTAAAGTACACTCAGACCACATAAACAAATTGAAATCACATTGAGTTCATAACTGAAACCAGGGCTTAGGGACAAAGGAAGATGATAAACAAGGCACCTCTCCAGGTGTAATCACCTAGCCGATTACTATATTACAAAGAGCAATAACACAAAATACCATTTCTCTGGAAAACATTACTTACACTGGTATATGTGTTAATCGGGCATATTAGAATTGGCATTTGAAGATGGGGATTCTACCCAAATATCCCATACTTTGTGGAACTTTGTTGCATAGCCACAAGAAAGGTAAGTAGTCTTATAAAGTGGTCAAGCTAAATTAACCAGATTTTTCCAAACGTTTAGCGAAGGAGCTGAGGAGGCTTTCCACCAAGTACATTAGCTTTAGGAGCACAGTAAATTACTAAACCCAAATAAGTTCTGGAGGCCCTACGAGGGGCTAGAGGGTCTACCAGTCCCAGCTTTAACACCTCAATCTTAAAACGGCACCTGAATGAATGAATCCAGGGCCGTCTATTTTATTGGATGTTTAATGAGCATTTCTTTATACCGATGTAAGTACAATGTTCTTTTATTGTACTTTATGCACTGAGGACAGTGTTGGGACTTTTTCCTCTGGAATCAGACATATATGGACCTTTATAAGATCTTATATGGACATTATCATTATTATGTCTAGCGCTGCATACAGGTACAGTGGATATAAAAAGTCTACACACCCCTGTTAAAATGTCAGGTTTCTGTAATGTAAAAAAAATGAGACAAATATGAATAATTTCAGAACTTTTTCCACCTTTAATGTGACCTATAAACTGTACAACTCAATTAAAAAACAAACTGAGTGTGTTTATTGGGGGGGGGTAAGAATAAACTAAAATAATGTGGTTGCATAAATGTGCACACCCTCTTATAACTGGGGATGTAGCTGTGTTCTGAATTTGAAACAATCACAATCGAACTCATGTTAAACAGGAGTCAGTACACACCTGTCATCATTTATAGTGCCTCTGATTAACCCCAAATAAAGTTCGGCTGTTCTAGTAGGTCTTACCTTCCAAAGCATCAGAGGGATCCTATTCTTAAAAAGAATCAGTCAGGAAAAGGGTACACAAGAATTTCCAAGGCATTAGATATACCATGGAACACAGCGAAGACCATCATCAAGTGGAGAAAAAAATGGCACAATAGTGACATTACCAAGAACTGGATGTCCCTCCAAAATTGATGAGAAAAAAAACTGGTCAAAGAGGCCTCCAAGAGGCCTACAGCAACATTAAAGGAGCTGCAGGAACACCTGGCAAGTACTGGCTGTGTGGTACATGTCACAAGAATCTCCCATATTCTTCATATGTCTGGGCTATGGGGTAGAGTGGCAAGACGGAAGCCTTTTCTTTACGAAGAAAAACGCCCAGCCAAGCTAAATTTTGCAAAAACACATCTGAAGTCTCCCAAAAGCATGTGGGAAATGTGTTATGGTCTGATGAAAACAAGGTTGAACTTTTTGGCCATAAATCCAAAAGATATGTTTGGCGCAAAAACACTGCACATCACCAAAAGAACACCATACCCACAGCGAAGCATGGTGGTGGCAGCATCATGCTTTTGGGTTGTTTTTCTTCAGCTGGAACAGGGGCCTTAGTGAAGGCAGAGGGAATTATGAACAGTTCCAAATACCAGTCAATATTGGCACAAAACCTTCAGGCTTCTGCTAGAAAGCTGAACACGAAGAGGAACTTCATCTTTCAGCATGACAACGACCCAAAGCATACATCCAAACCAACAAAGGAATGGCTTCTCACCAGAAGAGGATTAAAGTTTTGGAGTGGCCCAGCCAGAGCCCAGACCTGAATCTGATTGAAAATCTGTGAGGTGGTACCCATACATACAACTCTACTTCCTATGTCCTAATACAGGTTGACATTGTTCATCCCCCCCCTTTTTTTTCCTGTTCTTCCTGAAAACTTCAATAAAAATATTGAACAAGAAAATCTGTGGGGTGATCTGAAGAGAGCTGTGCACAGGAGATGCCCTCGCAATATGACAGATTTGGAGTGTTTTTGCAAAGAAGAGTGGGTAAATATTACCAAGTCAAGATGTGCCATGCTGATAGATAGTGGTTCAACAAAGTATTAGTTTAAGGGTGTGCACACTTATGCAACCATATTATTCAAATTTTTTTGTTTTTACTTCCCTCCACCTAAAATGATTTCAGTTTGTTGTTCAACGGAGTTGTACCATTTATAGGTCACATTAAAAGGTGGAAAAAGTTCTGAAATGATTGATCTTTGTCTCATTTTTTTTTACATCACAGACATTTTAACAGGGGCGTGTAGACTTTTTATATCCACTGTATATATAATAATATCTCACTTTTAAGAGCATCAAAAACATACAGGAAGACCATACACTCTAAAATATGATTTCATGACTGACCCTTTAAAAGTATAATCTACATAATAATAGTCTTACATCAATTATATCATCATGATTACTGAACGTTCAACCTGAAACTAAATATTCACATTATACTGGTGACCAGATCTAGCCAGTATGCTAATAGACATCATATCTGTATTTTGCAAGACACAAAAGGATTAAAAAGGCACGTTAGCTAGTATTTAAATGCATTTTTGAGTCAGTTCTATGAATAAAAAATGTATTCAAAATACTGTATACATTTTAATGGTTTCATTTATATTTTGTTCAGTAAGCTAGTTCATCCATAAGCTTCTTACATCTCATCAATGACTCCAATGGAAAGATCTTGGAATTGTGATATCCCTGCTGTTTTAACTACATGGAAAGTAATGATGTAAGGTCAAAGGGAGTAACAAGAGTTGCAGGAGAACACAGAGATTGATGCCCCCGGAAGTTTCAGTTTCCCAGCAGGCCTCAGGGCTCCAGTTCTCTAAAATGTTGTATTGTTGAGTGTCATGGGCAGCAAGAGAGGTAAGTATTCAGCTTCATCTTTAAAGGTATCCAGAAAAGGGAAAAGTTAAGTGCCACTATATTGACTTAAAAATGCATGTATCTTTATTACAGGTAAAAAAAAATAGCCAAAAAACGCTGTATAAATAAATATACATGCATTTTTAAGCCGATACAGTGGTGCTCACCTTTTCCCTTTTTCTGGTTGCTGCGGAGACCTTTTTAGGATAAGTGTCCTGTGTTTGAAGTGGATGATTTCTATCAGGAGGTAAAAACTGGGTCACACCTGTTGCATCTTTATGGGTATGTGCTTTCTTGTAACATTACATGAAATGGTCTCTTTAAGTCACAGTTTAAGAACATATTGCAGACAAGAAAAATGGATGCAGCAACACTATTATAGAAAAAAGTAGAATAAAATGTGTATCTTTCTTGCTACCTATTTAAAACGCAATTCCTCTGGCAAAACACAAGCGAAGGGAAGGGCCCTAGGCTTTACAGAAACATACCCAGATAAGTGTTATTAGAATAATGGCACAGCTATGGTGGCAAAATGCGCTTTTACAATAATAACAAAGGTAAACACAGACAGCATCCTGAAAAACCTTTGCTTGCAAGAGGCATTGTTACGAAGAAAAGCTATTATTTCCTTTAATGGATTTCACCTTCATGTAGAAATGTTACAAAGTGTGCATTATTAAAATGTTTATAGCTTTTATCATGGCTGGTATTAACTTCTTCTCAACTACCCTTCTCCAGCAGCCTCTTTTGTCGTTTCTCCGGTTGTATGTCATGCATAAACAGATTATACTAATCACATTGGACATGGAGCAATACAGACTAAATTTTTCACCTTAACATCGTTTCATCTAACAAGCGTGACTTTTATTTCATTTCAATTGTACATTACTACACCTTAGACTGAAAGTAAAGGCATTCTAAAAATAAGCAACCAGCTTAAAACCAGACTTTGTATGCCTACAGACTGCACAGCCTACCGTCTCGCTACTTGAATATTAAGACCCCTTTCACACTGAAGGCATTTTTCAGGCATTTTTCAGGCATTTTAGCGCTAGAAATAGCGCCTGAAAACTGCCTCCCATTCTTTGCAATGGGTGCTTGCACACCTGGGCGGGGCGTTAGAAAAAGTCCTGCAAGCAGCATCTTTGGGGCAGTTTGGGAGCGCTGTTTAAAGCTCCCAAACCGCCCCTGCCCATTGCAATGAATGGGCAGCGCTTTGGAAGTGCTGCAACACGGGAGTATTTTAACCCCTTCTTTGGGGTTAAAAGCGCCCCGCTAGCGGCCGAAAAGCGCTGCTTAAACAGTGATAAAAAACTAGCAGTGCTCTAGCACTAACGCGGCCATGGCCCCCGGTGTGAAAGGGTTTTTAAAGATCTGAGATTGTTTGCTGGTAACGCAGGAGAGCTATTCTCAAAACACACCTACTTGCAAGTTCCAAAAAAAGGACTAAAAAACAGAAAACCTGACAGTATTCATCATTACTAATAGGTTTCTCACAGTCAGATTCAAACGCTTCAGAAATCTGAATATATATATATTGTTTTTTTAATTTTTTTTGGCCACTTGCTGAACACCATATAGCAGTCTTTCTGCTACAGGGCATCAGCTCTATGCACGATCATGTAATATATATATATATATATATATATATATATATATATATATATATATATATATATATATATATATATATATATATTTTGATCCTGCACTTCCACCTGCAGGGGGCACGCACGCGGGCTGCTTCTGCTGTGATTTTTCATGTGGGGCGCTCCAATCCTTGGTAAACCACACAAAATGGGGATTTGCCTATGTAAACAAGGCAGATCTCCAATCTGACAGGCGGGAAGGGATGAATTTTGTGTTCCTGCAAAGCCAGGACTAGAATCCATCTTGTCCGCTGGTAAAAGCAGCACATACAGTACACAAAAACACTGGCTAGGCACACAATTAACACTTTGATTGCCCCAGATGATATCCAGTTTCAGTACAGTGGCTATGCACATTTTTTAGCACTAATCACTGTATTCGTGTCACTGGTTCCCGCAAAATGTCAAAAGTGTCAGTTCTTGTCCGATTGTCGGCCACAATATCGAAGTCGCACTATAAGTTGCTGATTGCCGCCATTACTAGTATAAAAATAAATAAAAGTTCCATAAATATATACCATAGTTTGTGGACGCTATAATGGTCATGTAAACCAATCAATATATGCTTATTGTAAATTGTATTTGGGTACAGAGTTGCATGACTGCATTTGTCAGTTAAAGCAACGCAGTGCTGTATCGCAAAAAATGGCCTGGTCATGGGGGGGGGTAAATCTTCAAGGGGTCAAGTGGTTAAGGTAGGCGGCAGACATAAAATGTTTGAAAAAATACTTTTATTAGTGGATCATGACAAGACTTAAAGGGTGTAAACAAATTCTATTTAAAAATTGTTTAACAGCCTGCCGGCTTTAATGTAGAAGAGATCAGGGTGGCAAACTGACCTACTCATTCAACGGGGCAGTAATGTGCGCCCCTGGCAGGCTAATAGACCTCTGATGTCTGATGATAAAAATGACCTGTCATGCCATTGTTAACATCATATAGGGTTTGTTAGATACCCTTTAAAAGCAATAGAGTAAATATACTTTAAAAAAAAAAAAAGTGTTTGAAAATAGTAAACGGAAGATGCGAGTATTGCCCTACTAAATAAGCCTGTTGAAAATGCTCCACGACATACTCAGACCTTGATCTACTTTATATTTGTAGCAGCCAAAATCGCGAAATCGACAGTGTGGAAAAGCCCCATCATAGACATTGCGATAGTAAAACGAAAACTCACATAGATCATGCTGAATGAAAAAATAGCGAGTGTCTTACTAGACAATCAATTTTTTATAAAATATTGTCCCCTTGGCTTGCTTACTTACTTACAGGTTCCGAATGACTGAATCTTATAGTACGAACAAGTTGATGCTGGATCCTCAGACGGATCCATTTCTGTTCTTCACTTTTTATAATCCTTTTTCTGTTCCCTTAACTTTGGCCAGTCTTGGCATCACGTCCTCTTAGCGTTTTCTTCTTCTTCTTTCTTATTTAAGTTCTTGATGTACATATTTGGGGTCTGGAACCGTTACAATGCTTGGCAACGAGTAATACTTTGCAAACCGTGGTCACTGGACATGGGCTTTATTTCATGTTGGGCCTACTTCCAGGGATTATGATTTAAGATGGTCTTGACCTTGATATCTTGGGTTTTGTTGTCCCAAATTATGATCCAAGGGGAGATCATATGGAAGACCACTTCCTAGTGTCCACAATCCTTTTGATGTTTTATACCCATGTTCTAACACAAAATATGTTATTCCAGTTCACTTCTGACGGTGGTCAAATTGCTCGTGAGCTTAGCGAATACCCAACTATTTGCCAAGCTTTTCTGATGTTTTGCTTCCACCACTTCTGTACTATTGTCTATACAGAGCTTGCGAGGATTGTTGGCTGCTCTGCACAATGCTCTTGTTAACTTTTACTCTTTTAAAACATTAATAAAAACGACTGAAACAGAAAATAGTAAACAGGCCCCTGCACATATATACACACCTAGTATGCACAGTCATACGTCACAGCGATTGTCTGTAAGGTATTGCCGCACACTCCGGAGTGAAAGGAATTCTATGGTTAACTCAACTGATGAGCTGAAATGATTTCTTTCAAGTGTCACATAAGGATAGCTTTGCATATCATTTTTATGTGCCATTTTGCAGGTGCAATTTTAAGGCTTCATATAGTATTAAATCGATTTACTCAACAAAAGTTTGTTTTGTACCATAAAAAAAGCTTTCTCGCTACTGCAGGCTCCTCCCCTCAATGTGACCAGTCCTCTAAAGCTGCTTCTGTTCCACTGTTTCGGGCACAGTTTGACATCATTTCATACAATGCAGGAAGTTAGGGAGCTGAGTGCCCAACCACAAAAGGGGGGGGTCAGAGTGAAAAGGAGAGAGTGCTGGCTGCCAGGGGAGCAGGGGTTTTAGGCAAGTAAAAGTGTGGAGGGGAGCCCCACTTGGAGTTCAGCTGTAAATAATTATATTGTATTTTTTATGGAAAATATTAGGTTTGATAAATGGTTGCAGAAATATTGTGCGATATAAACACTTTCATCTTTTTATTCTATAGTTCCTCTGCTTTCAGAAAATATATAATGTTTTTGTGGCTTTAAGTAATCTTTTAAATGTAAACAAATTTGAATGTATGTGAAAATTAGGAAACTAAAAAAGTTCTTGCGTGAAAAGGTTAACGTAAATTCATAAGTTGTTTTCAATCCTCCTAAGTCTGTAGCTTTCATTAAACTGAATGGTCATTATGTCATGACGGTCCTTGACCAAACATTTCCTGTTACAGTTTGACAATAGTTGCCCAGATGTGCTCCTGTGCCCCAGATGGAGATTACAAACAGCTATGCTGACGCACAAGTCATTGTTAAATGCACACAGCCCTTTAGAAAACAGGTATTCAGTGAAGGTTTAGATTTAGTGCCCTTTGTTAAATAAAGATTCAAAAAATACATGGCCCCTTACAAGGAAAATTTTGTAGTAATAAAGAGAAACACCGGGTTGCAGAATCTGCCATTTTAATGGAGGTTGATTTCCTGGTCCCCCCCATGCATCGTGGTTGCTGGACCATTTGTCAACACAGAACACGTTAGTGATGTAGGGACCAGCGAATCGAGTCACTGATCGCAGCAACAGACCAGGAACTAAGCACTCCTAGCAGTGTCAGATTTTTTTGGCCAGAGGATTCTTTTCACTTACTGCAAAATTAAGCAGTGTGAGCAGCACAATAGGGGAGTATTTAGTTTTTTGTTTTTTTGTAGGAGGCCTTCTAAGTTGAATATTAATTTCAGCAACTGAGTGGCTGTAGATGATATGTCCTAATCGTTGTCACAATATAATGCCTTAGTGGGAAGAATTTGATGTGGATAGGGGGAAGCTCTGACTCGGCTCAAGTGCCCCCATAGGAAGCTGCTGGCTATTGCACTCAATAGGACGGGGGGGCCAGGAGCAGCAAAGAGGGACCCTAGAAGAGGAGGATCCGGGCTGCTCTGTGCAAAACCATCTGCACAGAGCAGGTAAGTATAACATGTTTGTTATTTAAAGAAAAAAAAACACAAGCTTTTACAATCACTTTAACGTATTCAGGTAAAAAGATGCCTCACTACCAGTCTCCCCCCATTTACCCATTCTAAACCTCCCTTCATTCACTAATTCTAAACCTTTAACTAACTCCTCTATCAATCCAGCGTTGTCTTGTCTGCAGCCCCGCTCTCCTCTCTTCCAGCTTTCTCAGGAGACACAGGCAACAGAGAGCTGTAAGCTCCTACTGTTGTCAGTCAAATCTTGTGAGGAGGAAGCAGGAGGCATGGCGAGCCATGCTGCTGGTTTTTATGGATGCAAACAGCATGGCCCTGGAGCGCACAGATGTGGAAGCTCCCTTAGCATATGGCTTGCTATGGGAGCACTCTTAAGAAGAAGCGGAGATCACTGGCGGGGGACTCCATCAGAGGAGGTAAGGAAACGCTCTGCAATTTCACTGCAAGAAGAAGGTAACAAACTTTTTTTTATTTCATCATTTAAAAAATATCCTTTACAATCACAAGTTTTGTAAGATTGCTTTCAACTGTTGCATTTATGACTCAATGTCGTTTTGCACTTTTCAGCACTCAACAAAAACCTATGAAACTAAAAACAACTAACAATATTTGTGAGGTTGGTAATAAAGGGCCAGTTCATTGTCATTAGGCTTCTTTTGGAGGAGCAGACTGTGGCCAATGGGAGTAAACAATGCCCTAGGATTGGTGGTCGACGGGGATAAAAAAAAATGGGCTAGAGCTTGTTGTCAGTGGGGGAGAGAATATTGTTCCATTATCGGCTTAGGAGGAGCCATTGTTGGTGTTAGTAGGAGGAACGCTTCCCCAATATTGTTTTAAGTGGAGGGATATGTGCCCCATCCATGGTGTCCAAAAGGAGGAACAGTGCCCCAACATTATTCTCAGTGGAAATACAACGCCCCAATCCCTGGTGTCCGTAGGTAGAACAGTGCCCCAACATCATTCTCAGTGGGAATACAATGCCCCAATCCCTGGTGTCAATGGTAGGAATGTGCCTCAACATCATTCTAAGTTGGAGAAATAGTGCCCCAACATCATTTTTATTGGGAGGAATATTGCCCTATCCTTGGTGTCAGTGGGAGGAACAGTGCTCCAACATCATTCTCAGTGGAAGAAACAGTTTCTCAGCATCATTCTCAGTGGGAGGAACACTGCCCCACCCCAATCTCAATCGTAGGAATGTGCTCCAACATTTTTCTCAGTTGGAGGAACCGTGCCACATCCATGGTGTCTGTGAGAGCAATGGAGCTCCAACATCATTTTCAGTGAAAGGAAATGTACCCCGCCCTTGGTGTTAGAGGAATAGTAGCCCAACAGCCAATTAAATGCAAACAAAGGGCTACATCTAGCCCGAAGGGAACAGTCTGGGGACCAAAAATGCTATGTGTAGGTCTGTGTTTGGCTTCAATACTCCAGAGGCACCAACTTGTAACAAGCATGCACTAAATATTTCCTTAGCCCTATGATTCATTAGTGATTGAGTGTGTATTTTAGGAAAGCATCAACATGACATCCAGGCAATTATTACTCTTAGCACAGGTTAATATTGACTATTTTTCTCTAACAAGTTTCCTTTAATAGTCAGAAAGGGACCTTGTGGTCATTTCTGTCCATTTGCCACTAGGTGTCAGTGATGTTCTTACCATTTATTTCAACACATAAGATTCTGTTTGCACAATTTTGCATTTTCATCTTTTTTCTTTTTTAGTATGATTGCTTTATGAGTATTGTTATTACTAGCTATTTTTGGGCATTTGCATCAAGGTGTTTACAACCTCAGTACTTAGTTTAAAGGCTGTTAAATTCAGCACGGCAATAAATTACTCAGGGGAATAGAAATAATTGTTCTCTCTTATCTACAGAGATTGCACGAGTTCACTAACTTGATACCATCGTCAGGTTCGGAAATCAACCTGTATCTATAAACAGAACATACAATCTAACGTAAAAAAAAAAAAAAAAAATGCAAGCAATAATAATAAACATTAAAGTAATTGTAAAGTAATGGAAAGGCAAACAAAAGGAAATCATCATTGCAGCAAATTAATATTGTAAAAACAAGCAGCAGAAAATGGTCAAAATCCAATGTCATTGGCCAAAAACGACTATAAACTCTGCTGTGTATAACATCACTGGGGTTTTCATGATCAAATGAAGATCTCATGGCAGCTGTATGATTTTTACCAAATTATTACCAACTAAGGTGGTGAGGCATTTTGTTTACCTAAATGAAGACAGTTGAGCTCAAAAGTTTGCATACCCTTGGAAAATTGGTAATATATAGTATGTATCATGAGCAGGCAAAACACATTTCATTTATTTCCTATGGGATTCATATGCCATTGTAGGTCATAACAGAAAGTCTCTTTTTTCATTTCAAAATAACAAACATATTATACTTACCTGCTCTGTGCAGTGGTTGTGCACAGCACAGCTCAGATCCTCCTCTTCTCGGGTCCCTCGCCAAGTTCCCCCCATAAGGAACAGCTTGCTATGGAGGCACCCCAGTCGAGCCGCTGCTTTGTGGTTCCATTCAGATACTCCTCAATGGCTAATTGACAGCAGTGGGAGCCAATGGCGCCCCAATGCTGTCTCAGCCAATGAGGAGGGAGAGTCCCAGACAGCCGAGACTCTCGTGCAACATAGCTGGATCGAGATGGGGCTCAGGTAAATGTGAGGGGGCCTTCTGCACACAGGTTTTTTTTATCTTAATGCATAGAATGCATTAAGATAATAAACGTTCTGCCTGTAGAACCACTTTAATATTGTGTATTTCCCCCTATAACACGCAAAAGTCCCATGGGCAATTTCAGTGTATGAGAGTTATCTATATAAAAAATAAAACTAGTCAAGACCGATTCAGCCCCGGAAGATTTTACCCCCTTTCCTGACCAGAGCACTTTTCTGTGATTTGGCACTGCGTCGCTTTAACTGATAATTGCGCGGACGTGCGACGTTGTACCCAAACAAAATTGACGTCCTGTTTTTCCCACAAACAGAGCTTTCTTTTGGTGGTATTTGATCACCTCTGCGTTTTTTATTTTTGCGCTATAAACAAAAAAAAGAACGACAATTTTGAAAAAAAACACAATTTTTTTTTTTACCATTTGCTATAATAAATATCTCCCAAAAATATATCATTTTTTTTTCCTCAGTTTAGGCCAATATGTATTCTTATAAATATTTTTGGTTTAAAAAAAAAAAAAAAAATCGCAATAAGTGTATATTGATTGGTTTGCGCAAAAGTTGTAGCATCTCCAAAATAGAGGATAGTTTTATGGCATTTTTATATTTTTATAATAATTTTTTTTTTTATTAGTAATTGCGGCGATCTGCGATTTTTATCAGGACTGCGACATTATGGCAGACACATTGGACACTTTTGACACTATTTTGGGACCAGTCATTTATACAGCGATCAGTGTAATAAAAATTTTTATCGCACTGATGACACTGCCAGGGAAGGGGTTAACCACTAGGGGGCGATGAAGGGGTTAAGGGTCTCCTAGGGAGTGATTCTAACTGTGGCAGGAATGGGCTACAACTCACATGACAGCGATCACTGTTCCCAATGATAGGGAGCAGTGATCTCTGTCATAACACAAGGCAGAACGGGGAAATGCCTTGTTTACATAGGCACTTCCCCGTTCTACGGTCACGTGGCGCGCATCTGCAATCCCCGCCTCCTCTTAAAAGAGGACATATAGGTACGCCCATTTGCCCACAGCTGCCATTGTGCTGACGTATATCTGCATGCAGCGGTCGACAAGTGGTTAAAGTGTAAATTTAGTCCAAAAATTAAGTCTTGCTAGATCACTTCAAGCTGACCCCTTTTGCAGGTATAGCCATGTAAAACATTAATAATAAGTGCCTATATGGTTTAAAATCCTGTAATACACTCATTCACCCTGCTCTGCACATGCTCAGTTAAGCCGCGTGCACACGATCGGATTTTCTGATGGGAAATGTGTGATGACAGGCTCTTGGTGGAAAATCTGACTGTATGTATGCTCCATCGGACAATTGTTGTCAGATTTTCCGCGGACAAATGTTGGATGGCAGGCTTTAAAATTTGACGTGGCAAATTATGAAAGCTGGAAATGCAGCGCACATTCTCTTCTTCTTTAATGGGGTAATAATGAAGCTGCTTTGCTGGTGATACTGATGGAGTTCTGCCAATCATTTTAAAAGGCTTTTATTTTCTAGTGCTATCAAGAATATTTTTTATTTTTTATTTTTTTTGGGGCAAGTTACCACAACACCATTATCCTGTAGTTTTTAAGAGCAAAGATACAACTATGTTGGTGCCCCTTGTTAATTTTACATTGTATTTTTTTAAATGTAACTGCCTACTCCGAAACTGACATCTGAAGTAAAAAACATAGCCAAGTATTATTCTCCACAATTTTTTTATTGTGCATTAAAATAAGAAAACAAATAAAATTAGACATGATATCTGCCAACAGAACTTAACCAAAAAGTGCATTCTATGCATCCAAAAATATAGAAAATATACCAAATCCAATCATTATTCAACCAAAAAATAAAATAAAAGCCTCATGCATGTGTCCTGCTTCTTAATATAGGGGCTTAACAATGCCAAGAGTTGGTAAAAGCAGGGATCCGTCATCCGGAGATAGTTCCAAAAATCATCTGGATTATTCTCCTGGAGCTCCCGCAGCAAAGGCATATGACATAATTGGTCACCATTAATAAAAGCAACCAATTTTTGGTCCAAGAATTCCTCCTCCTCCTGTTCCTGGACTGGACTTGGATCAAAGCAATAACTCCAAGGCCAATAATAAATAACACGTTATCTCCTCCGATTCTGCAAAACATGTCTGGTTGACAAAAGGCTGTTCAGAAACGAACTGAAAATCACTAAATGAAAAGCGCAAACTGAAAAGAGCGAAATGAAAAGCGCAAACTGAAAAGAGCGAAATGAAAAGCGCAAAATGAAAAGCAAGAAATGAAAAGCACAAAATGAAAAGCGCAAGTCAACACTCACCAAATTTCTACCAACACAAAATTAGCAGAAGGAGCCCAAAGGGTGGCGCTAAAGAGCTGAAAATCACGTCACTACGTTCGTGTTTGTTGGCCGACAATTCCTTGCCATTTGTATGCAAGACAAAATCCAGGCACACGCTTTAGGCCAAAAGTCTGAGGTTTTGTCTGCAGAAAATCCGATTGTGTGTACGAGGCTTTACTTTTTTTTCAGCACTGTGACCAAAATGTGGAGGCTGATCTGTTGACAGCCTAAAGGTTTTCTGCTTGGGGGCACTGGGCTTCAGCAAAATAGCAGCCTCCAGCAAGAAGAAACAGGAACAATGCTGGAGGCAATTTACAGCACACATTAGTTTTGGTAGCATGATTTTTAATGTGGGATGTATGTTACTTGCTAAAGAATATTATTGTTTTTTTATCAAGTTGTTATGGGTAAAGTTCCGCATTAACCTAACACTAAATAGATATGCCAATACATAATGAATACTAAAATACTCAAAAAGGGCTGTGACCATAAAAAGCCTATGTACAATCACGCACCATACATATCCAAACTATTTTGACAGGTTCTGGTTACTAGGGAATGAATAACTGAGTGAATAGCTGGTCGTATATAGATGAGGAGTTAAAGAATGATGTGAAATGTCACCAAGCTCAGCTAGAAAACTAACATACAGAAAAATAACAGGATAGACATTTTCGTTCTTAAAAGGGGTTGTAAACCTTCGTGTTTTTTCATCTTAATGCAAAAAACCCCTGGCAATGACCGGCCCCCCCAGCCTGACCTAAGCCCTGGAACTTAACCCGGCGGGGACATGCTGATTATCTGCCCGGGGTTCTCGGCTCTTGATTGGATTTGATTGATAGCATCGCAGCCATTGGCTCCCGCTGCTGTCAATCAAATCCAATCACTTGGGCGCCAGGGGGGGGGGGGGCGAGTCATACATTCGGCGGCTTTGGACGCCCGAATGCTGGACTCCGGAGCGAGCCTGCAAGGTAACCCCCTCAGGAGATTGCTTCTCTTAGGGGGTAATCTGATGTTGGGAGGAGCCGCGAGAGCCGCCGGGGGGCCCCAGAAGAGTATGATCGGGGCCACTCTGTGCAAAACGAGATGCACAGTGGAGGGAAGTATGATTTTTTTTTTTTTTAAATAAGAAACATAACCCTTACAATCACTTTAAGTCTGTGAAAAGGAGAACTGCTATATCTCCAAAACTTGACCAACATCAGGATCACATATAAGGTCATTATTTTCCATAACTCCTATTTCACTCACAACAGCTACAAGTGCACCATCAGAGACCATCTAAACACAAAGACACACATGGAAAATACAAACGTGTCCCAAAATCTAAAGCCCCTTTACCCACAGGTGGTCTATAAAGGTCCACCTGTCAAGCTCAGGCGGATGCGATTTGAAGCTCCATGTACAACTACGGACGACCGAAAGTAAACAGACTCGCACCCATTTAGGACCCAAGTCCGTCATAGGTCCAGAAAAAAGTCAACATCCTTTTCCATTTTCTTCAGACCTAAACGTGATGGATCGGCAGTAACTGGAGCCAAATCCATTGCATCTGGCTGCCTTAATAATCTGTGTTTTCGATATGGGTCTGGAAAGCCCCAGTTTTTACATGCAGCAAAAAATGAACAATGATAGCGGCCACAAATGTGACATCTGTTCTGTTCTGTTCTGCTCCAATGCAGCAGGGTTTTGTTTACAAATTCCCTGCTGATTGGACTGGACATAGCCTCTTTGAAAGTTGCCTATGTCTTTCATGAATTGAAAGGATGAATATGGAGTCTTCTTTATTTTGTTTAACATATTCCCTGACTTGTCTTACAGTTTAAATAATCCCACAAGTAATTGTCATACATTTCCTACGGAAGTAACATTCTGTCTAAGCATGTTGCCAAATGAAACATGTGGTAATAGCATATGAAGATCATAATGCAGTCAGTGCTGTGCATGCTGTTCAAGTTACATAAGATTGTGTTAATATAAACTGAAACAAGAATGCTGGGAGATCTGTTCAGAAATACTGAAGATGATGTATAAAAGCTGCAGTATAACAACCATATTCTGCTTGTCGTATATAAACATGTTACTGATGTTTGTATTCCTATGCCTATAACAGCTAGCACATGTTGAAAAAAAAAAAAAAAAAAAAAAAAAAAAAGGACCTGAGGACCTGTGTGGCCTCCCTTACCCAACATGCCATAATTCAGCTATTGGGCATCAACTAGATAGGAAGAAACAGACCCACTGTATACATTCAATTTAACAATCCCTAAATTGGCGAGAGGTCGAATGAATGAAAGGATTCTCTCACCCAAAGATTTTTCTAGATTAAGAGCTGGTTTACACCACAAAAATGCACTCCAGATCCGTTCCGGATGCGTTTTTGCATGCGCGTTCAGGTGTTTTTTATGCATTCCCAGGTGCTTTTTTTCTTTTCTTTTTTTTTCCAGTTTTTTTTTTTTACTACTGTTCATGGGTCTGTTGCGTTTTTGGTGTGTTCCAGTGCATTCTGGTGTGTTTTTGATGCGTTTTACTGTGTTCCAGTGCAGAAAAAATGCAACATGTCCTACTTTTTTTTTCTGGAACTGGACATCCCTGGAACTGACTGCACTGGTGTGAACTATGCCATTAGAAACCATATAAACTACTTTCCATGCATTTTTAAACAGAAAAGAAAAAAGTTAAACCCTGCGCTTACCCAACAAGTCAGCAGCTCACACAACAAATAAGGATTTTGTCTAAAAATTACAAGTGCACAAACAAGTGTAGCGCTAAAAGTTTTGCAAGCTTATGATGTTACGTATACATAACGAGAATATGAAAAAGAAAAGAAAAAGTCTCTATCAATTCTTAGTGTGCAAAAATACAGTCTCTGGTAATCTTCAGATGTCACTTTAAATACGGAAAATTATTCATAATCCAATGGTTGCATGCAACTTCCTAATCACCACGTGGATAACTCATGCAGAGAATTGAGTGTGATGGACCCTCCACATGGAAGAAATGGAGGCTTACCAGAGGGGTTGGACTCATAGGAACATATGTTCGATGAGTCAACCAAGCTTGTATCACCAACAGGTAATAAAAAGGAAAGGACCTCTCAACTGGATGGCAGCGGAACTCCAAACTTGTCCAGAACCGTAAGGGAACCCTCTTTATAATGGATGGCAATCCGTCCAATGGACCGTCTCAGAGGAATAGCTATTGAGAAATATTTACGGTATTTATCGGCGTATAACACGCGCCGGCGTATAACACGCACCCAAGTTAAGGAGGGAATTTTAAGGAAAAAAACTTTTAGGAGTAAAGTTTAAGGAAGAAAAACTTACATTAAAATGCCCATCAATGCAGCGTTATCGGTGTCCATCTGCAGCCTTGTCAGTGTCAGTGCAGCCATGCCCCAGTGTCCATTGCAGCCTTGTCAGTGCAGCTTTGCCCCAGTGCAGCCTTGTCAGTGCAGCAATGTCAGTGCAGCCATGTCAGTGCAGCCATGTCAGTGCAGCCATGTCAGTGCAGCCATGTCAGTGCAGCCATGTCAGTGCAGCCATGTCAGTGCAGCCATGTCAGTGCAGCCATGTCAGTGCAGCTTTTCTCCAGTGCAGCCTTGCCCCAGTGCAGCCTTGTCAGTGCAGCAATGTCAGTGCAGCCATGTCAGTGCAGCTTTTCTCCAGTGCAGCTTTGCCCCCATGCAGCCTTGCCCCAGTGCAGCCTTGTCCCCAGTGCAGCTTTGCCCCCGTGCAGCCTTGCCCCCCCCTCCCGTGCAGCTTTGTGGGATCGCCGCGATCCCTGCCGTCATACACAGCCCTGTGTAAATTTAAATATGGCGCCGAGACTGCAGTGACTCGGCGGAGCGCTGATACACATAGCCGAGAGTCCTCGGGTTTCCTCGGCGCCTCTTACAGTCCCGCCCAGTTCCGCCCTATGGGCGGGACTGTAAGCGGCGCCGAGAAAACCCGAGGACTCTCGGCTATGTGTAGCTCCGCTCCGCCGAGACCCTGCAGTCTCGGCGCCGTATTTGAATTTCCACACGGCTGTGTATGTCGGCGGCGATCGCGGCAATTGCCGCGATCGCTCCGATCACACACAATTGGGGGGGGATCGGCCTATAACACGCACCCACAATTTTCCCCTGATTTTCAGGGGAAAAAAGTGCGTGTTATATGCCGATAAATACGGTATATACAGCGCAGGTATGTCACACATGGATGAAAGGCCATTATTTTGGTAGACATCATTCCACACCTCAAGTCTCCAGCCAATAGTCAAAACAGAAGGATCTACTTAGAGATCTGCCCGGTCACTTTTGTGCAAATTGTAATTGGGAGCTGGGAGATCCAAATGACCTCTTGATAATAGCTAGCGAATTGTAGCATTAAAAAGTTGTAATGTTGAAAAAAGGGGGGGGGGGGGAAGGGGGAGCAATGTGTGAGAGAAGCCACAAACTAAATATTTTTGAAAATATAATGAAATGTCAAATATGAACGTGGATTAATAACACTAGCCAGGCAAAACTGAAGATAAGCTGATCTACTTTAGAAAATGATAGTATTGAAGAGCTTCAACTCACCATGGAACATTTTGAGAAAGGGCAGAGCAGCAACTAAGGGTAAAGTG
Organism: Lithobates clamitans; assembly: GCA_037952925.1. Classification (NCBI taxonomy): domain Eukaryota; kingdom Metazoa; phylum Chordata; class Amphibia; order Anura; family Ranidae; genus Lithobates; species Lithobates clamitans. Next base: position 4,285,757 of record JBBGZY010001277.1, read on the forward strand.
TCAAAAAAGAGTTGGGATGTGAACTGATCCAACCAGGGAGGGAGAAGGGTTGGAGGCAGGCAGGAGAGGACAATGGAGTGAGGCAGGAAGAAAGAATTCAGGACAAGGAAAAGAAAAGGGAAAGAAATGCCAAGCATGAGGTGAGTTAGAAGATAAAGCACAATTGATCACAGTTAGGGGGAGTGGAGATACAATGGGGGTGATTTTCCAAAACTGGTGTACAGAGAATTTGGTGTAACCAATCAGCTACAGTACTAGGTTGTATTGTCAAAGCTTATTTGAACAAGCTGAAGTTATAAGCTGATTGATTACTATGCACAGCTGCACCAGGTTCTGTATGCACCAGTTTTAGTAAGGCTGGCCATACACCTATAGATTATCTGCAGATTTTCTATGGTTAGATGGAAAAAGTGGGAGATTCCTCCATCCACACATTTTAGCGAACATGGAGAGATCTGTTGCACATTTTCTATCTAACCATAGAAAATCTGCAGATAATCTTTAGGTGTATGGCCAGCTTAAATCTCCCCCAGTGGGTAAAGGAGAGAGGAAGGCACAATTTTTAAAATCTCCAAAATCGAGTTATTAAATAACAAAAACATTAATGCTTTTAAATGTGTGCAAATTGGGCAGATTGTAAAAAGAAAGTTTTCAAAGTACTTTACTAATCAAAGTAAATCTAAACTCTTGTATTGTTGTACAGGCTCCTACCCTGTACTAAAAATGCGTACTTCGATTTTCTCGCAGTGTTCATTAGAAACTGCAGAAGGTTTGATAGAACCTACCTCCTTTTCTGTCTGAAGGACATCCAAGATCAACCGTCCCTTTTCCTTCCCAGCCTGACTTTCCTATCAGTAGTTTGATAGGGCAAGTATAAAGTATTTTTTACTGTTTTTCTTAATTTGCTTACCTCTTTGCTTATTTTACTTTGGTGTTGTGGTGGTTATTATTGTTAGTATTGATAATTGCTTACTAGGTGATGTTACTACTGAAGTACTGTAATTGTTTATTGCTGACTTAAAGGAATTCTATGGTCACAGCATACACTTTAATTTTATAACCTCATCAATGTAATAGCAATATAAAAACAATAGTTACATTTTGACAATCCCCAGGATCTATAGTTTAAACCTTCCTATACTGTTGATCCTACCACTGCGCCACAGTATATGCGTAAAATAAATAAATGACTAGCTAGCTGCCACGTTAAATAAACAGTGTATAACAGCGCAATAAGCTGGCATATCGAACATAGTAATGCTGGGTCCACTGCGACTGTGATATGCCAGCTTATTACTGAGTTCTATATGCAATTACTAACTGTGCTAAATGTGAGTGCAATATTTGCAGATTTTTATTTTATTCCAATACATTTTTGATAAAAGTTATTGCACCATTAAAGGCTGGAGATCGGTGCAGATTTGTCTTCAACCTTGAGGGACACATTGCTTGTTTTGCCGAGCATGAGAATGTGAGTCAATTATTGTTGGTGAGTTTAAAACCCTATGGGGAAGTGGTGGCACACTTTTCACGTGGGGATTCCAAGCAACGTCATTGATTCATCGTGGACTCTTCAATTGAACATATTTAGGTGCTGTTATTTTTTAGGATTTTATTTTTAGACTTCATTCACTAATTATTCACTGGGTGGTAATTTATTATCACCAAGGTTCATGCTCGCCTTTTATTAGTTTGTTACAGCGCCACTATTAACTGTATGTATAAATGTTGCAGTAGATTTGTTATTATTTGTTATTATAACAGTTATATTTTGACAATTCAAAAAAAGTTAATGTTGTGAGCGCTGTCTATCTGTTGGCCATTTCTGTCCACAACTTCCTCTATTCCCTAAATGCTTTGCAGCTTCTCCTCTGTGTTTTACTTTCAATTTCTAAGGACTACAAATCCCATAGTACCTTGCCTACTGCAAGCAGTGATTTCTGTACTGACTCCGCCTCCTGAAACTCCTCCTCTCAGCACCTCTGCATTTTCGAAGTTGGAGCTTAGTGAAAGATGTGACACATCAGTGCCTACTCACAGGGCATAGTAAATATATGTTCTAGAATGTGTGTTGTGTGTTGTAGAATTCAAGAAAAGTAAATGTGTGGGATTCTTCACCAAAGTAGATTTCAAGAGCAGCCACCAGCACTTGTGACACTTGTCATTCATGTAAGAACAGTCTCTGGTGGTGGTTTATAAAAAAAAGTAATAAGTCGTCAAACTTCAGCTTTAATGTAATTCCAGAAACGGTAGTCAATCTTTTTAATTCAGCAGCGTTCACTAGAATAATATGTGGTGATCCTGCTATAAAAAGGTCCTTATTCAGGACCTGTACCCCAACTGTGTTCCTGTGTTGTCTTACTGTCACACATTCCTCTAATAGAGACTACAAGGGGCCATGCCAGCACACAATGCCCAGGTGTGGTACACTGTTGTCTCTATCATAAAGCCAGTCCAGAGCAATGATGTGCAACCAGCACTGTGTTCAGTGCTCATAAATGAAAAATGCTCATAAATGAAAAATGGCTGAAAAGGAGCCAAGGAGATCATACTCAGATTTAGTTATGAATATATTATTATTATTATTATTATCTGCTAGTACTTTTCTATGGAGTAAAAGGGGTTAAACTGGTTCAAACCCTTTGTTCTCCAAGCAGAAGATTTACTCAAAATTAGTTTTTATAATATAATATACACAGAATATAAGGATAAGAAAGAAAATATACTGTATGTTGCTACACCTAGTTAAAACAAATTAATGCATCCAATGTTAAGTCACGGTCACAATTTTATTTTTTTCTCCTGCAAAGCATAGGTGCTCATAAAAGAATAGGATTCCAGTCTAAAAAAGAATGAATAATTTCATACTTGAATAAATGTCTGAATTATCTTCCTAAAAATTAAGTCTTTCTTGACATACCAATGATATTTTTGACAATAGCACAATAGCACAATCTGAATATAAAAAAAAATAATAATCTCGTACATTTCCCACACACCCCTCCTTAATGTTGTGGCCTTAATGCAGTCTAACAAATCAAGAAATAAATTATTTTCTTACACATTGAAACCCTCCGCTGTCAAGTGCCTGACCCCAGTTTGATAATCTTATTTCCTGAGAATTAAAAAGCTGGAAATATAAGCTTCCCAGAGTGTTAATTGCAGCTCTGCTCTGTTGCTAATCAAAAAATTGGATGTTTTGCATGAAAATACTCTACTAATTAATTCTCAGTCATAAAGCTCTCTGGTTTTAATAACCCCTCTGTGATTGGATGGTCTTTGTAGAGAGACCAAAGCTAATCTGACAAGTTGGAGAAAACACACGGAGAAGTAAAATGTAGCCTTATTATATCAGGTGAAGGTGACTGCATTAACAGCAAAAAAAATAAAATAAAAAAAACTAGCCTTACTTTATGCACAAGTTATAACAGAATGTAGGATAATGAACAAATAACCAGGGAAATTATAGGGTTAAGTGTCCTCACTTTGTACAGCAAATAGAACTAACCTGAGCTGCGAACATCACGCAAATGACATTATAGGCCTTTAACATGAAGACAGCCTTATTCATTTAAAGTGGAGGTCTGCCCAAAAAAAAATAAAAAAAATTTAAAAACAGCAGCTACACATATTGCAGCTGCTGGCTCTTAACAATAGGACACTAACTTGTCCTGGAGTCCAGCGATGTCGGCACAACAGCTCATGTTTCCATCAGCTGTCGAGTGTTGCCACCGCCATTGCGTGTAAAGGTACCCGGCAGTGTAGCCTTTCGGCTGCAAGCCGGGAACCCTAGGGTGCATGCACGAGGCCAGCTCCTCTCGCCTACTGGCCCGGCAACAGGAGAAGGAGGGAGCCCCAGCCGTGATGTAAATAGCCGCTGCTGAGGCTCCCGGAAGTGGGAAAGGATACTCTGTCAGGTATCCTGTCCCCCCTCCCCCCCCCCCGAAAGGTGCCAATTGTGGAACCGGAAGGGGGGAGGAATCAGATGAGCGGAAGTTACACTAATTGTTATCATAATTTATCTTTCCATTTATATTTTAAGCCAACTATGGGGGAGATTTACTAAAACTGGTGCACACGGAATCTGGTGCAGCTGTGCATTGTAACCAATAGCAAGCTTTTGTCATTGTCCGATCACCTGAACGTAGTAACAGCATATAACCTATGGTGAAGAATCATTTCCTATGTCCTGTACAATTAGGATAGTAGAGAGAATGGTGGTCAATTACTCAGCTTATATTGCAGTTTACCAGTGCTCACATGTGGTGGCTGCATTATTTTTAATATTTCAGGTTTTCTTACGTAAGGAAAGGAGTATTCACAGGATTACAACTATCCTAATGTATCTACACTAATTTCTCTGCTGTAATTATGAAAGAAGCCAGGTTGTCACACAGGCTGGACTTTAAACATGTCTGCTATGGTTCATAACCACTGAATTGCAGATTGATTGGATTAGCAGTTTACAAAGATAAGAAAGTGATTAGGATTTATTTTCACACGGGAAGCTACAAGGACACTGCATTTCTGGATGGACCCGAAAAAAAAAAAAAAAAAAGGATACGGTTCCTTTAAAGCATTGAAATACCTGGCTAATCCTGCCTGGCTATACCCTCCCCCCTGTACGCTGATATATCAGAGCTCCTGGGTCCTGACACCGTAGTCATCTGTACGTGCCTTCATCATCCGCAACCTGCTATCTGTCTCCTATGTGCTTTCTCCCCCTCCCCTCTCTGCCTGTCAGCTTGTGACAGTGCCTACCCCCTCAACTCCTGCTGCTCAAATAACTTTCACATCTTCATACCATCCCCTCTGTTTTCTAATCCTATGTGCCCCTGTGCGAGTGATTTTTTTTAAAAAAAAGTCTGCTATACCTCATTTCACAGCTCTTCTCAGCGATCACATGATCGGCTGTCTCTCTCTCTCTCCTCTCCCGAGTGATGTCAGCGGGGTAATCTCGGCCCCGCCCGCTGCATCTATCAGACGAGGAGAGCAGAAAGCCAGCCGATCATGCGATCGCTGGGAAGTGCTCTAAAATCAGGTAGAGCAGGCTTTTTTTTATAAATCACTCACACAGGGGCACACAGGATTAGAACACAGAGGGGATGGTATGAAGATGTGAGCGTGGCTTAACAACCACTTTAACTGCTTCAGATCCGCGCTATAGCCAAATGACGGCTACAGCGCGGATCTGCTTTGCCGAGAGAACGTCTATTGACGTCCTCCCCTTTGCAGCCTCGCCACGCCCCCCTGAAAGGGGCGCGCTGTGATCACCCCAGTCAATGAGACTTGGGTGATCACAGATCCGTGTAAGTGGCCGATCCCGGCCCCTTACCACGTGATCAGCTGTCAGCCAATGACAGCTGATCAAGTGATGTAAACAGTGGATAGGTAATCTTTTTTTTTTCTTCTCACGCTGATAGCATGAGAAAAAAAGCCGATCACCGGCTTCTGTTTCCAGGGACATCGGTCCCGAAGAGCAAGAGCCTCATGTGCCCACCAGTGCAACCTGCCAGTGCAAACAATCAGTGCCCACAGTACGTAAGTGCCAGCAATCAGTGCCACCTGCAAGTGCCCACATGTGCCACCTATCAATGCCCACCAGTGGTGCCAATCAGTGCCACCTAGCAGTGCTGCCTATCAGTGTCACCTATCAGTGCCGATCAGTGCCCATCACTGCCACCCATCAGTGCCCAGTGGCAGCCATCAGTGCCACCTATCAATGCCCTTCAGTGCCGCCCATCAGAGTGACCTTATCAGTGCAGCCTATCGGTGCCCATCAGTGCAGCCTTTCAGTGCCCATCAGTGCAGCCTTTCAGTGCCCATCAGTTTAGCCTTTCAGTGCCCATCGGTGCAGCCTTTCAGTGCCCATCGGTGCAGCCTTTCAGTGCCCATCGGTGTAGCCTCATCAGCGTACATCAATGAAGGTGAAAAACGACCTGTTTGCAAAATTTATTAACAAAATCTAAAACTGTTTTGTATTTTTTTTTTTTTTTTAAATCGGTCTTTTTTAATTTTTTTAACAGGAAATAAAAAACAAATACCACCAAAAGAAAGCTCCATTTGTTGGAAAAAAATGATAAAACTTTAATTTGGGTACAGTGTTGTATGAGAGTGACAGCGCTAAAAGCTGAAAATTGGTCTGGGCAGGAGGGGGGGTTTAGGTGCCCAGTAAGCAAGTGGTTAATAAAAAAATAATTAGCCCCCCCCAAAAAAAATGAATGCAGCCTCCACATCCAAGGTCTTTGGGTTTAGGAAATGCTTGAATTATGCTGGTCCAGAAAAGTGCACATTTCTCTCTTTTTTTTTTTTTTTTTTTTTTTTTTTTACTTAGCTGTAAATGCATACTCATGTACTTTGTTGGAACTATGATGAAGAAATAGATATATCTCATACATTTCAGATAGAGATGTAAGGTTTCAAAAGCCTCAAAGGTGAAACTCATGGCAGTCACATGAGAATTTTTTTCAAAGTAGAACATCTTGCGTTCTTATCACTTGGTTAGAGATTCGTAAATAGGTTGTCTGATCAACTTAATATGTAAAAAGTATATTTTATGATCTCTAAACAGGATTCTTTTCATAAGCTTTGAAGTAACAATGAAGCTGAGGAAACCCAGCAAACTGTATTGTTCTTCCCAGGCGAGACAGGCGATTATCAATTATCAAATAAAGTCTTAGGCCATATTCACAAGAGGCGGATCCGCTACCACAGAGTCCGCCACTGTGCGCCAGCTCAGCGTGAGATCTCTCCGTTGATCTCCGCTGAGCCAGCGGATGACAAGTCCCTCTCTGCTCACTGAGCGGGGAGGGGCTTGTCGAGCGCCGCTGGTTACTATGGAGAGATCGCATGTCCGTTTTCATCAGATCTCACCCGATCCGATAGGGACGGATGCGAAAACTGACAGGCGGACCTGAACGGTCCGTTCGTGCGAAAAGAGCCTTATAAGAAAACTGTGGGGGGATTTTTACCCAGCTGGACACTTCTAAGAATTGTAAATTAGACAAAAGTTAATAGATATCGGGTTTGCCTCCTTAAAATCTTAAACCATGCAGGAATTCAAATACGTCACCTATCATCTATGGACATTCTATAATGAATATCAAAATATGCCTAAAAGGAATGAATACATTCTGGTCATATGTTTAGGGCAATCGTTTATTGAAAATCATACCATCTATGCAGATATCTAACATTGTATGAGTATAAGATTATAACGTTATGTAATATATCTCATGAATTAGAGGAAAGTAATGATTTTTCTTGTTTGCCGATGTAATAATAATATCATAGATATATGTATTAATCTGATTTAGAAATATCACAGATGGAGAAATGGTTTAAATATATATATCTCTCTAAATACAATTTATCTATAAACCCATAGAGCTTCCTGCTTTTACCTAGATGTGTAGTTAATCATTATATATATATATATATATATATATATATATATATATATATATATATATATATATATATATATATATATATATATATATATATATATATATATATATATATATATATATATACACATATATATATACATACACATACATACACACACCACATTTATTCCATACAGTATAATTTGCTGCATTCAGAATGCAAAAACATTTAAAAAGGAGTTACCAGACCTCCTAAACCTTATAGATATATATTAACCACTTACCGACCGGCCACTGTATATATGCGTCATTACTTTGAAGATGGGTATCCCGGTAACGGCAGCAGCTGCTGCCACAACCGAGGTATCCATCTTTAGGGCTGGCGGCTCTGTATACGATAATGGTGGTCTCTGCGGCAGGTTCACCGCGAGATCACCGTTATCGGTGGTGGGAGAGGTGCCACCCCCCTCCCGCCACTCCCCCGCGCCCTCCGCCACTTACCGGAGCCGTCGGTAGCGGCAGAGGCGATCGGGTCCTTTCACTTCCTAGGTATGGAGACAAGTGAGACTAAGATGGCCCCCACCTGTCTCCATACCATAGGAGGGCGGAAGCGACGTTATAACGTTCCGCCCATTTGTCTTAAAGGCACATTTTTTTTTATGTCATTTTTTTTAAATGACTTTTCTTTTTTTGACCTCAGATCTCATATTTAACAGGACCTGTCATGCTTTTTTCTATTACAAGGGATGTTTACATTCCTTGTAATAGGAATAAAAGTGATCCAATTTTTTTTTTTTTAAACAGTGAAAAATAAATAAAATAAAGTGAAATAAATAAGAAAAAAAAAATTTTTTTAAAGCGCCCTGTCCCGACGAGCTCGCGCGCAGAAGCGAACGCATACGTGAGTAGCACCCGGATATGAAAACGGTGGTCAAACCACACGTGAGGTATCGCTGCGACCGGTAGAGCAAGGGCAATAATTCTAGCCCTAGACCTCCTCTGTAACACAAAACATGCAACCTGTAGAATTTTTTAAATGTCGCCTATGGAGATTTTTAAGGGTAAAAGTTTGACGCCATTCCACGAGCGGGCGCAATTTTGAAACGTGACATGTTGGCTAACTTTACTGTTGTCTTATTTTTTTATTCAAAAAAGTGGATTTTTTCCAAAAAAAAAGCGCGCTTATAAGACCGCTGCGCAAATACGGTGCAAAAAAAAGTATTGCAGTGACTGCCATTTTATTCTCTAGGAGGTTAGAAAAAAAACAATATATTATGTTTGGGGGTCCTAAGTAATTTTCTAGCAAAAAAAAACGGGTTTAAACATGTAAACACCTAAAATCCAAAACGAGGCTAGTCCTTATCAGATGGCCACGCCTGTGCCATGCGAAAAGGGGCATTCTTGCAACAGATACACATCATGAAAATTGAATACATTACTTAGAAAATATGTCAAAACAAATATCTCTGCCCTTAGACATGCCTGGTGGTTGAAAGAGATATTGCCTGAATGTACAATAAAATACTCAATAGATCATTCAACCAATGGAAAAGAAGTTACACCTTTTGGGCTAGGCTTATTATAAATTTTATGAGCCTATTGTCTGAAATGGTATTTAGGATCAGGATAGATGCCATGGATACACTCAGACACGCAGACACACACACTCCATTCATCAACTCATATCTCTACATTCATGAAGATTCCTCGACATCTTATGTTTTGAAATGCTGAGGTCGCAAGAAGAAATTCCTGTTTAAGCAGTAGCCATCTTGAAGCAGCCATTCTAAAAACTCTGGTAACCAGTAGTTCAGACCAGTAGCCATTTTGGAAAGAGTATAATTATGTCATACTGATTTTACCCGATATTCATTTGTGTAATCTTAAATATTTAACTATTGATTATTATACACTTGGATAACCATTTCCCTCTAATCAGTAACACGCCTTGTAGATTTTTCTTTAAGCTTCAATTTTTCATTATAATTTTTATAGTTCCCATTCTATTGACATAGCAAACTTCTAATTTTAATTGACGATATTAATTACTTACCTGCAGTATAGTAACGGTTGAATTTGTGAACTACAGACGTTCTGTCCAATTGTCATGTTTACATGGTTATTGATTCTACAGGGAAGTTTTTAGTTTTTATGTGTCATTTAAAAAGTACAACACTCGAGGGGGCGTGGCCGGATGCTGACCGAGATGGACGTTTGATCACCTCGCTCCTCGCGGACCTGCTTTGAAACTAAGCTTTCCAGAGACACAGCTTCACTCTAAAGGGCAGAAACAGGTCAGGCAGGACACCGAAACAGGGGGGTACCTCCGGACGCTCTAATTCCCGGGGATCCCCAATCCAGTCTTACTTCCCTCCACTCCTGGACTCCGCCATGCAGGAAGAAGACAACATGGAGTCAGGCGGCTACGGAAGCTCCCACCACTACTGCACCCAGTGGTATGATGACCCGCAGTCAGGCCACGACCAAAACTTCGCCTCCATTGTCGTTGTGCGGCCCTCCTTCATCCCCTCGTGGAGAAACCCCGCCGCCATCTTGCGGCGCCATGGGTGAGTCACTCTGATCCCCCTGCTACTTAGCCATCCCAGTAATAACTCTCTATCCCTGTGGGGAACCCCTCCTGCCTTTCAACACTGGGGATTGCCCCCTACACAACATCAAGGCCGCTCACAATCCCTGCCGCGGCAGCAGTCTGCCTCTCCAGCTACTTTAACCCCATGCTCTGCCCCAGGCTCCCCAAAGCCACAGAGACCTCTCCGATCCTGCGAAGGTAGCACCACGGGCCTCACTGGAGGACCCCCGACCTCATCTCCTGCTCCGCAAATGAGCCCGGCACCTTCATTGCAGAAGGATGACCAAAGAGAGTGGTTTGACCCCTGGGCCCCCCCTTTACAGCCTCAGGTCCACCAGCATCCCCTACCTAAGATACCCTCCATCCTTACAGTAGATGAACTAATCTCCTGGAGGGAACAACTCCACTCACTGCCCACAAAAGCGGACTTTAAATTACTGATCTCTGAGGTCAAAGAAGCCTGCCGCAGAGAAATCTAAACCCTACAGGCGGATTTTCGCCAACTGGCCACACAGATAGAAGACCTAGATGAAGACTTACAAGCCACTAAACTCACAGTCCATTGAATCCAATTCCATCAAACAGACGATCGATATATGCTCCGAGACATGCAACGTCATCTGGAGGATCTGGACAATCGCAATCGTTGCAACAATATCAGGATCCGGGGGCTCCCGGAGTCATCAGGTTCAGAGGACTTCCAATCGATTCTCCAAACGATTTTCAACAACTTGCTGGGAGTCCCTACTTCCACGCACATTTAAATGGACAGAGCCATGGAGCCTTGCGGCCTAAAGACCACACGTCTAAACCTAGAGACATCATTTGCAGAGTGCACTTATTTGCGCTAAAAGAAGATATCATGCGCAAGGCCCGGGCGATTAAACCTTTTCTTGTGGATGGCGCCCCAATTCAACTTTTCCCTGATCTCTCGTGGATCACCCTGCAGAAGCGCAGACTCCTCCAGCCACTTCTCCACTCTCTCCAAGACAGCAACATCACCTACCGATGGGGGTTTCCGTTTAGCCTCACAGCCACACATGCCGGGAAGACAGCGATGCTTCGAGTCCCTGAGGACCTTCGTTTCTTCTGTGAGACTCTCACTGTCCCTACCCCTGATCTCCCAGGCTGGGACATTATCCCCCCTCCCCCTCCCATCAACTGGATGGCAAAAAGTTCCTGCGAAGTGGAGAAGACCACCCCCGGACACTTCTCAGATGAGTCCCAAACACCGGCCTACCTGAACAGTACCACTGGTCCCTTTTTGACTCACCTTTTTATTTTGTTTCTTCCTGAGCAGGCGAACCCGTCTCTTATGTGATGTAGCAGCCATACACAGTTTGCCATAGTTAGCTTTAGTTTGCAGGTTGACTGAAATCACCGGGTTTTTGCCCCTGGACGGTTACTACCCTCCAATGGAAGCCAGTTCCTGTCTCTCCTAGACAGTTTTCCCTCCGGAGTCTTGTCCGCCAGATTGAGGTGCTGACCTCTCTGGAGTCAGGCCCTGACCCGGATGTCCCTAAATATATGGCTTGCTCACAGATAAAGTGATACATTTAATTTAAAGAGGCCCTCCCCGTTTTGGGAGGTGGCACACACTTGGAGCCCTGGAGAGATGAGTCCTAAATGTATGGATCCTCTTTCTTTTTCTGTCTACCCCTTCTATTTTCCCTTTCTTTCTTTCCTTCTCTCTCCTCTCTTATATATATATATTTTTTTTTTTTCAGAAGAATGGACCAAACAATTTTTAATAGTCACCCTAGTTCTCTTTGGTTTGACTTCCCCTATTTCAGTCTGATAGGAATGCTATGTCCTTATCATTTCTTTTTCTTTTATTTGATATTACAAATGTTTTTGTTTTTTGTCTTATCACATGCAATGTCACTTTCAACCATTGTATTGTATACTTGGATGCTTAATAAAAGTTGTCAATTATAAAAAAAAAAAAAAAAAAAAAAAAAAAAAGTACAACACTCCCATTAGCGGGTGTTTCAATTGATATTCTTAATATTATGCAGCACAAATCGGTATTTTTCATTTTATGTAACATTTGTTTTTGTCTATATATATATAACTATTTTGTATGAATATATGTCTGGTGAATAAATCCGCTATTTTTAGTCTGTGTTCATATTGACTGATCCTGTATCTTAAAAATATTATCGTTTTAAAAATTACTCAAACAAATACTGCGCAGGAAAATTATCCTCATAAGCACCACAACTTGAACAATATGAAACTGTTGGCATTAAAAGATGAGTAAATATCTTACCTTGAAGCTCTCCACTTTTGCTGTATAGCTCCCGCCTCTGTTCCCGTAAGTAGGCACTCATACTAATGGCGTGAGACGAAGACTCAAACCTAAGGCAAACAGTTGATTCAATATTACATACAAATCCGATAAATATGAGGTACACATAACATTACAATCTTAAACCAAAACATTGTTCTATTACTAAGCCTGTAGATGTTTACAGGCTATTTCAGTGCCAGATTTAGAGAGCAAGGCCGATAGATAGATAGATAGATCAAAATGTGGCTGGTTCACAAGTTCCATTGATAAACTTTAATACAACCAACCTGTTGGGTTTTGTTTGGGCTATAGCTGCCGGCAGTGATCAGATGTTCTGACAGCTGGGATACCTCCCGCTGTCAGAACACAATAGCGCAGTGGGAGTGATTCAACACGTGGTTAAAGGAAAGAAAATTGAATAATGCATGGCTTTTTTTAACATCACAGAAGGTTAACTAAGAGGTAACGAGAAAGTGAGAAAAACAAAAACCATACGATTCATTAAACAGAAAAAGAAGTTGTATGGCAGGAGTGTTGTCCGAGACCAATCACATAAAACTGGCTCCCAAAGAAACGATTATTTACATTTCAATGTAGTGCAGCAAGCATCTTTTTGAGGAAGGGGGGGTGTATATGTAGCAGGAAAGTGCGCTACGCTATACAGAAAAACTCCACTTTTGCTGAAAAATATGATCTACCATATATAACTGTAGCGCCACCCCCGAAGGAGCTGCTTGGTGAATTTAGGTTCTCTGATCTTCGCCTCAACTCCAGGAATGGCCTCAGCCCCTCTGGCACACCTGGTTAGATATAAAATTACTACAAACACTTTCCAGAATACAAATAGAAAATACCGATATCCTGGCTGTGGATTGTGAAACAGACAGACACACCTGATAGTAATAAATAAGTTGAGTATATTATTATGGAAAGAAATGTGGAAACTTACAGCATTGTTAAACCTTGCTGCAGAGTATCAATACAATAGAAATGACATTTAATATTTAGCAACTGTAAATTTAGAAAACAAATCACAATAATCTACATAATCTACACGTCCATTGCATGGGCACTAAGAGGGAGGAGAGAAGGTTTGTCAACTTCTCAGCTCCTTCTGGGCCACAATTACCTTTCAAAGTAAAACCACACAAAGAAAATATATTAAGAAATGGGTTAACAGGTACAGTAAGCACAGTTCCATAACTTTACAGGTCCTGGGGTGAAGAGTACTACTATCTTCTGCTAGCAAACTTTGCAGCCCTTTGTAAAGAGAGTAGGTTTAATCAAACAAAATGGAGACGGTAATCATCTAGGATATTCTGTTAAATAGTGGCAGCTCCAAACAATCATCTTCTGACACTAGAAAGGGGAATGTGTCTCTGCATTCAGTGTCTGTACTGTGTTAAGAAGGATGTTTGGATTTACACCGGCTCACCGATCCTCTGTGTGATGACACAACATAGAAATTCACAATGTTAGCTCAGGCTCCTGGCAATGTTGTAAGGCACCGGATTGCCTTTGATCGGCCGATCAGGATGGCTGATAGCTAAACTGGCAAGGTGACCAGACAGCAGCTGACTGGACACCTGGGTGAATATTGCGATCCTTGAAGCAGTGTGAGTTTTCTCTGCTGGGCGCTATTGGGTTGCTGAGCAGGGCGCCTGTAGCTGTCACTGTTCCTGGCTCCCCTCAGCCCCCTATCAGCACTCACGCAGTAGTCTCAGGAAAAGTGTGGCTAGCAGTTGTCGCTAGCTATGTAGTGTTGGGTGGAAGCCTGTGTCTTTCTCTCCAATCACCTCAGCCTCTTCCCTCTCTTCAGTCTCCTGTCAGTACTTCCTGCCACTCCCCTTTTTTTTCAGTGCGTTTTGTGTCTGAGTTTTCTGGAAGGACAAGTCAGCATCTCCCTATCTCCATCTTGCGGCCAAAAGGAGAAATTGCATTACAACATGCCTGTTACACAACAAATTAACCAAGGCTCATCATAATATAGTAAAGAAAGTTGATAGCATCAAAAGTGGAGGTTACAAAGCAAAGCAGTCAGAATCTGAGTTTCAGAAAGCATGTTTTTTGGTTATATTAGTAACTGGTAAATAACTTTTTGCTGGACATGCAATTTAAAGTGATTGTAAAGTCTCTGTTATTTAAAAAAAAAAAACATGTTATACTTACCACCTCTGTGTAGTTGGTTTTGCACAGAGTAGTCCAGATCCTCCTCTTTTCGGGTACCTCTTTGCTGCTCCTGGCCCCTCTCCTGCTCAGCCAGCAGCTTCCTATGGGGGCACCCGAGCTGAGTCAGAGCTCCGTGTATCCATTCAGATGTGAAGCCCCGACCCGGCCCCCCTCTCTCTTGATTGGCTGACTGACTTTGATTGACTGTCGCTGGAGGCAATGGCACCACTGCTTTGTCTCAGCCAATCAGGAGGAGTGTCCCGGACGTATTAGACACTCGTGGACATCGTTGGAGAGAGATGGGGCTCAGGTAAGTATTAGGGGGGCTGAGGGGAGGCTGCTACACACAGAAGGTTTTTTTATCTTAATGCATAGAATGCATTAAGATAAAAAACCTTCTGCCTTTACAACTCGTTTAAGGGTCCATTTAAACTGTAGTATGTGAGTTGAGCTCACATAAAAGCATGTGCATTGACATGCGTTTGCGTGATGCACTAGGTTTTAACATGTGCTGGTGTACACTTATTCTATTTTTTTAAAATGTAACTAAGCTTTATTTGAAAAGTAGACTTCAACTGACTGTTTTGACTGCTACATTTATGTGCAAAGTAAGGTCTGTTCAACTTTTCTTCAGCACTTGTGTAAACTGTTCCTTGAAATATATTGCTTTTACAATGTACAGTGTCTCACAAAAGTGAACTCTAAGCCCAAGAGGGTTAAGGCAGTGCTGGAAAATAATGGTGGCAACACAAAACATTGACACTTTGGGCCCAATTTCTTGCCAGCAGTTTAGACATTAATGGCTGTGTGTTGAGTTATTTTGAGGTGACAGCAAAAATACTGTTTACAAGCTGTACACTCACTGCTTTACATTTATACTACTTTACATTTTACATTGTAGCAAAGTGTAATTTCTTCAGTGTTGTCACATGAAAATATATAATAAAATATTTACAAAAATGTAAGGGGTGTATATATGCATTGGCATTTGATAATCAATGCATGCCAGCACATGGTGTAAATGGACCCTAATTGTTTATTGTGGCCAGCTAATAGGCTTTCTATGCTTGCTTTTTTCTATTCTTCCGTGCAGAATTATTTTAAGAGAATTTGAAGTCTTTTGTGCATGCAATGTCTGTTTTTCGTCTACCTAGATTTTTTAGCAAGTGTTTAGATTCAGCCAATAGCAACTGTGAACCTACATTTGCAAGAATATTTAAAGTTAAAATTGTTTTCTGTAGAAGTTTTATTAACATTGCACAAAATTTTGAATGCCACCATCTATTCTGAAGACGTCATAAAAAATAATAAAAATACATTGCCTTTATCCACCCACCATATTTTAGTTTTTATTTACAAATTTAAGGGAGAAACATAGCCAAAGCTTGTTTGGCTGTACTTTTCTTATGGATCACAGGAGTACAGTTCGTTCTACACTCCTCTGACCTGCTGTCAGCTGACGTCACAGGGCTGGCCCAGGCTCTGAAAAGATCCCTGAGAGCCTGAGCCAGTCACTCCCATCCCCTTCACAGCCCAGCACTCCACGCTGGAAGGGCATAAGAGAGGGCCTGTAGATGACAGTCGCCAGCTCTCTGTAGCCCGAAGACCGAGAGCTGAGCTATCAGTGGTGTTTGATCACTTAATTCTTAGGTCTTAGATCTGGCGGGCAACTGATGCTTGCATTCACTTAGGTGAGTATATTTGTTGTTGTTTTTTTGTGAAACCTATACTTCTCTTTTAACATGTGTAAAGAAATTATGAAAACTCTGAATCATGGATAGTGTACGTGCCTTGTAAATAAATCTCATTCAGGGCAAAGTAACTGTGTCTGAATAAAGTCCACTGTATGGTTACCTTTTACTTACCTCTCCTGCCCTCCCCCACCACCCCCTTCTGTGGCTGCAAATTTCAAACTACTGCAAAGTGCTTCCGGATATAGGGGGAACGTGTGACCTCCTTCCAAGCTGCTAGGTCCAAGGACTGTCCTCTGGGCTTCGACATTAGATGACAATGGGTATTCTAGCAGCGGCTGCAATTAAAGAATAAGTAGGGGAACAGCGCTGGAGAGGCATCTATAAAGAAATCAGAGTGTAGGCTTTACACAGACGTGGTCACTTTGCTCTTAATCAGCAAGGTGATATACCTAATGCCTAATCTAAACAGCCTTTTGCTTTGTCAATGTTGACAGAGAATGCCCCCAATTATGAACCCTTCAATTAAAAAACAACTTAGCAAACAATGGCATTTAAATATCACTAACAGTGCTGTTTTGTCAGCTAAGATTGCACATTTTGGGTAGAGGAGGAGTGGGGTTTAAAAAGCAGATTATAAAGTAGACACAAAGCTTATATATGTGGAGGTCCGGAAAGGTAAAATATAGGTTAAAAGATGAATCCCCCTCAGGGGACCGTAAACAGGCTGACGATTCCTCTTCCGAGGAATCAAGTGGGGAAGGATCTTCTTCAGCTTCACATGCTGAGAAGTTGCTGGTGCATTCGCTTACTAAAATGGTCCGCGCCACATTTAAGCTACCCTTAACGGAGTCGGTTGAAGAGCCCACTTCCTGTTTGGGTTCACTAAAGCCCCCGCAAGCCTTGAGTGCTTTTCCTGTCCATTCATTACTAGAAAAGCTTATGTATTCGGAATCACCCAGATAAGCAGTTTTTTCCTCCTAAGAAGTTTTCAACACTTTATCCTATGGAGGAAAAATTCACCAAGATGTGGAGTATACCAGCAATTGATGCTGCTATATCCTCTGTGAATAAAAGTTTGACTTGTCTGGTTGACAATGCACAAATGTTTAGGGATCAAACTGATAAAAAAATTGGAATTCCTGGTAAAAAACATTTTCTCCCTGGCAGGTTCAGTGGCTCAACCTGCAGTGGCAGCAATTGGGGTATGTCAATCCTTGAGAGACCACTTGAAACAGGTGCTCAAGGTGTTCCCTGAACAGCAGGCCCAGGAATTAACTGAGCTGCCAGCATCTTTGTGCTTTGCAATTGACGCAATCAGAGATTCTATTCTTCAATCCTCTCGCCTTACGCTTGGGTTGGTACATATGCGTAGAATCTTATGGTTAAAAGGTTGGTCAGCCTTAGTGCCCTGCAAGAAGCTCCTGGCTGGTTTTCCTTTTTGCGGTCTAAAGCTGTTTGGGGAAGATTTGGACAAATATATCCAAAAAAATATAAAGTGGGAAAAGTACCATTTTGCAAGTTAAGAAAAAGAGTAAACGTCCCTCATTTAAATGGGCTCTTTCTCCAGTGCCGGGGGCATCAGCCTCTAGGCAGTCACGATGGCCTCCACCGTCAGGTTCAAGAGGTAAACTTCAGGGTCAACTCAAGGGACAAAAGAAATCCTGGGGGAGGAAACCCGCAAGACAGAAAGCTAAAGCCTCTTTATGAAGGGGCGCCCCCACTCGTTCGAGTGGGGGGAAGACTTCTGCAGTTCTCAAAGGTCTGGCAGGAAGAATTTCGAGACAGATGGGTGGCCTCCGCAATAGCTCTAAGTTACAAATTAGAGTTCCGAGAGTTCCTGTCTCCTCGCTTCCTCAGGTCAAAAGTCCCCAAAGATCCAGAGAAAAAGAAGTCTCTCTTTCTAGCATTAGACCGACTTTTGTCGCAAAAGGTCATCATGGTGGTTCCTGTGGAAGAGCAGGGGTCATTTAAAACCTGCGTGAATAACCTTGTCCCGTGATGTACTCCAAGAAAATGATTTTACAGGTAAGCTGTTATAAAAATCCTATTTTTCAAGAACACTTAGGTTTATCTTCCATTTTAAGGAAGGAGTTGCTGAGTAATGTTTAGCATATTTAACCCTGCCTGTATTGTGCTGGCAAATCTCCTTAACAGTTGTAAACAAGACTTGAACATGGTCTGTCCTGACAGAGTTTAATATCTCAGGGTTCGACAATTTATGTTAATGCACCCCAATAAATTGCCCCTACGTCTGTCCCTTATTATCACATTGCCATCTTTTCAAAGGAACAAAAGCTTCCCATTGAGTTTGATGCACAAATCTGCTCCAAAGAAACAACTAGAAATATTGTTTTAAGAATTATTTTTAATGTATGCTGTGTGAATAGGAGCACCTAAACATAGTGTGGGTTTCTTAAATTTGACTGTAAAAATAGAAATACACTTTAAAATGTGATCTGTTGCTGACCTAAAGTGTATGTCAAGGCAAAAGAAAAACAAACAAACAAACGCAGTACATCTCTGCAATACATACATATTTCACCATGTTTCATCCCTTTATAGACACTGCAAATACAAGAAAAGAAATCTGCTGATCGGCCAGAAATACACTCCTGTCCTGTTGCAGGCTGACAACCCACAGCATTTTTGTGGATTAAGTGGTGTCAGCCCTGCTCAGGACCCCTGTAACAAACAATAATTAATCTGTAGTCCCAAAGTAAAAACTGGGAGCACTAATTAGGCTCCTTAAGACAACACAGAAAATGTATACAGGGCAAAAAGCAGCTCTGAATTTTTGACAAGATCAACCATTTTTTTTTTAAAGATTTAACAAAACACTTTCAATGGTATATTGGACAGTCCATAAGGAGGCAAATACAAGATGACATTTATTGTTAAAGTGAAACTAGACTTTGTTTTAAAAAAAAATAAATCTATTTAATATATATGCCTAAACCTTCATGGCTCTCAACCTCCTCCTAATCACCAAAATTCATTTTTTTTTCTATAGTCCCACTAAATATGTATAGGAACGTAGCCACCGTCTCTTACTCGCTAGGGACTATGGCATCTGTAGTGTGCATACAGCAGTGAACATGACAGCGACTAGTGTTCACTGCTCATTCCAAACAAACAGAAGAGAGGGAGAAAGCAGAGGTTTGGGCTGACCTTACAAAGAAACAGGAAAACACAGTAAGAAATTACAGTATGTCATCTACCTACGAATGCTCAACTTGCAAACATTCAAAGATGTAAACATGTGTTTGCATGTCCAGTCATGTAAAGCTGGGTACAAACACCAAGTTTTTTTTTTTTTCATTCAACCCAGTGGGCTATGAGAATAAAAAGATCGCCATACTAATACAAGCAATGTTGGTGCGGCCGTCTCCCTCGCTGGGTCTTTGTTTTCTGACAGGGGGACTCCCCTGGTCAGAGCACTCGCTGCCATTGTCTACATGCGCTGATCTTTGTTGGACTTTTGAACAAGTTGGACTTACGAATGAGCTCCTGACATGGAACTTGTTCATAAGTAGAGGACTCACTGTATTTCATGAAAATAGATGCATGGCAAGTAGGTAGCGGATAAGTATGGATTATTTTTGAAGAATAACTATAAAGTTTAGAGTCAATTTAAGGTTTATATACACTTTAAATTAAGCATATTACTGTATATAAATTTGGGAAAAGCACAATCACACGTACTTGAAAAGAGAATTCTTAGGCCTCTGGGGTTTCTTTTTAGCAAAAAAAGCTGCAAACTCTCTGCCAGTGCTAGCATAGCTGAGCTGGGCTGATGGTTCTGATGACGTCTTGGTGTTCTTCATGTCAAGATATTCAGTGAGCAAAATCTGCACAAAAAACATTAGTCAATATCGCTTAAAAACCTGTCACAAAATACAATTTCAAAAACAAATGTAAAAGAAATGTTTTTTGGTAACAAAGTAATTGATGTTTAACATTGCTGAATAAAAAGAGTTTGTGGTAGGCATTAGCTTCAAAACCTTTGACATTACCTTGTGGATATGGGTTTACTACTGTGGTTTAGCCATTTTATTCTTAGTGAAGAAACATTTTAGCAAAAAAAAAAAAAAAAGAGCTCTAATATAAAGTCCTCAAACACAAGCTTATACCTAAAAGGTAACTTCACAATGAAAAATAATTTTCTAGCCCTGTCTTTCTGTAGAAGAGACTTTGTATGTCTCTTATGCCCAGAAAAAACCCTTCTAAGGCTCAGTTCACACATGAGCCCGGTGTGTCCTGGTTCACCGTTTCAGGTCCGATTTCGGACAGAATTTTGGGATGAATTTGGACTTGAAACGGACTAAAAGTGCAAATTACACCGGACCCGCTGCGGAGATGTTCGAACCGGCTCCATAGAGAACCAGTCAAAATCTCCTGCTATTGCGAATTGGATGCGGTGAATCCCACATCCAATTCACAATGATGTGAATCCAGCCTTACTCTTTTTGCAAGCAGTCTTTTTTCCTATAACAATGCCTGCTGCATGTGTCCAGTGCTGTGTGGGTTACTAGTTGCCAAAAAGTGATATCTAATATTAGGAAGTTGCAACTCTATCATGCATGGGATTTGTATTAGCACAGGCCAACCTGTTAATGAAGGATGGAGATACCAAAAGTGGCCAAAGTGTCTAGGAAGATGGCAATGTTGACCGAAAGGGAAAAACCAAACCAACTCACTTATTTCCACTTCAAGGGGTTTTGAACTCTGGAACAACATAAAGCATAACAAAATGTATACTTCATGTAGAGCGATTACAAATACCAGGTTTTTATTGTGGTCTGTTAGTGATAATGG
Organism: Lithobates clamitans; assembly: GCA_037952925.1. NCBI lineage: Eukaryota > Metazoa > Chordata > Amphibia > Anura > Ranidae > Lithobates > Lithobates clamitans. The sequence continues at coordinate 4,306,709 of JBBGZY010001277.1, forward strand.
GTACCATGGGTGAATCTCCTTAAGTACTGAAGAGAAAGAAAATGCCAAATTTGAAATGGTCATCAGAACAGAAATAGAGGGGAAATCTTCAAATGCTGACAGAGATGGCAAACCTTTCCTTACTCTATCCTGAATGTCAAAAAAAAAAAATCACTTTTGTTCTATTTTGAGAACATATCAAACATTAAAAAAAAATACTTGTCTTCTGCATATTGCATCTAGTTTTAGACTGTTCATGGTGAGCAATGGAAAAGCAATTTGGTTCAGCTTATGATATATATATATATATATATATATACACACACACATATATACATATATACATACACAGTGCTCAGCATAAATAAGTACACCCTTCTGAAAAGTAAGATTTTAATCAATATCCCAATAAAACACAAGAACTATTTCAAAATTTTTGACCAAACTGAGTTTTATCGAACATTTGTTTAGCTCACTACATGAAAGGTTATTAATATAACTTAGATTACAAAATCTTCAGTTGTACTCAAATTAGTTGATGCAAAAATCAATACACCCCACAACAAAATCATCTAGTATTTTGTATGACCTCCATGATTTGTAAGTACAGCACCAAGTCTTCTAGGCATGGAATGAACCAGTTGGCGACATATTGCAACATCTATCTTTTTCCATTCTTCAAGAACGACCTCTTTTAGAGCCTGGATGCTGGATTGAGAGTGATGCTCAACTTGTCTCTTCAGAATTCTCCATAGGTGTTCAATTGGGTTCAGATCAGGAGACATACTTGGCAACTGAATCACTTCCACGCTGTTCTTCTTCAGAAATACAACAGTGGCCTTAGATGTGTGTTTTGGATCATTATGTTGGAAAAGTGTATGACAACCATGGAGTGATTGTAGCATCTTCTCTTTCAATATAGAGCAGTACATCTGTGAATTCATCATACCAATAATGAAATGCAGCTCCCCGATACCAGCAGCACTCATGCAGCCCCACAGAAGGACATTGCCACCACCATGTTTTACTAAAAACATCATGCATTTTTCTTTGTACTCCTAACCTTTGCAACACCATACAGGTTTGAAGCCATCAGTTCCAAAAACATTTATCTTGGTCTCATCACTCCAGAGTCCCAGTAGTCTTCTTTTTCAGCATGGGCCCTGGCAAATTCTAGGCGGGCTTTTTTGTGCATGGGCTTTAGGAGAGGCTTCCTTCCTGGATGACACCCATGCATGCCATTCCTCTGCAGTGTATGCCGTATTGTGTCACTATAAGCAATCACCCCGGTTTGGCTTTCTACTTCTTTAGCTAACTGCAGTAAACTTGCATGGTGATTTTCTTCAACCCTTCCGATCAGAATACGCTCCTGTTGAGGTGTTAACTTCCGTGAACGGCCTGGATGTCTCTGTGGTTGCAGTTCCATCAGTGTTAAATTTTTGTATCACTTTTGCTACAGTATTCTGACTGATAAGTAAAGCTTTGCTGATCTTCTTGTAGCCTTCACCTTTCATGTGTAAAGAAATTATTTTCTTTCGCAGGCCTTGTGACATTTCTCTTTGTGGGAAGCTGTTTTCTTTGTTAAGTAACACCCTTTTATAATCATCTGTCTGCTGGACACCTGTTTAATAAATAATTAGACTCACCTGTAGTTGACTTCTTTTTAATTCGGATTTTGTTGTCTAAAATTTAGCTTTGCTCCTAAAACGTTCATTGGGGTGTATTTATTTTTGCAACATGGTCTTGAATGAATTTGTTAGGAACAATACTTTTTTGTGTTTGCAAATTACTAAATCTTGGTTGCAGTCAATGACCCGCATATGTGGGAGTATTTTGTAGTATAATGTCCCATAGAAAATGTTGATTCTGCAAGGAAAGTAAAAGGTTTTCTGACAAATCTGTTGGGTGTACTCATTTATGCTGAGCAATATATAGATATAAATTTTTTATTCACTTCCATACAGTAATTTATTTTTTACAAACATGTCCTACAGAAGGCCTAGAAGGCTACATTGAGTAGAGAAGAACATAAGTCAAATTCTTGTGTGTGTATATAAAAACACAGACACACATACACAAACAAGACAATATTAGGGAGCTCACATAGAAGGAATTCTTATTTAGAAATAGGTTGTAAAGACGTCCAAGAGGACTATATTCAGGATAACAATGATATCAGCAAGGCTTATTTACTAGCTGATAAATAATGGATGGAAACTGTCTTCTCGTGATATTGTTTCAAAGACTCATATTTTCAGATGACAGAGAGAATAAAATATCTGGCTATAAATGCTAGAGGAAATACATACAGTTGTGCTCAAAAGTTTGCATACCCTAGCAGAAATTGTGAAATTTTAGCATTATTATTGAAAATACGACTGATCATGCCAAAAACTGTCTTTTATTTAAGGATAGCAATCACATAAAGCCATTTATAATCACATATGATTTAAAAAGGATCCAAAAAACTAATGATGACAGAAATCACCCAAATGACCCTTATCAAAAGTTTACATACCCTGAAATGTTTGGCCCTGGTACAGACACAGAAGGTGGCACACACAGGTTAAAATGGCAATTAAAAGGTTAATTTCCCACATTTGTGGCTTTTTAAATCACAAGTAGTGTCTGTGTATAATACCTTTATCTTTTTATATCCTTTTGCATCTTTGTAAAGTTTCATTACCTTGTTACTTAAGTCTTTTGACTGTTCTTTTCTACATCCTCATGGCTCAGTGTCTAGCCTGCTTAGTGCCTCCATGTGAGAACTAACAAACTCATTGACTATTTATACACAGACACTAATTTTGATTTAAAAACCACAAATGTGGGAAATTCACCTTTAATTGCCATTTTAACCAAACATTCCAAACATGTAGACTTTTGATCACGGGTCATTTGGGTGGTTTTTGTCATCATGATTTAAAAAGGATTCGAAAAATGTGATAATAAATGGCTTCATGTAATTGCTATCCTTAAATGAAAGATAATTTTTTGGCATGATCAGTCATATTTTCAATATTAATGCCAAAATTTCACAATTTCTGCCAGGGTATGCAAACTTTTGAGCATGGCTGTATATCACACTTTATTATTAACCAGCTAAAAAGGGTCTAAACCTTATGGGAAATGTTATTTTATACTGGACTCCAGTTTACCACAACATACAAAACACAATTTGCATAGGTTTCTTTCTTTTTTTTTTTTTTTAAGCAATTCTTAACTCTGTTTGGAAAAAATAAAATTCAGCAGCTACTAAAATTGTGGGCAAGTGCACTTCCATTGTAGGTCTCTTCTGCAATAAAGACCCTCCCTAAGCGCAACTTTTAAGTGCCTTAAAAAAAAATTCCTGAATGCAGAGGGAGGGGGAAACTGAAAAGAGCGGTCAATCACGTGGTTATGGTGAATGTCACAATGGTCTTATGATTGGGAGCCAGCACAGTCAGCTACCAATCATTAGCAGAGACCAGGAGCAGCCTTTCACAGCTAGGTCTCCGTATTAGGAAACATCTGTCTCAGGACAGGAACATCAACTGCCCAGGAGGATTAGTGTGCCTCTCAGGCTCATGTGCTGGTTCAGGGAGCAATGTAGATAGTGAATACATCCGCTGCTGTGGGAGTGCCGGCAAGGGAGTGGAGCTCATCCCAGCTCCTGTGACCAGTAGAGAGAGGAGGGAAGGGATCACAGATGCCGCACATCCACATGAGTAGTACGATAGTAGGAAGGACAATCTCACCCTGGGCTCCCGCCAGGCCATGCCACCAACACATTTCGCTCCACCCCGGAGCTTAGTCATGGGGATGGAGAATCCAATGATGAAAAAAATTTAAACAAAAAAAGAAATGAGCATAGAGTGAAAAACGTGAAACAAAGTGATGGTTGTATTGGTACTGTTGATGAATAGAAAATGGATGCGAGTTCATGTGCAGCATGCGGGCATTAAAGCCCACTCTTTTGCCACGGCATATGTATCAAGCAGTTTTCTTTACTAGTTTAGAGGAGATCGAGTGTATACACTTTCATTACATAACATCAGCATTATAATAACAATATAAACAAACAGTAGCTATATTTGACAATCCAGTATAAGATTACTTGATAAAAATCCTTTTATATATTGGGATGGCTGCCTGTCTGCTCATCAGTTCATTCCACAACTTCCTGGATTCCCTGCATGCTTCCCAGCTTCTCCTCTGAGGTTTACTTTCAATGTCTGAGGACTGCATATCCCCTGGCACCCTGCTGCCTACAAGCAGTGACTCCTGTACTGACTCCACCTTCTAAAAAGCCTCTACTCAGCATCCCTGCAGTTCAGAAAGTTGGCTTTTTGAATTCTGTGAGGTAGCAGTGCCTATCAACAGGGAATAGTGAATACATTTCAGAATTCAGGGAAGTAAATGTGAGGGGATCTTCACAAAGTACATTTACAAACTTCAAAATCCTGCAGGTAAATAACAGCTAGAAATAATTGAAACACAATGTAGAAATGAACATATGATTTTATATTTTTACCATTGATACGCTTTGAGGTTGCTGCTTATAATACATAGGTATTACACAGGTATATTATATAGAGCAGTGTTTCTAAATCTTTTTTCAGGCAAGGCACCCTTTAAAATTCTGCACAGTTCTGAGGCACCCTATTCTAAAATGTCAAAAACGAAACTAATAGTTTTACATAATGCATCAACATTCACACATGTAGGACACCCAACGTTAAAGGGGATTTATTCTTCCAAAGCAAGTACACCTTTGTGCACTGATATTGACTAGTATTCCAATGTTTCTGTTCTCCCTCACTTTCTCTTTCTCACTCAGCTAATGTAACCCCAGTGACAGAGAAGGCAAAAAAAGGATTGTGTGCAAGTGCCAATGTCCTCTTTATGAACTGATGACATCATTGGTTGTTAGGACACCAGTGGCTGGAAGGTAGCAATGGAGCACAATGAAATACTGTGGCTTTTTATAACCAAAAAGCAAGCTTCATCCACCCGCTGGCTGGTATACAATTTTTGGGCAACTTTTTAGGCATTTTGCCAAGGCACCCTGATTTAAAAAAGCTGATATAGAAGGTAAAGTACGATTCCAACTGAACATCAACTATGCCTAAAAATGTTCCCTCCACCCTTCTTCTACCTATTCTGCCTAACCTGTGTAAAAAAGATGTGCATACTTACCTATTTTTAGTCCGCTCTAGTCCAGGCATGTGATCCCCTGTGTCAGTGAGCGATGACTGCTGAGAGGATGAGGGAGTACCATCAGTTGAAATTCCCAGCTGGTGTCGAGCACTCCCTCTTCTTCCCTGCAGCTGCTGCTCACTGATACAGAAGAGATCACATGGCTGGACTGGAAAGGCCTAAAACTAGGTAAGTATATACATCTTTTTTTACACAGGTTTGGCTGGATAGATAGCAGGAGGAGACATTTCAAGCATAGTTCGAGTTATAGTTAATAACATAATAATGAATTCCAGCCTAAGGTTATTTGTGTGTCTATGAAACTGCAGTTGTAAGAAAAAAAGTTTACAAAAAACTGTGCCATTCAGATATTTTTTAGAACTGCAATTTGAAGCTAAACGATTCCATAACTAATAAAAAAAATTGCTTACATGGAAATTATTCCTGAAACCTTTGCATTGCAAAGTTCCTTCAAGCAGAGTAAGGAGGTACATGACCGTACCGAGTAAATACACTGAAGAACTCTAAGGGAACCTTATCAGTTACCCCATTAACAAAACTGTGGCACAGATTTAGGACAATATCACAGCCTTTAGAACCTGCAGGACATGGTCACCTAAATAATTTTAAGCCTCAGATCAAACTCACCTAGGAAACATTGGGGCTTATTTACTAAAGTTGGAGAGCGCAAAATCAGGCTCACTTCTGCATAGAAACCAACCACCAGTTTTATTACCAAAGCTGAGGTTAGAAGCCGATTGGTTTCTATTCCAAAGTGAGTCTGATTTTGCACTCTACAGCTTTAGTAAATAAACTCCAATGTTTCTGAGCTGCTATCCACTTGAAGGCTGGTAAACCACAATCACAATAGGATTAGAAAAATACAAAGGGCTACTGATGACTTAATTTGCTGCGTAAATATTTAATTTTGATAATCAGAATCCCTCATCTGCCCAGAATGGGTACTCATTTTCTAGGGAATATAAATGTATTCGTATGTTTTTAATAATAAAACTATGTGAAGCTGATACTGTACTAAAACCAAGAAAAACAAGGAAACATTATTAGCAAAGCATTGAGGGTAATTTAAGTAATGAAATAGCTGCCAGCAGAATTAAATCCATTAGGAATGCCAATTGTTCAATTAGAAACGCCATTAATGTAGATTTGCTAATGTTTCTTAACTCAATGAAAACAAAAATTAAAACCTTACTTTTACAAAAGCACTTTAGGAAACTCTGGGAGAGGGCATTAAATTGTTTAAGCACCATAAACTCTTCTAAAAGGCTTCCGGCAAAGAAGTTTCAACATCCAACGCTTTCACTTATTAAGACTATTTTAACAATTAACCCTCGGCCTGACACAGGGAGGGTACACATCAATTTTACCCTGACAGCAGCGAAGGTGGAAGCAATGTGTATTCTTTTACGCCTCGGAAGCAGAAGAACTGAATGACATAAATAAGTTTTGATAGTTGATTTCTGGGCAGAGTTTATTATATGGGAATACTGGACAAAGAAGTGACATTTTATTTGTCATCTTCAGCGGCAAATGTTAAAACTAAGAGTTCCTACACGGGTGAGAGCTTTTATTATTATTATAAACTACAATGTACTCTGGCAGAAATGACAGGATGTCATTCAGCCCTGCCTTCCAAATGTTTGAGTGATAGATTCCCTCCAAATATATTGAAGTCTATGCTACATGCACTGTGAATGCTTCTTGCAAAAATGTGTATGTACATCAATCTGTGCCACATGTAAATGATTCCTGAATGTACAGTAGGGAGTATAAAATATAAGAAAATATAGCATATATTTGCATAAATACATGTATAGTTTAAATAAATACATTCCATTGACTTCCCCCTATTTCACTGAACCCACTCTATGCAGCAACACCCCATTCCTTTTGTCCCTTTTATAAAAATAAAGTGGGTTTAAAATCAGATCATCAGGCAAACCGCTAAATACACAAACAAAATACATATACGTTATCCTCCCCCCTTTCCCTCCATGCTTATCCCCAAATGCCATACCTGAATTTTGATTCCTTATCTTTAGAACATTCTACTCTACACCCCTGTTCCTCCTTCCTTCCTAAATAGGGGGATACCTTGGAACAAATTGGCACAATACTTTATGGTTAAACCACACTGTAGCATACTTGATTTGCTCTTTGTTTTTAAAGGCGAACTCTAATGTTGCACTATGTTATACCCGTATTTAGTTTTAAGCCCAGTCATTGAAGAGAGATGGAATTTTATTGTAACTCTGCAACATAAAGCCAGACTTCAGTTCTAGCTCCTGGACCGAATAAAAAAGTAGATCCATACCCAAAACTTTTTCTTTAGTTGTGTACAAAAATGGAAAGGATAGAACTACTGTCACGTTTTATTGCTACTTGGGGCTCAGATTGATTTTCCCTTTATGTTTTGGTGGCAACATTTTACCAAAGGGAAAGTGAGGGATAATCTGCAGCAAGGAAACAAACAATAAAAAGCTGACAGAGTTGCTAGGGTTTCCCTACTTAAAACAGTTGTAAAGTACAGTATATACTCGAGTATAAGTCGAATTTTTCAGCACATTTTTTTGTGCTGAAAGTGCCCCCCTCGACTTATACTTAAGTCAAGCACTTTTCTGCAGCAAAAAAAATCATTTTCCGAACCAACTTTGGGGCCCCGTATCTCAGGGCCACTTGGTGCTAGGAACCCCAAATTTGGTGTGCAAACCCAGTGGAACTGGTACCATAAGATATTCAAAGCTGGGGTTCCTAGTACCAAGTGGCCCTGAGATACGGGGCCCCAAAACCGGTTCAGAAAAAGTCATTCTCTGCTGCAGAAAAGTGCTTGACATTTTCTGAACTGATATTTGGGGCCCTGTATCTCGGGGCCACTTGGTGCTAGAAACCCCAGCTTTAGAAATTTTATGGTGCTAGTTCCACTGGGTTTGCACACCAAATTTGGGGTTCTTAGCACTAAGTGGCCCCGAGATATGGGGCCCCAAATTCGGTTAACTGTGTCCATCTGCAGCAATGTCATTTCGGGACCCTTTGGGTTGAGACCCCAAATTTTGGCTGCAGCTAGGGGGCATCTAGGAACCCATAACTACCGAGTTTGAAGTTCAGGGGACCTATGGCTGCAAATGGGCACAGTGAGGCATGCAAATGGGCACAGTGATGCTGCAAATGGGCATTGTCGACCCTCTTTTCCACTTACAGTAGCTGTGCATTTCTCACCCTTGTCTTATACTCGGGTCAACACGTTTTTCCCATTTTTTTTGTGGTAAATTAGGGTCTCGACTTATACTCGGAACGACTTATACTCGAGTATATACGGTATACTTTTTTTTATTAAACTAATAAACTAGTTGTACTTACTTGCTCTGTGCAATCATATTGCACAGAGCAGCACTAAACCTCTTTTTCTGGGGTCCCCCACTAGTGCTGTCCACTCCTCCTCTTCGGTGTCTGCTTTATAGCAAGGCACTTGCTGTGGGGGCAGATGTGAGGGTGCGCTCCAGAGCCGGGCTGTGCATGTCCATAGACACACACAGCATGGCTCTGCCTCACCCACCCTGCTTTCTAAGTAGCTAAGTATACAGGGAGGTAAGGTGGAGGTATACTACTGGGACATTTTTTAACTTAATGCAGGGGATGTAAGAAGGTAAAAAATGTCTTAACTTTAGAACCACTTTAACTAAAAAAAAAAATTGACTTTTATGTGTTGCTGTTATAGAGATTTCCCCTTACTTCCTGGAGACAAACTTTTTTTTTTTTACATTTTAACCAGACATGGTGTCATGTACTTTAGGTTTACTGGTACTTTAGAGCTGGACTCCAGGAATACTTTGATAAACGTTCAGACATACTATGAGTTATGTCCAAAGAGGTGCAGGACAGCTCCTACATTTATTTAGCTCCTATATTATTTACATCTAACAGTTTTATGGAGCTCCTGGAGGAAACACTCGGAGTTCTGACAGAAGAGAAGTACACACAGCAGCTATGCCTGCCCCTCTACTCTGCTGCCCATTCAAAGAAGCCTTCGTATTTTGTGAATGAGTTCAGATAATACAAAGGTTTCTGTGATTGGAAAAAAGGAAGGGACTCTGCAACTGAAAGAGCTGTGACCAAAAAGTCCAGCATCTGAGCTCCCGGACAGGTGCTCAATAAATCTGTTGGAGATAAAGAGATGAGTCTATGAGATGACATGCACCTCATTGGACATAACTCACGGTATGCCTAGGAGTCTGGTTCACTATAAACACCTGGTGAAATCTCATTGTTCTGGAAACGAAAGGTGCCGTGTTGGCATGCCTTTAGAAATAATTAATCCTTGAGGAATAGCTCGCCAAATCTGAACCGTTACAGAGGATGCAATAAAGTTGACTTGCATGTATGCTACTGCAACTGTCTTTGAAAATCAATCATCCAAGCATAAGCAGAAAATTATACTTCTGGGGGCATTCTCTATACCAGCTGTGTACAGAATGTCTCCAGCTTGCCATAATGCATTGAATTTTTTTGACAGTTTTAGAAAATGACAGAGGCTGCAGTTTGAAATTGAATGGTACATTTTAACAACATTAAGAGCTCATTTACACTTGCTTAGACTTCAACATACGTTAAAGCGCCTACCACTTCAACATGCTACGATGTGTTTTTTGATGCTTCGGTGGTGTTTCGATGAAGCTTTGGTGAAGCTTTACTGATGCTTCGGTGATGCTCTTTTGAAGCTTGTTAAAGGTTGGCAGATCTCCTGTGTTTGTGTGTGGATATCGCATACCTGCAATTTCTCAAAAAAAAGCAAAGCTAAAGCTGAAATAATGTCTCTCAAAAGCTGCAGGTGCTTCAAGCGAACTTCAAGCGAGCTTTGCCATAAACTTATATGGAGGCTTTGAAGCACCACTAAAGTTACATGGGGTAAAATTTTTGAAGCGAAGTCGAAGCAAAAGCAAAGCAAAAGTAAGGTGTAAAAAGGACTATAAGCTAACCATTTTATTTAGTGACAGCGGCTTTGAATGGTGTTCAAAGAGCTTTAACAAAGCCTGTCTAAAGCCTTGTTTCGAAGCAAGTGTAAACTAGCCCTAAATCACAAAATGACTTGTGTAGCAATTGTATATACATTATTCTTTTTAATGAAAGCAGAATTCTCATTTAAGGACTTGATTACGGGGCAGAGAAGGACAACACACAGAAGATTACAGGATAAAAATATATTTCACAAGTTAATCCCCAATATTATATGACTATAACAAATCCTTTAACTGTAGGATAATTCTACAGTGTAATCCCTCTGCTGAATAGTTTGTGTTAAGTTCTTAAGAAACGGTTAAAAAAAAAAAAAAAACACAGATTCCTACTGTACTAGGAAATTACTGAAAGAGTTCTGCCAAATGTGGGTAAAGTGAATTGTTGTGTGTTAGACTGTACTTATTGAGGAGGACAGCTTTTAGAGCTTCAAATTTAGATACAGGGATACCACAAAGCAAACAACGGCTCATAGATATAGTTAATTCCAAGAATAAAGATCAATATACCAAGGAATGAATTCAAGAAATCTACAGGATGAAATTAATATATTAGTATAGCTATGCAAACTACCGTATATACTCGAGTATAAGTCATTCAGAGTATAAGTCGAGGCCCTAATTTACCACAAAAAAAAAAAATGGGAAAAACGTATTGACCCGAGTATAAGACGAGGGTGAGAAATGCACAGCTACTGTAAGAGGAAAAGAGGGTCAACAATGCCCATTTGCAGCATCACTGTGCCCATTTGCAGCCATAGGTCCCCTGAACTTCAAACTCGGTAGTTAGGGGTTCCTAGATGCCCCCTAGCTGCAGCATAAATTTGGGGTCTCTGAACCCAAAGGGTCCCAAAATGACATTGCTGCAGATGGACACAGTTGACCGAATTTGGGGCCCCGTATCTCAGGGCCACTTAGTGCTAAGAACCCCAAATTTGGTGTGCAAACCCGGTGGAGCAGCATAAAATGTCCAAAGCTGGGGTTTCTAGCACCAAGTGGCCCGAGATACAGGGCCCCAAAAATCAGTTCAGAAAATGTTAAGCACTTTTCTGCAGCAGAGAATGACATTTTCCAAACCGGTTTTGGGGCCCCGTATCTCAGGGCCACTTAGTGCTAGGAACCCCAGCTTTGGATATGTTATGGTACCAGTTCCATTGGGTTTGCATACCAAATTTGAGGTTCCTAGCACATAGTGGCCCTGAAATATGGGGCCCCAAATTCGGTTCAGAAAATGTCAAGCACTTTTCTGCAGCAGAGAATGACATTTTCCGAACCGATTTTGGGGTCCCGTATCTCGGGGCCACTCAGTGCTAGGAACTTCAGCTTTGGATATGTTGTGGTACCACTGGGTTTGCACACCAAATTTGGGGTTCCTAGCATCAAGTGGCCCTGAGATACGGGGCCCCAAAGTCTGTTTGGAAAATGACATTTTTTGCTGCAGAAAAGTGCTTGACTCGAGTATAAGTCGAGGGGGGCACTTTCAGCACAAAAAAATGTGCTGAAAAATTCGACTTATACTCCAGTATATACAGTATACCAGTTAGCTGAGCAACAACTATTTGGAAGAATCAGGGGTAGTCAAAATTCTGCATGTTATGGCCAGCATAAACCTTTGTGGTAAAATCCAAACAGAAAGGCTGGTGCACCAAGCATACTAGAACATAAAAAAATTAAAAAAAAGATTTGTTTTTTCGCTTTTCCTGAGAAAAAGGACAATTATTCTATGTTCTTCATGGAAATATTGACAGACTTAACAGTATACAACCAAGGTAAAGTCTAAGTGGTATCTGTGGCTCAAAATCATAGAAATCTGTCTATGAAAATCAATAAAACGCCTTCACTTCAATATACATTGCATAAAGTTCTTAATGGCATAATAAAAAGGTTGGACCAAGGACCACCCAAAACTCAAACAGTTGTTTCTTTGAATCACAAGGAGAAACGTGAGGTGTTGTCGTCATCTTACACAGATGCCATTGGAGGCGTCATTGGGACCTGTTCCAGGGATGCCTCTCTAAGACAGTCCAATACCATGGTAGGATAATTATATTTTCAAGCTGGACTGAGAACACACTGGAAACAATCAGGGCAATCTAAAGAATGTAGCCAGGCACAGAGACAACATCCCCAGTGAGCTGCTCACAAATCATATTGTTAATGATGAAGAAAACAAAAAGAATACTGTGCAAAAAAAATCTGTTTTGGATGGGGCTCTGTAACCAGTTTACCAAAATTTTAATCCCAACATCTTCCTAAAATTGAAAAGGCAGGTCATATCACAATTCAATGAAGCAGGTATAGTACTAGAATAAAAAGTCAACTTTATTTTTGTCACATGTCAGGCAACCTATGGTATGCTGGCTGTAATTTTCTTGCCGTTACAAAACACTCGTAGGTTCATTTTTGCTGGAATGATTCACTTTACTGACATTTTTCTATATCTCTATTGCTAGTTATGTCTTATTAGAAGAATGACTCTTGCAAGGACATTGTTTGTTAAGGTTTGTTCCTGTCACAAGCTATGCTGACAAACTACTTCTAATGGAACTGCTTCTTTGTTTAGTGTAATGGTCGTTATTACGCCGCATTAGCTACAGAGAAAAAATAGCAAATAAAAAATCTCTGCATTTATTGCTTTGCTTACTTGAGGGGAGCTTGTTAAATTGATTTATTCTGGCACCCTGTCTCATTAGCTCCATGGAACTCCCCCGGTATGAAATGACTCTCCAGTTCTCGCCAAGCAATAATGATAAATAAAATTCCACTGAAGTCACAAATGGGGACAAATACTTGTAGTTACATATGTAATTGTAGAATAAGCATTTACACCTAGTATGCTAACATTTTAAAAGGCCAGATCTAGGAAGAGATATCTACAAGGAGTATTTATTCCTTTTTAGTCTCCCCATTATCTCCTTGCCTTCATTCATTTTTACAACAGAGACATATAAAGTATTTATAAGCGTTGATGTACACTGACGACTGTGCTGCATCTGCATTCTTATCAAATAAGAGCAGCACTCATTACCAAATATAAGCTGTATCAAAATACTCCCTGTTCCTCAAGGCTGTTTCAACATATTTTCTTTTTCCTTTTATTTTGTTCCTGTAGCTAAAAACTTCTTTTTATCACAGTCCGACATCATCACCCAGCATTTAAAATACTTCTTGCTCGAAGAAGGGATCAACAGAGTGATCCAGGTCAGTTCTTACTGACGTAGGCATGCTCCCCAGAACTATCTTCACTCAACACTTTCATAACAGCACCCTGAGCGTAGAGAGGTTCTTAGGAGTAAAGGAAAAAGTAGTGCTGTTCCAGGAAAAAAATAATGTATGCGTATGCAGAGGAACAGAGATATGATTTCTGTAGTTGGTTGGGGGAGACATACCAGGGGTATAACCGCTACAGAGTATATTGTGTTTTCAGGACTTTGTAAAATTTTAAACCAAGCTTTTATTGTCTATGTATCAAAAAAAATGTAAATAAAGTGCTTTAAAGCGGGAGTCCGGCGAAAATTTTTTTTTTAGATGTCAGCAGCTGCAAATACTGCAGCTGCTGACTTTTAAAATAAGGTCACTCACCTGTCCCGGGGTCCAGCGATGTTGGCACCCGAGACCGAACCGTCCCTCGATCCTCGGGTGCTGCCGCCGCCATTCTCAGTGAGGGAATCAGGAAGTGAAGCGTTGCGGCTTCACTTCCCGATTCCCTACTCCGCATGCACGAGTCGCGCTGAGCTTTCTCAATGGTCCCTGCTATCTCCTGGGACCTGTGTCTTTCCCAGGAGACAGCGGGGGAGTGCGGGAGGGGGCGTGACTCCCGCGAGAGTCTATTCCCGGAAGTGGGTGCAGATACCTGTCTTAGACTGGTATCTGCACCCCCCTCCCCCCTGAAAGGTGCCAATTGTGACACCGGAGGGGGGGGGGGAATCCGATGAGCGGAAGTTCCACTTTTGGGTGGAACTCCGCTTTAAGGCAGCCCATTCAATAACCGTTTTTTTTTTTTTTCGTTCAATCACTGGGTTGAAAAAAAAAAAGAAAAGACAAGGTTTCTCCATCCACAAATTGGAGGTGGATGGGGAATCACTCCTGCTGAGCTATTGTGCACCGACAGAGGGGAGAATACACTGATCAGCACTGCCGACCCCTTGTACTAGGGGTCAACCGATTATCGATGTGGCCGATTATCAGCCGCTGATATTCACTTTTTTTGAAGAATCGATATTGATCACAAACTTACAGATATTGCTTCAAGGGGTTGTACCGGGGTGATGCATGCAGCTGCAGGTATCACCCAGGTACTGTTCTTTAAAGCAGACAGTGGGAGGGGACGTCCCCCCCCTCCCGCTATTTTGCCCGGATCTCCCATGCCATTCCTTATCTTAGAGTACAGTACAGGACACAGGAAAAGTGTTCATAGACCATGGGTTAAAGGCTTGTACCTTCAGATGATTGAGAACTGGCAGAGCTTTCAAGGACACACCCACTCTCCCCTTGGCACCTCACCAATGACCCTACCCCACTCCATGAGTCCTCAATTTTGTAGCAAGCAATGCAGAGTGAATAAGGAATGGAAGGGAGGGTAGTATAGTATGTACCCTGAACTATACTCTAACTATACTGTACTTTAGAGAAAAGTTAGAATTCCTCTTATCTTAACCTACAGGACACATAGGGTAAAGTACTCACAGACCCACAAATCCTAGGTAAACAGAACTGTGCCAATAGGCTCAACTACAACTAGGGTCAACAGACCCAACTTCATGAAGTATCTGCATAATGACCTGGGATCACATGAAATGGGTTAAATAAGGCTGGGCATCATTCAACCTGAAAAAGGACCACCAGTCAGTGGTGAAAGAGGATGCAGAGGGCATCACTGGAGCACTGTCAAATGAGTAGTACATAAAGAGCTAAATATTTTTATTCATGAGGGCCATAGAGGATTATTACAATTATTTGAGCCGTAGTATAACTATGAGACAAGGAAGAATCCTAGTAAAACTTTGAAAAATAAAATTTCCTTTACTATAGCTGTGCTGGAGCACCTTTCTTTCCAAGATTATAGAACAAGCCCTATAATCTGCATAGACAGGTGCTGCAAGGGTAACGTTGTAATAATTCACAATGTTACAGTGAATGATCGTTGTAATAGGTTGTTACAGTGATCATTGAAGCAGGAGTCATTCTGGTTGTTAAGCTCAACTCCAGACATTGTTTTTCTTTTATAGAGTAAGAAAGGAACAGAATCTGTTAACTTTTTTTTCTTGCTATCCGTTTACCCACTTGCAAGACTTCCAGTGTCTATTTCATTGGTGTCAGAAGTCTGGGAAAAAGTCACACAGGCAGCAATAAAGTTACATTCTCTAGTATAGTATGAAAACTTAAAAATCTGTCAGGATTTTACTGCTGTCTGTGTCCCCTTCAAGAAGATTATCCCCTTCTTCTCCAGGTGACCAGTGTCAGGCATACAGGCTTACTCAGCAAGGCAGCAAAAAGTTCAGTGCAAGAGGGCTTTGTAAAGTAAGTTCATATCGTAAAACAAACAAAACATCTGCTCATCTGAGCCATTAACTACCTTCACTGGGTTCTCTAATGCAAACAGGCAGCTCTTGTATTTTTTGTTTTTGGTGTTCTGTCAATACTTTGCCTTATCACAGTAAGATGTGGACCGAGAAATGGAGGCATTATCCCACTCAAAGCACTTTTCTGAGAAAAAAGTTTGTTTTCTTCACATCAGACATAAACCCTGGAGCCCTTCACCATGTGTAGGTGAGAATTCTAGGTGACACATACACACCGATCACAATCCTGCCAGCCAGTGCCTCGCAATATGCTTTAAGCCCTGGTTTACACTGATGCGATTCTTAATGCAAGCTGGAATGCATTGAATCGCATGACAAGTGAAACAACAACAGTTTCTATAGAGCCCATTCAAATACATGCAGTGCGACTGCGATCTGACTTTGAAAAGGGTCCTATGCAAGTTTGGTGCAATGCAGTGCAATTTTGTGGACCATAGATTTCAATAGGCACACATCAAAATCACATCAGAATTCTTTTGATTTTACAAAGCAATTTGTGCTGGTTGTTAGGAGACGACACCAGTCGATGTCCAAACAACCATTGATTCATCCCTGCATCCACCTGCTTCCTATGAGTCAATCCTGCATTCAGCAAGGGATTCCCCGCCGACAGCAGAATGCACACAAAAGAGACGGCATAAATAAATCAAAAAAGCATTGGGGTCCCCCACCAATCCATACCGGGCCCTTAGGTCTGATATGGATTTTAAGGGAAAATCCACACCAGAAAAAAATAGCTTAGGGACCCAAAATCTATACCAGACCCTTATCTTAACATGCAGCCCGGCCAGCCAGAAATGGGGGTGGGGCGAACATGAGTCCCCCATGAAACATACTAGGCCACATGCCCTCAACATGGGGGGGGGGGGGGGCAGTCTGTCCCCATGTGGATGAGTCTATGGCCCTCTTCCCCACAACCCTGGCCTGGTGGTTGTATAGGTGCGGGGGGGGGGGTAGCTTATCGGAATCTGGAAGCCTAATTTAAGAAGGGGGCCCCCAGATCCATAGTACCCCTACTCATTCACAAAAAAGGCTTACAATAAGACAATTCGTCAGTCCCGTTATCAACTTTTATTTAAGCAAAAATCCACGCACAACCCTTCCTGACTCTATGAGAATACTCATGCGCTTCTCCAATCAGCACATACAGATCAGAGAAATCATTGAGAAACATTGGTCGATCCTGACGGATGACCAAAGGATTGAACAATTTGTATCAGACAATCCACTAATTACCTACAGACATGCTCTGTCAATTAAAGACAGATTGGTTAAAATCGAATTAAAGACAAATCTACCTCAAAAAAACATTATCCAATATTTGGATCCTTTCCCTGTGGACATTACTCACACTGCTACCTTATTATTAGGAGAGAAAAATCTTTTTCACTTCCGAATGGCGAGATGTTTATGCCAAAACACTTCGCCAATTGCCAAACACGAGGAATTGTCTACATGATGTCTTGCGAATGCAGGGCCTATTATGTAGGCAAACCGAAGCAAGAATTCTGGCGTAGAATTTCCAAACAAGTTTATAGCATGGAAATTGGAAATCGATATTTACCAGTAGGCAGACATGCAGCACTACATTATCACTACAAAATGCCCAAAGTCACCTTTGTTGCCCTCGACAGGATGCACATGCCTGATCGAGGGGGAGATTGGAACAAAGTGCTGCTCCAACACGAGCAACGCTGGATCTTTAATTTACAGGCCACCAACTTCCTGAGCCTCAATGAATCCATCTCATATGCGCCCTTTTTAAAAAGATTTGCATCTGGTAAAATAAGTTAAAATGTTAAAAAATAGGGATTTCATTACTCGCCATCAAACTAATATGAACTTGTTCATTGACTGTCGTGAAATAAAGCACCAACTAGAAGACCATTCGGACCTTTTAGCCTACTATATAAAATTAATCAAAAAATGTAATGAGTAACAAATAATAACAAACAATATTAGTCATGTTTGATCGCAGCAAGTACTCAGCGACCATAACATGCATATCTAGTAACCATAATATATGTTTTTTGAAATTGTTGTTTCCTTTTCTTACATTGCAGTCTTCGGTGGTTCCCAGACCTGGTGCCTCCTCTGCCTCCTGGGGTAAGTATTACCCACCTCCACTCAACTTCCCGGCACCCAAAGGAGAGCTCTGATTCTTTTTTGAAGCTCTCCCAATATTGCTCTCAGGTGATGCTGTACAGGCATCACACGCGTGCGTGACGCTATTGCGCATGACGTCACAGCGTCTTGCTGTTGCTACAGGGATGACGACAATGCCCAGGGCCTTCAACCTTCCAGAACGCTGAGGAAACCACACTAAGACCGCCATCATGGCGGCGTGGACACAGGAGGAATTGGAAGGGAGGGAGTGATTAGTGGGGGAGCACCTGTGTCTAATTTACAAGCAGCATAAATAACTCAGCCTCCAGTGCATCCTGTAGTGATCCCTGGATTGTTGCTGACATACGGACATATCTGCGAACATCACTGTCAAGTAAGTGCCATTAACTGAACATACAGACCCTCTTTGTGGTCCTAATTTTACAATCAACTAATATATCCTTTGCCTAATCACTTTACAGACAAAGAAGTTTGAAAACATTTTTGAATCCTATCTTGCACCAATGATTTCTTTCACTTTGCGGGCTATAACTGACACTCAAATGGCCTAATCTGAACTTCTTTGGCCGTCTTCTTTTGTCGTTAGTTTTTTTGTCGCTTTTTGTTTTGTCTTGTTTTATTTGCGGCCAGTAAAATTTTGCACTTTTTAATCACAGCACCCGTGCAACTGCACCTTCAACCAGCAAATACCACACTATGTATTTAAATTTATTATAAACTTTTTTTTTTTTTTTTTTTTTTTTTAGTTTTCCAATTCATTCACTGCAAACCGATATTCTCGGTATTATATTTTAGTTTTTTTTAATCACTTATTTATGCAACTCACACTCTTTGATCATGTTCTTTAATATATAGATTTTTCACCTAACACTCCCCATCATGATCTTTTTATATATATTTTATATATATACACATACATACATACATATACACACACACACACACAGTGGGACAAAAAAGTATTTAGTCAGCCACCAATTGTGCAAGTTCTCCCACTTAATAAGATGAGAGAGGCCTGTAATTGTCATCATAGGTATACCTCAACTATGAGAGACAAAATGTGGAAACAAATCCAGACAATCACATTGTCTGATTTTTGAAAGAATTTATTTGCAAATTATGGTGGAAAATACGTATTTGGTCAATATCAAAAGTTCTTCTCAATACTTTGTTATATATCCTTTTTTGGCAATGACAGAGGTCAAACGTTTTCTGTAAGTCTTCACAAGGTTGTCACACACTGTTGCTGGTATGTTGGCCCATTCCTCCATGCAGATCTCCTCTAGAGCAGTGATGTTCTGGGGCTGTCGCTGGGCAACACGGACTTTCAATTCCCTCCAATGGTTTTCTATGGGGTTGAGATCTGGAGACTGGCTAGGCCACTCCGGGACCTTGAAATGCTTCTTACTAAGCCACTCCTTTGTTGCCCAGTTGGTGTGTTTGGGATCATTGTCATGCTGAAAGACCCAGCCATGTTTCATCTTCAATGCCCTTACTGATGAGAGGAGGTTTGCACTCAAAATCTCACGATACATGGCCCCATTCATTCTTTCGTGTACGCGGATCAGTCGTCCTGTTCGCTTTGCAGAGAAACAGCCCCAAAGCATGATGTTGCCACCCCCATGCTTCACAGTAGGTATGGTGTTCTTTGGTTGCAACTCAGCATTCTCTCTCCTCCAAACACGATGAGTTGTGTTTCTACCAAACAGTTCTACTTTGGTTTCATCTGACCATATGACATTCTCCCAATCCTCTTCTGGATCATCCAAATTCTCTCTAGCAAACCTCAGATGAGCCCGGACGTGTACTGGCTTAAGCAGGGGGACACGTCTGGCACTGCAGGATCTGAGTGCCTGGCAGCGTAGTGTGTTACTGATGG
Organism: Lithobates clamitans; assembly: GCA_037952925.1. Classification (NCBI taxonomy): domain Eukaryota; kingdom Metazoa; phylum Chordata; class Amphibia; order Anura; family Ranidae; genus Lithobates; species Lithobates clamitans. Next base: position 4,326,484 of record JBBGZY010001277.1, read on the forward strand.
TAGCATTTGTTACGTTGGCCCCGCTCTCTGCAGGTCATTCACTAGGTCCCCCCGTGTGGTTCTGGGATTTTTGCTCACCGTTCTTGTGATCATTTTGACCCCATGGGGTGAGATCTTGCGTGGAGCCCCAGATCGAGGGAGATTATCAGTGGTCTTGTATGTCTTCCATTTTCTAATTATTGCTCCCACAGTTGATTTCTTCACACCAAGCCTATTGCAGATTCAGTCTTCCCAGCCTGGTGCAGGTCTACAATTTTGTTTCTGGTGTCCTTCGACAGCTCTTTGATATTCACCATAGTGGAGTTTGGAGTGTGACTGTTTGAGGGTGTGGACAGGTGTCTTTTATACTGATGACAAGTTCAAACAGGTGCCATTAATACAGGTAATGAGTGGAGGACAGAAGAGCTTCTAAAAGAATAAGATACAGGTCTGTGAGAGCCAGAAATCTTGCTTGTTTGTAGGTGACAAAATACTTATTTACCACCATAATTTGCAAATAAATTATTTCAAAAATCAGACAATGTGATTGTCTGGATTTGTTTCCACATTTTGTCTCTCATAGTTGAGGTATACCTATGATGACAATTACAGGCCTCTCTCATGTTTTTAAGTGGGAGAACTTGCACAATTGGTGGTTGACTAAATACTTTTTTGCATATATATATAAATATATATATATATATAGATATATATATATATATATATATATATATATATATAAAACTATACTATACTATACACGAAAGCTATTATATATAGCAAGCATACAAACTAATACAACCACACAGTTATTACTCAGTCATACTTTTTGTTTGTTGATGGTACTTTAGCTTGATAGATAATCATAGTTAAAACTTTTTTCTCCATAATTATAATTACTAAGGCTGTCACAATGTGTCGCAGGTACTTGCTCTTTTTTTCCCCACCCTGTCCCTCCGGGTAGTCCAACACAAAGGTGGTCTCTTGTAAGTTCCATGGAGTAAAGGATTGCCCTGAGAGGCATTAAGACAGTGCAATGAGGTTCTGGAATCATCGAAGCTCGATTCTAAAATATGTCTGGCTGTAGGACATAGCTCTCCCATCAGAAAGGTAGCTATACACTATCTTACACATTATGAAATGTAATGCATAAAATATAAAAAGACGATTAAAAAAAAGATATAATTTGTATCTCTCTTTTCTGCATAGACAACAATTCCCTTGAAGAAGACCAATAATTAGAAGGGTTGAAACGCGTAGGGATATCATGTGAAATACCACGTTAACACAATGGGTTTCATGTAATATGTTTCACCATTGATGGGTTATACGTTTTTTATGTCTAAGCCAGGATTGCTTTTTTACAACTTTCATGTATTTACCAAGTACTTTTTGATACAATAAAATAATTCCCGATATACAGATCCACAGTCCATAATATATGAGGCATAAGCCAAACCATAAAAATTACCCAGCCAGTAGTTATAAACCAGTAATACAGGTAACCCATAGAGTAACCCTGGAAGTTACAGGTGGTAGTAGTAAGGTACCAAGAGTAGGGTAGTCAGAAAACACTGGTACACAAATCAAAAGTGCAACTCTAAAACCAGGCCTGAATATCAGAGCACTTGACTAAAATGTAAGCACTTATGAATTGCATAAATTCTTTGTATAATGAATAAACACAGATCTGCAATGCATAATAGCTTAAAAATGAATAAAACACATAACAGCCAATAAATACGTACTAAAACATAACATATTAAGGCTGCATTAGACCTGGAGACATACTGGGTAAATAGCATAAGACTGCTGAATCACCAAAAAAAAAAAAAGAGTCTTTGCAATCCTAGACTGTTGAACTGGATTTTGAATCAGAGACGGTAACATGTTTTAGAAAGGCTCTGCAAGGAATAGTGCCAAAGTGTGCTTAGAGCGTCTGAAGGCAGAGTGCCACAGCAGCTGAGCACATGCAACAAAAGGAGGTCTCCGTGGACATGGGCAAGGCCTTGGCCTCACCTGAAGGAGCTAAGAAAGACTGTTAATGATGAACCTATAATTAAAAGGATTCCTGGGTTCCAGGCATCAATTTCTTCAGGGAATACTAGGTAAATGCTCCATGGGGAGTATAGGCTGAGGCTACCCATGGCGATGGGACTGTCCTCTGTGTGTCTTAGCGAGGGCAGTCCTGCCGCATCCATATGATGGAAATTTAACTATGCCCAATGTGAGGCACAGCCCCAGCTGATGCAGGTTTCAGGTGACCCAAGATAAGCAGTTCACTGTAGACAGGCAGTGTGAAACAGATCGAAGACCAGAGATCCATCATGTCCTTCAGGATTAGAAACAGTGCAGAATGATGCTTCCTTTAGGCCAAAAGTCAGGAAAGGGAGTGTGTGGCACACGCATACAGCAATTTACCCAGTAAATTACGTCACTTTTTGCTCCCTCAGTTTTGAACAAATACACTTAAAATGTTCCCCTCTGACCTGACCACAGGGCCCCCATGTTAAAAGAAAAAGATGAAAAATAATCTTTGTATTACTCATGCTGAAGGAAATGCAGTTTCAGACTGCCATGGTAGCACATCAAATGACTAGGGATTTGGTATAACCTCAAGGGGCTTGGAGACTAACATTTAGATCTAATCAATCATTATCTCTGCCTAAACTATGATCTTTAAATGACCAAATGTGAAGGCATATCATTCCATGACTATATACTGTGGGAGTTTGGAGTAGCATTTTCCGCTGAACAAGTAAGGCCCCTTTCACACTGATGCGCTTTGCAGGCGCTAAAATGCTAAAAATTGCACCTGCAAAGTGCCCTGAAAGAGCCGCTCAATGCACTCCAATGTGAAAGGGGGCTTTCACATTGGAGCATGGCGCTTGCAGGGCGGTCTAAAAAGTCCTGCAAGCTGCATCTTTGGAGCGCTGTAGGAGCGGTGTATTTACTGCTCCTAAAGCTCCCCTTCCCATTGAAAACAATGGGGCAAAGCGGCGCTGTGGCCGTTTTTAACCCAAATAGCGCCGCTAAAACAATGGTAAATCGCCGCTAAATATAGCGCCGCTTTACCGCCAGTGCCCGCAATGCTTCAGTGTGAAAGTAACCTTAATACAACAGAGGTCATGATGGGGGGAGGAGATTGTGTTTTAAATAAAGATTCAGGCCAAGTTCACACTGCTGCAATGTGGGACACGGCATGTAATCACAGCGCATTCCTGTGCAAATTACATGTGGTGTCTCTGGGGTGCGATTTGAGCCATGGATTTATATGGCTCAAATCGCACTGCATTCGCACCAAACTCCTGCAGGACCCTTTTTTTGTCCACACCAAAATCGGATCGCATGGGTATGAACACCCATGCGATCCGATTCTGCAAATCGTACTGTGTTTTGCGAACTGATTTCGGGGTGTCGTTAACTTAACATACACTCTGCAATCGGTTTGCAGGTTGTGTTTTTGATGCGGTGCGGATTTGCAGCAAATTTGCACCGCGCCTCACTTTAATGTGGTCTGTCAGACATAGAACTTATAGTGGCTTGCGAAAGTATTCGGCCCCCTTGAACTTTTCAACCTTTTGCCACATTTCAGGCTTCAAACATAAAGATATAAAATTTTTATTTTTTGTGAAGAATCACCAACAAGTGGGACACAATTGTGAAGTGGAAGGAAATCTATTGGATATTTTAAACTTTTTTAGCAATTAAAAAGCTGAAAAGTGGTGCGTGCAAAATTATTCGGCCCCTTTACTTTCAGTGCAGAAAACTCACTCCAGAAGTTCAGCGAGGATCTCTGAATGATCCAATGTTGTCCTAAATGATTGATGGTGATAAATAAAATCCACCTGTGTGTAATCAAGTCTCTGTATAAATGCACCTGCTCTGTGATAGTCTCAGGGCTCTGTTGAAAGCGCAGAGAGCATCATGAAGACCAAGGAACACACCAGGCAGGTCCGTAATACTGTTGTGGAGAAGTTTAAAGCCGGATTTGGATACAAAAAGATTTCCCAAGCTTTAAACATCCCAAGGAGCACTGTGCAAGCGATCATTTTGAAATGGAAGGAGTATCAGACCACTGCAAATCTACCAAGACCTGGCTGTCCCTCTAAACTTTCAGCTCAGACAAGGAGAAGACTGATCAGAGATGCAGCCAAGAGGCCCATGATCACTCTGGATGAACTGCAGAGAACTACAGCTGAGGTGGGAGAGTCTGTCCATAGGACAACAATCAGTCGTACACTGCACAAATCTGGCCTTAATGGAAGAGTGGCAAGAAGAAAGCCATTTCTCAAAGATATCCATCAAAAGTCTTGTCTAAAGTTTGCCACAAGCCACCTGGGAGACACACCAAACATGTGGAAGAAGGTGCTCTGGTCCGATGAAACCAAAATCGAACTTTTTGGCCACAATGCAAAACGATATGTTTGCCGTAAAAGCAACACAGCTCATCATACTCAACACACCATCCCCACTGTCAAACATGGTGGTGGCAGCATCATGGTTTGGGCCTGCTTTTTTTCAGCAGGGACAGGGAAGATGGTTAAAATTGAGGGGAAGATGGATGCAGCCAAATACAGGACCATTCTGGATGAAAACCTGTTGGAGTCTGCAAAAGACCTGAAACTGGGACGGAGATTTATCTTCCAACAAGACAATGATCCCAAACATACAGCAAAATCTACAAAGGAATGGTTCACAAATAAACGTATCCAGGTGTTAGAATGGCCAAGTCAAAGTCCAGACCTGAATCCAATCGAGAATCTGTGGAAAGAGCTGCAAACTGCTGTTCACAAACGCTCTCCATCCAACCTCACTGAGCTCGAGCTGTTTTGCAAGGAAGAATGGGCAAGAATTTCAGTCTCTCGATGTGCAAAACTGATAGAGACATACCCCAAGCGACTTGCAGCTGTAATCGCAGCTAAAGGTGGCTCTACAAAGTATTAACGCAAGGGGGCCGAATAATTTTGCACGCCCCACTTTTCATTTTTTTATTAGTTAAAAAAGTTTCAAAAATCCAAAAGATTTCGTTTCACTTCACAATTGTGTCCCACTTGTTGGTGATTCTTCACAAAAAATAAAAATTCTATATCTTTATGTTTGAAGCCTGAAATGTGGCAAAAGGTTGAAAAGTTCAAGGGGGCCGAATACTTTCACAAGCCACTGTACTGGGTCCTCAATATTACTCCTAAAGTTATCTAAGATAATGAGTAGGGATAATGTTTATTGTTTATTTACTGACCATGTTGTTTTCCAACACACATTCTATGCTTTATAGAAATGGATGCCAGCTAAGCATCTGACCCAGAGATAAAAATTCAACAGCTGGCCATGAATGGAAAGCGCTTACAGTGTGTACTAGGACAGCTGTCCACTGCTTTTGCCAACTGTTTGTGAGTGTGCAGGAATGCATGCTATACAAAGTGACAACACTAAAAGTGTTTAATGTGAAAATGATCCTACGTAGATGGCTTTATTTTCACTGACTTCTTAATAACACTGGCAAATGCAACTAATTAGACTGCCTAAAAAATATATAATTTGTAAAGAACAAAAATGTACAGAGCACATGATGACAAATTGGCATAACAAATCTATCTGATACAAGCATACAACAATGATACTGCATGAAAGAATGCATTGTCAGAAATAAGCATTCAGTGAGCATTAGTGTTGGCAAATGAGAGATTTTGTAGACTTGAAGTTTGTCCAAATATTGTGTTTACATACCATATGCAAATATGAAGCCCATGTGTATGGATCTTTTAAAGAAAACCTGGTGGTGTTTTTTTTTTTTGGAAGCGGTTACCTACCAGGCACCAGTTAATTCTGACATAAACTTATGTTCACTTTATTTTACAAAAACCAAAACCGAGGACAACTGTCTGGGCACTATCTGCAGCAGAGGCTCATGAAGACCTGGCATTCCTGTCAGTATCTTACAAGGCCCTAAAAATGCTCACCAACGTGCAGGGATGCACAAATGCGAGCCGACGCGTGGCCATGCATGCTCCTGGCCTGGCGCCTAACGGCATTTATAAGAAAGCCAGTAACCTTCTGTGATTGCTGGTTGATCTTCAGATCTCCAGTGCGTTTGTTCCTGTGTTAACCTTTGCATCTGTGGATCTGTGGATACCTGTTAGCAACTCCTCTTGCCTACACTTGCTCTTCTCCACATCTGGTGCCTGACCTTGGCTTTGAACTGGCTTCTCTCCTGACTCGTACTCTACCTGAGTCCTGCTACTTCCCACAGGCGCCACCTGTCTGCAGACTATTACTATCCTGGTGTCTCCTCTGAGTACTTTGACATCTCGTCTGAAAACACTCCAGTCAGAACATTTCTGCAAGCAATTTCAGCAGGCGACCCATGTTTTTTTTTTTTTAAACTGACTCCTCCTGTTCCACTTTTAGGGGAGTCTGGAGCTTAGCCACAGGAGAAGCCCTCTCTCCATTGGTCTCCAGCACCAGCTACGTGATAACAACTCTGTATTAAACGGTAATGTCTTATCAGCAAAATTCACCTACCTTCATGCCATAAAACATAAAGGTGTCGAATGCATATTAGAGACATATTGATTGTTGTAATAATATTAATACACATTGTTTTATATTTGATATACATATTAGGAGAGTATAAAAATATATCCCCAGTAAAAAAAAAAAATATATAAAACCATTGGAATGTGTGAGGTACAAGTTAAACTATTGTACTTGTGGCATTAAGATATGCTTCCTAGGTTGGTATGAAATACAGAACAAAACTAGTCTGTCTACACAGACATCACGAAGAACTTGTACTAAAAATACGACAAGATTCTGGTGTATGCTTCCAGACTAGTTATGTTCACCGTTATAGTTTTACATCAAATATAAAGAGGAGACAAATACCCTACTTTGAAGAGATGAAACGCCCAAGGTCATTCTAGGTACACATGACCTTGAGAGGTTTCTGCAGCTGGCAGATTTCACCATAACAAGCAAAAATCTTTATTCTTCCGCTGATTCACCCACACTGGCTGTTACATACTTGGTACAGTCTGAAGTCAGTTTCACTCTGATCCTCCCTAAAGTCATATGAAATATGGGGACCTATTATATCAATCTCCCTTTTGTGCTGCCAGCACTTGCTAGAAGCAGCCTCCAGCCAATATAATTGCCCAAAATACATTTTTTTTTATGGAACAAGCAAGAGTTTCTTTAACCTAAAGCATCCATTTCCAAAACTAAAAGCTTAATAAGAGTATGTGGAAAAAAAAAAAAAAGTAAGATGCGGTCAAAGTCCAAACATGACATTCTGAGTCAAGAAAGAAATCTTTTCTGTTAACAGGCTTTTTCGGCATTGATCTAAAAGCAGCTATTTTAATAGGCTCAAGAGCTGCATCCTCCTCCCCAACATTTGTCTGGATATATTGCATTATTTTAAAAAATTACATAGATTTGCTGAGCTGTTATTTCACAAATACAAAACTTATATTTAACATATTTATACAATTTAAAAACAAAGGTGAAAAAAAAAGAAGCAAGAACTACTTACATAAGCTCTCCTCGAAGAAACAACCATTTTCATTGCAAAATGTCAGCAGCTAGAGCAGATGCACTGGCAGTCTAATTTGAGACATCATTATTGGTTATTTATGACTAGAGGTTATGGATAATTAGTTGGCAGCAGTCCTAAATTTCAAGTGATTTTGCCAGGGTTTGTGAGTTCTATCTGCAAATTTCTGGACGCTGGAAAACGTTCTGGTTTTTCATTTACAGCTGTATTAAACCCACAACCAAAAAATGTAATATATTACAGCTTGGCTTACCAATCCTTAGAAGGGATGGCTGCATTCATTTACTTTTAAAGGATATGTTCACCTCTGGGAACATGTTGCATGTGCCATCCGATGTTAGGGTGGAATATATAAGATGTTCCCAGTGCTTCAAACAAAACGATCCATCACTCAGAGCAGTGGAGTTTAGGTAAAGACTGTAAGTTGCAATCTGGGTGCCTAAGCTGCACAGCACAAGGCTCATCGCCGAAACGCAGGTTTACCAGATGAAAATAAAGAAAACAAAAAAAAAACAAAACATCACATCTAAGAAATGCTAAGCTGCAATATAATGAATGTTTGCTTTTGGGCTTAATATCTCTGTAAACACTGAGTATCGAGAGAAATATACCTATATCTAGGCTGCCATTGTCGACTTCTCTTTCAGATGTTTCTAGCTGCCTGATTGTCACTGACTTCAATCATTTTACTGCCCTAGATGAAGATTGCAGCAAGTAAAATCAGATAGAACCCAATAGTTTAATAGTTACATAGTTGGTAGGGTGGAATAAAGACACCAGTCCATCCAGTTCAACCTGTGTGGGTGTGCGTGCGCTCATGTAAAAAATCATATCCCATATCCCTGTATAATATGCTTGTGAAGATGCCTATCTAGGAGTTTTTGAAACTATCAATACTGACACCACCAATTGTGGAAGTGAGTTCCACATCCTTACCACCCGATAGTGAAAAACCTCTTACGCAGTTTAACTTGTTGCCGCCCACCCACTGTCAAATGACGGCGGGGTGGTGCAGCTCTTGTTCTGGGACACCGTGATATATCGGCGTCCCGGAACGGGCGCACGGCGCGACAATCGCAGCCGCACCGCGTTGCTAGGACACTGCGCGACCCTGATCTGTGTAAAGAGCCACGTCCGCGGCTCTTTAACCATGTGATCGACTGTGTCCAATCACAGCCGGTCACATGTAAACACGGAGATGCCGGTAATCGGCATCTCCTCAGAGGGGGACATCTAGGGATGTAATCAGGCCACTGATCATCAGTGCCCTGATTACAATAAAGAAATATAGTGTAACAATAGAGTGCCCACCAATGCCAGCATATAGTGCCCACCAGTGGCAGCAGTGCCCACCGCTGCCCACAAATCAGTGCCCGTTTGCCATGCCAGTCAGTACTGGCAATCAGTGTCGCCCATCAGTGTCACCCATCAATGCCCATCTGTACCGCCTATCCATGCTGCCTATCTGTGCCCACCAGTGCCGCCTATCACTGCCAGCCACTGCCGCCCATCAGTGTCCACCAGTGACGCCTATTAGTGCCCATCAGTGCCTCCTATCAGTGCTCATCAGTGCCAAATATCAGTGCCCATAAATGCGGCATATTAGTGCCTCATCAGTGCCCATAAGTGCCACCTCATCAATGCCCATCAGTTCAGCCTATCAGTGCCACCTCATTAGTGCACATCAGTGAAGGCGAAAAATTACTTGGTTACAAAATTTACTTACACAAAAAAGTAAAAAAACCTTTTTTTCCAAAATTTTTGGTCTTTGTTTATTTTGTAAAAAATAAAAAACCCAGTAGTGATTAAATACCAAAGAAAGCTCTATTTATGTGAAAAAAATGATAAAAATTTGTTTGGGTACAGTGTAGCACAACCGCTCAATTGTCATTCAAAGCGCGACAGCGCTGAAAGCTGAAAAATGGCTTGGGCAGGAAGAGGGTGTTAGTGCACGGTAGGCAAGTGGTTAAAGGTAGAAAGTAAATTGTAAACCCATGGTCAGGCTACGGACAAGTAGACATACTTAAAGCCTAATTGGGCAAAGTTTAAAAGCGGAGTTTAATATCACTTTAAAAACAAGCCTTTAGTGACTGTAGTTTCCGGCACTGTAATTCATCCTCCAAGATCACAATAGAGACTCTGGAGTCCAGTTACAGTAGGTTTCCAAATAGCTTAAAACCCCTGCATAATTATGACAGGCTGCCAAGCTCCTGCTGCCAGAGGAAGCAAGAAAAGATGGCCTATGATTTTAGCGCTTCAACTGTGAATGTAAAGGATCAAGTGATCCACAGTGTCCACATCTGCAGAGGCCAGTGAGAGCTTGTTTTTAAACTAATTTACTCCTTAATTAGAATGCCCAAAGCCTGGCTAATGATTCAATTTAAAGCAAAAAAACAGGCTCAAAAAGTCATGTTACTTATCTGTCCCACCACCATGTGCTTCTGATCTGCAATCTTTTGCAGAAATACACTGACTGGAGAATCATCTATCCAAAACTTCTATGTGTGTTGGACACCTGCATACCTCACTGTATAATGTGGTACCACCTACAGGCTGCCAAGTCACTACTGTGTAGGTAATGATATAGCAGCCAGCAGGTGGAACCACAGCCTGCAACACAGAAAACAGGCATCTGACACACCCAGAAGGGTTGAATTAAAAAAAAATACTTTGGCTGGCGTGTATTTGCAAGACAGTAAAGATGGGAAGCACTGATCACAGGGCAGGCAAGTATTATGGTTCCTTTATAGACCGCTTGTTTTTCAATATATTTTTTTCTTTATGGCAACAGAGTTACCTTATATTTTTCTGTAATCTTTGATGGTGTGCAGTTGTACCTTTAACATAAAATCTTGTGCTCCCTCCACCCATTTCAGAAGGCATAAATGCCATCAGAAATCTCAGCATGGAGGACAACCAGTCCTCAATGCTGGTCTCTATTTATAGCTCACTTCGAGTGTTTACCACAAACAAAAGTTCCCTCATTCATCTCTACAGCCCCAGAACCATGACTGTGCATTACAACAGAGGCACCCGATTAAATTGGCTGTAAAATACTGCACTTTGCAGAGAAGAAACCTTTAGTGGAGAGTTGGTCCGCAGTGCATGTAAAATCTTTTGTTTTATGACCTAGTTAAATCGTAGGGGAGGTATATGGGTACTCTGAAAGTAATTGGTATTTCTGGCAAAAAGTCCAATATAACAGTTCCTTGGAAGTAGATTTGGTGGGCATCAGGGCTGCTCTCAAGAGTAAAAGTGACTCTGTGTAGTGAGAAAGGAGACAGAAAGTGCCTCTAATTGCAATACCATTAAATCTATTGGGTGGAAAGGATAACAAACACTCACAAGATTAGGAACAAAATTAGGCTCATCTATAATAATCTGCACAGTGAAGACAGCAATCATCCATTGCTTGGTGTATTCCAAAAAGTTCGCCCTCTACCGCAACACAGGACCGGTTAGTAGGCAAGGCGGCTTCCGGGTTCTGGAACCAGTGTGGAACGCAGCGGCAGCGTCATGACGTCACACAGCAGTGGGCTATAATTTGTTTCAGGGCATGCGCCTCTTTGTCAAACCGATGACCGACCAGGAAGTGAGTCACACTTCTATACTGGGATCGCAGTGGGACTATAAAACCCAGTGAAAACAAAACATTATACATGTTCAGCATTACTAAATTATAACTAATTGCAAAACTTTTTTTTTTGGTTTTGGATAGAGTAGAGATAGATTATAACAGGTAGAGATAGACTAGTGTCAGGTTTTTATTGCTGTCTGTGCTCCCATTAAGTAGATTCACACTCTCTGTTTGTCCTGTTTACCATAATCTTTGAAACTGAAAGTAAAAAAAAAAAAAAAAAAGGAGTCCCAAAATTATGGGTTGTCCCCAGAAAAGTAATAGAGGGGAAATCTTCCATTGGGGACACTGGTTCTGATGATCTGTGGGTCCCCAAGGAATTACCTTAATTTTCAGGGATTTCCTCTCAATTCCTGTTTGGCTATGGGGCAAGAATTGAAGGGAATTCTCCTAATGGGACATAGATGGCGAAATGAAAAAAAAAAAAAAGTTTTTCCTATAGTTCTACTTTAAAGAGGAGGGCCCATCAAAAAAAAAAAAAACATTAAAAGTCAGCAGCTACAAATACTGCAGCTGCTGACTTTTAATTGGACACTTACTTGTCCCAGGGTCCAGCGATGTGGGGGATCGAATGCCCCACTCGTCTCCCCCTCCGTTCAGCAGCGCCGGCATTGCAACTGTGGGTGCCAGGCTGTGGCGTCACAGCCTGGTACCCACTGCGCATGCGCGAGCGCCGCCGCGCACCGCGATTGGCCGCTCAGTCAACTGGGACCTGTAATGGGCCCCAGATGATTGACAGGAGGGAGGAAGCAGAGCTGAGCTCTTTCTGTGCCGAGGGGGAAGTGATGTCACCAGCCCAGGCACTGGAATAGGCAGACTACGAGAGACCCCCTAGCAACAGGCATTTAGAGGTAAGTAAAAAAAAAAAAAAAATATCCATATGTTTTTTTTTAGTTTTTTTTAGGCACAATCATGACTTTTTTTTTTTTAGGGTGGAACACCAATTTAAGTAGCACGGATATACAATAGACAACATTTATTAATTTGTAATTTGTGTTCATGCACTCATTAGAGGCTGCCGGAGCAATTCATTATTTCCATAGATATTATATTGGTTGCTCCCACAGCTCTTCACGCATATATGTAGTTTTATGTGTGTATTTTTTTAAATTTTCTGTTGCCAGTGTCTTTTTGTATTATCACAAGTTTTTAGTTACTTACTTATTAATGCTGAATTTGTATGATGGTTGGGTTTCGCTGGATTTTATAGTCCCATGGCGATCTTAGTATATAAGTGTGGCTCACTTTCTGGTCGAGAATCGGTTTGACAAATGAGAGCATGCTCCGAAACGCATTACCTCCCACTGTCATGTAATGGCATCATACTGCAGCTGCATTCCACGCTGGTTCCGGAACCTGGACATTATCTCATCTACTACCCAGTCCTGTGCTGCAGGACAGGGAAGACTTTTTGGAACACACTAAGCGATGGATGAGTGCGGTCTTCACTGTTCAGTTTATTACAGACGAGCCTACTTTTGTTCCTACTCCTGGAAGTGTTTATCCTTTCCACCAATAAATTTAGTAGTATTGCACTTAAGGGGCTTTCTTTGTTCTTTCTCACTACACATAGTTAAATCTTATGACAGGAGTGGGGTACAGAATACCATATTTTAGGGATGCACCTATATAGATGGGACGTGGAAAATGATCGTCTGAAAATAGAGTAATCAGCATGCTGCCAATAGAAAATAAAGGTGCCGATAATGACCACTGAAAAACATGTGCCATTTTCCCACAATTTTCATAGCATATATGCCTCAAAAATGCAACATGGGTGCGTTTTGCTGCATTTCAATGCATTGTAATAGGGAGGTGCGTTACACTGCAACGGATCAGTGTGAAGACTTGCATACAATTTAAGGGGTGCATTTTACTTGAGCTTTTCTTGAGATTTTTTTAACGCAAAATAGCTTCAAAAACTATTCATTATCAAGTCTAATATTCGGTAATATAAATATATATTAAAAATATATTTATATTTTTTAAAAGTTGTCCATTTCAGTTTTCGGCCAAGTGCATCCTGAATTTTCAGTTTTGGTCCAGAATTTTCATTTTGGTGCACTTATACAAAATTGTATGTCATACACAACTGTAGCAAAGAAAAAAATTACTGTATATACTCGAGTATAAGTTGTGGCCCTAATTTACCACAAAAAAATGGGAAAAACTTATTGACCCGAGTATAAGACGAGGGTGAGAAATCCACAGCTACTGTAAGTGGAAAAGAGGGTCAACAATGCCCATTTGCATGCCTCACTGTGCCCCTTTGCAGCCATAGGTCCCCCGAACTTCAAACTCCGTAGTCAAGGGTTCCTAGATGCCCCCTAGCTGCAGCCAAAATTTGGGGTCTCTGAACCCAAAGGGTCCCGAAATGACATTGCTGCAGATGGACACAGTTGACCGACTTTGAGGGCCCGTATCTTGGGGCTACTTAGTGCTAGGAACCCCAAATTTGGTGTGCAAACCCAGTGGAACTAGCACCAAGTGGCCCTGAGATATGGGGCCCCAAAAATCTTTAAGTTTCATTTGTTAGATGGGAATTGCAGAAAATGGCCGATTGGCTCTTCATCTCCCACTCTAAATGTTTACATGCAGAGGATTACATGGGGCTAATGGAAAACAGGTTACAGTAGAATTTAAAAATACTTTTAAATATGTATAGGGTGAATGGGATGCCTTACTCTTATACTTTAAAGCTATAACACAAGGAATATTTTCCCATTTAAATTGTAAAATGTAATTAGGGGGTTTGTGTAGCGGATTCCTGTCACACTCCGCTTGAGTGCTTCAGTCAGCACAATGTTTCCTCCAATCTGGACCTTCAGATATCACAGCCCATAAATTGTAAGAACCAGGCGAGACTAGCTCAGTTACAAACCGCAACATGGAACGGTTTATTTAAACACATGTAACAACAGATATACACTCAACAAAGGAACAATGCCCCCTTCCCTGGATTTAGGGTGGAGTAAACTGTCCAATCAGCAATAAGGAACACACAGGTATTCAAACAATAGACCACCTTATCAGCAGGGAGGGCTGCAGGGAGGAATCTCTCCCCTTTCCTCTCTGCCCTGCCCCCAGTTTACATGCCAGGAACACAAATACAAACATTTATCCCATAATATACTTCTCCTAGGCAGACAGACACCACAGAACAATGGGACACAGCCACACCCCAAACTATCCCAGCAAAGAGTCCACAACAGCATGAGACAACACACAATATATACATACATACATACATACAATATTCCAGTGAGGCTGTACAGCGAGTCCGACTAACACAGATCAGATTGGGGTTCTTGGTCGCCCTGTGCCCCTAATGAACACAGGGTGATTTACACATAGGAGGGGCCAGGGGAGCCGGACCAGGAGCCCCCAGTGCTCCCCAAGACAAGTTAGGCTTCACAAACCCCTGCCTAAAGTGGCTCCCATCACAGTACACATTAAAATGGCTATGTTATGTTCAACGCTATCTCTAAAGTACTGCACATCCGAACCCAGCATAATTTATGACTGTGTTGTCACTGCCTTCATATTCTTCAAAGGTATTAGTAAATATCAGCTCACTTAGGTCGCTTGTATTTATCCCTTCAGAGAAACGGTTAGCATAGATTGTGATGGCACGCTGCCTGATCTATGCTCTAAAGTATTCAGCATTCTGCTACAGCTATTCTCCCATTCTGGCATTAGACCACTTCAAGCACTGACACCTAACAAGATCTCTTTCAACCTCTAAAGGGGTCATTCTCATCTTTTTAGTATTATCTCCACCACTTTGGAAAACCTTATGCTTGGTAACAGATATCCAGGTTATGGTGAATGAAAGGCCCTATAATCACATAAGCTGAGCAACAGGCTCACCGTGGGATTAAGCCGTGCTTCTAGATGTTGCAAAGTACATCTGATCTTCTTCTTGCAGACTTTGCTACAGTGGAGGATGAATACAGCATGTGAAGCTCCCACTGAAATCACAGGTTACTTGCATCATCATTATAGTAGATCAAAGCTCTTAGTCGCTTAAGACTAAATTAGACTCAGAAGTTTGTGCATTGTAATTGATACACAATGACAGTGCTAATAAAGCTGTCGAAAACAAATGTTCTTTTGCTCTATCAACTTTGCAAGCAAACATATTTTCTCTAGATTTTTGTACCATCTCCTTTTATTGACATGATTGATTTGCCTCTGGTTTTCTTCCTACAAACACAAAACCAAAATGCATATCACGTTTCAGGCAAAGCAAGGATGTTTTCCTCAGAGTGAATGTTAATGATGTTTTAGAGACTGAAACAAATCCAGAAAGAAAGTTCAGATTGAACATAGAAAATCTGATGAACATTTCTGGTGGTTGTAAATACCCTCTTAGATTCCTTTAATATTAGGCAGTTGTGGTGCTATACTATTGATACATGTTAGAGTAGTGTCATAGAGATGATTTTTTTTGCTTTTAAAAATACCTTTAAGCTTACCTAAATTACTGTGCAATAAAGTCATTGTTGTGGTCACTTACGCCAATATATATTACACAGTGTTATTTGAGGTCCCTCTATAAAACCTCTATGCTGGTTTTAGGTATGTGCAGGGTTATGGCAAGTGTTTTAAAGAAAGAAAATCACAGTGCAACAATAAGTCTGACCTCAACTTTATGCCTTATGGACTAGAGCTCTTTAATGACTTAGTAGAACCAATATTTTTGTTAAAAGGAAAACTATAACCGCTTGATCACTGAGAGATTTACCCCCCACCCCCCTCCATGACCATGCCATGTTTTGCGATATTGCACTGTGTTACTTTAACTGACAATTGCATGGTCTTGCAATGCAATACCCTAAAAAAATGTATGTAATCATTTTCCCACAAATAGCAATTTCTTTTGGTGGTATTTGATCACCACTGCTTGTTTATTTTTTGCGCTATTAACAAAAACAGACCAGACATTTTGATCAAAAACAAAAAAAAAATAATAATATTTTTTACTTTCTGCTATAAAAAAAAATACCCCCAAAAAAAAATTTGAAAAAAAAAAACAAACTTCCTTATAAATTTAGGCCAATATGTATTCTGCTAAATGTTTTTGCTAAAGAAAATCCCAATAAGTGTAAATTGAGGGCGTCTACAAACTATGGTATATATACTGGAAATTGTATTTATTTATACTAGTAATGGCGGCGATCAGTGACTTATAGTGGGACTGCAATATTACGGTGGACAATCAGACACTAACGTGCTGCTTTTACTAAGGGAAGTGATGGATTTTATTCCCTACTTTACAGGGAAAGAAAATCCATTACTTCCCCGTCAGATCTGCTTCTCCTGTGAGTAATCACAGCAAAAGTGGTCCCTGGCGGCACGCAGACGCCCCCTAGGCAGAACTACAGATTGAGATAGATATATATATAGATCTATATATATATATATATATATATATATATATATATATATATATATATAATTCTGCACAGGAGGCCGCCCTGCAACATTATATCTGCTTTAGGGTGGTCCTTAAGTGGATAATTTCATGTCATTTTTATTTGAGTTTAGAGGATTATAATTGTTTTTCTATAAAAACATAAATACTCTTGTTGTACTAACAAGCATATAATACAAGATAAGGGGATCCTATAGCACTATGGATTGGTTAGAAAGACAGCATAGCAGTAGCTGCCAATTTTATCTTTATTTTTCTGATTCAAATCTGAATTGGAGTCATCCAGTAAGGCCTAGGAGTGTTTGCATCTCTTGAACCAATGGTAACTTCAAGTGATTGTAAAGGCTTGTTTTTGTTTGCTTTAAAAATAACAAACATGTTATACTTACCCCCTCTGTGTGCAGTTGGTTTTGCACAGAGCAGCCTGGATCCTCCTCTTCTAGGGTCCCTCTTTGCTGTTCCTGGCTCCTCCTCCTATCGAGTGACCCTCAGCCAGCACCCTGCTACAGGGGACACCCAAGCCGAGTCAGAGCTCAGTGTATCCATTCAGGCACGGAGCACCGACCTAGCCTCATCCCCTCTCTCCCCTGATTAGCTGACTGATTTTGATTGACAGCCGCGGTAGCCAATGGCACCGCTGCTTTGTCTCATCCAATCAGGACACGCTAGGCCCATTTAGCCCTTTAGCGAATATTAATTTCAATAGCCAGAATAAATTACAATTCTAATCAATGAAATAAACACCCACGCACCAAACTCTGCTTAACTGGCTTGAAAAAAAAACGCAGCTTAGGTGAGGCCGATTTTCTCCTGTCAGAGGAAACAGCTTTTTACAATAAAGCAATGTGCACGAGACTTAAAGCGCAAGCTGTTTAAGATTTATGTTGTGCATCTTCAGTGTTCAAATGAGAACTTATGGGAAAACATTTCTTAATATTTAATTAAGAAAATCTTTTGTTAATAAGATTATCTGCTATAGGTCAACAACCATTCACTACCTACAAACAGCTAAAAAGACTGCTTGAGGGGGAACATAGGATTTTTATAACAGCTTACCTGTAGAATCCTTTTCTTGGAGTACATCACAGGACACAGAGCCACAGTAATAACTGTATGGGTTATATGGCACCTTCAGCTGATGGACACTGGCACACCCTAAACAGGAAATTCAATTCTCTACATAACCCCTCTCCTTACCAGGAGTACCTCTGTTTTCTAGCAAAGCAATACAGGTGTAACAAGAAAGAGGGGAGGACCTCTGTGCCCCATGTTGTACTCCAAAAAAATGATTTTACAGGTAAGCTGTTCTAAAAATCCTATTTTATTTATCGTACATCACGGGACACATAGTCACAGTAATAAATGTATGGGATGTCCCAGAGCAATGCCACCTGAGGGGAAACAAACAAAAGTAGGGTGCAATCAGACCTGAGGACCTATACTGCTGTCTGCAGCACACTGCGCCCAATAGCGATATCCTCATGCCTTCTTACATCCACCTGATAGAATCTGGTGAATGTATGGACTGAAGACCAGGTTGCGGCCTTGCAGATTTGAGCCATGGAGGCTTGGTGATGCACTGCCCACAAAACAATAACAGCCCTGGTGGAGTGTGCTTTGAACGGAAAAGGTGGAACCTTCCTCTTCAAGCCATAAGCTTGAATAAATACCTGCCAAATACATTTGGCAATAGTGGATTTTGATGCTGCCTGTCCTTTCCTAGGAACTTCAGGCAACACGAACAAAATATCTGTTTTCCAAATCTGAGCAGTCGCCTTCAAATAGATCTTGACTGCTCTCACTACATCCAAAAAATGTAGTGACTTTCCTTCGTTAGAACAGGGTTCTGGAAAAAATGAAGGTAGTAAAACAATATCGTGGTTTAGGTGAAAACCTGAAACCAACTTTGGCAGAAAGCTAGAATGAGGATGCAATACTACTCTATCCTTGTGAACTATTAAATATGGCTCTTTACAAGAAAAAGCCGCCAACTCTGATACCCTTCTTGCAGAAGAAATGGCTACCAGAAAAAATAGCTTCTTTGTCAAAAGGACCAAAGTAATATGTCCTATCGGCTCAAAAGGCTGTTTCTGTAATGCCGACAGAACTAAATTCAAGCCCCAAGGGTTCAGGGGTGCTCTAACCGGTGGATTAAGCTGTGTTACCCCCTGTAAAAAGCTTTGGACCAAAGAATGCGAAGAAAGCGGACGTTGAAACAATACTGATAACGCCGAGACCTGGCCCTTGATCGTACTCAAGGCCAGTTTCATCTCTAGCCCTATTTGCAGAAAGGCAAGAATTCTACCTATGACATACTTCCTAGGATGCCAACCCCTGGATTCACACCAGGAAACATATGCCTTCCAGACTCTATAATAAATGACTCTGGAAGCTGGCTTCCTTGCATTAATCAAGGTAGGTATCACTGAGCCTGAAAGCCCACGATTCTTTAGAATGTGGGTTTCAATAGCCATACTGTTAAATTTAGTGTTTGTAAAGTAGGATGGAACACTGGTCCCTGCGATAGCAGGTCTGGACGTGGTGGTAGGGGCCATGGTGCCCCTACCACTATCGTTACTATTTCTGCATACCAAGATCTTCTGGGCCTCAAGAACTACCAACTTCCTTTCCCGCTTGATCCTGCGAAGAAGTCAAGGTAGCAGCAGAATAGGAGGGAATGCATAAATCAGTGAGAACTGATCAGACGGAGTCACCAACGCATCTGTTCCGCATGCGAGTAGATCCCTTGTTCTTGACACAAGGTTGTCGACTTTGTTGTTGAACCTGGACGCAAACAGATCTACATCCGGGATCCCCCATTTTTGGCATATAGCCAAAAAGATGTCGGGGTGAAGGGACCATTCCCTCGGGAACAACTGCTGGCAAATTAAGTAGTCTGCCTGCCAGTTCTCTACCCCTGAAATGAAGATTGACGATAGGCATGGCACGTTTTTCTGCCCAGGTTAGGATATGGTTTACCTCTCCCTGGGCTGCCTGACTTCTGGTGCCCCCTTGGTGATTGATATAAGCCACTGCTGTGGCATTGTCGGACTGAATTCTGACAGGAGAATTCTGCAACCTGAATGTCCAGGCCCTTAGGGCTAGACGCGCTGCCCAAATCTCTAGAATGTTGATGGGCAAAATCCTTTCGGTTCTGGACCATTTCCCTTGGACAGACGCCTCTCTATGGACTGCTCCCCAACCTAAAAGGCTGGCATCTGTTACCACCTTCCAGGTAACCGGTAAGAAGGATTTCCCCTTCTGCAGATTCTCGGATATCCTCCACCAACTGAAGCTCTGGCGCACTTTTGGCGACAAACGCATTGGAAAATCTAGTGCCTGAATCTTCTTGTTCCAGGCCGATAGGATACTGTTTTGCAGCAGTGTTGAATGGAACTGAGCATAGGGAACTGCTTCGAATGGAGCCACCATCTTCCCCAACAACCTCATACAAAGGCGAATGGAGGGACCCTTCTTTGCACTGACCCCCTGAACCAGCTCCTTTATGGTGCTGATCTTTGCCTGGGGTAAAAACATCTTCTTCTGGGCTGTATCTATGACCAGACCCAAGTACTCGAATCTTCTTACTGGCTTTAAAGAAGATTTGTCTAGGTTGAGGACCCAAACTAGGTATTCCAGGTTGACTGTGGTGACCATGCTTTGGTCCAAGCGGACTACCAACCGGTCTATCAAGAGCAGGTCGTCCAGGTATGCTATTTTTGTTATACCTTGAGTCCTTAATCTGGCCAGAGGAAGGATCAGAAGCTTTGTAAATACCCGAGGTGCAGTAGCTAGACCGAAAGGCAAGGCTACAAACCGAAAATGAAGTTTTTCTACTTCGAAACGCAGATACTTCTGGTAAGTGGGGAAAATAGGGACATGCAGGTATGCATCCTTGATGTCGATTGATGCCAGAAGCTCTCCCCCTTGTAGGATGGAGACTACTGATTGGATTGATTCCATGCGAAAAGAGCGATTCTTCAGGAAACGGTTTAGATCTTTGAGACCTAGAATGGATCTGACTTTCCCATTTGGTTTTGGTACCGTGAAAAGGTTTGAATAAAACCCTGACCCCTGCTCTTCCACGGGGACCACCATGATCACTTTTTGCGACAAAAGTCAGTCTAACGTTAGAAAGAGAGAGACATTACTCCGGATCTTTGGGGACATTTGACCTGAGGAAACGAAGAGACGGGAATTCTCGGAACTCTAGTTTGTAACCTAGAGCTATTGTGGAGACCACCCATCTGTCCCGAAATTCCTCCTGCCAAATCTTTGAGAACTGCAGAAGTCTTCCCCCTACTCGAGAGAGCGGGGGCGCCCCTTCATAAAGAGGCTTTAGCGTTCTGTCTTGCGGGTTTTCTCCCCCAGGACTTTTGTCCCTGGGGTTGACCCGGAGGTTTACCTCTTGAACCCGATGGTGGAGAAAGAACCCGTTTAAATGAGGGACGTTTCCTCTTTTTCTTAACTGGTAAAAGGGTACTTTTCCCCCTTGACATTTTTTGGATATATTTGTCCAAATCCCCCCCAAACAGCTTTTCACCGCGGAAAGGAAAACCAGCCAGGAGCTTTTTGTATGGCGCTTCGGCTGACCAACTTTTCAACCATAAGATTCTACGCATATGTAGGTTTGAAGAATAGAATCTCTGATTGCGTCACTTGCAAAACACAAAGCCACTGGCAGCTCAGCTAATTCCTGAGCCTGCTGTTCAGGATACTCCTGAATACCTGTTTCAAATGGTCTCTCAAGGACTGACATTGCCGCTACTGCAGGTTGCGCCACTGAACCTGCCAAGGAGAAAATGTTTTTTTAACAGGAATTCCAATTTTTTAGCAGTTGGATCCCTAAGCATTTGTGCATTGTCAACCAGATAAGTCAAACTTTTATTCACAGAGGACATAGCAGCATCAATTGCTGGTATACTCTACATCTTAATAAATTTTTCCTGCATAGGATAAAGTGTTGAACACTTTTTAGGAGGGAAAAAGTGCTTATCTGGGTGATCCCACTCAGAATACATAAGCTTTTCTAGTAATGAATGTACAGGAAAGGCACGCAAGGCTTACGGAGGCTTTAGTGAACCCAAACAGGAAGTGGGCTCTTCAACAGACTCCGTTAAGGGTAGCTTAAATGTGGAGCAGTCCATTTCAGTAAGAGAATGCACCAGTAACTTCTCAGCATGTGAAGGTGAAGAAGGTCCTTCCCCACTTGATTCCTTGGAAGAGGAATCATCAGCCTGTTCACAGTCCCCTGAGGGGGATTCATCTTCCCCCTCCCACAGTTCCTCTGTTTGAGGATCCTGGGTGGTAGAAGGGGACCTAATGCATTTTCTTCCACTCTGTGAAGACATGATTAAAGCCACTAATCTTTCCTCTAAACCACTCATAGCTGAGGAGAAAGCCTGCTTAATTATATAGACAGGGGCTGAAGTGTCGGAAGCAATTGCAGCCACTGATGACCCCGATGGCTCACTCTGATAAGCCTCCTTAGATCGGGATGGTGTTGTAGAGGGAGGGTCCTTAGGACCTGGGGGCGACCCCTTTGTGTCCTTGGTTTTTGTGGCATTTGAACCACCTCCCCTGGTCATAGTGCTGAGCACAAATGCAGAGGTACCAAAAAAAAAAATGCACCCACTGCTGAGCAATAGTCCAGCAACTGCAACTATTAAGCTCAGCCCAATGCTTAAGTAAATGTGCCTGGGAATGCCTGTGTCACCTACTCACATGCCACCTGTCTGCTCTGTGTCCTTCCTTTAGCTGTATGCACCTGAAAAAAGGTGCATTTTATAGCTATACAGCCCGCGTTGTGGACGTTAAAGCACACAAACGCCGCTAAGCCCTGCCCCCCCTTCCTCTGACCACCCACCGCACCCCCCCTCATCTATTTTAAAATAGATAGTTTTGCCACGCGAGCTGGCTCCGATCCTGCCCAGACCACATGGAGGAGGACTGAGGTGGAGGAGAGGAGGAGAGCTGACGAAGGGAAGCACCGTGATGGCAGCGGGAGCAGCGTCTGATGCCATGCTCCCTCTGCCTTCAGTAAAGCTATCCAGGTGGGGGACATTCCTAGGAGAAAAAAAACCCCTTTCCCACGTCTTTACCTGGAGCTTGAGCCAGAGGAAGCATGCAGCTTGTATACAGAGCAAGACAGACAAGCATGGAACAAGTACGTGTTCTTGACAGCCCCCGATTGTGACTATAGGCATGACAACATTTACTTAAAGGAGAACAACCCACAAGAATTAGAAAAATTCCTTAGGAATCTCCCTTACCTTATCCAGCGGCAGGGTTCTGTGGTAACAGACCCAATCTTCACCACTCACGGTGGGCTCCGTTAAAAAACCTTCAGGGATTGGGGCCCCCTTTTTATCTGGGGATCCACAGCCCTGGGCCTGTAAAAAGCACCCCGCCAGGAATATGGCCGAAAAAAACAAATACTGGATGCTGGGGTCCAGCTCTCTAAAAAGAGAAGCGTTACAGGTAAAACCTCATTTCTTCAGACACGAGGCCAGGGTACCATTCAATTCGGTCTGGAAAAGACACTTTGAATGGATCCGGTTGCATGGCTTGCCCCAGTAAGGAATATTCCAGCAGAGCTCAGCACAGCACATCTTTACTTGTGACCAACACCTAAGACACTAGCGAAAAAACTGAGTTACTGCCGGTAAAGGGAGAGGTTATATGGGGAATTGAACTTCCTGTTTAGGGTGTGCCAGTGTCCATCACCTGAAGGTGCCATATAACCCATAGAGTTATTACTGTGGTTCTGTGTCCCGTGATGTACGATAAGGAAAAAGGGATATCTATGTTTGAAAAGTTCCAGAATCATCCAATATTAAAACACCACATAATTCTGTAAAAAAACAATGATGTAAATCAACAAACTTTTTTCTTCTAAGGCCTCGTTCACATGGGCATACTTAAAGCAGTGATAAATTAGGTTAAAAAACCCTTTTAGCCACGCACCCTAGACCAATAACAATAATGATAAATGTAAAATTATTACAAAGAGCAGTCCGTAGCGAGGCCAAAGGTCTAAATGTGAACAAGAAATAAATTAGATTAAATTTCCATACTGCGCTCATAAACCACATAAATTGTGTAAGTATACAAAAAGTCCACAAACCCCCACCAAAAATCTTCAATCAAGCGAGAGTGAAGTACCGTATTTATTGGCGTATAACACGCACCTTTTTCCCCTTAAAATCAGGGGAAAATCGTGGGTGCGTGTTATACGCCGATCCCCGCTGACTGTAAGGGGGAGAGGAGTGAGCGCCGCCGAAATACACATAGCTGAGTGTACTGTGTACTCGGTTAGGCTCAGCTCCTCTCGTCTCCGCTCACAGTCCCGCCCAGTCCTGCCATTGGACCGGTGTTATGTCCATCATAGGAGCCGGGCCAAGGGGCAGGACTGGGCAGGACTGCAAGAGGAGCCAAGAGGAGCTGAGTAAACAGGACATCCGGCTCTGTGTATCTCGGCTGCGCTAAATTTTAAAAGCCAAACATGCTGCAATTTTGGGCAAGGCTGCAATCAGACTGGGCAAGGCTGCAGATGGACACTGATCATTCTGCAATGATGGACAAGGCTGCAGATGGACAGTGATAAGGCAGCAAGGCTGCATTTGTTGACAAACAGGGCCTTTCGCACGGGTGAGCGCTTAGGTATGCCCATGTGAAAGAGAGGCCTAGAACATTTTTTTTTAAAGTAATATTTTTGTAGAAGCTATTATTATTTAATTAAATGACTTGTTTACCAAGCCTATTTGTATAAATATAACAAGAAAACCTACATTTTGCATAGGTTTTGTGTTCCCAATACAAGCTGTTCTTTCCATATTTCTTTGCATATAGCCCTGGAAATGAATTATCTATGCTCATTAATTGTTCTGCTAGGTCCCATTCACCAAAAGGCCACAGCAAGTTTTGTTGTGACAACTGAGAGCTTAATTGTATTGTTCTGTGAACCATGAATATTCATTGGAGCCAGGCAACAATTAAATGCTCTGTCACCACGCATGTAAATCTGAGGGGAGGGCATGTCCAACCTGCAATCTGTCAGCCTGGCCGCCACAAGGAAAGTGACAGAGAGCCTTAGTGATGAGGAGTAAAGACATATGAAACAAAATGTTTATCCAGGAGGAGTGTTTCTGCCGGCAGTGAGCAATTAATTCCTTTTCAGCCCGTTAGGAACTGGCAGGAGATGTTTTCCAAATCTCACACCAGCTAACAGAGTTGGTACACATAGAATTTTACCATTAAAATGTACTAGAAACGACAGACTAATTTAAGTTTCCAGATTTAGCATTAGGATACCAGATGTAACATACTTCATCATGAGACAGAATGAAAATAGTGTAATATAGTACGTAGAGAACATGCTGTAATACATATAATTACATAATTCATGTTACAGCATATCCACCTGGTGCAGTCCTGTTGGTGCAAGGTGCTTCTTATAAAGCTCTGAAACACTGCTGTCACACACCTTACATACAGCAGTGTTTCTCATCTCTAGTCCTCAAGGCGCCCCAACAGGTCATGTTTTCATGCTCTCCATTATTTTGCACAGGTGATCTCATCAGTTTCACTGTCTTAGTAATTACCACAGCAGTTTCATCTGAGGGAAATCCTGAAAATATGACCTGTTGGGGCGCCTTGAGGACTGGAGTTGAGAAACACTGCCTTAGAGGCCTGCCACCAGTTCAAGAAGCGTGCCATACTGAATTGATGGATGGCAGTACTATGCAATCATAGGAAAATAAGGATCTTCACTAACAGACTTTGGTATAGTGATTATCTTTGTCCATTATTCACATAAAGCAAAAGGGATCACAAGTCAACCTTTCGGTACCTCGCAAGATCTCTTTTTCAAAGTAAAATGACCCGAACAAGAGACAAGATTATCACTATGCCAAACTGTCCTGGTGAAAAGCCTTTTTTTTTTCTTATGTGCCATTTCATGTCATGTTTTCATTATAACATTACTTATATATTTTTTAAATGATATGCATTAACTTAAAGTGATTGAAAAGTCTCTTTTTTTTATTGTTATATTTCCCTCCTATGTGCGGTTGGTTTTGCACAGAAAAGCCCAGATCACTCATTTTCATGGTGGAACATATAACATGTTTAAGCATCTGCAGCCTTTCCCCCCACTACCCCTCTCCCTGTGACATTGGGCCGGGGATCTTCTCCACGCACCCACTGTCACCATTTGAAAACAGTGCGGCCATACAGGGCCCCGCCCACAAGGCCACCTTATTCATTCACCGTTTCCTATAATGAAAAGCTACAAGTACCATCAGCCATTGTAGCTGGAAGCTTGTAGTTTTCAATGAACTGGGAGGGCGCTGGTGAGCGCCCTCAGTCTATGGCTCTTAACCACTTGCTAACCGCCCTATAGCCAAATGACGGCTGCAGGGCGGCTGGATAACTCTGGGATCACGTCATATGACGTGATTCCAGAAAACGGCTCCCGCGCGCCCCCTGGGGCACGCACACAGGAACATCCGTGACCGCCGGGTCCAGAGGACCCGGCGCATCACGGATCACGGTAAACGGCCGCTGATCGCGGCCGTTTACCATGTGATCGCTCCGTCAAATGAAGGAGCGATCACATGTAAACAAACCGGCGTCATGTCATGACGCCGGTTCCTCCCTCCGCTCTCTGTACCGATCGGTACAGAGGGGGAGAGATCGGATGTGAGCGGCGCTGTGGGCTGGAAGTGTAGTGCCCACAGCGCAGCTCAGTGACATGTCCAGTCACATCCATCCATCCCTCCATGCTCAGCCATCCCCCCCCCATGCTCTGCAATAACCCTGTGCAATACTCTGCAACCCTGTGCAACCCTGTGCAATACTCTGCAACCCTGTGCAATACTCTGCAACCCTGTGCAACCCTGTGCAATACTCTGCAACCCTGTGCAATACTCTGCAACCCTGTGCAATACTCTGCAACCCTGTGCAATACTCTGCAACCCTGTGCAATACTCTGCAACCCTGTGCAATACTCTGCAACCCTGTGCAATACTCTGCAACCCTGTGCAATACTCTGCAACCCTGTGCAATACTCTGCAATGATCCTGTGCAACCCTGTGCCATACTCCGCCATGCTCCGCCATGCTCCGCCATACCCCGCCATGCCCCGCCATACTCGGCCATGCCCCGCCATGCCCCGCCATGCCCCACCATGCCCCGCCATACTCCGCCATGCCCCGCCATACTCCGCCATGCCCCGCCATACTCCGCCATGCCCCGCCATGCCCCGCCATACTCCGCCATGCTCAGCCATGCTCGGCTGTACTCGGCCTCTGTATGTGGCCAGGCTGTGGAAGTCTCACACACGTGGTATCGCCGTACTCAGGAGGAGCAGGAGAATCTATTTTGGGGGGTCATTTTTGGTATGTCGTCATACGACGTCCTTGACTTTGTGCGGGGATATCTGAATGATGGGTACAGCTACAGGCATCATTCAGATATCATCTTTTTCAGCCGGCGATTCCCTACACCATAAGAATGATCATAGCGGCTGTTCCACTGCTTGATCATTCTTACAGGTGGCGAGAGGGTACGCCCCCCCCCTCTCGCCGCTCTCAGGTGCTTCTACCGACTCACCGCTACGATCGAAGCCAGGATCATTTTTTTATTTTTTTTATTTCAGGCTTCCCAGCCTAGAGGTGAGATGTGGGGTCTTATTGACCCCATATCTCACTGTAAAGAGGACCTGTCATGCCATATTCCTATTACAGGGGATGTTTACATTCCTTGTAATAGAAATAAAAGTGATCAAAAAATTTATTTTTTGGAAAAAAGCCTCAAACTAAAATAAAGTAAAATGAACAATAAAAAAAAAAAAATAAAAAAAAAAAATTCCCCGTGTTCCCGTGTGCTCGCAGTCAGAAGCGAACGCATACGTAAGTTGTGCCCACATATGAAAATGGTGTTCAAACCACACATGTGAGGTATCGCTGCGATCGGTAGAGCGAGAGCAATAATTTTGGCCCTAGACCTCCTCTGTAACTCACAACATGTAACCAGTAAAATTTTTTAAAGCGTCCCCTATGGGGATTTTTAAGTAGCGAAGTTTGGCGCCATTCCGCGAGCGTGTGCAATTTTGAAGGGTGACATGTTAGGTATCTATTTACTCGGCATAACTTCATTATTCACATTATGTAAAAACATTGGGCTAACTTTACTGTTTTGTTTATTTTGAAAGCACAAAACTGTTTTTTTTTCAAACAAAACGTGTTCGAAAAATTGCTGCGCAAATACAGTGCGAGATAAAAAGTTGCAACGACCGCTATTGTATTCTCTAGGGTCTTTGCTAAAAACATATATATAATGTTTTGGGTTTCTTTGTAATTTTCTAGCAAATAAATTATGATTTTTACATGTAGGAGAGAAATGTCAGAATTGAGTTGGGTGCTCCAGAACACCTGAAGGTGCTCCCCTGCATGTTGGGCCTCTGTATGTGGCCACGCTGTGTAAAAGTCTCACACATGTGGTATCGCCATACTCGGGAGTAATAGCAGAATGTGTTTTGGGGTGTAATTTGTGGTATGCATATGCGGTGTGAGAAATAACCTGCTAATATGACAATTTTGTGAAAAAAAAAAAAAGAAAAAAAAAATCTTGATTTTGCAAAGAATTGTGGGAAAAAATGACAACTTCAAAAAACTCATCATGCATCTTTCTAAATACCTTGGAATGTCTTCTTTCCAAAAAGGGGTCATTTGGGGGGTATTTGTACTTTTCTGGCATGTTAGGGTCTCAAGAAATGAGATAGGCCGTCAGTACTTCAGGTGTGATCAATTTTCAGAGATTGGCACCATAGCGTGTGGACTCTATAACTTTCACAAAGACCAAATAATATTCACTAATTTGGGTTATTTTTACTAAAGATATGTAGTGGTATAAATTTTGGCCAAAATATATGAAGAAAAAATTACTAATTTGCAAAATTTTATAACAGAAACGAAGAAAAATGCATTTTTTTACAGAATTTTCAGTCTTTTTTCTTTTATAGCGCAAAAAATAAAGAACCCAGCGGTGATTAAATACCACCAAAAGAAAGCTCTATTTGTGTGAAAAAAAGGACAAAAAATTCATTTGGGTACAGTGTTGCATGACTGAGTAATTGTCATTCAAAGTGTGAGAGCACCGAAAGCTGAAAATTGGTCTGGTTAGGAAGGGGGTTTAAGTGCCCAGTGGTCAAGTGGTTAAGTAACTGGTTGACCATACGAAGTAAGAGAAGACAGCTTTGCTGCTTGCCTGCAAGAGCTAGACATTGCACCCATGATGTGCTGAGTACAATGCTCAGCAGGCTCCTTAAAACAAAATGTGCATTTTTTTTTTTTTTTATCTGCAAAAAATGTGCATTTATTTTTTTTTTTTTACAGGTGAACTTATCCTTTAAGTTATTCTGACAGAGCTGTCCATACATATTCAACAGAAGTTCCAAGATGTTTCTGTTACATACTGATAATGTTAAAGAAAAGATGAAGTTATCAGAACTGAAATTTCTGTTTTCCCCAAAAGATTTGATTTAAGGCTAAAATCCAAGCAGGCAGCCTAATACACTGTTAAAATATATGCATGGGAACTGTTTTACATGCCAAATGATTAGTTATTATGCGTATTCAATTTTCTGATCCAGATACTCCTGCCAGACAGCACAGCCAAGTCCCTGACCTCAGTTTAGAAGTAGCACAGCTTTGTAAAAGCATGTCCCTAGGCTTCTGACAAAAAAGGAGCACCAGCAAGAGTAATCAACGCTTCTTACTCTGCTCTCTTCACATAATATTCACAGTCAGCACACAAGCATTGCAACAAAACCTGTGTGGTTGGTAGTGCTGTCTCTTGCTTCATCGATCTGAATGTCACTATGAAGAAGATTACAGTAAGCCAATATCAAGAAAAATATTGGTGTTTAAACTAGCGGTGTTCAAAAATTCATTAAATAAATTGGTGTTTTGAGATCTGCCAAGAGTAGCTTCAATATTACCTGTCCATAATAATAGTAATAAT
The DNA here is from genome assembly GCA_037952925.1 of Lithobates clamitans. Classification (NCBI taxonomy): domain Eukaryota; kingdom Metazoa; phylum Chordata; class Amphibia; order Anura; family Ranidae; genus Lithobates; species Lithobates clamitans. The sequence continues at coordinate 4,356,118 of JBBGZY010001277.1, forward strand.
ACCACCTACTTTTGCCACCTGCCTCCTTCAAAGAACATGGTATTCTGCAAGACAGCAGGTAAATGAAAAGAAAAAAGTTTTAGAATATCCAATAACACACCTGGTGGATGAAAAAGGGAATACAGCTACTTTTTTGTTGCCCATGTCTTGAAAAGCAGCTGCTCAACCGCTGCAGAAATCATTTGACCGATGGGTTGAAAACCTATTATCCCGCAGCATTCAAGCGGTTCCTCCCTTCACTTTGTACAGAAAGTGGAATACTTTCAGCAGCCTGGGAGCTGTAAAGCAGGGGAATTTCAAGACATGGGTTGCTGTCAAGGTAAGGTTATTCTCTCTTCTTTTAGCAAGTATGTTACTGGATACAAGTGACCCTCTACCATGACAAGGTCACTTTAATGAAATTAATTACTACCTTGCATTTTATGCCATGGTATAGTGTATTAAAGAGTGTGTGCACTATGATTCCTGGAAGTTACTAGCACTTTATTTCATTGCTAATCTATGGCACAGCATTTTTTTATCCTCATTCTCACCAAATATGGAACATAAACAAGCAGCCGCTCCCAACACTACTGCAATAAATAACAAAGAAGGCTTGATTTGTGCAGCAGCGAGTACATTAAAGCCAATTATCTTCAGAAAGAAATTGAATAAGGAGGCTGCATATAATAAAAATGACAACCTGTGCTTGTCTGAAAAACATCCTGCAATTTGTATTCCACATGCAATTCTTGCGGAAAAAGTAATCGCTTTAATTAAGAACATTGGAATACTGTTCTAAGTAAATTAAGGTTTAATTAAAAAAGGAAAACATTTACAGAAACAGCCACAGTAAGTGATAAAACAGCATAAAGCATTAACCTGTCCTATATTAGAAGGTCTCTCCTACAGAGGAGGTCTCATTAGCATTGGTGGCCATGTTTCGCAATCTCAAAGCGCTAACCAACTGTATCAGCTGAGGTGTTAGCACAGACTTTGGAGTTCTAATATGTTGAAATATATATATAAATTGAGGGGGAAAAACAGAGTTCTAGTAAAAGCACTGAGAGATCAAAAAAAGGATACTAAATATAGATATTTCCCAGTTGAACACCCCAATCCCCCCCCCCCGCCCCGATATTTCCTACTAAATGTAAAGCTATTAAACGGATACCATGAAAAACACACACACAAATATGAAAACACTTATTAGGAAGGAGTTATATCTTCTCCATCTGCAAATATTGCTATTTCTATCTGTGCACATATTCTCTGATCTACATATCTTCTATATTATAAGAAACCAAATATTGCCTCTTCTATCTGTATGCTTATTCTCTGATCTATACCATCTTCTACATTATATGAAGCAGTTTCCAGGGACCTATATTGAACAGCATGTTGCATTAGCAATTATTATCTTTAATTACTATGCTGCTAAGTGAAAACATTTGTGCTGTACCATTTTAACCAAGGTTTGGAAAAAGAGCCTTTCAGCATGTCGTCACAAAACTGCACTACTGCTGCTATAAATTCCTACAGATTTATAGATCGTTTAAAGTACAAATCAAATAAATTTGGGAACTTGATGGAAAGATATACAGCTCATCAGTTGTAGTCCTACAAAGAACGGAGCACAATAATGGGACTTCTGTGCAACCGCCCTGTCAGATTTTCCCTGCTCCATCAGCACTGTAGGCTATAGCCTGCAACACTGATCAGTGAATTCTAACTGTGGGGGAAGTCTCCCTGCTGTCAGAAGACAAAAGCTCAATGGGGGGATTTCCCCATCCACATAAAGTGTGTGGATGGGGCTCATTTAAGGGCTGCCTAAGAAGCAAACAGTCATGAGAACAGAAGAAGAGGCTTGGATAAGCTTTGAAATATCTTCAACAATACAAGTCCAGGTAAATGTAATTAACTACTACCAACTAGTTTAAGAAGCTGCGAGTCAAAACAGATTATAGGACACTATAAAATGCTTGGTTATATCAAATTTTGCCCATGGCTGAGTTTATAGGATTGGAGTTACCTATCTTGGTGTCATTTTTCTGGCAAATTGAAAGATACTGACAGGTACTAATTAACACAAATCTTCTCCACGGTCTATAGACCGATTGGGTCAAGTTAGAAGCTAAATAAAGGTTTCCTCTCCCAATGGATCTGCTTTTGTGGATCCACGCTAAGGACCGTAAAGCGATCCTTTGCCCAACTTTGTCTTATTCCCTCCTCTAGGACTCTATCTGTAAAACACATGTGCTTCAAGTCTACCCATACTCCGGTGGCCCCTCCCTTCAACAATCTCCTCACTGAGTCTCTTGGTGGCTTAACAAGGGACTGACACCCTAGACTGAAAAGTTTTGCCTCCATCAAATACTTTAAAAAAAAAAAAAAAATTATTCTATTAAGCAACTCACAGACAATATTTCATCAAGGATGCTGTTTGAGAACAGGTGTATACAGGATCCTGTCTCAAGAGGAGGTATATCAGCGATATACCTTTTTCTCTCTGAACCCATGACAAAATTAGGTGGCCTGGGATCAGGACCTGGACACAAACAGAAGTGGACTCATGTAGATGGTCGTCCATGGTACACAAAGGGGTCCTCAATACCACTTTGGTTGAAGGGAATCACAAGGTCCTATCTCGTTGGTACATGGTGCCAGCGAGGCATTGCTTAAATTTGCCCTGACGTTTTCCATTGTGTTTCGGGACGATGTGGACAGGAGGGGACTGTGTACCGTATTTGGTGGACCTGCTCAAAATTCAAGTGCTTTGGGATTAAAGTGTTTACTCTGATTTAATTCTGTGGCCTCTGTTAACCTTACCGAAATTGCAAAAACAGTGTTCCTCGATGACTTGACAGATTACAACCCTAGACCTACCAGATCTCTGATCTACTACATACTACTAGCCGCAAAGATGTCTATGATGAAAGCTTGGAAATCTCCTGGGGTGGGCATTGCTACAACTAAACATAAGCGATCCTGGAAAATGTTAAATTAATTGAATTTGATAAAACTTGGAATCCCTTGATTACATATTTACAATCACCCATTTGACAGGGGCGGCATATAGGGGAGTTGGGCGGAGCAACGTTTCTTACTCAGACCTGTTCTCCTCTTGATATTTGGAAATCCGTTGCAGTTCTCTTTCCTCTCTTCTCCCCTCACCACTCTTTTTTTTTTCCCTTTCTCCTTGAAATTCTCTCCTTTTCCCCCCCTTTTTTTGCCTTAAGTCTTATATGTTTGAACAAGGGACGTTGACCTGATATGCCTTAAGACCAACGTAGATTTACTGTGAAACTCTAATGTTTCTAGTTATTGCCAATTTGCCGACGTTTGATTTTTTTTTAATGTTCTACTGGACACATCTATATTTTGCTTGTTGGCATAGATAAAGGGCCCCCAGCCTTTTGACATTCCTGAGACACATTGGAAGAAGAGGCATAGTCTTGGGCCACGCATAAAATCCACTAATAGGGATAGCTGATGAGCAGGAAAGTCGGGTAGATAACAAGTTAACGATCACTGATATACATAATATACCTAAGTAATAAAACTAAATTTTTTTGGAATTTTTTAATAATAAAAGTAAAAGAGGGCAACATAAAAATAGTTTATCAAATACAGTGTCAAATGTCACACTAATGCATCAATATCTGGTTTGATGGATGGTCTCAATAAATTCTCAAGGTGCCCATCAAATATTTTGGTGCTAATTTTGCCCTTCGTGTGCTTCATCCTTGAAATTAGTTGCTCACAAATAAAGGTGCTGTGAAGAGTGGGATATTTTTCTTTGGGAAAATAAAATGTTTAAAGAGGTCCAGTAAAGAGGCACTGTCAATTGTTTCTGCAGTCGCATGTTTTCACGAAGTGTAAACTCGCAGTTTTACAATAACACAAATATGGGGGGAAATGTCTCAGTGTCTTATGAAGCTAATATATGCTAGGCACCGCCTCCCCCTGCAGCTGGCAATGTCCCCCCGCCGCCACCGCCAGAAGAGAGGCAAGAGAGCGGAGGACAGACATTCAAACCCCCTGTGAGCGCCGGGCAAGCTCCCGGCTGAGCCTGACATTGTTGCTGAGACAGAGCATTCGGCCGCCTGGGTTGCTTTGTCTTCTGTCAGGAGGCTGGAATGACATCAGGTAAGGCTGCATTTACGGCAATGGCCAGGCTGCGTTTATGGCAACAGTAAGGCTGCATTTCTTTGGCACTGGTCAGTCTGCATTTCATGGGCACTGGTAAATATTTCAGGACACCATTTGGTTCAGAATATTTCTTTTCTTGTTTTCCTCCTCTAAAACCTAGGTGTGTCTTATGGAGCGAAAAATATGGTGTTATAGACAGACAGACAGACAGACAGACAGACAGACAGACAGACAGACAGACAGACAGACAGACTTTAATTTTTTTTTTTTTCCAAATATGAAAAAGGGGGTAGGGAGGAGGAGGAAGAACAGAACTTCCTCTTTTGGGTGAAATCCTGCTTCAAGGAAATGTGCAGTTTGAAAAGAAAACACAGGATTTACTTCCCTACATACACAAAAAATATAAATCCAACATAATGCCTAAGGTGTTTGCTAACTGACATTTAGGACCTGTGTCACCATGCTACTGTTCGCTTCAAGTGCATTTTGCATTCCCATATAAATGTAGCAGGTCGAATGCACCTGTCAAACAATTCTGAATAATCTCAGAAGCATCCCAAATGGATACCATCAACATAAGCCGAAAGATGTTTGACAAAGGCCCTTACACCGCATGACATTTTTATTCCTAGATCCTACATATAATATACAAGCGTACATGTCTATATTGGGTAAAAAAAAAAAAAATATTACACCAACTGGCTCATTTGCTAATATATGTTTGCTGTCTGTACTCTAAAGTTGCCATCACCTATGCAACAAATTAACATAGCAAATCTTTAACAAGATGCACCCATATAAGTAGACAAGCAGCAAAATATTCTTGTTTTATATCTGTTGTGATAAATGCTTTACCTGGATAACGGTCTGTATCTTTACCCAGACGTCAGCCATGTCATACAGCTTAATATCTCCATCGTGCTGACTTGTGGGAGAAGCCACGGTCTGCTGTAAATGTCCTAAAACAACTGAGTGTGCAGCGGCCACAGCATTAAACTTGTCAAAAAGCAGCTCCAGAAGTTCCAAGAGAAGCCTAGGGAAGGAGCCATTATAAAAACATTAGAGTTGCAAATAAACGTCTATATCAATAGCTCCTGTTCTCCATCTCTCCCCATCTGTAGCAACTAAAGTAGAGGAGGAAGCAACAGAGGGTAAATGCAATTACATAAAGCAAACATTTAAAATGTGCATCACAATTAAATTAAATATACATAATATAACCCAGTGTTTCTCAACTCCAGTCCTCAAGGCGCCCCAACAGGTCATGTTTTCAGGATTTCCCTCAGATGAAACAGCCGTGGTAATTACTAAGGCAGTGAAACTGATCAAATCACCTGTGCAAAATAATGGAAAACCTGAAAACATGACCTGTTGGGGTGCCTTGAGGACTGGAGTTGAGAAACACTGATATAACCAACAGAGAAAAGGATCAGAGAACTATAGTAAAGCTATAGAGTTGAGATGTAAACAACAAGTCATACGGGCCACTACTAAATTTTCAAACTCACTGAATGACAACAGCCTCTAGGCTTCTCATCTTTACTTTTTTAGTTGGAGTGGGTGACATGATTGTAAATGACTGGTACTCCTCAACTCAGTCACCAAGAGCATAAAGTGTTCTTGACCAAAAGCTCCACTTCTGTTGTATTTTTAAATCAGATGAGCATATGTCAAGAATAGTTATTGTACAATCCCCTCTCAGACTTTAACTACCAAAAGCAAAGGCTCAAGCTCTGTTTAAATTTCTATCTGCTCCTATTCTAAAAAAAAAAATCAGGCAGCTTAGCAGTGCTTCATATACTACTAAATCAAATTATTCTAAGTAACAATGTTCCTCTTTTTTTGTTGTAAATATAAACAGCTACCTCATGTAACTTAAAGCTTATGTGCAGCCAAAATCAAAAACATAAATATCAGCACAAGGGACATGCCTTACATTCAGTAGGATGTGTCTCTCGTACTGATTACTCTGCTGTTAGTAGTAATCTTCCTTCATTCTGCTCCCCTCTTCCCTTCAATCTTACCAGTGTGGTGGGGGTAAATACAACTAAAGGGCTGTCACAGGCTCCAATAAAGCAATCCTGACTATTCCAAACTTTTTTGCCCAGCTCCGCCATTCATAGAAGCCGTACTACAGCATTCATGAATGGAACAGGACCCAATTATGGTGGATGGGTAAATGACTGAAAGCTCTGACCCTGCCTTCACAGATTATGTTCTATTCACAGAAGTTATAGTACCGATTCTACAAATGGCAGAGCTAGATGGAAAGAGCTTAATAAGAGCTTGCGATAGCCCTTTGGTTGTATTACTCCCTGCTGCACTGGAAACAATGGGCACATTACATCAATTGTGCTGATTTTTCTGGGGTTTTTTTACTTTGGCTTCACTGCCAGCTTAGATCTCATCATCTTTGACTACCAATAAGCACTGAAAGTGTTTCACATCATTAGGCCTCATGCACACGAGACACTGGTGCAAACTCTGATGAACACATGTTTATAAAAGCTAAAACCGGCATTTAGAAACGTCCGTTTTGCCGCGTTTAGCCGCGTTTGCGTCTAGAAGCGTCTGCAGAGCAGAGAATGACATTTTGCGACCCAAATTTGGGGCCCCGTATCTCGGAGCCATTTGGTGCTAGGAACCCCAAATTTGGTGTGTAAACACAGTGAACCTAGCACTACAACATATCTATTTGGGGTTCCTAGCACCAAGTCCTCCCGAGATATGGGGCCCCAAAGTCAGGTCAGAAAATGTCATTCTCTGCTGCAGAAAAGTGCTTGACATTTTGCGACCCGAATTTGGGGCCCCATATCTCGGGGCCACTGGGTGCTGGGAACCCCAAATTTGGTGTGCTAACACAGTTGGACTAACACTATAACATATCCAAATTTGTTATTCCTATCACCAAGTAGCCCCGAGATATGGGGCCCCAAAGTCAGGTCGGAAAATGTCAAGCACTTTTCTGCAGCAGAGAATGACGTTTTCTGACCTGACTTTGGGGCCCCATATCTTGGGGCTATTTGGTGCTAGGAATCCCAAATTTGGATATATATGTTATAGTGCTAGGTCTACTGTGTTTGCACACCAAATTTGGGGTTCCTAGCATCAAGTGGCCCCGAGATATGGGGCCCCAATGTCGGGCTGTAAAGACACTTATAAACGCAAACGCGGCTAAACGCGGTACCGGCGTTTAGACGCGTTTGGCGTCTTAAACGTGGAAAACTTTTGCGTCTGAACCCATTTTTTTGCTTCTGGAAAAACTAGGTTAAACGCAACTGCCTAAAAACGACAAAAAACGACTGTGTACATGGACACATAGGATAACATTGAATGGGTTCTGGGGCAGTTGAAAAAAAAAGTGTCCAACTGCCTCTGAACACGAGTTTAACAGCGTCTCGTGTGCATGCGGCCTTGGAGGCAACAACATATGTTTTGGGCTGCCAGGCCCAAAGCTGAACAGATAAGTCCTAATTTCAAAAGAAAAACAAATAGAGACAGCACTCGGTCAGCGTTGGGGGTTCCCGGGATATTCTTCATAGATGTGAAAAAGATGAGAGCATCACAGATCTAAGTTCAATAAATCTTTAATGCAAAAGACACCAATAATTTAAGTGTGGAAAAAATTAGGCTTTTTATCTAAACTGTAAAAGACTTTTGTTGGATTACATTACAGGACACAGGATATTATTTTGAAACGCTGGGTTTATACTGACATCTTCAGGAGAATTGGACACACAGACAAAGCTAAGCTATAAGGACAGTCCAGTATAACCTCTCCAGCTCCCAGCATGCTTTAGTTTAGAAGCAAGCAATGATAGGAGTGGATCATAAAAATAAAAGAAAGGGACCTGTGTTCCGCAATGTGCTCCAAGAAAAAGCTTTAAGAGGTAAGAAAAAATTGTATATTTTTAATTTTAACATTATGGAAAACAGGATAGTATTCTGAAACACTGAAGTCCAAAAGCAGTCAAACCAGCCCATAAGGAAAAAAACAAAAAAACAAAAAATAAGGCTAACAAGAGCAGCTCAAGATAGCTTACAGCACCATCTGAAGAACCTTATAAATGAAGTTGGCATCAGCTGAGGCCATCCACCTAACAAAAGTGTGAACAAATCTGATGCTTAAAAAAAAAAAAAAAAAAAAAATTTCTATGAAGCCCTAACCGATCTAGTGGAGCGCACTGTTGACATCACACGACTGACGAAGCAGCCTTGCACTGCTCTGAAACGTTCCACGCTTCTGTTTGTGATGTGATCTTTTAATAAAAAAGTTCAGACTTTGTCTAAAGATCCATGGTGTGCCAGTTGGCGAGTGCTGCAGCACCCATTACTTTTGCTCCTATTCCAGGGGCGTGTGTGATGGGAATATGGACGATTGGAAATAAAAGAGGCCCTGAGCCTCAAAACTAGCTTGACCTTGAGTAGCAAAAGAATGGGTTCTTTATAGGTTCTGCTTCCAAAAAAAAAAAACTGGTCTTGTAGAAATGATAATGCCAAAAAGGCAACCTTGTAAGAATAGCCAACAGAACCCGGTTAAGATCCCAAGAGGTCACTGGGGAACACACAGGAAGAACAGTGTCAGTGGAACCCTGTACAATAGCCTTCACTATAGAGTGAGAGGCAAGTCGTTTGTAAAAAAACAAACAAGGCCAAGGTTTGACACGCAATGGCACTCGAGGCCAAACATTGATCCCGACTAGAATGAAGAAAAGGCAGAATTTGTCCCATATAGAACTTCTTGGGGAGTCATTTTCTTGTTGCGCACAAATAGAAATATGCATTTCAATGTGATGATAGACTTTGTAAGAAGTCGATTTGTTAGCATTCAAGAGTGCAGTAAAGACCAAATCTGAAAGCCCCTGTCCCTCAGGACCTTAGCTTCACTAGCCAGGCTGTTAAAGTTAGCCGTCAAGAAGAAGGATGGCAAACTGGCCTTTGAAAACAAAAGATCCAGATGATCTGGGAAGGCTGATGGAGAGATTGACATAAGTCTGCCGGGATCTTGACAAGGTCAGAGTAGCAAACCCAAGTTTGGTGCAATAAGAATCATGCAATGCTCTCCATTTAGATCCTGCGGAACACACAAGTAAAATGCTTCAAATGCGGAAAAATGCAGGTTTGTTTGAACAGATCCTACTGAGACACCAGAGCATCCCTAGATCTGGAGACAAACCTCCTGGGTTTATAACTAAACCTAAAAGCCAGAAGGTTTACGTTCGGCATCCCCTACCAACGATTGAGATCTTGAAACACCTCAGGGTGAGGAGAACATTCACCAAAATCCAGACACTGATGACTGAGGAAGTCTGCCTACCAATTTTCAATGCCTGGGATGTGCATGGCATCAAGAGCTGAAACCTGGAGTTCTGCCTAAGGCAGAGCCAGATCCACTTTTTGTTGAGCCGCAAGACTTCTGGGGCCTCCCCAATGGTTGATGTAAACTACTGCTAAGGAATTTTCTGACTGAATTCTTTGTCAACTGGCATAACCAAATAGCCCTGAGTTACAAAATATTGATTGAGAGCCTACGTTCCTCCAGCAACCAAGTTCCTTGTACCAAGAGAGTACCTAGGACTCCTTCCCAGCCTGATAGGCTGGCTTCTGTTGTGAGTAGCTTGCAAACCACTGTGAGGAAGTATTTTCCATATTCCAGCATCAAACGTGTATCCCGCTATGTCAGAGTCCTGGTCCTATTGGTCAGGAATAGGGAATGGGGGTCCGAATGTGGGAGTGCAGAGACTGGTGTTTGTCTAGAAGTAAAAAAAACATTGGCAAGACACTGTCTAACATTAGCCCAAGATACTCCAATTGTTGAGAGGGTTCCAGCTCTGATTTCTGAAGAGTGTGGACCCACTCAAAACTCTGTAGAGATTGCGCAGTCATTTGGACATTGGCTGACCGTGTTTGTGCAGATTGTTCTCACAGAAGTAGGTCGTCCAAATATCCCACAATGGCAATACCCTAATATTGAACCAGAGTGAGAAATGGGGCTAGCACACTGGTGAATATCGGTGGTTCAGTAGACAGGCCAAAAGAAAGGGGGCCACAAATTTGTGATGATGTGTGCCCACAGCAAAATACAGGTAGCGTTTATGTGCCAGAATGACGGGGATATGAGAGTATGCAACCTTAATGTCCACAGAGGCTAAAAAATCTTTGGGGTGGAAGGAAGTGATGGCTTAATCGGGTAGATTCTCTACGAAACATTTGAACCAGACAAGGTTGATAATCTTGAGTAGAGGTCGACCGATATATCGGCCGGCATATCGGACGATATTTGGTGTTTTTTACTTAATCGGCATCAGCCGATTGTGCTGATAAAAAAGGCCGATATAATTTCAGCGCGACTTGCAAATGACTTCTGTAATAGAAGTCAATACAAGTTGCCTGAAATCTTCTGTGAAGCGACTTCTCTCCTCCTCTGGGCAGCCTGCCAAATCTGATAAAAAGAACCTGAAGAGATACAATGTTTACACTTATGAATGAGCTGAACCCTGTGTGTAGAAGCTCTCCGTTTAACCATTTAAAGACTAAATCTTTTCTGACATTTGTTGCTTACAAGTAAAAATCCTGTAATTTCTGCTAGAAAATCACTTAGAGCCCCCAAACATTATATATATATTTTTTTTAGCAGAGACCCTAGGGAATAAAATAGCGGTTGTTGCAATATTTTATGTCACACAGTATTTGTGCAGCGGTCTTTCAAACGCAATTTTTTTTTTTAAAATACACTAAAAAATTTTTTAAAAAAACTAAGCAGTAAAGTTAGCCCATTTTTTTTCATCCAAAAGTTTTGAATACCTGTTTTTGTGTATTTAATATTTAAGATATAGTTTTTATTTTTTTTTTCTAAATTTTACATACAAGTGAACTGATTGGAGGTTTGTTTTGTTTAATAAATGTTTAAATGTAAAAAATTTTCTGTATCACTTAAGGCTGCTTTCACACTGGAGCGGGCATGCGTTGACGGTAAAACGCTGCTAGTTTTAGCGGCGCTTTACCGTCATTTTTGTGGCGCTATTCGGCTGCTAGTGGGGAGCTTATAACCCAGCTAGCAGCCGAGGAAGGGGTTAAATGCGCCCCTGAAGCGCGCAGGCACTTCGACAGCGGTGCGCATTCATTTCAATGGGCAGGAGTGGTGGTATACACCGCTCCAAAGATGCTGCTTGCAGGACTTTTTTTTTCAACATCCTGCCAGCGCATCGCCTCAGTGTGAAAGCACTCGGGCTTTCACACTGAGACTGCAGGGGAGCCGTTTTACAGGCACATTACAGGCGCTATTTTTAGCCCAAAAGCGCCTGAAAAACGCCCCAGTGTAAAAGGGGTGTAACTGTTAGATTTTATGAGATGAAGGAAAAAAAAAAAAAAAAAAAATCGGCATCACATATCGGCCATCGGCCACCGCGATTTCTAAATATCGGCATCGGCCAGAGAAAAACCCATATCGGTCGACCTCTAATCTTGAGAGCCAGTTTAGGGCAGGTGACTACTAGCTGTGAGGACAATAAACAGATTGGAATTAAAACCTTGGAACCACTTCCCTTAGAAACTATAGTTATGACTTCTGAGGTGAGGAAGCCTGAGATGAATAAAAGAGGCTCTATGTGTTACAGGAAGAGAGTCTTTAGCCTCCAGTTTTTGTCCTCTTTTTCTGAGGCAAATGGGTATGCTTTGGCAGACCGTATCCACCAGCCCATCAACACAATAGCACAGGGCCATAGGTAGCAGATTCAAATGTTGACGAAAAGGATCTGTCAGTATAGAACTATGTTCTCCAGATATGACCTTGACCAGATTGCGAGAGTGTGGCAGATGGACAAGGTCACAACAGCAGGTTGCATGGCAGGGCCTGTAGTGGAGAACAGAGAGCCTCCAATCATACATCCACAGTGTCCTCGAATTCTGGGATACCCTTAAAAGTGATAGCAAAGGTCTTGTTAAGACAAGAAATGACAAGGTCCACAGTACACTTTTTTGAGAAACACTCCTTATTAGCATAACGTTGATAAAAACACTTGAGGAGGAAAAACTTTTGCAGGCTGAGGCCACTTATATATGAAAGGCTGTAAAAGCAAGTGTATAGGGAAGGTTTTAGTAAGTCAAGGCATTTTTATAGAGTCCAGGCTGGCGACCTTTGGCAAAGATGACAAAGGCTGCTCTAAGTCAAGACAAGACCTCAGAATCCATAAAAGCACCATCCTCATCTCCCATATTAGAAGGAGAAACGGCAACTGTTACTAAAGCAAGAAACAGCATCTTGAGGAGTGGTAGAGGGGGCCCGCTTGTGGCCCCTGTGGGCTCAGAACTCCATTAAGGCCAAAAGCTGACTCAAAGACACGGTAGCAGAAAATTACTCCATTGACAAAAAGGAGTAATGAGCCACCCCAGAAGGGTGCCCCTGAAAAGAGCAGCAGCTCAAGCTGGAGGCAGAGGTCCAGGCTTTCATTGCCAGGGGAATCAAGGCAAACACTGGCATCTGTGTGTGCTGCAAGACCTCCAGGGCCACTACCCCCTTCCTTTGAACCTATGATCTGCCATCATATAGCTGTAAAGGAACTCCAATACAATACACTGCAGGGCCAAAGGGGGTAATGCTGCCTGTGACAATCCCTGAACAGGGAGTCCATAAATAAAGTCCCAGAGGATCACTCAGTGAGGGCACCCAGGTAAGCACTTGGGAGACATGAGATTCAAACAGAACGATCCTCTACCACCACTCATATATGACTGTGTTATAGTCAGCGCTCTGCTGTTAAACTGCTAGAAGAGCAAAGAATTTAAAGGGCAAGAGCCCTTACTGCACCTGTCTTCAATCCTAGGGGTCCCCCCCAGGTAGATAGGCTGGATGTATGTTAGGGAGAAGCCCTACGCATCAATCTTTACTTATTCAGCGGGCATACCCCCAAGGGGTCTTCAGGGACTGATTTCCACCCAACAGGTGGACCTCAGCCCTGGACCTGTTAAAAACCCTGTGGGTAGATCAACACATTGCACCACATGCTTAGGTAAGTATCAAGTGCATGATCCAGTGTCCAGAGGGCCACATTACAGGCTGGCTCTGCATTTTCTTCCTGGCAGAGTTTGGGTACAGTACTCAGTGTAATGCGAAGATGTAACCTATCTGGATACTGCAAAAATGAGCCACAGTGGCTCTCCAGCAAACAGAAGAATCTTGATAGAAAAAGCGTATTAATAAAGTAAAAAAAAAAAAAAAAAGAAGGCCTTTCTCAAAGCAGAGACAAGATAGAGAAGGACATTGTCAAAACAACTGAGGCATGCTGGAATCGATAGGGATATTTACTGGGTTGTCCTTACAGTTTTGCTTTGCCAGTAACAGATTCTCCTGAACACAGCAGCATAACCCAGTGCTTCAAGAAAACTATTTTGTGCCCCGTAAAATATGAAAATATGCATAATAGGAAAATAAAGATGCATTAAGATGCTACATTATCAGGCTTGTGTTCCTGGAAGTGTTGTGTATTTTACTGGAATCTTTTATAAATTTCTTTGTGCCCAATTGCTTTCTATTCGGGTAAAAAAAGATTTCAAATCGGTTAATAGAGCATCACTAGCATAAAAATGCCAGATGTGCATAAAGTTCATGTGCACATGCCATACATTTGAAGCTATATATCTGCATGTTTTCATACCTTGGTTGATTTTCTTGAGTCACATTTTCCCCTCTTTGATAGCCATTATCTGCCACTTGCGTAGTAGAGCGTTTTACTATGTGTTTTAGTTCTTGCTCCAGGCGTTCTTTTATGGCTTTCACAGTCTCTGGTATCTTTTTCAGCTTCGCCAGACCTTTGATGAGAATTCCCATAAACACAATGCTGTTCTCCTCAGGGTCAGAATCAGGATCTTCTTTAATCTCTTGAAGACTCAGCTCCTTCACTAGGAAAAAGTAGTTAACCAACCAGTTAAATTGTTTCCACATCACTGACATTTTGACAACTAGTGGTGTTCAAGGCACTTTTTCTAGCTGTGCAGGCCTTGTAAAGCTGGCAAGCATCATTATACTATAGCAAGACTCGCTAACCAGTGCACCTGGGTATGACCAGCTCATCAGCTATGTGGTAGCAGTTAGTGAATCTGCCATCTAACAGTAGATATTTCCTTTCTGAAAACCAAAGCCTTTGGTTACCTATTCAAAAATAGGATTTACTGAAATATTTTTTTTATGTAGAGAATAGAAAATAAAGAAAATAGGATTTTTATTACAGCTTACCTGTAAAATCCTTTTCTTGGAGTACAACATGGGACACAGAGCCTTAAGTAATAACTTAATGGTTACAGCCACCTTCAGGTGATGGACACTGGCACACCCTAAACAGGAAGTTGCATCCCTATATAACCCCTCCTCCTACCAGGAGTAACTCAGTTTTTGTAGCAAAGCAATATACATATACCCCAGAAAAGAGGGGTGGGACCTCTGTGTCCCATGATGTACTCCAAGAAAAGGATTTTACAGGTAAGCTGTAATAAAAATCCTATTTTCTTTATTGTACATCATGTAATAGGTAATAGGGTTACTAATGGGACGTCCCATAGCAATGCTATTTGAGGGGAGGGAGACACAACCCGTAGGGCGCCAACAGACTTGAGGACCTATACTGCTGCCTGCAGCACACTGCGCCCAAAGGCGATATCCTCATGCCCTTTTTTACATCCACTTGATAAAATCTGCTGAATGTATGGACTGAAGACCAAGTTGCGGCCTTGCAGATCTGGCCATGGAGGCCTGGTGACGCACTGCTCAAGAAGCACTAACTGACCTAGTAGAGTGCGCTTTGACTTGGGGGAAACATCCCTTAAATCATAAGTCTGAATTATAACTTGTCAAATCCACTTAGCGACAGTGGATTTTGACGCTGCCTGTCCTTTCTTAGGCCCCTTTGGCAGAATAAATAAGACAACAGTCTTCCGAATCTGAGCAGTTGTCTTTAGATAGGCTTTCACTGCTCTCACCACATCAAGACAATGTAGTGACATTTCTTACCTGGAACATGGTTTTGGAAAAACGATGGTAGGACAATATCTTGATTCAGGTGAAAACCTGAGACTACTTTTGGCAAAAAATCTGGACGAGGGCGTAACACCACTCTGTCCTCATGAATAATAAAGTACGGCTCTTTACAAGAAAGAGCAGCCAATTCCAAAACCCTCCTTGCTGAGGATATAGCAACCAAGAACACCAGCTTCCTTGTCAAAAGGACTAAGGGGATATGATGTATCAGTTCAATTGGCTGTTTTTGTAACACTGACAAAACTAAGTTCATGTCCCAAGGGTTCAAAGGTGATCTAACTGGCGGATTAATCCGCATCACCCCTTGTATAAAATCCCGGACTAAAGAATGTGTAGCAAGCGCTCTTTGAAATGAGGCCGATAAAGCTGAGACTTGGCCTTTAATAGTACTCAAGGCCAACTTCATCTCTACCCTTAATTGTAGAAAGGCAAGAATTCTGCCTATTATATATCTCCGAGGGTGCCAACCCTTGGATTCACACCAGGAAAAATAAGCCCTGCGGACTCTATAATATATAGTTCTGGAAGCTGGCTTCCTTGCATTAATTAAAGTAGCGATAACTGATCCGGAAAGCCCACGTTTCTTCAGAATGTGGGTTTCAATAGCCAAGCCGTTAAATTTAGCGTTCGTAAGGTAGGATGGAATATCGGTCCCTGTGAAAGCAGGTCTGGCCGTAGTGGAAGAGACCATGGATCCTCCACTGCCATCTTTACGATTTCTACATACAATGACCTTTTGGGCCATGCTGGTGCTACCAGAATTACTGGCTTTCTTTCCATCTTGATCCTGCAAAGAAGTTCAGGCAGCAATTGAATAGGGGGAAATGCATAGATCAGTGAGAATTGATCCCACTGGGTCACCAACACATCTGTTCTGCATGCGAACGGATCCCTTGTCCTGGACACAAAGTTGACTAACTTCACGTTGAATCTTGATGCTAAAAGATTTAAGTCCGGAGCCCCCCATCTTTGATAAACAGTCCGAAAAATGTCGGGGTGAAGAGACCATTCCTCTGGGAATAACTGCTGGTGACTCAAATAGTCCGCCTGCCAATTCTCTATTCCTGGAATGAAGACTGTCTATGGGCACGGAATATTCCTTTCTGCCCAAGTTAGAATATGGTTCACCTCTGTCTGCATGCAAGACTCTTGGTGATTGATATAGGCCACCGCTCCGTGGCGTTGTCAGATTGGATCCTGACAGGACAATCCCGTAACCTGGAAGTCCAGGCCTTCAGAGCCAGGCGCACTGCCCGAATCTCTAGGATATTGATGGGCAAGGCTCTTACTGCTTGACCACTGTCTCTGGACAGCTGTCTTCTCTAGTTCTGCTCCCAAGCCTGAAAGGCTGGCGTCTGTCGTTACCACTTTCCAGATAACTGGTCTGAAGGATTTTCCTTTCAGCAGATTCTGGGTTAGTAACCACCAATTGAGACTTTGGGACACCCTTGGGGACAGCCACATTAGCAAGTCTAAAGCTTGGATCGTTTTGTTCCAAGCAGATAGAATACTGTTTTACAAGAGTGTCGAATGGAACTGGGCATAGGGAACTGCTTCGAATGAAGCTACCATCATTCCTAATAACCTCATGCAAAGGCAAATGGAGGAATCTCCTTTCAACCTGACCATCCGCACCAACTCTCTTATGGAGTTGATTTTTGCCTGAAGCAAGAACACCTTTTTCTGGGCTGTATCTATGTTCAGACCCAAATACTCCAGCTTTTTTGGCAGTTTTAAGGAAGACTTCTCTAGGTTGAGAACCCAATCCAGACTTTCCAGGTAACTGGTTGTAATGCGTACACTTTGCTCCAAACAAAACACCGATTGGTCTATTAGCAATATTTCGATGCTGCCTGGGTGCTGTAGCTGGCCTGAAGGGCAAGGCTACGAACTAAAATGCTGTTCTACTTCGAACCACAGAAACCTTTGGTGAGCAGGAAATATAGGGATATGCAGATATGCCAATGTCAATATACGCCAGAATTTCTGCTCTGTAGGATAGAAACTACTGACCTGATCGACTCAATCAAAAGGAGCGGATCTTCAGGAACTGATTTAGATTCTTTAGATCTACAATAGGTCTGTTGAATAAAACCCCAAACCTTGCTTTTCTGTGTGGATCTGTACATGTACAAGAAACGCATGAAAAGGCTGAGGGTTTTAAGGAACCTAAAGAGGAAACCGAACTATCAGCTAACTCTGCTAGAGGTAGCTTGAAGAGGTACGAACCATCTCTGTAAGAGATTATTCCAGCAATCTCTCAAATGTGAGGCTGAACGGTTCATCTACTGTTGTTTCCTCCGCAAAGGAGTAATCGATTTGCCTTTCTTCCTGATCTCCTGAGGGTAACACCTCATCCTCTACCCACTGTTCCCTTGATAAGGGGTCTAAGGTGGGGGAGGGGTATCTAACACGCTGCCTATCCTTTTGGATAGCGGATGCGATTAAAGTCGCTAATCTTCCTTTTAAGCCCTGCAGGGCGGAAGAAAACGCATTTTCAGTCACGTATACAGGGGCTGAAGTGTGAGAAGCAGTTGCACCACCAATTGGTCCAAATGACTCACCCTGGCTTGCCATATCTGGTAACTCAGGCGAGGATGACAGTGTGGACACACAACTGAAATTCCCAGCACCTGGGGGTGGAACTTTTGGTACCTTTGGGGTGTTTTTTTTGGGAGCCATAGTGCTGAACACAAAAAACAGAGGCACTTTAAATAAACAAGACAATGTAGTGACTTGCACACTCGCTGAGCAAAATAATTTAGCAAAAGAAAATGCCAATAAAGTTCAGATTTAGTTGTTCATCAGAGTGGTGGAGAGATTGGTGTAATCACACACTCATCTTGTTCCCCGATGAGAAAAAAAAACAGGTAAGAATTAACCAAATTGATAATTTGTTATTTCCTGTACTGGAAATGCCATGCATCCCTTACGTGCCCCTCGCGCTCGTATCCTGTGTGTTGACTGCAGCTGTAGAGCTGTGAGAGAGAGTGTCTGTCTCTGTCCCCAGCGCTTGCGCCGTATGCCTTGTGTATTCACATCCTGCACACAGCTCAGTGCCCTAGCCACGCCCGTAAGCCACGCCCCCTCCGTCCTTCAACGTCCTCCCTCTGTTTTTTTTTTTTTTTTAATTAGCCCTTAGTCCGCGGACGGCTAATATGCTCTTTGAGTGAGAGGAGAGGCAAGGGAGGGCTGGGTGGTGGGAAGTTCAAAAAAACTTCTGTGGGGAATAAAAAAATTCCTAATAAAAAAGCAGCTGCCGTCGCCACCGAACCCCCTGTTGGGGGCGAGGGAGAGGGGGTGAGGGTACACGTTTCAGTTGCACCTCCATCCCCCAGGGGGGAAATGTTCAAAATGAGGATCCCCCTTGGTTTTTGAGACACACACATGTGCTGTTTGGCTGGACTTCTGAGCTACTGAGAAGCAATGTACTAAGGTATGCATTTACTCCCTCTAGTGGATGGCATGACATTATTACTTTATGTAATGTAAGAAAAAAAGCATAGGTGGACCTTTTACAGTTCCTAGACTTCTTCCCTTACCTTTTCTTCGCTACAGGATACTGATGTAACAGACAAATCCAAACTTCACCCATCACAGCGGGCTGCGTTAGCAAACCTTCAAGGACTGGGTCCCTATTTTAGGGGGTCCACGGCCTTGGACATGTATAGCACCCCTCAGGTAAACTTTAGGTAATGTAGCATGACCAAAAAAGTCCTGGGTCCTGGGGTCCAGCCCTCAAGGAGAGGCATTACAGGCAAAACCTTGTTCTTCTTAAGAGAGGCCCAGGTACTACCCAGCTTGGCCTTAATGGCACTTTGGATGGATCCGGTCTATGGAGACTGTTTAAATCCAGCATGGAATCCCTCCAGCTTGGAGCTCTTTCAGAGTACATCTTCACTCGTGACCAACACCTTAGACTGGGGTTATATAGGGAGGCAACTTCCTGTTTAGGGTGTGCCAGTGTCCATCATCTGAAGGTGGCTATAACTATTAAGTTATTACTTAAGGCTCTGTGTCCCATGATGTACGATAAAGAAATTAACTGACTTCAGACAGACTGATAAAAACAATAGTTATAATTCTTTTTCTCAAAGTTAATTAATTACCCAATAATTAAAGCGGTTCTAAAGGCACATTTTTTTTCCCCTTAAATTATAAACATGGCATACTTACCTGCTCTGTGCAATGGTATTAAACAGAGGTACCCCTTAACTGCTCTTCTGGGGTCCACTTCTGACACTTTCTGCTCCTCCTCTACTGCGAGTGTCCCCATAGCAAGCCGGCTGCCATATGGGCACTTGTGCAGGCGCTCCCAAGCCAGGATGCATAAACACACACAGAGCGGATTGGCCCAGCTCTCCGCTCTCTGCTCACAGGATTTGATTGACAGCAGCAGAAGGCAATGACTCTACCTGCTGCCTCTGTGTCCTGTGAGAGACGAGAGGCAAAGTGCTGCTGAAGACGGCTACACACTGGATTGAGAAAAGACTCAGGTAAGTATCTATGGTGTGGGGGAGGTGACAAGTAATGGGACATCTTTTTTAAACAAATGCAGGAAATGCAGTAAAGAAAAAAATGTTTTGACTGTAGAACCACTTTAAACGTTTAACTAAAAGAGCATAGGATAAATGGGTCTTTAATAGCACCACACTAGAGATACATTTTGTTTAAAAAAAGATATTGTTATTGAAAATGTATTTTTAAAACGAGATCTATAGACATCATGCTTTTATTAGAACCACATATTATGGCTGGTGTCACCAATGACCCTCAAATTATAATAATTTGAGGGTCATTGGTGACACCAGCCAAAATATTTGGATCCAATAAAAGCATAATATGTAATATGTCTATACATCTCTTTTTAAAAGTAAGTTTTCAATAACAATATCCTTTTTAAACAAAATGTATCTCTAGTGTGGTGCCATTAAAGTCTAATTTTTCTCCCATTTATCCAATATCTTGATATTAGGGACGAGGCACAGTATATCTATATATGTCTGCAGTACCACTCTGTGCTGACATGGTTTTCTGAATAACTAAAAGAGTACACATAGTAATATACAACATTTATGAGATCAGCTCACCAGTATCTCAATCCAAATAAGGTGGCTAAAAGTAGACAATGTATTCTCTATAAAAACTTAAAAAAGGAAGGAGCTATAGACATAGTAAATATAAATGTTGTGCTCTGAAGGAATAATTGCCTTGGGAAGATGCTTGAGAGAAACTTAACAAATAGAATGACATTGTGCAGGTCTCAATTTCCACTCACAAAAATTGCTTTTGTAATTAGGATTCTTGTTAGTATTTGAACAAGAGTAAATTATCAATCAAAATACTAATAAAGTGGCATTAAACCCAAAAGCATGCATTATATTGCAGTGTATCAATTCTTAGCTGTGACAGCTGCATTGGTTTTCTATTGTTTTTTTTTCTTACCTTTACTATTGTTATTACTACTATTACTATTGCTTCTGGCCAGTAAGTCTGTTTTTCAACAGAAAAAAGCTCTCCTGCAAATGTATCAGTTAAGAGTATTGGGACAAATCATTTAACACTAACAGGGGTGCTTACAATGATGCTCGATCATAATCATGTGTTGGAAACAAAGAAGGAACCGATAGTGAAGTACTATATGAGGAGTTCAATTTGCGCTGGCTAGGCACTACTTACAAGAGACCATCAGATTTATTTTATTCATGTAAAACCTTTATACAAAAAGAAACAAAACTGTTTGCTGTAACTGCTTGTTTAACAGCAGTGTGAGCTGGAGTTTAGCTTCAATTGGTTAGTGTATTTAAATCTGCTAGAACATCAAACACTACCCTCCCCCACCTGAGAGTAACAATGCTGCTGTCTGCTGTGCCCCTTTGCTCCTTCATCCAGAATGAGGGGCACGCCAACTTAGGAGGTGTGTTACTGCCCAGATCACTAAGCGGAAACAAAAGGAAAAAAAAGCCTAAAAAAGAAAAGTAATGCAGCCACCACATCTAAATGATTAGCAAGCTCCAATATACTTGGTATTACATTTTTGGTTTTGGGTTTAATACCACTTTAAATCAAATCTATACCTGTAAGGAAACAAATATAACCTTTTAAATATTGTAGACAAATATTAAAGTGATTGTAAAGTCTTGTTTTTTTTTTTTAAAATGAAAAATAACAAACATGTTATACTTACCTGCTCTGTTGCAGTGGATTTGCACAGAGCAGCCCGGATCCTTCTCTTCTCGGGTCCCTCTTTGGCTCTCCTGGCCCCTCCCTCCTGTTGAGTGCCCCCACAGCAAGCAGCTAGCTATGGAGGCACCCGAGCCGAGTAACAGCTCTGTGTATCCATTCAGACACAGAGCTGCGGCTCAGCCCTGCCCCCTTTCTATTCTTATTGGCTGACTGACTTTGACTGACAGCCGAGGGAGCCAATGGCGTCCCGCTGTCGTCTCAGCCAATAAGGAATGGAGTGCCGGATGGCCGAGACATTCCTACAACATCGCTGGCATTAGAGGGACCTCAGGTAAGCACCCAAGTATTAGGGGTGCTGGGGGCAGCTGCTGCAGACTTTTTATCTTAATGCATAGAAAGCTAGAAAGATAAATGCATAGGAAGATTAAAAAAAAACCTTCCGACTTTAAAATCACTTTAACTTATCTAGATTTTATTTGAGACTGGTTCTTTTTTTCTTTATTTACGGTTTATAAAGTCATACAGAAATATACAGTCCATTTAAAAAAAGCAGATGACGACTACCATGAATCACTTGACCCACTTGTGAATAGCTCAAACAGCCCGTTGTAGCCACCCATAACAATAACCGTACATAAAGTAATTATCCTTTACTACAATCAACATTATTCAAGGATTTGTACTGTAACATTTATCACCTTCTATTCAATCAATATAATTAAATATAATAATTACCGAGTGCATTTTTTTGCACGCCAAATTGAAATATTGGGAGAGAAGAAAAAAAGAAATAGGGGATACATGAGATTGCTTCCATATAAGTAACCATCAATGGAAGCTGAGGGGGGAGTAAACCACAATATGCCTCCAAAATAGAGGGAGGAATGAGACGGGTTGAGGGTAGAAGGAATGAGTCAAGATGAAGCAAGGAGGGAGGGAGGGAACACATGCCTGACTTGTACCAAATGGGCCATACACCACTGTATGAGAGAACAGGGATTCTCTAAGTGGGTCAGACTTGTGTAGAGGTTTTCCTACTGTCTCCATGTCCGGCAGTTCATTAACTTGCGGTGTTCTGGTAGAACAAGTAAATTCAGTAAATTCAGTTCAACAGAACCAGGTCTTACAGAAACGATCTTCCTTGTGATTTGCAAAGGCCATTTCATACCAGGGCCAGATCAGAAAACATGGAGCATTCCTCTTCCCAACATCTCCAGCACAAAGAGGAGCTTTGTGGGAATAGTTTGTGAAGAGTTTTGGGAATTCTTTACCACCTAGAAAGGATCTCGTACGTTGTTCTCCTGGGTTTTACAGGAAATTGAAGCCCTATGAGTCAATCCTTTCTCGTTGCTAAGCTGTAAAGGTGGTGTCTAAAACTTCTTCCCATTTTATCAGGCATTTTGGTGAAGGTAAATCGTTCGGGTGTGTCAGTATGCAGTGAGATTGTGATAGGTCATGTGAAATCGGCCTAAGGGTCAGGAAGAGTTTTTCAAACTCTACAAGAACTGAGAGACACATAACTTTACCCCATTTGTGTAATCAAAAAAAAATATATGTCACAATTACAATGCTTTCCATAAAGGCAGATAGGATTCAAACAGGTCTGGATTTCCAATAAGGGACAGAACTGTCTTTATGGGTGGAAATGGTGTAGTAAAAAAATTCCTGTCTGGGAAAGTAGAGTGAAACAACCACTTATTTAGTCCTGGTTGGAATTAGAGAATGATTCTTATAACTGCTATAGACCATTAACAGATTTCCAGATTCATTTAATCTTAAAGTGGTTGTAAATCTCAAACATGAACTATGAACAAAGCATATTCCTGCATAGTGTGTGCTCGTCTCAATCCAGAGCACAGTGTCATTTCTGTCGGCTGCCTCGTTCCTCTGCTATCTGTAGGAGTCACTTCAGACGAGTTTCCCTGACACAAGGAAGAAGTAGTGACAGGGGAGAGCACAAGCTGTGATTGACAGCCTTAACTCTGTACCTGCGTGCTGTGTGAAGGGGGGTGTGTCCTTTTCCTCCAATCAGCTCTCAGAGTTCTCCTCATTGATTTAACTTCAGCTCTCTGCCCCTGCTTTTCAGAGAAGAGAGATCCTGTATTAATTCTGCCATTTGAATGGATGCAGGGGAAAAGCAGCTGTAGTTGCACAGGTACAACATATGTAGGAAGATTTGTTTCATTCCAGTGTATCACCTGAGGCCAGTCACTTAACTGGGTATATGTAAGAAGTTTACAACCACTTTAATGTATTAGTAGACATATGCCCATTGCGTTCCCTTTTGTGTGTAGTAAAAGTTCCAATGCTAAAGCATCATCCAGCAATTTTTTTCATTTTCATAAACAGAAAAAAGCTTAAAAGCAGAGCTCCACCCAAAAGGGGAAGCTCCGCTTGTTTGCACCCGCCCCCCTCCACTGCAACAATTGGAACTTTTGGGGGGGAAGGAGGAGCGGGTACCTGGTCCTGACAGGTACCCGCTCCAACTTCCGAGTAAGATCGCCGATTGGCAATCTACAACATTTCCGGCCACTCCTCCTTTCCTCCGATGACCCCCACACAGGTCCTAGAAGACAGTGGGATCATTCAGAAAGTGCAATGCAACTCGCACATGCACAGTAGGAAACAGGCTGTGAAGCCTGAAGGCTGCTGTGGCCGAGCATATAAAGTGCATATAGACCACTCTGAATAAGGGGTCTTTCCATGTGGTAATCTTACATCTTGCTTTCACTGTGGTGACTGGCTCACTGGTGATATTGGATGAAGAGAGAAGATTTGTTAAACTCTTCTTAAAGGGGGCTGATCACTTAAAATTAATTCACCGTGGAATATTCTGAATTGTTTATTTCTTTATCTTCACTATTAATATTTTTTGGGCACTTTTTAGTTATTGTTTTTTATAGTGCAATCATTTCTATTAAAAAAAAAAAAAAAATCAACCTGCATATTATACCAACTATACTCAACGACTGACTGACATTGACACTAAATGATTGTAAGATTTGCTGACCATTGTGGATGACCATCATTTCTGATAAATGAGTAGCATCATGCTGCCCATTATTGCCAACTTAGATACATACCAGATGAGCAGCCAGGTGTGCCAAACTGAGAGTTATCCAGAAATCTGGGTGGAGTTGACAAGTTTGTGACATCAAGAAGAGGAGCTGCAGAATCTTTTGCAGTAGAGCTGCAACAACAACAAAAAAACAGGACATGCAATGGTCACAAATTGTGTTTTTTCTTTATTGCATGAGAACAGTTAGCTTGAAAATAGAAAAGTAAGCTTTGGAGTGCATACAAAGGGGAACATTCTACCTGCTTGAGACATTAGATTTTTCCAGGCATTTAAATGGCTCAGCAGCTCAACTCAGACATTTTTTCTTTCGCTTTTTATTATTCTGATGATCTAGAAAACCCTTTACTACTTGTTTCCTACCCAACGAACATGTCAGGTGCTGTCTAGGATCTGGCTGCAGGTGATTACATAGCTAACTTTATTCACTGTAATATCCCTGATAAATTGCACAATCTACCTTTCATACCAGCATCCGAAGCTTTGTCTCATCATTTCATTCAGCCAGGTGACAACACGGCAGCAGCTCTGCATAATACCCAATTGTCAGCCTGATAACAGCACAGGGTCACATGCTAGGAGTACAGGTTAGCCCCACACTTCTCACTTGTCTTAACCATGCTAAGCCCTGCCTAATTCCAAACAGCACTGCATTATCCTGCCCAAATCAACCCACTACTCCAAGCACCAAAATGAGTGCTGAGATATGGAATTGGGGCAGTAACATTCAGGGCTTCTAGATACCACAAGGAAGCAGTGGATAACCCGGCTCAAAACACCCTTTGCAATTGGGCCTCAGAAGCCTGCAGCTGAACTTTGAGATGAGATTTTTCAGTAATTATGGAGGGAAGCATGATTTGGGGCATCAGCTCTTTGAATGCGGTTGAGAGGTTGTAACTTTTATATAAAAAGGAAGACAACAGCCTTTAGTTGTACCTTAAGATAAATTTAGCACACCTGCAATTTGCAGGATTTTATCAGCAATTAACCGATTTCATGTTACCCAGGATTTCTCTTTATATGATCTTACATATTCATATACTATATATTTTAAGTACTGCTACACCTCCAGCTGTAAGATTTAATGTAAAAGTATTGATACAACCCCGATACCAAAAAAGTTATGACACTGTGCAAAATCTACATAAAATAGAATGCAATGATTTGCAAATCTCAGTAACCCATCCTAAAGGAATTTTGAAAGTTATGCCAGCAACAAATCTCAAAGAAGTCTGGACAAACAAATATTTGGGAGGAGTGAGTCTGCCCCACATGGGTCATTATAACAAAGCAGTTCACATAGCTCGAGTATTAGGCTGGTTTCATAATTCTTCTCCTTACGTCCTCAGGCAAACTCTATATATTTTTGTGTTTTAGCAACTCTTAAAATATGGTACGGCTCACTTAACATTCCTTTATTATGTTCTTACTTAAGTCCACTAACGCCACTCACAGGAGATCCCAAATCCCCCCCCCCCCCCTATAATCAGGCTTACTTGTTAGTGCTGTGAATATCTCCTTACCTTGCACTTTTTTGGAGATATTCAGAGTGAATACAGCCGGTGACGTACAGTGCCGGACCTTCAGAGCCTGGGCCATTAACGGTGGCTCCCACTCTCATGCGCGGAAGTGACGTCATCATGCCCCCCAGGAACTCATGTAACCAGAGGTCGCGAACCCGGAAGGAAGATGGGGGGAGATGGAAGCCCTCTAAGTGGTGGCAGCACGCAGCTGGAGGGCTTGGTTTTGAGTTAAGTCACTCATAATGTGCTAGTATGCAATGCATTGCCTTGAAGCAGAATTTTTTTTTTTCTTTAACTGCAATTTACTACTGCTTTAAGTAACACTAATATGTCTTTCTCCTCCACCAGCCTCTGATTGCAAGAAGCAACACACCAATGAGTTAATCTCTATCACTCTGACTCTTCTCCTATCAACATGTTTCCTGTTGATACAGAGTACTCATTGAGTTGGTTCTCTTTTCTCTCCGAGCTATGCTGTACAGCAGATTGCAAAAAGATGATGATATCAGGTCAAATTCAGGTACCTATACTGCTTGCATTTTTAGCATATAGATTTATTGATGTTTTTCAACATATGGAACTTCAAATGAATGAACACAAGTGGCCCAAAAAAATTTACTGTAGATTATTTGAATTTTAATTTGAATCCCTAAAAAGCATTTCAGAAAATGCAGGAAATTGTGTTTTTTTCCCCATTTCATAGATTTATTTTCTTTTTAGAACTATGACCTTTATAAAAAAAAAAAAAAATCACTGCTGCTGAAGCAGATATAACTCGTCAAATGAAAAGACATGGCACATATTCCAGTAAAATGTAACGACATTATTAACTAAAAACACAGGTCTACACTTTCCTGCAAATTAAAGAAAACAATTCACATAAGCATTAAAATTATATTTTCTGAAAGCTAAAAGGCACTGTGACCTAAAAGGCAGCTTATATTTTATAGCAATTCAACATTAAAGCAGAACTTCACTCTAACAGGATACTGTACCCACTTCACTTCAGCTGGCATCACCTAGGCAATTCCACTGGAAGTATTTGTAGCTGCTGGCTTAATTTTTTTGAACCTGACTCGAGAACTATTTGAATGCCTCACGCACACTAAGCTTTACCCAGGTCAACAACTTTGCTGCTGACAGGAAAAAAGAAGCTTTAAAAGCGGGGTTCCACCCAAATTTTGAACAATATCTGTATGTATTCTCTTCCTTGCCTAGATGCTGACATGCCGTTTAAAAAAATTTAAATCCCCGTAATTACCTTTTATTTTTCTATTCTTCTTTGCACTTCCTGGTTCTCCTTCCGTGGGAGTAGGCGTGTTTCTAGCCTCTCCCAGACTCCTGGGAGCTAGTCTCAGGCTTTCCAGGATGCCACTGAGCATGTGCGGGAACGAGCGGTGAATGCTGGGAGCACAGCATTCACCACATCCAGGAAATAAATGCTTGTGGGCTTCAAATGCCCACAATGAAGATGGAAACCGCCTGCAGTGAATAATATAAGTTATTCTTTCCGACGAAATCTGACACAGGCGGACAAATTACACACAATATGTGAGTATGTAATGCTGAGAAGAAAAGTTTGTGAATGAACTAAAAAAAAAAAAAAAAAAAAAACGATAGATAGGTGGACCCCCGCTTTAAAATATGCATCTAAAGCGATGTTTTGCCAACAAGTGTAGGTGCGTCAAGCATTTAGCTGTTCGGAGGCAGATTTTTTACATTGCTTCTGGTCGTGCCCGATAGTTAGTGACTTCTGGAAAGAAGTTGGTGCCTTTATTTCGACTGTATTGGGTCTTCCTAATATAATTCACCGTAAGAACTGCTTGTTGGGAGTATTTGGAGATTTAAATATACCATCACATGTCAAGAGACTGCTCCGTATTCTTTATTTTTATGTTAAAAAATCTATTCTACTGTCCTGGAAAGGTGCACAGACCTCTTTGAAGTCCCTCTGGTTAAAACTTATCAATGACTCTATTCCATTATACAAATTAACCTTTGAAATTCGTAAAAGAAATAAAACCTATCCTAAAAATTGGGGGAAATGGTTGACTAGTCCACTAACTCTTTCCAAAAATTGAATACAATTGATCATTGATGGGCCGTGCCGCAGGGACCCCCAATACCAGGTCCATTAATATGGTTATGTTGTGTAAAAATGCATATATCTGACTGTTGTGATTACCAATTTCTCAACTCTTGAAAGGAAATGACATGCTTACAACGACTTGTGTGATCTACCTACTAATTGAATATCACTTGTGTATACTGAATGGATCAGATATCCATGTGTGTTTTGTTTTTGTTTTTATTTTATTTTATTTGTGACTGTTTTGTGTCTGTTGGTTTGTGTTGAACCTAAAACCAATAAAAATATCTTAAAAAAAAAAAAAAAAAAAAGCATTTGGCTGTTCATTTGTTCCATTATCCAGAATATTTCTTCTGGCCACTGGAATGAACACTCAAGAACTAAATGAGCCTAGCATTTAACCACATTTACACACTTTTAGACACATTCTGAGTTTTTTTGCCCAAAGCTCCTCTCCTGAACTCACTGGTGATTGGTTTTGGTTTCTGCCTCCTCTTCTAATACATGTGTATAACCAAATAGGCTAACATAGAGGGGCATTTAGAGGCAGAAATAAAATGCCAAATGCCGTTAAAAGTTGCATTATTTTAAGCCCAGTGTGCATGAGACCTTAATGCATGAGTTTAACTGTCATGGCTAGGGATGAGCCGAACACCCCCGGTTCGGTTCGCAGCAGAACAGGCAAAAAATGTGTTCGAACACGTGAACACCGTTAAAGTCTATGGGACACGAACATGAATAATCAAAAGTGCTCATTTTAAAGGCTTATATGCAAGTTATTGTCATAAAAAGTGTTTGGGGACCTGGGTCCTGCCCCAGGGGTCATGTATCAATGCAAAAAGAAGTTTTAAAAACAGACGTTTTTTCAGGAGCAGTGATTTTAATAATGCTTAAAGTGAAACAATAAAAGTGTAATATTCCTTTAAATTTCGTACCTGGGGGGGTTCTATAGTATGCCTGTAAAGGGGCGCATGTTTCCCGTGTTTAGAACAATCTGACAGCAAAATGGCATTTCAACGGAAAAAAAGTCATTTAAAACTACTCGCGGCTATTAATGAATTGTCGGTCTGACAATACACATAAAAGTAAATTGATAAAAATGGCATGGGATTTCCCCACAGGGGAACACCGAACCAAAAAAAAAAAAAAAAAAAAAATGCATGGGGGGTCCCCCTAAATTCCATACTAGGCCCTTCAGGTCTGGTATGGATATTAAGGGGAACCCCACGCCAAAATTTAACAAAAAAAATGGAGTGGGGGTCCCCCTCAAAATCCACACCAGACCCTTCAGGTCTGGTATGGATTTTAAGGGGAACCCCGCGCCAATTTTTTTTTTTTAAATGGCGTGGGCCCCCCCAAAAATTCATACCAGACCCTTATCCGAGCACGCAACCTGGCAGGTCGCAAGAAAAGAGGGGGGATGAGAGAGCAGCCCTCCCTTCCTGAACCGTACCAGGCCACATGCCCTCAACATTGGGAGTGTGCTTTGGGGTAGCCACCCAAAGCACCTTGTCCCCATGTTGATGGGGAGAAGGGCCTCATCCCCACAACCCTTGGCCGGTGGTTGTGGGGGTCTGCAGGCTGGGGGCTTATCGGAATTTGGAAGCCCCCCTTTAACAAGGGGACCCTCAGATCCCACCCTCCTGTGTGAATTGGTAATGGGGTACAAATGTACCCCTACCATTTCACAAAAAAAGTGTCAAAAAGGTCAAAAAACACAAGAGACAGTTTTTGACAAGTGCTTAATTAATTCCTTCTTCTTTCATCTTCTTTCTTCTGGTCTTCCTTCGGTGTTCTTCTTCCTCCATCTTCTTCTTCCTCTGCTCTTCTCATCCCGCATCTTCCTTCAGTCTGCTTCTCCGCTCCGTCCGCACAATCCGCCTCAGTGGGAGTCTTCTGCCGTGTGATGCTTCGGTTCTTCTGACATTTCTTATATAACAGAGGGTGGGGCCACCCGGTGACCCCACCCTCCTCTGACGCACGGGGAACTTCCCTGTGGCTTTCCCAGTGTTGTCAGAGGGGGGTGGGGTCAACCGAGTACATAAACGGGTGACCCCGCCCCCCTCTGACAACACGGGGAAAGCCACAGGGAAGTTGCCCATGCGTCAGAGGAGGGCGGGGTCTTATATAAGAAATGTCAGAAGAACCGAAGCATCACACGGCAGAAGACTCCCACTGAGGCAGATCGTGTGGACGGAGCGGAGAAGAAGCCTGGAGGAAGGATGCGGGACGAGAAGAGCGGAGTAAGAAGAAGACAGAGAAGAAAAAGATGAAGAAGATGGAAGAAGAAGATGGAGGAAGAAAAAGAACACCAAAAAGGAAGACCAGAAGAAAGAAGATGAAAGAAGAAGA
Organism: Lithobates clamitans; assembly: GCA_037952925.1. Taxonomy (NCBI): domain Eukaryota; kingdom Metazoa; phylum Chordata; class Amphibia; order Anura; family Ranidae; genus Lithobates; species Lithobates clamitans. The sequence goes on from JBBGZY010001277.1 coordinate 4,386,504, forward strand.
AATTAATAAAGGACTTGTCAAAAACCAACTCTTGTGTTTTTTAACCTTTTTCACACTTTTTTTGTGAAATGGTAGGGGTACATTTGTACCCCAATACAATTCACACGGGGGGGCGGGATCTGGGGGTCCCCTTGTTAAAGGGGGCTTCCAGATTCCGATAAGCCCCCCCCCCCCACGCCCGCAGACCCCCACAACCACCGGCCAAGGGTTGTGGGGATGAGGCCCTTCTCTTACAGACCCCAGATTTCTCCATAAAAAAGACCTGTCACACGCCATTCCTATTACAAGGGATGTTTACATTCCTTGTAATAGGAATAACAGTGATCAAAGTAAAAAAAAAAAGAGAAAGTGTCAAAATAAAAAAATTAAAATAAAACAAACAAAAAAATGTAAAGCTCCCCTGTCCCCGTGTGCTTGCGCACAGAAGCAAACGCACAAGCAAGTCGCGCCCGTATATGTAAACGGCATTCAAATCACACATGTGAGGTATTGCCGCGTGCAATAGAGCGAGAGCAACAATTCTAGCACTGAGGGTCCTCTGTAACTCTAAACTGGTAACCTGTAAAAAAAAATGTAAAGCCCCGTCTATGGAGATTTTTAAGTACCAAAGTTTGGCGCCATTCCACAAGTGTGCGCAATTTTAAAGCGTGACATGTTAGGTATCTATTTACCCAGCATAACATCATCTTTCACATTATACAGAAAAATTGGGCAAACTTTATTGTTTTTTTTTGTAACTCATGAAACTTTTTTATTTCCAAAAAAAGGCGTTTGAAAAATTGTTGCGCAAATACCATGTGACATAAAAAGTTACAACAACCGCCATTTTATTCCCTAGGGTCTCTGCTAAGAAAACATATAAAAAATATATATAATGTTTGGGGGTTTCGAGTACTTTGAGAAAAAAAAAAAAATTATGATTTTTTCATGTAGGAGAGGAGTGCCAGAATAGGCCCGGTATGGAAGTAGTTAAACTAGAAACATGCTGTTGTCTGATACAACTCTCGTTCTGCTGCTACAGCCACAGCTGGGAACATAGATGTAAGAAGCGATCTCCGATGGGGGCACCAATGTAAGGGAGCACTTTGATGGGGACACGGATGTAAGGGGGTACACAGATGGCTCATCTTTTTAGCAGAGGGTGTAACGGAAAAAAAGCAGTCGACCTGACTGCTTCTATGTATGAGCACTGGTGTTTGTGTGTGTACTTTATGGTGCATGTCTGCGCTCACCTGGCATCCCTGTGCACTTGCGCATATTCAGTACCAGCATCAAAAAGCCATTTAAGGCTTTGCCTCGCCTAATCTCATTGCCGAGTGTTCTTCAGCTGTTACCTGCTTTGACCTAATCTGTGTGCCCAGTGGACATGTTACTCACCCAGCCAAGTCTTTGGATTTTAATTCTGCATCTGATCTGGCTGTACCCTTTGACATTGCTTATGCTTGCACTATCTGTACCTCAGTCATTGCCAGCTACGTACTGACCCCTGCATTCCATCAGACATCGCCTCTGCCTGCTGATCTGGTACCTGCTTTATTCATCAAGTGTATACCATTCTCGACTCTGCACCAACCTGCTGTGCCATCTCTATGATTCCCAACCATATAGACAGTTCTGCCATGAGAGCTTATGCCACAATTCCAGTCCGTCTCTAACGAACAAAAAATAGGATTTTTACATTATACTTACCCGTAAAATCCTTTTCTTTGAGTACATCATGGGACACAGAATCAGGCTAATATTCATTACCTGCTGGGTTATACTTCATCATTAGGTGAATGGACACTGGTAGACCAAAGGTCTTCAGAGAGAAAGTGATCCCCTATATAACCCCTCCCATACAGGAAGTACTTTAGTTTTGTAGCAAGCACTAAATCCTCAAAAAATAAAAAAAATAAAAAATAAAAAAAAGGAGGAGAGGAGTGATCTCTGTGTCCCATGACGTACTCAAAGAAAAGAATTTTGCAGTTAAGTATGACGTAAAAATCCTATTTTCTTTTTTCATACATAATGGGACACAGAGTCAGGCTAATATTCATTACATGCTGGGAAGTTCCAGAGCAATAGCCTTGAGGGGAGGGAGACACCCTGCCACACAATAGCCATCAGAACTTATACGACAGCTCGCAGTACACTGCGGCCAAAAGCCGAATCCTTGGCTGCTCGAACATCCACTTGATAAAATTTTGTGAATGTATGCACTGAAGACCAGGTAGTAGCCTTACAAATCTAAGCCACAGATACCTGATGGCGAAAAGCCCAGGAGGTTCCTACACCCCTGGTAGAGGAGCTCTCACCCTAAAAGGGAGGAGCTTTATGTTTCAGACCATAGGCCTGAATGACCAATTGACGGACCCAATTGGCAATGGCTTTGGAAGCTGCCTGCCCCTTCTTGGACTCCTTTTGGTAAAAAAAAAAAAAAAAAAAAAAAGTCTGATCCTCGGATCTCCACAGATCTAGACCAGTGGTTCTCAACTCCAGTCCTCAGGACCCACCAACAGGCCAGGTTTGCAAGATAGCTGAAATACATCACAGGTGATATCACTTGCTGCTCAGTGATTGCAGTATTCTAGTCTGTAACTCCCCAAGGTAATACTGAAAGTCTGACCTGTTGGTGGGTCCCGAGGACTGGAGTTGAGAACCACTGATCTAGACAAATAAACCTTGACTGCCCGGATAACGTTCAAAGAATGCAGTCGTCTCTCTTCCGCCGAACGAGGCTGAGAGAAAAAAGAAGGCAAAATAATGTCCCTATTTAAATGAAAGGCCAACACCACTTTTGGCAAAAGGGATGGAACAGGTCATAACACAACTCTGTCATGGTGATCAAGTACGGTTCCCTGCATGAAAGGGCCGCCCACTCCGACACTCTTCTAGCCGAGGTGATAGCCATCAGGAAGTCTAGCTTGCGTGACAGCAAGTCTGATGGAATTTCCTTAATAGGTTCAAATGGTTGTTTCTGTAACACAGACAGCCCCAAGTTCAAATCCCAAGGACACATAGGTGACACAATGGGGGGAAAGCAAGCGAGTTGTCCCCTGTATAAAAGGTTCTGATCAGTGAATGGGAGGCTAAAGGCCTTTGGAAGAATACTGATAGGGCCGAAATTTGACCTCTGATTGTACTCAAAGCCAATTTGATTTCCACAGCTGTAGAAAAGAGGGAATTCTCCCAATCACATATTTCCGAGGATGCCATTTTCTGGCTTCACACCAAACAATATAAGTCTTCCAGACCTCATGATAAATCTTCCTAGTGATAGCTTTTCTAGCATTCACTAGCGTAGACGCCACTGGTCCCGAGATGCCACGGTCCTTTAACACCCTGGCTTCAATAGCCATGCTGTCAAATATAGAGACTGTAAATTGTGGTGTAATATAGGACCTTGAGACAGTAGATCGGGGCACTGTGGAAGCGTCCAAGGCCCGTCTATTGTCAGTCTGACAATCTACAGGAACCAGGACCTTCTGGGCCAGGCTGGTGCCACCAGAATGACTGGAACCCCCTCTCTCCGAATCCTGTACAACAAATGTGGAAGGAGAGGAATCAGAGGGAAAGCATAAACCAGGTAGTACTGGCTCCATGGAACTATCAGAGCATCTGCTCCAATTGCCAGAGGATCTCTTGTTCGAGACACAAAGTGCTGTAGCTTGTTGTTGAACCCGGATGTCAGTAGGTCGACCTCTGGCCATCCCCAACGTTGGCAAATTTCCTGGAACACCTCTGGGTGTAGGGACCATTCCCCCCGGCAGATCTGCGGGCCGCTGAGGTAACCTGCCTACCAGTTGTCTACTCCCGGGATATGGACTGCCGATATAATTAGCACATGTCCCTCTGTCCAGGCTAGTAAACAGTTCACCTCCTTCAGAGCTGAACGACTCCTGGTACCGCCTTGGTGGTTTATATAGGCCACTGCCATGGCATTGTCAGACTGAACCCTGATGGGGCAGTCCTGAAGCTCCACTGTCCAGGACCTTAGGGCCAGACGTACTGCACGTAATTCTAGGACGTTGATGTGCAGGGTCTGCTCTGTCCCTGACCATTTCCCCTGAGGTGTGAGCACGTCTAGGGTCGCTCCCCAGCCCAAGAGACTGGCATCTGTAGTCAGTACTCTCCAAGTTACCGGGAGAAAGGATTTTCCCCTCCATAGGTTCTGATCCTGCAACCACCAGTTTAGGCTTAAGCATGCCTGAGGAGAAAAGCACATTGGACAATCCAGGGCTTTTCGTCCTCTGTTCCAAGCCAACAAGATGTCTTGTTGTAAGGGCCTGGAATGGAACTTAGGGCACTGCCTCAAAGGAGGATACCATCCTCCCTAGAAGATTCATACACAGCCGAATATGGTGCTCTTTATCTGACACACCTGATCCTTCAGGGCACAGATCCTTACGGGTGGCAAGAATACTCTTGCTTGGACCGTGTTTAGAATCAGACCTAAATACTTTAGACTTTGAGCTGGTCTCAAGGCTGACTTTTCGGTATTTATGATCCAGCCTAAGCTTTTCAAATACCGAACTGTGTATATTATGCTCTGTTCTAGAGCCTGTACTGCATCTCTGAGCAGGAGGTTGTCCAGATACCCGAGCATCAGGATCCCTTAGGCCCTTAAAAGACTCAGTACTGGTGCTAGGACCTATGTGAACACCCGGGGAGCTGTAGCACGCCCGAAGGGTAGAGCCTCAAACTGAAAACGATGTTGCTCTACTGCAAAATGTAGGAACCTCTGATGAGGCTGAAAGATAGGTACGTGTAAATACCCGTCCTTTTTATCAATGGAGGCTAGAAAGTCTCCCCTCTGGAGTGAGGTTACTACTGAGCGGACAGACTCCATCCGAAAGGACTATAACAATAGATACTCGTTCAGGGACCTTAGGTCCAAAATGGGCGTTGTGTCCCCATTTGGTTTCTGAACCGTAAACAGGTTTGAGTAAAACCCTGTGCCCCTTTCGAATACAAGAACCTCTACAAATCACTCCCTGATGCACTAGATCAGGCATATGCAATTAGCGGACCTCCAGCTGTTGCCAAACTTTAAGTCCCATCATGCTTCTGCCTCTGGGTGTCATGCTTGTGGCTGTCAGTCTTCTAATGGTTCATTGGGACTTGTAGTTTTGCACAGCTGGAGGTCCACTAATTGCATATCCCTGCACTAGATGATGTAGTGCCTGAAGCAATAAGTTTTTTTGGAGGATCTGAGGGAACGCTGGATCTTCAAAACCTCTGAGGGGGAACCCCATAACTCCAGCTTGTAACCGCAAGATATAATTGAGGTGACCCACTCGTCCTGAATTGTTGTTTTCCAAATGTCCGCAAAGCGCAACAGCCTTCTCCCCACCCGATGGAGTGGGAGCATCCCCTCAAAAGGAGGTCTTGGTGCTGGGTTTATAAGAATTTTGGACCCAGGGCCTTTTCTGGTCCTGGCCCTGCGGCTTGCCCCTGGCCCTAGCACCCTGTTGGCAGCGGAACTGCCCCAACGCTGAGACATTTGAGGAAGCAGTCCCTGGGTTTTTAAACGAGAGACGTCTGGTGCTTTTCTTCACAGGAAGCCCTGTGCATTATCTATCGGACAAGTTAAGTTCTTGTTTAAGGAAAAGACTGCTGCATCTATGGCTGGCATGCTACATTTTTTAACAAACTTTTCATCCATGGGATATAAAAGGGAAAACCTTTTAGAAGGCAAAAATGTCCAGTCAGGATGTTCCCACTCAGCATAAACCGCCTGTTCCAACAGGGGGTGTAGCGGGAAAGTCTGTGCGACCTGAAAAGGCCTCAGAGATCCCACAGAGGACCAGAGGCAACTTAAACGCAGAACAAACCATTTTGGTCAGAGTCAGGATCAAAAGCCTCTGCGACAGAGGCAGACATCGACTGGATATCTTCTTGTCCAGATTGCTAGGAAGCAGACTCATCTGCCGTGCACTCCACTGAATCCTGAGCTTTAAGCTCTTCCCCATCCTCCACCCATTCCTGCACCGGACTAGGAGACACCTGGGAGGGGGATCTGTCACACTTCCTGCCACCCTGTGGGATGGAGGCAATCATGCCAGCAATAATGTGCTCTAACCGACTAGGGCTGAGGAATGTTCATCCTTAGTGATAAAGGGTGAAGCAGCAGCGTTGACTGTAGGCACAATACCAGACAGGCGCACCGGCTCAGATTGCCCAGAAGCCTCTGGTCCTTCAGGGGATACAACACTAGGGATACGACTAGGTTCATCAGGAACTATTGACGACATAGGTGTACCCTTCCTGTGGTGTTAGACCCACTCCTCTTTTTGGAAGACATTTAATAGCCACAAACAAAGAGTACTTGGGTGTAGTATTAAAACACCTCAGAAGACAGGCCCTTTAATAGGGCTCACCAAACCCCTATGCAACAATCCTGCTAAGCACCTTTAGCCTGCCAACACCTGGTGACTCACGTGACCCGGGTAAGGAAAAATGAACCACTACAAGTGTCTGTTCAGAGCCTGCTCTGTGTCCCACAGCTGCTTTCTGGAAGTACCACATTCTTGGCCTACACAGCTTAAACAAGCTGGGTGTGCGCGGGAATGTTCTGTGCGTGGTCCCGGCGCACGGGCGTGACTATTCGCGTACGATGCAAATCTTCGTGCAGCCAGATAAAGGCTACAGCGCATGTGCGGAGAAGCTGTGCGCAATGGCCGCCAAACAAACTGCTGAGCCCAGCGGCACTTTTGCGAACACACCGTAAAAAACAGAAAGACACAAGCAAAAAAAGGTACACTTTGCAAACACCCACAGCTAGCCCAAAACTCCCCCGTATGGTCACCGCACACAGGTGTCCAGCTTTTAGCTAGCTTGACTGATTGTCAATCACTGGGACACCCCACAATAATAAAATAAAGGGGTTTCACTTACCCGTCCAGACGCAAGGTCACTTAGAAACTAAGGGCCCAATCTTCACCCTTCTCGGCAGGTTCCTGTCACTTGGACCTTCAAGGACTGGGCACCCTTTTCATGTTTAGGGTCCACTCCCTTGGACCTGTACAGCACCCTGCAGGAAATGCCTTAGCACTGTAGTGTCCAGGATTTCCACTCCGCAGGGACCAGCGTCCGCAGGCCACATTACAGGCAAAACCTCGCAGGATATTGAGTCTTCTTGGCGAGGCTCGGGTACCATTTATCTAAGCATAAAAGCCTGTGTCAAATGGATCCGATCGGTCAAGCCCTTGATTCATTTTGTAACTGTTTGTGGGACTAGAGACCTGGAGCTCAGAGAGCTAAAACAAACCGTGCCATCCACCTTGCAGACACTGGTTAAAAATTCAAGTACTTCCTGTATAGGAGGGGTTATATAGGGGATAACTTCCTGTCTGAAGACCTTTGGTCTACCAGTGTCCATTCACCTAATGATGAAGTATAACCCAACAGGTAATGAATATTAGCCTGACTCTGTGTCCCATGATGTATGAAAAAGAAAACTCTTGCTTCTTTGCTGACCTGTTGCCACTATCTGGCTCATTAGGGCAAATGATGCAAAAAAAAGCTACCCTCACCAACACAATTTCTGACCAGGTATATTATAGAGGGTTGCTGGATCACAGGGAGTAAAATGGAAGCAAAGGGGGGAGCTGCTAAAGTAGGAGCACTGGTGTAGAAACAAAATTGGACTTTTGTACTTACCTGTAAAATACATTTCTTGAACTACATTATGGGACACAAAGCAGGTTAATTATCTATCATGACTACCTGGGTTATGCGCCTCTTGTAGGTGAATGGACCCTGGAAGAAAGACAGGGAGGAAGTCCTCTCCCATATAACCCCTCCCGTACAGGAATTTGCTCAGTTTTGTAGCAAGCTATAAATCCCAAAAGAGGGGCAGGACCTCTGTGTCCCATGATGTACTCCAAGAAATGTATTTCACAGGTAAGTAAAAAAAAAGTGGTTGTTAAGCCACTCTGACTACTTTATACTATCCGCTCTGTGTCCTAATCCTGTGTCCCCCCGTGTGTGTGATTTATAAAAAAAAAAAAAAAAATTCAGATAATACCCAATTTCAGAGCACCGCTCAGTGCTCACGTGACCGGCCGGCTCTCTGCTCTCCCCCCATGACAGCTGCAGCGGGCGGGGCCGAGATTCCTCCACTGGCGTGGGGACGAGAGGGGGAGAGAAGGAGAGCGCTAGCGCTCACGTGACCCAACGGATCTCTCATCCTCTCCTCCTCTCGTCCCAACTGACGTCAGCGGGGGAGTCTCAGGAAAGAGATGGCCAGTCATGTGAGCGCCGCTCGGAAATTAGGTATATTTTTTAACTGCTCAGAACAGTTAAATTAAAAAAAAAAGAAAACAATAAAATAAATAAAATACAGACACCATTCGCTGCCCTACTGACACCAACATCTACCTTACTGACACCATACAATGCTCTAATGACACCATACCACTGCCCTTACTGACACTGTCCACTGCCCTACCGACTGAAACTCTCCACTTTTAGGGTAGGCCAAGTTTATTTATTTTTTACGATGTCATTTGTTTTATTCTATATTTCAAAGTTTTTCTTACTACTTACTACCCCCTGCCCTAGTGTATGTATGTGCTAGAGAGGTTAGACCAAGTTCCATCAGCGGAGAACAAATGGTGTGAAAGGATCTTTCTGCACTGTAAGCCAATGCGTAGTATGTCAGTGTTCTAGAACTAGATTACCAAATTGTTTCAAAAAAGTGGTGTCCCCGAACAGGACTTTCCCAGACTCCCTCCGAGACTCTCTGCTACATACCTAAAAAATGTATCTGATCTATAACATTTTCTGTCAAATCATAATTTTTCCAACAGTGAAGTGCTATAACTTACTGCATTTCACCCATTTCTGTTACAGATTCACAGAACTTCTACAGTCAAGGGACAATACTGATTTCACAATAAACAGAATTTAGCTCAGTATAGTCGTCCTAAAACATACAGATGTGAAAACCAGATCAAACAAACAATCTGCAAATCAAAGAGGCCATTTGTATTTTGCCTTCTGAACACAGGAAGCATACACCACATCCATTAGGTTTGCAATACAGCAAACACTTAAGAAAAGTCAACATCAGCATTCTCTGTACTTGCCTACTGACTGAAAAATGAAGGAGAATCTATGACTCCAAAATGTGCTGACTTGTGACCTTTTATGATCATACAGCTCCTGAGGGTAATGCCCTCAAATTAAAGGCAACAGGAAAATAACTGCAACCTTAAAACCTTAATATATTGTACACAGAAAACCAATAAATCAGGAATTCTTAGCTTTGGTCAGAAGCCCACTGAAGGTCCTAAATTACATTTAAAGTTAACATGATGTTACTAACAAAATGATAACATGCAATCATCTAAGAACTGAAATATGCCATATATATGCGTATGAAGATAGTATGAAGTAGTTAAAAGAGCAAAAAGGTAAATCAGAGTGACTTAAAAAGTGTGGTAGGAGCGTAATATAAGAATTTTCTATAGAAACCAATCACATTACCTGCAGCAAGTGCTTTCCTCCACTTCCCTACACTCCGGCAGTTGACTGTCCCTTAGCCCCGGTTCACACAGGGGCGGCACGACTTGCAGGTCGCCTCACCGAGGCGACCTGCACACGACTGCCAAGGCAACTTGCAAAACGACTTCTGTATAGAAGTCTATGCAAGTCACCCCAAGTCGCCCCCAAAGTAGTACAGGAACCTTTTTCTAAGGCGGAGCGACTTGCGTCGCTCCTATTAGAACGGTTCCATTGTACAGAACGGGAGGCGACTTGTCAGGCGGCTAGGTCACCTGACAAGTCGCCCCTGTGTAAACCGGCACTCAGCATCTTCACATCCAATGCAGGGCAATGAGCTCTGCATTGGACTTGATGTCACAAGACCTCTAACCGCCAAATCATAGGACAGAAGAGGAGGGAAACTACAGGGTTGCAATGTGGAAGACTGCAGGAATGGAGGATCAGGCAAGTTAAACTGTTTTAGGTGGCTCGTAGACCTAAACGGGCATTTAACCCTTGCAAAGCAAGCACAGCCCCACTGCAAGAGAGTTCAAACTAATGTCAAATATAGACCCAAAGTCCTACCTATGATTTTCATATGAATTAAATAGTAAACAATACAATAATTTGCTGTATTTACACAATGACATTTACAGAGAGTGTCGACACTGCGTTTTGACAGACTCTCTAGCTGTGTACTAGAACACAGTTTTTTTTTTACAGCAAGTAAGTGCCATTAACAACTGAGGGGGTTGGGTGCAGCAGGGGGAGTGAGGGTGGGTGTAAGAGATGCGGTCCTAAAAACTTTGTTTGACTAGGACGTACTGTATCTCTTACGTTCAAAATCCTCTGGTAGTTAAAGTGACTACTAAAGTGACTTTACATGTATTCCATGCAGATATGCCGCCATCAATGAAAGTTTAAGAGTTTGCTAGAAATGAACAGGGGAAATACCTTTTTTGACACTGCAGCTGTGCTGGCCAGCCGCAAGCTTTGCAGAGAAGTCGGAGGGGCCGAGATTCCCCTCTGCTGGCCGGCTGATGTCACAGGGTAATCTCTGCCCACCCCTGCTTCTCTTCATAGATCGAGGCTGGCCAGCACAGGGGAATCATGCGATTACACGGCTGCAGGGTGAGAAAAATGGATTTTCCCTACAGCTTACCTGTAAAATCCTTTTCTTGGAGTACATCACGGGACACAGAGCACCATAATAAGGACTATCTGGGTTATATGCCACCTATAGGTGAATGGACACTGGCAACCAATCGACAGGAGGTCCCCCCCCCCCCCCCCAATATAACCCCTCCTATAAAGGAAGTACCTCAGTTTTTGTAGCAAGCAATGAAGATCCCAGAAAAGAGGGGAGGGACCTCTGTGTCCCGTGACGTACTCCAAGAAAAGGATTTTACAGGTAAGCTGTAGGAAAAATCCATTTTTCTTTATCGTACATCACGGGACACAGAGCATCATAATAATGACTATCTGGGATGTCGTAAAGCAATGCCCCTGAGGGGAGGGAGAAACTATTATAGAAACTGCCACCAAAGGAGGACCTACTACGTTATTTGTAATATGCTGAGGCCAAAGGCAGTATTTTCTACGTGATTGACAACAACCTGGTAAAAACCCTGTAGATATATAAACCAAAGACCAAATAGTGGTCTTGTACACCTGGGCCACCGAAATCCGATGATGGATGGCCTTAGATACTCCCACACCCAGAAGAGAATCTCTCCCCAGAAAAAATGCTTTTTTTGCCATTTAAACCATAGGCATCATTGATAAACTGGCAGATCCACTGCTAAATATTCGACCTGGACGCCGCATGCCCTTCCTGGGCTCTTCTGGCAGCACAAACCAGGATTCCTGACTTGTGACGACAACTCAAGTAGACCCAGAGTGTCTGAACTACCTCTAGATTAGGTAGTGGTCTTTCTCCTGCCAACTGTGGATTAGGAGAAAAATAAAAGGCAAGACATTGTCTTGATTCAATTGAAAAACTAGAAACTACTTAAGCAAGAAAAATGGATGAGGACGCAACATGACCTTGTGATGCGAGACCAAGAATGGATCCTTGCATGAAAGAGCCGCCAATACTGACACTCCACTTCGTGAAGTGAGAGCAATCAAAAAAGTGGCCTCTGCAAGGTTCAAAAAGTGGCCTCTGCAAGGACAGTCAAGACCAATTCAAGTCCCAAAGACACAAGAATGGCCTGACAGGTGGGACTGTCCAAGTTACTTGCTGTATGAAGTATGAAAAAAAAGGAGTGATAAACGACCCATGGAAAAAAATGGATAGGGACGAACTCTGACCCTTAATGGTAATTAAGGCCAAACTCCTTTCTTCTATCGATTGGAGAACGAAAGAGAAAACCTCCCACCCACATATTTCTGCGGGTGCCACTTCCTGGCTTCACGCCAGGCAAAAAAATATTTACAAGTCCTGTAATTGGAGTTCTCCCTGAAGCTGGCTTCCAGGGGCTCAACAGTGGTGAGATACAGGACTCAAGACCATCAAGTCCCGCTGGACTGGGAGTGTGCAAAGGAGTAATCCCCGCAAGACCCGCTGTGTCTGCGTAGCAAGCCCCCCTGGGCTAATTCGGCCAACACTGATATCAGTGTTACCACCTTACGGATTCTTCGCAGAAGATGTGGCAGAATCCTAAACAGGGAAAAAAAGTGTCAAATAGGGGAGAACCAGACCTTAAGGTATTACCAGTGTATGCACCACCATTGGCAGTGGGACTCTTGTCTTGGACACACCTGTCCCAACTGTTGTAGAACTTGGAATCTAGTAGATTCCCCTGCAGAGTTCCCCTTGCCACTATCCTATACCTGGATATGTATTGGCGATGAAAACAGCACTTGTACTGTCCCAGACAGAATGTGGTACACCTCCCTGAGTCGCATGACCTGGTGGTTTATATAGAGATGTGTCCTATAATCCAGAGCAAGGTATACTGGCCAAAAAATTCCAAGATATTGGACAGTATTTTCTTGTGTGGAGATCAAGCCCACTGAACTGTAGCCAGCCTTAAGTCAACTTAGGGAGACTGGCATCAGTGTTTATCTTCCAGATTCCTGAAAAGGAAGAATATCAAGCACCAATCTTTGCTCTGCAACACCCCGGAAACAGAGCCTTCCGGCAAAGCACTGTCTGGATCCTCAAGTTCCTGACAGGGTATGACTCTCTACCAAGTAGGGCTGTATGGAGTGGAAGTGCTTTGACCCAAACACAGCTTCCTTCTGTAGAAATATATTGAAGGAACCACTGGAATTGACTGCTTTTTGAGTAAAGATTGAGGTAAAGAGTATTGAGGTGTCTTCAGCAAGCCCAGCACTGGGGCTAGATGCTTTGAGAATACTCCCGAGCTGTGGCCAAACCAGAAGAGAAGATTCACAAAAAACAGCTTTCCACTGCAATTACAGAAATCTTTGATGAGCCTGGAGACAAACCGACCCATGAATGAGGGTTTATAGGCGATTATGGACCCCGAAACCTACCTCTTGCAGAGAGGTCATCACTGAACCGTCTAACCTATCTGAAAACAGAAGGATGTTCAGCGGGTTGAGATCTTAAGACAGACCTCATGTTTCTTTTTGACTTTGGAACTACCATTTAATTGTCTCACAATAATGAGCCCGTAACTTCTGCTCCAAGAGCAAATGTAAGGCAAAGACTGATGACTCTGACAGATCCCCACCCAAGAGGTGCCCTTAACATGCCAGGTTTCTGCTGGCAAAAGGTGGAACAAACCACCTCAGAGACTGCCCTAATACCTAGTATCTTACTGGCCTGAGATACTCTTAAAAAAAAAAAACAAAACAAAAAAAAAACAGCAGCCTCAGATGCTTCCCTCACCCTGGTGGGGAATAGCTCACAGCATAATACAGAATAGCTTAATCATACAATGTACAGAGTATATAGCATGATTAAACGGCACACTGCTCCCAGTGGCCACCAGGAGAACAGTCAGATTTCTCTCTCTCTTTTTTTTTTTAAAAAAGAGAAACTGCAAACAAATGCAGACTTACCATTCCTGCTGCAGGGCTCTGAACATAACAGGAGACAAATCTTCACCCATCACGGCGAGCTTTGTCATAAAAGACCTTCAGAGACTGGGTCCCCCTTAATGAAGGGTCCACTCCCCTGGACCTGTACAGCACCCTGCAGGAAAGCACCTTGGTCAGAACAAACACTGCATAGGTTTCCATTACACAGGGTCCAGTGCCGTAAGGCTGCATTACAGGCAAAATCTTCTCTCCTTCCCATGAGGCTTGGGTACCATCCATTTTAGCCTTCATGCCATCTGAATGGATCCGATCATAACGCCCTTTACTGGGATATCATTAAGTTTTGAAGAGCTTCAAACAGCCACGACCATCACCTTCAAGACACTGGCAAAAAAAACGAGGGACTTACTGTATGGGAGGGGTTATATGGGGGGAACTTCCTGTCTATTGGTTGCCAGTGTCCATTCACCTATAGGTGATGTATAACCCAGATAGTCATTATTATGGTGCTCTGTGTTCCGTGATGTACGATAAAGAAAAGGTATTTCCCCTATTTATTTCTAATAAACACTTACACTTTCATTAATGGCAGCATATCTGCATGCATGGGATTCCCTTCCTATGTGCTGCATTATGCAGCTGAACAGAGGCAGGAGGGGTGGGGAGGAAATCTATCTCACCGTCAGACGAGAGAGTAGGGCTGCGGATAACGAGGCACGTAAACTGACCACGGTAGTCTGGGTTCATCAGCCATGATTATTGTGGTCAGCAGAGGCAGGGGAACTTAGGAACTGGCAAGTTCAACCAGGTTTATTACCAGTTAGGAAGAGAAGAATTGCACAGCACAAGCACTGTGCTGTTATTCATGCCTTAAAAGGAACCACTTCCCGCCCAGTTCAGTTATCCTGACAGGGCATCATATGATGTCCAGCAGGATAAGCCGTGATCGCACGCGTCATTGCAGCTGATCAAAATGTAAACAGGAAGATCGGCGGCTCTCCTGACAGGGGGGGGGATCTGTGCAGATTGTTTATCAGCACAGACCCCCCCCCCCCCGCGGATGCCCGCCCAGGACCACAAGGAATGGCCACCACACAGGGAATCCAGGTATGCCACCCTAGACCACCAGGGATATGCCAATCAGTGTCCAGGCTGCTGCCAATCAGTGCCCATTAAAAATGCCTGCCAGTACCACCAGTGATGCCCATCCGTGCCAGCCATCAGTGCAGCCTGTCAATGCCAGCCATCAGTGCCAGCCATCAGTGCCGCCTGTCAGTGCCACCTGTCAGTGCCCAGCAGTGCCGCCCATAAGTACTCATCAGTGCAGCCTTTCAGTGCCTATCAGTGTCGCCTATCAGTGCTTCATATCATTGCCACCCATCAGTGCCGCCTAACAGTGCCCATTGTCAGTGCCACCATATCAGTACCATCTCATTGGTGCCACCTCATCGGTGCCGCCTTATCAGTGCCTGTCAGTACAGCTTACCAGTGCCCGTCAGTGAAGGAGAAAACTTACTTACCGTATTTATCGGCGTATAACACGCACTTTTTTCCCCTGAAAATCAGGAGAAAATCGCAGGTGCGTGTTATACGCCGATCCCCTGCGATCCCGAGCTGTCAATTCTTCAAAATCACCGACCACGAAAAGGCACCGAAATACACAGAGCCGGTCCTCGGCTCTTTCCGGCGGCTCTCGTTCACTTTCGGCTCCACTCGTAGTGCCGAGCGGAGCTATCCGAACCTACTCGGCTAGGTTCGGATAGCTCCGCTCGGGACTACGAGTGGAGCCGAAAGTGAACGAGAGCCGCCGGGAAGAGCCGAGGACCGGTTCTGTGTATTTCGGCGCCGGCGGCGCCATTTTCAAATCGCGGTCGGCGATTTTGAGGCCCAGGTTAGCTGGGATAGAGGTTTGAAGGCTGCACTGGGGAAGGCTGCACTGACAAGGCTGCACTGGGGAAGGCTGCACTGACAAGGCTGCACTGGGGAAGGCTGCACTGACAAGGCTGCACTGGGGAAGGCTGCACTGACAAGGCTGCACTGGGGAAGGCTGCACTGACAAGGCTGCACTGACATGGCTGCACTGACATGGCTGCACTGACATGGCTGCACTGACATGGCTGCACTGGAGCAAGGCTGCACTGAGAAGGCTGCAATGATGGGCATTTAAATGTAAGTTTTTTTCCCTTCAACTTCCCTCCTAAAAGTTTTTTTCCCTTAAAACTCCCTCCTAAAATGTGGTGCGTGTTATACGCCGGTGCGTGTTATACGCCGATAAATACGGTATTTACAAAATTTTATAACAGAAACAAAGGAAAAGTTTTTTTTTCAAAATTCTCAGTATTTTTTTATTTGTTTAGCAAAAAATAAAAACCGCAGAGGTGATCAAATACCACCAAATAAAAGCTCTATTTGTGGGAACAAAATGATAAAAATTTTGTTTGGGTACAGTGTAGCACGACCGCGCAATTGTCATTTAAGTAGTGACAGCGCTGAAAGCTGAAAATTGGCTTGGGCAGGAAGTGGGGGTAAAGTGCCTGGTATTGAAGTGGTTAAGTATATTTTATTGACTGCAACAAAAAGCAGGATTTCTTTACTTCTTAGAAGAGCAGAAGTTAACAGCAAAAGAAGCATACAGAATATTTCATATTTAGATAATAACATGTCTAAGTGAGTGTCACAAATGTCACAGTACCTGGTTCTCATATTGTCTTTGTTCCACTGCCGCACACGACTTGTGGATTTAATGTACAGGTGACGATGTAGCTCATCGATCAAAACTAAGTGCATGTTCATTTTCTTACTGTGAAGCTCCAGACGCAAGTCACTCAACCCCTCCACCTGGAGCAAAGGTCCTTCTAAAGAGTCCACTGCAGACACCTACAACAAAACAGGCATATGAGAACTTAAAACACTAGTTAACCATTTTTTTTTTAAATCAGATTGTATTTATTAGAATTTTTTTTTTTTTTCGTACAAATTAGAGACATATATACAAATGACAACAAAGAGGAACAACCTAAATAATACATAAAAACCTGTGCCATCCCATCACAGATCCAAAAAAAAAAAAAAACAACTAAAAATTGGTTATCCAAATTGACTACAAATCTGGTATTATCACATAATAGCGTACATATAAAAACACCACCTCCTAAAAGACCTTTCTGTGTGAGAAATATATTATAGAACAGAATAATGATGTCAACCTGCCTGTCTACTTTAGCCTGATAAACCTATCATTTGTAACCAGCAATGAAGTCAGGAGCTAGCCAATGAACAGATCCCAACAGTGTTATACAGTCATATAAAAAATTAAGCACACCCCAGGGAAATAGTTGACTTTTGACATCTTTGAACAGCAAACATTAGATCATCATTCAAATATTGCTTACAGATACAGTGGATACATTTATATGAGAACAAACAAGTAAATAGATAACTAACATGTCATGCTTTGAAATTATGCACTCTACGGTACTTACAAATCTGCATAGGCAACGCTTGAAAAATTTCTACAGGTTACTACCCTATATACTAGAGTGTAGGTCGATCCGAATATAAGCCGAGGCCCCCAATTTACCACAAAAAACTGGGAAAACGTATTGACCCGAGTATAAGCCGAGGGTAAGAAATGCAGCAGCTACTGTAAGTGGAAAAGAGGGTTAGCAATGCCCATCTGCAGCTGCATGCCTCCCTGTGTCCTGTGCATGCCTCCCTGTGTCCTGTGCATACCTCCGTGTGCCGATCTGCAGCCACCATTGCCCGGTCAGCGTGTTATAAAAATATTTGGCGGCCATTCCAGTGTTCAAAAGCCACGTCTCCTCCTAGTCTGTGATAGGCAGAACACTCAATTTCCCAACAGTCAGTGTTCAGCCTATCACAGACATCCGCTCATCCTCATACCATGAACGAGGATGAGAGGATGAGAGGATGTCCGAGATAGGCTGAACACTGACTGCTGGGAAATTGAGTGTTCTGCCTATCGCAGACGAGGAGGCGACGCGGCTTTTGAACGCTGGAATGGCCGCTGAATGTTTTTATGATACGCTGGCCGCAGTCTGTCTGCATGACACCCTAATCAGGTAGGCAGACGGCGGTGACTCGAGTATAAGCCGAGGGGAGCACTTTCAGCTTATAAAAAGGGCTGAAAATTTCAGCTTATACACGAGTACATACGGTACTTTGGCGTTACAAGGAGGTCCTGTGGTAGAATTATTGCTCTCGTTCTGACAATCGTGGCGATACCTCACATGTGTGGGATGATCAGTTTACATTTGCAGGCGGGTCTTAAGTATACATTCGTTTCTACGTGTGAACACAGAGGGAAGGGGCGCTTTAAATTTTTATTTTTTCTTATCCATTACATTTTTTTTTTCCAAACTGTCTCTTTAAGCCCCGGAAGATTTGGCTGCTGAATGACCGAGCCATTCAGCTCGGTCATTCAAGCCATTTTTTGCGTTTAGACACTGCGTCGCTTTAACTGACAATTGCGCGGTCGTGCGATGCGGCACCCAAACAACATTTACATCCTTTTTTCCCACAAATAGAGCTTTCTTTTGGTGGTATTTGATTGCCTCTGCGTTTTTTTTTTTCGCGCTATAAACAAAAAAAAAAAAGAGTGACAATTTTGAATACACAATATTTTGTACTTTTTGCTATAATAAATATCCCCATTTTTTTTTTAAAAAACAGATTTTTTCTCAGTTTAGGCCGATATGTATTCTTTCACATATTTTTGGTTTAAAAAAAAAAAAAAAATCGCAATAAGCGTATATTGATTGGTTTGCACAAAAGTTATAGTGTCTACAAAATAGGGGATAGATTTATAGCATTTTTATTATTTTTTTTTTACTAGTAAAGGCGGCGATCTGCGATTTTTATGTGCTATAAAAATGCATTGATTACTGTATAAATGTCACTTGCAGGGAAGAGGTTAACACTAGGGGGCGATCAATGGGGTTAACTGTGTTCCCTGTGTGTGTTTCTAACTGTAGGGGGAGGGGACTGACCTACAGGAAATGATAGATCATGGTTCCTAGCTATTAGGAACTCATGATCTGTCACTCCTCACAGAACAGAACAGGGATTTGTTCTTCCTTGTTCTGCCTCTCATGCCTGCGATCGTTCGTGGCCGGTGGCTGGTCGCCAAGCGGTAAAAAAACAAAAAAATTCTGCTCATTTTATTGCTGTCACAAAGAATGTAAACATCCCTTGTGACAGTAATAGGCAGTGATGGGTACTCTTTATGGAGGGATCTGGGCTTTTTAAAGACCCCAATTTTGCATTTTGGAATACTAGGGATTTTTTAAAATTGGCGCCATTGGCAGCCAAGTAAACAGGAAGTGATGTCATAACCACTTCCGGGTTACTAGATTGGAGACCCGATCGAAGCAGATACCAGCTTCATTCAGGTCTTCGGCCAGCCAGCGGATGTGTCAGCTGGTCTCTCGGGCCTCCCCTCTCGCTCTTTAGGATAACAGCCCAGCGGCTTTTAGCCACATCTGTTGTGGTCACTAGAAAGCCAACCGCTGGCTCTAAACAACCTCCTTCCTGCCCAGGCCAATTTTCAGCTTTCAGCGCTGTCACTCTTTGAATGACAACTGCGTGGTCATTCAACACTGTACCCATATGAAATTTGTATCTTTTTTCACACAAATAGAGCTTTCTTTTGGAGGTATTTAATTCACTACTGGGGTTTTGATTTTTTGATAAACAAAACAAAAAAAAAAGACCGAAAATTTTGAAAAAAACAAAAAACAAAAAACAAACATTTGTCATTGTTTGTTATAACATTTTGCAAACAGGTAATTTTTCTCCTTCATTGATGTACACATGTACAGGCCCATCTGAAGTTTGCCAATGAACATCTAAATGATTCAGAGATGGATTAGGAGAAAGTGCTGTGGTCAGATGAGAACAAAATTGAGCTCTTTGGCATTAACTCAACGCCATGTTTAAAGGAAGAAAAGAGCTGACTCTGACCCTAAGAACACCACACCTACAGTCAAGCAAGGAGGTGGAAACATTATGCTTTGGGGCGGTTCCTCTGTTAAAGGAACAGGCCGATTTTGCGGCATTAAGGGGCCAATGGACGGGGCTATATATAGTAAAATCTTGGATGAGAACCTTCTTCCCTCCCAGCCAGAACACTGAAGATGGGTCTTCCATCATGAGAATTACACAAACTACGAGACCCTGAACAATCATGGCTATCACTTGACCGTAAAAGCTGGAGGTAGCATATGAATGGGAAAGGTTGGACTAGCATTACTATTAAACAAAGTAGTCTCTGGTTATGCATTAACAGCCAGCTCCACCAATGGAGTAGTTTTTTTTTTACAGCAGCCCTCAGTTCCAGGCTATTGTTCTTAAAAAATAACACAAGTTTGAGGTTAATAGGCGACAGAGATTTAACATAGATAAATGACAAACTGAAAACCAATCAATCATTTTACTAGCCAAGTCGTAACAGTGGAAGAATCGCAACTCAAATAAGCTACAAACAGTGCCTTGAAAAGGTATTAATACTAGAGGTCGACCGATATGGGTCTTCCTCTGGCCGATGCCGACGCCGATATTTAGAAATCGCGGTGGCCGATGGCCGATATATGATGCCGATTTTTTGGGGCCGATATATTAGGCCGATTTTTTCTTTTTTTCCCCCTTTATCTCATAAAATCTAACAGTTAGACCCCTTTCACACTGGGGTGTTTTTTTAGGCGCTTTTGGGCTAAAAATAGTGCCTGTAAAACGGCTCCCCTGCAGTCTCAGTGTGATATCCTGAGTGCTTTCACACTGAGGCGATGTGCTGGCAGGATGTTAAAAAAAGTCCTGCAAGCAGCATCTTTGGAGCGGTGTATACCGCTCCTCCACCACTCCTGCCCATTGAAATGAATGCGCACCGTTGCCAAAGCGCCTGCAAAGCGTTTCGGCAGCAGCACTTCAGGAGTGCATTTAACCCCTTCCTCGGCCGCTAGCTGGGTTATAAGCCCCCAGCTAGCAGCGGAATAGCGCCGCTAAAATGACAGTAAAACGTCGCTAAAACTAACAGCGTTTTACCGTCAACGCATGCCTGCTCCAGTGTGAAAGCAGCCTTAAGTAATAAGTGATACAGAAAATTTTTTACATTTAAACATTTATTGAACAAAACAAACCTCCAATCAGTTCACTTGTATGTAGAATTTAAATACAAAAAAAATAACTATACCTGTTTTTGTGTATTTAATATTTAAGATAATCAAAACTTTTGGACGAAAAAATATGGGTTAACTTTACTGCTTATTTATTTATTCTTTTTAATTAGTGTATTTTTAAAAAAAAAATTGCGTTTGAAAGACCGCTGCGCAAATACCGTGTGACATAAAATATTGCAACAACCGCTATTTTATTCCCTAGGGTCTCTGCTAAAAAAATATATATAATGTTTGGGGGTTCCAAGTGATTTTCTAGCAGAAAATACAGGATTTTTACTTGTAAGCAACAAATGTCAAAAAAGATTTAGTCTTTAAATGGTTAAACTGAGAAATTCTACACACTGAGTTCAGTCTATTGATAAAAGAACCCAAGAGATACAAATGTATCTTCTTATCAGACTTGGCAGGCTGCCCAGAGGAGGAGAGAAGATAACTTCAGACAACTTGCAATTGACTTCTATTACAGAAGTCATTTGCAAGTCCCGCTAAAGTTATAATCGGCTTTTTTTATCAGCACAACCAGCCGATGCCGATTAAATAAAAAAAGCCAAATAACGGCCGATATATCGGTCGACCTCTAATTAATACCCCTTAAAATTGTCCACATTTTGTCATCTTACAACCAAAAACATAAATGTATTTTATTGTGATTTTATGCGATAGACCAACACAAAGTGGCACATAATTGTAAAGTGGAAGGAAAATGATAAATGGTATTCAAAATGTTTTACAAATAAATATCTGAAAGTAAATAGAGTCCACCTGTGTGTAATTTAATCTCAGTATAAATACAGCTGTTCTGTGAAGCCCCCCCAGAGGTGTTTTAGAGTGTCTTAGTGAACAAACACCATCATGAAGGCCAAGGGATACACCAGACAGGTCAGGGGTAAAGTTGTGTTAAGGTTTAAAAAAAATATCCCAAGCTTTGAACATCTCCTGGAGCACTGTTCAATCCATCATCTGAAAATGGAAAAAGTATGCCACAACTGCAAACCTACCAAGCCATGGCCATCCACCTAAACTGACAGACCGGGCAAGGAGAGCATTAAATCAGAGAAGCAGCCAAGAGGCCCATGGTAACTCTGGAGGAGCTGCAGGGATCCACAGCTCAGGTGGAAGAATCTGTCCACAGTACAACAAAAAGAACCCTGAACGACGACCCTGAACACACCATCCCCACCATGAAACATGCTGGTGGCATCATCATGTTGTATGTTGTGGAGATGTTTTTCTTAAGCAGGGACAGGAAAGCTGGTCAGAATTGAAGGGAAGATGGATGGAGCCAAATATAAGGCAGAGACTGGGGCAGAGGTTCACCTTCCAGCAGAACAACCACCCTAAACGTACTGCCAGAGCTACAATGGAATGGATTAGATCAAAGTATATTCATGTGTTAGATTGGCCTAGTCAAAGTCCAGACGTAAATCCAATTGAGAATCTGTGGCAAGAGTTGAAAATTTCTGTTCACAGATGCTCTCCATCCAATCTGACAGAGTTTGAGCTTTTTGGCAAGGAGGAATGGGCAAAAATGTCACTCTTTAGATGTGCAAAGATGGTAGAGACATCCCCCAAAAGACTTGCAGCTGTAATTGCAGCGAAAGGCAGTTCTACAAATGATTGACTCAGGGGGGCTGAATACAAATGCACGCCACACTTTTCACAAATTTATTAGTAAAAAAAAAACATTATTTTCCTTCCACTTCACAATTATGTGCCACTTTGTGTTGGTCTATCACATAAAATACATTTACGTTTTTGGTTGCAATATGACAAAATGTTGAAAATTTCAAGGGGTATGAATACATTTTCAAGGCACTGTATTTTTGTCATTTTAGTAAATCAATCAGAAGCAGAAAAAGAACATTTGACTATCAACAGTTACAGTCAACTGCCTATATAGATGTAACGTTTAATTGAAGTGGTTGTTGGGCCACTTTCACATCTTCATACTATCAGCACTGTGTCCTAATCCTGTGTCTACCTGTGTCTGTGATTTATTTAAAAAAAAAAAAAAAGCCAATTATACCTCATTTCACAGCCCCTCTCAGTGATCACGTAACCGGCTGGCTCTCTCCTTTCCCATCTAACAGCTGCAGTGGGCGGGGCCGAGATTCCCCCACTGACGTCACTCGGGAGGGGAGGATGAGGAGAGAGACCCGCACAAGACTACTGGCGTGCAGGGGGGGGGGGTTGGTAGGAGTGGCAGGGAATGGTCTTGCACTTAGAAGATTGGTAAATTAGGCATGGGAAAACAAGATTCCTGGAATTCTTCTTTAAGTTCAATTGGCTGCCACATGGTGCAAGGTGGTGAACTGGGCACATAGGAGACCAGGCATTTTCCCTTGACTTGCGGTGGGACTGTGTTGAAAAAGCCACACAACCAAGTCCAACGTGCCTGGTGCAAATGTACCCTCAGAAAGCACATAATGGAAAAAAAAAAAAAGCATAAACAGAGGAAACCTTCATATACAAAAATATCGGTGGATCCAAAACCCATACCCGCTCAACACATCTCCCTATCAAAGAGGCTTGCATCACATTAATGAACCTACAGAGAAGCTTTGGTGAGGCAGAGGAAATACTTAGCTCAGCATAGAAAAAATTTAGATTCACATACTGTATAATTTTGGCTGTCCATATCTATGGATTTCTGATCATTTTGATATCTGCCTTTCCTTGAAGATGACCTCGAATTATGCATAATCAAAAATATTCATTTTGCAGATCTGTATCAGGTTCCCTTACAATCAGTGTTAATTTAGTCGACTAAAACATTTTAGTCGACTAAATGAATACTATTTTAGTCGACTAAAATACGACTAAAACAATTGAGATGACTAAAACTAACAGCCATTTTAGTCAAAAGACTAACATGAGACTAGAACTAAAAAGCAAATTTTAGTCCTAAGACTAGGATTAAAACGAAAAATTGCAATTACTGAAATGTACTGGAGATTTTAGTAGACTAAAACGTAGGACATTTTAGTCGACTAAAATATACTGGAGATTTAGTCGACTAAAGACGATTCAAACTAAAACAATTGCAGAAGACTCAAATGGGACTAAAACTAAAATGCCATTTTAGTCCTAAGACTAAAATTAACACTGCTTACAATGCTGTCTTACAAAGAACCTAACTGCCATAAGTGGTATACAGATTGAAACATTTGCAGTTAATTCACTTTACAACTTGGAACTACCTGACACTGCATCCCATAAATCAGGGGTGTCTAACTTAATTTCATTGTGGGCCACATCAGTAATATGACTGCCCTCAAAGGGCTGGTTGTATCTATAAGACTATATGACCCCCTCCCCCTTCCTTTGCAAAACCGCATCAAACAATAGGAATGGCCAATTGCACTGGGAGACAGTGGGAGTGGAGGATCTTAAAGGGTCAATAAATAACAGGAGTTCTTATGTGTGTGGAGTTCAGAGTTAAGGGGTGTGCTACATGCAGAGTGCAGGGTTGAGGAGTGTGCTGCATGCACAGTTTAGGAGTGTGCAGGATTCAGCTCACTTTTACAGGCTGTCCACCTCTCACTTCCAACCCCCCTCAGCTCGGACTTCTGTACCACTCTCTCCATCCCCCACCCCAAAAAGCTATCTCGCATCTCACCTACTCAACCCAGCTCTAGTCCCTCCCAGCAGTGTAGGCGGCTCCGCCTCTCACTTGCAGTGAGATTATTGGTTGGCATCTGTGCACCCAGGCAAAGATGGGGATCACAGTGCAGCTTACCATGTAATGCCCCATCCCGCACTGCACCTGCATCTCCCTTGTCCTTGCCGTGAGTGCAGGGTAGGCAGGGATCTGTGAGAGACGCTGTTCTATCAAATACTGCCTCCCGTCAGCTAATGTCTCCAACTGTGCTGTGTTGAAGGGCGGGTTTTGATGTGTTGCAGGGCAGGTAAAACCCACCCTGTAACATAGCCAAAACCCATCCTTCAACCGCAAGGCAGAATCTGACAACATTCTCCCTCGGCGCCTTGCAGATCGTCGGATAATGCTTTTGATGATCTGTGCATGCGAATTCTTGACATCACACCAAAAGCCCTGGGTGCGAGGGTCACATGAAATAGCATGGCAGGCCAGATTCATGTCAACAAATGATAGCTGTCTATAGAGGCAACCAAAAAGGTACTAAAGGACTTTATTGGTGTGTTATCTTTTAAGAAGAACAGACATGCATCAAGTAAGAAATCACATTTTATCAATATCAATTAAATAAACCCTTGATTCTTCAAATTATTAATACTTGTTAACTCGAAAATTTAGTTGACCTCATATGAGGCCCTCAAGGAAGATTTTTCGTTTCAATTTAAACACATTATTGAAACTGCAATTCTGGTTACTAAAACTAAACAGTCTACTTCTATTGCTACTACTAAGAAACACCTCTTGTATCAATAATGGAAAATACCCTTGTATTGACCTTGACTACTTTTCTACATAGTAATCACATCTGCAGTAAGATGCCACTTTTCTCACGTAAATAATTGGTAAATTGGCTAGTCTTTTCCTATAAATCATAGCTCATAATGCAGATATTTCTCTTATGTAAATGGCCTCAAGATCCATCTCAAGGGAAGAGGTGCTTTTTATTGCTTTTAAAAAGGACTGAAAATGTCATTTTACTTTCAAAAGTCTACATGTGTTTTTAAAGGGCTAATAAATGAATGAATACTTGGCTTTTGTCAGTGAATGTAATCATATAATTTGAAAAAACCCCTTTACTGTTCCTTGTGTGATCCAGAAGTCTGATTTCAGAGTAGAGTATCTGGTTATTTCAGCTTTTTTTTTACTTTCACTCCCTATGTTTATAGTTTGATAATAAATGAATCAGTGCCCTGCAAGAAAATACAGAAAAACATACACATCAGTCATTACTATCGACAAACTTCAAAACACATTCAGACGATGTCCTATGATGAAACGCGTAAGGCAGAGCTTGGTACACATTCACGTCACTTTCGGAACTTCCGTTTTTTTGTGCTGTGGTCTGTGGAACGCATGCCGTCCAGACCTAAGGACTTGTTTTAACCTCTATGCAAGCTTGGAAAATTGAAACACCACTTTTAAAGCTTATATACTTTTTTAAAAATAAAATTGCTTTACTGAATTTACACTATGATTGCTTGTTTTTTAAACTCAATCACATGTGGATACCCCTTTTGCATAAACAACGCTATAGAGGACGCAGTGATACTGATCGCTAGGACATCAGGACCGGAGCTTAATCTGACCATATGCCTTTCACCACTGCAGGGGTACAGAGATCTGGTGAGTGCATAATCAAGAGGGGAGCACGAAAAATAGGATTTAATAACAGCTTACCTGTAAAATAGTTTTCTTTTGAGGTACATCATGGAACACAGAATCTCAGTATTTACTAATGGGTTATAAAGGGTATCACTAGGTGATTGGACACTGGCACACCCTAGACAGCAAGTTCAACCCCCTATATAACTCCTCCCCTTACTGGGAGTACCTCAGTTTTGTAGCAAAGCAATATAAGTGTAGTAGAAGAGGGGAGGGACCTCTGTTTTCCGTGATGTACCTCAAAAGAAAAGGATTTTACAGGTAAGCGGTTATAAAAATCCTATTTTACTTCTTGTACATCACGGGACACAGAGTCTCAGTAATTACTAGAAGGAAAATCAGGAAAATTAGAATCGCGCTAACCATAATTTGTTATTCAAAGATCAAAACTAATCTCATAAGTGCATCTAATAATAGTGAAAAATCATAAAAGTTCATTGAAATCAAACAATTACCCAAAAACTAAATGTGCATATACAAAATAATATTAAATACCAAGCATTCATAAGTCCGTGATTAATAAATTGAAAAAAGTGATTGCACATCAATGTAAAAATATATAAATTATGTCCATAATAAATTCAAATAATAACTGTGAAAAAAAGCAATCTAGTGAATAAAAAATAAAACAGAAGTAAAAATTAAAGAACAAAAAACCACCAGTGCAAAAATAAAATTGTACAAGCAAGCTTTCCTCAAAAGTGTTGGAGTGAGAAACTGAGTTAAATCCACCACCAAATCAGCAGAAATGAACTCTTACCAGAGTTCCATGATCCCCCATTACAAAGGACCAAGGAATGCGTATACGGAAATTATGAATAGTCTGTCCAGGAAGTAAAGCAGAAGTAATGGAGAAGTGTTTTTAAACAGCCACAAAGACAGTGAGGTCTGTCCCTGTCCATATTTATCCAGCACATATCTGGAATCCAGCAAGAAGTACAAAGTGTTTTAGAAAATGTATATTGTGAATTCATGAATGAATGATCTGATTGGATCTGATGATCTGTGATATTGCTTGATGTCCTTGGAGCCATACAGTGTTTCCGTATACGCATTTTGTGGAAAGCTTGCCTGTATCATATGGACTTTTTATTTTTGCACGGGTGTTTTTTTGTTCTTTAATTTTTACTTCTGTTTTATTTATTATTCATTCGCTCACTAGATTGCTTTTTTCACAGTTGTTATTTGAATTTATTATGGACATAAATCACGGACTTATCAATGCTTGGTTTTTACTATTAACGTGTATATGCACATTTAGTTTTTGGGTAATTGTTTGATTTCAATGAACTTTTATGATTTTTCACTATTATTAGATGCACTTATGAGAATAGTTTTGATCTTTGGTTAACAAATTATGGTTAGCGCGATTCTAATTTTCCCGATTTTCCTTCTTGTATTAATGTTTACATGAGAATTGCAGCTTCAGAGGGGTCATATTTTGGATATAACTCCTCTCATTTTTTGTCTTAGCGCAATTTTTGACACTTTTTCTATATTCTCTCAGTATTTACTGATGGGATGTCCCAAAGAAATGCTATCTGAGGGGAGGGGAACAACAACAAGTAGGGTGTAATCAGACCTGAGGACCTTGTACCGCTGCCTGCAGCACACTGCGCCCAAAGGCGATATCCTCATGCCTTCTCACATCCACCTGATAAAATCTGGTGAACGGATGGACTGAAGACCAGGTTGCGGCCTTGCAGATTTGAGCCATAGAGGCCTGGTGATGCACTGCCCATGAAGCACTAACAGCCCTTGTGGAGTGCGCCATGATTTGAACAGGCGGAACTTTCTGCTTCAAACCATAAGCTTGAACAATGACTTGTCGAATCCATTTAGCAATGGCAGACTTCAACGCTGCCTGTCCTCTATTAGGACCTTCTGGCAACACAAACAAAACATCCGTTTTGCGAATCTGAGCAGTCTCTTCCAAAGAATGTAGTGACCTTTCTTCTGTAGAACAAGGGATCTGGAAAAAAGGAAGGCTGAGCAATATCTTTGTTTAGCTGAAAACCTGAAACCACCTTCGGTAGAAAGCTAGGATGAGGGCGCAATACCCCTTTACAGGAAAGAGCTGCTAATTCTGATACTCTTCTAGCAGAAGAAATGGCTACCATAAAAAAAGAACTTCCTTGTCCACAGGACCAAGGGAATTTGACGTATCGGTTCAAAAGGCTGCTTCTATAAAGCTGACAGAACCAAATTCAAGTCCCAGGGGTTACTCCCTGTATAAAGCTTCGGACCAAAGAATGCGAAGCAAGCGGACGTTAAAACAATACTGACAAGACCGAGACCTGGCCCTTGATGGTACTTAAGGCCAGCTTCATTTCTAACCCCATTTGCAAAAAGTCAAGGTTTCTACCGATGACATATTTCCTGGGATGCCAACCCCTGGATTCACACCAGGAGACATATGCTTTCCAGACACTATGATAAATTATTCTGGAAGCTGGCTTCCTTGCATTAATCAAGGTAGAAATCACGGGGCCTGAAAGCCCACGACTCTTCAGAACATGGGTTTCAATAGCCAAACCGTTAAATTTAGCGTTTGTAAGGCAGGATGGAACACTGGACCCTGGAATAGTAGGTCTGGACGTGACGGTAAAGTCCATTGGGAACCTACCGCCATTTTTACTATTTCTGCATACCAAGCTCTTCTGGGTCACGCTGGGGCCACCAGAAGTACTGACTTCTTTTCCTGCCTGATCCTGCGAAGAAGTTGTGGTAGTAGCAGAATAGGAGGGAATGCAAAAATCAGAGAGAACCGATGCCACGGAGTCACCAACGCATCTATCCCCTTGTTCTTGACACAAAATTTGTCAACCTTGTTGAACCTGGACGCAAAGAGATCTACATCCGGAACCCCCCATCTTTGGCATATGGCCAAGAAGATGTCGGGGTGAGGAGACCATGCCCCTAGGACTAACTGTCGGCGATTTAAGTAGTCCACCTGCCAGTTCTCTACCCCCAGAATGAAGATTGCCGATATGCACGGCTCATGCTTTTCTGCCCAGATTAAGATATGGTTTACTTCTCCCTGAGCCGCACGACTCCTGGTGCCTCCTTGGTGATTGATATAAGCCACTGCTGTGGCATTGTCGGACTGGATCCTGACAGGGCAACCCTGTAACCTGAGCATCCAGGCCTTTAGGGCAAGATATGCCGCACAGATCTCCAGAATGTTGATGGGCAAGGTCCTCTCGGTCTTGGACCATCTCCCCTGGACAGACGATGTTCCAGAGCTGCTCCACAACCCGAAAGACTGGCATCTGTTACCACTCTCCAGGTAACTGGTAAAAAGGATTTTCCTTTTTGCAGATTCTCCGGTATCAACCACCAACTGAGGCTCTGACGCGCTGTAGGAGACAGACGCATCAGAAAATCACCTGGACCTATTTGTTCCAGGCAGACAGGATACTGTTTTGCAGCAGTCTCGAATGAAATTGAGCATTAGTGAACTGCTTCGAATAAAGCCACCATCTTCCCCAGCAGCCTCATACAAAGGCGAATAGAAGGACCCTTCTTTGCCCCGACTACCTGAATCAGTTTTTTTAAAGGCACTGATTTTTTTTCCTGGGGTAAAAATACTCTCTTCTGGGCTGTATCTATGACCAGACCCAAATACTCTAGTCTTCCTACTGGTTTTAAAGAAGACTTCTCTAAGTTGAGGATCCAGCCTAGGTATTCCAGGTAGTTGACTGTGGTGACAAAGTTTTGGTCCAAGCAGGCTACCGAGCAGTCTATCAAGAGCAGGTCGTCTAGGTACGCTATTAGCGTTATACCCTAGGATTCTAATCTGGCCAGAGGAGGAGCCAAGATCTTTGTAAACACCCGAGGTGCAGTAGCTAACCCGAAGGGCAGAGTTACAAACAGGAAGTGGCGTTTTTCTACTTCGAAATGCAGATATTTTTAATGAGCAGGGAAAATAAGTACGCATCCTTGATGTCTATTGACGGCAGAAGTTCTCCTCCTTGTAGGATGGAGACTACCGATCGGATTGCTTCCATGCGAAAGGACCGTACTTTTAGGCATTGGTTTAGATCTATGAGATCTAGAATGGGTCTGACATCTCCATTTGGCTTTGGTACCGTGAAAAGGTTTGAATAAAACCCCAATCCCTGCTCTTGCGCGGGTACTACCACGATAACTTTTTGCGACAAAAGTCGCTCCAATGCTAGAAAGAGAGAGACTTCTTTTTCTCTGGGTCTCTGGGAACATTTGATCTGATTAGACGAGGAGTGAGGAATTCTTGGAACTCTAGTTTGTAACCTAGAGTTATTGTGGAGACCACCCATTTGTCCTGAAAATCCTCCTGCCAGACCCTTGAGAACTGTCTTCCCTCCACTCGAGCGAGTGGGGGCATCCCTTCATAGAGAGGCCTTAGCTTTTTGTCTTGTAGACTTCCTCCCCAATGACTTCTTTTGTCCCTGGGGTTGACTCTGAGATTTAATTCTTGAGCCGCGACTGCCTGGAGGCTGATGATCCTGGCACTGGGGAAAGAGCACGTTTAAAAGAGGGATGTTTACACCTTTTCTTAACTGGCAAAAGGGTGCTTTTCCCACTAGAGATCTTTTGGATATAATTGTCCAAATTCTCCCCCAACAGCCTTGCACCATGAAAGGGAAATCAAGCCAGAAGTTTCTTACATGGCGATTCGGCTGCCCAATTTTTCAACCATAAGATTCTACGCATATGCACCAACTCAAGCATAAGACGAGAGGTCTGGAGGATACAATCTCTGATTGCATCAACTGCAAAACACAAAGCCGCTGGTAGGTTGGCCAACCCCCGGGCTTGCTGTTCAGGTAAAACTGAGCACCTGTTTAACATGGTCTCTCAAGTATCGACAAACTGATTGCTATCACTGCAGGTTGAGCCACTGAACCTGCCAAGGAGAAAACGTTTTTTTAATAGGAATTCCAATTTTTTATCAGTTGGATCCCTAAGCATCTAAACGTTGTCAACAGGACAAGTCAGACTTTTATTTACGGAGGATATGGCAGCATCAACTGCCGGTATACCCCACATCTTTGTAAATTTTTCCTCCATAGAATAAAGTGTTGAAAACCTTTTAGGAGGGAAAAAAATGTTTATCTGGGTGATCCCACTCAGAATAAATAAGCTTTTCCAGTAAACCATGAACAAGAAAGGCATGTGCAGTTTGAGGTGGCTTTAGTGAACCCAAGCAAGAGGAGGATTCTTCAACTGACTCAGATACGGGTAACTTAAATGTGGAGTGCACTAATCCAGCAAGAATTTTCACCAGCAACTTCTCATCCTGAGAAGTTGAAGAGGGCCCTTCTCCACTTGATTCCTCAGAAGAGGAGTCATCAGTTTCATCCCGATCCTCTGAGGGGGATTCCTCTCCTTTTTCCCCCAGAGTTCCTCTGTTTGAGGGTCCTGGGTGGCAGAGGGGTACCTAGAGTGAAGATACGATTAAGGCCACTAATCTTTCCTCTAATCCATTTATGGTTGAGGAAAAAACCTCCTGAGTAATGTATACAGGGGCTGAAGTGCCAGAAGCAGTTGTAGCCCCTGACTGCGACGGATCACCCTGGCCAGCCTCCCCAGGTCCTTCAGGGGGGAAGGTGCTGCAGAGGGGGGGGGGGTCCTCAGAGCCTGAGGGAGATCCCTTAGAGCCCCTATTTTTCAGGGGAATTTGTATCTCTTCTGCCCATAGTGCCAAGCAACAAAGGCAGAAGTACTACCAGAATGCACTGACTGCTGAGCAATGTAGTGCAGCAACTGCCGCTGCTACCAAGTCTCAGTCTGGTGCCTAAGTAAATGTTGCCTGGGAAGGCCTGTGTCTCCCACACTCACATGCGCCCGCTGCTCTGTGTCCCTCCATAAGCCTTGCGCACCTGAAAAAAAGTGCACTTTATAGCTTGTGTGTAGCCTGCGATGTGGGCGTCTAACCACGCCGACTTCGCATTAACGCTCCGCCCCCTCCTCCGCCCACCCCTTCCGCCCCCACCCTTCGTCTTTTTAAAAAAAGACCGCTTTCCAATGTGAGCCGAGGCTCCGATCCTCGGAACAAGCATGGAGGGGAGGCTGGGATGAAGGAGAGGGAAGGGGCGGTGGATGGGAAGCCGCCGTAAGACTGGAGCCCCTTTGTATAAGTGGATCCGCAGTTCTGGCCCTGTTAAGCATCCCGCCAGAAATATGGCTGAAAAAAACAAATACTGGATCCCGGGGTCCAGCTCTCTAAAAAGAGAAACATTACAGGTAAAACCTTGTTTTTTCGGACACGAGGCCCAGGTACCATCCAACTCGGCCTGAAAAAGACACCTTGAATGGATCCGGTTGCATGGCTTGCCCCAGTAAGGATATTCCAGCGGAGCCCAGCACAGCACATCTTTACTCGTGACCAACACCTAAGACGCTGGTGGAAAAACTGAGCTACTCCCAGTAAGGGGAGGGGTTATATAGGGGGTTGAACTTCCTGTCTAGGGTATGCCAGTGTCCAATTACCTAGTGATAACCTATATAACCCATCAGTAATTACTGTGTCCCGTGATATACGAGAAAGAAAAGTCACTTTATTATCTGACACAGAAGCTGCGATAAAGTGTCACTCTGGTATCCTGCACAAGTCACCTTGGGAATTTTGAATTATGGACATTATCTGTGAATAGCTTTTTTGTTGCAGATCTGGACTTTTTCTTTTTCATAAGTTGATCACTTCACTATTGTTACATAACTTTGCACTAAAATCAGTTTGCTTATATTTGATGCTTTTTTATATGCACTTGGTATTACATATAATTTGTATATTGAGGCAGCATTGATTCACCCGAGGAGATTTCTATATAACACACACACACACATACCTATTTTTATTTTCTCACAATATCCCCAATCCACTATCACTTATAGGCTTGGCATAGGAGATATACACGTATGCCATTGCTATTTATATTTGTCACTATACTGGCAGTTTTATAGGGATCTTTTCACGTTAACTGGAAGGCAGCGCCAGAGTCATTATGGCTAGAGCTCTGTGATGCCTCGTTTCCACCAAGCAGATCGGTTCGGGTCGGTACAGTTTGGAAGGCCTAGAATGGTCTGGCCTGTTCAGGCGAGCGTTTCCACTGCAAGTCGGACCGACACGGGCCATACATGGGTTTAGAAAAAATGCCTAGCATGGCGTCACACGTTTGCCAATCAGTGGAATGTATCGTAGCTCCGCCCAAACCGAACCGTTCCATTTTCTATGGCCCCACAACCTAAGCAGGACCCTGAATGGAGCGGTTTTGTTCAGTTGTATGGGCCGCTTTCATAATGGAAACACCCAAAATAGCGTACCGTACCGAACCGCTCGGTGGAAACGAGGCATAAGGGTGCAACAAATAGTAAAGTACTTGTGGGAGTATGCTATAGGCCCTTTAACATCATGGATGAGAGCGTTTAGGTTCCTTTCCCAGACTGAAATGGCTGGAAAGCAGGGCAATATCATGGGCAATTTTAATAATCATAATAACGATTGGGCAACTGGAACTGCACAAGTGGAAGGTCTAGTCACTTAATCTCTCCAGGTCCCACAGAGATCGCCGACAATTGGTCTTCCCTCCTCTACACTGAAGCCAGCGCTGGGACACAATCATGACCAGACTGACTTCAGAACAAACACAAGGGGGGGGGGGAGTGGTTATCACACCGTGGGGGTAAAGCCCCCACAACAAGCAACCCAGAGGTTATTGAGGCAGGAAACTGGACTTACTGGAATTGTTAAAAAGTATGCACTTGGTATCAAAGGATGCATACTCTGTATATTGCTGGGTTAAACATGTGGGAGCTGCACAGATGAGTGCACCAATACCACTTTAAGACCGAATACAAGCACCAATACTTTTTTTCCCCTGAGTACTCGCCGATACCGATTACCGATACTTTTTTTAATGTCATGTGACAGTGGCACGTGTCAGTAGTTTTTTTATTATTATTTATTTTTATTTTTTTTTCTACAATTTAACTTTGAAATATTTACATTTTTTCTTTTTTTTGGGGGGACCGGAGAAGGAGCCGGAAAGGACGCAGGGTGACCCGGAGGATGACACAGCGGGGGACCCAGAGGATAAAAAACGGAACGGGAAACGTAGAGCCAGGGAGGTGGCTAACCACTTTCCCCCCTTTTTGTTTATGCTTTTTGGTTAAAAGGTGGAACACCCAAATGGTGTATGGACATTAGGAATGTGACTCTACTCTGATATGTACCTCCCCTCTTTTTTCTGTACGACTTCAGAATAGGTAAGTTTAGGCATCTTTCCATTTACAGGGTACATAGAAAAGGCTTAGAATGGGGGAGTAGATTTAAGCTTAGTTTGGTTTTGACTTGCCTTCCACTTAAACAACGGTTTGCCAAGAATATGAAGGACAATTTAATGGAACAGATAGTGGAAGCCCCAACAAGGAAAATACTCTGTTGAACCTAATAAAGTCAAATAACACTGAGCTTATTACAGATGTACAAACTAGAGACAGCTTGGATAATAGTGATCATGGTGTAATCACATTTGAGATAAGTTACAGAAGAGGCATGTTGGTATGACAAGAACTCTAAATTACAAATATGTGATTCTTACTAAAAGACTCTCAATGGGGGGGCGTGGCCTGGTACAGCATGGAGTAGGACGTGCAGGACCTGAGCTCCATCCAATACTCCTTCTTAAACATTAATCCTGCTACTCAGCAATCTCCTGCAGCAGCCTGGCATACCCCCCAAGGGCCCTCTGCACACACAGACCTGATTCTGTGGACCTCTGGCTGGATGGGGGTTTGAACAGCGCAACGCTCTTCCGCACGGCGGCAGCCACAACTACAGGCCCGCGGCTTCGTCCTAGTCTTCGGATCCAGCGGCCATCTTGCTTCTCTCAGACTCTTCACCAGAACTGTTCCCTGGCTTCTCGGGTGTCTGGCTCCCTCACTGCACACACATCCTGCTCCATGGGCTTCCGGTCGGGGGTCTGAACAGAGCAGTGCCCTCCTGCACAGTAGTACCCTCAAATCCAGGCCACGGCTTTGGCCTAGTGCCGGGCTCCGGCGGCCATCTTGGTACTCCCGGCCTCTCCACCAGCACTGCATCCCTCCTTTCCTGGCTTCTGCACTCAGTATAGTGGATCGCCCAGCCCACACACTGCTCCTCACAACCCCCCTCAGGGACTTCACAGTGCTCAAGCTTACGGACGACTCCTGCATCCTCCAGGTGAGTGGCACCCACTTTGCTACTCCCTGGCAGACACCCCTGACCTTCCCACCTCTCCTCTGCTTGATCTGGACCCTGGCTGACAATCTCAGTGCCCCAGCCTGCCAGAACACTGTCCCCACCCAAGTTTGCTGGGGGTACTCAGATCCATCGGGGGTGAGCGGTAATTGAGACCTTGTCCCCAGTGTCACGTGTGGCGGCCATCTTGCTGTTCCTGACCTCCAAACCTTTATTGAACCTGCATCTACATATCCCCCCTGAAATGGCGACTCTCTGTCTTTCCTGTGCACATCAATTGCAATGATGACACCATATGGAGCCCAGCCCGCCCAATCACCACAGTCAATATACCTTACCCGTGTACACGTGCTTGTACCTTAAATGTTACGGCCGAGATGCACAAACTGCCCAGGCTATAGCCGCATACATTATCATTCCCCTTCACATAAGGAGAACTACTACACGGAGACACAAGTCCTTCCATATGCGAGACTAACTCAGTGAAGTTTCGCCCCCCCCCCTGCACTGCCAGAGTGACCTGGCTTATGGGCATAGATTCAACCTGAAATTCATTCCATTATGCCACACAAGTCTTACCACAACATGTCCTGGGAAGTTTGATCCTAGGGAAATATTTCCATACCAGCCTTTATCACTCAGGACCCTGATTCAGGTTTTGTTTATGTCACTGTTTTACTTGAGTGAGGTGTCTGTTCCATCTCGCACACTAGTTCGGTTTTTGTTATGGGTATATGTCTACACCAGTTGGGGTCAGTGTTGGGCCAAGTGGGGGGGAGGGGGGATTGTTATAATAGGCGTACAATGCAACAATTACGAATGCTACCAGTTACAGAAGGCAATATTCAGTATAGTCATGTATGACCTAATAGCTAGAGAGATTACTGACATGTGTAGGGTGAGGACCTCTCTTGTGTGATACAGTGGTACTACATGATAAAAATCCTATATTACCTACACTATACTTTACCATGACTACTCTTAAGCTCTTAACGTGGAACGTTAGAGGTCTACGAGACACAATCAAATGTACAGCTGTTCTATTGTAGGTTAAAAAGCAGAAGGTGGACATTATAGTCCTCGTTGAGACACACATAGATGGCCGTTTTTAGATGTCCTTGCTCATAGCCAAGTCCCTGCATTTCGAGTTGTGTGATCTGAGCTTTTCATACATGTTAAGATATATGGTGAACAGTTTTTGCTACTGGCTTATTATGTACCACCCCCATTTTGCATGACAGTCTTGACGGAGGGACTCGACTTCATGGCCCAGTATCTGACGGTCCCAGCCATCTGGTTGGGAGACTTCAATGCTACCCTAACACCCAGCCTTGACAGAGCACCACAGCCTCCCTTGACTTCTAGGCCGTATACACATACTAGGTTTGCCAGACTGATCTCAAACTTTAATTTGGCTGATTCATGGAGGACTAAACACCCGACCACCAGGGCATACTCATGCTTCTCCTCCACCCACAACACAATGTCCCGTATAGACTTTATCCTACTTTCACAGATACTGGTACCTAGACTACTAGAAGCAGCCTTTTGCCCCAGTTTGTTGTCGGACCATAGTCCACATTGACTATCCCTTTAACTAAACCACCCAGGACATGGACACTCAACCCTTTTTGGCTCTCATTGTTCCCAGATGATGGCCAGATTGATGATGAATAGAAAAGATACTTTCAGGTAAACGCTCACTCTGCCTCATTTGCGAACATATGGGACTCATTCAAATTACATGCGAGGTCCACTCTGACATCCCAAATTAATAAACTAAAATCAGCCACATCATTCCAAAACCGGGCAAGGATCTGGGTCTCCCCGAATCCTATAGACCCATCTCCTTGCTTCAGGTGGACATAAAAATCCTCGCCAAAATTCTGGCGCTACGTCTCAATCAGGTTATCCTAACCTTAGTACATGAAGATCAAGCTGGCTTCATGCCTGGTAGGAACACCTTATTTAATCTAAGAAAATTGTTAATAAATATGCAAGCCCATCATGACAATGTTGGAGAAAGGGTTGTGGTGACGCTTGACACTGCTAAGGCGTTTGACTCCGTAGAGTGGAACTATCTATGGAAATGTCTGGCACAATACGGCTTCAGCCCTAAATTTCTTAAGTGGATTCGCTTACTATACCAGGCCCCAGTGGCGACGAATGGGTGACAGTCGGACACCTTTGAACTTTCCAGAGGCACTAGGCAGGGCTGCCCTCTATCCCCCCTACTGTATGCCTTAGCCACGGAACCACTAGCAATATCCATCAGATGTAACCCGTTGATACAAGGCCTACACGTGTGCGACCTAGCAGACTCAGCGTGGTGTGGTGGTGACGTCAGCACGCCGCTCCTCCCTACGCCGTTTCGACAAATCTGTCGTCTTCCTGGGGTCACGACAGATTTGTCGAAACGGTGTAGGGAGGAGCGGCGTGCTGACGTCACTACCACACCACGCTGATCCCGAAATAAACGGGCAGCAGCTACGAGCCGGCCGGCTTACATTGTTCTTAAAGGCGTTTTTTTACCTGTCATACTGTAAGTGCATTTCTTATATCTTTTACTAATAAATCTTAACTATATTACGCTATGGAGCATCTCTTTTTATCTTCTTTTGGGATCTGAGCGCTTATACCCCTATCTGGTGGAACTCCTGAGCGGGGACCTTGAGACTCTTCATAACAGAGACCCAGTGGCTGGGGGACACAGCCACTTGCTCACACGATCTCTGTGACAGGAGATCTAACAATCTGGTAAGGGGCGTTTTTGTCTGAGGTGGAGGAACTCCCTATACCATCACGCTCCCCAGGGAGACATTTCTGTGCATGCCTCACTCTGGCTCAAGATTGTTTTTTTCTTCCTTTATTAGAAAAGTTGTTTTTCCCTGAAGGACTGTTTGATTGTATGGACTTATTAGCACTATTTGGTCTTTGATTCTGAGTTTTTATTTTTTTCATCCACTATTTGAGTCTGTGGACTCAAGTCTACACTGTTCTATCAGTATTCACATATCTGTTTTGTTTGCATTTCATTTTTAATTTATTTTTAATGTTGTTCATCTCTAAGAATGTTCTTGGTATGGTCATACTAACTTATCACGATTACGTTTACTTAGTAAGCAGCGCAGCCTATTCCATATAGCTATTTGAGGTGGGGGTTGTCTCACATTTGTGGTTGCAGCAGCAGAAATATGTTTTTGTTTTTCACTGACATACTGTTAGAAGATTAATTTGAGGGATAGCGCAGTATAAATTTTTTGATTTTGAAATGTGTAGATCCCCAGAAATTAATATCAATATTCTATAATATGCTTCATACTCCCTCATCCACTAAAATAGCTTACAATATAAAATCAAGATGGGAGGGAGACCTAGGAATCCTGGAAGACGAGGACTGGAGTGAAGCATTGGACGCATGCAAAGCTGTCTCACCCAAGCTATCTGACAGATTGACCCAAACATACATCCTACACCGCGCATACCTCACACCAATAAGAATAGTAAAATTCACCCAGGGACAACCCTCCACATGTCTATTATGTAGTCGAGAAACGGGCACATTCTACCACCTCCTGTGGTCCTGCCCCTACATACAGGGCTTCTGGAAACAAGTGGTAGATTTTCTTCATGACAATATGGGATCTCCGCTAACCCTAGACCCCAAACCATGCCAACTGGGTATTTTCCCCAGACGCTGACACTGACAAATACACCAAAACTTTTATGCAGGAGGCCCTATTTTCTGCCCGGAAAACTATTGCTAAACTCTGGATGAGACAGGTTCTCCCTAGATTATCTGACTGGAAAACTGACATAAATAGCACATTGCCATATAAAAAATGTGTCTACATGAATAGAGGGTGCTCTGCAAAATATAAGTCTAGGACCGTTGGCTTAATACAACTGACACGTGTGTAGCACTGCAGAACACATCTCCTTCTTTAACGTATCACCCTATTGGACCTGTACCATACAGCTCATTCTCTTTAAATCCGTATAATAGCACATGATATACTGATACCCCAAAAGATCTACTGTATTGCCACATTGTAACAGTCTTTATAATTGACTAGTGACTTCTGGCCATCACCTACGTGAGTAATATGTATAATGTTTGTGCTGAACAAAAAACAATGTTTGTGCATTGGAAAATTGTATACTATGTTTTTTTTGGGAAATAAAAACGTTTAAAATTAAAAAAAAAAAAAAAAAAAAAGACTGTCAATAGGCCACATATTTATGACAAAGAGCATAGAAGGTAACGTATTTTAAAGATAAATTAACAGCTTCCCGCCGGCCATAATACATAAATGGCCAGACAGGAGCAGCCCCAATGCGGGTGGATGGTACCAGTATGTCCTCCCATATCGTCCTCTCGTGCAAGATCTCTAGAGCTCGCAACAGCGGTATCTGTGACCTGCTGTGTCCACCAGATGCAGCCAATAACCAAATTGTTATACCAGGCCATGGGCCTTTCCAAATCATGTCTAATCAATTTAATTTACCACAGGTTGCTGAAGACAAGCAGAATAAGAACATGGACTACTGGAACCATGTCCTGTGGTCTGATGAGACCAAGATAAACTTATTTGGTTCAGATAGTGTTGAGTGTGTGTGGCGGCAACCAGGTGAGGATTACAAAGACAAGTGTATCTTGCCTACAGTCAAGCATGGTGGTGGGAGTGTCATGGTCTGGGGCAGCATGAGTGCTGCAGACACTGGGGAGCTACAGTTCACTGAGGGAACCGTGAATGCCAACATGTACTGTGACATACTGAAGCAGAGCATGATCCCCTCCCTTCGGAGACTGGGCCGCAGAGCAGTATTTCAACATGATAATGACCTCAAACACACCTTCAAGACCACCACTGGCTTGCTAAAGAAGCTGAGAGAAAAGGTGATGGGCTGGCCAAGCATGTCTCCAGACCTAAACCCTATTGAGCATCTGTAGGGCATCCTCATACGGAAGGTGGAGGAGCGCAAGATGTCTAACATCCACCAGCTCTGTGATGTCATCATGGAGGAGTGGAAGAGGACTCCAGTGGCAACCTGTGAAGCTCTGGTGAACTCCATGCCCAAGAGGGTTGAGGCAGTGCTGGAAAATAATGGTGGCCACACAAAATATTGACACTGGGCCCAATTTGGACATTTTCACTTAGGGGTGTACTCACTTTTGTTGCCAGCGATTTAGACATTAATGGCTGAAAGTTGAGTTATTTTGAGGGGACAGCAAATTTACATGGTTATACAAGCTGTACACTCACTACTTATAAATACTAAATATATATAATATATATTATATATACACACACTTTTTTTTACATTTCTCAGCAGTCAGTGTCCCTAATCACCACCGCACCAGTTACAGTTTCCCCAATTACCTGCACACCATTCCTACTGCCCCTGATCACCGCCGCACTAGTTCCAGTGTCCCTGATCACCGCGACACCAGTCAAATTGTCCCCCAATAATGGCCACTCCCTGGTCACCACCACACCAGTTACAGTGTCCCTGATCATTATTAGAGAAAATTATTTAAGAGAAACCTCTAATGAAAATAAGGTCTGGAGGATCCACACCACATAAAGATCAGCAAATGGAGATTACCCCAGGGATTATATTGGCATTGGAGGCGAAACCAGACCATACAAGGGAGTATAGAAAAGTACAAAATGTATTGAAAGAACATATAAAAAAAAAAGATATAGGATATACAAAAATAAACAAACACTTATAAAACAATAATAAATGACTAATAAAGGAAGTCTGGGGGAGTGGCCAAGGTTATACATGTAAAGACCATCCAATGAGTGAGGATAGTGTTTGACAGGTGATCGGCAGGGTCATCAATTTGATAAACCTTTGAAAAACCGAAACCTTTTGCCATGTTTGGGAAAACGGTTAATAAGCGGCCACTCATTATGAATCATTACTGCATCATTACTGTTTTTTCTTTTGTTAATAGAATTAACAGCCTACCTCAGCTCAGCCCCTGAAGAAATAAATAAATACCATATTAATTTTTCCGAAACATGTTGGGCATACTGTCAACACATTTTGGTAGACTACAGGCCTAGACCTCATGTGCATATTAGTTAATTGTTGCTATTTATTATTCGTGTCATTCATTGTTGTATTATAAGTATTTGTATATTTTTGTACATCCTATGTCTTTTTATATGTTCTTTCCAAAAATTTTATACTTTTTTATACTCCTTGTATGGTCTGTTTTCACCTCCCATGCCTACATAATCCCTGGGGCAATCTCCATTTGCTGATCAATATTAGATGCATAATTTATACCCTAGATAGCTTGAAGGTGCTCCTTGGATTTTGGGGCTCTATAAAAGGCTGTGAAAAAGTTTCACACTACTCAGAAGGAGTAGCAGAATGTGTTTTGGGGATGAAATTCGAAGTATGCCTATACTGTGTGCTTTGTGTAAAAGTGTAAAAAATATATTTTCATTTTCTTTCCTGCATTTTCCAAAACCTTGTGGAAAAATGTTTTTTTTTTAAAAGACCCGCTATGCCTTTCAGAAAATACCATGGAATATTTGTCATACACATATGGTAACCCCATACTCGGGATGATTGTTTTGAGGTGGGATTATAAGTATGCCTGGACTGTTTGTAGGAACTAACATGTTTAAATGACTTTTTTTCATTTTCCAAAACCTTTTGACAAAAAATTACAACTTCAAATGCCTCTTACCTTGACCTGTCTACTTTCCAAACACATTGGGGGTGGGATTT
The DNA here is from genome assembly GCA_037952925.1 of Lithobates clamitans. Taxonomy (NCBI): domain Eukaryota; kingdom Metazoa; phylum Chordata; class Amphibia; order Anura; family Ranidae; genus Lithobates; species Lithobates clamitans. Next base: position 4,428,481 of record JBBGZY010001277.1, read on the forward strand.
TACATGTTGACTGATACAGGCATCACCTCCCTGTAATTCTAAGCTCATACAAACAACGGGAACAGGCACAGGCTGGAACGGCATGAAACAGGATGTAATTGACAGAACCTCCCCTAGATAGCCCACACCCCGCACTCGTTTGCAGTAAGCCTGCAGTCATGCACGAGCAGAGGAAGAAAGCAGATGCAAGTCACAGCAGTGGGGAATGTGGCAACAAAGATTTCTCTGTGTGTCGGTTTTTAGCCTAGCAAAAGAAAAGGCAAGAGGATTGCTCAGCACTGGATTAACTGTTCATGGCAAGACTTGACATCCTCTACTGTACCAGGTAGAAGTCTTCATTAAAATATTTTTTTTTTACATCCACTTTATAAGTGATAGTTAAAATAAAAAAAGAAGTTCCACTTACATGTTCTGGGTAAGGATATTGCACAGGGTGGTCGCTTATCTCCTCTTTCGCAGTTCCAGCCCTTGCACTATCCGTTCCTTCTTCTTCCGAGCGCCCCTCTGCATGCCAGCTGCTAAGAAAGCATACGTGCACATGCGCGCCTGAGCCGGGAAGGGTGCGTCCTCCCCCTCACCGGATTCAAATGACAGCAGCAGGAACTTATGGCTTGGGCTGCTGCCTGTGTCTCCTGTGAGACCAAGAAATGGAGGAGCGTTCCTGCAGACAAGACAGTGCTGGAGCAGTGAGAAGAGCCAGGTAAGCCAGGTAAGTACTTGGGGGGGGGGGGGGGGTTGGAGTCGGAACAGTTAGTGGGGTGTTTTTATAACCTTAATGCACAAAATGCATTAAGGTACAAGACCATTTAGACTTTACAACCACTTTAATGTGAATGAAACACCAGGTCCAGATGGCTTACACCCGTGAGTCCTTAGGGAACTTAGCTCAGTTCTATCAATATTTAAAGGTCTGTTAGAGTTGCTGACATTTTATGTACATGGATAGGAAACTTATTACATGAAGAGGTCCAGAGAGTTGCTGACAATCTCAAGTTCTGCAGGGAAATAACTTCTGCAAAGGCTAGAACATTACAGTTACAAGTTTTTTTTTTGTTTTTGTTTTTTAAATAAAATGTGCCCTTTGCAGGTTAATATAATAATGTGCTAGTATGCACCACCAACTTCCACATTATGACAAAACTACCTGTAAAGCAGATCCCTCCAGTGATGCATTACCACTGCTGACAGGAATCAATCTTCACCCAATTTTCCTTATGGGTTTGCTCGTTCCAGCCGTTTGCATTGCCGAGCCACGATGACATCACTCCCATGCATGCGCACGGGAGTCACTATCGCGCCACAACGCTCCGAAGTCAGGGGTGCAGTGCACATGCGACAGTGACATCACCAGCTGCTACAAATGTGAATATATCCTTAACAGTGCACACTTAGGATATATTCTCTGTTCCTACAGGCAAGTCTTATTATAGGCATATCTGTAGGTACAGATGAAAAGGCGGACTTTACTACTGCTATAGTTAAATAGGGAGTTAAACACTTGGCGCACGCGATATAGCCGAAAGACGGCTACAGCGCACGCTTAAAAAGCCTGGAGGATGTACATGGACGTCCTCCCGTTGTCGCGCGGTCTGCTCTGCGATCACCGAGTCCTTAGGACTCGGCTGATCACATATCAGGGTAAAGGGCCGATCAACAGCGGCAGTGACAGCGGATCATGTTAGTAAACAGAAGCTGGTCATCTTAAGGTGATAGTGTGGCGCTAAATAAAAAATATATAAAATGTGTACCCAGGATGTGGTACAGCTAAAACAAAATATAATGTGCAGGTGCACCATAACAAAAACAAAAATAGACTATGCTTAATGTGGTAAGTATATGCAACATAAAACAACAGTCCACAAAAAATGTGAAGAAGCGAGTTCTTCCCGTGGAGGTGTCTTCAATCACACAGGAATGGTAAATCACTTGTCTGAAGTTATTTTCAATAAAAAATTTGGAGATAAATGATTACTCTTACCGACTGTGGTGGACCCAGAGTGTCATACAGGCTCGAGATCCTATGAGGTATGGATCAGGTGCTGGATGCAGGAGGGTCAAACAGGTCCGATATGGTGTCCCCAACTCTCGGTCCGTGAGTTCCAAACGATGGTCTCCAAAAACGTCTCCTCATGGGCTCCAAGGGATAAACATATAAAAAAAAAAAAAGGAAGGGGAAGGAGGACTCCGGATAGTGCAGGTCAAACCGGGTGGTTTATTGATAATAGGTCAGGTATCAAAACAGTACAATAAAAGTGATCACAAAAAATGTAAAAAAGGGTAAAAGCAATGTGGGGTACAAGGAATGCTTGCCCGATGCGTTTCGACACTAGGTGGTCTTCAACTGGGGCAAAACTCTGTCCCCTTACATTGCCAATTGCTAAATAAACTTCCTGAGCCAATAGTCCGTCCTCCAGGGGGCGGGGTTAGGCGGATACCCAAATGGCAAACTTGGCCACAAGGGTTCATTATAAAATTACAAGAGTGTGTTATACATAGTAGCTCTAAAAGCAACATATAACATTAAAGAGTTCATAGAGGAATAGATTATTTCTGAAAGTTAAAATGAACTTAATATTCTGGTTAGAAATGGAGACAGAGCATCGTATGATGCGCTCCAGGCCTCGACTTGAATCACCGTCACAAAACATCGGCTGCCCAATTGGATGCGATCTCGAGGGTCATGTTATCAGGCATGGTATTGATGTTAGGAGTGCACGGAACTGCGTGCTGTGCGTAATACGTGTGCATGCTCCATGAATCGGGCCGTGCATCGCCACGCTCAACAGAGCAATACGTAGGCGACGTCACTTCCTACCACGGACTCGCCAATAGACAGGCGGGTCCAGGCACCAAGATCACATGACACCAGACTCCCAAACCACATAGGCCAACGTCTCAAAGCCAAAACACTGTTGTGAATAAGTTATCGGGTCACATGATATTATACGGAGTATTTACGTAATGGTAAATATCTACTTGAAAACAATCGCATGGCGTAGACACACCACGTCACGTGACCACTGACGGCTTAGGATACAGAAAGGGGAATAAGACTATATCAAAGTTAAATCACATAAGTCATCTATCGTGCCAATAAAGGGAAGGGACTAACATGGACCAATATGTCATGTCATACCAAAAACAGACACTCTTTGAATGACCACATCATAGCCAGATCTCTACCCGGAGGGTGCAAGATTGCACTCGCCGGTGGAGGGGGTCTATAGTGAAAGAATGAAATAAATAATGAAAGCATAACAAGATAACTGACCAAAAATTAGAATAAAAATGAATTGCACAGATATTCTGGATGGAGATGATGGCAAGTATATGTCTGGATTTAGTGTTAAAAGAGTGATACATATATGTTATATGATGTGTAGATATACGAGTCCTGAATAAAGTCACAGGAACCCATGTGATAGCTAAATTGTTATGCAAGATAAATACATGTATGTAGAAGGAAACTCAGTATATGTAAAAATTGGTGCATGGAACTAACATAATAATCAAATGTCAAAAAGTGGGTTATCAAATGAAAGAATTATAAGGGAAGCAGAAAGGGGATGGGATCAGGCCTGGTTGATAAAGCAATTAAGGTCCCAGGCTACAATCATGTCGTGGGGCAAGTAACACTTGAGTTAAAAAAATCCAGAAAGTCTCAAGTCGAGACACCCCCCCATAGGCATGAATCCCCTCTCCAGTGGGGGACAAATCGATCTATAATCTGGAACTGGGTACCGGTTGGATCTTTCCCATGATGTTCCAAATAATGATGGGAGACTATGTTTGGGACATCCTTTTTTGATTTTGGCCAGGTGTTCGTTGACCCAGATGGAAAAGTTTCTAATAGTCCGTCCTACATTCCAGTCCACAGTAACCGTGCATACTTACTCTATGAAGCACTTCACCACCTGTGTGACCAGATTCATAGTGTATCTTATCACGTGCCCTTAGCAACAATATGTAGGACGGACTATTAGAAACTTTTCCATCAGGGTCAACGAACACCTGGGCAAAATCAAAAAAGGATGTCCCAAACATAGTCTCCCGTCATTATTTGGAACATCATGGGAAAGATTCAACCAGTACCCAGTTCCAGATTATAGATCGATTTGTCCCCCACTGGAGAGTGGATTCATGCCTATGGGGGGGGTGTCTCGACTTGATAACTCGCTTTTTGGACATTTGGTTATTATATGTTAGTTCCATCCACCAATTTTTACATATACTGAGTTTCCTTCTACATATATGTATTTATCTTGCATAACAATTTAGCTATCACATGAGTTCCTGTGACTTTAAAGGACTCATATCTACACATCATATAACATCGATGTATCACTCTAACACTTCATCCAAGCATATACTTGCCATCATCTCAATCCAGAATATCTGTGCAATTCATTTGTATTCTAATTTTTGGTCAGTTCTCGTTATGCTTTTATTATTTATTTCATTTTTTCACTATAGCCGACCCCCTCCACCGGCGAGTGCAATCTTGCACCCTCTGGGTAGATATCTGGCTATGATGTGGTCATTTAAAGAGTGTCTGTTTTTGGTATGACATGACATATTGGTCCATATTAGTCCCTTCTCTTTATTGGGACGATAGATGACTTATGTGATTTAACTACAATATAGTCTTATTCCCCTTTCTGTATCCTAAGCCGTCAGTGGTCACGTGACGTGGCGTGTCTACATCATGTGATTGTTTACAAGGAGGGGATCGTAGATATTTACCATTACCTGAATATTCCGTATAATATCACGTGAGCCAATAACTTAATCACAACAGTGTTTTGGCTTTGAGACGTTAGCCTATGTGATTTGGGAGTCTGGTATCTTGGTGCCTGGACCGCCGTTCTATTGGCGAGTCCGTGGTAGGAAGTGACGTCACCTACATACTGCTCTGTTGCCGTGAGCGTGGCGATGCGCGGCTCAATTCACCAAGCATGCGCACGTATTACGCACAGCACGCAGTTCCGTGCGCTCCTAATGTCAATACCATTCCCGATAACATGACCCTTGAGATCGGGTCCAATTGGCCAGCTGATGTCACGTGACGGTGATTCAAGTCGAGGCCTGGAGCGCATCATACGACGCTCGGTCTCCATTTCTAACCAGAATATCGAGTTCATTTTAACTTTTATAATTAGTCTATTCCTCTATGAACGCTTTAATGTTATATGTTGCTTTTAGAGCTACTATGTATAGCACATAGGGCTGGGGAAAAAAATCGATTTGAATCTTGAATCGAGTTGAGAGGTCAAATCAATTCAAAATTAAAGCAAATCGATCTGTTTAGATTTTTTTTTTCACCAGGACCGGCGCTGACTCCGCGCCGGTCCTGAGGAGCTGCGGGCAGGAGTTTCTAGGCGAGGCCCCGGATTCGGCCTAGTCCGCGAGGCCTGACGCCGCGGACTAGGCCGAAGCCATGGCCTCGCCTAAAAACCCCTGCCTGCAGCTCCTCAGGACTGGCACAGTGTCCAAAAAAAAAAAAAAACTCGATTCGAATCGTGAATAGAGTTATTTTTTGTTTTTAAAAAGCGAAATTTTTTTTTTGAGAAAATCACCCAGCTCTAATCGCACACTCCTGTAATTATATAATGAACCCTTTTGGCCAAGTTTGCCATTTGGGTATCCGCCTAACCCCGCCCCCTGGAGGACGGACTATTGGCTCGGGAAGTTTATTTAGCAATTGGCAATGTAAGGGGACAGAGTTTTGCCCCAGTTGAAGACCTCCTAGTGTTGAAACGCGTCGGGCCAGCATTCCTTGTACCCCACATTGCTTTTACCCTTTTTTACATTTTTTGTGATCACTTTTATTGTACGGTTTTGATACCTGACCTATTATCAATAAACCACCCGGTTTGACCTGCACGATCCGGAGTCCTCCTTCCCCTTCCTTTTTTTTCCATATGTTTATCCCTTGGAGCCCATGAGGAAGCGTTTTTGGAGACCATCGTTTGGACCTCAGCGTACATGTGGAACTCACGGACCGAGAGTTGGGGACACCATATCGGACCTGTTTGACCCTCCTGCATCCAGCACCTGATCCATACCTCATAGGATCTCGAGCCTGTATGACCCATTTGTCGTATGACACTCGGGGGTCCACCACAGTCGGTAAGAGTATTAATTTATCTCCAAATTTGTTATTGAAAGTAAACTTCAGACAAGCAATTTACCATTCCCGTGTGATTGAAGACACCCCACGGGAAGAACTCACTTCTTCACATTTTTTGTGGACTATTGTTTTATGTTGCATATACTTACCGCATTGAGCACAGTCTATTTTTGTTTTTGTTATGGTGCACCTGCACATTAAATTTTGTTTTAGCTGTACCACATCCAGGGGACACGTTTATATAATTTTTTATTTAGCGCCACACTGTCACCTTAATATCCACTCTGAACCTTGTATGTTTGAGTGTTGGCAGCTTTATTGTTCTTTTTTCACTTTGCAATTCACTGTAGAGCAGTTTTTTCCCCATAATTCCCGCAGAAGCTGGTTATCGGCTTTTTTTTTTTCCTCTCATGCTGTCAGCATGAAGAAAAGAAGAAAGCCAATAAGAGCATCTGTTAGAGGAACATCAGTCCTCTTAGTGCCTGCTAATCAGTGCCCACCAGTGCCATCTATCAGTGGCTATCAGTGCTGCCAATCAGTGCCTCATCAGCAGTGTCACTTATCAGTGCTGCCTATCAGTGCAGCCTACCAATGCCACCTATCAGTTCCACCATTCCGTGCCACCTGTTTGCAAAATTTTATAACAAAATAGGAAAAACTTTTTTTTTTTTTTTCAAAATGTTCGGTCTTTTTTTGTTTGTTTAGCAAAAGATAAAAAGCCTAGGGGGTGATTAAATACCACCAAAAGAAAGCTCTATGTGTGTGAAAAAAATTATAAAAATTTTATATGGATAGTGTTGCATGACCGCGCAATTGTCATTCAAAGTGTGAGAGCGCTGAAAGCTGAAAATTGGCCTGGACAGGAAGGGGGTATAAGTGTTCAGTAAGCAATCGGTTAAAGTAGAAATATAGGCAAAACTTTTTTTTTCCATTTTGGATAGAGTAAGGGAAAGGTTATTATTAACCCGTCATTTTTTTTTTTTCGCCATGTGTCCCATTGTGGAGATTTCCCTTCACTTCCTGCCCCATAGCCAAGACAGGAAGTCATAGGAAATCCGTTCAAATTAAGAGATTTCTATTGGGACCTCCAGGTCACCAGAACTAGTGTCCTCATTGGAAGATTTCCACTCTAATACTTTTCTAGGGACAACACAAAATTTGGAATTTTCTTTTACTTTCAAAGATAATGGTAAACAGGATAAATAGAAAGGGTGAATATCCTTAACGGGGACAAAGACAGCACTAAAAACAGACAGGTGTTCTAATCTACCTCGACTCTATCCAAAACTTGAAAAAAGTTTTGCCTTTAGTTATACTCTAAAGCGGAGCTCCACCCAAAAGGGGAAGCTCCGCCTGTGCACACCCTCCCCCTCCACTGCATCATTTGTCACTTTTTTGGGAGGAGGGGGCAGGTAAACCCTCCTACTTCCTAGTAAGAGCGCTGCACAGCGATCTATATCATTTCCACCCCCCCACTACCTTCTGGGACACACAGGGGCCCCAGAAGAAGATGGCAGGGCCAATTAGAAAGTGCAGCACGACTCGAGCATGCGCGATAGGAAACAGGCTGTGAAGCTGCAAGGCTTCACTTCCTGTTTCCCTTACTACAGATGCCGACACCTGCACCCAAAGCCAACTGATTAATCGGCTAGGGCTGCAGACATCGCGGGATCCCTGGACAGGCAAGTGTCCTTATATTAAAAGTCAGCAGCTACAGTATTTGAAGCTTCTGACTTTTAAATTTTATTTTTTACAGACTTGAACTCAACTTTAACCTCCCTGGCAGTATGGTTATGTCAGATTTTTGATGCTCAAAGCGGTACAATGTTTTGCATGGAAATTTGGCGTTTTATATTGTAGGCCTGTAATTCTTAGGAATAACACACTTAAATCTGTCCAAACAAGAGTCTAGTAGACATCCCGGGTATAATAAAATTTCAAAAACAAAAATCATAAATTATAATATAATAAATAACTATACATAATAAATAATAAATAATAATAATATTTTTATTATTAATAAAATGTATTCAATAATGTAATCAAATCAAAAACACTGAAATTTGCTTAGTTGCAGAATTGTCGCTGTCGTTACTTTCAATGTTTGATGATGAATTTCCCCAGAAATCATTATTGCTTAGTTCTGCAAGTGATTCTAACTTATTATTGCTGTTTTCTAGCTGGTCTAAAGCAGCTTTTGATGAAAGGGACACTTTTTGGTTGCTTTGGACAATCTCCAGTTTCCAGGCAGAAAGAACAGTATATATAATATAAAACTGCATGCAGGGCACTGGACAAAGCACTAGAGGCAAAAAGGGATGTGAAATAATTTGACACAGTAATGCAATCTGTAAGATTACAGTGTACTGTATGTGTTGTGTGTTTTTAATTTTTTGAATTTGGCGCCGTGCTCCATCCCTGTGCGTTGCGACGCTCACAGGGAACGGAGGACACAGTCCGCACACACAGCGGGGAGACATCGCAATATCCTGGGAACAAAGTAAGTAACTTTGCCTGGATCCTGCGATGCGATCCCAAGTGTGGCTCGGGGTTACCGCTTTTGGTCCTGAAGATTCACCCTGAGCCACTCTTGGGAATACCACCAGGGGGGTTAAGCAGCTACATGGTATTAGACATTCAATACTAAGAAATGTAAAGTTATGCACTTGGGTTTTGAAAAAATATGCAAGCAAATTACACATTAGAAGGGGATCCCCTGGGAGATTCTTCTGGAAAGGGAGGGGGTGCTTGTAGATCGTACAGATAGTAGCAGAATGCAATGCCAAGCCACAGCTAACACAGCTGGCAAAAGCCTCCAATTAATGAAAAGAGCATATATTCAAGAGATAAAACAATCATTCTACTCCTTTACAAAACACTGGTTCAGCCTCATCTTGAAAAATGCAGTTCAGTTTTGATCACCAATCTTCAGAAAAGTCTAGACTAGAAATAGAAGGAGGACAGAGGGCCTTCACTATGAGAATTGATTACAGTTATTCAGTTGGAGAAGAGGTGTTTAAGAGGGGATATTATTAAAATGTACAAATATATCACAAGGTGACTTCAGTAACTGTAATAAATGGTTTACTTCAAGGCTCCTGAAGGGGACACATGGCTATGAGTTGTGATTAGTATAAACTAGGTTTAAACTTAGATTGCAGAAGGGGTTCTTTACTGTCAGAGCAGTAAAAATATTGAACTCCATCCCCCAGGAAGTGGCACTAAGGCTGGATTCACACCTATGCATTTTTAGTGCTTTTTGCATTTTGCAAATTTGCACTACAGAACGTGTTCCATAGGAAACCATGGTACATGGACTGTGGTGCAAATCTGCAAAATGCAAAAAGCACTAAAACTGCACAGGTGTGAATTCAGCCTAACAGAGTGTTATCAACTTTAAAAGTGTTTTTTTTTTTTTTTGTGATGTCTTCTTCAGTAAGCAGAATATACAAGGCTATGAGAATTGTTAGAGAACAAGAATCACACACATACATACATACATGCATACATGCATGCAGGTTAAAGTGGATGGACCTGTGTCTTCCATGTAATATGGAAAAGAACATAAACAATCCATGTTCACAAGGTCCTTGCTGCTCAAAGGCTCAGACTAAGATTGATAACATGACGTCTACTGCTTTGCCCAGAACCTCTGAACACACATGATTGTGTTCCAGGCCACGAGGTAGTGTAAGGTCCATGGCCATCTTTTCACAGCATTTAACCTAAAGTGGCTGGAAAACTAGAACTGTCCTCGCTATATCAAATATAAATAACTACCATGTCGGATTTAAAGGGGTTGTAAACCTACATGTTTTTTCACCTTAATGCATCCTATGCATTAAGGTGAAAAAACAGCTGGCAGTGACAGGACCCCCAACCCCGTTTTACTTACCTGAGCCCTGGAACTTGTCCCACGGGGACGCGCTGTTTCTCTGCCCGGGGTTCTCGGCTCTTGATTGGATAGATTGATAGCAGCGCAGCCATTGGCTCCCACTGCTGTCATTTAAATCCAAAGACGTGGGCACCAGGGGCAGGGCCGAGTCCTGCATTCGGCCTCTATGCTATCGGGAGCGTGTCCGCAAGGTAATCCCCCAGAAGAGCGCTTCTCCCAGGAGGTTATCTGAGGGTGGGAGGGACCGCGTGAGCTCCTCCCCACATCAGTGGACCCGTAGCAGGTTCGGGGCCACTCTGTGCAAAACGAGCTGCACTGTGAAGGGAAGTATGATATGTTTGTTATTAAAAAAAAAACAAAAAAAACAGACGAACCCTTACAATCACTTTAAAGGATTAGCTTGTTTGGCTGTAAAACTCCTATGAATCACAGGAGTGCAATTTGTTTTGCACTCCTGTGAACCGTTTTCAGCACAGAGCGGGCTGAAGTCTGCTCTCTAAACAGCTACAGCTCTATGCTCACGAAAACCGAGTGAATGGCAGTGTTTGATTGCTCAGTTCTCAGTGTTGGGAGGTGGCGGGGGACAGATGCAGCATCAACCTAGGTACGTATGATTGGGGGGGGGGGGGGGGGACCTTTAGTTCGCTGTTAAGCTTTAGTCGGTTTGAGAACTTTTTTCTATATATCTGGGAATGGAATAAACAATTTACATTATTCATGCTTGCTGGTTCTTTTTTTTTTTTTTTTTTTTTTTTTTTTTTTTTTTTTTTTTTTGCTACTTCAGCTTTTACAATGAGAGGGTTTAGATCACCATATTAGGTCATTTCTTCCCATTATAACTTCACATCATGGTAGCAGAAATAGTATTCTTATTACCTTTGAGATAAATAAATAAAAAAAGCTTTATTATGACATTCCAATATAAACTCCAACTATCCTTAACCCCATTAGAATTATTTCAGTTACTTAGTCCCTTCCCCCCTCCCACCCAGATTCCCCCCCCCAGTTTCCCTTCCCACCCTAATTACCCAGCGATAACAACTCTAGTATTTGCAACCTCATATAAACTTTTCCGCATACAACCATGTTTTTTTATAGGCTAACCATTTCGCCCATTTTGATCCCTCCCGGGCTTCCTCTACCTCTACCGAGAGATCCTCGTCATCGCCAGCCTCAAGAATAAAGATTTCGTTGACTCTAATCAACCATTCTCGAATACCTGGACCTGCCATCTCCTGCCACTTTTTGGGTATTAAACTTTTAGCCGTGTTTAGGAGAATAGGCATCAGGGAGGCATTGTACTTGCTCGTCCGACCCTCCGTCCCATGAAACAAGCAAACCCAAGGATCTTCTCTGATCACTGACCCCGTTATCTCGTGTATTATCTTAAGGACTTCTTGCCAAAATTTTTTGACAGTTGGACATTCCCACCAAAGGTGAGCCATCGATCCCCTGGCGGGACATCCCCTCCAGCAGTTACCAGAGACTTCTCCCTGCATCTTGTTTAGCCTATCTGGTGTCATGTACCATCTGGCCAAACATTTAAAATTTGATTCAATTGTGCTCACATCAACTGCCGACTTATGTGTCGCATTAAAGATGTTTAGCCATGATACGTCGCTTGGTAATGTACCCAACTCAGACTCCCATTTATTGCAGTATAACGGTTTGGTATCAACGCCATCATCCCGCACTATTTGATATAATTCTTTTATTTTAATTTTATTTTTCAAAAATAATTTCTCAATAGGTCTGAGATTCTCCTTGTCCCTGATTGATCCTGGTAAACTTTTAATAAAGGAGGCCAACTGATTGTACCTCCATATATCTATGTTCTTTAGGTCATTTAGCAGAGACAACTCCTGAAAAGAAATAATTTTACCCTTTCTTGTGATATCTAATAACTGTAAATCGTGGTTCCCTATCCAATTCCCTCCTACCTCTTTTAATCCTGGTGGAAAAAACTTATTTTCCTTCAAATATATGAAGGGTGAATTGAATTCCCATGCCTTCTGTCTGTGTAATTGATCCCAAACCCTGAAAGTGTACCGTGTTATTATATGTGTATTTGGACTTAGTTCCCTAACCTGTGGAGGGTTCCAAATTAAATGACTTATGTTTGTGTTCAAATCTCTTTCTAATTTCCCCCACCTTTTCCCTATTGATTCTTTACCCCAAACTAACATTCGTGAGAGGACTATTGCTCTGTGATAAATCTTGAAGTCTGGAAGAGCCAGACCACCCTGTGTTTTGTCCCTGCACATGACCCCAAAGGCAATCCGTGGCCTCTTATTTTTCCAAATAAACTTGGAAATGATGTTATTCAAAGTTCTAAAAAAAGATGGTGCTAACGGAATTGGCAATAACTGCATTTTGTATAGGATCTTCGGGGCTAGAGTCATTTTAACAAAATTGACTCGGCCAAACCAAGATAAAGGGAAGTACATACTTTTCTTTGTTTCTTGCTTAATTTCTTCAAGGAGGGGTATAAAGTTCCATTGATATAATTTCCTAAGAGATTTTGTTAATACAATTCCTAAGTAGTCTATCTTTTCCCGCCACGGAAATTGGAAGTATTCTTTAAGTTTAATTATCTCTTGTTTCTTTATATTAATATTTAAGGCTGCTGATTTACTAAGGTTCACTTTATAATTTGACAATTCCCCGTATCTCCTCAGCGTAGCCAGGAGATTCGGGAGCGAGATCCTTGGGTTGGCTAGATAAAATAGTACATCATCGGCGAACGCCGAGAGCTTGTGTTCATCGCCTTCCACTATACATCCACGTATATCTGGGTTTTTCCTGATTACCGCTAATAGGGGTTCTAAAGTTAGGGAAAACAGAAGAGGGGACAGGGGACATCCCTGTCTAGTTCCGTTTTCCATCCTAACTTCTCCTGAAAGTATACCGTTCACTTTGACTAATGCAGATGGGGCTTTGTAAAGAGCCATGATCCAATTTACCATGGTGTCGCCCAGTCCAATCGCCTTCAAAGTCTTTATCATGAACCCCCAGTCTACTCTGTCGAAGGCTTTCTCTGCATCCAACGACAGTAGCAGACCGGGGGTCCCTTTCGCTTTCATCACCCCCATAATCAATAGTGATCTCACTCCATTATCCCTCCCCTCTCTGCCTGGAACAAAGCCAGTCTGGTCGGGGTGTATCCAGTATGACATTTTATCCTTTAGCCTATTAGCTATAACCTTAGCGTATAACTTTGTATCGGTGTTAAGTAAGGCGATCGGCCTATAGCTCGAACACAATGAGCTATCTTTCGCCTCCTTAGGTATTAATGCAATCGATGCCATCAGTGCTCCTTCGCAGAATTCCTCCTGACTTCCTATCTTGTTCCAGATCTGACAGAGCTTGGGGGTCAGAGTATCTTTGAATTTTTTTATAAAAATAATTAGTGAAGCCATCGAGTCCCGGGCTTTTCCCAGAGGGAGAAGCCTTCAAAGCCCGCTCAATCTCCTCCACCGTAATGGGTTCTTCTAATTCTTTTGCCTCATTATCCGCGAGGCTTGGTAGACCTGCCTCTCTTAAAAATTCATCAGATTTTTCTTCCTTACCCAGAATACTAGCTTCACTTTGCCTGACTTTATATAGGGCTGAAAAATAATTTTGAAACTCTGCAGCTATATCGCTAGAGGTATATTTAAATATCCCTTTTTTGTTTTGAATCCTCTCTATAAAATTCGTGTCCCTTTTTTTTTTAACCACTAATGCCAGGTGTTTCCCTATTTTGTTGCCCCACCTAAATCTGTTTTTTGCGCCCTTATACAAAATGCGTTTTGATTCCAATTCTATTAAATCTTTTAGTTCTTCTCTTTTGTGAACTAACTGCATTAGGGATAGGTTATGGCCCCCATTGGCCGATTTGTGTATTTGTTCCAGCTGATGTATTTCATCAATTAGCTCCACCCTTCTCTTCTTCCCTTCTTTTTTCTTCTTGGCTTCTAAAGAGATCAGTATGCCCCTTATGTAAGCTTTCAACGCCTCCCACAGAACTGAACCTGAAACCTCTCCAGTGTCGTTTATCTTGAGGAAGCCCGTTATTTCCTCCTGTATCTTACTGTAAATGGTTGGATTATCTATTAGTTTGTCGTCTAGTTGCCATGAGAATGGTGATCTCCGGAATCCCGGAGTCACCACCCTCATCGATACCGGCGCGTGGTCAGAGAGTGTAGCCACTCCTATCTCCGTCTCTTTGACACAATCCAATAGCCTATGGTCTACCAAAAAGTAATCGAGGCGGGAGTAGGACCCATGTACAGAGGAAAAAAAAGTGTAATCTCTACTTTTTGCATGTTGTACCCTCCAGACATCTAGCAAGTGGCAGTTATGCAGTTTCTGACTAATTTTTTTAGATAGTCTCCCACTCATTCTCTGGTTACCGACTGTGCTATCCATCACAGGATCTAGACAAAGGTTCAAATCACCGGCCATTATCACCTGTCCTGTCCTGAAATCTGCCAACTTGTTTAAAATGCATAGCAAAAATTTTGCTGGGTTATTATTTGGGCAGTAGATATTCACCAGAGTAAAAACCCTTTCTCCTATTTTAATTTTCAGAAAAAGATAGCGACCGTCCCTATCCTCACATCTTTCTAAAACTGTAAACCTAGTCCTCTTTGAAAACCCAATTGCAACCCCTTTGGCTCTCTTAATAGGAGAGTCGCTATAAAACCAGTTGGGGAAGCATTTAGAAAATAATCTAATGTGAGAGTCTTGTGAAATGTGGGTCTCTTGAAGGAACACTACATCTGCCTTAAGTTGTTCTAGTTCTCGCAAGACTTTATGTCGTTTAAGGGGGGAGTTTAGTCCCTTAACATTATAAGTAAAACATGTAAACTCTGTCATTTGGTTGTACATAATGCTGCAAGCTAGATTCACAACTTGTATTTATCTGCCGGGCCCTCCCCCTCTCTCTACCTCCCCAACCCCCCTCCACCCCAATCCCCCCACCCTCCATCCCCCCCATACTCCCCCCATCCCCTCCCCCCCCTCCCCCCTGCCCAAAACCAGCAGTGTGTCTACTGCCCAGAGATATTGCTTCTCTCGACATGCGACCGGCCACCCCTTGGGGTGCGACTCTGATGGCGGATCGCCTCGGTCGCCATGCCCCCCCCCCCCAGTCCGAGAGGAAGGAGGGGGGGGGGGGGCACCGCGAGCGGGCACCTATACGGCCGCCCATCACCACCCCAGGCGTCCTCCCCCTCCCACCCACACACCCCCCCAGCCCAGCCCCCCAACCCCCCCCCCCCACAATTCCAGACATCTAACCCACAGCCGTGCTTTGCACCCATTATTTGAATATGTTTGGAACAGGGATATTTAAATCATTGCAGAAATCCTGCATATTGTCTATATGTTTCAGTCTGCTTGTTCTACCCGCTTTCACTACAATCAGTGAAGTTGGGAAACCCCAACTATATTTCATGTTAGCTTTTCTCAATTCTTCCAGGAGGGGTCGCAACTGCCTTCTCCAGGCCAAAGTCTCAGCTGAAATGTCCGCATAGAACTGGATTTCAACCCCCTCAAATTTAACTGGTTGTGCTTTCCTGAGATTACTCCATATTTTTGCTTTGTCTTCGTAATGGTGGAACCTTATAATTATATCCCTGGGTTTATCCTCGCTAACACTTGGGGGTTTCCTTAGTCTGTGAACCCTGTCGATCTTCAGTTCGTCGTCTGGATTTCGGCCCAGAATCGGGTTGAAGATAGCTTTCATTTTAGTCTGCAGATCTTCATCCCGTTGTTCAGGGAGGGCACGCAGCCTCAAGTTTTGTCTGCGATTCTGGTTTTCTTGCGCTTCTAGTTTGTAACACATATCCCGTTGGGCTAGTTGTAAGTCTTTTACCTGTTGTTTTAGGCTGATTATTTCTCTGTTCTGCTTATCTGAGGCCTCTTCTGCTGATTCTACCCGTTTCAGTAAATGACCCATGTCAGTTCTGACGTTGTGAATTTCTGTTCTAATTACCACTTCCAGTTTGGCGAACATTTCTAGGAGTTCTATCTTGGTTAGTGGTGAGTCCATACTGGGGTCTTCCATCATAATTGGGGTTCCACTTTCTCCCCTGGTTGATCCCCCGACCGCCCCTTGGCTTTTCGTTTTTTCTTTCTTCTTTTCTTTCCCACTTTGCTGGTTGTTATCGTGAGCGGGGTTTTTTGGGCTTCCCTGACTTGTCTCCTTCAGGAATTTCTGAATAGAGCTAGTGTTCAGGCTCTCTCTAGGCTGCTTCCCCTCCACTCCCCTTTGAGGGCGCCCTCGCATGTTTGTTATCCTCTATCTCTACTACCACCCCCCTCCACCCGCCCCCACCAACCCCACCCGCCGCACCACCCACTATCAGATCCCTTATATCTATTTCTCCTCACTGTGATCTTCAGCAGGAAGGGGAGGGGGGGGGGGGGGGGGGGGGGGGGAGGGGGGGGGGCCAAAACAGGGAAACAAGGAGACAGGAGGCGAAACTGTCCCACAGTCCCCCCTTTCTCCCCTCTTTTTTTTTTTTTTTTTTTTTTTTACACAGAAACAGAGGTCACAATATATGCAGTCTCTCCTGGATTGATACCTAGCAGCTGTATGGTCCCACCATTACATGTTTGCAGGGTTCTTTCCTGATCCACGATTTATGCAGTATAGTAATGTTACATTTACTTGCCTGAGTTCACCAGGGATCCCTCATTAGCTTACCGACTCGGCCACGGAATAGGCCTTGCGTCCCTGAAAATTGTGGGTGCTTTTGCGATTGTTGATTGTGTTGTAATCCTACCATGCATAGCGCATTCCTTCATCTGGGTTTCCGAGGAATATTGGTGTATCAATGTGGGGGGGGGGAGGCACCGGAATGCGAGGCCGTCCGGGATCCCTGAAAGAGGCCGGTGCGTTCCCACAGCAGTGCAAGGAGGGCCGGGGGGGAAGCGTGGAGGCGAAAACACCGCGGGGGGTCCAGGCGGTCCGAGGCGTGCCGGCCAACGCCGCCGCCACTGCTCTGTATGCGGTGCGCTGTCAGCTCCACTTCGCAGGCAGCCTCGGTCACCAGAGCCGCACAGCCGCCCGCTTCCTCGGCTCCGCCATCAGGCCCCTCCCCCACTACGTGCGCATCACGTCACGCACCTGGCCGAACATCAGTGCTCGTTCATGCTTGCTGGTTCTTTACTGAACAAAAATAATAACTTCTAGTATAATAATGTATAGTAAAGTAAACAAAAATAGCACGTTAAATCAAAAACAGAAAAACTTGCATCACAAACAATACTACTTTACACCTTTCAGAGCATACCTTTAATGCTTGGAAAATTAGCACAGGTGCCAGCAAAAGGAACAGAAGAAAAACCTGCAATCACCATACACTAACAAACAGCAATAAACAAGTTTCACTATGTTATCAGCAGGACACAAATTACAAACAAAAAAAAAAAAAAAAAAAAAAAAAAAACTAGAACACTTCAGCATCTAACTGTACCAACATTTTCCAATTACTACTGAATCCATATGACAGCTTAAAAGTCATAATAAAAGGATGATACCAAGCAAAAACCTATTTCAGACACAGTTAACTACTAGTTTTTAATTAATCTGAATTAATTCAGATAAGAAGTCCTTTATTAGATGAGCTAACAGTCGGGTGGATCATACATTTGGGAAATACTGTACATGCTGCTGAATTAAACAAAAGGGTAAATGGGTCGGGGGCCAAGAATGTATGAATGCAAATTAAGACAACCTATGCACACACAGTGGTAATGGGCTATGTTAATGATAAAGGATTTAAATGTTACACAGTGAAAGAGGGTAAGAGTTTCAATTATACATGTATCTTGCAGACCGGATGATTATCAGTGGTCTTAACCCCTTTTATATGTGTGTGAACACACACACAAACAGTGGATATAAAAAAAAGTCTACACACCCTTGTTAAAATGTCAGGTTTCTGTGATGTAAAAAAATGAGACAAAGATTAATCATTTCAGAATTTTTTTTCCACCTTTAATGTGACCTATAAACTGTACAACTCGGTTGAACAACAAACTAAAATCTTTTAGGTGGAGGGAAGTAAAAATAAAATATATGTTTGTATACGTGTGCACATACTTTTGTTGAAGCACCTTTTGATTTTATTACAGCACTCAGTCTTTTTGGGTATGAGTCTATCAGCATGGCACATCTTGACTTGATAATATTTGCCCTCTCTTCCTTACAAAAACACTCTAAATCTGTCAGATTGCAAGAGCATCTCCTGTGCACAGCCCTCTTCAGATTACCCCACAGATTTTCAATCAGATTCAGGTCTGGGCTCTGATTGGGCCATTCCAAAACTTTAATATTCTATTGGTGAAGCCATTCCTTTGTTGATTTGGATGTATTCTTTGGGTCATTGTCATGCTAAAAGGTGAAGTTCCCCTTCATGTTCAGCTTTCTAGTAGAAGCCTGAAGGTTTTGTGCAAATATTGACTGGTATTTGGAACGGTTCATAATTCCCTCTACCTTGACTAAGGCCCCTGTTCCAGCTAAAGAAAAACAGCCCCAAAGCATGATGCTGCCACCACCATGCTTCACGGTGGGTATGGTGTTCTTTTGGTGATATGCAGTGTTTTTGCACCAAACCTATCTTTTGGAATTATGGCCAAAAAAGTTCAACCTTGGTTTCATCAGACCACAACATATTTTCCCACATGCTTTTGGGAGACTTCAGATGTGTTTTTGCAACATTTTGTAGGGCTTGGATGTTTTTCTTGGTAAGAAAAGTCTTCCGCCTTGCCACTCTACCCCATAGCCCAGACATATGAAGAATACGGTAGGTTGTTGTCAGATGTACCACAGCCAGATATTCCTGCAGCTCCTTTAATGTTGCTGTAGGCCTATTGGCAGCCTCCCTGACCAATTTTCTGTCTTTTCATCAATTTTGGAGGGACGTCAGGTTCTTGGCAATGTCACTGTTGTGCCCTAATTTCTCCACTTATGGAACATAGTGAAGTCAGTCATCCTGGGTAAATCCAATGTCTTGGAAATTCTTTTGTACCCTTTTCCCGATTGATACCTTTTAACAAGGAGATCCCTCTGATGCTTTGGAAGCTCTCTGCGGACCATGGCTTTAACTGTAGGATGTGACAAAGAAAAAGTCAGGAAAGACCTACTAGAATAACTGAACTTTGTTTGGCATTAATCAGATGCACTCTACATGATGGCAGGTGTGTTCTGACTCCTATTTAACATCAGTTTGAAAGTGATTGCTTAGATCTGAACACAGCTACATCCCCAGTTATAAGAGGGTGTGCACACTTATGCAATCACATTAATTTTAGTTTTTTTTTCCCCTCCCAAAAAGATTTTAGTTTGTTTTTCAATTGAGTTGCGCAGTTTATAGGTCACATTAAAAAGGTGGAGAAAGTTTTGAAATGATTTATCTTTGTCTCATAAAAGAAAAGAAAAAGAATCCATCAAGTTTAAAATAGAAATGCAAGGCAAAATGTGTGCAGATACATACACCTTATTTTCTTTAGGGCCTTTTCACATATGTGCTTATTGGCCTCATTAGAACGCACCTTTCCAGCGAGACAAAGGGGTAGCAAAATTATTCCCTGTTAATTCCTTTTTACATCACCGAACTGCATTTGGAGATCTTTGGTGCCCTATTCAAAAGCACACCAAAAATGCAGTTTCCGTTGTAAGTCAATGGAAATGCACCAAGTTTTTTGGTGTATTTTTGCGGTAACGTGACTTTAAAAAATAAATAAATAAAAATGCTGGCTGTTAAGGAGCCAGTATCCTTAACAAACAGTGAATAGCTGGGTTGCTAAGGAGTTGGCACATCCTGGCCTCCTCCTTAACGACCAGTGGATAAGCTACAAATACAATGCCCCCACCCACCCATAGTGGTCATCCCCAGCTCCTCTCTGCTCAGGTTCTTCAATGTTCGGTCTGGCCACCCCCCTCTTCTCCTGTCCCATTCACAGTACTGCCCAAGCTGCTCCCAGCTGTCCCACCCAGATTTCCAGGCACTCAGAATCATCTTTATAGATGTGCATAAGAGGGACATTATTCATATTGACCTATTTGTAATGGGTGCATCTTCAAAGGAACAATGAACATAGGAGGGCATTTTTACCACCAATGTAAGGGGCACTTTTCCCACTGACCACCAATGTTAAGGGGTATTGTCAGGGACTGAACCTGAAACCAAGACCTCTGCTGTGTCTGTCAGTGACTTTTCTCGCTGAGCCACCTGAGACAGCTCCATGCCTGAATGCTTAAACAACCTTGCCTTATGTCTTGCTTATTGCGAACCTTGAACTCTTTGCTCCTCCCATGAACTTCCAGATTTCGGCCATGTCTCTGCACTTCCTGTTTGCCAGATTATTGTGCTCTCTCCAGCCAATAACTCACTTTTGTCACTCCTGCTGCCACCCATATCTCTACCACCACTTGTTACTGACCTTTGGCTTGTTCCTAGACTATGCTTCTGCTTAATCCCAACTTGCAACCATGTGTTACAGACTTTAGGCTTGTTCACTGACTACGCTTCTGCTTGATCCCCATCTACACCTGTGACTGGGACCCAGCCTGCTCATCTCCTGGTGAGGCGATCCTGGAGGACTGCAACCTGGTACTAACTCGCAGCCAAAACTCATCTCCACCACCAGGGGCCCCGGTGAACACTGGTTAGTGCTTAGACTCTACTCCTAGGGTGAGCCCGTGTCATTCACACGTGTCAGGGTGATCTGCTGCTGCACTTATCCAGCTGGTCATTTGGAGCCTCTCTACTGCTAAAGCTACTGGTCTCCAAGACTAACCCTGGACCATGGCAGGTATTTTTCCATTGACCATCAATGTAATGGGGCAAATATCCACTAACTACCAATGCAAAGGGGATATGTTTCCACTAACCACTAATGCAAGGGACACTTTTACCCCTGAGCAGCAATGTAAGGGGGCACTTTTTTCACTGACCACCAATGAAAGGGGGTTGTTTAAAACAAGAGAAATCACAGCTCCAGGTCCGCCAGCAACACACTTCTACGAAAGCACTGAACAGGTGCCAGTCCAGCTCACAGCCGATGAAGAAGGAAAAAGGATTTCCGGATAGCCGTACTACTGTAGAAATCATTTCTAATTTCGAAAATCACCAAACAGGGTAAAAGCATTAAGGAAATAGCAGTTGAAGAACAGGCTAACTCTGCTTTTCCTCTATTTTCTTGATGTTTTTACCCTGTTTGGTGATTTCTAAATAAAGCGGTTAGCCTATTCTGCCTGGTGTTTTGTCTAAGGTAATGGATCCTTTCTTTGCATTTGATTTCAATAGACACTGAGCTTGGAAAACTTGTGACTATGGTTTAATGTTGTGAAGTTACTTACAGTATCTCACAAACGTGAGTACACCCCTCACATTTTTGTAAATATTTTATTATATCTTTTCATGTGACAACACTGAAGAAATGACACTTTGCTACAATGTAAAGTAGTGAGTGTACAGCTTGTATAACAGTGGAAACTTGCTGTCCCCTCAAAATAACTCAACACACAGCCATTAATGTCTAAACCGCTGGCAACAAAAGTGAGAACACCCCTAAGTGAAAATGTCCAAATTGGGCCCAATTAGCCATTTCCTCTCCCCAGTGTCATGTGACTCATTAGTGTTACAAGGTCTCAGGTGTGAATGGAGAGCAGGTGTGTTAAAATTTGGTGTTATCGCTCTCACTCCCTCATACTGGTTACTGGAAGTTCAACATGGCACCTCATGGCAAAGAACTCTCTGAAGATCTGAAAAAAATAAATAAAAATTGTTGCTCTACATAAAGATGGCCTAGGCCAGAGATATGCAATTAGCGGACCTCCAGCTGTTGCAAAACTACAAGTCCCATCATGCCTCTGCCTTTGGGTGTCATGCTTGTGGCTGTCAGAGTCTTGCTATGTCTCATTGGACTTGTACTTCTGCAACAGCTGGAGGTCTGCTAATTGCATATCCCTGGCCTAGGCTATAAGAAGATTGCCAAGACCCTGAAAATGAGCTGCAGCACGGTGGCCAAGACCATGCAGTGGTTTAATAGGACAGGTTCCACTCAGAACAGGCCTCACCATGGTCGACCAAAGAAGTTGAGTGCACGTGCTCAGCATCATATCCAGAGGTTGTCTTTGGAAAATAGACGTATGAGTGCTGCCAGCATTGCTGCAGAGGTTGAAAGGGTGGGGATCAGCCTGTCAGTGCTCAGATCATACGCCGCACACTGCATCAAACTGGTCTGCACGGCTGTCATCCCAGAAGGAAGCCTCTTCTAAAGATGATGCATAAGAAAGCCGCAAAACAGTTTGCTTAAGACAAGCAGACTAAGGGCATGGATTACTGGAACCACGTCCTGTGGTCTGATGAGACCAAGATAAACTTATTTGGTTCAGATGGTGTCAAGCGCGCGTGGCGGCAACCAGGTGAGGAGTACAAAGACAAGTGCATACAGTCAAGCATGGTAGTGGGAGTGTCATGGTCTGGGGCTGCATGAGTGCTGCCAACACTGGGGAGCTACAGTTCATTGAGGGAACCATGAATGCCAACATGTACTGTGACATACTGAAGCAGAGCATGATCCCCTCCCTTCGGAGACTGGGTCACAGGGCAGTATTCCAAAATAACGACCCTAAACACACCTCCAAGACGACCGCTGAATGGCTAAAGAAGCTGAGGGTAAAGATGATGGACTGGCCAAGCATGTCTGCAGACCTAAACCCTATTGAGCATTTGTGGGGCATCCTCAAACAGAAGGTGAAGGAGCGCAAGGTCTCCAACATCCACCAGCTCCATGATGTAATCATGGAGGAGTGGTAACTTGTGAAGCTCTGGTGAACTCCATGCCCAAGAGGGTTAAGGTAGTGCTGGAAAATAATGGTGGCCACACAAAATATTGACACTTTGGGCCCAATTTGGACATTTTCACTTAGGGTTGTACTCACTTTTGTTACCAGCAGTTTAGACATCAATGGCTATGTGTTGAGTTATTTTGAGGGGATAGCAAATTTACACTGTTATACAAGCTATACACTCACTACTTTACATCTTAGCAAAGTGTCATTTCTTAGTATTGGCACATATATAATAAAATATTTACAAAAATGTGAGGGGTGCATTCACTTTTGTGAGATACTGTAGATTGGTTATAGCTCCATTATATCATAGGTGACCATCAGGTGGCTGGCATATGACTATTGATATTTGATTGATGTCCTTTTTTCCCCTTTTTTCCCATCTGGATATACAGAGATTTATTATTTTCCAAATAACCGATATTCTACCCATTGACGGTAAGCCCAGTTTTGGTGAGCCCCATATAATCTATTTATATTTTAGTTTACTTTATTTGCCTATAGCTTGTCATTTATTTTGCTAATACAGATTGGATTTCTGGACATTTCAGTTTTTATGGACATCTTAACCACTTGACGACCGCCTCACGCCGATGTACGTCGGCAAAGTGGCACGGACAGGCAAAATCACGTACAGGGTACGTGATTTGCCTTCCGCGGGTGGGGGGTCCGATCGGACCCCCCCCCGGTGCCCGAGGCGGTCGTCTTTTGTCCAGCGGCGATCGGTGATGAGGGGGAGACCATCCGTTCGTGGCCCCCCCCTCGCGATCGCCGCCGGCCAATGAGAACACTCCTTTGCTGCTGTATGCTAAACAGCAGCAAAGGAAGTGATGTCATCTCCCCTCGGGTCGGTATTTTCCGTTCCGGCCCGAGGAGAGACGACATCTATGTGAGTGCACCAACACACACACACACACAGTAGAACATGCCAGGCACACAAAACACCCCGATCCCCCCCCCGATCGCCCCCCAATCACCCCCCCCCCCCTGTCACAAACTGACACCAGCAGTTTTTTTTTTTTTTTTTCTGATTACTGCATAGTGTCAGTTTGTGACAGTTACTGTGTTGGGACAGTGAGTATTACCCCCCTTTAGGTCTAGGGTACCCCCCTAACCCCCCCTAATAAAGTTTTAACCCCTTGATCACCCCCTGTCACCAGTGTCGCTAAGCGATCATTTTTCTGATCGCTGTATTAGTGTCGCTGGTGACGCTAGTTAGTGAGGTAAATATTTAGGTTCGTCGTCAGCGTTTTATAGCGTCAGGGACCCCCATATACTACCTAATAAATGTTTTAACCCCTTGATTGCCCCCTAGTTAACCCTTTCACCACTGATCACCGTATAACCGTTACGGTTGACGCTGGTTAGTTCGTTTATTTTTTATAGTGTCAGGGCACCCGCCGTTTATTACCGAATAAAGGTTTAGCCCCCCGATCGCCCGGCGGTGATATGCGTCGCCCCAGGCAGCGTCAGATTAGCGCCAGTACCGCTAACACCCACGCACGCAGCATGCGCCTCCCTTAGTGGTATAGTATCTGATCGGATCAATATCTGATCCGATCAGATCTATACTAGCGTCCCCAGCAGTTTAGGGTTCCCAAAAACGCAGTGTTAGCGGGATCAGCCCAGATACCCGCTAGCACCTGCGTTTTGTCCCTCCGCCCAGCCCACCCAAGTGCAGTATCGATCGATCACTGTCACTTACAAGGCACTAAACGCATAACTGCAGCGTTCGCAGAGTCAGGCCTGATCCCTGCGATCGCTAACAGTTTTTTTGGTAGCATTTTGGTGAACTGGCAAGCACCAGCCCCAGGCAGCGTCAGGTTAGCGCCAGTACCGCTAACACCCACGCACGCACCATACACCTCCCTTAGTGGTATAGTATCTGAACGGATCAATATCTGATCCGATCAGATCTATACTAGCGTCCCCAGCAGTTTAGGGTTCCCAAAAACGCAGTGTTAGCGGAATCAGCCCAGATACCTGCTAGCACCTACGTTTTGCCCCTCCGCCCGGCCCAGCCCACCCCACCCAAGTGCAGTATCGATCGATCACTGTCACTTACAAAACACTAAACGCATAACTGCAGCGTTCGCAGAGTCAGGCCTGATCCCTGCGATCGCTAACAGTTTTTTTTGTAGCGTTTTGGTGAACTGGCAAGCACCAGCCCCAGGCAGCGTCAGATTAGCGCCAGTACCGCTAACACCCACGCACGCACTGTACACCTCCCTTAGTGGTATAGTATCTGATCGCATCAATATCTGATCCGATCAGATCTATACTAGCGTCACCAGCAGTTTAGGGTTCCCAAAAACGCAGTGTTAGCGGGATCAGCCCAGATACCTGCTAGCACCTGCGTTTTGCCCCTCCGCCCGGCCCGGCCCAGCCCACCCAAGTGCAGTATCGATCGATCACTGTCACTTACAAAACACTAAACGCATAACTGCAGCGTTCGCAGAGTCAGGCCTGATCCCTGCGATCGCTAACAGTTTTTTGGTAGCGTTTTGGTGAACTGGCAAGCGCCAGCGGCCTAGTACACCCCGGTCGTAGTCAAACCAGCACTGCAGTAACACGTGGTGACGTGGCGAGTCCCATAAGTGCAGTTGAAGCTGGTGAGGTGGCAAGCACAAGTAGTGTCCCGCCGCCACCAAAAAGACAAACACAGGCCCGTCGTGCCCATAGTGCCCTTCCTGCTGCATTCGCCAATCCTAATTGGGAACCCACCGCTTTTGCAGCGCCCGTACTTCCCCCATTCACATCCCCAACCAAATGCAGTCGGCTGCATGAGAGGCATTTTTATGTCCTCCCGAGTACCCCTACCCAACGAACCCCCCCAAAAAAGATGTCGTGTCTGCAGCAAGCGCGGATATAGGCGTGACACCCGCTATTATTGTCCCTCCTGTCCTGACAATCCTGGTCTTTGCATTGGTGAATGTTTTGAACGCTACCATTCACTAGTTGAGTATTAGCGTAGGGTACAGCATTGCACAGACTAGGCACACTTTCACAGGGTCTCCCAAGATGCCATCGCATTTTGAGAGACCCGAACCTGGAACCGGTTACTGTTATAAAAGTTAGTTACAAAAAAAGTGTAAAAAAAAATATGAAATAAAAAAAAATAGTTGTTGTTTTATTGTTCTCTCTCTCTCTCTATTCTCTCTCTCTATTCTGCTCTGTTCTGCTCTTTTTTACTGTATTCTATTCTGCAATGTTTTATTGTTATTGTTATTATGTTTTATCATGTTTGTTTTTCAGGTGTGTAATTATTTACACTTTACTGTGCTTTATTGTTAACCATTGTTAACCATTTTTTTGTCTTCAGGTACGCCATTCACGACTTTGAGTGGTTATACCAGAATGATGCCTGCAGGTTTAGGTATCATCTTGGTATCATTCTTTTCAGCCAGCGGTCGGCTTTCATGTAAAAGCAATCCTAGCAGCTAATTAGCCTCTAGACTGCTTTTACAAGCCGTGGGAGGGAATGCCCCCCCCCCACCGTCTTCCGTGTTTTTCTCTGGCTCTCCTGTCTCAACAGGGAACCTGAGAATGCAGCCGGTGATTCAGCCAGCTGACCATAGAGCTGATCAGAGACCAGAGTGGCTCCAAACATCTCTATGGCCTAAGAAACCGGAAGCTACGAGTATTTCATGACTTAGATTTCGCCGGATGTAAATAGCGCCATTGGGAAATTGGGGAAGCATTTTATCACACCGATCTTGGTGTGGTCAGATGCTTTGAGGGCAGAGGAGAGATCTAGGGTCTAATAGACCACAATTTTTTCAAAAAAGAGTACCTGTCACTACCTATTGCTATCATAGGGGATATTTACATTCCCCGAGATAACAATAAAAATGATTAAAAAAAAAAATATGAAAAGGAACAGTTTAAAAGTAAGATTAAAAAAGCAAAAAAATAATAAAGAAAAAAAAAAAAAAAAACACCCCTGTCGCCCCCTGTTCTCGCGCTAAGGCGAACGCAAGCGGCGGTCTGTCGTCAAACGTAAACAGCAATTGCACCATGCATGTGAGGTATCACCGCGAAGGCCAGATCGAGTGCAGTAATTTTTCCAGTAGACCTCCTCTGTAAATCTAAAGTGGTAACCTGTAAAGGCTTTTGAAGGCTTTTAAACATGTATTTATTTTGTTGCCACTGCACGTTTGTGCGCAATTTTAAAGCATGTCATGTTTGGTATCCATGTACTCGGCCTAAGATCATCTTTTTTATTTTATCAAACATTTGGGCAATATAGCGTGTTTTAGTGCATTAAAATTTAAAAAAGTGTGTTTTTTCCCCAAAAAATGCGTTTGAAAAATCGCTGCGCAATTACTGTGTGAAAAAAAAAAATGAAACACCCACCATTTTAATCTGTAGGGCATTTGCTTTAAAAAAATATATAATGTTTGGGGGTTCAAAGTAATTTTTTTGCAAAAAAAAAAAACTTTTTCATGTAAACAATAAGTGTCAGAAAGGGCTTTGTCTTCAAGTGGTTAGAAGAGTGGGTGATGTGTGACATAAGCTTCTAAATGTTGTGCATAAAATGCCAGGACAGTTCAAAACCCCCCCAAATGACCCCATTTTGGAAAGTAGACACCCCAAGCTATTTGCTGAGAGCCATGTCGAGTCCATGGAATATTTTATATTGCAACACAAGTTGCGGGAAAGAGACAAATTTTTTTTTTTTTTTTTTTTTTTTTTTGCACAAAGTTGTCACTAAATGATATATTGCTCAAACATGCCATGGAAATATGTGAAATTACACCCCAAAATACATTCTGCTGCTTCTCCTGAGTACGGGGATACCACATGTGTGAGACTTTTTGGGAGCCTAGCCGCGTACGGGACCCCGAAAACCAAGCACCGCCTTCAGGCTTTCTAAGGGCGTGAATTTTTGATTTCACTCTTCACTGCCTATCACAGTTTCGGAGGCCATGGAATGCCCAGGTGGCACAAAACCCCCCCAAATGACCCCATTTTGGAAAGTAGACACCCCAAGCTATTTGCTGAGAGGTATAGTGAGTATTTTGCAGACCTCACTTTTTGTCACAAAGTTTTGAAAATTGAAAAAAGAAAAAAAAAAATGTTTTTTCTTGTCTTTCTTCATTTTCAAAAACAAATGAGAGCTGCAAAATACTCACCATGCCTTTCAGCAAATAGCTTGGGGTGTCTACTTTCCAAAATGGTGTCATTTGGGGGGGTTTTGTGCCACCTGGGCATTCCATGGCCTCCGAAACTGTGATAGGCAGTAAAGAGTGAAATCAAAAATTTTCACCCTTAGAAATCCTGAAGGCAGTGATTGGTTTTCGGGGTCCAGTACGCGGCTAGGCTCCCAAAAAGTCCCACACATGTGGTATCCCCATACTCAGGAGAAGCAGCTAAATGTATTTTGGGGTGCAATTCCACATATGCCCATGGCCTGTGTGAGCAATATATCATTTAGTGACAACTTTATGAAAAAAAACAAAAAAAAAAAACAAAAAGTGTCACTTTCCCGCAACTTGTGTCAAAATATAAAATATTCCATGGACTCAATATGCCTCTCAGCAAATAGCTTGGGGTGTCTACTTTCCAAAATGGGGTCATTTTGGGGGGTTTTGTGCCACCTGGGCATTCCATGGCCTCCGAAACTGTGATAGGCAGTGAAGAGTGAAAGCAAAAATTTACACCCTTAGAAATCCTGAAGGCGGTGATTGGTTTTCGGGGCCCCGTACGCGGCTAGGCTCCCAAAAAGTCCCACACATGTGGTATCCCCATACTCAGGAGAAGCAGCTAAATGTATTTTGGGGTGCAATTCCACATAGGCCCATGGCCTGTGTGAGCAATATATCATTTAGTGACGACTTTTTGTAAATATTTTTTTTTTTTTTTTTTTTTTTGTCATTTTTCAATCACTTGGGACAAAAAAAATAAATATTCAATGGGTTCAACATGCCTCTCAGCAATTTCCTTGGGGTGTCTACTTTCCAAAATGGGGTCATTTGGGGGGGTTTTGTACTGCCCTGCCATTTTAGCACCTCAAGAAATGACATAGGCAGTCGTAAACTAAAAGCTGTGTAAATTCCAGAAAATGTACCCTAGTTTGTAGACGCTATAACTTTTGCGCAAACCAATAAATATACGCTTATTGACATTTTTTTTACCAAAGACATGTGGTCGAATGCATTTTGGCCTAAATGTATGACTAAAATTTAGTTTATTGGATTTTTTTTATAACAAAAAGTAGAAAATATCATTTTTTTTCAAAATTTTCGGTCTTTTTCCGTTTATAGCGCAAAAAATAAAAACCGCAGAGGTGATCAAATACCATCAAAAGAAAGCTCTATTTGTGGGAAGAAAAGGACGCAAATTTCGTTTGGGTACAGCATTGCATGACCGCGCAATTAGCAGTTAAAGCGACGCAGTGCCAAATTGGAAAAAGACCTCTGGTCCTTAGGCAGCATAATGGTCCGGGGCTCAAGTGGTTAAGATATACCTATGACACACTGAGTACTCATGGGTACTCCTCCCATGGACCAGCAGACATGAGGAACTCCCTCTTGCGCGACACCTGATCTTGCCCTAATAATTTCTAGGGTAAGGTTTTGATACAATTTATCATTATCAAATGTAAACAATGTTATACATGAGGAGTGTATAATATACAGTGGGGACGGAAAGTATTCAGACCCCCCTTAAATTTTTCACTCTTTGTTATATTGCAGCTATTTGCTAAAGTTCATTTTTTTTTCTCATTAATGTACACACAGCACCCCATATTGACAGAAAAACACAGAATTGTTGACATTTTGCAGATTTATTAAAAAAAAGAAAAACATGATCCTAAGTATTCAGACCCTCTGCTCAGTATTTAGTAGAAGCACCCTTTTGTTCTGTCAGGTTGGATGGTAAACGCTGGTGCACAGCCATTTTTAGGTCTCTCCAGAGATGCTCAATTGGGTTTAAGTCAGGGCTCTGGATGGGCCATTCAAGAACAGTCACGGAGTTGTTGTGAAGCCACTCCTTCGTTACTTTAGTTGTGTGCTTAGGGTCATTGTCTTGTTGGAAGGTAAACCTTCGGCCCAGTCTGAGGTCCTGAGCACTCTGGAGAAGGTTTTCATCCATATCCCTGTACTCAGCTGCATTTATCTTTCCCTCGATTGCAACCAGTCGTCCTGTCCCTGCAGCTGAAAAACACCCCCACAGCATGATGCTGCCACCACCATGCTTCACTGTTGGGACTGTATTGGACAGGTGATGAGCAGTGCCTGGTTTTCTCCACACATACCGCTTAGAATTAAGGCCAAAAAATTCTATCCTGGTCTCATCAGACCAGAGAATCTTATTTCTCACCATCTTGGAGTCCTTCAGATGTTTTTTTAGCAAACTCCATGCAGGCTTTCGTGTCTTGCACTGAGGAGAGGCTTCCGTCGGGCCACTCTGCCATAAATCCCCGACTGGTGGAGGGCTGCAGTGATGGTTGACTTTCTACAACTTTCTCCCATCTCCCGACTGCATCTCTGGAGCTCAGCCACAGTGATCTTTGGGTTCTTCTTTACCTCTCTCACCAAGGCTCTTCTCCCCCGATAGCTCAGTTTGGCCGGACGGCCAGCTCTAGGAAGGATTCTGGTCATCCCAAACATCTTCCATTTAAGGATTATGGAGGCCACTGTGCTCTTAGGAACCTTAAGTGCAGCAGAAAATTTTTTGTAACCCTGGCCAGATCTGTGCCTTGCCACAATTCTGTCTCTGAGCTCTTCAGGCAGTTCCTTTTTACCTCATGACTCATTTTCTCTGACATGCACTGTGAGCTGTAAGGTCTTATATAGACAGGTGTGTGGCTTCCCTAATCAAGTCCAATCAGTATAATCAAACACAGCTGGACTCACTGAAGGTGTAGAACCATCTCAAGGATGATCAGAAGAAATGGACAGCACCTGAGTTAAATATATGAGTGTCACAGCAAAGGGTCTGAATACTTAGGACCATGTGATATTTCAGTTTTTCTTTTTTAATAAATCTGCAAAAATGTCAACAATTCTGTGTTTTTCTGTAAATACGGGGTGCTGTGTGTACATTAAGGAGGAAAAAAAGTGAACTTAAATGATTTTAGCAAATAGCTGCAATATAACAAAGAGTGAAAAATGTAAGGGGGTCTGAATACTTATATATATGTTTTTATGACTTGAACTTATGGATTATACACTGTTTGTCCATCACCAAGACTATATCCTTATTGTTTTTTTAATTTTTTTTCTTCTTTGTAGAATTGTTTTTATGATTGTGAATGAGCTTTCTGGATATGCAAATCCTTTTAGGTTCCTGAAGAAGCGAAACATCCACAAAACGTGTAGACCTATCCTTATGGATACAGATTGCTACTTTGTGATGTATTACATACATATGTCATTTTGATGACATTAATGGTTGTAATGACCGCTTTTAAAAATTGTACTAAATAAAATTAGATTGTTTTTGTATACAATATATTTTTCTCACCGCGTATAATATATAGTGACAATCAGTGGTATACTTAAAGTCGAAATTCCTTTCATACATTTCTTCTATGTATATCAGAATGATACCCTGAGTCACTTCAATCACCGGTGGAGTTACATACATAAATGCATACATACACTCCATCCCACATTCTCCCTACAAATCTAAATAAAGGTGATTGTTAAAGTTGTGCGGCCGTCCAGACTTACTTATTCCTTCATCAAGGGGGTGTTTTTCCATTGACAGTCAATGTAATGGGGCAAATTTCCACTGAGCAGCAATACAAGGTGCACGTTTCCACTGATCACAAATGTCAACAGACGTTGCAATTTTTGGTTTTATTGAAAAGTAATAAGCAATAGACCTTTACATAGTGAGTAGGAGGGAAAAGGACAAAGAAAATTAGGTGTTGTGGGTACCAGAATGTTAAAATGTAACTAAACCACTTTTTAAAATATTCTTTAGTGTGTAGTGAAGTACCATGGAGACTTATTTGAGCAGAAATTTACACGTCTCATCCCACCACAAATTCCAGAAAAAAAAAAAAAGGATTATTCCTCAAATTAGGATCAAGAAGTCGTGAAAGTAAAACATGTTTTACTGAAAAAGTAGTTACAGTGGGGAAAATTATTATTTGATCCCCTGCAGATTATGTAAGTTTGCCCACCCACTTACAAATTTTTATCATAGGTGTATTTTTAATGATAGAGACAGAATATCAACTAAAAAACCAGAAAAAAAAAAAAAAACACGATACAAATGCTATAAATTAAAGTTACAATTCAGTGAGTAAAATAAGGAAGTATTTGATCTCCAAGCAAAACATGACCTAGTACTTGGTGGAGAAACCCTTATTGGCAAGCACAGAGGTAAGACGTTTCTTGTAGTTAGTGACCAAGTTTGCACACATCTCAGGAGAGATTTTGGTCCACTCTTCTTTACAGATCTTCTATAAACCCTTAGGGCCCTTTCACACAGAGGCGGCATCGGCGCTAAAGCGCCGCTATTGTAAGCGGCGCTTTACCGTCAGTATTAGGCCGCTAGCGGGGCGGTTTTACCCCCTGCTAGCGGCCGAGAAAGGGTTAAAAACCACCGTAAAGCGCCTCTGCAGAGGCACTTTGCCAGCGGTATAGCCGCGCCATCCCACTGATTTCAATGGGCAGGAGCGGTATACACTCCGCTCCTTCACCGCTCCGAAGATGCTGCTAGCAGGACTTTTTTTACCGTCCTGCTAGTGCACAGCTCCAGTGTGAAAGCCCTCGGGGCTTTCACACTGGAATCAAAGCAGCTGCACTTTCGGGTCGGTTTGCAGGCGCTATTATTAGCGCAATAGCGCCTGCAAACCGCCCCAGTGTGAAAGGACCCTTAAAGAGAACGTAAACCCGATTCATGAAATTTGGGCACATATATCTATCTACAGTGTTTTATCTCTCTCCAAAGCACTGAATCCTGTGGATTTCTCCTGCTCCGTCACTCTGTTATCAGCCTGATAACTTCTGACACGTTCTCCCACAGAGGAGATAAAAGCAGCCTGAAATTTTTGTCGTGGAAGGTTGCTCTAAATAGATTAGCAGACAGCTTGCCTTCTCACAGCTCTGCACATTCCTTCCTTTGCCAATGTGGAGTGGGGGTGTGTGCCTTTCCTCCAATCAGCTGTCTAGGTGGTATGCCCAGACTTCACACTCAGTGCTGAACAGGAAAAGAAAATCTGTAACGTGATGTGCACTTTCTAAAGGATATATAAAGCTTAAGACAATAGATATACATGTAAAACTTATGTAGGGAGATTTGTTTCATCCATGAGTATTATCTGGGGATGTTCACTTCACTGGGTATATGTGAGGGTTTACATCCACTTTAAAAGGTTTCTTGGCTGTTGCTTGGCAACTCGAAGTTTCAGCTCCCTCCATAAATTTTCTATAGAATTAAGGTTTGGAGACTGGATAAGCCACTCCATGACCTTAATGTGCTTTTTCTTGAGCCACTTCTTTGTTGCCTTGACCCCTCAATGTGGCAAAGTCAGTCTGTATCTTTAGCAGAGAAACAGACCCAGAGCATAATGTCTCCACCTCCTTGCTTGACTGTAGGAATGGTGTTCTTAGGAGTCATATTCAGCATTTTTCTTCCACTAATCCCACGGAACTGCAACTTAACCACTTCAATATCAGGCACTTTCGCCCCTTCCTGCCCAAGCCAATTCTTAGCTTTCAGCGCTGTTGCACTTTGAATGACAATTGCGCAGTTATGCTACACTGTACCCAAAGAAATGTTTTATCATTTTGTTCCCACAAATAGAGCTTTCTTCTGGTGGTCCTTGATCACTGCTGGGGTTTTTATTTTCTGTGCAACAAATAGACTGAAAATGTAGAAAAAAAAGTTTTTGTTTCTGGTATAAAATTTTGTAAAAATAAGTAAATTTTCTCTTTTACTGACAGGCACTGATAAGTCAGCACTGATGAGGTGGCACTGGTATGCAGCACTGATGGGCATTGATAGGTGGCACTGATGGGCACTCATAGGCTGTACTGATGGGTACTTATGGGTGGCACAGATGGGCACTGATAGGTGCTCACTGATGAGGAGACATCTGGCAGGCATTAATAGTGAGCACTGACTGGCATCATTTGTGGGCACTGATTGGCATCTTTTAGGGCACTGTGTGTCATCCCTGGTGGCCATGGGGGCATACCTGCTCATCAATGTGTGGTGGGTGCCATGGTGGTCCTGGCGGCATCCCTGGTGGTCCAGTGTGGGCATCCACGGGGGCGGGGGGCTGCGCTGATAAACAATCAGCACAGAACACCCCCCCCCCCATCAGGAGACCTGCCGATCGTCTCTCCTCTACTCGCATTAAGAAATGCCGTTAAATGGCCCTTCATGTTTACACTGTGATCAGCCGTGATTAGATACGGCTGATCATGTGGTGAAGAGCCTCCGTCAGAGGCTCTTTACCAAGATTGGTGTAGCGGTGTGTCAGACTGACAGGCCGCACCACCAATCGTCGTGCTGTGCACTCCCACGGGCGCGCGCCAGCAGTTATCCTGCTGGACCTCATATGACGCCCAGTCAGGATAGCTGAACCACCGCCCGGCCGTCATTTTGCTATAGGCCGGACGGGAAGTGGTTAATTTATAGCATGCGTTTTATGTGTTTTTTTTCTGGATTTTTAGTTGATATTCTGTCTCGATCATTTAAAATACACCTATGATAAAAATTATAGACCCTTACAAAATCTGCAGGGGATCAAATAATTAATTTTCCCCACTGTATTAGTGGTGCCTCCCATTCCTTTACATGGTGAACTTTTAAGGAGCCGGGGAACACATGCTTCCAATGGCAATCACACAAAAAGTTTTCACTGCATACAAATTACTGTTAATTTGAAACAAAGTCAAATCATTATCAAAGGCTGTATATTGTACAACTGTCAATAAGAAGGCAAGTGGATCAGAACCCGCCAACTGCTGGAGTCACTAAACGTTTGCTTTGCTTCTGCTGTGTGTAATATGCTGCCCATAAAACTGCAAGTTTGCAATAATTCCATCGAACTACAGCAGAGGAAAGGTAAAACCAGCTCCATAAAGCTGTCAGCATACTACTTCATGTTTACCCTTTCCTACTGGGAAAAAGCTGCCATTCTTCTTTTAATAATTCTTTCCGGCATTAATCAGTCATTGTACATTAGAAGCAGCAGCTGGAGTGTTCTGAGTGATAATGAAACCTGCAACAAGCCATCTTCAGCCGTCTCTCCCAGACAATAAGGGAATTAAAATTTCAATTTAAATGCAGAGGTCTGAAACACACTTCAGTGGCAAAATTACTTCAATTAATGCGAACAGAATATAAATAGATGACAGCGCCAAAGGTGATGTAGCAAACTAAGAGTTGTGTCAATTAATGAACCCAATGCTAAGCCTGTGTGCCAGCTGCCAGAGGTGTGCGTCTCAGGATTTTAGTTCTGCTACACAAACTAACCATTAACCCATACATTCAAGCGTGTACCAGCATCAACTGCTACAGCATGAGCTACTCTGATGCCATAAAATACATTAATAAAATTGGGTTAACAGGGAGCTCAATCCTACAAGAAAGAGCTCCATTATTGGTAACGTGGATTAAAAAATACAGGCAATAAAATATAGTACTGAAAGAACTCTTGTCTAACTGAAAACTTAGATGTTTCTTTAAAATAAAAAATGCTACCAACAATTTTTACCTTCTTTCCTTACAGGTAGAGAGAATAGGCAGTCCATGGTCTTACAAAGTCATATTTTAGGTCAGTACCCACCTTCTTCTGGAATATGCTAATTAACAGCAGTGCTAACAAAGAGCAGAACATAGGCAACTCCTACCACAATGGAGGGTTCAGGCCCATTAATAGACTACACTAATACGTGCCTTCTGACAAAGAAGTTATGCCCATTGACACATTGTGTGCAGATAGCTAAGGGCTAGATTTTTACTCTGTAAAAATCAATAGCTGCACCTGCAGTGATTAGGGGCTTTGACTGGCCATGGACATAGACAGTTTGTGTTCAGGAATGGCATCTTCGGGGGACCGACCCCAGATCTGCTGAGGCTTCTCGAACCAGTGACAAATTCAGTTGCAATTACTACCAGGGAACTTTGCTTGGCAGTCCTCTACATATTCTGTTTTACAGAAAACCACTGGCCTATGCTTTCCCATTTCGTAAAAAGGATCTTCTGCATTTATATACAATGTAATTTATTAGCTAATCTACTCTTAAGGAGAGTATGTAATGAACCTTCCCGTGCTTACTCTTCAGCCACAGAGATTCTTAACTAAAAACGAATGCTTCAAGGATGTACTAGCCAAGAGAGACCTTTCACCTAATCTGGAAAATGTGATTATCCTATGTATTAGGATCAACATTCGGTTGCAGATGTGAGAAAGCCATCATCTACCATAACCTGTTTGGCTCACAAACAACATAACTTTCTCTTTCCCACTGAGAAGCCTATGCAGGTAAAGCAGTCACAGAAGGAGTGAGCTTGTCGTTCCAACAATCATCTGTTTATATTACACTGGAGAATTACATAAATACCTGTACTCTGAAGGACCCAAAATCCAATGCCTAGGGTATCTGGGAGAGGGATTCATAGGCAATTCAGCATGTTCTTTGCCAATTAAAATCACTTTTCCCATACAGCTCTCCTTCTGAGAGAGCAGTTCATAGACAAGCTTTTTT
This sequence comes from Lithobates clamitans, assembly GCA_037952925.1. Taxonomy (NCBI): domain Eukaryota; kingdom Metazoa; phylum Chordata; class Amphibia; order Anura; family Ranidae; genus Lithobates; species Lithobates clamitans. The sequence goes on from JBBGZY010001277.1 coordinate 4,465,041, forward strand.
GGACTTTGGTGAAGCTCTAAATTTCTTTAAGCAAGCTTTCATATGCCCACACATCACAGAGCGGGTCATTCAAGATATTCTCTCCTGAGGAGAGTCATGCTTACAGTGGTGTATCCGCAATGTCTCCCAGAACCAGCTTGTCTGCTCCACAGTTACCAATTCCCTGCCTGCATTATTGGAAGGTTGCAGACGGTTTTAGTAAGAAAAAAGCCACAACTTTGCAACCTCATCAATCATTAAATGTGGTGGCTGCATTATTTCTTTTTTTATGGGGGTTTTTTACTCTGTTTCCACCTGGTGATCTGGCCTGTAATTTACCACCTGTATTAGGGTGCCTCCACTCTGGATGAAAGAGCATGGAGGCACCTTTGGACAGCAGCATGGTTAATCTGGGGGCAGGGGAGTGTTAGAAGGACTAGCATATTTAGATACACTAAAAAATTGAAGCTGAACTCCAGACAGATTTTTTTTTCAAATTTGAACAAAGGTTTTGCATAAGTAAATAAATAAATATTATATAAGCTGATCACTGTAAGCACACCTGTCAGTAGTAAATGGTTTGTCCGACCCCTGTAACTGCTACATCTACAGAACACTCTGGTCTGTTAAAAAACAAAATATACTGGCAGGATCACCAGGTGATAATAAAGGAAAGAAAGCCTAAAAAGTACATTAATGCAGCCATCACATCTAAGAACTGTTAAGCTGAAAAATAAGTTTTTTTTTTGTTACTTTTGCATTTAATACAACTTTAAGTCTCAGCGGTAATTTAAACCATCAGGAACCCTGGAATAGGGTCTATGAATCCAATATACTTTTTGTTACAGAAGTTTCTTATTTAGATCATCTCCTTTTCTTTCCGAGGTGACCTAATCTATGCCCAGAAGGATAAATGAAGACTTATTACCCTCATGCACCTCCAAAAAGATTTGGAGGTGTTTGACAAGTTTAAAGTAGTATACAACCCCAAAAAAGTAATATAAAGGAAGCTTACCAATCCTTAAATGTAGTAGCTGCATAGATTTCCCTTTTTAAGGCTTTTTTCCTTTATTTTACCTGGTGATCTAGCCAGTAACACTTCCTGTTTTTGGGTGGCCCTTTTATCTATGGAAGAGCAACCAAGTACACAAGCACTGTCTGCAGGGGGTAGCGTTAGATGGATTAGCAGATTTAGAACAATTTTACATAAATGATTAACACATTAAAACCTAACTCCAGCTAACACTTTTTAAGCCATTACAGAAACATATTTTTTTTTTCCTTCTAGGATAAAGGTTTTAACTAAATGAATAAAGCTGACCATTATCTCACAAAATCTTGCACGCAGAATAAAATAAAATGAGTGAGCTACAAGCATAAAGTGACAAACACGAAAATAATAAAAATGGATGCCGCACCATTTCAAAAATTAATAGAAAATCATGTGCATTATCAGCCACTAAATAATTAAACACAAAAAACCATACGCGTACTTAATGTTTCAAAACACAAACATATAAAGTGCATATTCAGTAAAATATTATAATATATATATATATATATATATATATATATATATATATATATATATATATACACACATACATACATACATACATATATACATATATATATATATATATATATATATATATATATATATATATATATATATACATATATACACATACATACATACATACACACACATACACACACATACTTATATTTGAGTTTTATACTACGATGATAAAAATATAACAAATAAACATCTCTTTTAACCACTTGACCTCCAAAATGTTTTACCCCCTTGGTGATCAGGGCATTTTTTGCAATTCAGCACTGTGTTTCTTTAATTGGCAATTGCTTGGTCATGCAACACTGTACCTGATGAAATTGATATCATTTTTTTTACCAACAAAAAGCTTTTTCTTTTGGTGGTAATCACTGGATTTATGTTTTTGCTATATAAAAACGAAAAATACAAAAAATAAAATTTCTTTGGTAAAAAACAACCCAAATTAGGGTATATTATTTAGTCTGTGTGAAAATTAAAGAGTTTACACACTATGGTATAAACATTTGAAAATTGATCATTCCAGATGTACAGACCGTCCATAATTTCTTGAGGCCCTAAAATACCAGGACAGTACAAATATCCCCCACATGCCCCCTTTTAGGAAAGTAGACAGTCCAAGGTATTTAGTAAGAGGCATGGTAAGTTTTTTGAAGTTCTAATTTTTTGTCACGGTTTTTTGGAAAATAAATTAATGAAGCAGCCCGATAATGTGTCTACAATATTTTACATTTTTTTTATTTATTTATTTATTTTTTTTACACACACTGCCACCAGTATAGTACAGCGTCGTCATGTGACTGGTGTAGTGATCATCAGGAATACTGACTGATAACAGTACGTAAAAAAATAACTTTATACAATTTTTTTTTTTACTTTTTTTGTTTTTTTTTGTTTTCACACACTCTTATGCCCCGTACACACGGTCGGATTTTCCGATGGAAAATGTCAGATCGGAGCATGTTGTTGGAAATTCCGACCGTGTGTGGGCTCCATCGGACATTTTCCATCGGATTTTCCGACACACAGTTTGAGAGCAGGAAATAAAATTTTCCAACAACAAAATCCGTTGTCGGAAATTCCGATCGACAAATCCGACAGACAAAGTGCAGAGCATGCTCAGAATAAATAAAGAGATGAAAGCTATTGGCCACTGCCCCGTTTATAGTCCCGACTTACGTGTTTTACGTCACCGCGTTCAGAATGATCGGATTTTCTGACAACTTTGTGTGACCGTGTGTATGCAAGATAAGTTTGAGCTAACATCCGTCGGAAAAAATCCTAGGATTTTGTTGTCGGAATGTTCGAACAAAGTCCGACCGTGTGTACGGGGCATTAGAGTAGTTCAGTGCCACCATAATGGGGGATTTATTTTTTTTAGACTGATTGCTTGTTACAGTGATGATCACTGTAACAGCAATCTGAACTGCGATGAATGGCTTTCATTCACAACTCATTGTTTACTATCATGATGCTGTGATATGCCCAGATATCATGTGGTCACTGGTGACCAGTCACAGATCACACACACACAATAGTAAACAATGTTGCCATGAATGGATTCCATTTAGGAACTAATGTCTACTAGGTGTCATGTGATCGCATAGCGATCACGTGATATCTGGACCACTCACAGCAGTCTGACAAGCACCATGGATATGGCGGAATGGAGATTGTGCTAGGGGGTACTGCTGGCGGGGTTGGCAAGTGGTTAAATGGCCATGAATAACTGAACGAAAACGCTTGCAATCTTCCACCTGTGATGTACTCTTGTGAATTATTATCAGTGAAGCCTTTACCCATACTCCTATGGGCACTCTCTCACCTTATTAATGTGAAGTGGAAGATAAACGATCTAAAGCACTTATCCTTTTTATAGCCTGAACACAGCTACTTCTCCTCTGGTGCCTGCCCACTGCTTCAACTTCAGAATCATCACTCATGCTCAAAGATACAATAAAAAGAAAAGCATAGCGCTCTCCATAGTAAACCTTATATTGTTGCAAAAAAAGATACACTCAATTACTTGTATATAGATAAAAGATAGCCTTCAATCTCAGGATAGCCTCACAAGGGCAGCGCTTGTACAAAATCTCCTCCTCCTTATACATAAGGTGCACCATACAGCAATCTATTCCACTAAAACAACCCAGCCAACAGACTCCTCTCTCTCCACGCAATCCCTAAGCTCTGCCCAACTGGCTCCATAAGCAACAATGTCATCATTGCCCTTGTCCAGTCACCAAAGGTGGACTTTACAATATTTACAGGTTTTATGTCCATATCTATATGAACCTTTGACTGTTAGGCTCGGTTCACATATGTGCGAAATGGATGCATTTTGAACCGCATTCGATTTGCATGTTATGTGAATATTGATTTCCATTGAAACTGTTCACATATGTGGTGCATCAAAGGTGCAAGTTTAAAAAGAGTCCTGTGCGTGTTCTGAGCACTGCAGTGCAGTTCAGGTGTGAATTTCAAGCTCACTGAATTTTATGGGAATACTTCTGAATCGCACATGTGTTCAGGATTCAATTTAGGATTTCAGCACAGATTGCTCTCCTGCTACAGGAGTTGACAACCTTTATCTACTATGCATTGGCCAGCACCAAAATTGCAGCTGTGACAAAAATCTGGTCCTGAGGCTTGCAAATTCACATCAGAACCGCATCAAAAACGCACCTGAACAAATGCTTTTTTTATTTGCAGTGAAAACTGACATACAAGTCGCACTGCACATGTGTGAACCCAGCCTTATCCAGGTATGTTCTGATCTATTTTGACTTGAATATGGACTTTATAATAATGATCCCAAAGTTGGTGCCCTTCCATTTGAAAAAAATAATTCTGTAAAACTTGTAATTTCTGTATAGTTAAAGTGATACTAAAACACACACTGGTTAACTTACATTGTCCCTTCTATTTATGTACCTTTTTCCTAATCAAAAAACAGCTGTTACATGACTCAGCTCTTTCCCAGCCTGTCTGCAGGGAAACATAAGCAGGAAGTGCTTCTAGTCCTTTGCTACCGGTCACATGTTCAAATAAAAAAATCAGCCTGTGAGATACAGGAGTAAAAGTAAATAATATCAATAAACAGTTTTAAAAATTGTCAAACAAACATATATTTGAAATTAAATCTTTATTATGTGTTTTGGCTATAATATGGTGTGGGCAGATTTCTGACAGTCACAGGCTGTAAATGCCCCTCCAGCCGTGTCTTAGAATAAGAGGGAGGTGAAACATCCATTAATCTACATGCAATATCCCATCATTTTTGTTTAGCTGGTAAGTGGGCATGGAGGAGGGAGGGAGTGGGCTGTCATTTACCACTGTGTATACACCCACATGTGAGACTCTACAGTGAGGGGAAAAAGTATTTGATCCCCTACTAATTTTGTACATTTGCCCACTGACAAAGAAATCTATAAATCTATAGAAGTCTATAAATTTTAATGGTAGGTATATTTTAACAGTGAGAGACAGAATAACAACAAAAAAATCCAGAAAAACGCATTTCAAAAAAGTTATAAATTGATTTGCATTTTAATGAGTGAAATAAGTATTTGACCCCTTCGCAAAACATGACTTGGTGGAAAAAGCCTTGTTGGCAAGTACAGAGGTCAGTTTCTTGTAGTTGGCCACCAGGTTTGTACACATGTCAGGAGGGATTTTGTCCCACTTCTCTTTGCAGATTCTCTCAAAGTCATTAAGGTTCTGAGGCTGACGTTCTGTAACACGAACCTTCAGCTCCCTCTGCATATTTTCTATGGAATGAAGGCCTGGAGCCTGGCTAGGCCACTCCAGGACCTTAATCTGCTTCTTCTTGAGTCACTCCTTTGTTGGCTTGGCTGTATGTTTTGGGTCATTGTCATGCTTGAATACCCATTCACGACCCATTTTCAATGCCCTGGCTGGGTAAGGAGGTTCTCAACCAAGATTTGATGGTACACGGCCCAACTTCGTCCCTTTGATGTGGTGAAGTTGTCCTATCCCCTTAACAGAAAAACACCCCCAAAAGCATAATGTTTCCACCTCCATGTTTGACGGGGAGTTGGTGTTCTTGGGGTCATAGGCAGCATTCCTCCTCCTCCAAACACGGAGAGTTGAGTTGATGCCAAAGAGCTCGATTTTGGTCTCATCTGACCACAACACTTTCACCCAGTTCTCCTCTGAATCATTCAGATGTTCATTAGCAAACTTCAGCCTGTACACGTGCTTTCTTGAGCAGGGAGATCTTGCGGGCGCTGCAGGATTTTAGTCCTTCATGGCATAGTGTGTTACCAACTGTTTTCTTGGCGACTATGGTCCCAGGAGCCTTGAGATCATTGACAACGTTCTCCCTTGTAATTCTGGGCAGAATCCTTACCATTCTCATGAGAGTAAGTTGCACCAACACTACACTGACACAGTACACTTGTCACCCCCCGATCGCCCCCCCAATTAACCCCTTTACTCCCTGTCACTGTGTCACCCAGTGCAGTGTTCATATTTTTTTGATCACTGTACTGGTTTCATTTGTGACAATAATCAGTGTTAGGGTACCTAATGGTAAGCCCAGATATGTCTAGGGACCCAACCAATAAAGGTTTAACCCCTTGATCACCCCGTCACCAGTGATCACTGTTAGTGTTACTGGTGACGCTGGTTAGCTAGTTATTTTTTTATAGCGTCAAGGCACCCGCTGCATATTACCTAAATTTGGGGTTCCTAGCACCAAGTGGACATTTGGATATGTTATATTGTTAGTCCAACTGTGTTAGCACACCAAATTTGGGGTTCCTAGCACCAAGTGGCCCGAGATATGGGTCCCCAAATCAGGTCGCAAAATGTCAAGCACTTTTCTGCAGCAGAGAATTAAATTTTCCGACCTGAATTTGGGGCCCCGTATCTCGGGGCCATTTGGTGCTAGGAACCCCAAATTTGGAGTGCTAACACAACAATATAACATATCCAAATTTGGGGTTCCTAGCACCAAGTGGCCCCGAGATATGGGGTCCCAAATCGGGTCGCAAAATGTCAAGTACTTTTCTGCAGCAGAGAATTACATTTTCCAACCTGACTTTGGGGCCCCATATCTTGGGGCCACTTGGTGCTAGAAACCCCAAATTTGGATATGTTATATTGTTAGTCCAACTGTGTTAGCACACCAAATTTGGGGTACCAAGTGGCCCCGAGATACAGGGCCCCAAATTTGGGTCGCAAAATGTCATTCTCTGCTCTGCAGACGCTTCTAGACGCAAACGCGGTAAAACGCGGCTAAACACGGCATGCAAACGCGGCAAAACGGGCGTTTCTAAATGCCGGTTTCAGCTTTTAAAAACATGTGTTCGGCAGAGTTTGCACCAGCATCTCGTGTGCATGAGGCCTAAGACGAGACGCTGGTATGAAAAAAAAAAAAAAAAAAAATGGTCTGTATATTTATTCCAATTGGCTCTGCTGAATGCTTTTGTGCTATACAAAGCTTCAGGATGAACTGGATCCTTCCTAAAATTCCAGGAAGAGATCGTCACAGCCCTTCTGTTTCCAGACGGTGCTATGCCCCACCGTCCCAACGCAAATGCAGTTAGCCGGCTGCATGAGAGGCATTTTCCGTATCTCCTCCCTGGTACACCTACCCAAAGAAAACCCCAAAAAAGATCTTGTGTCTGCAGAAAACGCGGATTTAGGCATGACACCCACTTTTATTGTCTCTCTTGTCCTGACCAACCTGGTCTCTGCATCGGTGACCGTTTCAAACGGTACCACACACTAGTGGAGTATTAGCGTAGGGTAGAGCACTACACAGTCCTAGGGCACACTTACACAGGGCCCCAAAAGAGAGATGGCCATCACATTTTGAGAGACCATAATCTGGAACGTTTACAATTTATATAAAAGTGCAAAAGAAAAATAAAAATAAAACCACACAAAAACACAAAAAAGCCAAAAATAGCTGTGGTTTTATTTTTCTTCTTTCTCTATTCTCTCTCTCTCTTATGTTCGCTCTCTAGTGTCTGCTCTCAATTCTATATCTATTGTTCTCTCTCTATTGTTACTGTATTTTAGAACTGTAATGTTTTATTGTACTTGCTTTGCAGGTATGGTATGTGTTATCTGTTATACTGTAATGTAACTTTGTTTTATTGTTAACCATCAATTGCTTAGCAGGTACGCCATTCAGCTGCAGCACTGATTTATTTATCTTGACAGCAACAGCGTTTGCTCTCGATATGTAAATCAGCGACTCCAGCGCTGTAGGAGGCGATTTCCCCACCGCAGTTTAAAAAAAAATAAAAAATGGTGCCTGTATGCCCATCATTAGAAGTGGGTGGATGAAGGGCGGTATTCTAAATGGTAGGCATGCCCACAATCAATCTCTTTTTCGTTCAGCCCACAGGCTGCATTAAAAAAAAAGAACATTACAATATATGCCCAACAAGGACCAGCAACGTACTGGTATGTTGCTGGCCTTTGAGTGGTTATACCAGAATGATGCCTGCAGGTTTAGGTATCATCTTGGTATCATTCTTTTCAGCCAGCGATCGGCTTTCATGTAAAAGCAATCCTAGTAGCTAATTAGCCTCCAGACTGCTTTTACAAGCAGTGGGCCCCCCCACCCCCCACTGTCTTCCATGGTTTTCTCTGGCTCTCCTGTCCCAACAGGGAACCCAAGAATGCAGCCGGTGGTTCCGCCAGCTTACCATAGGGCTGATCGGAGACCAGAACGGCTCCAATCAAATCTATGGCCTAAGAAAGCGGAAGCTACGAACATTTCATGACTTAGGTTTCGCCAGATATAAACAGCGCCATTAGGAAAACATTTTAGTACACCCATCTTGGTGTGGTCAGATGCTTTGAGGGCAGAGGAGAGAGCTAGGGTCTAAAAGACCCCAATTTAAAATTAAAAAAAAAAAAAAAAAAAAAAGGAGTTCCTGTCACTACCTATTGCTTTAATAGGGGATATTTACATTGCCTACGGGTCCCGGGAACTCAATCTTCTCCGGCGGCACGCAATTGCAGTGTGGAGAGGTAGAACCAGGAGATGCCTATGTAAGCAAGGCATTTCCCCGTTCTGCCTTGTGTCATGACAGAGATCCACTGCTCCCTGTGATTGGGAGCAGTGATCGCTGTCATGTCCTAGGTAGCCTCTCCCCCCCAGTTAGAATCACTCCCTAGGACACACTTAACCCCTTCATTGCCCCTAGTGGTTAACCCCTTCCCTGCCAATGTCATTTACACAGTAATCACTGCATTTTTATAGCAATGATCGCTGTATAAAAGGACAATGGTGTCAAAAGTGTCCGATGTGTCCGCCATAATGTCGCAGTCACGATAAAAATCACAGATCACTCCCATTACTACTAAAAAAAAATAATAATAAAAACGCCATAAAACTATCCCCTATTTTGTAGACGCTATAACTTTTGCGCAAACCAATCAATATACGCTTATTGTGATTTTTTTTAGCAAAAATATGTAGATGAATACATATCGGCCTAAACCAGGGGTCTCAAACTGGCGGCCCTCCAGCTGTTACGAAACTACAAGTCCCATCATGCCTCTGCCTGTGAGAGTCATGCTTTTAACTGTCAGCCTTGCAATGCCTCATGGGACTTGTAGTTTTGCAACAGCTGGAAGGCCACCAGTTTGAGACCCCTGGCCTAAACTGAGGAAAAAATTTGTTTATAAGAATTTAATATATATACACACATACATATATATACATACAGTGGCTTGCGAAAGTATTCGGCCCCCTTGAACTTTTCAACCTTTTGCCACATTTCAGGCTTCAAACATAAAGATATAAAATTTTTATTTTTTTGAAGAATCACCAAGTGGGACACAATTGTGAAGTGGAACGAAATCTTTTGGATTTTTGAAACTTTTTTAACTAATAAAAAAATGAAAAGTGGGGTGTGCAAAATTATTCGGCCCCCTTGCGTTAATACTTTGTAGAGCCACCTTTTGCTGCGATTACAGCTGCAAGTCGCTTGAGGTATGTCTCTATCAGTTTTGCACATCGAGAGACTGAAATCCTTGCCCATTCTTCCTTGCCAAACAGCTCGAGCTCAGTGAGGTTGGATGGAGAGCGTTTGTGAACAGCAGTTTTCAGCTCTTTCCACAGATTCTCGATTGGATTCAGGTCTGGACTTTGACTTGGCCATTCTAACACCTGGATACGTTTATTTGTGAACCATTCCTTTGTAGATTTTGCTTTATGTTTGGGATCATTGTCTTGTTGGAAGATAAATCACCGTCCCAGTTTCAGGTCTTTTGCAGACTCCAACAGGTTTTCATCCAGAATGGTCCTGTATTTGGCTGCATCCATCTTCCCCTCAATTTTAACCATCTTCCCTGTCCCTGCTGAAGAAAAGCAGGCCCAAACCATGATACTGCCACCACCATGTTTGACAGTGGGGATGGTGTGTTGAGTGTGATGAGCTGTGTTGCTTTTACGCCAAACATATCGTTTTGCATTGTGGCCAAAAAGTTCGATTTTGGTTTCATCGGACCAGAGCACCTTCTTCCACATGTTTGGTGCGTCTCCCAGGTGGCTTGTGGCAAACTTTAGACAAGACTTTTTATGGATATCTTTGAGAAATGGCTTTCTTCTTGCCACACTTCCATAAAGGCCAGATTTGTGCAGTGTACGACTGATTGTTGTCCTATGGACAGACTCTCCCACCTCAGCTGTAGTTCTCTGCAGTTCATCCAGAGTGATCATGGGCCTCTTGGCTGCATCTCTGATCAGTCTTCTCCTTGTCTGAGCTGAAAGTTTAGAGGGACAGCCAGGTCTTGGTAGATTTGCAGTGGTCTGATACTCCTTCCATTCCAAAATGATCGCTTGCACAGTGCTCCTTGGGATGTATAAAGCTTGGGAAATCTTTTTGTATCCAAATACGGCTTTAAACTTCTCCACAACAGTATTACGGACCTGCCTGGTGTGTTCCTTGGTCTTCATGATGCTCTCTGCGCTTTCAACAGAACCCTGAGACTATCACAGAGCAGGTGCATTTATACAGAGACTTGATTACACACAGGTGGGTTCTATTTATCACCATCAGTCATTTAGGACAACATTGGATCATTCAGAGATCCTCGCTGAACTTCTGGAGTGAGTTTGCTGCACTGAAAGTAAAGGGGCCGAATAATTTTGCACGCACCACTTTTCAGTTTTTTAATTGCTAAAAAAGTTTAAAATATCCAATACATTTCGTTCCACTTCACAATTGTGTCCCACTTGTTGGTGATTCTTCACAAAAAATTAAAATTTTATATCTTTATGTTTGAAGCCTGAAATGTGACAAAAGGTTGAAAAGTTCAAGGGGGCCCGAATACTTTCGCAAGCATATATATATATATATTTTACACACACACACACACTTTTTTTTGGGGGGGGGGATATTAATTATAGCAAAAACTAAAAAAATATAGTGATTTTTTTTTGTTTGTTTATAGCGCATGTTTGGGGGTTCAAAGCAATTTTCTGGAAAAAAATATATATTTTTTCACGTAAAAAAAAAAGTGTCAGAAAGGGCTTTGTCTTCAGGCAGAGTGGGTGATGTGTGACATAATCTTCTAATGTTGAGCATAAAATGCTAGGACGGTTCAAAGCCACCCCCCCCCCATTTTGGAAGGTAGACACCCCAAGCTATTTGCTGAGAGGCATGTTGAGTCCATGGAATATTTTATATTTTGCCACAAGTTTCGGGAAAATTACAAAAACTTTTTTTTGCACAAAGTTGTCACTAAATGATATATTGCTCAAACATGCCATGGGCATATGTGGAATTACACCCCAAAATACATTCTGCTGCTTCTCCTGAGTACGGGGAAACCACATGTGAGACTTTTTGGAAGCCTAGCCGTGTATAGGACCCCGAAAACCAATCACCGCCTTCAGGCTTTTAAGGGCGTAAAATGGTGATTTCAGTTCCTCACTACCCAGTTACAGAGGCACTGAAATGTCCAAATAGCACAAACCCCCCCAAATGACCCCATTTTGGAAAGAAGACACCCCAAGGTATTTGCTAAGAGGCATGGTGAGTATTTTACAGCTTTCATTTGTTTTTTAAATGAAAATGTATTTTTTTTTCTTTTTTCAATTTTCAAAACTTTGTGACACAAAGCGAGATCTGCAAAATACTCAACATGCCTCTCAGCAAATAGCTTGAAGTGTCTTCTTTCCAAAATGGGGTAATTTTGGGGGGTTTGTGCCATCTTGGCATTTTATGGCCTTCGAAACTGTGATAGGTAGTGAGGAGTGAAATCAAAAATTTACTCCCCTTAGAAATCCTGGAGGCGGTGATTGGTTTCGGGGTCCTGTACGTGGCTAGGCTCCCAAAAAGTCTCACACATGTGGTATGCCCATACTCAGAAGAAGCAGCAGAATGTATTTTGGGGTGTAATTCCACATAGAACCATGGCATGTGTGAGCAATATATCATTAAGGCCCCTTTCACACTGTGGCGGTGGGGGCGTCGGCGGTAAAACAGCGCTATTGTTAGCGCTGTTTTACCGTTGTTTTTGCGGCTGTATTTGGCTGCTAGCGGTGCAGTTTTAACCCCCGCTGGCGGCCGAAAAAGGGTTAAATCCGCTCGCATAGCGCAGCTATTGCCGCGGTATAGCCGCGCTGCCCCATTGGTTTCAATGGGCAGGAGCGGTGAAGGAGCGGTGAATACACCGCTCCTTCACCGCTCCAAAGATGCGGCTTGCAGGAGTTTTATTCTTCTCCTACCAGCGCACCGCTTCAGTGTGAAAGCCCTCGGGCTTTCACACTGAACAAACAGCAGCGGCTGTTTTGGGTCGGTTTGCAGGCTGTATTTTTAGCGCAATAAAGCCTGCAAACCGCCCCAGTGTGAAAGGGGTCTTAGTGACAACTTTGTGTATTTTTTTTGTCATTTTTCAATCACTTGTGACAAAAAAATATTCTATGAGCTCAAGATGCCACTCAGCAATTTCTTTGCGGTGTCTGCTTTCCAAAATGGGGTCATTTGGGGTGGGGTTTGTACTGCCCTGCCATTTTAGCACCTCAAGAAATGAGATAGGCAGTCATCAACTAAATGTTGCGTAAATTCCAGAAAACGTACCCTAGTTTGTAGACGCTATAACTTTTGCGCAAACCAATAAATATACGCTTATTGACATTTTTTTTTACCAAAGACATCTGGATGAATACAAGTCGGCCTAAATGTATGACTAAAATTTAGTTTATTGGAATTTTTTTTATAACTAAAAGTAGAAAATATCATTTTTTTCAAAATTTTCGGTCTTTTTCCATTTATATCGCAAAAAATAAAAATCACAGAGGCAATCAAATACCATCAAAAGAAAGCTCTATTTGTGGGAAAAAAAGAACACAAATTTGATTGGGTACAAGCATTGTATGACCGCGCAATTACCAGTTAAAGCAGCGCAGTGCCAAATTGTAAATAATGCTCTGGTCATTGAGCAGCCAAAACTTCTTCGGCTGAAGTGGTTAAAATATATTTTATTAACAAGTTAGTTAGAAAAAAGGCAATTTAGACATTTTAGGTAACATATCCAGAAAGTGGCAATGACATCTGCAGCTGTGTTCCATAAGGCAGAATGCACACCATTTAATGTATGAGTGCCCTGGTATGCAGCACGGCTAAAGCAATTCCAGGCAATCTAATCATCTTCAGCCAGGTTCAACAGATTTATTTAAGTGCTTCTGGGAAGAACTGCAGCCTTGTAGTTTTTTTATTTTTTTTTTGTATTTAAAGCACCTTTTAAATAAGTGATTTAAATATAAAATAGCTTTTTAAAATGAAGGTACCACTTTATTCTGTAGTTTTACAAGAACAAAAAGCACATGACTAATCCAGGCCAATATCTACTAAGCTAGTAAACTAGTCAGTTATTTGGTGTAATAGGCATTCTGAACAATTGTGCTCACATTTTCTGATGACATTTTCTATAGATAATTGCATGGCAGTCACTATACTTTAGAGTCATTTAATATGCTAGATCTGATATTGTACAGTGGACGATTGAAAAATGTCCAAATGCACCAACTAAGAATATTCAACTAACGTTTATTGTTTTATATTAGGGCCTCATTCACATGGGTGTTCTTTGACGTGCATCTGTGCAAAGGGTGGTGTTTGCCCACATGGGATGCACAGGTGTTCCGTGTACAGGCAGTCCCATTTACGTCTAATGGGACGCAGTGGCTACACAAACACAGTTCCTGGTCCCAATCTGACATCAGTGTGGGTTCCTGTCCCCAAACTCACACTGTATGCATTAGGGGACACGCATTTGCTCCTACATGAATGTCAAACTGGGAGCAGCAGGTGTTTCTGTGCAGCCGCTGTGTCCCCACAAACATGAATGGGACTGCCTGCACACAGGCAGTCCCATTCAGCCCTTTGCATGGATGTATGCTTAAAAGTGTTACTAAACACACAAAATCCGTCTGTATATGCAGTAAAGCATGCTTGTTATACTCCCTGTGGAACCTAAGGGGTTAATCCTCTGCATTATGTAAAAAGGCTGTTTGATACCGTCTTCTCTGTTCCTACCCCTCTTCCACAGTCCCTAATCCATCTACTGATAGAACAGAGGCTAGGGGACAAGCTGCACATGCTCAGTTTGACTTGTATTGCTAGAGAGTTTTTTTTTTTTTTTCTTGGAAGAGTACATGTGATCAGCACAGGACCAGACAGAGGGTCAGGGGTTCTGCAGCCTCATAGGACAGTTAGAGTAGAATCAAAACACCTCCTACAAGCTTTAACCAGACACTGATAGAAGTCACAAGACTGCTATATACTACTGATGAGAAAAGGCATTTAGCAGTTTATATTTACTAAAATAGTTGCATTTCCATGTTCTGTGGAAGACCAGATATTGCGAATGCAGGGTCCTGGTTTAGTAACACTTTAAGTACACCTGTGTGAACGAGGTCTAAGTTGTGACAAAGGAAATAAGCACAATTCTTAAAACAAAAAAACACAATTCATCATCTGAGCTGAAAATGTTCTCTCTGTTGCAAAAAAAAAAAAAAAAAGACAGAACACACCCCTTATGTTATGGAGAGGAGTAGAGAGGCATATGTTCTGTAGTCCAGACGGAAAAACAGGGCATGACTGTCAGTGCAGCAAAGGCACTGTGTTTTCAGCTAAAACAGGGTGTTAGATGCTCATAGGATGTCTGGATGATCAACAGGTATTTTTCTGTATATGCAGCGGTTATAAAGGTCTGTGGGGAAACATGCATGTACTGCAAAGATGTATCAGAGAGAAAAAAAATTTCCCTCCCTGCCCAGAAAGCAAACCTGTCACAAACCTGAACAATTCAAACTGAGCTGTTGACGTGAAAAAATGCATAAGCAGATATTGTCCTCAAGGCCAAGCTTGACCTTTTTTTTTGGAAAAGTTGAATTTGCATATCTGCTGCTTTTATTTGTGGATCTATCGATTGTTTTGACATGCAGTTTTCATTGATGCTAACCTTTGCTAATGCATTTTTCATCATATGTTCAATTTGAATTGACTAGCTAATGCATTTTTCATCATATGCTCAGTTTGAATTTCCCAGGATTATGAAAGGTTTACTTGGAAGTAAGAAGACCAAAAAAAAAAAAAGCATGCCAAGGATTTTTATGACTAAATATTGAGGGGTAAAAAAAAAAATGTAGCCTCATGGCAGGCAACTAAATCTTGCTACCCAAACATTGCCACCTTAGGAACTATAAGGTGCTTACCAGCTGGTACCTGGTCCCCTCCAGGATTCATAAATTCTTCCCACAATACCCACCACACTGCTTTTGCGGCAAAGAAGCAGGAGCGCACCTCCACACTTGGTGGGATTGTCCTATAGAGCAAACCTTCTGGTGAGAGAATTTCTCAATACTATCAAAAGTTTTTACTATATCTCTATCACCGGATCCAACGGTGGCTCTCCTGAACCACAGACCCGTGTCCCTGACCCACCGCCAGTTTAAGCTACTGCTCCAAATCACTACTGCTGCCAAGCGGACCATTGCAAAAGCCTGGAAATCCTCTACCTTATGTGTTCACCCAAGATAGAGGCAATACTATTGGATAAAGTTCCAAACTTCTAGAAAAGCTAACACTTGGGTGACCCAATTCCTACAACCCCCCCCCCCCAGCTTTGACGAGACCCTATTGCCCCCATAACCTTTAAAACTCGCTTTGTCCACCATTCCCTTGGAGTCTGACACCACACCCATGCCACCCCAAGGGTGCTCCTTCTGCCTTCCTCCTCCTCCCTCACCCCCCCTTCCCACTTCCCCACTAATCTCTTTCCTTCCCCACTTTGGCTTTCCCTTCTTCCCTAACCCCCATCTCATTTTTCCTTTCAATCTTACTTCCTCCCATCTCCCCACCCCCCACCCCCCGTGGCTTTACTACCCCTTGTTCAGATTCCTAACCAGACTTACCCTCATACATGCCCACATCTTCCTCCCTGTTCTATAGTCTCCCAGATTTTTTGAGCCCCTTGACATGCTCCTACTAGGATGCCACTATCAATGTTTGGGTAGACCATGGAAAATTTAAACTTTTAAGCTTGTAAACCTCCTCCTCAGCCCCATCTCCCCCCCAAATCCTAACCCTTGCTGTTAATGTATCGTAAACCCAGAACTTTTCAACCTGCCCTTATGCAACTTAGGGTAAAATATCCTCCCCCAGTTATCTATTGATAGGCTATCTGACCTTATTTTTCCTTTCTGAATTCCGCTTAACGTTATATTTTACTTGCTTAGTACCTATGGTCCTTATTCTTTTTCTATTACTTGTTTCCCTATACTGAAACCTATAGGATCTTTCATAAAACTTGTTTGTATATGAAAATGCGGATCAGTGGTGTTGCACCTAGATGGGGTGTCTGAAGGTGCTAGACAATACCTCATACCTTGGATTTAGCATCCGGAATTGCTTATATTGTTTATACACGACTATTACTTTTGTTCAGTCTTTCGTATCCTTTACATGCTCTACTACCTTCTTGTTGATAACATACAACAGTTACTGATCATCTCTCTTTGTCCTCTCTTTTAAACCTCAATAAAAATACTGAAGAAAAAAAAATGCAGTCTGATAGGTGAGCAATGCACTAAAGTACTGATCACTTATAAAAAACAAGAAAAGGAAATAGGACATCATGAGGCTGATTCACTAAAACATAAAGAGTGCTGGTGCAGCTCTGCATAGAAACCAATCAGCTGCCAGATTTTTTGTCAAAGCCTAGTTGAACAAGCTGAAGTTAGAAGCTAATTGGCTACCATGCACAGCTGCACCAGATTTTGCACTTTACAGTTTTAGTAAATCAACTCCATGTTTAATAAGGTTTAAAGTGCACGGGTACCCAAACTATTAGCAAGTATTGTTTGTCAGATAGGGTGATGAGCAATACTGGAGTTCCATGGGGACAGTTCTTTCCTTTCCTCTTAACTGTCTATGCCAGGGGTCCTCAAACTTTTTAAACAGGGGGCCAATTCACGGTTCCTCAAACTGTTGGTCGGGCTGGACTATAGTTTGAAAAAAATATGAACCAATTCCAATGCACACATCTTATTTGTAGTGCAAAAAAAAAAAAACACACACAACAGGTAAAAACAAGTCTCAATCTGGTTTATAATACAGTTGCTTTTATATTATGTTGGTATTAGGTTAACTATGTGTAATGATTTTTGGGTAATGCTAGAGAAAGTGGGGTACAATTTGCATTGTGGTAGTTTTATTTTCTATTATTTTTTCATCTGTGCTATTTATTCTATTTTAATAGTGTGGATGGTTTATTAGAGTATAGTTTTAATGTATTTTACTTGGTACTATTA
Organism: Lithobates clamitans; assembly: GCA_037952925.1. Lineage (NCBI taxonomy): Eukaryota > Metazoa > Chordata > Amphibia > Anura > Ranidae > Lithobates > Lithobates clamitans. Next base: position 4,482,407 of record JBBGZY010001277.1, read on the forward strand.
TCTTTGTTGAATGTAACTCTGCATTCATCTGAACTCTGCAGAATCTGAAGTATTTACATATTCTTAACAAGCAGTAAAAATAGCTTTAGGCCTTTTGTACACATTTACTGATGTTCACACTTGGGGTCTTGCTAGCAGAAAAATCCTAGGTAAAAAAGGAAAGTTAGATCCCACAAAGACCTAATGTACACACGTGGAAAATTCTGCTTCATCCTCTTCCAGTCATTTAATTCACTGTATACAAACTATGCTTGTATACAGGTATACACATGAATATTACTCCAGTAAAGCATAAAGAATTTCCTATTTTGTTACCACTCTGAAAGCATTGCTGCATGCAGATTTTTACATAGCTGTGTGCATTGTTGATAAACAATGCGCCTGTGTCCAGATCCATGAAAAAAAATGCTACACAGCTACAAATGCAGATATGTTTTTTTTCTACGCGGGTGTATGAAACTGTAGCCTGTTGAATTTTTACTTTTTTTTGCATTAAAAATCTGGTTAGCCTGGCAGTTCCTCCTCTTTGCTTTTGCAATCTGCCCACACCAAGCACAGAAGCATATCCACGCTGACATAGGTACTTTGCTGATCAGAGCTACAGGACACTGTTCCAGAGGGTTTCATGACAGTTACATACATTCACCTGGCTAATAATAGAACCTTATGTTTAGTATTTCTTACTGACCTGTAAGAGAATGTTTAATTGTTTTTGTTTACCTGAAGGTATTCATGTGAATTTAGTGAGGTATTACAAGTTTACAGGACTTAAGTATGAAAAGAATTTCGGTAAGGAAATCATTTTGGTTAAATCCACCAATCTGTCAACTAAATTGTTAGCAAAAAGTGTGAAATTAGCATTTAGAAGCATATTCGTTAAAAATATTTAGGTAAGGCTGAGTCCTAATTTAAAATATTAAGCCGTCCAAAGATGGTCTGAATCAAGGCCGTTTCAGCAGGGACTGGCCGAGATATGAACTGTGTATTTGTAGTCCGCTTGTGCCCATTTTGATCGATAAACTTAGGTACAACCAGCCTGTCAAATTTTTGATGCAATTTTTCCCCCACCAGGAGACCACAATAGCTCTGCAGGAGGAATTTCCCTATCAACAGTGTCTGTGTTGATGGGAAAAATCGTGCAATTTTTTTTCCTGGAGCCTGTGCTTGCAGGAAAGAAGATCATATCGTCTACGACTAGCTTTATAGTGATAAAGTAAAAGAGAGATCCAATTTATACTTAATTTTATCAATTATACAGAAAATTTAACACCACCTATTGAATAGAAATGCTACAAATACTTAACAAAAAAACGAACAGCTTTCATTTCTCAAAACAGGAAACATGATATCTGAAGAACTCTTCCCATGATTAATGCTTGTTGCAAGTAGATGAGGGTAATCCAATTCATATAAAATATATATAACAATTGATTATTGAAATTTAAAATAGTTTTATATATTTTAAAAATACCTACAGTGTCCCAAAAATAAATAAATAAATAAATAAATAAATAAATAAATACACTTACCAACATGTCAGTGGCACTCAGATAGTGTTTGCTGGCCATACACTGTTCCAGTTTTTGAGGCACTTGTTTAATGTTCTCAATTTCATCCAAAAGGTTCAGGACATGCTTGTGCTCAATACCCTCAATCCAAAGTTTTCTCAGTTCATCACGCTTGCAGTGAAGAAGCATCTTACATGACAGAAGGTTTTCTTTTACCTGAAAAAAATAAAATTTGGGGAAAATAGTTAAACAAATTGTAAAGTGAAACAACATGGCGGCTGATGTTGCTGGTTTCTCCTCCCGAAAAGGCAAGTAGCTTACCCGATTGTTGTCCTGATCATTTGGGTTTAATATTTTCTGTGTCATTGACACAAAACGTACAAATAGATAAGGACTTGTGACTTTGTCTGATTATACCAATTTGCATACTTCCTCTAGGTCAGACTCTGAGAAGTACTGAAGGTCTAGGCAGAACAGTCAGACAACTAGAATTTTAGGTGCAGGCCGCCAATGGTAGTCCCAGTATTTCTCGGAAGAGGTTTACTTTAAGGCCCCTTTGCGTAAAGCTGCACACAATTAAACTTTTTATTTTTTATTCTCTAAGTATGAGGGTTTGTTTTTACCTTAGCCTAGCTTAATATATTAACTCATTATTCACTGAGGTGTATAGCCTGTGAACATTAATAATCAGTTACAGATGATTTCTGCTAATTACCTAAGATTATAAAAAAAATATATCTATAACTTTGACCAGTATTGGTCTTAAAATGAAGGGAAGAAAGAAGAAATGTGCTCAAAGACATTCAATTGTTCAGCATTTTAAGAGCACTGAAGGAATTATTTTGTTATGCATTAGTATTGCAAGGCAAATGACAGAAGTCCTCAACAAACACAGATGAATTCCTTAATATACTATATACTTTTTGCTAAAAGTTCACAACCAATAAGTTTTCATGAACCTTGCATGGCTCCATTTGCCTTCTAATTAGTTAAGTCAGTTGGGATCAGGCTGTAGCCATAGTCTTTACAGGACACCTTGTGGTCTTTTAGTCTTTTGAGTAGACTTACTGCTTAGACATTTGAACCACTGTTTATATTGAACAAGCTTAGCATATTGAAAAAAAAAGTTGGCAATATATGTATATGGTTCACCTGTTTGATCTTATTACGAGAGTTGGTGATACGTTCAGTTATGCTCTGGTAAGTACGTATGGCAGTGGTAAGCTCTGTAAAGTGCTGCTCAATCTTCTCATCCAGGTCTTTGTCACATTTTTCATAGGCGTGCTCCAAGCGTCCTCGCTCTGTCTCTCTGTCTTCCACATCATCACTAGTTGAAAGGGTTCTAAAAGAAAAAATAAAAACTCAATGTATTATTCTTATATTACTGTACAGTAATCACACAGCAATGACAGATGTAGAGTGATAAACTGTTTTTTCTTGGTAAAATTATGGGCTAGATGCATTTCTTTACTAGAAAAATGCACTGCTGTAATTACGATAATTTTCAAAGAAATTATTGATGAATCCAACTGCCATTAACAGGGATCAGAAAGTATTTTTTCTATACCGAGAGGATAAATTGGCATTTTCCTCACTGCGGTTTTGCTTTCTGAATTCGTTTGGGGGGGGGGGGATTCACATTATTAGGCCTCAAGCATATGGGGATACAGTATATAGGCATCAAATATGCCTAAAGCATTTTTCTGCAGCTGGGGGGGGCACACAGACATTCACTTCTATGGAAGGCTGTACTCCCCCACCTGCGTCTCCCCAGCAACAAGAGACGTTTCCCTTCTACCATGTTTGGGGAAATATGCTGTATGCACATGTACAAGTAAACACCAATACAATGAAACATCAGCATTTACATCACTACAGGGTTTACAGTCGTTCACTTATATGCTGGATATATTCGCTGTATAGAGTAAAGGAGGGTTATAATCCCTGTCAGATTTGTTTTGTCATATATGTCCCATTGGGGAGATTTCCCTTCACTTCCTCACCCATAGCAAAAACAGGAAGTGAGAGGAAATCCCTGCAAATTAACCTCTTGGCCCCGGCGCCTGAGCCCTTTAAGGGGTTTAATATCCCGGGAGGCAGGGAGAGGTTTATGATCATGTGACCGCTATGATTGTCTGTCATAGCACTCACATGATCGAAACGTTCCCAATTGCAAGGAGCGATCAGGAGCTTTCCATTAGCCACTGCTAACTGTGCCAGGAGCACGCAGGACAAAATGTCAATGTTTTTTCCCCCCCGAGCCACATTACCACTAATGATGGGCTCAGGCGTGCTTGGATCGTACCCGCCAGGAAGCATTCACTGCACACCGCCAATCAAAGGCAGCATGTGTATGTGCAGTTGTGGGCCGAGAAATGCCTCACTGCCTACGATTGGTGGTGTGCAGTGACGGCTTTCTGGCGTGTATGATGCAAACATGGCCTCCCTAAACAGACCACGAAAATCAGGGCTACTCAGCCCTGATCACCGTGGTCTGATTGCGTCCCTGCATATTACGTATCTGTCCCCTCTTTTTACCTCTATCCCCCCTCACCCCCTCCTTCCTGCCCGTCACCCCTCTCTGTGTCTGTCCGGCTATCTCTGGCTATAGGACAGGAAGTGAAATCTCCCCAATGGTGCACAGATGGCAAAGAAAAAACTGACAGGTGTCATGACCATCCCTTACTCTATCCAAAAAAGTTTTGCCGATCGTTCTACTTTAATCTTGTAAGTTACAAAACTATACAATTGTGAGATTTGTCAGTTTGTAATGTGGATTGTTCTTTTTAAATTGAGTGGATTGCAGCCATAGTAAAATTCTAAATAAAATAAAATGCAGTGTATAGTCTACTAGACAAACACAAATGAAAATCAAGCAGTGGACTGAAAACAAGGCCTGTAGCTCTGAAAAGTCCACACTTCAGTGTTGACAGGAACTGTGAATATCCTGTTCAGTTTCCTTTTGTTTTACAATACCTTCCTGCCTAGATATTACTTCTGAGACCTGAGTAACTCCATAGATAGGGAAACCACAGCAACCAGATCGTGTAAGGTTATTTGGTGGGGTGGTTCACAGTTATAAGAAAATATATAGGAAAACAAGCTGGACAGAGTGAAGCTTAGTATGTAAAACAGGGCACTGCTACATCACTATACTGTTTTTCATGTGGATACAATTTTGCTGCATAACTCTTGTTTATACTGTATACAGTAAGTAAAACAAGTATTAAATGTGTCACCATTTTTCTAGGTAAATATATTTCTAAAAGGTGCTATTGGCATGAAATTTTCACGTCAGTAACAATCCATACATACAAAGAAACCAAAACAAATACGTTCAGAAATTAAGTTCTGTGTAATAAAATGGAATGACAAAAAGGGAAAAAAGTATTGAACACATGAAGAAAGGGAGATGCAAAAAAGGCAAGGAACGCCAAGACACCAGCTGAAATCTATCAGTATTTAGAAAGCAATCCTGCCCCTTGTCAATGCAAATTAATATCAGCTGGTTCAGTCCCAACTGATGACCTATAAAAAGGTGTCTCATTACCAAGGTGTCACACAACAACCTTATTGTTGCAAAACATACTAATGGCAATGGTTACAGAAGAAGTTCTAAACTTCTGAATGTTCCAATGAGCACTTTTGGGACCATAACCCAGAAGTGGAAAGAACATTATTTCACCATAAACCAGGCACGACCTTGTGCTCCTCTCAGGATTTCTGACAGAGAAGTGAAAAGAATGATCAGAAGAGTTGTCCAAGAGCCAAGGACCACTTGTAGAGAGTTTAAGAAAGACCTGGAAGTAGCAGGTACAATTGTTTAAAAAAATAAAAATAAATAAATAAGTAATGCACTCAACTGTCATGGCCTGTATGCATGCTCACGACACAAGACTCCATTGCTGAAGAAAAAGCTTGTTTAAAGTTTGCTGCACGACATTTATACAAGCCTGTGAAATATTGGGAGAATATAGTCTGGTCAGATGAGACCAAAAGTGAACTCTTTGGATGCCATAATACACATCATGTTTGGAGGTCAAAAGGTACTGCACATCACCCCAAAAACACCATACCAACAGTCTGGGTATCCGGGCTGATTTGATGTCTCTTGCCCAGGAGCTGCGATGCACTCTGCATGTCCTCCCTTTCCCCCTTTCTACCGCCCTGGCTGGGGCCATGGGGGCTGGGTGGGCACCCACAGAGCATCAGCGCTACATCACCGTATCTCACGTGGGACGTCCTTCAGGCGTCATGACGCGTGATGCGAGTTTTTCCAATTCAGCCGACACAGCCGGGAGCCTCGCTCGTGGGCGTTGTTTACCGCCTGAGTCGAGGCTCCTCCCTGTACACTACGTGCTGGCGTGGCGCTGGTAAGAGCCGGCGTGTGTGCGGGGGTATATATGGCACCTCCCCAGACACAGCTTTTCTTGCCACACATTCTAAGATGCTCTATGTCACAGAAGCACTTGCGCTTAGAGAAATATATATCTCTATATCAAGGTAACTATACTGTCATCCCTCACACCTCTTGGCTAGCCAGCCACCTTTCTCTCCAACTTGTCTTGGCGATGTGGACTGTCCCTGATGTCTCTGCACATTTCTCTTCATATTATTACTCTCGCAAACTGGGTCTTTTGGTATATCATCACATGCACTGTTTCCTTATTATTTTCACCTTTTCAAACGATCACTTTTCATCTTCACCGTAGTTTCTTATCAATATTATGCAGCACAGTGATACCCTATTTATTTATTATAGACTCTCTGACAGTCACCACTTATCCATTACTTGGATTCACTGTGAAGATTGGCTATCTGTGCGCCCTGCTGCCACGCGGCTCCATACTACCTCAGCTCCCGAGAACGACTACCCTTCGGGCCCTGGCCCCATACTTTATCGTATTTATTCATTTGTAAGTATTCAGGACTGGCACACTTGCCTTTTCCTGTTATGTCTAGTGCCATATAAGATTAATTATATTTATTCTCTATAGATACTCTTGAACTTTCGCCCCTGATGAGTGTTCATACATGAAACGTGTTGGGCAATTTGGGATGCAGATACAAGCCTGCATCAGTAACTACGGTACTTCAGCTCACCGTCTACATAATCATGTTTTCACTATTCTATATTACTTACTTTGATTGCAATGTGCCGCCTATATGATGTTTATGTATGTATATGAAATTTACAGAATCTATTTACTAATTTTTCTATATCCTCATGCGTTGCCAAGTCAATATACTCATGTATCCTTGATGTTCAGCACACATGCAGATGCATGTGTCTACACACATGATCAATACTTTTTACTTTGTATCATTGATTTTTACATTTTGCATGTTATTAAATATGTTTTCCTATCTACCCACCTCCACAATGGCATTAGTTTCAATCAAAGTCCCAAATTCCTTCTTTATGTACTTGAACCCAGGATGGAGGCACACTACATATGTGCTTCATTTAAAGTCCCTAATTCCCCCCTTTATTCTATATGTGTACATATAGAGCTCTTCGCAGCCTGTGACAAAATCACTTGCCATGCTTCTAGGGATAATTACTTACCAATTGCCCTTTCCCATTTGCACATTTAATCAGGTTTTCCCTGTGTTTGCATTGGGAAGAGATTAATAATTTTTGGAAATATCAGAAATTAAGCCCTTTTGGGAGTGACCCACTAAGACTAATCTCTCAAAGGAAGTCAATTTGAAAAATCGCAGCATGGGGCAATAGAGGATGCATAGTGACCTATCTGTAAGTATCCGTAGTCCACACGATACTGTAAATTGTGTTTTTCTCCAAGTAGATAGAAAGAAAGCAGCTTCTGCTTTCTAGGGTCTACCAGTTGACCAAAATGAAATAATTTTTCTGACATCCACGGGAGGACATCTGGAGGGTTAGACTATCTGGCACTTTGGGGTTGAACAAAAAGGCAGTTGCCAGAAAGGCTTCGGACAAAAGACAGTGTTAACGTTTCAACAGTCTCCACAATCCACGTAACAATGACAGAATGCAGGAGAGAAGAGGAGGCAACATCCGCAATGGCATTCTACAGTAAGTTGTTAGGATGAACAGGAGACAACCAAAGTTTCTCGACCTCTGTGCAACGACTATATGCAAAAAGTGGCACCCAGGAGGCAACAGCTCGCAACTGGGTCACGTTATAACTACCTCAGTAAATTTGGAAAGGCCATGCCACCATCATTCCGAGAGGCAAAAATAACTGTTAGCTATCCTATGTCTCTTATAGTCCCGTATAAAATTCAAGAAGTCTGTCTGAAGTCGCCTGAGGTGCGTCAGGGGTACAGGAAACCGGTAATGTTGCAAAAAGTTAAAAAAGTTTGGGCAATATAGTTATTTTAATAGAGGCAATACGTCAAGGAAAGGAGATGCGGTGATGTTTCCAAATTTGCTCTGTAAAATGTCCCATAAGTCGGAGTAATGCTGACCTTTAATGTCCACATCCCTGAGACCAGCATTATCTTTGCAGGGTGTCTGGCACATCAGAAATGTTTGCCTGGCAACCCACACATGTAAACGGTCTATCACATGTTTCAACAATTTTGTCACAAACATGTAAAAATCTGCATTTATGAAGTGGAGGGACATAATCACATTGGGAGAGGGTCAAATGGTTATACCAATTCTGTCCAAATCACATAACAGCACAGTACGGTAACAATATCATCTTACAGCTGAAGTTTAATCTGCTTATATTTTGCCTTCCCTGGTTGCTCCTTTGCCCCAACATCACAATGCTAGTATTGAAGGTAAATTAAATAGAAATCTGTTTTTCATACATACCTTATTGTAGAGACCGCAATGTCCTCCCTGGCTCTCTGTGCTTCACTATGCAATGCAGACAGATCAAGGCTAAAGTTAAGCAGGGTGCTACATATACTGTAGGTTCTTGAAAACAGGAAAGTGTGGTAACACCCAGATGTTATGCTGAGCTTCCATGATTTAAAGAATGAAAGTCCAACGTATGAAAAGGGTAGGCCAGGGACAGTAAAGCTGGGTAGGAAAGGATTAGATGATGCTGGATGTCCTTCAGCCAAAAAATGAGGCATGTTTCAACTTGCTTACCTTATAGAAGCCTCTGAACTTAACTCTCTGGTGGGCTGCAAGTCAGAATGCCAAATTTCTCAAACGCTTGATGCCCCAGCTGCTTTTTGAGGTAAGACAATTCAGCGAAGCACAGGACCAGGCATCTGACACACCCTGAAATGTGTCGATGTGAAGATTCTGCCAGAGGCTGTAGCACTTGAAGGCAGCAGGGTTCAGGCTTGCTGCTCCCCAGAGAGTTAAACTTTGAGAAACTTTTACTGCAGACAGCTTAAGTGACAAATTTGCTATAAAAGAAAAAGTTGACATCAGCAAATCATTTCCAAAGTAAGAGATAATCTGCCAATATCTCTAAATATACTGAATGTTTGACATTCAATGTTTTTCTGATATTATAGTGAACCTAAAGCCATGTTTTACCTTTTAATGGGATGGGAAAGGTTTGGAATCCCTTTTAGGTTTTAAAATTAGATAATTCACACTCTCTAAGTCCAGGACTAAAAGTGAGAAAAATAATTTAAAAAATAATTTATATTTTGAAGTTGAACTTTGGGCACCATATTAAATCTCTTAGACACCCCCACTTCCCCCTTTTAAAATATCAAAAATAATTTTTCAAGTTCACTGTTCCTTTACTTAGTTATCCTAGTTATCCAATGTGACAATGCTGGGCTTCTACCACAGATCTGAGCTGCAGCATGTGGGAGGAACTGGCAGGGAACCCTGGTTAGCCTCCTGTGCCCTGCCAGATTACAACTCCCAAGCGTCCCTGGGCTACAATATATAAAAAAGAACCAGGCTAAATATATGAATCCTCAAATAATTCAGATAATGTAAAGTAATCAATATAAAATATAAAATTAATTATGACCTTTTATATATCAACACAATATATATGTGAAAAATAATCAGAGGAATGTGCTATAAAACACATACAGATAAATAAGAAAAGTGAAAAAGGTAAAGTCCGTGACAAAAAAAAAAAGGTGACTTCTGATATCAACAGTCCTTATTGCAATATGTTCCACCAATAGTGATTGAAAGCTTTGAGAATAAAAACATCTTGTGAGAAGAATCCACCACCTATGTAGATATATGTTTACCAGAGGTAAGCTGTAATGAAGCTTATGCCAGAAATCCACTCAATGGGGACACCACCATCAGTCTCAGCATAGAGGAAGGATCACCCGGGACTCATCGACAACAAATAACTCAGCAATGGAAACCCAGGGAAATAAAAAACACATCCTCCATAGTGTGAATCCGCTTGAACAGTTTATTGAGATTAGTAAAAGTAGTGCACTTACCAAAAAGAACAAATAACGTTCCTATGACAATGGCGTTCCTATGACAACGTCCAATAGGACGAAACGTACGTCGGAAGGCAGACGCGCTGACGTCATTGTTTCCATCCCACAGCGAACGGGTGTATGCAGGCCGGCCGGCTGATTTTAATATATGCTGTTTTATTTGTTCTTTTTGGTAATTGCGCTACTTTTACTAATCTCAATAAACTGTTCAAGCGGATTCACACTATGGAGGATGTGTTTTTTATTTCCCTGGGTTTCCATTGCCGAGTTATTTGTTGTCGATGAGTCCCGGGTGATCCTTCCTCTATGCTGAGACTGATGGTGGTGTCCCCATTGAGTGGATTTCTGGCATAAGCTTCATTACAGCTTACCTCTGGTAAACATATCTACATAGGTGGTGGATTCTTCTCACAAGATGTTTTTATTCTCAAAGCTTTCAATCACTATTGGTGGAACATATTGCAATAAGGACTGTTGATATCAGAAGTCACCTTTTTTTTGTCACGGACTTTACCTTTTTCACTTTTCTTATTTATCTGTATGTGTTTTATAGCACATTCCTCCGATTATTTTTCACATATATATTGTGTTGATATATAAAAAGGTCATAATTAATTTTATATTGATTACTTTACATTATCTGAATTATTTGAGGATTCATATATTTAGCGCGGTTCTTTTTTATATATTGTACCTATTTAATTCTTCTACCTGAGAATTAGAACTGCAGTTTGGCGGTGTAGGGAAGCGCAGTAATTTTTTATTTTGTCCCTGGGCTACACACTGGATGTGGGCCGCATCTTGGGAGCTGTTATAGAGCTTGTAGGCCAGGGATCGCAAACTGGCAGCCCCCCAGCTGTTGTGAAACAAGTCCGATGAGGCCTTGCAAGGCTGACAGTTACAAGCATGACTCCCACAGGCAGCGGCATGATGGGACTTGTAGTTTTGCAACAGCTGGAGGGCTGCCAGTTTGAGACCCCTGTTGTAGGCAAACCATTGGTAATGATAGGGAAGCATAGAACTCCCCTGTCAACAATGAAGAGGAGTAAAAGAAAAGAACAAATTAATGGAGTGGGCAACTACATGGCAAGTGAAGTTTAATGTGGAGATGTAAAATGTAAAATAATGCATTTGGGGGCTAAGAAAATAAACGCAAACTGTTCACTAGGGGAGAACCTCTGGGGGAGTCAAGGATGAAGAAAGATCTGGGGATCCTAGTGGAAGACAGACAATGCAATGTGAAGCTGCAGCTACCAAAGCCGGCAGAATATTAGCGTGCATAAAAAAGGGGATATGCTCCAGAGATAAAACTTTAATCCTGCCACTTTATAAAACTCTGGTCCGGCTACATCTGGAGTATTCCGTCCAGTTCTGCTCACCAATCCTCAGAAGGAATGTGCTGGAGCTGGAGAGAGTCCAAAGAAGGGCAACTAAATTAATAAGAGGACTGGAGGATCTCAAATACGAGGAGCAACAAGAACTAAATTTATTCTCGCTGGAGAAAAGATGCTTGAGAGGGGACATGATAGCCAATGACTAATACCTCAATGGTGATCCCAGCATAGGAAAAAAGATATTCAATCTCAGGGGGTATAAGAGGACATGGGGCCACACAGTGAGATTGGAGAAGCGGTTTATACTTAAACTGCGCAGGGGGATTTTCACTGCCAGGGCGGTAAGAACATGGAACTCTATTCCACAAGTGGTGGTGTCAGCGGGGAGTATTGATATTTTTAAAAGACACTTGGACGCACATCTTAAAGAACACAATATACAGGGATATGGGAAATTATCAAAACTAACACACATACACCTACACAGGTTGAACTGGATGGACTATTGTCTTTATTCAACCTTACCTACTAAGTGGGTATGTAACAAATAGGCCAGTGTTCAGTAGCAGGTGGAGAAAAGCAAGCTTAGTTTGTACCGACTGCACTCTGTTGTCCTGCTAGAATGTGCAATGCCCTGTAACTGGGAATTACCCAGCAATAAAGGACATTGACATCTCTGTGAAAGGCAAAAGTGTACTGGTATGGCTGAGAAGTAAGCTTGCCCTTCTCTACTCGCTCCAGAACTCAACCATTCTGTCATTTTCATATAGTGACTTGCCAGGGTTTCCTTCTGCTCACCCAGTGCGGATATATTTGTCAGCTGCTCATCCTGAGCCACCATCATTTCCTTATAGCAGGGAGCAATGTGCTATTAAAGTGTTACTAAACTCACAACAGTAAAATCAGTCTGTATATTTTGTTTTTTTGGGGGAAGAGTGAATGTAATCATCACAAATCCAATCACTGTCCAGACAGAGAGCCAGGAGTCATGCAGCCTCATAGGACAGTCAGAGGAGATTGAAAACTCCTCCAAGAAGCTTTAATCTGTGCTCAGCCAGACACTGATAGAAGTCACAAACTGCTATATACTGCTGATGAGAAAAGGTATTTAGCAGTTTATATTTACTAAAATAATTGAATTTCCATGCTCTGTATAATTAATTAGCTAGAAGCTCGTCCAGTGCAGTCCCTGCTGCTTGTGGGTGGTTACTGGGAACTCTACTGAGTTCTGTTCTTCCTCCCTTCACATGATGCAGTGTTATAGAAGGCAGGAAGGGGACAAGGTGAGCTCTGCAGGAGGGGACAAGGTGAGCTCTGCAGGAGGGACAGCAATTACATTCAGTACAGACTCGAACTTCGACCTGTGCCAGCACTCCAGAGCAGTCCTGCAGAGTGGCAATTGGGGAAAGTTGTGACAAGCTGGGATAAAGTGGAGAGTGTCAGGCCTTGTTGTTGGCCATAGTGCTTACAGTAGTATGGAGCTGTCAGTGTACTGTATTACTAGGTAGCAGCAATTTACAGGGCACTGCACACTATCAGGGCATCAGAATAATGGCGTGTCAGAAAACTAAGTGTACCTTATCCAAGCAGCATATGGGGACTGTCTAGCAGAGCACCTGTGACACAAAAGAACAAGTGCTTAAAAGGAAAAATTAGTTCTCTGCCAGCTCTAGAGTTGTACTGTAGATCTTTTTTCAGTCAAGGCATTTTTTACAATTATGGATAATCTGGAGGCATCCATTCTAAAAGGTTAAAAAATATTCTTTTACATAATATATCAACATCCACACATGTAGGACACCCAACGTTATAGGCGATTTATTCTTCAAACTCCAATACACTTTTGCACACTGGTACTGACTAGTATTCCAGTGTGTCTCTTCTCCCTCAGTTTTTCTCCATCACTCAGCTAATGTGACCCCAGCACTGATAGAGGGGCAGGGAAGGTTCATTGGTTGTTAGGACGCCGGTGGCTAAAAGGTCGTAATAGTGCACAATGAAAACCTGTGGCTATGTGTAACTAAAAGGTAGGCTTTATCCATCTGCCGGCTTGTATATAATTTTGGGGCAATTTTTAGGCATTTTGCCAAGGCACCCCTGAAGAAACTTTAAGGTACCCTGGTTGAAAAAGGCTGCTGTAGAGTAACAGTAGGGCGGAGTAGGCAGTGCTGGGCAGGAAAACCTTACGAGCCCCCAAAGTAAGCTCCGCCTACTGAAACCACACGGACTTGTGTGGCAGCGTTCCTGCGTTCAGCCACAGGGGGTATTTTGCGACGGGTCTAACTGTTCATGTGAAGCAGGCTCTTGGGACTCTTTCACATGGGCAGCCAGGAAGCAGTAAAAACAAGTGGCGTTTCTGCATTTTTACTGCCATTTAACCATTCTTCTACAAATGGGCATGGTAGCTTAAGGGGTCTGTATGCACACTGTGGCAAATTTAAAGTGTGTAAAGTAAAATGTTTTCCATGGTACACTTACCTTCTCTGTGCAATGGCATTGTGGTCCTGATTCTCCTCTTCTGGGGTTTCCCGCCAGCATACCTGGCAACGCCTCTTCTTGGTGTGCCACCATTGGAAGCTATTTCCTAATGTGGCACACATGTGGGCTCGCTCCTGAGCCACACTGCATGTTATAGACACAGAGAGGTTCAGTCCCGCCCCCTCGTCACAGGATTTGACTTACAGCAGCGCATGGCTCCCACAGCGCTCTCCCAAGCCTGCGAGAGCAAGGAGAAGGAAGAGAGCCGCTGCAGACAGGCACAGCGCTGGATTAAGTATAAGCAGGGGGAGGGGAGCGATACACTGAATTATTTTTTACCTTAACCCCTTCATGCTGACCTAACACATATATGCGGCCTCACTGCACTGGGCTTCTTTACGTGGGGCCACACATATGTTGTTCTCCCTTGTGCGGCATGCTTCCAGCACAGAGACTGGGGTCTCGCTGAGAGCTCTGGGCCCCAGATCTCCTAATTCCCGGTAACCTAATTGCTGTGGTAGCCTCTAATTGGCTACTACAGTGATCAGTCACTGTGAAGCCCGCCCCTGTGTTTGTAAAAATAAATAAATAATAAAATTTAAAAAAAATAAAAAAGGAAAACACCGTCGCACTTGCCCATTGAAGTCAATAGGACCATGAACCAGATGTTGCAGCATGTTATTTAAAGCGCTACTAAAGTCTCTGTTTTTTTAATTGTAAAAGAACAAACATGTTTTATTTACCTGTACTGTGTAATGATTATGCACAGAGCAGCCAAGACCCTCCTCTTCTCAGGTTGCTCTTCTGTGCTCCTGGCCCCTCCCTCCCATCGAGTGCCTCTACAGCAAACAGCTTGCTATGGGGGCACCCGAGCCGCTGCTTTGCGTGTCCATTCAGACACTGAGCCGCGGTTTGGCCCTGCCCCCTCTCTCTCATTGGCTCTCTGACTTTGATTGAGAGCAGCAGGGGCCAATGGCACTGCGCTGCTGTCTCAGCCAATGAGGAGGGAGAGTACCGGGCAACCAGGACTTTCCTGAAACATTGCTGGATCGAGATGGGGCTCAGGTAAGTATTAGGGGGGCTGCTGCACATAGGTTTTTTTTTTTTATCTTAATGCATAAAAGTGATGTTCCAGTCATTTTTAAGTTTATTAAAAGTCAAAAGCTACAAAAAGTGTAGCTGCTGACTTTTAAAAAAACATTCACTTGTCCCACAGTCCAGCGATGCGGCTGCCCCAAGCCTTGCTCCTCTCCCTCTCCTCTCCGTGACGCCGGCATTGCAAGCGTGAGCACCCAGCTGTGACAGCTTGCGGGTGCGCACTGCGCATGCGTGAGTCGAGCTGTGCATCCTGAATGGCAGAGCAATCTTCTGGAACCTGTGATGTGTCCCAGAAGATTTCAGGGAGGGAGGGGGAGAGGAGAACCTCCACTCAAGCCGCAAGGAAGTGGGAGATGGGTACCTGTCAAAACTAGGTACCTGCTCCCCCCCTCCAAAAAAATGAAATGCCAAATGTGGCATGTCAGGGGGTAAGGAAAGCAAAAATTCCACTTTTTGGTGGAACTCTCCTTTATGATAAAAAAACCTTCTGACTTTACAACAACTTTAAATATAAAATCCCTCTTGGGATTGGAAAAATAATTTATATTTTAGGCATTTAGGATGTGGCAGGATTACTTTTCTGTGGCCCATGGGGGAAATCCTCACAGGCTCGACAAAAACATGCAGCTGAGTCACGTTTTTACCGCCCACCTGTACACTCTTTATAGCGAAAATAAACCGCCAAAAATACTCACCTCCACCTTCCAGTGTTGCAGCAGTTACCTCCCTCGCCAGCCCTTGTCATTTTCTCCCCGGCAACTTCTAAAGTGCTAGGTTTTTTGGGCTCTTGATTTGACGATAGGGTAAAGTTACAATACAGTTCAATACAGGAAGAATCAAAGAGCCCTGTTTATTTGAGCTTACAATCTAAGAGGGAGGGGCAAGTGATATAAAAAGTAACGACTGTTGGGGGATGGGCTGATGGAGAAAATAAAAGTAGAGTTTGCAGAGGAGCAGCGAGCACCACTTCTGTGTAACCTAATCTGATGCTGCAGAGAATTCCGCACTTCTTTTGTTTAATGGACATGAAGAGCAGAGAATACTTCCCAAGGGGAAACAGAAATATAAAAGATAGGAACATAAATAAATTAGGGCTGTTACTGATTAAAATTTTCGTGTTCGATTAATCGATTTTTTTTTTTTTAATCGACTAATTTCGATTATAACGCACACAGATCCAACTACTTTTAGCTGATTTAGCACCGTTGTTATAGCAACGGCCGGAGCCTAACATGGCGGGGCATGGCTAGGACATCACATGTCATAAACTCAGCCTCGCTGTGCCCATAATCGCAGCCTCGCCATGCCCATAATCGTAGCCTCGCCGTAGTGAGTGCCTGGATTACACAGTCTGCGGGCATCTCCCGCTGTGTCTCGGAGCTGAGTGTGAAAACTTTGGCCGCGCTGTGAGAGAAGTCCCGCCCTCCTCCTAGATCAGCTCGTGTGATAGACAGAACACTGCGCCTATCACACGACCTGATCTAGAAGGGCGGGACTTTTCTCAAAGCGCGGCCAAAGTTTTCACACTCAGCTCGGAGACACACAGCGGGAGATGCCCGCAGACTGTGTATGACATATAGTGGAGGAGGAGGAGGAGGGAGCGGAGCGCTGAGCTGCAGCTTGGCCCAAAGCGGCCCCAAGGCAGGCAGCCTACCGATCAAAAAAATTTTGATCGATCAAAAAAAATTAACGATCAAAGAATTAATCGTTAATTTCCGCAGCCCTAAAATAATATATATATATATATATATATATATATATATATATATATAAAATCTTTTATGTTCCTGTTTCCCCTTGGGAAGAATTCTCTGCTCTTCCTGTCCACAAAAACACAAAAAAAAAAAAAAAATGTATTATAAAATATATATATATATATATATATATATATATATATATATATATATATATATATAACACAAATTAGTCATTAGACCCCTGACACAGCTTCACACAGCTAGCAAGCCTTGCTCTACCCATTCAGAATGACGCCCGTTTCCTCCTCCAGGAGTCTTCTAACATGTTGTCACCAACAGCCTGAACACAAGCCATTGTCCTCACCTACCTAATAACAGAGATAAGTAGCCCCGAAGGATCTTTGCTCTTGCTGATTTGGCCCCTGAAAGCAGACATCTCTTCTCACTCTCTTCCTTCTCTCACACCAAAACACTGACACACACAAACCGCGCAGCTGCGGGAAATCTCGTAGCCAATCAGATCTTGCAGCGAAAAGCGTTCGCCCAATCTGAACAGGACGGATACTCCTACTTGTTCTCGGGAATTGTAGTTGGCTTCTTGAACTACGAGGACCGTCATGCAATGCAAAGCCGGCTGTTTGAATAACTTTATCAATTCAAGGAAAGGACAAGCGTGGAAGGTTGATGAGGGGTGTGGTTAAATATATGCGTGTTCATATGACTTAATGCAGCTCCTTATGACCCACGCCCTGTGACAGGAGATCAGAGTTTCTGAAGACGGGACAGATCGGGAGGCGGCAGATGTGTTACAATAAGAGTGCTGCTTCTCATAGAATGCGGGTTGTGCAGTGCTATGTATCCGTTCCTCCACACTCCCAGTGGCGTCACTAGGGTTGGTGTCACCCGGTGCCAAAAAAATTGGTGTCACCCCCCTCCACCAACTACCTCAGTACAGACCCCCCTCCACTAACTACAGACCCCACTCCATCAATATAGCCCCCCTCCCTCAGTACAGACCCCCTTCCATCAATATAGACCCCCCCACTAAGTACAGACTCCCCTCCCTCAGTACAGACCCCCGCTCAGTGCAGACCCCCTTTCCTCAGTATAGACCCCCCACTAAGTACTGACCCCCTCCCTCAGTACAGCCCTCCCATCAGTACAGAGTCTGCAGACCCCCCTCCATCAGTATCAACCTCCCACCTCAGTGCAGACCACCCCATCAGTACATACACCCCCCCCCAGTGCTGACCCCCATCAGTATAGAATCCCCCGTCGGTGCAGAGCCCCCTATTAGTATAGAATCCCCCTCAGTGCAGAGCCCCCATTAGTATAGAATCCCCCTCAGTACAGAGCCCCCATTAGTATAGAATCCCCCTCAGTGCAGAGCCCCCTATTAGTATAGAATCCCCCTCAGTGCAGAGCCCCCTATTAGTATAGAATCCCCCTCAGTGCAGAGCCCCCATTAGTATAAAATCCCCCCAGTGCAGAGCCCCCATTAGTATAGAATCCCCCCAGTGCAGCGCCCCCCATTAGTATAGAATCCCCCTCAGTGCAGAGCCCCCATTAATATAGAATCCCCCCAGTGCAGAGCCCCCATTAGTATAGAATCCCCCTCAGTGCAGAGCCCCCATTAGTATAGAATCCCCCCAGTGCAGCACCCCCCATTAGTATAGAATCCCCCTCAGTGCAGAGCCCCCATTAGTATAGAATCCCCCCAGTGCAGAGCCCCCATTAGTATAGAATCCCCCTCAGTGCAGAGCCCCCATTAGTATAGAATCCCCCCAGTGCAGAGCCCCCATTGGTATAGAATCCCCCTCAGTGCAGCACCCCCATTAGTATAGAATCCCCCTCAGTGCAGCACCCCCCATTAGTATAGAATCCCCCCTCAGTGCAGAGCCCCCATTAGTATAGAATCCCCCCAGTGCAGAGCCCCTATTAGTATAGAATCCCCCTCAGTGCAGAGCCCCCATTAGTATAGAATCCCCCCAGTGCAGAGCCCCCATTAGTATAGAATCCCCCTCAGTGCAGAGCCCCCATTAGTATAGAATCCCCCTCAGTGCAGCACCCCCATTAGTATAGAATCCCCCCAGTGCAGCACCCCCCATTAGTATAGAATCCCCCCAGTGCAGAGCCCCCCATTAGTATAGAATCCCCCCAGTGCAGCACCCCCCATTAGTATAGAATCCCCCCAGTGCAGCGCCCCCCATTAGTATAGAATCCCCCCAGTGCAGCGCCCCCCATTAGTATAGAATCCCCCTCAGTGCAGAGCCCCCATTAGTATAGAATCCCCCTCAGTGCAGAGCCCCCATTAGTATAGAATCCCCCTCAGTGCAGAGCCCCCATTAGTATAGAATCCCCCTCAGTGCAGCACCCCCATTAGTATAGAATCCCCCCAGTGCAGCACCCCCCATTAGTATAGCATCCCCCCAGTGCAGCACCCCCCATTAGTATAGAATCCCCCCAGTGCAGAGCCCCTATTAGTATAGAATCCCCCCAGTGCAGAGCCCCCATTAGTATAGAATCCCCCCAGTGCAGAGCCCCCCATTAGTATAGAATCCCCCCAGTGCAGCACCCCCATTAGTATAGAATCCCCCTCAGTGCAGCACCCCCCATTAGTATAGAATCCCCCCAGTGCAGCACCCCCCATTAGTATAGAATCCCCCCAGTGCAGAGCCCCCCATTAGTATAGAATCCCCCCAGTGCAGCGCCCCCCATTAGTATAGATTCCCCTAAGTGAAGCACCCCCCATTACTATAGAATCCCCCCAGTGCAGCACCCCCCATTAGTATAGAATCCCCCCAGTGCAGCACCCCCCATTAGTATAGAATCCCCCCAGTGCAGAGCCCCCATTAGTATAGAATCCCCCTCAGTGCAGAGCCCCCATTAGTATAGAATCCCCCCAGTGCAGAGCCCCCATTGGTATAGAATCCCCCTCAGTGCAGCACCCCCATTAGTATAGAATCCCCCTCAGTGCAGCACCCCCCATTAGTATAGAATCCCCCCTCAGTGCAGAGCCCCCATTAGTATAGAATCCCCCCAGTGCAGAGCCCCTATTAGTATAGAATCCCCCTCAGTGCAGAGCCCCCATTAGTATAGAATCCCCCCAGTGCAGAGCCCCCATTAGTATAGAATCCCCCTCAGTGCAGAGCCCCCATTAGTATAGAATCCCCCTCAGTGCAGCACCCCCATTAGTATAGAATCCCCCCAGTGCAGCACCCCCCATTAGTATAGAATCCCCCCAGTGCAGAGCCCCCCATTAGTATAGAATCCCCCCAGTGCAGCACCCCCCATTAGTATAGAATCCCCCCAGTGCAGCGCCCCCCATTAGTATAGAATCCCCCCAGTGCAGCGCCCCCCATTAGTATAGAATCCCCCTCAGTGCAGAGCCCCCATTAGTATAGAATCCCCCTCAGTGCAGAGCCCCCATTAGTATAGAATCCCCCTCAGTGCAGAGCCCCCATTAGTATAGAATCCCCCTCAGTGCAGCACCCCCATTAGTATAGAATCCCCCCAGTGCAGCACCCCCCATTAGTATAGCATCCCCCCAGTGCAGCACCCCCCATTAGTATAGAATCCCCCCAGTGCAGAGCCCCTATTAGTATAGAATCCCCCCAGTGCAGAGCCCCCATTAGTATAGAATCCCCCCAGTGCAGAGCCCCCCATTAGTATAGAATCCCCCCAGTGCAGCACCCCCATTAGTATAGAATCCCCCTCAGTGCAGCACCCCCCATTAGTATAGAATCCCCCCAGTGCAGCACCCCCCATTAGTATAGAATCCCCCCAGTGCAGAGCCCCCCATTAGTATAGAATCCCCCCAGTGCAGCGCCCCCCATTAGTATAGATTCCCCTAAGTGAAGCACCCCCCATTACTATAGAATCCCCCCAGTGCAGCACCCCCCATTAGTATAGAATCCCCCCAGTGCAGCACCCCCCATTAGTATAGAATCCCCCCAGTGCAGCACCCCCCATTAGTATAGAATCCCCCCAGTGCAGCACCCCCCATTAGTATAGAATCCCCCCAGTGCAGCACCCCCCATTAGTATAGAATCCCCCTGCACATATCCACCCACATACTGTAAGCATAAAGTTTACATACTTTAGAACAGCGCGGACCGGAAGATACACACAGCCGTGTGTGTCCCTCGGGCTCCTCCTCCTGTGTGAAGTAAACAGAGAGGAGGGGGAGGCGGCTTCAGTCCGCTGTGCTGCGGGACACAGCACAAGCCGCAGCGGGCAGTGTAGTGGTGTGTGCCGCTACCTACGGGTGTCACCCCTCTGGCGGGTGTCACCCGGTGCGGCCCGCACCCCCCGCACCCACCTAACAACGCCACTGCACACTCCCTCTATCAGCTGTGACTCTGGGAAAGTTTATGATGTTTCCAAAGGAAATGTGCATGGTGGGCAGACTGTGACTGACCAAGACATTATTAAAGTGATATTAACCATTTGCCTACTGGGCACTTATACCCTCTTCCTGCCCAGGGCAATTTTCAGCTTTTAGTGCTGTCACTTTTTTCACTTTTTGGATGACAATCGTGCGGTTATGGTACACTGTGCACTCCTATAACATTTTTATCATTTTTTTCACACACATTTAATCACCATTGGGGGGTTTTATTTTTTGGAAAACAGAAAAAAAAACTTTTTCATAGTTTGTTATAAAATTTAGCAAACTGGTAATTTTTCTCCTTCACTGATGAGGTGGCACTGGTGGGCATTGATTGGTCGCATTGTTGGGGCTGCAGTGATAATCAGGATACTAATAATCAGTGCCGATGTCCCTAACACAAGCCGGTTATTGGCCTTCTTCTTCTCTCCTCACACTGTCAGCATAAGGAAGAAAAGTTGATAACCGACTTGTGTTTACATCCTGTGATCAGCTGTCATTGGACACAGCTGATCACGCGGTAAAGGGTCGCTGTAATTTGCCCTTTACCTCGATCTGTGAGTCCGGGCAGCGGGATCAAGGGAGGCCGTCCATGTATGCCCTCCCAATATTGGAAGCCTGTGCTGTAGCCCTCTTTTGGCTATAGCGTGGGGGCAATCGATTAAAACCACAAATGTATTACATTGCAGCTACTAATCATTAGGGTGCTTTCAAAAAACGCTTGCAAAAAATGTTTTTGCTGCATTGCGGTGCACTTTTGCTGCGTTTCATTGCGTTTTCCCCTGGACATGTAACTGGACAAAGCACTTCCCACATGTGCATTGCGTTTTGGCCACTGTTTCCATTCATTTCAATGGTGTGGTTTTGTTGCCGCACCAAAAATGTAGCACACTTAGAGCCCAAGTGAATGTAAGTTTTCTGCTTAGGATCAGTTCACCAGGTGTTTGCTGCAGTGTACCCCAGTCCTCTTTTACTTTCGGCTTCACAGATGATTCCCTACTGTACATGCGCGAAGCTCGCTGCACTTTCTAATTGGCCCGGCAGCGGGGGAAGGAAGAGGGGGGGCCGAACTTCTGAGGCACCATCTCGAAGTGGGGAAGGGTACCTGTCAAAAGTGGCACCGGAGGGGGGGAGGAAGCAGATTAGCGGAAGTTACACTTTTGGGTGGAACTCTGCTTTATGTTCCAGGGGTCTCAAACTGGTGGCCCTCCAGCTGTTGCAAAACTGCAAGTCCCATGAGGCATTGCAAGACTGACAGTTACAAGCATGACTCCCACAGGCAGAGGCATGATGGGTTTCACAACAGCTGGAGGGCCGCCAGTTTGAGACCCCTAAGGAGTAACTCCACTTTTGTTGAGAAAAAAAAATCTCCTCTGGGTGAGTAAAGTGGTTCTAAAGTTAGTTTTAACAGTTTAAAAAAACTGTTAATTCCTTGGCATGTGCTGGGAATGTAACTGTCATATTGGTTGTGCTCTCAACCAAACTGTCAAACCATCAAATTGCTTGTGTTTATAACTGATCACATGAGCAGCAGTATGGCAGTTGAAGATCAAACAGAGGCCAGAATCGCAGTTTCCTTGGCTGAAAACAATAGATGGATTTAGTTCCACTTTAATGCATTAACTGCATTAAAGTAAAAATCACTTCACTAATTGCCCCCCCCCCCCCCCCATTCCTTAAAACTTCTCTGCCTCTTCTCACAATCCAGCACTGTCCTGGCTGCAGCACTGCTCTCACTTCCTTTTCTTACAGGAGACACAGAATTGCAGAGGGAACCATTTGGGTTGATTTACAAAAAACTGGAAAGTGTACAATCTTGTGCAGCTCTGCATGGTAGCCAATCAGTTTTTAACTTCAGCTTGTTCAATTAAGCTTTAAAAAAAAACTGAAAGCTGATTGGTTTCTATGCAGAGCTGCATCAGATTTTGCTCTCTCCAGTTTCAGTAAATCAACCCCACAGACTCCTGCTGTTTTCAGTCAAACCCCCGTGAGGAGGGAGCGGGGGGGTGTGGCCAACCTGCGCTGTGTGTTTCTATGGACGCACACAGCCTGGCTCGGTAGCATGCTCACACATGTGTCCCCATAGCACACGGTTTGTTAAGAGGGCACCCAGAGGAAGGAGGAGCAGACAGTACCAGCGGTGATGTGCTAAAGAATAGCATTGCACAGAGCAGGTAATTATAACATCTTTTTTATTTTACTTAAAAAATAACCTTTAGTCCAACTGATGTCCGGTAAGGCCCCCGGGGCTGATGGTATCCCATTAGAGTGCTACTTTTTTTATCAGGATTTATTGGCTCCCAGACTCACTGCCCTGCTAGCTCGATTCTCTACCCTGGGGTCTCTGCCTGAGTCTATGTCTGAAGCGATAAATGTGTTGGTGCCCAAACCGTGAAAGGACCCTGAGGAATGTGCATCTTACAGACCACTTACTTAACATGGATGCCAAGATTTTAGCCAAGACCCTTGCCAATCGGTTGTCACAGGTCCTGGATTAGCTCATCCATGTTTACTGGACAGGGTTTATGCCCGGTAAGGGCACCGACATTAATCTGAGATGCCTCTTTCTTAACCTATCCACCACACATGACAACGAGGGCACTAGAGTCATTGCCTCTTTGGACGCCGAAACGGCATTTGACTCAGTTGAATGGGGCTACCTCTTAGAGATAATGGGTAGATATAGGTTTAGTCCCCGATTCCTTAGTTGGTTGAATATGCTATACTGAGCTCCCACAGCTCGTATCTGCACTTATGGCAGGGTTTCAACAAAATTTCCCCTCCAGCGAGATACACGCCAGGTGTGTCCACTCTCTCCTTCCCTTTTTGCTCTAGCTCTGGAGCCACTGACCATCTTGATTCGGCTTCCCAACAGGTTGAGGGGCCGTGGGTCGGTCCTTTTAGGGAAAGGGGTCGCTTTATGCGAACAATGCCCTTTTATATGTACAAGATGCGGATTCCTCCCTGTGGGCTGCCCTGGCGCTCTTCGACAAGTTTGGGCACTACTCGGGTGTCCACATCAACTGGTCGAAATCTATACTCTTTCCTCTTGACACAAGCCACAGCGGAGAATACCCCAGTATTGTGGGTTAATAATTTCAAATATTTAGGCATTCACATCCAGCACGACCCCGGTAAGTTTTATGACCTCAATCTTCATCCCCTACTTGTACAATTACATAATAGATGTTCCTCTTGGGGGACCCTTCCACTAAACCTGCTGTTAATCTAATAAAAATTTCTTTCTCCCCAAATTTAATTACATATTTCGAAATTGCTCCATATGGATTCCAGGTTGCTTTTTTCGGGAGCTGGACTGCTGTGTTGGTACCTTAATATGGGGTGGATCCTCACCATGTCTAACGAAGTCTACTTTATGTCTCCCCGTACGATGCGGAGGGTTGGCATTACCTAGCTTTCTTGTATACCACTAGATAGCTATACTGGTCTCCATCTGCTGGTGGTTCGTCCATTCTCGGGCCAACGCGGCTGTGTGCTTGGAAGTGGCCCTCCTGGGCTCTCTCAATGAACTTGGGAACCTAGTTTATAGGGGCCTCAGTGCCTATTCTGACTTTTAATATTTAAAGAGGAGCTTCAGTCTCCCCCCAAAATTAAAACTTAGAAGCTACAAATATAGGAAAGTGATGGCCACAGACAGGAAGATCTGACAGCATGAAAGGAGATTCTTATATTTGATTGTCAAAGATACCTATTGTTTGTATTGTTGAGCAAATTTATCATCACATTTTATAAGAAAAGAGCAGAGCTCTGAATGTGTGGGAGATGCTTACCAGAACAGTAGGGGAGTAGTTTATTGCACACCTGTGCAAAGCCTAATTTTACACTAACTGTCAAAATTGATCACGATATGCAGTGTGCAAGTTATACGCTTACAAGAGGATTTACAAAAGAGGCATTTGAACCTGGAAGCTGGTGTATTGTGGTTTAAAGTTGAATTCTAGACAGCAGTGGTGGCTGGTGTCAATTTTTTTGGGGGGCCAGCCCCCACACACCCGGCCAGCCACCCACAACCCCCCCTTCCATCCAGCCAACCATCCCCCACCCTGGCCCTCGATCGCCGCTTCCCCCATTGCTCGCTCGATCGCCACTTCACTCGTCCACCAGGCCCCCCACCAGCCCCGCACTCACCCCATCCAGGTTGTGGCTTAGTCGGCTTGATGTCAGGGCTGGGCTTAGCCCTTCCTTCTCTGAGCTGGTTGCTCAGCTGTTGGCTAATTGCCAGCTCCTATCTCTCCAAAGTTACTCAGCTGTTGAGGATATCCTGCTCGTCAGTCCTGCCTTCTTAAGCCGTCCAGTCCAGAGGAGCTCTGCCTTCGCCTTAGTCAGCATCACAGTAAAAGGCTAAAAAGATATACTGGTATGCAATAGTGAAGATACTAGTGCGGTCTTTCACGTATCTTCACTATTGCATACCAGTATATCTTTTTAGCCTTTTTTTGTTATATATTACTTTATGTATATTTCTATTTCTTTATTTTGTATTCTGTATTTTTGCACCAAATAAAATTGTTTTTTACTACTCTGTTGCCGTTAAAGTCCCACCAACCTTTTGAGGAGGTATTTTTATTTCTCTGTCCCAGGGATTGTGGCAACTTATATGACCTAGTTGGATGGTTTCCCCTTTTCATTAATCAGCATCACAGAGACACTCTCTTGCATTCTTGTTAAAAGACTTGCTTGGCTGACATCCCTTCTGGCTCCAGATCCTGCTTGCTGTTTTACTAAGCTCTTCTCAAGCTCCCTGACGTTTGGCTTGTCTGACTCTCCATTCTGGTTCCTGAACTCTGGCTATGTTTTGACTATGTTTGTTCTATTTTACTTTTATTATTAAACAAAGTGTGATTTAACTGTACTTCTGTCTGATTTCATGGTTTCTGTCAGTAGGCGAAGGCCAGGAATTCAAAAGATACCGTCAAGCCACTTGTTGGTAATGTTTTTTTTATATTGGATGAACTGGATCACCTCATGTGTCAGTTTGCCACGGAGTTACAAACGCTCCTGAGTCGCTTGGCTCACCTGGAATCTCCCACTGTGGTGGTCCCAGTACAACCTATGCTGCAGGCCGTCCCTGCCGCTGCTCCAGTCTCTGTGCAGGAACCCGCCTCGAGCATTACCTCTATAAGAGGTATGTTTGGATCCGCTCGGCTTCCCCAGCGATTTGGGTGCGATCCAGTCCAATGCAGAGGGTTTCTCAAACAGGTTGAGATATATTTTGAGATGCTACCCCAGGCGTTTCCCACGGACAGAAGTAAAGTAGGTTTCATGATATCTTTGCTTTCTGAGAGAGCCTTGGCCTGGGCAAACCCTCTATGGGAGACACAAAAACCTGTTGTCTTGTGTAACCCTGAGTTTGTGCCTTTGTTTAAAAGGGTATTTGACGTTCCCGCATTCTCCGCTTCTGCTGCCAATGCCTCATGTCCATCAAACAGAGTACGAGAACTGTTGTCGACTACATCAAATTCCATACCCTGGCAGCAGAGGTTGCGTGGAACAATGAGGCCCTCGTGGCTGCTTTTTCCCATGGTCTTTTGGATACCATCAAGGATGAGATAGCAGCCTGAGATATACTCACTGAGCTGGAGAGGTTGATCACGTTTGCCATCCTCATTGACTCCAGACTCAGAGAAAGACTCTTTCAAGGAGCAACTGCGGAAGCCTCCTGTAAGTTTGTCTCCGAGCTTTGCAGTTTTACCTGTGCCTGCCTCACCTCCCATGCCTCCTGGTACCGAGTCGGTCAGTGAAGATGAACCCATGCATTTGGGTTTCACGCGTCTCTCTGCGGATGAGAGAGCCTTTAGGAGGAGGGAGAGATTGTGCCTTTATTGTGGCCAGGCAGGTCACTTTTTGAAGTCTTGTCCTACCTGTCTAGGGAACGCCTGAACCTTAAGGTCCTGTCACGGACAGACCTTAGGTGGCATTGTTTCATCCCCAGTTATCCAGAAGGATAAGCCCCTGGTTTCGGTCACCCTTTCTTGGGCTGAGTCGTCCGTCGAGATACAGTCTCTATTCAACTCTGGGGCTGCAGATCTGTTCATTGATGCTGCCTTTGTATCGAAGCACTTAATTCTGCTGCAGCTGTTTGACATTCCACTTGTCATTGAGGCTCTTGACGGGAGACTTCTACAGCCTGCTCATGAGACTGTTCCGTTGTCCATGGCCGTAGGGGCTCTCCACCATGAGATAATCCAATTCCTAGTTATTTCCTCACCTAAGTTTCCGCTGGTTATCGGTTATCCTTGGTTACAGAGGCACAACCCCTCTTTTGATTGACTCCATGCTGAGGTTCTCTCCTGGTCACCACAATGCAGTGAGACATGTTTCCAGAAGGTAGCCAAGGTCCTGTGCACCTCTTCACTCTCCTCCCTGCCGAAGGAGTACCGCGTTTTTAGCGATGTCTTTGACAAAGGTCAAGCCGGTAGTTTTCCTCCACACCGGACATATGATTGCGCAATTAACCTTCAACCTGGTGTCATACCCCCTCGTGGCCAGGTTTACCATTTGTCGGTCTTGGAGGATAAGGCCATGAAGGAGTATGTTGCAGACGCACTTTCTCAAGGTTTCATGTGCAAATCCTCGTCTCCGGCTGGTGCAGGTTTCTTCTTTGTGAATAAGAAGAGTGGTGAACTGAGACCTTGTATTGATTCTAGGGGTCTCAATCGTTTCACGATTAAGAATTCCTATCCGATTCCGTTGATTACGGAATTTTTTGACCGCCTCAAGGGAGTAAGGGTTTTCACAAAGCTTGATTTGAGAGGGGCATACAATCTCGTGAGGATTAAGGAGGGCAACGAGTAGAAAACTGCGATTAATACCAGAACAGGGCATTATGAGTACTGTGAATGCCTTTTGGCCTTTGTAACACCCCGGCAGTTTTCCAGGAATTTATTAATGATGTCCTCCGAGAGTTGTTGCAGTTATGTGTGGTGGTTTATCTCGATGATATCCTCATATTTTCCAAGTCCCTGGAGAGCTACCACACAGATGTCTGTCGTGTGCTTCAGAAACTAAGAGAGAACAATCTCTATTGTAAACTGGAGAAGTTCTAGTTCCATCGTGAACAGATTAAATTCCTGGGTTATGTAATTCCCACTGCTGGTTTTTCGATGGACCCAGAGAAACTTTCGGCAGTCCTACAGTGGCCTGGACCCGTGGGTTTACATCCTCTGCAGCATTTCCTGGGCTTTGCCAACTATTATCGGAAGTTTATTTGTAACTTCTCGTCTCTGGTCAAGCACCTGACTGATATGACCAGAAAGGACAATAACCCACAGAATTGGTCTCCAGAGTCCATTAAGGGCTTTGAGAGTCTCAAGGCTGCCTTTGTTTCTGCTCCTGTGTTGGCACATCCTGATCCTACGTTACCCTTTATCCTTGAGGTTGATGCTTCTGAGACTGGTGTTGGTGCCCTTCTGTCTCAACGCCCTACCTCTGAGAGCGCTATGCATCCTTGTGGCTACTTTTCCAAGAAATTGTCACCTGTGGAGTGCAATTATGAGATTGGTGACAGAGAGCTGTTGGCGATCATTTTAGCCCTGAAACAATGGAGACATCTCTTCGAAGATACCACTGTGCCGGTTCTCATTCTTACTGACCATAAGAATCTCACATTCTTGTCTGAGGCTAAACGCCTCTCTCCCATAAGGACGCGATGGGCTCTTTTCTTGTCAAGTTTCAATGACATTGTCTCAGTGTCGCCTTGTTACGACAATTTTCCTCCACTTCCAAGTTGGAGTCGGTTCCGGTTCCTGTGATTCCTCCTGATCGTATTCTGGCTATAGTTTGCACCAGTCTCACTTCTCCTTTGGGTGAAAAAATTCTTGCTGCTCAGGTCCATGCTCCTCCTGAGAAACCTTGTGACCGCTGCTTTGTCCCAGAGAGTCTCCATATTGCTGTGCTCCAGACTCACCATTCTACCAAGGCTGCTGGCCACCCTGGGAGGAATCAACTCTTTTGGGCCTTTTCACAACAATTCTGGTGGCCTAGTCTACGTGCTGATGTAACTGCCTTCGTAGCTGCCTATTCCGTGTGTGCTCAGAGTAAGACTCCACGACACCTTCCAATGGGTCTCCTACAACCCATACCCAATGGAGAGAGGCCCTGGACCCACCTGTCTATGGATTTCATTGTGAAGTTACCCAACTCCCAGGGCAACACAGTTATCCTTATGGTGGTTGACTGGTTCTCAAAGATGTGTCATTGTATTCCACTTAAGAAGTTGCCCACTTCTAAGGAACTGGCTTTCATTTTTGCATGGGAGATCTTTCGCTTACATGGGCTACCCAAGGCGATTGTCTCGGACAGGGGTAGTCAGTTTGTGTCCCGGTTCTGGCGAGCCTTTTGTGCACAGTTGGGCATTCAGCTTGCTTTCTCCTCTGCGTATCACCCACAGTCTAATGGAGCCGCAGAATGAGCCAATCGGTCCTTGGAGCCATTCCTACGTTTGAGTTTGCTCACAACAGTGCCTTGAATTCTGCTTCCCAATTGTCCCTGTTCATGGTGAATTATGGTTTCCAACCTTCCATGACTCATTTGTTTCGCAGAATATACCTGCGTTAGAGGAGCATCTCTGTGGTCTTCATTCCACTTGGGCACAAGTCCAGGAGGCTTTGCGACATGCTAATGATAGGTACAGACTCCATGCTGACCGCAGACGCCTGCCTGCGCCTACCTACCAGGTTGGGGACAGGGTCTGGCTGTCATCTCTCAACCTCCGACTTCGTGTTTCCTGACTGACGTTCGCACCTTGGTTTATTGGGCTTTTCCGTATTCTTCGCAGGATTAACCCAGTGGCTTACGCATTAGACCTTCCTTCTAATATGCGTATTTCGAATGTATTTCATGCCTGCTTTTTTTTTTTTTGAAAAATTCTGTTTATTGTTTTTTCAATTTATGTCATACAACAATGGGCTCGTCTGTGGGCGAGCCCATGAGGCCAACATGGCCCCAGATCTATCTAACAAAAACCAACTATCTAACTGTTATTCCCTCCCCCCCTTCCCCCCCCCCCTTGAACCACAGCTCGACATATTCCATAACTCCGTACAGCACTTTTCCTTAAATATACGTCCTATTCCCCTTATGACAGCATTTATCACATTTCAATTCTCTAATATCCAAATATATGTTTAGTCTTTAAGTGTTTTCAGGGCCTACTAGTAGCTATTGTCCTACACAGGATAGCACTTCACCTAGATTATATTACAGTATATTACAGTAAGCTATTTCCCCGTTAACCCACCGTGTTGCTGGATGTGAACCATGCCTGCCATACCCTATCAAATTTTTTTAAGCATCCTCTGGCCTCGTATGTTGCTTTGTAGTATGGGAGCATGGTATTTACCAGACCTTTCCAGGCAGCAAAGCTCGGTGCTTTAGATTTTTTCCACTCCAAGAGAATGGCTTTCTTACCATAAAAAAACAAGACAGTTAGCATTGTTCTCATGGCCCTTGAGGGCACTACTTCATCAACCAAACCCAACAAACACACCTTAACATTCATTGGAATCGGTACTGATATCACTTCAGAAATACATGTCACGACATCAGTCCAAAATTTTTGAATGTGAGGGCAGCTCCAAAAAATGTGTTCAGCGTCAGCTGGGGAATGAGAGCATCTCCAGCATTCCGCCGACACTGTGGGGAAAATCTTATGGAGTCTAGCAGGCGTATAGTAGCTTCTATGGAGAAATTTAAACTGAATTAGCCTGTCTCTCGCCGATACCAGATATTTAAATGGCTGTGTCCATAAGTCATCCCAATCCTCTCCCTGAACCTCTGGGACTTCCCCCTCCCATTTTTCTCTGCATCTGGCAATTGCTGTTGGTGTTGCCTTAAATAATTCCTTATAAGTATTTGAGAGAGGCTTGGTCAGTTCCACATCCATCAGCATAGCTTCAAGAGAGGAGGGCAGGGATTCCACCCTCTCCTCACGAAACTGTATCTGAAATGCATGACGAATCTGCAAAAACCGAAATAAGTAGAAGTTAGGGAGATCATGTCTCGCCTGTAGTTGTTGAAAAGTCAAAAGTTCACCATACATTGTGATATCGCCCAGTGTTTTTATGCCTTTAATTGCCCAAATCATGGGATCCGGTAGATTATAGAATTGTGTTAACCTCGGGTTCATCCATATGGGAGTCGATGGCGACACTCCCCCATAACTGGGACATGCTAATTTGACTGCTGTTTCCCAGGCCTTAATAGTGGCCTTCATTGTCAGAGTCAAAGGCAGTTCAGACCTGGATCCCCTATGCAGTGCAAACTTAAGACTTTCATAGGATCCCAAAAGTGCCGCTTCCAGTACCGTAGCTGCATCTCCTTCCTCGGTCGTTAGCCACCTGTGAGCAAAGACCATCTGTCCGGCTATGTAATATTTTCGCCAGTCCGGCAAAGCCAGACCTCCCTGCTCGCCTGGTTCCTGTAACACTCTGTATCCGATTCTTGGAGGTCTAGGGGCCCAAAGGAAAGATGAGACGATACTGTCTAGCTTCCGAAAAAATGATTTCGGGACCCAGACAGGTGCATGTCTCAAGAAGTATAATACCACCGGGAGAAATTTCATTTTCAGTAGGCTAATACGACCTATTAATGATAGCGGTAGTTTTGTCCATGTTATCACTCTCTGTTTTAACAATGCTATCAGGGGCAACAGGTTAAGGGATATATAATCTTGAATGTTCGCAGTGATCTGTACGCCAAGGTACTTAATTGAAGAGACCCATTCTAACTGCAAGTCAGGATCAGCAACTGCTCTAGCCCCCGGGTCTAGCGGTAAGACTGATGACTTATGCCAATTTACCTTTAAGCCCGAAAACATTGCAAAGCGATTAATGATTTCCAATGCTGCTCTCAGTGATTCCCCTGGGTCATCCAAAAAGAGCAGCATGTCATCTGCGTAAAGTGCCAAGGTTTCTCTTATAGTGCCTACCCGAATGGATTTTATTGCGCTGGCCGATCTCAGAGCGACTGCCAGAGGTTCCAGTGCGATGGCAAACAGGAAAGGAGATAGCGGGCACCCCTGCCTAGTTCCTCTACCCACTTCAAAAAATTCAGAGGTGGATGTGCCCAATCTGATTGCCACCCTTGGATGTTTATACAGCATGGCTACCCATCTCCTAAAGTAGGGCCCAAATCCCATAATCTCTAGGACCTTAAACATGAAGGCCCAATCCACTGAGTCGAAGGCCTTTTCAAAGTCTATAGATACCACTATTCTAGTACTCTGGGTCAGTGAGTGTATTTGTAGATGAGTGAAAAGTCTCCTTAAGTTAGTGTCTGTCGACTTCCCCGGCATGAAACCAGTTTGATCAATATTGATAATCGAGGGGATTACTGTGGCCAACCTTATGGCCAACACCTTAGTCAGAATTTTAAGGTCTGTATTTAATAGTGCAATAGGCCGATATGAAGCACATTCCTGGGGGTCTTTCCCTGGTTTTAGCAAAAGGACCATATATGCTTCTAACATTGAATCAGGCAGGGTGTCATGTTCATGGCAGTAAGTCAGTAGTGTGTTAATTCTCGGGGCCAGGACCTCTACATTTGCCTTATAAAAATCTGCTGGAAACCCGTCCGGGCCAGGAGCTTTATTTGGGGGAAATGAAAAGATTGCCTGTTCAATTTCTTTTTTGGTGATTTTAGCCTCTAATATGTTACTGTCCGCCTCGGTGAGTCTTGGTATTGGCAAGCCCTCAAATAGGGATTGTAAATCATTTTGGTTATAAGCGGGAATTGGAGAATAGAGAGAGGAATAGAACCGGGTAAATTCCTTCATAATCTGTTTTGGTTCTCTAAGTATGGATCCCCCCTGGTCTCTGATGAGTGGAATATTTGTAATCTGTCGAGAGTCAGCGACCAACATGGCCAATAGTTTCCCGTTTTTATCTCCCTCTGCGAAGATCGTCTGTGCTCCTTTAACCATTTCCACCCGGGCCTGTCCCGTAAAATGTAGTGCAATAGACCTTCTCGCTTCTAGCAAGGCGTCATATGATGCTCTTGTAGAAGATTCCGCATGGGCTTCTGCAGCTTCCCTTTCTTTATTCTCTAGAATTTCTATCTCTTCCTTATCCTGTTTACGGGTTGTTTTGATGGCTGAGATGAATTCCCCCCTTGTCACTGCTTTGAAGGCATCCCATACCACATGGGGTTCCGCCGAGTCAACATTGGAGGTATTTCATGCCTGCTTATTAAAACCTTTGGTCTGCAACCGCTTTACCAACTCAGTGCCAGGTCCTGTACAGGTTGAGAAATGTGAGGAGTATGAAGTACAGTCCATTGTTGACTCTCATAGGTTTCGTGGGCGCATACAGTACCTGGTGCATTGGAAAGGGTACGGTCCGGAGGAACACTCTTGGGTCTCATCCTCAGACGTACATGCCCCTGTCCTCCTCCATGATTTCCATAGACGCTTTCCCCTCAAGCCTGGTGGTCCTCCAAGGGGAAGGGGTCGTTGAGGAGGGGGTACTGTCAGGGCTGGGCTCAGCCCTTCCTTCTCTGAGCTGGTCGCTCAGCTGTCGGCTAATTGCCAGCTCCTATCTCTCCACAGTTACTCAGCTGTTGATGATATCCTGCTCGTCAGTCCTGTCTACTTAAGCTGTCTAGTCCAGAGGAGCTCTGCCTTCGCCTTAGTGAACATCACAGAGACGCTCTCCTGCATTCCTGTTAAAAGACTTGCTTGGCTGACATCCCTTCTGGCTCCAGATCCTGCGTAAAATGAAGATTAATAATGCGCTAAATATCAACCTTCTAATACTTAGAATAGTGAATATAACATATAAATTCAATAAATATATCCTTCACCATAAAACATAATTATCACATACTTCAAGCATACTGATTGGTTTTTACTGGTGAAATGTGACACAGACACCAAATAAAATAAATGATTCCACAATACAATACCCAAACGGTAAAATACGAGTCTCTGCTATTGATTCACATATGCTGGACTGTTTTCAAGCCTCAATATATTTCCGCAGTGACAGAAGGTAAAATCAGAGTCTCTGCTGCTAATTCACATATGCTAGACTAATTTCAAGCCTTGATGTGCTCCCGCAGTACTCAAAGAAGAATAAAGAACCATTGCGCAGATGGTATGACATAAAATTTCCTATATAGTTAGGATAAATTTCACTCACACATTCCTGCCGAGTAGATCGCATATAAATGTGGTCAGTTGCATACAACTAGATGCTCCTCATACCCCATCAGTACACACAGAGCACTGTGGGCGACGTCACTGGCTCCTCCCGATGCGTTGCGTCACTAGACACGTGACTTTTTCAAGGGTGACCATGTGATGGACTAGTTTAGTATTTATAGCGTGGTGTGCGTGCTGGTTGTTGTAGTGACAAAGGAGTTCAATGCATCATCATACCATTATATGCGTTCTGCATCTGATTTTAAATAGTAGTGTAATATATACTCAAAAGATACAATTTTACTATACATAAAAAAAAACTTTTCATTATTCAAACATATTAAAACAAGTTAAAAACAAATTAAAAACCATGACCTGAGCTAATTGCTATGATAGAGCTAGGCCTAGGGAACTCCCTCCAGTGGTGATCCGTAATATTGCATCTAATTCTAATCACACTCTCCTGCGATGTTTGAGCGGTATTACATTTTTTTTTTTAAAAAGAGCATAAATCTATTAAAAATCTGATATAAAACAATTTATATCAAAATCTATGTTTAATCCCATAGGTGAGAGAGTACACATATCAAATATCCATTTTGATTCTTTTTTGCTTAATTCTTTTACTCTATTGCTATCCCTCCAATGCGATTTATATTTTTCGATAGCTCAATTTTAGCAAAGCGGGATTTTTATTATGGTATAGAGCAAAATGACGTGAAACACTGTGTTTTGGGAATCCGTTACGAATGTTTTGTATGTGTTCTTGTATCCTTTTCCACATTGGGCGTTTCGTTCTTCCTATGTATTGCAATGAGCACGGACATTGCAACACATATACCACCCCCTCAGTTCTGCACGAAATTAAATCTTTTATTTGATATTCTTTGTTATTGCTGGTAGACTTAAAATTGATACATTTTTATCCATTTTGCATAGTGTTTCTGAAAGCGTAGCATCTCTTGCATGGAAAGGAACCCTTTCCCTGAAAAAAAGTGAGCTTGTGCGATTTTTTAGGAGGATCCAAAACATTTTTAGCAATTATATCTCTTAAGGTAGGTGCCTTTCTGTAAACAAAGTGAGGTTTCTCCAGCAACATGGTCCGCAATTGTTGATCCGCTAAAAGAAGTGACCAATGCTTTTTAAATATGCGCTCAGTTTGCCTGTGTTGAATATTATATTCCATAATCATAGGAATCTCTTGATACTTTGTTGTTTTCTTTTCTTTATCTTGGATTACCGTAATTTATCGGCGTATAACACGCACTTTTTCCCCTTAAAATCAGGGGAAAATCGTGGGTGCGTGTTATACGCCGATCCCTGCTAATTGTGATCTATCGGCGGCAATCGCCGCCGACATTCACATAGCGTGTCGTTTTAAATATGGCGCTGCGGAGTTCGGAGGGACTCGGCGGAGCTGAACGAGCGCCGCCGAAATCACAGTGACTGCACGGAGCCGAGATTCACATAGTCGAGTGTATTCGTCTCTTTCCGGGGCCGCTCACAGTCACGCCCAGTCCCGCCATTGGACCTGTGTTATGTCCATCATAGGGCGGGACTGGGCGGGACTGTGAGCGGCGCCGGAAAGAGCCGAATACACTCGACTATGTGTATCTCGGCGGCGTTCGTTCAGCTCCGCCGAGTCCCTCCGAACTCCGCGACACCATATTTAAAACTACATGCAGCTATGTGTATGTTGGCGGCGGCAAGCATGGATAATGGGGGCAAGGCTGCCCTGACCACTGGGGCAAAGCTGCAGTGACAAGGCTGCACTGACAAGGCTGCACTGGGGCAAAGCTGCCCTGACAAGGCTGCACTGGGGCAAAGCTGCACTGACAAGACTGCACTGGGGCAAAGTTGCACTGACAAGGCTGCAATGGACACTGGGTCAAGGCTGCACTGACACTGAAAAGGCTGCAATGATACTAACAAGGCTGCAGATGAACACTGATGAGGCTGCATTGATGGGCATTTTAATGTAAGTTTTTTTTCCTTAAACTTCCCTCCTAAAAGTTTTTTTCCTTAAAATTCTCTCCTAAACTTGGGGTGCGTGTTATACGCCGGCGTGTGTTATACGCCGATAAATACAGTAATTCTTCCCTCGAGAGATCTGATACCTCCTTTATTTTCCCTTCTATAAACTGCTCATTATAACCTTTATGGACATATTTTTTACCAATTACTTTTGCTTGTTCCAAAAATGTGCTTTTTTCTGTGCAGTTTCTTCCTAAACGTATCAACTGCCCTTTTGGGATGTTAATCAACCAAGGATCAAAGTGGCAGCTGTCCACAGGTATATAGCTGTTCCTCTCAACAGGTTTAAAAAGGTTTTTGTTAGCAATCCATTCTTAGTTAATTGTATATCCAAACCCAGAAAATGTATTGATGTATTACTAATTTCATAAATGAGCTTAATGTTTCTTTGATTGTTATTCAATTTTTTCGAAAAATTCTTTAAGAGAGTTTTCATCCCCATTTCAGATTAATATGCAATCGTTGACAAATCTATGCTACATTACCAATTGCGTGGGAGTATTCAAATGCACCGCATATTCCTCCCATTCGGCCATAAAAATATTTGCCACGATTGGAGCGTACTTTGCACCCATTCCAATGCCATTAAGCTGCCTATAAAATTCCGAATTGTACCAAAAATAATTATGTTGTAAACTGAATGCTAGACATCTTAAAATAAACCTTTTTTGTTTTGAGATAATATTGATATATTTATCCATAGTCCATCTTGATGCTTGTACAGCCTCCTCGTGGCCTAAAATTGCATATAGCGATGAAACGTCTGCTGTGGCTATTAAATAATTTTGATCTAGCCTGATTGTAATATTACTTAGTTCCTGAATCAAGTGCTTGGTGTCCCTTACATAAGCTAGTGTAAGTGGTACCAAGGGTTGCATAAATTTGTCCACATATTCCCCTAATCTTGCACTAATCTTGCACGATGCTGATTGGGGCCCTACCCTACCCCATCATTATTGACGGATTGATCTCCTTATCTTTCCCACTATAGATCATCACATGCATGCTCCTGACAAGTGGCGGATTAGCCACAAAACGCGTAGATCTAATTGATGCGCTGTTTTCATTCAATTACATCCAGATCCTAAAATGTTTTATGTAAACTGTACCTCTACAGACTGAAGTGAGGCCTCAGGTCCTGCAGACATTACCTCGTAACTATAATTGTATCCAACTCAATTCAGGTTGAACTTGGGGAATTTTGTTATGGTTTTACTCATGGTGTACCATTTTATTCTTATCTTGTCTGAACTTGTACCAATGATCGCATTTGAGACATGTGTATTACCAATTTATGGTCAATTATATGTACCCCAATGCCTACCCTTTCCCATTAACATTATATGTATGGTTACCAACAATGTACACAAAATAAAGTTCCCTTGTTCAGCTCAACTATCTATGTGCTACCAAGTGCTTCATTTAAAGTCCCACTTTCCCCAATTCCTTTGTTCTTGAATTGTATATAGCGACGAAACGTATGCTGTGGCTATCAAGTAATTTTGATCTCACCTGATTGTAATATTACTAAGTTCCTGAATCAAGTGCTTGGTGTCCCTTACGTAAGCTGGTGTAAGTGGTACCAAGGGTTGCATAAATTTGTCCACATATTCCCCTAATCTTGCACTAATTGATTGTATACCATTTATTATGGGGCATCCAGGTGGGTTCTTCTGGTCTTTATGAAGTTTTGGTACTGTGTAAATACTGTATTTATCTGCGTATAACACGCACTTTTTTCCCCTTAAAATCAGGGGAAATCCCCGCGATTCCCCCCCCCCCAGCTGTTTGTGAGTGGAGCGAGCCGGCCGCCCATATACATACATAGCCGAGTGTATTCGGCTAGGCTCAGCTAGTTCCTCTCACAGTCATGCCAAGTCCCGCCCTATGATGGACATCTCAGCTATGTATGTATATGGGCGGCACTCTGCTCCGCTCACAGTCACGCCCAATCTGGGCGGGACTACTAGAGGAGCTGAGAACAGTCAAGAAGAACCGGCTCTGTGTACCATTTTCAAACTGCAGTGACACTGACAAGTCACTGCAGTTTAACTGCAACCTGGCCAAGGCTGCAAATTTCACTGACAAGGCTGAAGATGAACACTGACAAGGCTGCAAAGCTGCAGGTGGACACTGATAAGGCTGCAAATGTCACTGACAAGGCTGAAGATGGACACTGACAAGGCTGCAGGTGGACACTAATAAGGCTGCAAATGACACTGGACAAGCATGCAGATGAACACTGACAAGGCTGCAGATGGACACCGATAAGGCTGCATTGATGGGCATTTAAATGTAAGTTTTTTTCCTTAAAATTCCCTCCTAAACTTGGGGTGCGTGTTATACGCAGATAAATACGGTAATTGGCACCCTACATGTATCTGGTATGAGATATTTTTCCTCCTTCTTTGTTAATATATTCTTTTTACTTACTTTTTTTATCAGCTCCTGTAGTTCTCTTTTGTATTCTCTGGTTGGATTTTCTTTTCAGTTTTAAATAGGTATTCACATCATTCAGTTGTCCTAGAAGTTCATTATTATAATATTCTTTTGATAAAACTACAATTGCACCTCCTTTATTGGCCAGTCTTACTACCACTTTTTTATTTTCATCTAATTCTTTAATCCCTTTTCTAATGTCTTGTGGGTCTTTTAATTTTCATTTTATCAACCTCCTGTGTCACCATTTTGTTGAAGACTTCTATATGTTGGTTGTTATGGACTGGTGGATTAAAGAGAGATATATTTCTCAATTGACTATGCATTATTCTTCCAGGCGTGTCAATTTTTCCTCCATTTCTTCCATTTTCCACAGGTGTTTCATTTAACATATACTTTTTGATATTTAATCTCCTCATATATTTTTGGATATCCACATACAAATCAAACTTATTTAAATTTCATTTTGGTGCATATTTAAGTCCTTTGTCCTATGTAAATAATTCTGTTCTCATCAATTCTATTCCACTTATATTGTATATGCCTTCCCCCACTACTCTCTTTTTCTTTTGGACCTTCAGTCCTCCTCAGGCATCCTCTCTTATGTTTGGGCTTCTTGTATTTGTCGTTCTGTCGTGCCGAGGCGGTGTTCTTTTGCTCCTGCGCTGGTCCAAAAAGGATTGTGATTGATCATTTTCCCTATAATCTCTTAGTGGTTCATAACGATTTTGCGTATGTATAGGGCTATTTCTTGTTCCATATTGATGCTGATCATATTGATTTTGATACTGGGAGTACTCTTGTATCCCTTCTATCCAGATTATAATAATTAGGATGTCCTGAATTAACCCTGATTACCATGCCCCTGGTAGCCATAACCCTGGTTTCCCGGGTTACTATAACTTGAATGGCCATAGCCCCTGTCCCCTGAATTATCATGTTGCTTATTAGGATGGTTTTGGGGTTTTCGTAACCCCACCATAACCGACCGCGCAGTACCCCTGGGGGGGTGAGGCTTTTTGGTGAGTGCTGTTGAGTCCTTTGATGACGCCCTGGGGGAGGGGCGAAACGCGTCGACGTAACATCCGGCTTCTTGCACAACCAAGTGACGTTTTCCTTCCTGACTCCGTGGAACGCACGCTGTAAGCGATCGCGGAGACTGTCTGATATGCCTGATTACAACCGGGAGTATGTGAGTAGCGGTTTGTAGCGCTAGTGATTTGCCTACATCCACAGTACTTCACTATATGTTTTTTCCTCTGTTTTGGGTGGTCAATTATCTACTTATGGCTTATTTGATCTGAGTATCGGCCATCTCTTCCACTGATCCACGCTAGAGATATACCTTGCATATCACCATTGAGAAAGTCTGTCAGCCTAGGAGGAGGAGCTGCTGCATCATCGCAGGACCGTCCTGCCTGCTGATTTAGTGACAGGTCTTGTTGTTGGTATCCTCTTTGGGACTATTGCTAGGATTAATATTTCTGTCTTGTGAGCAACCACTGTTTATATCCATCAGTCCAGCTGCCAATATTTATTTTCGTTTGTTCATCAATTGGTAAACACTTATGGTTTATTTTATTTTCCTATATTCCACATTATATGCGGTATGCCCATATGTTTAATATTTTTGTGCAATCACCTATTATGTTTCACTATTTACATCCAAAAGTTGTATGTGTAATTCTAGACTGCATGTGATATGTAGTCCATCATATATCTATCACTTTGTTTATATTTATTGTCAACACTCAGCACTTTTAGTCACGTTTTATCAGCGCTGTATTTGCTTGCCTCTATATTTTTGGTGAGTGCATTCACAATAAGAGCACGAATAAGGATCACCAGCTGTCACCTAAATAAGAAGCTTTTCAAAAATATCATCTACTTTGAAGCACTGGACGTTTTATGAGCACAAGTCACTTTCGATTTATATACAGCTTATTAGCAAGCACTGGACACTTTTTGAGCACTGGTCACTTTCTTTTGTGTATTTGTTTGCAAGCTATTTGTATTAGCATATGCATTATTTATTATTTTATGTTATATATCATATATTGCACATAATTATTTTTGTTTAACCACTTCAGCCCCGGAAGGATTTACCCCCTTCCTGACCAGAGCACTTTTTACAATTTGGCACTGCGTTGCTTTAACTGCTAATTGCACGGCCATGCAATGCTGTACCCAAACGAAATTTGTGTCCTTTTTTTTCCCACAAATAGAGCTTTCTTTTGATGGTATTTGATCACCTCTGTGGTTTTTATTTTTTGCGCTATAAACGGAAAAAGACCTAAAATTTTTTGTTATAAAAAAATCCAACAAACTCAATTTTAGTCGTACATTTAGGCCAAAATGTATTGGTAAAAAAAAATGTCAATAAGCGTATATTTATTGGTTTGCGCAAAAGTTATAGCGTCTACAAACTAGGGTACATTTTCTGGAATTTACACAGCTTTTAGTTTATGGCTGCCTATGTCATTTCTTGAGGTGCTAAAATGGCAGGGCAGTACAACCCCCCCCCCCCAAATGACCCCATTTTGGAAAGTAGACACCCAAAGGAAATTGCTGAGAGGCATGTTGAGCCCATTAAATATAAACATTTTTTGTCCCAAGTGATTAAATAATGATTAAAAAAAAATTTACAAATAGTTGTCACTAAATGATATATTGCTCACACATGCCATGGTTATATGTGAAATTGCACCCCAAAATACATTTAGCTGCTTCTCCTGAGTATGGGGATACCACATGTGTGGGACTTTTTGGGAGCCTAGCCGCGTACGGGGCCACGAAAACCAAGCACCGCCTTCAGGATTTCTAAGGGTGAAAATTTTGGATTTCACTACTCACTACCTATCACAGTTTTGAAGGCCATAAAATGCCAAGATGGCACAAAACCCCCCGAATGACCCCATTTTGGAAAGTAGACACCCTACGCTATTTGCTGAGAGGCATGGTGAGAATTTTGCAGCTCTCATTTGTTTTTGAAAATGAAGAAAGACAAGAAAAATGTATTTTTTTTTTCTTTTTTCAATTTTCAAAACTTTGTGACAAAAAGTGAGGTCTGCAAAATACTCACTATACCTCTCAGCAAATAGCTTGAGGTGTCTACTTTCCAAAATGGGGTGATTTTGGGGGGGGGGGGGTTGTGCCATCTGGGCATTCCATGGCCTCTGAAACTGTGATAGTCAGTGAAAAGTGAAATCAAAAATTTACACCCTTAGAAAGCCTGAAGGCGGTGCTTGGTTTTCGGGGTCCCGCACGCGGCTAGGCTCCCAAAAAGTCTCACACATGTGGTATCCCTGTACTCAGGAGAAGCAACAGAATGTATTTTGGGGTGTAATTTCACATATTCCCATGGCATGT
Source organism: Lithobates clamitans (assembly GCA_037952925.1). Lineage (NCBI taxonomy): Eukaryota > Metazoa > Chordata > Amphibia > Anura > Ranidae > Lithobates > Lithobates clamitans. Next base: position 4,524,292 of record JBBGZY010001277.1, read on the forward strand.
TTGAGCAATATATCATTTAGTGACAATTTGTGCAAAAAAAAAAAAAATGTGTCTTTTTCCCGCAACTTGTGTCACAATATAAAATATTCCATGGACTCGACATGCCTCTCAGCAAATAGCTTGGGGTGTCTACTTTCCAAAATTGGGTAATTTGGGGGGGGTTTGAACTGTCCTGGCATTTTATGCACAACATTTAGAAGCTTATGTCACACATCACCCACTCTTCTAACCACTTGAAGGCAAAGCCCTTTCTGACACTTTTTGTTTACATGAAAACATTTTTTTTTTGCAAAAAAATTACTTTGAACCCCCAAACATTATATATTTTTTTAAAGCAAATGCCCTACAGATTAAAATGGTGGGAGTTTCAGCGATTTTTCAAACGAATTTTTTTGGGAAAAAACACACTTTTTAAAATTTTAATGCACTAAAACACGCTATATTGCCCAAATGTTTGATGAAATAAAAAGATAATCTTAGGCCGAGTACATGGATACCAAACACGACATGCTTTAAAATTGCGCACAAACGTGCAGTGGCGACAAACTAAATAAATTTTTAAAAGCCTTTAAAAGCCTTTACAGGTTACCACTTTAGATTTACAAAAGAGGTCTACTGCTAAAATGACTGCCCTCGATCTGACCTTCGCGGTGATACCTCACATGCATGGTGCAATTGCTGTTTACATTTGACGCCAGACCGACGCTTGCATTCGCCTTTGCGCGAGATCAGTGTGATAAAATGCGTTCCCAATTTCCCAATGGCGCTGTTTACATCCGGCAAAATCTAAGTCATAAAATGCTCATAGCTTCCGGTTTCTTAGGCCATAGAAATGTTTGGAGCCATTCTGGTCTCTGATCAGCTCTATGATCAGCTGGCGATTCAAGCATGTGGGCATCCGCCCCAAAAGGTAAGAGCAAATCGCGCTGCAACTGAAGGGCGTACCTGCTAAGCAAATGATGGTTAACAATAAAACAAAGTAACGTTGGAGTATAACAGTAATGCCGCGTACACACGAGCGGACTTTATGGCAGACTTTGCCCGGCGGACTTTTCAAATGACTTTACGACGGACTTTCTGAATGAACGGACTTGCCTACACACAATTAACCAAATCTGTCGAATTCGTACGTGATGACGTATGACCGGACTAAAACAAGGAAGTTCATAGCCAGTAGCCAATAGCTGCCCTAGCGTGGCTTTTTGTCTGTCGAACTAGCATACAGACGAGCGGACTTTTCGACTGGACTCAAGTCCGTCGGATAGATTTGAAACATGTTTTAAATCTAATGCCGCGTACACACGAGCAGACTTTACGGCAGACTTGGTCCGTCGTACCGGATTTGGTCGGACAATTCGATCGTGTGTGGGCTCCAGCGGACTTTGTTTTCTCAAAAGTTGGACGGACTTAGATTTAAAACACGTTTCAAATCTATCCGACGGACTCGAGTCAGGTCGAAAAGTCCGCTCGTCTGTATGCTAGTTCGACGGACAAAAAGCCACGCTAGGGCAGCTATTGGCTACTGGCTATGAACTTCCTTGTTTTAGTCCGGTCGTACGTCATCACGTACGAATTCGACAGACTTTGGTTGATTGTGTGTAGGCATGGGGTCATCCACCCGCAAAAAGTAGGAGCAAATCGCTCCTCCGCCCCTGCTGCCCCCATGCTTCGGCATATATGCTCTTTTTTTCAACTGTGGTGGTGAAATCACCTCCGACAGCCCTGGAGTCACGGCTTTATGTATCGTGGGAGCAAACGCTGTTGCTGTCAAAATAAATAAATCCGCTCTGCAGCTGAAAACAAAAAAAAAATTGCATACCTAGAAAGCAAACATGATAAAACATAATAGAAATAGAACATTGCAGAATAGAATACAGTAAAAAAGAGCAGAACAATAGAGAGAGAATAGAGAGAGAACAATAAAACAACAAATATTTTTTTATTTTTTATTTTACATATCTTTTTGTGTTTTTTTTTTTTTTTTACACTTTTTTTGTAACTAACTTTTGTAACTGTAACCGGTTCCAGGTTCGGGTCTCTCAAAATGCGATGGCATCTTGGGAGACCCTGTGAAAGTGTGCCTAGTCTGTGCAGTGCTGTACCCTACGCTAATACTCAACTAGTGTATGGTAGTGTTCAAAACATTCACCAATGCAAAGACCAGGATTTTCAGGACAGGAGGGACAATAATAGCGGGTGTCACGCCTATATCCGCACTTGCTGCAGACACAACATCTTTTTTGGGGGGCTCGTTGGGTAGGGGTACTCGGGAGGACATAAAGAAAATGCCTCTCATGCAGCCGGCTTACTGCATTTGGTTGGGGAAGGTGAGGTGGAACACCGTCTGGAAACCGAAGGGCTCTGACGATCTCTTCCTGGAATTTAAGAAAGGATCTAGTCCATCCTGAAGCTCTGTATAGCACATGAGCATTCAGCAAAGCCAATTGAAATAAATAAACAGACACTTTTTTGTACCAGCGTCTGGCCTTACAGGCAATTAGGTATGGCGCCAACAACTGGTCATTGAGGTTCACCCCTCCTATATTTTGGTTATATTCTTGGACACAGAGGGGTTTCTCCACAACACCAGTCACCGTAGTAATTTGGACCGTCGTGTCTGCATGAAGGGAGGTAAGAACGAAAACATTCTTATTAACCCTCCACTTCATAGCGAGTAAGTTATTACGCTTGAAGCAGGCTCTCTCCCCCAGCCTAAGACGGGAATCTACAAGCCGCTGGGGAAAGCCCAGGTGATTAGGTCGCATGGTGCCACATGCTCCAATCTGCTGATCAAACAAGTGTCTAAAAAGTGGCACGCTCGTGTAATAATTGTCCACATATAAGTGGTACTCCTTTCCGAATAAGGTAACAACAAGTCCCACACAATCTTGCCAGCACTTCCTATGTAGTCGGGGCAGTTTGTCGGCTCTATGTGACTATCTTTTCCCTCGTAAACCATAAAACTACATGTATAGCCTGTGGCCCTGTCACAGAGCTTATACATCTTGACCCCATATCTGGCACGCTTGCTGGGAAGGTACTGTTTGAATGACAAGCGGCCAGAAAACTTAATCAGGGACTCATCAACGCAGCAACTTGATGGGGAGTAAACAAATCTGCAAAACGTTGGTTGAAGGGGTTTACGAGGGGCCGAATTTTGTAGAGCCGATCATATCCAGGGTCTCCACGAGGACGACAGAGTTCATTGTCATTGAAGTGCATGAACCGCAAGATCTGCTTGTATCATGCCCTGGTCATGGAGGCAGAGAACAAGGGCATATGGTGAATTGGGTCAGTGGACCAATATGACCGTAATTCACTCTTTTTAGTTATGCCCATGTTGAGGGAAAGGCCCAGAAAGAGCTTAAATTCGGAAACCGTAATTGGTCTCTAATCTCTGGCAAGGGAGGACTGGGGAATAATGGCGATGTGTTGACCAGCGTACAAATTGCTTTGATCCACAATAGATCTATAGAGATCTTCGGTGAAAAACAGCGAATAAAAATCAAGTGACGTAAAATCAACTGTTTCTACGTGAATGCCGGGTTGGCCAGTGAATGGGGGAAGTACGGGTGCTGCAGAAGTGGTGGGTTCCCAATTCGGATTGGCGAGTGCAGCAAGAAGGGCATTATGGGCACGACGGGCCTGTGTTCATCTTGGTGGCAGCGGGACACTACTTGTTCTTGCCACCTCACCAGCTTGAACTGCACTTATGGGATTCGCCACGTCACCACGTGATACTGCAGTGCTGGATTGACTACAACCAGGGTGTACTAGGCCGCTGGTGCTTGCCAGTTCACCAGATGGAATAGCGGAGCTAGTACTGCTCTGCTCCATAGGAGGGACCTGCGGTTCTTGCACATCAACGACTGAAGAAGAAGCTTGGGGTTTGTTACGCCTGACCTTGGCAGGGACCACAACTCCGTTGTCAGAGCTATCTGTCATGGAGCCGCTGTCCTCTACAGGATCGTATTCTGAGCCTGAATCTTCTGAGCCTGAATCTGACAGATGAGTGACTTCCTCTTCACTATCTGTCATGCTCAGAAACATGTAGGCCTCCTTCGATTTGCCATTTTGGGCTCTAAATTTAGTGGTACACTAGTAAGACTCACAGGTAAAAAAGCTCCTGACTGTTAGCGACTGTATCAAAACGCTACCAAAAAAACTGTTAGAAATCGCAGGGATCAGGCCTGACTCTGCGAACGAGGTAGTTATGCGTGTTTAGTGTTTTGTAAGTGACAGTGATCAATCGATACTGCACTTGTGTGGGCTGGGCTGGGCGTAGGGCTAAACGCAGGTGCTAGCAGGTATCTGGGCTGATCCCGCTAACACAGCGTTTTTGGGAACCCTAAACTGTTGGGTATGCTAGTATAGATCCGATCGGCTCAGATATTGCTCCGTTCAGATACTATACCACTAAGGGAGGTGTATGCTGCGTGCGTGGGTGTTAGCGGTACTGGCACTAACCTGATGCTGCCTGGGGCGAGGCAGACCCTATCTGACCCTAAAATTTAACTTATATCACGGCCGGGCGATCAGGGGGTTAAACCTTTATTAGGTAATAAACAGCGGGTGCCATAAAACTATAAAAAACAAACTAACTAACCAGGGTCACCCGTAACAGTTATACGGTGATCACTGGTGAAAGGGTTAACTAGGGGGCAATCAGGGGGTTAAAACCGTTACTAGGTAGTATATGGGGGTCCCTGACGCTATAAAATGCTGATGGCGAACCTAAATACTTACCTCCCTAACTAGCGTCACCTGTGACACTAATACAGCGATCAGAAAAACGATTGCTTAGTGACACTGGCGACGGGGGGTGATCAAGGGGTTAAAACTTTATTAAGGGGGGTTAGGGGGATACCCTAGACCTAAAAGAGGCTAACACTAACTGCCCTACCACTTATAACTGTCGCAAAATGACACCAATGCAATAATCAGAAAAAAAAAAACTGCTATTGGTGTCACTGTGACAGGGGGTGCAGGGGGGGGTGATCAGGGGTGAAATGTGTGCCTAGAATGTTCTACTGTTAGTGTATTGTTGGTGCACTTGGATGTCTTCTCTCCTCGGCGCCGGAACGAAAAGACCATCACGAGGAGAGATGACATCACTTCCTCTGCCGCTGTTTACATTACAGAGGCAGATTGTCATTCATTGGGAGCGATTGCGAGGGGGTGGCCACGAATGAGTGGCCTCCTCCCTCAGCACAGATCGCTCCCCTAAGTATGCCAACCGCACAACCAGGTACGTGATTTTGCCTGCCCGTGCCATTCTGCTGCAGTATATCTGCGTTAGGCGGTCGGCAAGTGGATAACCACTTGACCACTGGGCACTTAAACCCCCTTCCTAACCAGACCAATTTTCAGCTTTCGGTGCTCTCACACTTTGAATGACAATTACTCAGTCATGCAACACTGTACCCATATGAAATTTTTGTCCTTTTTTCACACAAATAGAGCTTTCTTTTGGTGGTATTTGATCACCGCTGGGTTTTTTTTTTTTTTGGGCTATATATCAAAAGAAGACTGAAAATTCGATTAAAAAAAAGAAAATTCTTTGTTTCTGTTAAAATCTATTGCAGAGTATTGGCGAGTATTGGCAGAGTTTGGCAGAGTATTGCAGTGTTGCAGAGTATTGACAAAGTATTGCACAGTGTTGCAGAGTATTGGCAGAGTATTGCACAGTGTTGCAGAGTATTGCACAATGTTGCAGAGTATTGCATAGTGTTGCAGAGTATTGGCAGAATATTGCACAGTGTTGCAGAGTATTGCACAGTGTTGCAGAGTATTGCACAATGTTGCAGAGTATGGCACAGTGTTGCAGAGTATTGGCAGAGGATTGCACAGTGTTGCAGAGTATTGGCAGATTATTGCACAGTGTTGCAGAGTATTGCAGATTATTGGCACAGAGCAGCGCTGTGGGCACTAAACATTCAGCCCACAGCGCTGCTGCAATCTCTCCCCCTCTCCCCTCGCACTGTACCATAATTACAATAATTTATTTTTATTTACACAGGGTCACATATGCACACTAGTTCACAGTACCTGCACTGAACATATGCAGAGGGTGTAGCACCGATAAACAATAGGATTAATCATTGCTGTTTTTCTTCATCCATTTTAGTATTCTCCTATTCACACATGAATTCCTCTTGCATCAGGGGTTAAACTACTCAAACTAACACCTCACAAGGTATTACACTCTGCAGAGGGTGTAACACAGGAATTTTGTTACATTTACATATCTTTTTATATTTTCTGTATTTTTTGTACTGTGTTGATTAAATCCCTCATACACCTACTTCAAGTTCCCTTAAACTGCAGAGGGTGTAACACAATGGATTCACTACAATAAGTTTCTTATTTTAAATTAGAACAGCGCCACACCTACATCCCATTTCTATCTAATTTCAGTACACTCCACCTGGGTGGTAGCGTATCTGTAGGGGCAGCAGTTCATTCTTAGTTCATTATTTTTAGTCCATTTCTTATTGTACTTGTATCCTACGCGCGGTTTTACCCATACATCTTTCTGTCAATTAATTAAGCTTTTCTGAAATTGTTCTTTACCTGAGTACCAGTTGACTGATCCTTACACAGTAACAAATGCCAGCAAAAAAAAAAAAAAAGTCATCTTTGGGCTGTAATAAAAGAGGATTACTACCCAAATATTACAAACCAGGCAACATCCAAGTATCACATGTGTATGTGTTCAGTACCCAGATAGCAAGCAATTGAGCTGCAAGTTTGAAAATGACTTGCTAAGCTATTGCTAGACTTGCCAGGCTTCACAAGTTTGTTGCACAATTGCAGTAAGTCCGCATTGCATGACTCCAGATCAACTTTCTTTGAGAACATTCTGCAAGTCTTCTGCAAGTTTTGTTTCAGTTATGTTGTGCAATGGTCATGCCACCACAGGGTTTACTGTCACTTGCAGAGCACTTGCAGTAGACTCATCACTGCAACTTTCTAAAGACTTGCAAGGCAATTTCGCTGTGAATTAGAAAAGTGTTAATTAGAACTTGTGCTTCAAGTGCTTTGCAATTGTGCAACTTGTCGGTGATAATGTGCAGCAAGTTAACAAGACCTATAATTCAACACTGCCACAAATTTGTGGCAAGCTATCCTTGCTATCTGGGTAGCTTATTTTTTTAAAGCTAAACCCCAGGTAGATATAATCCACATAAACCACATATAATCCAATTGTGTATTTATCATGTATTTATATCAGACTCCTGTAAAACTCTATACAGACCGGAGGTGGAAGGGGTTAGCCACAGGAGTCAGGCAAGGCCCTATTGCCTCTGCGCAGTTCTGTTAGGTAAATGTGAGCATGCCTGCAATGGGGTAGGGGGCACAGGATGACCTCATCAGTGCGCTGAGGCTTCCTTTGCTGTCCTATCACAACCTTAGATGGGTTCTACATTGGTCAGTATTGCATAAGTGCTGTACAGTTTTCAGACAGAATCCATGACCTCATAGTGCTGCCTGCAGCCTCTGAATCCCAAGATTGGTTAAACAGAGCTACAAATTATATGGCAGTGGACCAGTTCACATACATATTTCAACTGTGTATTTAGTTATATGTTTGGAGCTCACCTGTAAATGCTATTCCTTGTAATAGTTTGTATTTCAAAAAGAATACAGTACATATGGCTGATGGTCTCCATTTAAAAGCAGCCCACCATTTACTGAACAATTCATAACATTTGTTTTTCTTTTTCATCATATTTTAAAAAGGGAAGGATTAGACAACTTGGCTAGTTGCTGTAAGAGTGTGTGATTTAATCAAATTCAGATAACATTTCCACTTTACAATTCATTTATTTTATTCTGAGTTGTCACTTGGCCATGCACAGGGGATCCATGGAGAACCTGCTTAACTTTGGTTTGGATGTTTTTTTTTCTTCTCTCGAACAAAATAGATTTCATTGAGAAAATACGTTCAAGGAAGCAATTCCAATCTGAGCATTCTACCTATGCATTTCATCCATTCAGCATGTGTAGGGGGTTCTGGAGATTACCAATGGTTGGATGGTCTTTAATTAGGACTTTCCTGTTGGCACATTCTGCCAATCTTTAATATATGTCAGTACAGTATATTGGCAAGCTATCTGGTGGAGGTTACAAAGTAAAGCAGTGCCCAGCCAATTATTTCACTTTTCACATACATGTAAAAATGCTTTATTTTTTTTACTAGATAATTACTTAAAACCACAAAACATTTATATATGTTCTGAAAGTAAAGACCCTGGAGAAAAATGTCAATCCCTTTACACCCCCTTTAAAAATGATCAATGATGCATACCAGTCATGTTCTTGGTAGAACCACTGAAACCCGAAGACATACAGGTACTACAGGGACATAAAAGTTTTTTAAGAGCCACCACGTCCACCACACCTGTAGCTATGACACTGCAAATTATGCTATTACAAACACACTGAACTCTTTTGGCCTATTGGATTTAGTTTACATTTGCTCTGATTTGCTCTTGTGATGGTCACAGGAATGTAGTCTCTGCCTTGATTCAGCTTAGCCAGGTGAATGACTTCACTTTTGCCACTGCATTACAGCTGGGTCGTTGACCAGCCCCCCAGCCTGCTGATGTCCTCCTTACCCCACTCATTCTCTATCCGTTAGCAAGCTACCAGTGTTGGTTTGGCAGCACTGTCTTATGAAATGGCGCCTGATTGTCTTAAGGTGCTGTCGCTCCCTCTCCCTTTCTTTGTCCTGCTGAGCATTGCATTACAAGAAATTAATATTAAGACAGATTCATATTTTTTTTTTAGTTTTTGAAGATTTTATGATAAAAAAAAACTTAATTCAGTCTTGATCATTTATATCAGATTTGAGTATAGAGTATTTTTCATTTTTTGCTTGGTATTTCTCATATTAGTTCTACATATTACACATTTGTTGCCTGCTACTGCACAAAATAAAATAAAAAGCAATATGCACAGCATAAAACAAAATCCAGTATTTAGCAAAAGATACATTGCTAAAACACTTGCAGGCATCCAGTTTCTCTTTGTAATGAGATACAAAGTCAGGGTAACCTCGACTTACCCAAGACGAAATGCTCTTTTAATTACTGGATGTAAGTGAAACATGTTCAGCATGTACCTCTTATGTCCCTAGAGGTTCAGGATACAAATACTTTTGTTCAGCATGATCTTTTCTCTGTTAAAAAGAAGCTTTAGATGTAACCTATATGCTTCAGTAAAGAACACGCATTAAATGGGCCATAGCAAACACAGCCTGGGTCATTGGCTTTAGTCATGGGCCTCTGTGTTTTATGTTTTCTGGATAGCAGGGGATATGCAAGGTGTCAGTTCAGGGAATTGTTTATGACTCTGCTCACTGACTATACACTATTAGTTTCCCTAATCCAACCTTGTGAAGCAAAAAGACATAATTAGTTCCTAATATTATGAATGCAAAGAATATTTTTTTTCTAAATGACTGTGATATCTAAAAAGTATATATATTTTTTAAATGAAAAGCAAGCATGGAATAAGTACAAGCATTCAAAAACTCACATTACTCCTTTTTATGTGTTTGTTTTTTCCTTTTAGTTATTCATTTAAAACACAGATATAACTCCCCCCTGCTGCTGTTATTCAGTAAAGCAGAACACTGGTGTGAACATACACCTTCCACAGTTTTTAATGAGAGAGCAGTTGAAACCACTATGTACAACCCAGCTATAAAGTTGACTAAGGTTATAAAATTGGAGAATGGCTTTTATGTAAAATAGATTGTACAAAAAATATTTAGCCTCTTCTTCTACACAAATTAGCTGATCTAAAACCATCACCAGTCAGCATAAAAACATGAAGTTAAACCTGCTAACTTGTTTTTATGGTGCAAGCTCTGGGGCCAGTGGCGCAGCCACCCTAATCCATGTACCCGGCCCATAATCTGCATGCAGGGCACCAGATACATGAATTTCAATGGGTTTTTTTTTTTAAGCACATGATTAGAGTCTGAGGCTCTAATTGGCTTAAAAAAAGGGTGGGCTTGGAGCGCAGAACACTGCGCCCTGAGCCCACCCAGTTGTTTGACAATAGCAAATTAATATTTGCTATTGTCTTCCTGATTCTCCTCCCGGACAATCAGGAAGAAGGTCCTGAGACCCGATTGGCCAGGGAGTCTTAGGACTCCCAGCCTATTGGGTCTCAGAACCTACTCCCGGTTCAGCTGAGAGGAGAAGCAACAACCCTGCAGTGAGGAGTAGCAGCGAGGAGCAGCAGCCCTACCCTAAGCCCTGCTTCCTAAGATAAGGAGGCCTCTGATCGTCCGTCACACACTGGGGCAGGGAGTAGGGTGATCGCCGCCTTCCCATTAGTCTCCCGTGGTTGAGGGGGGAATAGCTGCCTTCCCGTCCTCCCACACCAGCCGCCACTGTTTGGGTCCAAAACCCTCATTCTTGAAATAATGATTAAGTTGTCACAGACCGATAAGGTATGCTGGTTGGGAATTGTGCCTTTATTTTGCATATTGGTCAGTGACTCATTAGGTGGTATTGTAATCAAAAGAGGGAGTGAAAACTAACCAGGGATATTTGGAGTCCCGGTAATCTTTGTCACATCCCAGTTATAGACATATTTGTAAAGAGTGCCCCAGGGATATTACAGACAAAGAACAATAGTAGGGCAGGGTACACCAAGAAAGAGTAGCATGATATAAAAGTCTAACAATTTTATTGGTACAAAAAGGATACATTTGATTGACAACAATAATATGTATACAGATGTATACAAAACACCTAAAAACGTTGGATGGAACAGATGCCAGATAATGAAAACAGCTGCTAAATTTGGAACACACCAAGGTTCCAGACTTAAAGTCGAATCAATATTGACCTACCTATAATATCTGACAATGACAATGCTGTTCTTGAAGCAGGTATAACAGTGGAGGAGGTGGAAGGAGCGATTGCCTCCTTTGCCCCTCGGAAGTCTCCGGGTTTGGATGGCCTACCCTCGGAATGGTATCATTCCTTCCGTTATAGTTTGGTGCCTCGCCTGTTGAAAGTATTTAATGCAGCGAGGTCAGACGGTAGATTACCCCCCTCTATGAGGCAGACAGGAAGGGGGGGGAGGACCCCAGGGAGTGCGACTCCTACTGTCCGATCTCGCTTATGAATGTTGATACAAAAATCTTGCTAAAATACTTGCAGGGAGGTTACAAACAGTCATTCCAAAACTGGTTGACCCCGATCAGACGGGATTTATACAGGGGAGATGTGCACAGATGAACATCAGGAGACTTTTTTGTGAATCTTCAGACGGATCATGATAACTCCGGAAACAGAATAGTGGCCTTGTTAGATACAAAAAAAGGCGTTTGACTCTGTGGAGTGAATGACATTATCTCCCCTTCCCTGTATTTAGGGAAACCAGGCAGGGGTTTTACCCCTCCTGTTTGCCCTGGCTATAGAGCCCCTGGCGGTTAAATTAAGATCCACACTTACTTTGACTGGGTTACGAATTGGGGTGTTTGAGGAACGTGTGTCTCTTTATGCAGACAACATGCTGCTTTATTTGCAGGACCTGGGACCTTCACTTTCGGGGGCTTTTCGACTGATACAGGAATTTGGAGACTACTCCGGATTTTGAATAAATTGGGCAAAATCGTCTCTTTTTCCTATTGACAATGCAGTGGTGATCCCTGCGGACTGTCCCATCCCCTTGTCCCCTTCTTTCAGGTATCTGGGGATTGAGGTGCAACTTCCTATCTCAGGGTTTCTGGAAGCCAATTTGTCACCGATTACTAGGAGCTTTCGGGAGAAGGTACAGAGATGGCAGAACCTGTCGCTTACGTAGTTGGGATGAATAAATTTGTTTAAGATGATTTTTCTCCCTAAGTTTCTGTACATCCTCTCGAACTCCCCGGTATTTGTGACATTGCGGATTTTCAAACACATTGACTCTATTATTGTTAGTTTTTTGTGGGGATCACGAGCCCCCAGGATGTCTCTGGCGATTTTGTAATTACCTGTCACAAGGGGGGGAAGGGCCCTTCCGGATTTGCGTTCATATTTTTTACCTCACAATTATCTTCCTTACACTGTCGGCTTTTTCCCCAGACTCCTAATGCCACTACTTTGCTGGAGGCAGCGGTGGCCACCTCACAAGAAACCTGGCAAAATATGGTGTATAGGAGGGGGATCCCAGGAAGAAAGGTGGGTTCAGTCATGGCACTCCCTGGGAAAATATTCCACCTTTGCTCCCAATGGCAAAAAGATGAGCCCTTACAGCTATCTCCAAATAACCCCTTATGGTGTAACAGATCTTTGGGGGAATTTAGTAAACTACCAGATGGACAGGCGACATGGGCTAAATATGGTATAAAATATCTACATCATATATGTCAGGAGGATGGTCTGTCAACTTTTGCACAGTTGAGGGATCAGTTTGAGGTACCTGGGAATTGTTTTTTTTTGGTATGCGCAGTTACGACATGCGACGATTACGCAGTTTGGGAACGATAAGTTTCAGGTACAAAATATGGGACTGGAAAAGGTCCTGATTGACCCGAGTCCGTCTAAACGAATTACTAGATACTATAGGGCAGTTGGTCCTGAGGAAATAAGGTCCACGTCTAGAGCTCAGGCAAGATGGGTGGAGGTTGTTCCGGAATTGTCAGAGGAAATGTGGCAGGAGGTACTAGATACCTATCTGGGATCTGTTATTTCTTCTACGGATAAAATTATTCAATTTAGGTACCTTCACCAGTTATATTACACGCCAACTAGACTTTATTGAATGCATAGAAGGGATTCTGCGCTCTGTCATAAATGTATGGGGGTGGAAGGTTTTTTTTTTCCACATGGTGTGGGAATGCACAAAGGTTAGACCACTGTGGTCTCAGGTATCTGAATTTATTTCAGATCACTTTGACCTACCCAATATATGCTCCCCCCTGCGTTTCCTTCTGGGGGTCTTTGACCAGGAAGAGATGAATGTTCACACTAAATTATTTCTTAGGATCCTGTATTTTGCAGTAAGGAAACTTATTGCCAAGAGGTGGATCCACAAGGAACAGCTAACACTCGAAATGTGGTTAAAGACTGTTAATGCGAATGTGATGATGTATGAGATGACCTATGAAGCTAGAGGGGCTCCCAAAAAGTTTAAGAAAGTATGGTCCAGATGGGTAGACTCTAAGAACACTCTGGAGGGAGAAGGGTAAATGACTACTAAGCGTGACTAAAAGTTTTTTTTTGACAGATTTTGGGATGAAATGGAAATGATGTGCAAACCACTACATAGAAGGAGAGTGCGTTTTTTTTATTTCTAAAAAAAGGCACTGAATGCGGATATCCCCAGGGGGGTGGGAGAGGGAGGTAGGTTCTTTCTCTTGGAGTTTTCTTCCCTGGAGGGAAGAGGCGGTTGTTCCTTCTAGGGGAGGGGGATTGGGAGGGGAGGGAGGGTTTTATTTTATAAATGTTTCAGTTAAATAGTTCTTAACTGTTTTTTTTTTTAATAAATAAAAAAAGCTACTATATAGAAATGCAGGAGAATAGAAATAAACTAAATGGATATATACTGTAAATTTGATGTCTACACATTTCTTCTATTATGTTCTATTGCTCAATAAGTCTAAATGTAACACCTCTCAAATGTTCTGGATGTTTATTTTTACGCATAATAAAAATTATTTAAAAAAAAAAAGTTGAATCAATATGGTGTGTACACCAAGATTCCCAACATGTTTCGGAAAACGGGGGTGGGGGGGGGGTTATAGACATATATATTTCCTTCTTCAGGGGTTAAATGTAAGCATGCTGTTATGTTTCTATTAAAAGAAAAATATATAAATGTAAATAACATTTTTAACATTTACATTTATATTGATTGGTTTGGCATAGCAACAAAATAGCATTGATAGGAAAATGTACTTTGTACTCACAGTTCTGTGTTTCCTTTACAAATACCACATGTCACTAAAGTAGACAAAAATGTCAGGTCTCAAATTCTGCTGAACTGCATATTCATGCACAGAAGTTGTTGAATGGATATGGCTCTAGAATTCAAAGAGCTAATACAGCAGTTTGGAAGTTCTCTGTGTGTATTTGCATGTAGGTTAGTATAATTGCAGCTAAATAGATAGGAGCAGATTAGGCAGCCACCTTGAAGCGATGCATCAATGCTTATTATACAGCGGGGATGGAAAGTATTCAGACCCCCTTACATTTTTCACTCTTTGTTATATTGCAGCCATTTGCTAAAATCATTTAAGTTATGTTTTTTCCTCATTAATGTACACACAGCACCCCATATTGACAGAAAAACACAGAATTGTTGACATTTTTGCAGATTTATTAAAAAAGAAAAACTGAAATATCACATAGTCCTAAGTATTCAGACCCTTTGCTCAGTATTTAGAAGAAGCACCCTTTTGATCTAATACAGCCATGAGTCTTTTTGCAACAAGTTTTTCACACCTGGATTTGGGGATCCTCTGCCATTCCTCCTTGCAGATCCTCTCCAGTTCTGTCAGGTTGGATGGTAAACGTTGGTGGACAGCCATTTTTAGGTCTCTCCAAAGATGCTCAATTGGGTTTAAGTCAGGGCTCTGGTTAGGCCATTCAAGAACAGTCACAGAGTTGTTGTGAAGCCACTCCTTCATTATTTTAGCTGTGAGCTTAGGGTCATTGTCTTGTTGGAAGGTAAACCTTCGGGCCAGTCTGAGGTCCTGAGCACTCTGGAGAAGGTTTTCGTCCAGGATATCCCTGTACTTGTCCGCATTCATCTTTCCCTCAATTGCAACCAGTCGTCCACAGCATGATGCTGCCACCACCATGCTTCACTGTTGGGACTGTATTGGACAGGTGATGAGCAGTGCCTGGTTTTCTCCACACATACCACTTATGCCCCGTACACACGGTCGGATTTTCAGACGGAAAAAGTGTGATAGGACCTTGTTGTTGGAAATTCCGACCGTGTGTGGGCTCCATCACACATTTTCCATCGGATTTTCCGAAACACAAAGTTTGAGAGCAGGCTATAAAATTTTCCGACAACAAAATCCTAGGATTTTTTCCGACGGATGTTGGCTCAAACTTGTCTTGCATACACACGGTCACACAAAGTTGTCGGAAAATCCAATCGTTCTGAACGCGGTGACGTAAAACACGTACGTCAGGACTATAAACGGGGCAGTAGCCAATAGCTTTCATCTCTTTATTTATTCTGAGCATTCATGGCACTTTGTGCGTCGGATTTGTGTACACACGAATTTCCGATCGTGTGTACCCCGTTTATAGTCCTGACGTACGTGTTTTACGTCACCGCGTTCAGAACGATTGGATTTTCCGACAACTTTGTGTGACCGTGTGTATGCAAGACAAGTTTGAGCCAACATCCGTCGGAAAAAATCATAGTATTTTGTCGTCGGAATGTCCGACCGTGTGTACAGGGCATTAGAATTAAGGCCAAAAAGTTCTATCTTGTTCTCATCAGACCAGAGAATCTTATTTCTCACCACCTTGGAGTCCTTCAGGTGTTTTTTATCAAACTCCATGTGGGCTTTCATGTGTCTTGCACTGAGGAGAGGCTTCCGTCGGGCCACTCTGCCATAAAGCCCCGACTAGTGGAGGGCTGCAGTGATGGTTGACTTTCTCCAACTTTCTCCCATCTCCCGACCTCATCTCTGGAGCTCAGCCACAATGATCTTTGGGTTCTTCTTTACCTCTCTCACCAAGGCTCTTCTCCCCCGATAACTCAGTTTGGCCAGACGGCCAGCTCTAGGAAGGGTTCTGGTCGTCCCAAACGTCTTCCATTTAAGGATTATGGAGGCCACTGTGCTCTTAGGAACCTAAGAGTGCAGCAGAAATGTTTTTGTAACCTTGGCCAGATCTGTGCCTTGCCACAATTCTGTCTCTGAGCTCTTCAGGCAGTTCCTTTGACCTCATGATTCTCATTTGCTCTGACATGCACTGTGAGCTGTAAGGTCTCATATAGACAGGTGTGTGGCTTTCCTTATCAAGTCCAATCAGTATAATCAAACACAGCTGGACTCAAATGAAGGTGTAGAACCATCTCAAGGATGATCAGAAGAAATTGACAGCACCTGAGTTAAATATATGTGTCACAGAAAAGAGTCTGAATACTTAGGACAATGTGATATTTCAGTTTTTCTTTTTTAATAAATCTGCAAAAATGTCAACAATTCTGTGTTTTTCTGTCAATATAGGGTGCTGTGTGTACATTAGTGAGGAAAAAAATTAACTTAAATGATTTTAGCAAATGGCTGCAATATAACAAAGAGTGAAAAATGTAAGGGGGTCTGAATACTTTCCATCCCCACTGTGTGTGTATATATATATAGGAGAAAATTTGCAATTGGTGGAGTACATTACCTGTGGTTATTTTTTCTAAAGTGTTCACAGAGATCCCTGGCGTTTCCTGGCTGTGCAGCAATGTCTGCTGACACTGCCAGGTATATATATTTGCCCAGGGATCAGTGAGAGTGCCAATCACGGCCCTATAACATTGGGCACATAGAGGGAGGGGAGGCACAGGTATTGCGTGCCATTGATCATGGTTCCCTTGCAACACCTGTGCCTCAGAAGCAGCCAGTACTTTGTCCTCCAATAGGGATCTCCCGGCCGATGCGGCGCCCAGCGTCACTGCGTCTGATGCAGAGACGTCAGACATCGATGCGGCCACTGACACATCAGTGGCCGGAATGACTGGAACGGATGGAGGTGTCCAGTGCGCATGCGCGGAGAACAGCCGTCTCCACAGAAGTGCTCGCCAAAGCAACCTATAGAGGAAGCTTCCCCAGAGTGGCTCGGAAGCCAATAAGGGGCTCCTGTGTGTTGGGGAGCCTCGATGGATCACAGGGGACGGAAACAAAATAAATCTACAAAAGATTATGATATACATAAGGGGTAATGCAGCAGGATTCTTTTGAGCCTTAGGTTATCATCTGTACATTTTCAATCCTATTCATTATTATCCATATGAGACAGTGTCTGTAACAAAAAAAAAGGTATAGTCACAATATAATTATAACAGTACAATACATCAAGTGATTGTGTATTAAAACAGACTACAAAGGATACACAAGGCGGAGCACATAATAGTACATAATGCTATAAATCAAACATTACAATATCATAATCGTATTAAAATCATAAGGAGGGTGAAAATCAGAAAAAGGGAGGAAAAGAAAAGAAGGAAGGGGGAAAAAAGAAAAAAAAATATGCAGAGGGTTATACAGACATCTGGGTATGGCAAGGGTAAATGAAATAATTATTGGAAGGTCTTCAAGTCTATATTGACCTATATAAATAAGTTCATTCTAAGACCAGCATTTATCCTTGTAAGGGCAGGCTATATATCTCTCTAAAAAAACCCAGAAGAGAAGCCCGATAGAAAGGGCGTGAAATGAAAGGCCTCATTGAGGCCAGGTGGTAATGTTGCATTTAGTATGTGAAATAAGATAGATACACTGCTAACTCTGTGCTAAAATGATAAATACATAAATAATAAATAATACTTGAAATGACTTATACTGCTGCTGAACTATATAAAACAGATGGTAATTTATATAGACATTCATATGGTGGTCCTAAATGGATATAGGTGTCAAGTTCATACATTACATTTTAGATATAAACAGCTGATGTGACATAAACAAAGTAGAGAAAATGCTGGCAAAATGATTAACTCCCTTAATGGATAGAGTTCAACCTATGTTCCAGTTCCACCTTAAATTGTCTCACTAAACTCTTGGTGATCCGCTGGTGTTTAGCTCCAATGATTTAATTCCGTTCATGCAATCAAACAAAAAAAACTTTCATTGCGCAATGAACTATTCACTTATAACTTCTTGGCAAAACAAACAAGGTACACTCACTGTATTAGTATCGTATGTCAGCGCATAGAGCAGTCAGCCGCCCACCGCGATCTCCTCCTCCCATCAAGCTGCGAGTATGAATCAAGCACTACAGATGACGTTACTTGGCTCCTCCCGATGCGTTGCGTCACATGTCATGTGACTTTATCAATTTTTGAATCACCAGAATTTTTGAATCACTGTATCACCTAATACCAGAATCCATTAGCGCTTTAGTTTGTTATAATTTTAAATGTTGCATTTAGGTTTGATATCCACCTCAGTTTCCGTTGTAGGAGGAGCTTATTGAAATCTCCTCCACGGGAGCTGGGGTGTATCCGATCCAAGACCAAGACTGTTATCTTTGGGCAATTGCCACTGAGTCTGTAGGACGTGTCTGCCAAGAGGCAGATCGGGATTACTTGTCTGCATAGCCTTGATATGGAGATATAGTCTTTGCCATAACTTCTGGGTGGTCTTTCCCACATAAAAGCAGTTACAACTGCATAGTATGAGATAGACCACTCCAGTAGTTCGGCAATTCGGCAAGATCGTTTAACTGTTGTTCAGTTTGTGCTTGTGAGGTTTGTATATGCTTTTCAGTGCGTGTAGTCAGTTCGCATTGGTTTATTCTGTGCGTTCTTGCCCGTTCGTTGCTGATTTTCAGCTCGCTCTTCACAGGCCTTGCTGTTCTTCAGTGCTTTCTGTTTAAGTTCGTTCTGACCAGCCGACCATTTTGAAGCCATGTTGCGTGTACGTACTCGTTGTAGAGTTCGTGCTTTGCTTGGGCTTGGTGTTGCAGTTAATTCTTCGACCCAAGCCCATTCCATGAACAGGGTGGGGAGGAGTTCATGGACCAAGAATTGGTTGCTCCAGTGTGACCAATTCTCTCACATGCCTTTGCTTTGTGAGATCCGTGAGAATAATCCTGATGATTTCAGGAACTTTCTCAGGATGACGACCCCGTTTTTCACCGTTTGTTGGCTTTGCTGACCCCTTATATCAGCAGGCAGGATACCTGCATGAGGCAAGCCATCACTCCGGAGCAGAGGCTAGTCGCCACATTGCGGTACTTGGCGACTGGGAGAAGCCTGCAGGACCTTAAGTTCTCGACAGGTATCTCCCCCCAGGCTCTGGGGATCATTATCCCAGAGACCTGTTCTGCTATAATTCAGGTCCTGCAGAAGGACTATATTAAGGTAAGATTTTCCTTTAATATCACATTTTATTGTATTTAATGTTTGCTAATGTATTGTATTTCTTTCCTCAATCCCTAATTACCATGATTGCAATATGCTGTGAATGTTCCCTTTGTCCTCATTCATGCTGTAATCTTTTAATGTTCCTTTTTTGTCCTTCATGCCTATTTGCCTTCACATGCTCCATTGTAGTGCTTTACCCTAAACACCCCCTTAAAATGTGTCCAAATGGTCTGTGTGTCCTTAAATTAATTTATAAGCCCCCCCTTAAAATGTGTCCAAATGGTCTGTGCGTTCTTAAATTAATTTATAAGCCCCCCCCCTAAAAATGTGTCCAAATGGTATGTGTGTCCTTAAATTAATTTATAAGCCCCCCCCCTTAAAATGTGTCCAAATGGTCTGTGTGTCCTTAAATTAATTTATAAGCCCCCCCTAAAATGTGTCCAAATGGTATGTAAGAAAAAATGCCAGAAATGATATTTCAGCAGTTGGGCCTGAGGCCCGGACTTACAGACATTACTCTGACGGGCCTGGATACTGGCCGTACTGGCTTGGTCCCCCAAATCGCCCATGAAGTTAGGGAGAAATATGTTACTTATTTTACGGGTAGGGGGCCATTGCAATGCCAGACAATGTCTGATTTTTATTAATAAAAAAATAATGATCAGATAAAATCTCGAAATGTATTTATTGCTTGCTTTTCTTTTTGGCTGTCTCCTAGGTTCTCCTAGTGTACTTGTAGTGCCAAGTGGATTTTCCTTTAGTAAATAAACCCCATTGTCACTGTAAACACAAAATTACTTTCAAAACTGGTATTGAGCATTGAAAGAAGAAGCCACACATTGTTGATTAGTAAACTTTTTAATTTGTGCACATTCACATGTGCGTTTATAATTTTTTTTTTTTAAATATATATAATTTTTTTAACAATATAATTTTTTTCTAAATATATATTTCTTTTTTTAACAATATAATTTTTTTAAATATATATTTCTTTTTTTAACAATATAATTTTATTTAAAAAAAATATATATTTTTTTTAAACTTTTTTTTTTTTTCAACCTTTTTTTGTTTTTTTTTTTGTTTTTTTTTACAAACAGGCATGATGGAGTGTCCTAAAGAACGATTTTAGGGACTTAGGAGCTAAATTGAGGAAAAGGACCTCCAAGGTAGTGTTCTCAGGAATACTACCGGTACATCGAGCCACACCAGAAAGGCAGAGGGAGATTAGGGAAGTAAACAAGTGGCTGAAGAGCTGGTGTAGTAAGGAGGGGTTTGGGTTCCTGGAGGACTGGGCCGACTTCTCAGTCGGTAACCGGTACTATAGAAGGGACGGACTGCACCTAAATGAGGAGGGTGCAGATCTGCTGGGAATGAAGATGGCCAAAAAGTTAGAGGGGTTTTTAAACTAGGCGATGGGGGGGAGGGTCCAGAGACAGTGATAGCCAGCGCGGAAGATATTACAGAGGGTAGTATTGGGGGCATTAGTGGTAGGTTAACCAAAGCACAAAAACACAAGGTGAGTATAGTAGCAATTCCTAGTTGCAATCTTGAAACACCCAATACGAGGACAATATGCGACCAGTCTAAACTATGTGGCATGTTCACCAATGCCAGGAGCATGGCGGACAAGATGGGTGAACTAGAGATACTGTTGTACAAGGAGGATTTGGATTTTGTGGGAATTTCAGAGACCTGGTTCAACAGCTCTCATGATTGGCTGGCAAACATTCAAGGGTATACCCTATACCGCAAGGATAGAGAAGGTAAAAAAGGGGGAGGGGTATGCCTATATATCAAGAATAATGTACAAGTGAGTGTGAGAGATGACATCACTGAGGGGGCTAGGGAGGAGGTGGAATCTTTATGGGTAGAGCTCCAAAGGGATGAAGCTAAGGGGAAAATAATACTGGGCGTATGCTATAGGCCCCCAAACCTGAGGGAGGAAGTGGAGATGGATCTCCTATCACAAATTGGATTAGCAGCAAGGATGGGAAGTGTTATCATAATGGGGGATTTTAATTATCCAGACATAGACTGGGCGGAGGGAACCGCGCATTCATTTAAGGCTCGCCAGTTCCTTAGTGTTTTGCAGGACAATTTTATGGGTCAGATGGTAGACGCACCATCTGATAACAGATGTGGTAATACGGGGCAATTTAGGTAACAGCGATCACAGGTCAATTAGTTTCAGTATAAATCACACAAATAGGAAACATGAAGGGAACACAAAGACACTGAATTTCAAAAGAGCCAACTTCCCTAAACTACAAACCTTGCTAAAAGGCATAAATTGGGATAAAATATTAGGAACAAAGTATACGGAGGAGAGATGGGTTTGCTTTAAGAGCATATTAAATAAGGGCATTAGCCAATGTATCCCATTGGGTAATAAATTTAAAAGAGCGAACAAACATCCTGGATGGCTTAACTTCGATGTAAAAATGCATATAAAAGCAAAGGAGAAGGCCTTCAAAAAATACAAGGTTGAGGGATCATCCTCAGCATTCAGAATTTATAAAGAATGCAATAAGAAATGTAAGGGTGCAATTAGGATGGCTAAGATAGAACAGGAAAGACACATAGCGGAGGAGAGCAAAAGAAATCCCAAGAAATTCTTTAAGTATGTAAACAGTAAAAAAGGGAGGACAGACCATATTGACCCCATAAAGAATGAGAAAGGACATCTGGTTACAAAGGATGGGGAGATGGCAAAGGTATTGAATTTATTCTTCTCCTCAGTCTTCACAAGTGAATCGGGGGGCTTCAGTAACCAAAACTGCAGTGTTTTTCCTTATGACACATCACAGGAAGCACCTCCATGGTTAACAGAGGACGGAATTAAAATTAGACTTGAGAAACTTAACATTAATAAATCACCGGGACCAGATGGCTTGCATCCGAGGGTACTTAGGGAACTCAGTCAAGTGATTGCCAGACCGTTGTTCCTAATATTTACAGACAGTCTATTGACTGGAATGGTACCAGCTGATTGGAGAAAAGCCAATGTAGCACCAATATTTAAAAAGGGCCCAAAAAACATCCCTGGGAATTACAGACCAGTTAGCCTAACATCAATAGTATGTAAACTCTTGGAGGGGATGATAAGGGACTATATACAAGATTTTAGTAATAAGAATGATTTCATTAGCAGTAATCAGCATGGATTCATGAAGAATCATTCTTGCCAAACCAATCTATTAACCTTCTATGAGGAGGTGAGTTGCCATCTAGATAAAGGAAGGCCCGTAGACGTGGTGTATCTGGATTTTGCAAAAGCATTTGACACAGTTCCCCATAAACGTTTACTGTACAAAATAAGGTGCGTTGGCATGGACCATAGGGTGAGTACATGGATTGAAAACTGGCTACAAGGGCAAGTTCAGAGGGTGGTGATAAATGGGGAGTACTCAGAATGGTCAGGGGTGGGTAGTGGGGTTCCCCAGGGTTCTGTGCTGGGACCAATCCTATTGAATTTGTTCATAAACGACCTGGAGGATGGGATAAAGAGTTCAATCTCTGTATTTGCAGACGATACTAAGCTAAGCAGGGCAATAACTTCTCTGCAGGATGTGGAAATCTTGCAAAAAGACCTGAACAAATTAATGGGGTGGGCGACTACATGGCAAATGAGGTTCAATGTAGAAAAATGTAAAATAATGCATTTGGGTGGCAAAAATATGAATGCAATCTATACACTGGGGGGAGAACCTCTGGGGGAATCTAGGATGGAAAAGGACCTGGGGGTCCTAGTGGATGATAGGCTCAGCAATGGCATGCAATGCCAAGCTGCTGCTAATAAAGCAAACAGAATATTGGCATGCATTAAAAGGGGGATCAACTGCAGAGATAAAACGATAATTCTCTCGCTCTACAAGACTCTGGTCCGGCCGCACCTGGAGTATGCTGTCCAGTTCTGGGCACCGGTCCTCAGGAGGGACGTACTGGAAATGGAGCGAGTACAAAGAAGGGCAACAAAGCTAATAAAGGGTCTGGAGGATCTTAGTTATGAGGAAAGGTTGCTTCTCTGGAGAAGAGACGCTTGAGAGGGGATAAGATTTCAATTTACAAATACTGTACTGGTGACCCCACAATAGGGATAAAACTTTTTCGCAGAAGAGAGTTTAATAAGACTCGTGGCCACTCATTACAATTAGAAGAAAAGAGGTTTAACCTTAAACTATGTAGAGAGTTCTTTACTGTAAGAGCGGTAAGGATGTGGAATTCCCTTCCACAGGCGGTGGTCTCAGCGGGGAGCATTGATAGCTTCAAGAAACTATTAGATAATCACCTGAATGACCGCAATATACAGGGATATGTAATGTAATACTGACACATAATCACACACATAGGTTGGACTTGATGGACTTGTGTCTTTTTTCAACCTCACCTACTATGTAACTATGTAACTATGTAATATATGCATGTTTTAAAACATAATACACACACAACTCTGGAACTCAACTCTGCATCTAAAAAGGAAATGGAGAACATGATCGATTTAGTTTTAGGGAAAAAGGGATTAAATTCTTCCCAAAACATCGATCATGTTCTTCATTTCCTGCTGTATGATGTCCAGCCGATTGCGCATGGCATCAATCTCCCCATTCCAGGCCATGATCTGGCCAATCAGTCTTTGGGCGCTGTCACTGGAAAAGGGTTCCGCCGTTTCCCCTTCCACAACCAACACATCACCTAAAATTAATGAAAAAACATGTATTTAGAAATATGCAGGCATACATAGATTACCTGAAGCTGGGGTGTCAGACACTCACCTGGTGGAGTGCACATCTCGCCACTTCCTCCACCTCTCCTTCCTCCACATCCTCAGGGGCGGCGCTGTCGGTGGAAAAAGGTTCCGCCGCTTCCCCTTCCACAACCAGCACATCACCTAAAATTGATGAAAGAACATGTATGTAGAAATATGCAGGCATACATAGAAAAACTGAAGCTGGGGTGTCAGACACTCACCTGGTGCCCATGTCGCCCACTTCCTCCAACTCTTCTTCCTCCACAACCCCTGGGGGGGCTGGGGCTAACTACCCATTCATGCTGGCGAGGTCACGGGTCCCTGGTAGCCTGTTGTCTGAGTCTTTTCTCCCCTATGAGAATCAAAAAAAGGTATACTTAGCACACAGATATTTGAGTCCAGAAATATGAATATGAAACATTGCTTTGAAGCGGTGTACAATTGTCTATTTGGGAAGAAATCCAAGTTGAACACATGATTAAAAATCCCTTTTAACCAAACTGCAATACTTACCTTTTTTGGCCAAGTTTCACAGATAGAGACACCCCACGTATCCACTGGAGCACCTGTGTGGGTTACCCTAAAAAAATGTGCTCTGGTGTCCCACACTAGTGCTCCTGAGTCCAGATGTGTGAACAGCTGCTGAGTGTCCTCTCCTTACATTCCACTGAATCAAGTTTGCAATTCATTCAAGTTTCAAAGACATCTAGACAACAATGTCCTAAACTTCTTTTAATAAGACAAATTAGCAAGACCAAAAATATATTTAAAACCCTGTATCAAGTAAATATATATATTGTCAAACAATGTTTCCTTTGAACGATGTTTCCTACAAACGAATTCTGTGTCCAGGAACATGACAGTAGCCATTTAAAAACTGTACAACAGTAAAGAAAAAGCACATGGAGCAGCATGAAAGTTAATAATCAGAATAGGAACACACGACAAGTACTTACTTTTTTGAAGCACTTTTTTTATTCTTCTGTACTGATCTGGCTCCCTCAGTTTAAGGTCAGACCAGCGTTTTCTTAATTGGTCTTTGGAGCGAGCGGCGTAGCCCAAAATTTTGCTCCAGAGTCTTCACAACTTTGGACATGATTTTGGCCTTGTGCAAATTCGGCTGGGTGTACGGTCCATGCTTCCCATCATAATCGCTTCTCCTCAAGATGTCCACCATTTCCTCAAAGGACATATTGGAGGCCTTAACTCTCTTCTTCCCAGATCGGGATGTTTCGGGATCTGGGCTTTACTCGCTACTGGAGTAATTAACACACACCTGCTGTGTCTCCGCCATGTTGCTCCTAACTGCACACCGTAGAGAGAAGGGGCGGGGAATATCCATGAAAAAAGAACGTCAGGGGCGGGCGACGCAGGCAGAGTTTCACGCTTGCGCAGTGTATATAAAGCTAACACGCATGTGTCGTACGTACATTTTGTGCGCAGAGGAAAGAGGAACTGAAGTTGCAAGCGTCCGAAACAAAGGTAAATTTTATTAAATTTGGAACATCAGTGGCCTATACTGCTTAATGATTGAGGCTTATGTTGGGATAAGATTATGAGAGTTTAGGCTAACATTAGTGTTTTTGTCTTGTGTATTGTTTTACAGCAAAAATGAAGAATAAGTTTAAGGACCCTGAATTCATGTCACAATTTATTGACAAGTACAGGGGGATGAGGAATCTGTGGGAGGTCAAACACAGTGCATATTACAATAAACCAGTAAGGAAGGAAACGCCGGAGAGACTTCTGGCATTTGTGCAGACTTTGATCCCAGAAGCAACCATGAATATTTTGGAACGTAACATTAGGATCTTGAGGAATATGTAGAGGAGGGAGCATAACAAGATCCAGGCTTCCCTGAGATCAGGAGCATCAGCAGATGATGTGTATGTACCAAGGCTGTGGTACTTAGAAAAACTGCATTTTCTTGACGACCAGACTGAAGCCAGGGAATCTCTTTCGACCCTTCCCTCCACCCTTCCCTGCAGCCTTCCCTCCACCCCAGCAGAGGCTGACGAGGAACAAACTGGGCCTTCCATCCTGGAAGAACCAGATGCGCCCAGCTGGAGCCAGGTATATTATTTTTAGACATATTTAGTGTCCTAATATTAATGATGTTAACTAGATGTTATAATTGATTACCTATTAAGGATTTTATCCAAAATATGATGTATACATATCAATTGACAGTAGTGGCCAAAAATGTTTGTCACCAGTTTGAAAAAATCCTGGGGTCAGAATGATACTCTTTTATATGTATTGATTGAAACATTGAATTTGCAAGTCATGAACTGAAAATTGTATGTGATTGGAAAACTTAAAACTATGTCCCTTTTTTATACACAGGATGAGCTCAGCCAGGAGGAAGTTCTGGAAAGTGGCAGGCAGGAGGAGGCCGGGCCCAGTGACAGCCAGGAGGTGGCCGTGCCCAGTGACAGCCAGGAGGTGGCCAGGCCCAGTGTCAGACAGGAGGTGGGCGGGCCCAGTGTACGCCAGGAGGTGGCCAGGCCCAGTAGGAGCTTCACTCAATCGCAGGTGCTTCCCCTCCGCCTTCATACAAAAAGGCCCAGGAAGGGGACGGTGACAGAGGAGGCATCACTGTGTCTCATTAGAGAAGCTACGAATGTCCTCACGAGCCCCCCCCCCCGATGCTGAAGAGGCCTATGGCTGCTATATAGCGAGCAGGATGGTCGAATTGGAGAAGGGCCAATGCCTCCTCTGTGAAAGAATTTTTTTTGATGCCCTTCACAAGGGGCTGAGGGGCGAGTTAACCGCCAACAGCCAAATATATGAGCAAGCCCATCCTCCTCCTGCCACAAGTCCACCACCAGAGCCACAGCCTCCAAGGAAAGCTGCAGGGAAGGGTGCAAGGAAGGCTGAAGGGCATCGTGGAGGGAAGGCTGCAACGAACAGAAGAAAGTGATGACCTGGGTTCATTCTGGTCTGGCAGAAGACGCAGGCTGGTGTAGTACCACAGCCTGGGGACATATATGACATCTGCTGCTGGTCTTGATCTCTGTGTTTCCTGGACCATATTGTGCTCCCTATTTTATGGACTTCTCAAGATCCCAATTTTTTTTTCCACAGACTTGTTGTGTGCCCTGGGGCCAAAAGGCTTCACAAATTCCAAAAGTTTCTCCAGCGTTGCCTTCATCTTTATTTTGTTAACCAGAATAAATGGATATTTTATTTTCTGAAAATACTTGCCTATGTGTTTTTATTCAAATACATTTCTAAAAGACAATGTCAAATTAACAAGGGACACCAACCTCCTTGAGGTTACAAAAAAGCAAAAAGATAATGTTATTGTGTTAACTTGACACACAAACAAATAAAACATTAATAATGTTATTGTGGTAACTTGACACAAAAAAACATTATTAATGTTATTGTGGTAACTTAACACACACACAAAAAAAAATTATGGAGATCACTAGAAAATAAAATAATCATAAAAAAAAGATCTTGATGAAATCAAAAATAATAAAAGATGACTCAAAAAATAAATTTGTAAACATTATTATGGAGATCGGGCTTTTAAAAAATACAATATCATTCATGAGATCAAGAGAAATAATCCAGAAATTTGATTGTGAGAACTCTGTGTGAATATGAGCAGCAAAACAACTTCGTTCTTCTAGCATTATAAAGAAGACAATAATTTGCTGCATTAAACGATTCACAGAATTTGCAGCGTGAAGAATGTGCTAGCTCCAATACAAACATTAGTTTTACCGGACCGAGCGCTTCTGTCTCTTACTTACTTCAGAGCATGTGTTGTTTTATTTCTGTCGGACCAGCATACAGACGAACGGATTTCTCGATAGGAACTGGGTTCGGCGGAGTTCCGTCGGAAAGATTTGAAACATGTTTCAAATCTAAAGTCCGTCTGATTTTCCGATAAAGCCCACACATGGTCGGATTGTCCACCGGATTCGTTCCGTCGGACCAGCCTGGTCGAAAAGTCCGCTTGTGTGTACACGGCATTAGAGATCACATAACAGAAGAGTATTTTATCAAATACTTACAGTATTTTTCCTTTTCTTGTTAATTCCATGGTAGCATAAGAATGGGTAGACTTTACTCTCACTCCTACCCTATAGGACCCCGCTCCCATAAATTTTGAGGATGATCCCGTGTAACTAGCCTCCTCAACAACTGTGAGGGATCCTATGCTGCCATGGAATTTTTCAGGTTAGGAAATTTAGGGTAAGTATTTGATAACTATTTTTTTGTTTTCCTAAATAACTCCATGAAAGCATATGAATTGGTAATAACTAGCCACAAACAATGGGGAATGCAGAAAAAGTAAGGTTTCAGCCACAGCTTTAGCTTAAAAATCTTTAAGGCTAAAAATTACAAGAATAAGGATGCTTGCATCACTATCCAGTGAGCCATACAGGTATTAGTGGAAGACACACAATCATGCTACAACTACTTTCAGCTACAACTACTTCCAGAGTTATACTTTAAAAATTTCACATGGAATTCAGGCAGGTGCCTTTATTCCGCCTCAAGCTGCTGTGGCGCTCAGAATGTGTCCCAACCACTATAAGGGGCGTAATTAGACCCAGAGAAGTATCCCCCAGGGAAAAATCAGATGTATGCTCAGAGACAATAAAACACATTTAAATCTGGTAGAATCTACATGCCAGAAAGCTACACAGCCATGATGTCACCCTTTTGAACAGACCTACATTTAGCAAAGCAACAATCACAAGTGCCAGCTACAACACCCATGCAAAGAGCTTTACCTAAGGGTCCAGAAAACAGGGTCTACATCTGGAGAGCAACAGTAGGTTGGTCACAAATTTATCACAGCCTGGTGAGGGGAGTCATATGCGCATCATGTTAGATCTCAAGTGGTGAGAAGGACAAAATAAAAACAAATGGACTGGATCAGCCTCCATAATTTGTCACCAGTTTAGATGTAAACAGTGGACCTGTGAGGTTAAAACATTTACATGTAGGTAAAAATAAAAGTAATGGCAGGCATCTTGTAATGTCTGCATATCTGCCACTAAAATAAAAATAAAGTGGGTCCCCTGCAGGGTTAAGTCATAATGTACTAGTACGCATCCGTATACTAGCACATTATGACAGTCTTACCTGCAGCACTGTCAAAGATCCCTGCTGGTGCCATCTTCACCCAGTCTTCCATCCGGGTTCACGGGCTCCAGCGGTATAAAAGGCCGGGGTCGCAGTGACGTCATTCTGGTTCATGCGAGTGGGAGCCTTCGTCTCCAGCACGGAGCTCTGAAGTTACAGCATGGCGATGCCATCCCTTCAGTGCGCATGCAGCAGTGACGTCACCAGCAGCATCCTTTTTGAATATCTCCTAAACAGTACAAGTTTAAGAGATGTTCACTGCACCTACAGGTAAGCCTTATTAAAGCCTTGTACAAGTTCAAAAGTGGAGTTTACGTCCACTTTTATTCATGGTCAAGTAAAACACATCCCAATTGTCACTCTTGGAAATGCTTAAAAAAGTTTTGTGAAATACCTCATTCAGAAGAATACAGCATTATGTATACTAAATAGAGCTGACGATCATAAGAAATCACTGTATTAAGAAAAATACAGCCATCAAGGACAGGCAAATGATTGTCACGTTTGTCCAATGAATTTTTTATAAAAAGCCCTGTAAGTCTTTTCTTCATGCGTAACCTTTATTTTCAAATATTTGTTCTAGTGACCGTGTAAATGAACTGGAGAACTGTATTATTTTACACCAGACCTAGTTACATACAGTGCCTTGAAAAATTCATACCCCTTGAAATTTTCCACATTTTGTCATTTTACAATCAAAAACGTAAATGTATTTTATTGGGATTTTATGTGATAGACCAACACAAAGTGGCACATAATTGTGAGGAAAATGATAAATGGTTTCCAAAATTTTTTACAAATAAATATGTGTAAAGTGTGGCGTGCATTTGTATTCAGTATTTTCCTGCTGGAAAGTGAACCTCTGCCCCAGTCTCAGGTCTTTTCCAGACTCTAGCAGGTTTTCTGCTAAGATTGCCCTGTATTTGGCTCCATACATCTTCCCATCAACTCTGAACAGCTTCCTTGTCCCTGCTGATGCTGCCACCACCATGTTTCACGTGGGGATAGTGTGTTGAGGGTGATGTACAGTGTTACATTTCTGCCACACATAGCGTTTTGCTTTTAGGCCAAAAAGTTAAATTTTGGTCTCATCTGAACAGAGCACCTTCTTCCACATATTTGCCGTGTCCCCCACATGGCTTCTCACAAACTGCAAACAAGACTTCTTATGACTTTCTATCAACAATGGCTTTCTTCTTGTCACACCTCCATAAAGGCCAGATTTGTGAAGAGCCCAACTAATAGTTGTCCTGTGGACAGATTCTCCCACCTAAGGTGTGACTCTCTGCAGCTTCTTCAGAGTTACTATGGGCCTCTTAGCTACTACTCTGATTAATGCCCTCCTTGCCCAGCCTGTCAGTTTAGGTGGACGGCCACGTCCTGGTAGGTTTTCAGTTGTGCCATACTCTTTCCATTTTCAGATGATGGATTGAACAGTGCTTTGTGAGATGTTCAAAGCTTGGGATATTTTTTTATAATCTAACCCTGCTTTAAACTTCTCCACAACATGGTCCCTGACCTGTCTGGTGTGGTCCCTGGCCTTTGTGATGCTGTTTGTTCACTAAGGTTCTCTAACAAACCTCTAAAGGGGTTCACAGAACAGCTATATTTATACTGAGATTAAATTACACACATGTGGACTTTATTTACTAATTATGTGACTTCTGAAGGCAATTGGTTCCATTAGATTTTAGTTAAAGGTTTTAGAGTAAAGGGGGCTGAATACAAATGCATGCCACACTTTTTAGATGTTTATTTGTAAAAGAATTGGAAAACCGTTTATAATTTTCCTTCCACTTCACAATTATGTGCCACCTTGTGTTGGTCTATCACATAAAATCCCAATAAAATAAATTTACGTTTTTGGTTGTAACGTAACAACATGTGGAAAAATTTTCAAGGGGCATGAATGCTTTTTCAAGGGACTGTATTTGTGATGCCTTGTTTTTTGAACAATAAAATCTTTGGATAGAGTTATGCAATCGTTTATCAGACAACATTAGTTATATCATGTCTAGATATTTTTTCATAAACCACTAACAAGATAAAAACAAGATAAAAACATTTAAAACAAGACACAACTGCTAAAAATGAACCAATATACTCTAACTTTTAATATATTAAATAAATAATGTGTTAGGAGAAAAATCACCCCTCCCCCAGGGAATGAGCATAAAGTACAGCACTATCATTATAATCATCTTTTTAAAACTGACAATGAATGAAGAATGTATTCAGTATTACTAAGTGAAGCATAAAAAATGTGTTCATAACAACATGTCAATGTTATGTTGTACGGAATGGATAAAAGACATTTTCCAGAACAGAACAGTTAGGGTTTGTTCACACTAGATCTGCTCTGATCAACGCAGGCTCAAAGCAAAGACCCTCTTAAAACCAATTGTAGTCTAGGTGCCCTTGTTCACACCACACTAATGCCGCGTACACACGAGCGGACTTCTCGTCGGACTGAACCCCGAAGGACTTTTCGACGGAGTTCCCACGAAACGGACTTGCCTACACGCGATCTCACCAAAGTCTGATAGTTTCGAACGTGATGACGTACGAAGTTCAATAGCCAGTAGCCAATAGCTGCCCTTGCGTCGTTTTCAGTCCGTCGGACTAGCATGCAGGCAAAGGTTTTTTTTCGATAGGTATCGAGTCCGTCGGAAAGATTTGAAACATGTTCTATTTTTAAGGTCCGTCAGATTTTTCGACAGAAAAGGTCAGATGAAGCCCACACACGATCGGAATGTCCAACGGATTCGTTCCGTCGGACCTTTTCTGCCGCAAAGTCCGGTCGTGTGTACGCGGCATAAGGCATTATTGTGCTTTGAAGAAAATGTAGGCATGCTGCATTTTTATTCAGCAAAGTATAAAAACGCGTGTGACAAAGGGGTTGCTTTACCAAAGGCAAATACACTGTGCATTTTGCTAAGTGCAGTTGCACTCTACAAGTGAAGTTGCTCCAGAGCTTAGGAAATGAGGGAGAGCTCTGCTGACTTCCATCATCCAATCATGTGCAAGCAAATATGCAGTTTTTTTTATTTTCCTTGCATGTGATTGGCTATTCTTTGCAAAGTGAAGCTTTCCATCATTTGCTACGATCTGGAGCAACTGCACTTGCAGAGTGCAACTGCACTTTGCAAAGTGCATAGTCTATTTGCCTTCAATAAATCAACCCCAATGCGTCAACTCAAATCACCTTCAAATAAGATATAAGATGTTAGCATTTTGACCCTTGATGTGGCTGTACAGAAAAAAATTAATTTAAAAAACTTGCAGTAAAATGCAGCACAATGCAGTAAAAAAAAAATTGTCAATGCGCATGTGTTTTCTATGCATTTTATGTGCATCATTAGTATTTATTATTATACGAGATTTATATAGCGCCAACAGTTTACGCAGCGCTTTACAATGTATAAGGGGGACAACACAATTACAGTACAGTTCAATACAAAAGGTTAAGTGGAGAATGATGGATGAAGGGCGCGTGATCAAGCTCACATCAAAACATGTAAAATTTATTTCAGAGGAAATAAAGAGCAAATAAAAACAGTTGAATAATACCAATACTACGTATCATGCAAACAGGTGACAAAATGTAAAAGACATCAAAAATTAAAAATGGGTTAAAAATATCAAGAGCCCATGTTAAGGCAGGTATTTAGAGTTGGCTAACGCGTTTCGAGGATGACCTCTTCATCAGAGCCTGTTTGAGAACCAGGGTGCAGTCTTTAATCGCCAGTAGGCCAAAGTATGTACATCAACATGATGGCTAGTTGGACAAAGCGGCCTGAAATGGAAGATGCGATTTTTTGTGATTTTTTGTGTTCCATACCAGTCCACCTTCAAGCGTTCTAGGTGGAACAGAGAACAGAAAAAGAAATATATATATATATATACACATATATATATATACATATATATATATCTCTATATATACACATATATATACACATGTGTACAAATTATAGACGCGTGTGCACCTGTGTGCACATGCACAGGCACACACGTATACACAAACAGTATAAAAAAGAACATTTGTATATGTGTGCAAATTACATACAGAGACAGAATATCAGCTAAAATAGCAGTATGGAGCACATGACGAGAAAATGCAACAGGAAATCAAATAAACGAAACAAAACAGGAAGCGCATGATGGGTGAATATGCATAAAACAAAAAACAACCACACAATAAGTGAATAAAAATGGATTGATGTATGAATGTGATGGAATGGGAACTCAATTGTGTACAGAGAATTGGCAAAGGAACAATATCTATCCCAATTGGATATGGCATAGTGTGTAAAGATAGTATACATGGATGGTCAAAGAGAGAAAAATATATATAAAAATATATATATATAAAAATAAATATAAAAATAAAAATAAAAATGCATACATACGTATATATGTATGACTCAGAAGGGTTCATTTAAGAGGTTGTTGTATTAGTTGGAAAATATATATATTGACAAAGGAAAAAGAGAGACAAGCTGGTGTCTTGTCATGTAGAAAAAATACACCTACCTATGTGATAGTAGATGGTGTGTGGGTTCTCCTTTAAGTATGTAGAAGGATGGTTATGGGGTGGTGTGAACCTGGTGGAGGGGGGAGGGAGAAAAGGAACATGATGTTAGAGGAGGGGGGGGGGGGGATCCCCCAGGACACTGGCAGGTAATCATATTTAGGCGCTTGGTTGTGCGCTCCACGTGACCGCACTTGGAGCGCACAACCACGCCCACCCGCCTGACGGCGTGCGCTCCACCGCTGGCCACACATACACCTCCCAGTCATCCAATCCTCTTACAGCCCACGCTCAGGCCCGCCCCCTCAACCGGCTTTATAGTAAGTATCCTAGTCTGCCATTCTCCCTCACTTAAGACAGAGTGACTGCTGCGAACATACACGGCTGCAGCATTCT
This sequence comes from Lithobates clamitans, assembly GCA_037952925.1. NCBI lineage: Eukaryota > Metazoa > Chordata > Amphibia > Anura > Ranidae > Lithobates > Lithobates clamitans. The sequence continues at coordinate 4,558,137 of JBBGZY010001277.1, forward strand.
CCCGTGAGACTTCCACCCCCCTTCATCCTCCATTTACTGGACAATACCTTCCCAGGAGCGCTACAAGACAAAAGATCTCCCCTCCACCCAGCCAGTGACAGGTACACAGCTTTCTCCATCTTTTTATCTAGCTACATGCCTAAATATGATTACCTGCCAGTGTCCTGGGGGATCCCCCCCCCCCCCCCTCCTCTAACATCATGTTCCTTTTCTCCCTCCCCCCTCCACCAGGTTCACACCACCCCATAACCATCCTTCTACATACTTAAAGGAGAACCCACACACCATCTACTATCACATAGGTAGGTGTATTTTTTCTACATGACAAGACACCAGCTTGTCTCTCTTTTTCCTTTGTCAATATATATATTTTCCAACTAATACAACAACCTCTTAAATGAACCCTTCTGAGTCATACATATATACGTATGTATGCATTTTTATTTTTATTTTTATATTTATTTTTATATATATATTTTTTATATATATTTTTCTCTCTTTGACCATCCATGTATACTATCTTTACACACTATGCCATATCCAATTGGGATAGATATTGTTCCTTTGCCAATTCTCTGTACACAATTGAGTTCCCATTCCATCACATTCATACATCAATCCATTTTTATTCACTTATTGTGTGGTTGTTTTTTGTTTTATGCATATTCACCCATCATGCGCTTCCTGTTTTGTTTCGTTTATTTGATTTCCTGTTGCATTTTCTCGTCATGTGCTCCATACTGCTATTTTAGCTGATATTCTGTCTCTGTATGTAATTTGCACACATATACAAATGTTCTTTTTTATACTGTTTGTGTATACGTGTGTGCCTGTGCATGTGCACACAGGTGCACACGCGTCTATAATTTGTACACATGTGTATATATATGTGTATATATAGATATATATATATATATATGTATATGTATATATATATATGTGTATATATATATATATTTCTTTTTCTGTTCTCTGTTCCACCTAGAACGCTTGAAGGTGGACTGGTATGGAACACAAAAAATCACAAAAAATCGCATCTTCCATTTCAGGCCGCTTTGTCCAACTAGCCATCACGTTGATGTACATACTTTGGCCTACTGGCGATTAAAGACTGCACCCTGGTTCTCAAACAGGCTCTGATGAAGATGTCATCCTCGAAACGCGTTAGCCAACTCTAAGTACCTGCCTTAACATGGGCTCTTGATATTTTTAACCCATTTTTAATTTTTGATGTCTTTTACATTTTGTCACCTGTTTGCATGATACGTAGTATTGGTATTATTCAACTGTTTTTATTTGCTCTTTATTTCCTCTGAAATAAATTTTACATGTTTTGATGTGAGCTTGATCACGCGCCCTTCATCCATCATTCTCCACTTAGCCTACCTGACCACCCCGGGGTCATTCTCTGGGCAGCGGGACAAGTATTACCATCTCTTCTAGCTTCGTTACAGTTTACAATACTACTCTTCCCAAAATCAAATCAGACCCTCACAAGCGCAGGAGTAATTTTTCCTTGTCCACAATCAATACAAAAGGTACAGGAGGGCCCTGCTCGTAGAGCTTACATTCTAAAGGGAGGGGGTGGTGGTACAAAAGGTAATAGCTGCAAAGAATGATTTGATGGGGGTGGCTCAGGGACAGTTATGTGGGTGTGGGATAGGCTTCCCTGAATAAATGAGTTTTCAAGGATCTTCTAAAGGTGGACAGGGTAGGAACTGATCGGACATACTGGGGCAGGGAATTCCAGAGGATGGGAGAGGCTCTGGAGAAGTCCTGAAGGCGAGCATGGGAGGACGTAACAAGGGAGCTAGAGAGCAGGAGGTCCTGGGAGGAGCGGAGGGGGCGATATCTGAAAATGAGGTTGGTGATGTAGATGGGGGCGATGTTGTGAATGGCCTTGTATGTTATGGTTAGCATTTTGAATTTTACACGGTGGGGTAGGGGAAGCCAATGAAGGGATTGGCAGAGAGGAGCAGCAGTAACGGATTGATTAGTGAGGTGTATTAGTCTAGCAGCAGCATTCATAATAGACTGAAGGGGGGATAGCCTGCTTAAGGGTAGGCCATTAAGGAGAGAGTTGCAGTAGTCGAGGCGGGAAATAATCAAGGAGTGAATAAGTTGCTTTGTGGTGTCATTAGTCAGGAAGGGTCAAATTCTGGAGATGTTGCGGAGGTTAAGGCGGCAGGATTTAGCCAGTGATTGGATATGGGGGCTGAAGGAGAGGTCAGAGTCGAGGATTACACCCAGGACCCTGGCATGTGTGGAGGGACCAATGGTTGTGTTGTTGATCTTAATGGTGAAGTCACAGGAGGGGGACCGTGAAGGAGGAAATATAACAAGCTCAGTTTTAGAAAGTTTAAGTTTGAGGAAGTGGTGTGACATCCATACCGATATGTCATTCAGCAAGTTTGAGATCCGTGAGGAGATAGTGGGGGTGAGTTGAGGAGTGGAGAGATAGATTTGTGTGTCATCGGCATAGAGGTGGTATTGGAAGCCATGGGAGGTTATCAACTGGCCCAGGGAAGAGGTATAGAGTGAGAAAAGGATAGGCCCAAGGACGGAGCCTTGGGGTACCCCAACAGTAAGAGGAAAGGGAGCGGAGGAGATGGAGTTGTAAGTGACAGTGAAAGTGCGCTGAGATAGGTAGGAGGAGAACCAGGATAATGCAGAATCACGGAGGCCAAGGGAGTGTAATTTGCTGCAGGTGGTCAACTATATCAAAGGCAGCAGATAGGTCTAAAAGTATGAGTATGGAGTAGTGGCCATTGGTTTTGGCAGTTATTATGTCATTGGTGAGTTTTAGTAGGGCAGTTTCAGTAGAATGTTGTAGGCGGAAGCCAGACTGTAGGGGGTCGAGAAGGTTGTTGTCCATGAGGTAGCGACTCATTTGGTCATGAACAAGGCGTTCAATGAGCTTGGAGGCAAACGGGAGAAGGGAGATAGGTCTTAAGTTATTCAAACAGGTGGGGTCTAGTGAGGGTTTTTTGAGTATGGGGGTAACCAGTGCATGTTTGAGCGGAGAAGGAAAGGTGCCGGAGGAGAGGGAGAGGTTGAAGATGTGGTTTAGGGAGTTGAGGATAGAGTGGGAAGGTGGTCTCAGTAATTGAGAGGGGACAGGGTCCATGGAGAGGAGTTTATCAACTTCTTCTGTGGTAACTGGGCAAAAGGAGGAGAGTATTGAGTGTGGTGTTGGACCTGATATGTTGGGTAGGGGAGGAATTTGAATGCTGGATATCTCCTTGCGAATTGTGTTGATTTTGCTATTGAAGTGGTTGGCAATATGTTGAGCGGTAAGCAAGTTGGTGGGTGGGGACAGCGGGGGGTGAAGTAAAAGTAAGGAATTAAGGGTTGAAAAGAGTTGACAAGGTTTGGATGAGAGGGTTTTGTTGTAATAGGTTTGTTTAGCAGTGTGGAGGCAGGAGTTGTATTTGAGAAGGACAGATTTGTAGAGGGTAAAATCTTGCAGGGATTTAGATTTACTCCATGCTCGCTCAAGAGCACGGCTGTGTCTCTTGAGACTTCTGGTGTCGTCTGTTTGCCAGGGTTGTGGCAGATGGGGCCTGGTTCTGCGTGTAGAAAGAGGAGCAAGTAAGTCTAGGGAGGATGACAACGTGGTGTTGTAGATGGAAGTGGTTAGGTCTGGGCAGGACAGGGGTGCGATTTTGTCATAAAGGCCATCAGTAGCAGAGTGAAGAAGGGAAGGTTTGAGGTTGCGAAGGTTCCTGCGGGTAGTGGTTTGTGGGTTGGCAGCATGGGATATAGGAGACAAGGAGAGTGTGAAACAGATAAGGTTGTGATCAGAGAGAGAAAAGGGTGTGTTGGAGAGATTGCAGGGAGTGCAGCGATGGGAGAATACAAGGTCGAGAGTGTTGCCGTTGGAGTGAGTGGTAGTTTGTGTCCATTGTGTTAGGTTAAAAGAGAAGGTTAGGTTGAGTAGTTTAGAAGTGGTAGCATTATTAACATTGATTGGAATGTTAAAGTCACCTAGGATGATGGCAGGGCAGGCACTTCGGATGAGAGAAAATATTGTAGCCATGCAGAGAAGTCATCCAGAAAGCGTGACACTGGTCCAGGAGGCCGATAAATGACTGCGACCCTCGGACAAGCTGGAGAGAAAAGACGAATGCAGTGCATTTCGAAAGAGCAGGTGGAAAGAGAGGGAGGTGTGGGCAGTACCTGGAAGGTGCATTGTGGGGAGAGGAGAAGTCCGACACCACCAGCTTTTCGTCCACTGGGTCTGGTGGAGTGAGTCCAGAGAAGGCCACTGTGGGACAGTGCAGCTGGAGAGGTAGTATCGAATTCCTGGAGCCAGGTTTCAGTTATAGCAAATAGATCAAGGGATTTGGAGAGGAAAAGGTCATTGACAGAAACTAGTTTGTTGAAGACTGAGTGGGCATTCCAGAGGGCAAATGAAAGAGGGGGGCCTACTTGTGGAATCAGGGGAATTGGGATGAGAAGGTTGAAGTTACGACTACTGTTGGAGGAGGTAGATGGCCGATCTTGGCGTTGGGAATTGGGTGTGGGAGGGCCGGGGTTTGGTGCGATGTCCCCAGACATTAGGAGTAGTAGGAGGGTGAGGGTGGTAAGGCGGGAGTGGGATTTATAGGAGGGCAGATGCTGTGGTGAAATGGATGTGGTGATACTGTGTGGGCTTAGAATGAGCAGGAGGTGATAAGTGGAGTAATATTGAGTGGGCAGAAGAGAGGGAGATATGTAAAGGTTGGGGGCTGGAGAGGGGGGGTAAAGACATGAGAGTTTGAGGAGAGAGGACGTTATAACAAAGATTAGTGTGAGCATTTTAGAGGGTGGGGACAGGCTAATAGAAGGAAGGCTGAGAAAAGTTAGAGAATGAAGTGTAACTTCCTGCAAAATAGCTGTGAAACAATAATGTCTGTACTTACTTTTTTGTAGCAGTGCCTTAGTCAAAGTGCCAAACACTTGTTGCCGGCGTGACACTTTGTGCAAGGAGTGACCAGCCTAAACCCTCGCCAGCCGTCCCAAGAAATGAACTAAATTTATAGTGGGAAGGTGTGGGGGGATTCAAAGTTATTAAATTAGAAGCTGATAAAACCAAGCTTGTGGGGGGTGGGGTTTTACAACTGGCCTGGACAGATTGCAGTGCAAGAGGGGGCAACAGAATAAGGTTAAATGTTTGATCTTGTTCAGGGCAGCAGAATACAAAATAAGTGACACTTTCAAAAACAAACAAGTATAGACAGTAGTTTCAAATTCTTAGTAAGGCAGAATTAAAGTTCAGTTAGGCAATGTAGTCCAGTGTTTAAGAGAAGAGTGGAGTCTTTGCAGTTACCAGAGGGTATGAAGAGTCAGGTGGGAAATCGCAGACAGGTAGAGAGACTTTTGTGTTGCAGGGAAGACCAGTGTAGTTACCAGAGGGTATGAAGAGTCAGGTAGGAAATCGCAGACAGGTAGAGCGACTTTTGTGTTGCAGGGAAGTCATGGTGTGAACGAACCCTCATAGCTTGTGCATACCACAAAGCATAGCGCTTTCAAAACCTTCTGGAAGCTTCAGGCTAGTTTCACACTTATGCAAATTGGATGCGGGATTGCCCGCATCTAATTTGCATGACATGAGATTTTGACCGTCTCTGTAGCTGCTGTTACAGTATGTGTAGATGCTGACATTTTTTCCTGGGGGGGGGGGGGGGGTTGCGGAACTCCACTTTAAGCAAAACTTTGATGGCCCATTCAAACTAGTGCATTCTGTAACACATTATTGTGTATTGAGTAGAATTGTGTTAGGGCAGTTCACTTCAACAAACTATGCTTATCACAATACTCAGAGCAGTCACATTTGTGCATTATGGTGCACTATAGTTGCTGGGGTGGCATTCACATTGGGGTGCCAAACAAAATGAATAGATCAGCATATTAGGGTAACACACAGTGAAACAAGCCTTTACCACATATTACCATATAGCTGGCCATACATGGATCTAAGTACATATGCATATAGTTCCTCAAAACTGTAGCTCATTAGGAGGGACTGTCGTCTTTTGGAACCAAATCCTTCCATCCTTTTTTCTTCTCAGTTATCCCTCATTTTGGACAGATGGCTAGACCTTTATAATAATTGCAATACTTAAAGTAATATTAACCACTTCAGCCCTGGAAGAATTTACCCCCTTCCTGACCAGAGCGTGTTTTGCGGTTCAGTACTGCGTCGCTTTAACTGACAATTGCGCAGTCGTGCGACGTTGTACCCAAACAAATTTGACATCCTTTTTTTCCCACAAATAGATCTTTCTTTTTGGGTATTTGATCGCCTCTGCGGTTTTTATTTTTTGCGCTGTAAACAAAAAAAGAGCGACGATTTTGAAAAAAACACAATATTTTGTAATTTTGCTATAATAAATATCCCCATTTTTTTTTAAAAAAAGCTAATTTTTTCTTAGTTTAGGCCGATATGTATTCCTCTACATATTTTTGGTAAAAAAAATCACAATAAGCGTATACTGATTGGTTTGCGCAAAAGTTAGATCGTCCACATAATAGGGGATAGATTTATAGCATTTTTATTATTATTTTTTTAAAAACTAGTAATGGCAGCGATCTGTGATTTTTTTTATCGTGACTGCGACATTATGGCAGACAATTTTGACACATTTTTGGAACCATTGGCATTAATACAGCGATCAGTGCGATTAAAAATGCATTGATTACTGTAAAAATGTCACTGGCAGTGAAGGGGTTAATACTAGGGGGCAGTGAAGGGGTTAACTGTGTTCCCTGCTTCATGATTCTAACTGAAGGGGGAGGGACTAACTACAGGAAGTGACAGATCGTGGTTCCTAGCCAATAGGAACACACAATCTGTCACTACTCTCAGAACAGAACAGGTCGTGATGGCCGGCGATCAACGCAACCATTGGCCATAAGCATCGGCATCCCTGTTATGCAGTGGGCGCGCGCGCCTGCTATCTGGGCCCCCGCAAGCCAACGTACAGCTACATGGTTTCACGCAGGGGAGCCAACCTGCCGCAGTATAACTGTGGCAGCTGGTCTGGAAGCAGTTAAAGAAATCTGTGGGGGGGGGGGGTATGTTGCTTGCCCACACCTTCCCCTACATGCAGAATATAAGGTTGATTGAATGAGGTGCCTTTTTGTGAAAGACAATGCCTACCGTCACCTAGTCACCGCATTGCAAGACAGGCAAAATAACATATTCAAATCATGCTCCTGTGCTGCTGTCCCTTGCCTGGGGTCCTAAGATTTCTACATCCTGGTCCTGGCGTTTAAATGACTCCCTTATTCAAGATCCCCTGACTGTGGTGGATCTCACACGGGAATTGGAGGCTTACTTCAGCATGCATACTAATGCAGATCTCTTCCTGCCATGTGTGTGGGAGGAGCATAAAGCTGTAATTCGAGGGGTGCTAAGTAGGCATGGGGGCAGGATCAAGAAGGAGAATACCCAGTGTATATGCCGAACTCCTTACTCAGGTAGCCCAGTCGGAGCGTGTCCACAACGCGAGGAGGGCTCCAGAAGTCTTAGTAGAGTTGACTGTTCTCCACAACCGTCTTAAGACTATTCTTCTGGATACCACTAAAGCCACTCTTGTTAAATGCAGACATAGTATATCTCTTGCTACTGCACTCAGACAGGAGAGGTCCAAAACATATATACCAGTAATACACCACCAGCATACCCCACCTGTTAATATGCCCTTTGAGATAGCAACCCAGGCTAAACAAAGGCGCTTGATGATATGCTCAGTTTGAGGATTCTGGATTATGTTTGGGCTCCAGTATTCTCTTAACCTGGAAACAATGGATATTATTAGCACAGCACATTTTACTACACAGTTTCTTACACAAATATTTTGTCCTTTGTGGTGCTAGCAGCTGCCAAATTTTGAGATTAACAGCGCGGTGTTCTTTATATATTGACTGGAGACGATAGATAGCCTTGATCAACAGATAACTCCTTTGGAATTTTTTCAGGCAATCAAGCAAATGAAAACTGGCAAAGCCTAAATGGCTTCTCCCTGGAAGTGCTTTCAGGAAAAATTTGCTCTGCACTTTGTTGCAGCTTGCAATGCCCTTTCCCACCAATACACTGTACATCTAGAAACATTGACCATCCATATTGCAGTTTTCCCTAAAGAAGGGAAAGATCCCACTCAGTGCACCAACTATAGGCCTATTTCTCTGCTTAACCTTAATTTGAAACCCTTCACTGAAATCCTAGCTACCCTTCTGATTCCTTATCTTAATGACATTATCTTTTATGACCAGGTGAGCTTTATGCCAGGCAGAGAGGCACGTGATGGGAGGATCTGAGCACTTAATGTTATAAATTTTGCCCTGTCAGGGGCCACTCCAACTTCCACACTGGAAGCCATAGGCCTTGGTCCTGCTATGAGAACAAGGATTGAGTCATTCTATTCACTACCCATAGCACAGGTTAGTATTAATGAGGTGGGCTAGTCTCCTTTTCCTATTGGGAAAGGCACGAGACAAGGTTGTCCCTTGTCACCTCTCATTTTCATTTTCACGCTCAAACTGTTTCTACGCTATGTTAGGTGCAATCAGAACATTAACAGCGACGTGATTGGGCAACAGTGCCATAATCTGCTATTTTTTATCAGTCATGTCACCATTCCCAACCTGATGGCCGAATGTAGGGGCATTTTTTCCAAAAAAATGATCAGAAGTCAGGGGCATTTAGCTTAAACCTGTCATACTACAAAGACTCCAATCCAACTTTACTTTCAAGTGGAAATTTTCCCATATCCATTATGTTGGGATTCAGTTGGCTAGTGATCCTCCTAGGCTGTACTCACACAACATAGTGCCCCTTATCTCTTTCTTTAAGAAGTATATAATGGGATGGTCTAAACACACGTTCTCATGGATTGGGAGATGTAATGTGATTAAACAAAATTGCTGCCCAGGCTATTACAGTATATATATGTTCAAAAAGTTACCCATATATATCCAGCTTGCCTGTCTCAAAAATATTCAATCTTTATGAAGTAAGTTTATCTAGGATTCTAAGCCAGCGTGCATTAAACATTCTATTCTCCGTAGAAGCAAATCCGAAGAGGGTATAGCTTTACCAGACATCCGTTTTTATTGAATAGCATTTTATTTGACGAGAGAGTTGGACTGGTATAGGAACTCCAAAATAAAACAATAGTCATTCTCCTGTGGAGTCCAGTTCTCTCTAATTCTGCATTACAGCGCCACCCAGCCATAGAACCTACATGGCGGATATTCTCTATGGCCTTTCACACTTATGGTATCTCCTAATCCCCTTCTCTAAAAAATCCTAAATGTAATCCTGGTCTATTGGGGACTGCCTTTCTATCTCTACGTAATCGAGATACGTAGAGGTAGAAAGGCAGGAGGGAGAATGTGGCTGACTAGAGGAGGAGAGAGATCGTTGTTCCTACTTAGTATGTTCTAACTGTAGGGGGAATAGGACTGCCTGGGGGAGGAGACCAATTGTTGTTCCTATATACTAGGAACACACAATCTGTCTCCTCTCCCCTGCCAGAACAGGGATGTGTTCTGGCTCTGTCAGGAGCGATTGCGGATGCCCGTTGGACATCGCGCATTGGCTCCTCAGTGATGCGGCAGGCGCGCGTGCACACCTCCAGTGAGGCGCACGTGCCCCATATACCCCTTGTAGCAGCCGCTGTACAGCTACGCCGATTCACGCAGGGGAGCCATTCTGCAGCCGTCAAACGGCGGGCGGTCAGCAAGAAGTTAATGAAACATGGAATATGATAAAGAGGAGTGTGAAAAATTATTATATTGATGTAACTTCTTCTCACACCATTTTTATTTTCAGTCTACCTTCTAACTCTGCAGGATGATATATGAAATATCATAAGAGGTTGGGTCACTTCCCATGCAGCCCACTGGGCTAACTGGTACCACAACATAGACCTATTCTCAGTTACGTTTTGAGATAATTTTGTGCATATCAGTGGCGGCTGGTGCTCAATATTTTTTTTTGGGTGGGGTCAGCAAACAAACCTGGCCCCCTCATCCACACTATTGGAACCCCCCTGGCGCTCGCACTACCCCCACCATTTGGGCCCACCCCCACCCTTTTTGAAGCCAATTAGAGCCTCGGGCTCTAATCATGTGCGTAAAAAAAAACAAAAAACCCACATTGAAATCAATGTGTCCAGCGCCCTGCATGGAGATTAGGGGCTAGGCACATGGATTAGGGAGGCAAGCCCCTGCACCCCTAATGAGCAGGCTGCCACTTTTGCATATGATGTCCAGTCTCTTTATAGTTACCTGTATGTTTGAGTGTCTGTATATTCCTATTTCCTATATTTGTTGTACTTTAACAACTTTCTTACTGTTGTAAACCTTTTTTTTTTTTTTTTTTTTTTTTTTAATAAATCTTTTTATTTAATTTCCTTAACAGACAGACAAAAACAAAGCACAACACAACAAAACATCATAAACATTGAACCTAAAATATAGTATTTTATCTGGGCCTAAATCTAGGCCTTGCCATTTGTCCACTCAAATGTCAAACCTCACCCCATATATATATATATATATATAAAAGGGAGAGGAGAAAGCAAATGCTAATCCCTTCTATCTCTGATGGCCCCAAGCATCCCATATAAAGAAGCACCCATATTATGATTATTGACTCCCATCGGCATTAGATGCAGTGTACGGTTTGTCCAGCCACTTTGCCGAGACTTTATCGTATTTACTAGGGCAACCCTTATTAATATAGGAGTCTCTATACAGTGGAAGATTTTGTTATTTATCAATTGTTTCCAGTATAAAAGTGTGGAAGAGCAAGGTTTCTTCCAATGCATAGCAATAGCTTTTCTTGCGTAGAATAATGTTGTATTAGCGAACCCTTTGCTCAGACACTGTAGGAACGATAGCCTCTACCAGACCCAGCAGGCAAACAGACATTGAGACCGGTAAAGGAGCAGAGGTAATAGTATTTAATAAATCCACCACTTCCCCCCAAAAAAATAACTATATATATATGGGCAAGTCCAACAAATGTGTGTAAAAACCCCCTGAGATGCTAAACACCGCCAACACTTGGAAGACCACGCAGGATTTATCTTTTGAAGTCTATAAAGCATAATATATGCTCTATGTAACAATTTAAATTGAATCATACGGTCTCTCAAAGATACCAGAGATCGCAGAGGGAAATCTCATACACCCCTCCAGTCCTCCATATCCAGATCTGGTATATCTCACATCCACTTACCTCTGAGTCCTTCTAATGGCAAAATTGAAATTAAAGTAAGATGAGAATACAGTCTCGAGGTGGGCTTATCCAGGCACTCTAAAGAGGATTGTATAATCATTAGACTGTCCTGTGGAAACTGTGCATGAAAATATAGAGAAGCTGGAAATATCTAAATAGATAATAACTAGGTAATTTAAAGATTGGGGTAAGTGTAGAAAAGCTAGATAATTTCCAATTGGTGACCACTTGCGAAAGCAATTTAATTATATATTTAGTCCATACAATAGACTCTGCTACTTTAAAAAATTCAGGGAGAGTAGGATTAAACCATATCTGGTGCCGATCGCGTCTGCCCCCTGCCTGGGTATGGAGACAAGTGAGGAGAAGTCATATAACTGCAAGGCAGAAGCGACGTCAAAACATCACTTCCGCCCATAGCTCTTAAAGGGCCTTTTTTTTTTTTTTAATTGCATTTTAATGTAAATATGAGATCTGAGGTCTTTTTGACCCCAGATCTCATATTTAAGAGGTCCTGTCATGCTTTTTTCTATTACAAGGAATGTTTACATCCCTTGTAATAGGAATAAAAGTGACACAATTTTTTTTTTAAAAATGTAAAAAAAAGGTAAAATAAATTAAAAATTTTTTTTTTTAAATGCGCCCCGTCCCGACGAGCTCGCGTGCAGAAGCGAATGCATACGTGACTAGCACTCGCATATGAAAACGATGTTCAAACCACACATGTGATGTATTGCCGTGATTGGTAGAGCAAGAGCAATAATTCTAGCCCTAAACCTCCTCTGTAACTTAAAACATGCAACCTGTAGAATTTTTTAAACGTCGCCTATGGAGATTTTTAAGGGTAAAAGTTTGTCGCCATTATCTTTCACAATATTAAAAAAAGGGCTAACTTTACTGTTGCCTTATTTCTTAATTCAAAAAAGTGTATTTTTTCCAAAAAAAGTGTGCTTGTAAGACTGCTACGCAAATACAGTGTGACAGAAAGTATTACAACGACCGCCATTTTACTCTCTAGGGTGTTAGAAAAAAAAAATGTATAATATTTGGGGGTTCTAAGTAATTTTCTTGCAAAAAAAACTGTTTTTAACTTGTAAACAACAAATCTCAGAAAGAGGCTTGGTCTTTAAGTGGTTAAGAGCTTCTATAGAACCTACCACTGCTACTATATAGTTATATAAATCTGGGCTTAGCCACCATACGGCCGTAACCAGCTGAGTGGCTAAAAAGTATTTATATAAATCCGGAAAAGCTAAGCCTCCCTATTCACAAGGGCGCATCAAAATAGTTTTTTTGTAACTAGGGTTCTTGAAACTCCATAAAAAAGACAAAAAAAAGCGTATTTAATCTTGTAAAAAAGGTTACAGGGAGCCACTGAGGAGAATGTCTAAATAAATACATACATTTTGGTATAATTTTAATTTTTAAGAGATTAATACGTCCCAATAAGGACGATGGTAGAGACTTCCATGCTTTCAATTTTGACCCAATGTCTCCTAGAATCTCCAAGATGATAGGGGGACAAAAGGCGAATCAATGGACTCCTCATTCTCCTCCCATAGGTTCATAGGTTCTTGAACAGCCTGAACCTCCTGAATAGTAAAGTTATTGTCACCAGTGGATGAAATCAGACGGTCAATGTTTTGTGGTCTATGATATTAAACATAAGCCATCCAGGCAAAAAGGTGAATATCTTTGATAATGTTGAATCTATCTGCATTTGCAACAGGGCAAAAAGTTAAACCCAGCTGTAGAACCTGAGTATTTTTCAGCAGTCAGTATATGGGATGACAAATTTAAAATTTGGAGTTGTGTTTCTCCATTGGAGGTTCCATGGTGGAGATTTCTGGAGTCATTGGGACCCGTGGCTCCGGAGTGGGTGTGGGTAAAAATATAGAAGCCAATTTAGGATCAGTTTTAGTGGGTATTGACATAGTAGAGTCACTTAACTTGATGTGCATTGTTGTCGGTGTTAGTATAGAGGGAAAGGAAAAAAAAGCAGATAAAGAACCCACTAAGTTTCGAAAGATAAGTGGTGTTCAAACATTGTTGTGAATTTTTAGGACGAACTACTGGTGATTTCCGTTCATGCATCAGTGCAGGTGCACTTTTCATACAATCAGAGAGTGATGTTTTCGATTCTCCTTTCCGTTATTTAGAGGATCTTTCATCAGTGATGTTGTGATAAATAGTGGATTGACTGGAAGATACAGAAGAAACAGAAGATACATCAGATATAGGAACAATATGATTTTGCTGTGTTTGATTATTAGGTTTTTGAAACCGTCTGGGTTGTGTCTGTTGATTCCATTTATATGCAAAGCCCATGTCATGTGCAGATTTATCCCATGAAAACTTACTTTCTTTGTTGTTAATAATATTGATGGTATATAGTTCAATATGCTCCCTTAGCTCACGCTCCCCATACCATTTTCCATTTCTACTCTTTAGTGTTCCATCTATTTTTTTAAGATTAGGAAAGATTTGCATTCCAAGACCCCATGGAGTAACTTTATTTTCAATGTATTTCTCAAAATATTTTTTATGCCAAAAAATTCTGACTTTCTTTTCAAGTAAAAAATAAAAAAGAAATAGTGTAGCGCTCAAAAATAAGTGAATGCGAACATTAATTCAGTAGTGAAAAAATATAATAAATCAAATGTAACATATAGTCCATGTTATAAAATGGATAAAAATACTGTACAAGGGCCCGAGTGCGAGGATTAAGGTTAATAACGAAAGCTCAGAAAAAATATGTTTAGAAAGGGGGACGAGGCAGGGGTGCCCTTTGTCCCCCCTGCTTTTCACCCTCGCTATGGAGCCACTAGCAATCTACATCAGGTCCTGTCCAAAGATGAAGGGGTTCATAAGAAGAACAGGAGAGGAGAGGATTGCCCTATATGCCGACGATGTCCTGCTGTTTCTAGGAGACATGGAGGGCTCCCTTAGGCAGGTAATGGACATGATGGAGAGGTTGGGTAACCTGTCAGGTTTAGTGGTGAACTGGAGGAAATCGGCACTTTTGCCAATAGATATCCCTAATAACCCTTTGACACTGGGAATCCCCCAATTGAAAGTAGTCTCAACAATACGGTATCTGGGTATAAACATGACAAAAGACCCCAATCAGTATATTGAAGACAACCTAGCTCCATTATTGGTTAAACTTAAGTGTAAAATAGACATTTGGAACCGGCTGCCCCTAACAGTAGCAGGGAGAGGCAACATAATTAAGATGGTTTGGCTGCCCCAGTTACTGTATTTGTTACACAACTCTCCGGTGTGGGTGAATAAAAATGCTTTAAGAAAATTGATACGTTATTTAGGGAGTTGGTATGGAGGAGGGGTAAGGCTAGGATTAGCCTCCAGGATTTACAATTGCCAGCTAAGGAGGGGGGAATGGCACTCCCGCATCCAAGGTGTTATTTTCTGGCGGCACAACTGCAGCATATAAGAGGCGGAAATGCCGACAGAGGTTTGTTGACCCTGGAGGCGCCACATAAGACAGTGGTGGAGGCATTGGAGGCAGATTCTTTCCCTGGTAGTGGCCCCACAATTAGGATGATAACAAAGGTCTGGAAGGCAACAAAGAGCTTAATGGGATATGTTGGGTTTACAGAATATGCCCCCTTGTGGCACAATAGGAATCTACAGGAGGTGGTGGCCATGGGGGAGTTTAAAGAATGGGAGAGATGGGGCATAAATAGATTATCCCAGCTATATAAAGGGAATGTATTAAAATCCTTTGGGGAACTTCAAACTGAAAATGGAATCCCGAGACAAACTTTTTTTAGATACCTACAAATGAGATATGCTTTGAATGCTCGGTTTAGGATACGCCCTTTAGTATGGAGCGATGCATCATTGTTTCAGAAAGTGGTTAAATCTGGGAAAATAAGGGGCTTTATCTCAGAAATATATGCCCAACTGTGTAGTGAAAGTATCGTAAGGCCAGAACACCTTTGTTGTAGGGAAGGTTGGGAGTCGGATGTTGAGAAATTAACAGATGTACAATGGAGAAAAATTTGGATATAGAGTATGGGGATTGGAGGAGGTAACACTAAAAACAGCAGTTTTGAGGTGTCTGTATCAAGCCTGGAAGTTGATCATGCAAAGATGGCTAACAGTCTCGCCCCCGACGGTTGAGGATGGGCAAAAATAGTAAACAAGATCATTTGGAAGGAGAGAGCCTTATACATTAGAAGAGGGAACCTTAGAGAATTTGAAAAGATGTGGAACCCCTGGTTGATAAGTATTGGTTGTACAGACTAGTTGAACGAATGTGCGATCCAGGTTGGGGAGGGAGGGGGTGGGAAGGGTTAGGAGGGAGGGGTAGGGAAAATAGATATTATTTAAACATAGGATACCGTATATACTCGAGTATAAGTCGAATTTTTCAGCACCTTTTTTTGTGCTGAAAATGCCCCCCTCGACTTATACTCGAGTCAAGCACTTTTCTGCAGCAAAAAATTTCATTTTCCGAACCGACTTTGGGGCCCCGTATCTCAGGGCCACTTGGTGCTAGAAACCCCAAATTTGGTGTGCAAACCCAGTGGACCTGGTGCCACAACATATCCAAAGCTGGAGTTCCTAGCACCAAATGGCCCTGAGATACGGGGCCCCAAAATCGGTTCGGAAAATGTCATTCTCTGCTGCAGAAAAGTGCTTGACATTTTCTGAACCGATTATGGAGCCCTGTATCTCAGGGTCACTTAGTGCTAGGAACCCCAAATTTGGTGTGCAAACCCAGTGGACCTGGTACCATAACATATCCAAAGCTGGAGTTCCTAGCACCAAGTGGCCCCGAGATATGGGGCCCCAAAATAGGTTCGGAAAATGTCATTCTCTGCTGCAGAAAAGTGCTTGATCTTTTCTGAACCGATTTTTGGGGTCCTGTATCTCAGGGCCACTTGGTTCTAGAAATCCCAGCTTTGGATATTTTATTGTGCTAGTTCCACTGGGTTTGCACACCAAATTTGAGGTTCCTAGCACTAAGTGGCCCCGAGATACGGGGCCCCAAAGTCGGTCAACTGTGTCCATCTGTAGCAATGTCATTTCGGGACACTTTGGGTTCAGAGACCCCAAATTTTGGCTGCAGCTAGGGGGCATCTAGGAACCCTTAACTACCAAGTTTGAAGTTCGGGGGGCCTATGGCTGCAAATGGGCACAGTGAGGCATGCAAATGGGCACAGTGAGGCTGCAAATGGGCATTGTTGACCCTCTTTTCCACTTACAGTAGCTGTGCATTTCTCACCCTCGTCTTATACTCGGGTCAATAAGTTTTTCCCATTTTTTTGTGGTAAATTAGGGCCTCGACTTATACTCGGAACGACTTATACTCGAGTATATACGGTAATTAATGTTAATTTGTGGGTAGAGCAGGCTTGTTGTTATGGAAGTACATTCTGTATGGATATGGGGTATGCTGTCTTCTCCCTAGCGAATTCTGTTTACATGAACCTGGTGATGTCATAACATGTCTGTTGGAGGGTATGTAAATTTTAAGAAAAGTTAATAAAGAATATTTAAGATAAAAAAAAAACATATAGTCCATGTTGAATAGACCATATAGAATATTGGTGTAAAAGGAAGTAAAAGGAAGTCCATGGGTGGTGAATAAAATGAAATGATAAACCTTAGGTGATACTTGATCATGAAGTGCATACAAGAAAAAAGTAAGGTTGGCACGCATACTAGACTAGATGGACACACGTACTGTATAGCACGTGGATCAAGCAGGTTTTGTTGAGGAAAAAGCCTCAAAGGAAATCATCCTCACGAGGCAATGATTAGAGGGTGGACTTCAATAAGGAACAGGTGATCCCTTCTCAAACGATAAACTCAGTGGTGAACAGCAAGTATATCTCAAATGTGAAGTTATCCCATGACATCAGACATGTAAGATAAATAAAATCCACACAGTGTAACACTGTATGGTCTTTTTTTTAAAAAGAGGGGTTCACACTTACAAAAAATCGAACAAAAATAAGCTTGTCTCATAAAACGTATAGATCGATTGCCACGAACGTCACCCAACGTGTTTTGTCCCACCGGACATCATCTGGGGTACTTTTCAAGTAATCGTTGAAGTTTAATAAAATATTTGTCTAAATTTGCCTCTTTTGCCCACCGAAGAACTCTGGGAAAGGTAGATTTTGGTCATAAAATGTCTCTTATGGCCCTCTGCAGTCCTTGGTGCGTTGTGGCAGTTGAAGACTCTTTAACCACTTGCCTACAGGGCACTTACACCCCCTTCCTGCCCAGGCCATTTTTCAGCTTTCAGTGCTGTCCCAATTTGAATGACAATTGCGCGGTCATGCTACACTGTACCCAAACAAATTTTTTATTATTTTCTTCACAGAAATAGAGCTTTTTTTTGGTTGGTATTTAATTACTGCTGGGTCTTTTATTTTTACAAAAAAAAAAAAGACAAAAAATGTTGAAAAAACCCTCTTTTTACTTTCTGTCAGTAAATTTTGAAACTAAATAATTTTTCTCCTTCACTCATGTGCACTGATGAGGCCGCATTGAGGGGCACTGATAGGCTAAACTGGTGGGCATTGATGAGTTGGCACTTATGGGCACTGATGAGGAGGCACTAATATGCCGCACTTATGGGCACTGATAGGTGGCACTGATATGTGGCACTGATGAGCACTGATAGGCAGCACTGATGGGCACTGTTAGGTGGCCCTGATGGACACTAATAGATGGCACTGGTGGGCACTGGTGGGCACTAATAGGCATCACGGATAGGTGGTACTGATGGGCACTGATGCGCATTGATGGGTGGCACTGATGAGTGACACTGATGGACATTGATCGGCAGCAGTGATGGGCATTGATGGGCAGCAATGATAGGCGGCGCTGATAGCCAGCACTGACATCGCTAATGGGCACTGATTGGTGGCACTTGTGAGTAGTGGTGGGTACTGATTGCTGCCACTGGTGGGCACTAATTGTTGCCACTGGTGAGCAATGGTGGGCACTGATTGGTGACACATTTGGCGCTATATTGTAATCAGGTCATCAGTGCCCTGATTACATGTGTAGATTCCCCCCCTGCGTGGAGATGCCGCTGATCATCTCTCCTCGCCACACACTTTGTCAGTGTGAGGCAGGGAGTGCCGATTACCAGAATCTCCGTGTTACATGTGACTGGCTGTGATTGGACACAGCCGATCACATGGTTAAAGAGCCGCGTACAAGGCTCTTTACAGAGATCGGGTCGCGGCGTGTCCTAGCAACACAGCGCAGCCGCAATCGTCGTACTGCGCGCCCCCTGGGACGAGAGCCGCACTGCCCTGCCGCCATTTGACGGTGGGCGGGCGGCAACTAGTTAAATTATCATTGATTGTAGTGTACACAATTGTTTCAAATCCTGGGGTGAGTAGGGCTACCATGAAGTTGAATATGCACATATATGTAAATTCATTGTTTCATGTGTCTTTTGTTGTGTTTTTTGCTGTTGGTGTTTCACCACTTTAGCCCCGGAAGGATTTGCCCCCTTCCTGACCAGGCCATTTTTTGCGATATGGCACTGAGTCGCTTTAACTGACAATTGTGCGGTCATGTGATGCTGTACCAAACAAAATTTATGTTGTTTTTTCCCCACAAATAGAGCTTTCTTTAAGTGGTATTCGATCATCTCTGCGGTTTTTATTTTTTGAGCTATAAACAAAAAAAGAGCGACAATTTTGAAAAAAGCAATATCTTGTACTTTTTGCTATAATAAATATCCCCCAAAAAATAAAAAAATAAAAATTTCTTCATCAGTTTAGACCGATATGTATTCTACATATTTTTGGTAAAAGACAAAACGCAATAGGCGTATATTGATTTATTTGCGCAAAAGTTATAGCGTCTACAAAATAGGGGATAGATTTATGGCATTTTAATTTTTTTTTTTACTAGTAATGGCGGTGATCTGCGATTTTTATTGGGACTGCAACATTGTGATGGAAACATCGGACACTTTTGACACTTTTTTTGGGACCAGTGACATTTATACAGCGATCAGAGCTAAAATTAGCCACTGATTACTGTAGAAATGTCACTGGCAGGGAAGGGGTTAACACTAGGGGGCGATCGAAGGGTTAACTATGTTCCCTATGTGTGTTTCTAACTGTGGGGGGAATGTGGCTGACTAAAGACCCTGACAGAACCGGGATTTGTGTGGTTACACACACAGATCCTGGTTCTCGCTCTGTCACGAGCAAGCGTGGGTGCATCGGCTCTGGTGACACACTGCGGGCACGCGCGCGCCTGCTACAGCGCCTTATAGAGCCGACGTACAGCTACGACGGCTCGCGCAGCTGTGCCAACCTGCCGCAGTATAACTGCGGTGGCTGGTCGGGAAGTGGTTAAAAATGTTTTGTATTTCATATATTTTTCTATAGTATTATATATATATTTTTTTCTTTACTAGAAGGCTATAAAGCCATGCAGAAGAGACTCCATGTCCTTGTATGCAAACTGGCTGTGTTCAGACAGCCTGCACACTGTACAGGTGCCAGCACCCGTCTGAAAGAGGCCTTAATTGCAACATTTCACATTTCGACCTCTGATGTTCCCCAGTTTCTGCTCTTTCAGACCAACCCCAATGCATGCACAGGCTTCATAGTTTGGAACAGCCCCAATGCATACATGCACTTAATAGTGTTGCACACTACTGGCCCATGCCCGGGTGAGAAAGAAGTTAAGGGTTCCTGCAGGCTGTGTTGGGGCAGACATCCCTATATGCATAAATCACTGGATGCAAGTAACTTCCAACTTCCAGAGGGATCCTACAGGTATGTTATATGCATAGTTATGTTGGTCCAAGCTGGACAAATGTAACTATGTTAAAACAGCCATACCTGGAATTATTTTTTAATTGAGATAATGGTGACTCACCTTTGTACTCATTTGACAGCAGAGTACTACGTAAGGTTTGTGTTTAAATAACACTGACCATAGTTACATAGGTACATAGTCTGGTTGAAAAAAGACCATCCAGTCCAACCAAAAAAAAGGGAAAATATATATATATATATATATATATATATATATATATATATATATATATATATATATAAATTAATTTAAGTTCATTTTTTTTTTCCTCATTAATGTACACACAGCACCCCATATTGACAGAAAAACACAGAATTGTTGACATTTTTGCAGATTTATTAAAATAGAAAAAACTGAAATATCACATGGTCCTAAGTATTCAGATCCTTTGCTCAGTATTTAGTAGAAGCACCCTTTTGATCTAATACAGCCATGAGTCTTTTTGGGAAAGATGCAACACGTTTTTCACACCTGCATTTGGGAATCCTCTGCCATTCCTCCTTGCAGATCCTCTCCAGTTCTGTCAGGTTGGATGGTAAACGTTGGTGGACAGCCATTTTTAGGTCTCTCCAGAGATGCTCAATTGGGTTTAAGTCAGGGCTCTGGCTGGGCCATTCAAGAACAGTCACAGAGTTGTTGTGAAGCCACTCCTTCGTCATTTTAGCTGTGTGCTTAGGGTCATTGTCTTGTTGGAAGGTAAACCTTCGGCCCAGTCTGAGGTCCTGAGTACTCTGGAGAAGGTTTTCGTCCAGGATATCCCTGTACTTGGCCGCATTCATCTTTCCCTCGATTGCAACCAGTCATCCTCCCCCTGCAGCTGAAAACACACCCACAGCATGATGCTGCCACCACCATGCTTCACTGTTGGGACTGTATTGGACAGGTGATGAGCAGTGCCTTTTTTTCTCCACACATACCGCTTAGAATTAAGGCCAAAAAGTTCTATCTTGGTCTCATCCGACCAGACAATCTTATTTCTCACCATCTTGGAGTCCTTCGGGTATTTTTTTAGCAAACTCCATGCGGGCTTTCATGTGTCTTGCACTGAGGAGAGGCTTCCGTCTGGCCACTCTGCCATAAAACCCCAACTGGTGGAGGGCTGCAGTGATGGTTGACTTTCTACAACTTTCTTCCATCTCCCCACTGCATCTCTGGAGCTCAGCCACAATGATCTTTGGGTTCTTCTTCGCCTCTCTCACCAAGGCTCTTCTCCCCCCGATAGCTCAGTTTGGCCAGATGGCCAGCTCTAGGAAGGGTTCTGGTCATCCCAAACATCTTCCATTTAAGGGTTATGGAGGCCACTGTGCTCTTAGGAACCTTAAGTGCAGCAGAAAGTTTTTTGTAAACTTGGCCAGATCTGTGCTTTGCCACAATTCTGTCTCTGAGCTCTTTAGGCAGTTTCTTTGACCTCATCATTCTCATTTGCTCTGACATGCACTGTGAGCTGTAAGGTCTTATATAGACAGGTGTGTGGCTTTCCTAATCAAGTCCAATCAGTATAATCAAACACAGCTGGACTCCAATGAAGGTGTAGAACCATCTCAAGGATGATCAGAAGAAATGGACAGCACCTGAGTTAAATATATGAGTGTCACAGCAAAGGGTCTGAATACTTAGGACCATGTGATATTTCAGTTTTTCTTTTTTAATAAATCTGCAAAAATGTCAACAATTCTGTGCTTTTCTGTCAATATGGGGTGCTGTGTGTACATTAATGAGGAAAAAAAATGAACTTAAATGATTTTAGCAAATGGCTGCAATATAACAAAGTGTGAAAAATGTAAGGGGGTCTGAATATTTTCTGTCCCCACTGTGTATATATATATATATATATATATATATATATATATATATACAGTATGTGGGAAAGCTGTCACTTTAATGGAGAGCGAGAAGGCTTATCATATCTTCTGATTTTTTTCTATCCACCTATTCCATCATTGCATCTGGCAGAAAAACAGTTCTGGCAAGAACAACAAATATGACCATATTAACATCACTCTACTTCCTAAAATTGGGATCTGTAGACAGTTAAAGTATGGTGTTTGTGTGTATTGAACGGCGGGATTAACACTTCAACATTTAAAATGTTTATTTCTCTATCATATCTTCTCATAAAATATTGTAAATGCTGCATAATATTTACATATGACTTCAAAAAGACATTACATAATCAACAGAATAAGGACATTAAAAATCACATAAAATATCCAAGTGAAAAAATATAAAACACATCCTTTTCTTTATTAAATGTATTGGATTATGTTGATTACATTTTTTTAATTACTGTGCATAGTTGGACATTTTGATATCAATAAAATGTTTTTGTGGTAATAAAGTCAGTGATACAATGTGTATTGGTTCACTGAAAAAGAAATTACTAAAAGTTGAAAGGTCCTACATTCATTACTTTTTGTTGTCGAAATCCCACGGATTGCTCATTCTGTTGCTTCCTGTTTGTGTCCTGAGGATTTAATTACAAAGAGCCGTCAGCCAATATCCATCACATCATCTCTGCTGCACAATCTGATCTGGGTCACTTGCTCCTTCCCACATCCCTTTCTTAATACTGTGACTTTTTTAAGCCACTGTTTCCTTGGACATTGAATCTGGGCTCAAATGTGTCGGTCAATTATGTTCTCCACTGACTCTTGTAATTACTTGTGTTGAGTCAATATAGTCTGGAATCAACAAATCATCCTGGATTTATTTGGGTCATTTGCTTGCTGGCCTTGTTTTTCCTTCTTGTTTTGGTGTATTTAGTAGATCTTGCAGCTGTGACATAAATAATAACACCTGCATCGCAGTATATTTTTCAGAAATAAAAAACGTATGGAACAACCTCACTGAAGAAGTTATTAATGAATGGGGCACCATAACATTATCAAGGGCAAAAATTGTATTGGATATGACCTAGACCAGGGTTTCTCAACCCGTGGTACGTGTACCCCTGGGGGTACCTGCACCAAGGGCAGGGGGTACGCCAAGTGCTATGTCTCCCGAGTCCTGCCTCCCGCACATATACAGTCACCTTGCTGTAGCACGGCACTGTGGTACCAGCAGGGGAAGCGGTCCGCCCTGTGTGCGTGGGGGGTTTGTTAGGCCGACGGCAGCTGCCCGGGGTCCTGTCAATGTAATGGAGCCCATTGCGCTGCCCGCAAGATGTTTCCCCAGGCAGGGCTGACTGACCAGGGTCAGTAGGTGGCCCCATGTCCTCCATGGCTCCTCCCTCTCTCCAGCACACCTCAGATCTCCTGCCATGTGTGAATAACCCATCCGGATGATGCCTGCTGTGGCTCCCTGATCTCCTCTGTACTCTGCAATACTGCACATAGCCAGCACACTGCAGACAGGAAAAAAAAGTGAGTCCAGTCTGTCACTTTCTCATCTCTCTGTGTCTGTTCAGGAACTACACATCCCAGCATGCCCACCTATCATGCCTCATCAGTACCTCTATCAGTGCCCATCAGTGCCTCCTATCATAAGGTGACCAGATTTTTACAATGAAATCCGGGGACATTTTTTTTTTTCTATTGGCAAAAGGTAAACTATTTTATAAGTATATTTTCCTCAAATGATATATGCAGTGTATGTGGTATGTGTTTATGGAATGATTGAATGATATATATATATATATATATATATATATATGTTATTTCTCACATTTTGTCCATGAGATAAAAAAAGATACTTCTTATGCCGCGTACACACAAGCAGACTTCTCGTTGGACTGAACTCCGAAGGACTTTTCGTCAGAGTTCCGACGAAATGGACTTGCCTACACACGATCCCACCAAAGTCTGATCGTTTCGAACGTGATGATGTACGACCGGGCTAGAAAAGGAAGTTCAATAGCCAGTAGCCAATAGCTGCCCTTGCGTCATTTTCGGTCCGTCGGACTAGCATACAGACAAACGTATTTTTCGATAGGAATCGAGTCCGTCGGAAAGATTTTAAACATGTTCTATTTCTAAGGTCCGTCAGATTGTTCGACAGAAAAGGTCCGATGAAGCCCACACACGATCGGAATGTCTGACGGATTCGTTCCGTCTGACCTTTTCTGCCGGAAAGCCCGGTCGTGTGTACGCGGCATTAGAATTTTTTGAGATATGACTATCAAATTTTATGAAGATATGACAGAAAAAAGAGTGAAGGGTTCAGGAGTGCATTACATAAAGAATGCAAGGCTAAGGAGCACGCTACATAAAGAATGCAGGGCTAAGTAGCACTCAGGAGCATGCTATATAAAGAATTCAGGGCTCAGGAGTGCATTACATAAAGAATGCAGGGCTCAGGAGTGCAATACATAAAGAATGCAGGGCTCAGGAGTGCACTACATAAAGAATTCAGGGCTCAGTAGTGCAGCCTCACCAGTTCCCAGCAATGCAGCCTCACCAGTGCCTAGCAATGCAGCCTCACCAGTGCCCATCTATGCAGCCTCACCAGTGCCCAGCAGTGCAGCCTCACCAATGCCCATCTATGCAGCCTGACCAGTGCCCAGCAATGCACCCTCACCAGTGCCCAGAAATGCAGCCTCACCAGTGCCCAGGAAGGCAGCCTCACCTGTGCCCAGGAAGGCAGCCTCACCGGTGCCCAGGAATGCAGCCTCACCAGTGCCCAGCACTGCAGCCTCACCAGTTCCAAGGAATGCAGCCTCACCAGTGCCCAGGAATGCAGCCTCACCAGTGCCCAGGAATACAGCCTCACCTGTGCCCAGCAATGCAACCTCACCTGTTCCCAGCAATGCAAACTCACAAGTGCCCAGCAATGCAACCTCAATTGTGCCCAGGAATGCAACCTCACCAGTGCCCAGTAATGTAGCCTCACCTGTGCCCACTAATGCAGCCTCACCTGTGCCCAGGAATGCAGCCTCAGCTGTGCCCATGAATGCAGCCTCACCTGTGCCCAGCAATACAGCCTCACCTGTGCCCAGCAATGCACCCTCATCTGTGCCCAGGAATGTAACCTCATCTGTGCAGCTGATCAGAGAGGAGCTGGCTGGATCATCACACAGATCCTGGGCAGGTACTGAGGCAGGGGGGGGGCAGTCCGCCCCAGGTACCACACACTGAAGGGTGTGTCAGGCCAGCTTCTGCTGTGTCAGCTTTAATTTGAATCACTGGGCTCCCGCCGTCAAACAAGTTCCGCCTCCTGGACACATGTCCAGGAGCACATGTCCTGGCATTGGACTAGTGTGCTGTCTGTCAAAGGAGAAAACCAGGAGACGGGACTTGTGTGACAGCGGGCACCCAGCAATTCAAATTAAAGCTGACACAGCGGGAGACGCCAGCCTGACACCCCCCCAGTGTTTGGCACCTGGGGCAGATGTCCCCCCCCGCCTCAGCACCTGCCTAGGATCGGCCTGCACCTTGCACCACCCCTGCAATCCAGGGACAGATGGGATCAATCTGGGGACTGTCCCTGGAAACCAGAGATGTCTGGTCACCCTATCCTATCAGTGCCGCCTATCAGTGCCACCTATCAGTGCCGCCTATCAGTGCAGCTTATCAGTGCCCCTATTAGTGCCCATTAGTACCCCCTATCAGTGCCGCCTATCAGTGCCACCTATCAGTGCCACCTATAAGTGCCTATTAGTGCCTCCTATCAGTGCAGCCTCATCAGTGCCCCCTATCAGTGCAGCCCCATCAGTGCCACCCATTAGTGCCTCCTATCAGTGCCTCATCAGTGTCCCCTATCAGTGCAGCTTCATCAGTGCCGCCTATCAGTGCCCATCAGTGCCTCCTATCAGTGCAACCTCATCAGTGTCGACTATCAGTGCCCCCTATCAGTGCAGCCCCATCAGTGCCACCTATCAGTGCAGCCTCATCAGTGACCCCTATCAATGCAGCCTCATCAGTGCCCCCTATCAGAGCAAGCCCCATTGTGCCGCCCATCAGTGCCACCTTATCAGTGCAGCCTATCAGTGCAGCCTCATCAGTGCCCCCTATCAGTGCCTTCTGTCAGTGCCATCTATCAGTACCTTTCTGGAGGCAGGGGTACTTAGGAATTTTTTTGAGACCTGCGGGGGTACTTCACCATAAAAGGTTGAGAAACACTGACTTAGACCATCATAGTAAAGGTCATAAATGTAGCTTGTTGGTATAAAATGTAGGTGAAGTCTAATGTATCAAATTACATAACTAAAGAAAAAGAAAGGGTGGAAGGGTTTTTATGGATCAGACAGGCATTAGGGCCCAGAATATTGCTACAGTTCAAAAACTACATTGGGAAGTACATTTTACAAAAAAAATGAGAACTCTTGCAAGGTTTTTTTCTGTTTTATGATGCTAAAGGACATATTTAAAGCACATTTTCTGGGAAGATTAACTGATATTTACCATATGTGTTCCTCAATTGGGAATGGTGCCCCTAACCTCCCAAGCAACAATTTGACATCAGTTATGTGGGCTGAAATTCCTGCAGAAGCAGCCAAGAAATTTGCACCAGTTCCTATGCCACTCACTTGATCTTTCCAGGAAAATATGTTGCCAAAGCCTTCATAATTAACTGGTAAAAATGTTTTTAATGTTCTAAAATCTTACAATTCAGCTTGTGTGGACAACCCACCTGAGTCTTCTCTTCAGCCATTCTTGCTATGTTCACTTTGGGGGGAACGCAGGGTCCAGAGGAAATGACACAAGCCTAAATCTTTATGCTGCCTGTCATCTGGAATCATGGGCTTTCATTTGTAGTAGTTTGTGTTTATTTATTGTATGTTCAAGTGGATTTTCAAATTTGGGCATTTTCGTACCCTGCAAGGTACACAGCAACTTAACCAACAGGGGTAAATACTACTATGCAGATTAATGGTGTTTTTGTCTGCTTTTAATAGGTACTAGTCTGTATTCCTGCTGCTCCACATGCCAGATTAATTTTGAAGTGGGGCTAGGTTGTTTATTTTTATTTATATATGTAATCAAAGAAAAGTAAAGAGAAATATTAACACCCCCCCCCCCCCATTCTAAGTACTAATGCAGTGTAAATCACAACATATTTGCTGCAACATTCCCTAGCTAAAAATACCCCAAGGGGCAAAAATAACCATAAGCAAAACCTGACAAGTGAAGCCAAGCATTTACATTTGCACATACAATCAGATATGTACTGATCATTTTTACATTTTTTTTAAGCTAACCTACCTCTACTTATGCATTTTTTTCAGTGCTCAGTTTGAATTTCTCAGGTTTACTTCAACTATTTCACTTTTATATATAGGATTTTAGCTTGAGCTGCCTATGCTAAATTATGTAATTGTTTAGAACTTGTTGAACTGCATGCATCAGAAATTCATTTCTTTGTGATCAAGTATCAGCATTTAATGTCAATTTCCTTTGTTGGGAGATGAGCTTTTTTTCTTATTCCTGCCATTGAGTTGACAAGCTCTGATTGGCCCCTTGGCGGAGACTGGCAGCTGGAGACAAGTGGAACAGAATAAATACAGGTGTATGAAGATTTCATTGCAGACAGGCATCTGTTCCTGAGCTAAAATACATGAGGCTGTTTGCTCTTTCAATTACAGTGCAGACAGGCATGGTATTACTCACTTTCTTTTGCTCTTCAAACCTCCATAACAATTACATATCTTCTCACTAGCCATCTGATCAGTTTGACAAAGCAAAAAACGGAAAAAAGACTGTTTCTCCAATATTTTAAAATTTTCTTTTATTTTTTTCTAGGGCTCTTGATTTAGTTGGCCCGGCTGCATTATTTTAGGCTCAGCTTTCACTAACAAAAATATTTTGTTTTCTCTGTATTTGTGCATTTAATCCAGCATAATCCTCCAATAATCCCCCAAATTCTACTCACCATCAAAAGCATGCTAGTAAGTTAATTGGTTTGAAATTATCTGACTGACTGTTATTGTGTACCTGCAATTATACAGGCATTATAGTGTGGATCACAGAAAGGAACTAATATTCCTGGTAGGTAATCAAAGCATATGGCAAGCCAAAAACATTTTTTATGCTCTGTTCATTGAATGGCACAACTGAGATCTTGATCTTTGACCAATGGGTGCCACATTTAGAAGTAGGACACTGGGCAAAAATAAGAGCACAGCCTAGGGGCAGCCCTTGATAGTAGCCAAATACCCCATGTGCTAGAGGCAGCTAAAGTCTGACTCTCTCCAAGTCCCCTTGAAGAGGCCTGTTGGCTCTTTGACAGTTTGTTTAAGTGGACTCTTGCACGTTACGCCAGGCTAGGGGTGGTCACTTAATAGGGGAGGTCCAATATTCACTCCCTTGTTATTTCTTGCCTTGACTATTTTAACTCCCTCCTCATAGGCCCACCTCTTTGCAAGGCTGTCCCCTCTTCAGTCTATCATGAATGAAGCTGCCAGACTCATCCACCTTACCAACTGTTCAGTGTCCACTACCCCTCTCTACCAATCCCTCCACTGGCCTCCCATTGCCCAACAAATAAAATTTAAAACATTAACAATACCATGCAAAGCTTTTTACAACTCTGTCCTGAGCTCCATCACCAATCTTGTCTCCGAATATCACCCAAACCGTCCTCTCCGCTCCTTCCAAGAACTCCTGCTCTCTAGCTCCCTTGTCTCCTCCTTCTCTGATTGTCCCCAGGGCTTCTCCAGAGCCTCTCCCATCCTCTGGAACTCCCTATCCAAATCTGTCCAGCTATCTCCTACTGTCTCTACTTTTAAGCGATCCCTGAAAACTCATCTCTTCAGGGACACCTATCCTGCCTTCAGCTAACAACCAAATCTTTTATTTTTTCCATCAGTTCATCCTTCACAGTTATTACCTTTTGTTCCACCAGCCCCTCGCTATTTGATTGTAAGCTCCCAGAAGCAGAGCCCTCCTAACCATGGTTGTATTGAATTGTATTGTTGCTGTATTGTCTCCTTTTATATTGTAAAGTGCTGCACAAACTGTTGGTGCTATAGAAATTCTGTATAATAATAATATTTCATTTGCAGCCTGCACATCTCAAAACCAGTGTTGTTTTGGGGGAGTTGTTTTGTTTTTCCTACTCCTCAAAAGACAGTGCTTTGTGACGTCCCAATGGTCAGTGATCAAGATCTCAGTTGTGCCCTTTAATGAACTGAAAATATTGAGTTTTTTTTTACTTGCAGATGGTGGTATGGTGACCACCAGAGGCTGCCCCAAGGTTGTGCTTTGGTTTTCCTTAGTGTCCTATTCACGAAGGTGGTGGTGCTGTAACTCAGTGATCAAAGATCAAGATCTCAACTGTTATCTTCAATAAACTCAGAATTTATTTTATGATAAATACAAAAATCTTATTTTTCTAAGTTTTTGGATTAAATGGGAAAGAATTAGAACTTTTGAGTTTGTAGTGCTATCTGTGGCACCAGTAGAATGAATGGTTTCAACAGACAGAAAATTAGGAAAGATCTGCAACAGAGACAAAAATCTGACTAGGGTTCTAATATTTTTTACCTAATGTAATAAAGAAAAACATTTGTATTCCTGTCCGTGTTGCTGTTGGAGAATCACTCCCACTTACTGTCCTGACACATTCTAACCCTTTCTTAATCTATCCTATAATAAAAGCTAATAAAACATTTGTCATCCTCCTTTTCCTGTGACTTTGGTGCACATACCCTTTCATTGTACTTGTTTGCAATAAATGTACAATACAATTCAGTTCTGTCCAGTATCATGGTAACGGGTTGCCCCACATGTATGGTTACACTTTGTACTCTCAACAGACCACAAGGTCCCACCTCTTCCTGCATATATCCCTTCCAAGCAGGAAGTGAAACATGCAAAGGGAATGCATACCACAGCACACCATTTACCCCTGAATCGCCAAACATTCCCTTTTAAGCAAAAGACATATAACATTTAGGTACCTGCCTACAACTCGGCTGCTTGGTACTTGCTCTCTTCTATCCGTCAGTCAGATCAAGAGCATGCCCCGGAAAACATCATCTGTGATGAAACCCGTAGGGTGGAGCCTGTTGTAACAACATGTCTTACCCAAAGTTAGCTAGAACTGCAATGTTTTTGGGAGTTTGGTGATTATAAAGAGCGCTGATTACTTTTTATTCGTCTGTGGGTGCAATTTTAATTAGTTAAATTAAATTACAACGGTTTTCACACTATGTGAATCGTGTTATTTTCTTTTTCTGGATACTTACCTGCACGCATTGATCCTTTATCTGGTGGGAGTTGTGGTGGTATTACTTGGTGGAGTGAGATCATCTTCCAGGGAGAGAGATGTCTGGAGATCAAAGAGGCTAATTAGTATGGAGTTTTAATAACGCATGATTAGACTCATGATGACATGAGAGTCATTTCTATTTGGTAAGC
This sequence comes from Lithobates clamitans, assembly GCA_037952925.1. Taxonomy (NCBI): domain Eukaryota; kingdom Metazoa; phylum Chordata; class Amphibia; order Anura; family Ranidae; genus Lithobates; species Lithobates clamitans. The sequence continues at coordinate 4,588,500 of JBBGZY010001277.1, forward strand.
AGATTTAAGTCTGCTTTTGGTGGTGGTAAAACACATCAGATGAGGTGTCTTTGATGACTGACTCTTATTTCTCTTCAGCTTTGTTTTTTTGTTTTGATTTGTAGCACAGCCCATTTTGTTTAGGTAAATATTGGGAGCGTGGACAGAGGAAGATCTGAGTGCACCTTCAGAGATTCTGATGTTTTTGTGTGGGCTGAAGGCACAGGTGCACTGTCCACCTATTCTGCCAGAAGCCTAAAAATCTATGAGAGCCTGAAAGCTGCTGTGGCTGAATAGAGTACAAAGTGTTGTTAACACTAAGGGCAGCGTGCCCCCAGGAACCAATGCCTGCAATGAAAGAAGTTTGTGTTAAACTGCCTGAAACATTGGTGCCACTTGATTCACTGTCCAGCCCCACCAAGCTGCAGCAATTTTCAGCCTCCCATAAACACCCAGTGTGCATGAGGCCTAATATTAATATTTGTATATGTTCCTAAATTAATAGGGAAAGGAAAAGAGAGGGGGGGTTGGGTCACTGACTAATTTAGCTATGTTTAAACTGAGCTTTACCTATATAGCTTTAAACAGTAATTTTCAGCAAAAAAGTTAAGAAAATATCCTGGTCAATATGAGAAAATGAGCCAGGAGCTCCACCATCTGGCTGGAAATTGTAAATATGAAATATCAACATGAGAAAGAACTATACATTCCATGTACAGTATCTCACATTTTTGAAAATAATTTATTATATCTTTTCATATGACAACACTGAAGAAATGACAATTTGCTACAATGTAAAGAAGTGAGTGTTACGCTTGTATAACAGTATAAATTTGCTATCCCCTCAAAATAACTCAACACACAGCCATTAATGCTTAAACTGCTGGCAACAAAAGTGAGTACACCCCTAAGTGAAAATGTTCAAATTGGGCCCAATTAGCCATCTTCCCTTCCCGGTGTCATGTGACTCATTAGTGTTACAAGGTCTCAGGTGTGAATGGGGAGCAGGTGTGTTAACCTTGGTGTTATCACTCTCACTCCCTCATACTGGTTACTGGAAGTTCAACATGGCACCTCATGGCAAAGAACTCTTTGAGGATCGGAAAAAATTGGCTATAAGAAGTTTGCCAAGACCCTGAAACTGAACGGCAGCACGGTGGCCAAGACCATACAGTGGTTTAACAGGACAGGTTCCACTCAAAACAGGCCTCTCCAAGGGCGACCAAAGAAGTTGTTTGCTGTGCAGTGGGCGCTTGCGCCTGCTATCCCAATTCCGCGAGCCGACGTATAGCTACAACAGTTCGCGGGATCGTGCCGACCTGCCGCCGTAAAATGACGTGGCTGGTAGGCAAACGGTTAAATATCGTGCCTGGGGGGTGTCTATAGTATGCCTGTAAAGTGGCGCAGTTTTCCCGTGTTTAGAAAGTACCACAGCAAAATGACATTTCTAAAGGGAAAAAAGTCATTTAAAACTGATCGCGGCTGTAATGAATTGTCGGGTCTCTGCAATATAGATAAAACTCATTGAAAAAAACAGCATAAGTTCCCTTACAGTCCATTACCAGGCCCTTTGTGTCTGGTATGAATATTAAGGGGAACCCCCGAACCAAAAATTAGAAAAAAAATTGCATGGGGGTCCCCCCAAAATCCATATCAGGCCCTTATAGATATTAAAGGGAACCCTGCACCAAATAAAAAAAATGGCGTAGGGGTCCCCCCAAAATCCATACCAGGTATGGATTTTAAGGGGAACCCTGTGCCAATATTTTTTAAAAAATGGCGTAGGGCCCCCCAAAATCCATACCAGACCCTTGTCCGTGCATGCAACCTGGAAGGCCATAGGAAAAGAGGGGGGACAAGAGAGTACCAGACCACATGCCCTCAACATGGGGATGGTGCTTTGGAGAAGCCCCCAAAAGCACCTTGTGCCCATATAGATGGGGTCAAGGGCCTCATGCCCACAACTCTTGCCCGGTGGTTGTGGGAGTTTGCGGGCATTGGGCTTATCGGAATCTGGAAGCCCCCTTTAACAAGGGGACCCCCAGATCCAGGCCTCCCCCTATGTGAATTGGTAATGGATACATGTACCCCTACCATTTTATAAAGGATTTGTCCCAAAGTGTCTCCTCTCTTTTTTCCTTTTTTTGACTTTTTTTGTGAAATGATAGGGGTACAGTGTACCCGTTACCAATTCACACAGGGGGGTGGCTGGGATCTGTCGGTCCCCTTGTTAAAGGGGGCTTCCAGGTTCCGATAAGCTCCCGGCCCGCAGACCCCCACAACCACCGGACAAGGGTTGCGAGGATGAGGCCCTTGTCCCCATCAACATGGGGACAAGATGCTTTGGGGGGCTACTCCAAAGCACCCTCCCCATGTTGAGGGCATGTGGCCTGGTACGGTTCAGGAGGGGAGGTGCTCTCTTGTACCCCCTTTTTTCCTGCAGCCTGCCAGGTTTCATACTCGGATAAGGGTCTGGTATGGATTTTGGGAGGGACCCTATGCCATTTTTTTTAAATTTTGGTGCAGGGTTCCCCTTAAAATCCATACCAGACCTGAAGGGCCTGGTATGGATTTTTGGGGGACCTCCACGCAATTTTTTAAAAAATCTTTGGTTCTGGGTTCCCCTTAATATTCATACCAGACCCAAAGGGCCTGGTAATGGACTGAGGGGAACCCATGCCATTTTTCAATGATTTTCATCTATATTGCCGGGACCCGACAATTCATTACAGTCGCAATCAGTTTTAAATGACTTTTTTTCTTTAGAAATTTCATTTTTCTTTGTTACTGTTCTAAACACGGGAAAACTGCACCACTTTACAGGCATGCTATAGACACCCCCCAGGCACGATATTTAAAGGAATATTTCATTTTTATTGTTTCACTTTAAGCATTATTAAAAACACTGCTCCCGAAAAAACTTTTTTTTTGCATTGATACATGTCCCCTGGGGCAGGGCCCATGTCCTCAAACACTTTTTGTGACAATAACTTGAATATAAGCCTTTAAAATTAGCACTTTTGATTTTTCATGTTCGTGTCCCATAGACTTTAAAGGTGTTCGTCCGAATTTTATGTCTGTTCGCAAGTTGTGGTGCGAACCGAACCGGGGGGGGGGGGGGCTTTTGGGGTTTCAGCTCATCCTTATAAGGCGGCGCTGGAAAATATTAGTGGCCACACAAAATATTGACACTTTGGGCCCAATTTGGACATTTTCACTTAGGGGTGTACTCACTTTTGTTGCCAGCGGTTTAGACATTAATAGTTGTATGCAGGGGCGGATTAATGCACAGGCTGGTCTAGGCTGCAGCCTAGGGCCCCACGTGTGAAAGGGCCCCCGATTGGCCATGATATTTTTATTAATTTATATACATTTATGTATATGTAGAATAAAAACCATGCCTGCGTGTTATACGAATACGCCGATAAATGTTTTTTTACCAACAGGGGGCTGGGATCAGGTGGTCCGCCCCGGGTGCCACCCATTGGGGGGGGGGGTGTCAGGCCAGCTGTACCACTTCTCCTGGCCCTGGGACAGCGCTGCCAGCATACTTTAAAGTTGAAAAAACATTACTGTCAGCCCTTTCTCATGCACAGCTCCTCATGTGTCACTCTCAATGTAAATGGAAGGGCAGCACAGTGGTGTAGTGGTTAGCACATTCACCTAGCAGCAATAGGGTCGCTGGTTCAAATCCCAATCACGACACCATCTGCCTGGAGTTTGCATGTTCTCCTTGTGCCTGCGTGGGTTTCCTCCGGGTACTCCGGTTTCCTCCCACACTCCAAAGACATGCTGGTAAGTTAATTAGATCCTGTTGTAAAATTGGCCAAATATGTGTATGTTGTATGTTGTATGTGTATGTGTTTGTAAGCGTGTCAGGACCCCATGGGGCAAAGGACTGTGCTTTACTGCAGATGGGCACCGGCAGCAAAAAAGCGCCCTGAGGCGATTCAGTTCACATAGGTAGCGCTATACAAGTCACTCATTCATTCATTCATTCAAGTCTCTTAATACCTCAATTAAAGCCACTCTGTCTCGCCGCTCTGCTCCACCTCCTTCCTGAGTGTAGCCTTTGATTGCAGGAGGAGAGCGGTCATGTGACCTTCAATGAAACAGCAGAGGAGAGCAGTCACATGACCGGGTCACGAAGAACGGTGTTAATTGAGGTATTTAGAAGCTTTGATTTACAATGAGTGACACAGGAGGAGCAGTGTATGAGAAAGGGCTGGCAGTGATTTTTCTCAACTTTAGAGTATTCTTTCCCAGGGGGGCTTTATAATGAAAGAGGCCTGTGTGATATGCAGGCAAAGGGGTCTGTGTACTATGCAGATGTGAGATGTCTGTGTCAGTGTTGCCAACCCCTTGAAGTGAAATCTACTGGCAGGATGCCATTTACAAACGACACCAATTTTTTACTGACAAAGATCTTGAAAATTACTGACAGAGCCACTTTTTTTTACTGACGCTGCAAAAAAGTACCTAAAACGACTGTTTTCAGTGCTAAACAGTGCAAGGATAAATATTTGAATTATAAACATATAGCTAGTGCTATTAGCAATGTGTTTAAGTTAAACAAAAGTCAAAAAACATATTTCTCCATTGACATGAAGGTCAGGTTACTATACCCAGCTAGCATTGGGTTCCCTCCTTACATCAGAGTCTGCAGGGATCCCCCTTACAGTGAAAGGGAACTCTTATGTAAAGTGGAATGCTGCAGATCATGATCTAAGGGGGAACTCTGATGTAAGAGGAGGCTCTGGTGACCAGAGACCACCTTATATCAGAGTCCACTGTGTTCCCTTTACATCAGAGTTCCCAATTACATCAGGGTCCACAGATTGAGTTCCCCTTTGCACTGTAAGGGGCAATCCTGTAGACTCTGATGTAAAGGGGAATGCCAGGAACTCTGATGTGGGGGGCACTCTGGTGACTAGAGACCACCTTCCGCAGAGTGAATACACTAAGGTAAGGGGAGTTACTAATTCAGGGGGAAACCTTTATATCAGTGCCCCTTACATTATTGTATTCACTCCCCCTTACATCAGCAACCCCCCCAGACTGGCCTGGCGGTGCTGTCACTGACCTCCTCTCAGGTCCATCATGCAGGGCTCAGTCAGACGGCTCCAGCTTGGCAGCTCTGGTTTTCCTATGGTCTCCACTCCACAGTCCACACACGTCAGACTTCTTCCGTGACCCCAAGACTCCCACTCTTGACTCCTCTCCCGACTCCCCCTCAGAGACTGCAGACATGATGTAGGAAATGGTCAGAGGCTGCGGACAGGAGATGGTCAGAGGCTGAGGGCAGGAGATGGTCAGAGGCTGCGGACAGGAGATGGTCAGAGGCTGCGGGCAGGAGATGGTCAGAGGCTGCTGTGGACAGGAGATGGTCAGAGGCTGCTGTGGACAGGAGATGGTCAGAGGCTGAGGACAGGAGATGGTCAGAGGCTGCTGTGGACAGGAGATGGTCAGAAGCTGCTGTGTACAGGAGATAGTCAGAGGCTGCTGTGGACTGGAGATAGTCAGAGGCTGCTGTGGACAGGAGATGGTCAGAGGCTGCTGTGGACAGGAGACGGTCAGAGGCTGCTGTGGGCAGGAGATGGTCAGAGGCTGCTGTGGGCAGGAGATGGTCAGAGGCTGCGGGCAGGAGATGGCCAGAGGCTGCGGGGCCTGGCATGGTAGTTTCCTCCACTGTCCCCCTTCAGATACTATACCTGTCTCACTCTCCACATCAGTCAGTGACAGTTTCCGCCTTCTGTCACTCACTGTGACTGTTTCCCTTTCATCTCTCCAGTCACAGTGTCCTCCTCTACCGGGCCGGCTTCACCCCCCCCAGTAATGTCCCCCTGTGGCCGGGCTCCTCTCTGCACCGTTCCGCTCCCCCCGCTAAACCGCCGAGAAGAACGAGTGGCGGCTTCTGTTTAAAAATGGTGCCAGGCGGCGATATTACATTACTGCGCATGTGCCGGCCAGCCGAGCTTGTACGATCTTTCCTGAGTCCTGCAGGCTTCGGAACGGCATATGCGCAGTTGCATGGCCGGCCCGCAGCCATCTTTTTTACGGGCACCGGCTGCCCGTAATGGACATTCGGGCGCCCCGAAAATAGGGTGAAATTTACGGGCTGCCCATAAATTAACGGGCGGTTGGCAACACTGGTCTGTGTACTGTGCAGGGAAAGGGGTCTGTGTACTGTGCAGGGAAAGGAGGCTGTGTTATGTGCAGGGGGTCTGTGTACTGTGCAGGGAAAGGGGGCTGTGTTATGTGCAGGGGGTCTGTGTACTGTGCAGAGGGTTGTGTACTGTGCAGGGAAAGGGGTCTGTGTACTGTGCAGGGGGGCTGTGTACTGTGCAGGGGGGCTGTGTACTGTGCAGGGGGCTGTGGGAAGTTTTTTTTTTCCTGAAACTTCCCTCTTAATGTTAGGGTGCGTGTTATATGCACTCTGAAAATAAAACAAAGGCGCCACTCTAAGTGCAGTAAAAAACATGTAGTTTGATAAAACTGTAAAAAGGTACTCACAAAGGTACATAGTGAACAAGCATGTTGGCAAAAGCTGCCGGATATCCTGGGAGTGAGTGTGGTCCGTTTCCTGGCTTGCAGTGGTGTCCGATGGACAGGCTGCGCCGATGGATGCTGGCACTTCCTGCCGTTGGAACGCACGGTGGGAACCAGGAGGATGACGTCACTTCCGGAAGCAGGCACGAATAGGCAACGCTTTTTTTGGAGCTATGCTCCTTTCTCAGGCCTAACGTGGGCTGTGATTGGGCAGGGTTTATACAGCCAGTGAGTGACACTGATAGGTTGATAAAACGCTCCGTGCATTGGATAATGCTGCGATCGTTCAGAGCTATTCGGGAAACCATGAAACCATCCATCATCATTATTTCTTCAAACCCCTTTTTTCATCTCGCACATTCTTTATCCCCTCCTTTTTTCAGCATTACATGCCATTCCTTGTTTCATGGGCCCACAGAGCACTATCAAAAAGGTCTCCCTATCCATTTTTACATTGTTTTTATTCTACATATACATAAATATATATAAATATCACTTAGAGTGGCGCCTTTGTTTCATTTTCAGAGTGCTCAGAGGATTGCTTCTTTTTCTTCAACGAGCCTGCCTTCCACAAGTGCTATTATTCCATGAACTTTATGGACATTATTATAGCCCTCATGGACATTATTACATTATTTTATTGGAATATTACACAGCGTTTCGATTGGTCTCTGTCAGGATGTTGTGATTTTGCCTCAGTTAAACAGGAGCTGCTGCAGACGTTTTTGACCTAACTGTTGTTTTAGAAAGATAAAATCTGTTACCAGCATGCAGGTGTATTTTGAATGCTTTTTTTCTGTGGCATTGCTGTTTATAGTAGGCTTATGTCTGAATGTGTTTGGGCTGTAGACCTGAGAGTTGCACTTGAGGTGTGTAATATAGGTCTACCCTTTTACACATGGCACTAAATAATTTATTTTCTGGTAAAGCATGCTTAGGAGGGGGCCACACAAAAGGTAGCCTAGGGGCTCATGACCACCTTAATCCTGCACTGGTTGTGTGTTGAGTTATTTTGAGGGGACAGCAAATTTACACTGTTATACAAGCTGTACACTGACTACTTTACATTGTAGCAAAGTGTAATTTCTTCAGTGTTGTCACATGAAAAGATAATAAATAATAATAATAATAATAAATATTTACAAAAATATGAGGGGTGTACTCACTTTTGTGAGATACTGTACATATACTGTACATATACATGCTTAACCGCTAGCTGACTGGCACAACTGACTAAATTGCCGTAGGTGTACGTCGCTCCTTTAAGACGTCACAGCAGGCGCTCAACTGCGCCCTTGTTTGTGTTGTTTTGTTCAATATTTTTTGCAATAAATATAGCATATTTACAATACTTTTAGTCTTGGGGTGTGTTTTAATAATTGAAGCTTAGGGGTCATAAGGCCACATGAGGCTCAAGGTAATAAAAGTTTGAGAACTGCTGCTCAAGACATCATATTTCTAGAAAAGAACAATATTAAATGCTAAACTCCCATCATTTCAGAAAAGAAAAGGGTTCCGGCGCTCCAAATATTGTGATGCCTTCAAAGGATGGTGTAATATTAGCTAGAATGGCTCATCTAATATAGAAAAAACAAAGGAGAGGAGGCAGCCATCCTCAGAGGGTGTCCAAAAACCTCCGCCAGCAAGCAAATGAAAAGGAGGGAGGTTGGGAGGCGCCAACTCCATATATACTGACAGATAATGATAATATAGTGCAGTGTACACACTTACTGGTTCGTAGCTTCAGAATGGGGTGGCGGTGTCCATGAAACATAAAGATGTCCTGTGATATGCTGGTGCTGGGGTGCAAGCTTCGGTGGCCGTCTCTGGGCTCAGGGGAAGTTTTACTCCTGGATGATAAAGCAGATCAGCAGTGTCCAGTGTGGGGAAGCTCCACGCTAACCACCCTGGAACGCGGAAGTGGACGTGACGTCAGCGGTGCACGGAGAGCATCCAACCATAGGTAGGGGTTAATGTACAGGCTAGGCACTCGGGGCTCACAGCTCCTTCTACTTGCCAGTAGTTGAGTGTAATTTGGCAGTATTTTGAATTTTCATATAACTTCTCTGTACATTTACATTTAAATGTGGTTATAACTGACAATCGTTGTTGAATGAAATATCAACTGTATTTTTTCTACAAGGAAAATTATATTATTATAATAAAAAATGAAAGCTTAAAAAAAGCTTAAAAATAGAAGCTTGTAAATAACAGTTAACAAAAAAGAGGAAAGAAATAAAAACTTAGCTGACTTCTCTCCTTCCAACTCAGCCCAATGAGTTTCAAAACAGATTAACAAATGATGACACTATGATTAGTCACAATGTAAGACAAATAAACTGGCTGCCACTTAAAACTAAAAGGTGAATATATATGAGATAAAACAATCTATCACATTAAGCAAACAAATGTGAAGAGACACATAATATCCAAGCGGCGCTCCTGTCAAATTACTGAGAATTGACACAATTACATATAAAGTAAAATGCACATATAAAGAACAGTTGTTAAAAATATTACAAACCATTCTTTTACATGGACTAATCTATAATCTAAATGTTTAATATTAGTAAACAATTATCTTTATTACTATAGTGCTTTCTGCATCAAGGAACACATCTAAAAAACACAGCAAGTAAAGGAACAGTGGCTATATTTACAGTAAACAAAATGTGTGTATTAGAACTGTTAGATGTCATCTTAAGAGAACTGCAAGTACTACTATTGAAAATATCCAGTCACATAAGACACTCTCGAGATTAAACATGCTGCATTCTATGGTGGAGGGCCTTCCTTTAATCTACAATGTCCAATACTTACCAAGAGCTATATCGGATAATATCTTGGTGGAGGTCACATTGAACTTACATGCTGGCCAGGTGAAAAAACACTGACGCATGAATGCTCAATGGCTACAAGAGGATTTTATTACAATAAAATGCCAAATAGCTATAATAGGGGCCAGGACGGAGAGACTGACACGGACTTTACACCAGCGCTGTCTCAGCACAGCATACCGCACCAAACATCCAGTGATTTTGCATAGAAAGCCGTTAGAGTATGGTGCACTGACGGACCAGTGCCATGTGAGTACCCCGGTGTGGGGAGTGTTTTCTTTTAATAAAAGTATTTTGACTATATTACACTATATAGTTTCCTTTTCATTTTATGTATGGAGCCACATTGTTTCCAGCTGGAGGAGTGCAGCAGACACTGAGACTGAGCCCAGGGGTGGCTCCAAAGCATATTTGGACTCAGGGTAGAAGCTGAGTCACACGCTCTGAGGTGAGCACATTAGCTTAAGGGGGTCACGAAGGAGCACAGGAGCATGTTTTGCAGCACTCAGGATATCTTCGGCATGATGTTGGATTGTTGTCACAGCTGAACACCACCTGCACGCATTGTTTTATTATCACTGCTGGACATTATTTCCAGCTGGAGGAGTGCAGCAGACACTGAGACTGAGCCCAGGGGTGGCTCCAAAGCATATTTGGACTCAGGGTAGAAGCTGAGTCACACGCTCTGAGGTGAGCACATTAGCTTAAGGGGGTCACGAAGGAGCACAGGAGCATGTTTTGCAGCACTCAGGATATCTTCGGCATGATGTTGGATTGTTGTCACAGCTGAACACCACCTGCACACATTGTTTTATTATCACTGCTGGACATTATTTGCACGCACTATTTAGAGTGCCAAAGAGAACTCTTTTTTTTTTTTTCATTATTTATTATTTATTAATTTTTTCATTTAAAAAAGCAGGATATTGTATATTGAGCACTAAGCACTTTTTATGTTGATTAAGACACTATGTATGGTGTAACAAGCACTATTAAGCACTAATTTATGGTGTAACAAGCACTTGTTTTTTCACACCTTATTTATTTATTCAACATTCATATTATTTGTATTTAATATTATCGCACTAGTAAGCACAGAGTTGGTTATTATTAATTTTGTTTTTGGGGTCACCCAAGCGCAGCGCATAACTTGTAAATTTATCCTATGCATGCTATATGAAGCGTGATTAGCGCATGCAGCTGGAGGTAGCACAAGCAAGGCATAAGATCATTGTGGCTCACAGAATTTTTCCAATTTGATTAGCTATCTTTAACTATTGGAGGGAGAATTGTACGGATACTCCTATCGCTAACCAATGGGAGGTGTTTAAGGCGACCCTTAGAGGGATGTTCAACAAAGAGGTGAGAGATTTTTCTAAGGCTCTCAGCTCAGATGTGATACAGGCAGAACATCAGGCTGCCACAGCTGAGAGTTTATATGCACAGGATCCTTCCCCTACTAATTACAAGGGATGGCAGGATTGTGTGAGGTAATACCAAATACTTTTAAGGGAACAAACTAACAAAAATCAATTACACCAATGCAGACGCATTTTTGAATTTGGGGACAAGAATGGATGCCTGTTGGCTTTCCTGGCGAAACCTTCATAGACCCCGGTTTCTGTAATGCGTCTTAGAACTTCAGGGGCATCATTGTTCAAGACCCTCAGGCCATTCTAAATCATTTTGTGGAGTTTTATGAAAATCTATACTAATCTAAGACACAGAAGACAGCTGGGGATCTATCGAGCTATTTAGATACTATTACTTTAACCACCCTAACCATGGAAGATAGCAATATTCTAGATCAGTCTATAACACAGGAGGAGGTCGGAAATACCATTGCCAATTTCAAACCACATAAATCACCTGGCTTAGACCCAGCTGAGTGGTATCAACTGCACAAGGAGGCACTGGTACCCTATTTACAGAGTGTTCATAACAGCCGGGAAGGAGGGTATACTCCCAAAATCTAGGAGAGAAGCCCTGATAGTAGTATTGCCCGTTCCTGGAAAAGACCCATTAGAATGTAAATCCTACAGATCCATCTCATTGATTAATTCTGCTGTAAAAATATTGGCCAAAGTATTGGCAAATAGACTACAATCAGTAATCACCAAACTGATGGTTCCGATCAAACAGGGTTTTTTTTACCGGAGAGAAGTGCTCAAATGAATCTTAGAAGGCTATATGTTAATCTACAAATAAAACAGGATAATACAGATAGTAGGGTGATAGCATCATTAGATACAAAAAAAGCATTTGACTCGGTAGAGTGAAAATATCTCTTCTCACTTTTGACTAAGTTGGGATTTGGGCATAGATTTATCTCCTGGGTAAGACTTCTATATAATGATCTTAGGGCTAGTATTAGGGTGAATGGGCTTATGTCAGACTCATTTCAGATACATAGAGGGACTAGGCAGGGTTGTCCCCTATCACCTCTTTTGTTTTCATTGGCTATTGAACCGTTAGCTGCTAAACTACTAGAGGATGATGGCATTAAATGCCTGCTGGTAGGGGATCTAGAAGAACGTGTTTCTTTATACATCGACAATATGCTTTTATACCTGAATGATGCAGATAATTTGTTATCTGCTGCCTTTTCGCTAATACAGGAGTTTGGAGATTTCTCAGGATTCCCGCTGGACCCACAGCCTAATCTGGTACTTCCTGCCCACTGTCCCATAACAGTATCAACAAAGTTTAAATATTTTGGAATTCATATTCAACTGCCATTTGAATCATTTATAGCTATACATTTATGGCCCATTATCTGGATGTTTAGAGACAGAATACAAAAATGGAAAGATCTGCCCCTTATTATCTTTCTGCCAAAATGTTTGTATGCTCTCTCAAATACTCCAGTATACAGTATATCTCCAAGAAAACATTTCAATATATTAACTCTTTATTAAATTATTTTCTATGGGGCTCCATGGCGACTAGGGTTTCATTGGATGTCTTGCAATTACCAGCTCTGCCAGATCTACGTCTCTACTATTTTGCATCCCAACTTGTATATATTCATTGGCGGATGTTCCCACAATTGAATAATGCAGTGGTGGCAGTGGAGGTGTCAGGTCACCTTGAGGCTAGGTGACAGATGCACACCGTTGGGATCAGGAGTGCACCGCAAGGCAGTGGACCCTATGGCTGACTGCTGTGGATGGGAGTCCGGGTGGTAAGGAAGGCAGGGCCGCTGGAGCACCAACACGGATCCCACCGGGGTTAGAGCATAGGATTCCCTGGGGCGCGGAGTCTAAGAGCCAGCAGGTGTTCACCAGAGCCTCTAGTGGTGAGGGTGGACTGGGCTGCAACTGGCTCCAGGTCGCGACACCCAGGGACCCCAGCTCACACCCACAGTAGGCAACAGGAGGATAGGGATAGTAAGGAATAAGCCAAGGTCAGGGCCACAAGCAGACAAGGACAACAGAGTTCACGTCAAGGTTCAGGGTCACAGGCAAACAGGGATAGTCGGGGACACACCAAAGGTCAGGGTCACGAGCAGACAGGAATAGTTGAGAACACGCCAAGGTCGGTAACAGAAATAAACGTAGAGCACACGGCAGGCAGGAACAGGAAGCCAAAACACACAAGGGTTGATCAGCAGGGCTGGCCTGCAGTGCAGAGGTTAATATAGAGTTCTCTGATAGGAGCTGGGGTGGAGCCATGCTAGAGGAGGGTTAATAAAAGCAGTCAGGTGAGAGTCAGCTGGTCTTTGGAGATGAACACGTGGAGACAGGTAAGCTGACAGACAAAACTCTTTTGCATAGCCATGACAGGAGGCAGCGATTGCCACCACTTATGAAGCTCTATTGAACTTCTTCTATAGAGGGGTGGTACCTACAGCAGGGTGAAAACAATGCTTAAATCAGCTAAATGTATATTAGGGATCTGCCTAAAGCATATTGCTGACCGACTCATACATTTATCTCCCAATGCTCCATTTTAGTTCAACCCCTGTCTGAGTGAATTATTTCACTTAGAGGATGGATACAGATGGTCTAAGTTTGGGATCAAATATCTTCACCAACTATATGATAAGGGTAGATTTAAAACTTTTTCACAGTTACATGGGGAAATGGGTGTACCCAACTGGAAATTCCAATATACAAGGTTTAAAAAAGAAGCACAAAGTCAGTTTGGAAATGAACCAATTGCGTTGGAGAATACAAATTTAGAAAAACTCTTATTAAATCTGGATCACACTAAACTGATTTCTATGTATTATGGTGCCTTGATAGGGATGGAAAGTAAAATAAAAAAAAAACAGGAAATTTAGGGATAGATCAGACAGTATCATACCAGAACTGACGGAAGAACTTTTTTTTTTTTATCCAGAAAAAAAGTCTTTGCGTACATACAGTCCAAAAGTCAGCAATAGCACTTATTAGCCACGCACATAATCCATTAACCATATGGAACACTACATGTTTGTATTAATAACAGTTATCATGGAGCACGTATCATAGATCCATATACACCCATACAGTGCAGCAGAAGTGTAAATGTCATAACCTCCTACCCACAATCCATCCTCCATGTATCAAAATTACAGCATATCCCGCATTCAGTCCAAAGATTCTATCCATAATCAAATCCTCCGGGGTGAGCCCCAGTACCTCCATCCATGGACCCCAAAGCTTCTCAGATTTACTGGTACACCCCCTCTGCTGGTAAATGTTTTTTTTCCATTCTCATTGTATTTACCACCACAACAATCCATTCTTTGACCATAGGAGGGCATTCAGATTTCCAGTGTAACATTATCAGTTTACGGGCTAGAAAAAGGATTCTTAAAGGTGTTCTCTGGTGTGGTGTTCCTATTCAAATTCCTTTAAAGCCGCGTACACACAAGCGGAATGTCCGACAGAAAAAGTCAGACGGAAGCTTTTCATCGTCTATTCCGATCGTGTGTATGCCTCATCGGACTTTTTTTTGTTGAAAATTCTGATAGACCTAGAAATGGAACATGTTCCAAATATTTCCGATGGAACCAATTCCGGGAAAAACGCTCGTCTGTATGCTGTTCCGATGGACCAAAAACGACGCATGCTCTGAAGCAAGTATGAGACGGAAGCTATTGGCTACTGGCTTATGAACTTCCTTTTTCTAGTCCCGTCGTATGCGCTGTATGTCACCTCATTCTGGACGGTCGGACTTTGGTCGGACTTTGGTTTGAACGTGTATAGGTAAGACCGCTTGAATGGAATTCCGTCAGAGTTCCATCGGAGAAACTTTTGGAGTTTATTCCGATGGCAAAACCAGTCGTGTGCACGCGGCATAAGAGATTCAGCAGGCGGTGTATGGGGTCTAACGGGATTGACACCTGGAACACTGTGTTCAAGGCATCAGTCACCTTCTTACAGTATATGTGTAGTTTGGGGCAGTGCCACTGCATATGGAATAAAATCACCATGATCCCGCTTGCATCTAGTGCATGTTGGTGTAAGTAGCAAGCCCATATTGTGTAACCTATGAGGTGTGTAGTAAACTATCAAAAGGGTATACAACTGTGTCAGCTTCTGAGTCACCTTTAAGGAGCAGATGGTTACTGCCTGTAAGGCTTCCTCCCACTGGTCCTCATCAAGCAAGCCTACGTTATCTTCTTATTTCAGTTTCACCTTCAAGGAGTGTTTTTTTAGGTAACGGTGGAGCTATATATGGAAGCTTTGGGATATAAATCCTTTAGAGGTCTCTGCTGCCTTAAGCAGAGAGAACAGGGGTACTGAAGCCATAGTCCATTCGGAAATGCGACTCTGAGCTATAATGGCATATTTGAGTTGCATGTAGTAAAAATGCATAAATAGTGGCAGTTGGAACGCCTCCCGCAAAGTATCATAAGGTGAATAGTTTTCCATTATGGAAGCGTTGCCTCAGATATATAATACCATATTTTTTCCACCTAGCTCCATGCTGCAATTTGGCCAGCTCCAGATAAGTGCCATTTGACCATACTCATTCATTCCTGTCACACCCTGAAGATATCTAGATTTCTAGATTTGTTCCATATTTTCTGTATTAAATTATATGTTGGGAAAGTCTTTTGGGGATTTCCAAAAGCCAAAGCCTCAAGGGCAGTTGGAATAGAACTTCCACCCACCGTATGAAGCATGTCGCTCTCAGAGGCACTAGGGGTCCTTTCGGTCTGTTCTCCCTCTGCAAACACGGTGCCTATCAGGTACTGCAGTTGTGACGCTAAGTACTACAACCACGGATTTGGCAGTGCGAGGCCACCATCATCCTTAGGACGTCGCAGGTGTTCCAATTTTATTCTAGAGGGACGATTTTTCCAAATTAACAAGCGAAATATATTATTTACTATCCTAAAGGTTTTTAGTGGGATCACCACAGGAGAGTTATGAAGCATGTATAAAAGCTGGGACATAAGAATCATTTTAACAAGATTCACTTTGCCCGCAATTGACATACACAAAGAGTTTCAGATTTTTACATGAGATTGGAATTGTAACAAGAGGGGGGAAATGTTGAGCTGACTGTAATCCCTAATTCATGGAGTCACCCATATCCCCAAATATTTAAAAGAGGTAGCTATGAGTCCCCATGCTGCAATTGGTCCCCGTCTATTGGCATCAATGCGGATTTGGCCCAGTTGATTTTGAGACCGGAAAACTTCCCAAAACAGACGATAGTATCCATCGTTTCCTTCAGGGACTGTTCCGTATCGCCCAGCAGAATCTTCGTATCGCCTGCATAGAGCATCACTTTCTCCTGTCTATCTCTGTAGCAGAAGCCGGTGATAACCAGGTTATCCCTAATTTGAATAGTCAGTGGTTCTATGGCCAGGGCAAACAGCAGGGGTGATAAAGGACACCCCTGTCTGGTGCCCCTTCCTAAAGCAAAGGAAAGTGACATCTCTCTTATAGCTGCCTGGGGATGGCAATACAACAAGCGCATCCAAGAGATATATACCTCCCCAAAGCCAAAGCGTCTCAACACCTCCCAGAGGTAGGGCCACTGTATACTGTCAAAGGCTTTCATATCATCGAGAGACAGCAGAGCTCTGTGTCCAACATTATCAGCTTGGGACTACATATTAAGAAAAAGCCTTCATTAATTAACCGCCGTAGATTTATTAGGCATAAAGCCAGCCTGATTAGGATGTATTACAGACGTAATGACGTTATTTAGCCTGAGGGCCAGCACTTTGGCTAATATCTTAGACATAGAGGGTGGTATAACGTTTTGTTCCCTAGCTGCATTGAACACCCTTAGCAATCGGGGTAGCAATAGTTCTGAGTATTGCTTATAGATTTCCATGGGGAGACCATCTCCCCCCGGAGCTTTACAATTGGAAAAGCCGGTACCGCTACTGTACTTCCTCTAGCGTAAACAGAGAATCGAGTTCCCTACATTGAGACTCAGTGAGACATGGAAATGTTATCCCAGATAGGTAATTTGTCAATTCCTCTGGATCATACTTCGAGGCAGCGAGATATAATTTCTCATAGAATTCCACCAGTGCCTGTAGAATCAGATCTGGGGAGTGGACAAGGCGCCCTCTGTCGTTTTTTATCGCACCAATGACCGGGGATCTCTGTTCTGAGATTTGGCAATTCTAGCAAGGAGGCACCCGTTGTCTCTCCCTCAAAGAATGCTGGTTTTAAGAAGAACCTCTTTTTTTCCGCAGACAAGGCCAGCAAGTGCTCATATACAGATTGAGCCGACTGCCAGGTCTCCCTGTCGGAATCAGTAGGGTCCTGCACATATTGCAGCTCTAGTGAGTGTACTCGTGATTCCAATTCAGCTCTCAGTCCCTCAGAATGCTTTTCACTTTAGTAACCTCTGCAAAAAGAAGGCGCCTGAGGTACACCTTAAAAGCCTCTCATTCAATAAGGATAGAGCCCGGATCGTGTTGGACAGTAAAAAACTCCCGGATGCTCCGCTCCTGTCTCTCAGGAGAGGTAAATAACTTTAGCCAGAAGGCGTTAAACTTCCAAGAGGCTTTAGGTAATGCGGACAGTGGCGCTACAGTGAGGCATACCACCATATAGGAGTGGTCTGAAACGTATCTGGGTTTATAAGAAGTTTCTGAAACCCAGGGGAGCATAGCCGAGTTGCCCACTGCCAAATCAATCCTTGAGAGGTATCCATGAGACTTTGAAAAGCAGAAGAACTGTTACACTGCAGGGTTTCAATGTCTCCACAGATCTATCCATCCCATTTCCTGTAGTATTTCTGCCAGGGGGGTCTCCCTTTACAAAGCTAGGAGCGCCCCCGGACATGGATGTTTATCAAGTCTAGAGTTCAGCCAACAATTAAAATCCCCAACCTGCATTAGTGAGAGGTCCGGCTGTCCCTCCAGGAATTCTATAAAAAGCCGGAGTACCCGAGCATCAAACGGGGGGTATGTATACACAGGCCAATATACATTTTAAGAGCCCAATGCAGCAGTACAAAAACACATACCTTAGCAGCATATTCCTGGTAATCCAGGGACCTGTGTATCACAACACTCACCCCCTGAGAGAATGAGGTATGGGTGGAGTGGTACGCCCACCCTATCCATGGGTATTTCAGGCAGCTCTTAGTCCCTGCCGTCAAATGCATTTCCTGAAAACATAAAATAACAGGGTAACATTTTTTCAAGCATGCAAAAATCATTGTACGTTTAAGGGGGGAGTTCATACCCCTGATATTCCAGGAGATCTCCGGATTGCCTGACAGTCTAAGGGCATAGTTAGTGTCCGAGAAGGGCATGTGATCTTCACAGTGAAGCAATAATCAGCAAGGACATAGTGGAAAATATAGTAGAAACATAATAAAACAGCAGTTTGGCTAAAGGAGGGGACAGTAGTAGTCAGTCTATCATACATCTTTGGACTGTAGGGTAATCTCCAGTTTGGAAAGCAACACGGCACAATGGTGCCAACAGACATAATTGCACTGGCGTTGAGATATCGACCTTCCTGGTATATAGCAGTTGAGCCAGAAAAATCAGTTAAAGAAACAAGTAAAAAAAAACAAACAGTCCAGAGCCACCAACTGGGCAGGTCTAAAAACACTAATGTAACCTAATAATAGGTGGACGGATTGTCGTCTTATTGCAAGAAGTTACAAGTAGTATAGTTACAGTTGAGTTCCTGGCACTTGTAAAAATATAATGTCCCCCGGCATAAAAACAGAAGGGGAAGAAAAACAATAGAGAGGTGCCCTATTGGACAGAAGAGCTCAGTAGATGGTCATGTCGTACTGATCTTACCACCAAAAGAAGCTGCTGGATCAGTCCCTATCTGCTCCAGCTCGTCGGTGGCGCAGGGCCTGTTCGTTATGGTCTAGCCATGCAGAACCAATTCTCCACAAAAGTAGTAAGGTCTTTACCCTCTGTTTTCTCCGGGATATTGTTTCTGCGTAAGCGGTTTTCTGTATCTTCTGCTCTGTTATAGGTTTCTTGGGCCATACGGTGAGCTTCCCGGCCTCACTTGCTATCAGTGGCAGCTTGCCCTCAATATCGCTTACTCTGCTCTCCACTGCTGTAGCTCTTTCCCTGACTTTCTGAAGATTTTGTCTTAGCAGTGACACCTCCTCACGAAGGCCCCCTAAGCTGATCTTTCATGGTGTTTACCGAGGCTGTGCACGTATGGACAGCCCGCAGGATCTCTGCTAATGTGGGTTGCTCCAGTTCATCTGGTATAGCCTCTGGAGGGGGAGAGGAAGGGTGTGTTGCATCTGCAGCAGAGTAGCTGGGGATGCTGTCTGTGTCCTGTCCCCACTCTGCTTGTGTATTGTGGCCTGCCCCCTCATCATCGTTTGCAGCCTCCCCACTGTCGGTTACAGCCGTCTCCTGTAATTGTTGAGCATAATAGAGCATGTTCCAATAATGCTCCTTACCCTGGGCCTTTGGTGCTTTCTTGCTGTTCCCATCCTTGGGCTTGTCGTTCACTTGTGGCGTGTGCTGGGCGAGGGCCACGGTGGCTCCATCTTGGGTGTCCGGGCCTGCCATCTCAGTCTGGCTTTTGCGGGTCTTCCCCATGTGCAGAGGGTTGGCAGGGGGTTCAGAAGGTGCGGCAGGTCGGTAGCCAGCTGGGGAGCCGAAGAGAGCAGGGTTAAGGATGCAAGGGGAGGATCAATTTATGGATCAGTCACAGAGCTGTGAGAAGTGCGTCCTCTCACATGCCGGTCTTGGCCACGCCCCCGACGGAAGAACTTTGGGAGGAAGTGTTAAAATTGTATATGCCCACAGTCATTTCAGCTAGGGATTAGATGATACAGTTGAGATACCTACATCAAATGTATTATATGCCCCTTCATTTATATAAAATGGGGAGAAGAGAGCCTCTTACATGTCATAAATGTCAGGCAATGGAGGGCTTTTTTATACATATGGTCTGGGAGTGCAGTAGGATTCGCCGCCTGTGGTCTCAGGTCACACAGTTCATTGCAGATACCTTTGATCTTCCAAATATCTGTAGTCTGCTGGTGGGGCTTC
Organism: Lithobates clamitans; assembly: GCA_037952925.1. Classification (NCBI taxonomy): domain Eukaryota; kingdom Metazoa; phylum Chordata; class Amphibia; order Anura; family Ranidae; genus Lithobates; species Lithobates clamitans. The sequence continues at coordinate 4,608,318 of JBBGZY010001277.1, forward strand.
TGGGCATAATTGAAGTTGAACTTATGAACAATAATATGAGAACCTTGCTAAGACTGAAGAATTCTTTTTTGTTATTCTTTTATGTTGGCAAATTAATTGCAATCCACTGGAATAGGAGGGAATACCTCACATTATTATCCTGGAAGGCCCTAGTAAATGCATAGGTGATAGCACACACCACCACGGTTTAGGGGTATTTCTCCTCTTGTGCTTTTTTTTTTCTCTTTGAATATTGTTTTTTTTTTTCTTTCCATCTCATCCATATGTTTGTGTTCCAGATTAACAATAGTGATATATGTGCATGTAGAACTATTGCAGTACAACGTACGGACAAAATGTATTGTGATGGAATAACAATGGTTATATTGAGGTTTATTGTACACCAATTTCTATTTCATTTTTTTGTTTGTGTACATATGGCAATAAAAACCGTTTAAAAAAAAAGAAAAAGAAAATGTACAGTTTTATCAAAAATCTACAAATCCTCACTGAAATTTCATGTTAGATAAAAAGGGATGATTAACTAAAGCAAATGAGTGCAAAAGGAGTGTTAGTAAATAAGGTGGATCTGTGCTCACTTTGAATACCCAATTTATGTGTTTGGGTCTCTGTTCAACTTATCTATTATCATCTACTTTGCAATGTATACATAAAGTCTCTATTCCTTTATTAAATCAGGATAGATCAAGTATCAAGACGAATTATGTTATTTTTTTAGACTGCGGTGAGAAATATTTCATTGGTTGTTTTTTAAAATGATACAAGATAAAACCCTTGAATGCTTGATTGATCAAGTGTGCATACCCCTTATAGTGTGATTTGTGACTGACTGAGTTAAATTCAAGCTGTAAGTTTCAAAACCATTTAAAAAAAACAGTTCGCTGTCACTTTCCATCTACTAAAGAGGTCTTAAGTAGCCCTGTCAAAATTATCTGTCCTTGTAGAATTTACCTGTATGCGTCATGGTTAAATCTTGCAGAGAACACATAGTCCAGAGGAGAAAAAGTAGATGTAAGAGATATTATTGCTGACATTTACAGATCAGAGGAGAGATATAAAATATAATTAAAGGCACTGTATGTGGTGGAAGAAGGGAAATAATGTCTCCTGGCTCCAATACAAAATGTGAAGAAAGGCTACGAAGTATACAGATGTTTCACACCACAGTACAAACTGATAAAACACTATGGGTCCTTTTTATTATTGATTTAATGGGAAATTTGCCCATTTGCCCAATAATTTGTGCATGTGGACTGGCAATCTTGAAGCAAGGGAGCAGCTTCCTGTTACTTGGATACCAGCATGCATGCTCTTTAGCATGGGGAGGGTGTTGTTAGAAAGGGATCCCTCTCCAAAGCACCATTGCCTGATGCTTTTAAGCTCTTTTTTATTTACTGTATATAGAATAAATCACATTTTGCCAGCAAGCGCTTTTAATCTTGCTAAAGCTGTGTTTTTATCTGACATCAGTTGCTAGTAGATAAGTGCAAGGCTTCTGTTATTTAACAGGACACTCTGAAGATTCAACCAGGAATTAGAAAATAACCTCTACTGTGCTTTAGTACTATACTATACTGCACTTTTAGAAAGTTGTGATTTACTTTATAGTGTCAAACCATAATCCAAAACCATTTTATTTTAGTTCTGGAAAGAGTGTAGAAGGGCTATAGCCTCTGTTAAGTTATTGTTTGTCTGTGTCCCTGTTGGTAAATGTTCCATTTTTGACCCTTGGTTAAAGTGGATGTAAACCCTCACATATAACCAGTGAAGTGAACAGCCTCAGATGATACACAGAGATTAAACAAATCTCCCTACATACATTTTACATGTATATCTGCTGTCGTCAGCTTGCTATATTCTTTAGAAAGTGCAAATTTGTGTTAGAAATGCTCTCTTCCTGTTCAGCACTGGGAGTGTAATCTTGGCATACACTGTGTGACAGCTGATTGGAGAAAAGGCACGTACCCTCACTCCACATAGGCAGAGGAAGGAAGGAATGTGCAGAGCTGTTCTGTGAATAGACCATATCTCTGCTAATCTATATATAGCACCCACCCCAACACAAAATTCAGGCTGGTTTTATCTTGGTTGTTGGAGAACTTGTCAGAAGCTATCATACTGATAACAGAAGAGCGGAGCAACAGAAAGACATGGGACTCAGGGCTTTGGAGAGAGATAAGAAATCACTGCAGATATATATGCCTAGGTCAAATTTAATGAATCAGATTTACATCCACTTTAACAAGAAAGTGGGGGAATAAAAAAAATCAAAAGAACACTTACTCCAGTGACAACTTTTAACCGCTTAAAGACTACCCACCGAATATATACTGCGGCAGGGCATCTCTATTGCGCGAAACAACGTACCTGTATGTTGCTTCATGCAATAGATATTGTTGGCGCGTGCCTGCCGCTGGAGGGAGCCAATCAGCGGGTCCGGCGGACGCGATGTCTGCCAGCCACCCGCGATCGCTCCCCAGAGAGGCAGAATGGGGATCTGCCTATGTAAACAACGCAGATCCCCGTTCTGATAGGGAAGTATACAGAGATCTTCTGTTCCTAGTAATCAGGAACAGCGATCTTTGTGTTCTTCCTGTCATCACTTCCCCTACACAGTTAGAAACACACTGGGGGGAACACACTTAACCCTCTGATCACTCCTGATGTTAACCCCTTTCCTGCCAGTATCATTTATATAGTGATCAGTGCATTTTACACCAATACACCACTGTATTGGTGTCACTGGTCCCGAAAAAGTGTCACTTAGGGTCAGATTTGTTCGCTGCAATGTCACAGTCCCGCTAGAAATCGCTGATCGCCGCCACTACCAGTAAAATCAATAAAAAAATTAAAAGTCCATAAATCTATCCCATAGTTTGTAGACGCTATAACTTTTGCACAAACCAATCAATGTACGCTTTTTGGAATTTTTTTTTACCAAAAATATGTAGAATACATATTGGCCTAAATTGATGAAGAAATGAAATGAAGAAATTTGTTTTTTTACTTATTTTTTTTGGATATGTATTATAGCAGAAAGTAAAAAATATTTTTTTTTCAGTTTTTTTTTTTCAAAATTGTCAGCCTTATTGTGTTTTTAGCGCAAAAAAAACAACAACGCAGAGGTGATCAAATACCACTAAAAGAAATTCTCTACTTGTGGGAATAAAAGGACCAATTTTATTTGGGTACAGTGTCGCACGCCCACACAATTGTCATTTAAAGTAACGCAGTGCTATATCGCAAAAAATGGCCTGGTCATTAAGGGGGTAAATCCTTCCAGGGCTGAAGTGATTATGGGAGGATTCCCACACATTTCTGAGATATTTCAAATATGTCTCCAGAATATGTCTCCTGAACAGGAAGTGAAGGGAAATTTCACCAAAATTCACCAGAAAGCAAAAAACAAAAACAAAATCTGATGGCATTCTAATCATTCCTTGCTCTAAGTCCAACACCAGGATGTTACCAAACCCCCGCTTCATGCAAGTGGCTCCCTGAGTCGTAGTTCTTACTGATACAAAACAGTTCTGCCACTTGCCCATTTCTTTCAAACTCTCCTTAAGGATTAAGTGATAGCAGATGATAAAGCAGTGTAAAGCCTCATACACACGATCAGACTTTCCAACGGGAAATATGTGATGACAGGCTGTTGGCGGTAAATCCGACCGTGTGTATGCTCCATCGGACAATTGTTGTTGGATTTTCCGCAGACAAATGTTGGCTAGCAGGTTTTAAAATTTTCCGTGGACAAATGTATGTTTTTGGATTTTTATGAGCGTGTGTACACAAGTCCGTCGTACAAAAGTCCAAAGTACAAACACGCATGCTCGGAAGCAAGGACAAGGTGGAAGTGGTCAGTAAAACTAGCGTTCATAATGGAGATATCACATTCGTGACACGACAAATTATGAAATCTCGAAATGCAGCACACATTCTCTTCTTCTTTATAATGGGATAATAATGATATTGACAGAGTTCTGCCAAACGTATTTCAAAAGGCTTTCTTTTTCTAGTGATATCCAGAATAATATTTTTTTTTCGGGTCAAGTTACCACAACACCATTATTATCTCATAGATTTTAAGATCAAAGATACAACTATGTTGATGTCCCTTGTTAATTTGACATTGTATTTTTGAAATGTACATGCCTACTCACAAACAAACTGTCCCTTTTTAAGTAAAACACATAGCCAAGAATTTTTAAAAATATTTTTTTTTCTTTAATAGGGAGCACAAGAAGGTCATATAAAAATCCAGAGGAAGGCATCGATGGAGAAACTGTTGGAGTTGGTGAAGCCTTTGTACCCCAGGGCAGACCTCAATTATGTGAAGTGCAAAATTGGGAACCTGAGGAGTCCATTCAATAGGGGGCACAATACGATCCTGGACTCCGAGAGATCGGGAGCAGCAGCAGATGACATATATGTCCCCAGGGTTTTACAACAGTCTGCATTTTTTGCCAGACCAGACCGAACCCGGGCCATCGCTCTCTACGCTTCCTTCCACATCGGCTGAGGCCATTTTTTTCTTCAACAAATCAAATAAACTAAATTATACATGTAATCTGCCCTGCAAATCAAAATAAACAAATTTAAATAAAAACTGCATTCTCTGCACACAAAAAAATAACAACTCAAATCATAATTAAAAAAATAAACAAAAGGAAAATTAGAAATTGTAGGGGTGAAAATCCCCAGGCCAGTGGGCTTGATGGGGGTGTTGGTGCTGTATTTGCCACGGTCCGCCATGCTGCTGTGGTGGGTGGGCTTGCTGTGGTGTCTGTGGAGGTGGTGAAGGTGGAGGAGGTGGTGGAGGATTGTCATGTAAATCACAGATGTTTGTTTTAGGTGTAATTTGGCCCCTCCTCCCCTTATTGAGGAGCTTCAGGATCAGCTCCTCACACATACTTTGTTGTTCCTACTCCATATCTTTCAGCCTATTCCCTGTCATACAGCCAAATGCCTCCTGTGCATCCGGGGCCATACTGATTGCCGTTGTTGCATGGCTGAGGAAGGCATTTGTGTCCTCCTCCAGGTTCCTGGTCTTCCTGGCCCTTTTGGAAGGAGGGCGTAGGGGAGGAATCTGCGACTCTGTCTGGCTGCTGAGCATGGGCTCGTCCTGACTGAGACTATTTTCTGTGTATGAAAATGGGACATATTTGTGGTTTTCTGGTCATCAGTCACATGCAGTTTTGAGCTCATGGCTGTTGCAAATTGAATTTTGACAAATAGAAAAGACTATCATTCTGACCCCAGCATTTTTAATTCTTGTCCCAATCATTTTTGGCCACTACTGTCTATTGATATGTAAAGCACTTTGTTAAGGCAGAAACTTTGGATCAATAACGTCTAGTTAACATCATTCTATTTTTCTCTACAAATATGTTCAGCAAGGCTATACCTGGGTCAAGCTGGGCTCCTCCACATCTTCTTCCTGTGTAGAAGGACCAGGGTGGACCTCAGGAGCTGTGGCCTCAGCCGATGTGGAAGGAAGCGTTGAGAGTGATGGGCGTGGTTCGGTTTGGTTGGACAAAAACTCAGGCTGTGGTAGTACCACAGCCTGGGAACATATATGTCATCTGCTGACACTCCCGATCTCTGGGATTCCACCTTCTTGCACTCCTTATTATATGTACTACGCAGGCTACCAATTTTGGCCTTCAAATAATTGATATGCCGTGGGGTACAGAGGCTTTACCAATTCCAAGAGTTTCTCCATCGCTGCCTTCCTCTTGATTTTATTTGAGTCCCTACTCTTGACTTTCCATAGACACGGCAGCTCCTGATACTGCTCTATAAATTATGGCAAAAAGTCTGGCGCTTTGAATTTATCCACCATTGTGAATTAATAAATTAGCAGATGCCTGCAAGACAGAACACAAGACAAACCCTAATGTCAGGCTTAACTCATAAATAATCTGCTCCCAATATAGGCCTCAATCTAAGCAGTATAGGCCACTAACCACTGATGCCCCAATTTAGAATTGTACCTTAGTTTTATGTTTCCATTTGGCAATGTCGATCGTTCATCCTCCCCTCCCAGATCGTTCCTACGGCTGTTACATTGACCACTCGTTATGGCTTTATATACACTGCGCATGCGTGAAACTCCGCTCTCAGTGTGTCATGACGCTGGGGCGTGACCATTTCTCTTCTGCATACAACACACACGGCAGAAGTTTCGGAAGTGTGACAGCATTTCAGATTCATAAAATTTGAGGCAGGTCTGCAGTGGTGGCGCTTATAGGAGGCACAAAGCAACCCCCATGAGCAAGGCTGAGATGGTGGAGATGGTGCGCATCCATAAGAAACACGACTACGATTGCAAGATGCGCAACTACAAAAGGCTCAACAGCTGAAAGGATCTCATTTTGGAGAAGGTCCTGTTTTATACTGCGGCAGATTGACACGGCCACGTGAATAGGCGTAGGTGTACAACTGCCGCTTTAAGAGCTATAGGGGGTACACGCACGCTGCCCATGGTGCGACGCTGGAGCCGATGCACGTGGCCGGCAACCCATGATCGCTCCTCAGAGAGCCAGAATGGGGATCTATCAACAGACAGATCCTGGTTCTGTCAGGGAAGTAGAGAGAGAGAGATCTGCTGTTCCTAGTGATCAGGAACAGCGATCTCTCTCTACTTCCAGTCAGTCCACTCCCCCCACAGTTAGAAACACCTCCCTAACTAACACTTAACCCCTTGATCGCCCCCTAGTGTTAACCCCTTTCCTGCCAGTGACATTTCTACAGTAATCAGTGGCTATTTTTAGCTCTGATCGCTGTATAAATGTCAGTGGTCCCAGAAAAGTGTCAAAAGTGTCCGATCTGTCCGCCGCAATGTTGCAGTGCCACTGGAAATCGCGGATCACCGTCATTGCTAGCAATAAATAAATAAATAAATAAAAATTTCATAATATATCCCCTATTTTGTAGACTCTATAACTTTTGCGCAAACCAATCAATATACGCTTATTGCGATTTTTTACCAAAAATATGTAGAAGAATACATATTGGCCTAAACTGATGAAGACTTTTTTTTGGGGGGGGAATATTTATTATAGCAAAACGTAAAAAATATTGTTTTTTTTTTCAAAATTGTCCCTTTTTTGTTTATAGCGCAAAAAATAAAATCTGCAGAGGTGATTCAATACCACTAAAAGAAAGCTCTATTTGTGGGAAAAAAGGACACGACCGCGTAATTGTCAGTTAAAGCGACGCAGTGCCGTATTGCAAAAAATGGCCTGGTCAGGAAATGGGTAAATCCTTCCAGGGCTGAAGTGGTTATTAAGAAAAAAAATATTGGTACATGTCTCCATGCCACTGCCCAGCTCCTCTTGTTCTTTGTTTAACAACCTGTCCTGTTACCCATAAAATTGCCATTACTGATTTCTAAGATTCAGCTCCCGTTTGGATTTGGAATCCAAACTTAGGTCATGTTCACTAAACAGGCATGAAACTGAACCTGGGTATTTTCAGACCCTCTCTATTGTTAATAGATTGCACATGATTAAGTTATTTGATGGTATTCTGGACATGCTTTGGGTATATTCATATCACAATAAAGATGTTTGAGGTGCAGACTATCTGGGTCAGCCACGGTTGTGGACACCTGTCTATACAACATTTGGAGTGCTGTTCACAACCTCAACAAAACTGCCATATACCCATGTAAAGGATCACCTACTTATATAGGTACAGCTATAAAAACAATAGCAACTGGATTATTTATTCATATGAGGAAATCACATGGATATTTACTGGGATCTCCAGTGTTCGAGACTTTCTTACCTCTATTCCTTCATTACAACTAAAGTGGAAGATTGAAAGGTTGTCTTAAAAATTGATGTAATTAGAATTTTAGGAGATAACATTGGCTGAGTATCACACACTGCAATTAATTCCAAGTGGTCTGAGAGTATGCATCATACTTATCTTATTTGCACACAAGGAAGAGTTTAAAACTAAGTTCATTACAATTCTAAATAATCTTTTCAGAAACATAACGACACTCATGGTGGAACAGACAGTGACAAATTGATCCCAATAAGAACGAATATTGAAGGATATAAACAGGGCAAACTTGAGACAAGGAGGACCACTCCTTCAACAGAATATATGACTGGGCAATCACAAGCCCCATTTACATCTAAAAGGAATAATAGTCAAGCATCTGCAACTTTGTTATGTTCTAACTCATCTGGCTCATCTACTGCAGCATCAATCTCTTTTTTTACCATGGTGGAAAAAACCCCCACATCCAAAGAAGGACAGGGGATACACCACCAGGGGACAGGGGGGAGTGACAACATGGGGAAAGATCAAACAATCACAAAAACAAATGTAGTCTACACCATTTCATTTGTAAGTTTGAGTGCTATTGAATTAACTGTTCTAAGACTAAAATGGATACATTTACATTGAAACAACACATATATCACATGTGCCGAGAACTACATTTAAACTACATTTAGAGGAAGCAATAGCTGGCAGTGAGCATAAGACAGAGGGGAATAGTTGAGGCACTAGTGTTAATATGTCCATAACATCTAATCCCAGGGTTAATGAGTTACCAAATCAAAAATGAAGCCTGAAAAATCATAAGGAAAAAATAATATGCACCAGTACAAATCTCAGGGGAATGTTCACAAATGCCAGGAGCCTAGTCAATAAAATGGAGGAACTGGAGCTGCTATTACAGAAGGAGGATGTGGACTTCATGGGGATAACAGAAACTTGGTTTGACAGCTCACATGACTGGCTGGCAAACATCCAGTAGGGTATTCCTTGTATCCAAAGGACAGGGAACGTAGAAGAGGGTGAGGGGTGTGTCTATATATCAGGAATGATTTAAGGGTAGAAGAGATGAATCAAATCAGTGATGGGGCAATGGGGGAGGTGGAATCCATGTGGGTGGAACTCCAAAGGGTAGAAGTAAGTGGGAAATTAACAGTGGAGGTGTGTTACAGGCCCCCTAGCCTGAAGGAAGAGGTGGAGTTGGATCTCCTTTCACAGTTAGAAATGGCACGAGGCAGGGAAATGTTGTTGTGATGGGAGACTTCAACAATCCTGAGATTTACTGGGTAGAAGGGGTAGCCCACTCATTAAAGGCCCAGCATTTCTTAATTGTCTTACAGGACAACTTCATGTCCCAACTGGTGGATTTGCTGACTAGAAATGATACATTGCTGGATCTTATAATTACAAATGATACAGATCTGAATGCAGATGTGGGAATACAGGACAACTTGGGATCCAGCGATCACAGGATTATTACGTTCAGCATAAATCATAGGAAAGGGAGGCACGAGGGTAGTACAAGAACACAAAATTTCAAAAGCGCCAACCTTTCTAAACTGTGTTCAATGCTGCAGGATATTAAGTGGGACCAACCAAATCCTTGAAACATGGAACATGGAAAAATAGGAGTGCTTTAGGAACATATTAAAAAGATGTATCACCGAGTGCATTCCAATGGGTAATAAATATAGAAGAACAAAGGTTAAACCTGGGTGGCTGAACCAAAACATAAAATGTCATATTAAGGACAAAAAATGGCCTTTAAAATGTATAAAGTGAAGGGGTCAATGTCAGCATTCCAACACTACAAGGAATGCGATAAGAAGTGTAAGAATGCAATCACAGCTGCTAAAAAACACTATAAGAGACACATAGCAGAGGAGAGTAAAAAAAATCCCAAGAAATGTTTTTACTATATTAAAAAGGTGAGGTTGGAACACATTGGCCCCATAAAGGATGAGGAAAGGAAGATGGTTACAGATGACAAAAACGAGGCAGCTGTGCTAAATGTTTTCTTCTTCTCAACCTTCACACAGGAAAAGGATGGGTATAACAACCATGACGGTATTGTTTGTAATATGTCATAGGATCTACCCTTTTGGCTGACAGAGGCCAGCATCCAGAAAGAATTAGAGAAGCTTAACATAAATAAATTACCAGGACAAGATGGCTTACACCCAAGAGTCCTTAAAGAACTTAGTCAGGTTAAAGCCAGACTGCTATTCCTAATCTTTACGGACAGCATACTGACAGGATTGGTACCAGCTGATTGGCAAAAAGCCCACGTGGTACCAATATTAAAAAAAGGGCAGAGATATATTCCTGGAACTATAGGACTGTCAGTCTAACATCAGTAGTTTGTAAACTATTTGAGGGGATGATAACGGACCATATCCAAGATTTGCTGAAGAAAACAATATCATTAGCAGTAACCAGCATGGGTTTACAAAAGGTTGTCCTTGCCAAACCAACCTATTAACATTCTACGGGAAAGTGAGCTGCTGTCTGGGGTACGCCGGTTGATGTGGTGTATCTGGATCTTGCAAAAGCATTTGATACAGTCCCCCACAAATGCCTAATCTACAAACTGAGGTCGGTGGGTATAGACCATAGGGTTTGTTCTTGGATAGAAAACTGGCTAGGAGAGTGTGTCCAGAGGGTGGTGAGAAATAACGTGTACTCAGAATGGTCTAGAGTGGTTAGTGGGGTACCCCAGGACTCTGTCCTGGGACCAATTATGGGACCAATATCTCAGATTTTGCTGCCGACACAAAAATGAGTAGGGCAATAACATCCCAGTGGGATACAGAAACTTTACAAGAGGACCTGAATAAATAATGGAGTGGGCAACTAGATGGCAAATGAGGTTCAACATTGGTAAATGTAAGGTAATGCATTTGGGGGGTAAAAATATAAACGCAAGTTATTCACCAGGGAGAAAACCCCTAGGCATAGGTGATCGCAGCCTATTGCATTCCAGTGTGCACCCCAAATGGATTAAAACATGGACACTGTTAGTAGGGCAGAGGATGGTGTAAGTAGAGCAGTGGACTTGTCAGCAGGCCAGAGGTTGTTATCAGTAGGGCAGTGAACAGGGGCAGCCCGCCCATTGGAGGCGCATGGGTGCCGCCCCCATCCATGCATCTGGCCCCCTGATCTACATGCAGGGTGCTAGATGCATGGATTTCAATGGGGGATTTTTTTTTTGAAGCACGTGATTAGAGCCAGAGGCTCTAATACTTCAAAAAAGGGTGGGCTCGGGGGTGGGGGGGGGGCAGAGCACTGCGCTCCAAGCCCACCCAGTTGTGTGACAATAGCAAATGGATATTCGCTATTGTCACACTGATTCTCCTCCCAGCCAATTAGGAAGCGGGTTGTGAGATCCATTTCCTGATTGGCCGAAAGGAGAAGTGATCTTATTGGTCAAAGAGGGAGGAAGAGGAGGGAGGAGATGCATGGCCGGAGGAGACGCATGGCCGAAGGAGAAGCAGGGGAAGCCCGACCGACCCACCAGCTGCCACTGTGACTCCAGGAATGGCTCACCCGCAGTCGCTCAGCCATCCAGCATCCATCCCCGGCTCAGACAGGGGAGGGAGGAGGAGGGGAGATCGAAGTCATACCAGATCAGACATCTGCCTCCTAAAGTAGGTAGGCCGTCCGTCTCCAGCGGGGGTGGGGTTGCTGGTGTTCCTGGTGTTCATGTCCGTCTCCTGGGGGGTGTCCTTGGTTTGCCGGCCCCACCCCAAAATTATTGAGCACTAGTCGCTACTGAGTGGCAGTAGTTTTCCATTACTTTCTTTTTTTTTATTGTGTACAATATTTTTTAGGAGCCTGGGGGCTTTGGTGAAATATCAGCAGGGGAATCTGCACCGCACGGGGTGATTAGGGTGTGCCCAGGCACACCTGGCACACCCCCTGCACATGCCTGTGCCCCTAGGGGATTCCAGGTTGGAGAAAGATCTGGGGATCCTAGTTGAGGACAGACTGAGCAAAACCATGCAATGTCGAGCTGCTGCAAACAAAGCCAGCAGAATATTAGCATGCATTAAAAAGGGAATTTATTCCAGAGATAAAATGATAATCCTGCCACTTTATAAAACTCTGGTTCGGCTGCATCTGGAGTATTCCATCCAGTTCTGGTCACCAATCCTCATAAAGGATGTACTGGAGCTGGGGAGAGTCCAGAGAAGGGCAACTAAAGTAATATGGAGACTGAAGGAACTCAATTACGAGGAACAACTAGCGCTATATTTATTCTCCCTTAAGAAGAAATGCTTGATATGAGGAGATATGATAGCAGTATACAAATATTTCAATGGTGAGCCCAGCGCAAGCATGAAAGTTTTCAGTTCCAGGGAGTGTAAGAAGACACAGGGCCACATAATGAGACTGGAAGAGAAGTGGTTTAACTTTAGGCTGCGTAGGGGGTTTTTCACCGTCAGGGCGATAAGGAAGTGGAACTCTCTTCCACAATCAGTGATGTCAGCAGGAAGTATGTATAGTTTTAAAAAAAAAACTTGGACATGCATCTTAGCGAAAACGATGTAATTGGGATATTACAAGCCTATGCACAACCATAGCATGTGTTGGGCTTACAAATATCTTAAATACTGAATGTTCTGAATGATTTAATGCAGCTGAATTTAAACTTTTGCTAAAAATGGTTCTTGACTTTTTTATGTTCAAAGATCAATATTTTACGCAAGTCAGAGGAGCAGTGATGGGCTCACATGTTGCCCCAGCCTATGCTAAAACCTTGAAAAGTAAGCAGGTATTTGATCATGCTTTACTTGAACAGAACTGTCTTTGCTGATAACATTTCACATATATTGTTGTTATATGGAGCGGCTAACTGCGAACCTTAGAAGAGATTGATGCATTTTTCTGGTGGTATGGTCCTTTAACTGCTTCCTGTCCGCCCACCGAATATAAACGTTGGGATGGGAGTAGTGCCGATACGGGTTAATGCACCTGTACAACACCCTGCATCGGAGGCCCTTGCGTGGCTCACAGAGCGTGTACCCAGGAGCCCGGTGATTGGTGTGTCGGTGTGACACAGCGGAAAGCATTACTGCTTTGTCCGGGCGATCACATAGTTTTGTACGATGTGATTTCTGTACCTGCAATTCTGAAGTCAGTTAAGATAATCCAAATGCCTAAAGAGCCGCTCGGATTACTTTTACAGGCAGCAGAAAGGGTCTCCCTTGTTCCCCCACTGTGCGATGTCAGAAACGGAAAGCATCAAGGATTTTGTCACTTTTGATGTCTGTTCTTTGTTTACCTGTCCGTTACCAGCCAGGGAAGAAGCTGATCAAACCAATCTGTCTCTGATAGGCTGCATTGGAGGCCAGAGAAAAGGTCTGGGGTCTCTCCATAAAAAGGATCTTGCTAAAAAAAAAAGAGACAGTGTAAAACATGTTTTTATTTTAAATAAAAAAAATAATAAAATGAAAAAAAAAAAAAAAGTACCCCGTCTGCCTATGCTCATGCACAAATGCGAATGCATGAGCAGGTCCCGCACGCATATGTAAATGGCGATCGCATCACGCATGTGCAGTATCGCTGCAAATGTCAGAGTAAGAGCACTAATTGTAGCTCCAGACCTCCTGTGTAACTCTAAACTGGTAACCTGTAAAGGCATTTAAAGTGTTGCCTGCGGTTTTGGTAACCAAACAGGCCTCTAGCTACTTTGACAAAAAATCTTCTCCTATTGTTAGCAACCCTAAAGACACAGTGTTTTTTTGTCAGGAATGGTGTTATTGCTTGGGTCACCTGCTGGTGGCACTGTTGCTTTTAGCACCAAAGGGTGTAGTTCTGGTGGCCACCAGCGGATGTCTCCCAGCAGATCTACATACTGATAATCAAGCTGCATCTGATGTGGAACTGCTGGGAGTATATAAGCCCGTTCTTCACTGGTGCTCAGGGCTTCAGTATTCCCCCTGCAAGCCTTGTCCCTGCCTGAGCCTGACCTGTTCCTGTCTTTTGTCCTAGACCCTGTATCCTGTATCCTTTCCCTGAGACCTGTCTCCCAGTACCTGACTTCCCGTTCCCCTTTTCTCTTGTCCCTGCCTTGTTTGCTTATGTGTGTTTCCTTCACTTGTATATACAGTCAGGTCCATAAATACTGGGACATCGACACAATTCTAATCTTTTTGGCTCTATACACCACCACAATGGATTTGAAATGAAACGAACAAGATGTGCTTTAACTGCAGACTTTCAGCTTTAATTTGAGGGTATTTACATCCAAATCAGGTGAACGGTGTAGACATTACAACAGTTTGTATATGTGCCTCCCACTTTTTAAGGGACCAAAAGTAATGGGACAGATTAACAATCATCTATCAAACTTTCACTTTTTAATACTTGGTTGCAAATCCTTTGCAGTCAATTACAGCCTGAAGTATGGAACGCATAGACATCACCAGTTGCTGGGTTTCATCCTTGGTGATGCCCTGCAAGGCCTCTACTGCAACTGTCTTCAGTTCCTGCTTGTTCTTGGGGCATTTTCCCTTCAGTTTTGTCTTCAGCAAGTGAAATGCATGCTCAATTGGATTCAGGTCAGGTGATTGACTTGGCCATTGCATAACATTCCACTTCTTTCCCTTAAAAAACTCTTTGGTTGCTTTCGCAGTATGCTTCGGGTCATTGTCCATCTGCACTGTGAAGCGCCGTCCAATGAGTTCTGAAGCATTTTGATGAATATGAGGAGAAAATATTGTCAGAAACACTTCAGAATTCATCCTGCTGCTTTTGTCAGTAGTCAAATCATCAATAAATACAAGAGATCCAGTTCCATTGGCAGCCATACTTGCCCACGCCATGACACTACCACCACCACGCTTCACTGATGAGGTCGTATGCTTTGGATCATAAGCAGTTCCTTTCCTTCGTTATACTCTTCTCTTCACATCACTCTGGTACAAGTTGATCTTGGGCTCATCTGTCCATAGGATGTTTTTCCAGAACTGTGAAGGCTTTTTTAGATGTTGTTTGGCAAACTTTAATCTGGCCTTCCTGTTTTTGAGGCTCACTAATGGTTTACATCTTGTGGTGAACCCTCTGTATTCACTCTGGTGAAGTCTTCTCTTGATTGTTTACTTTGACACACATACACCTACCTCCTGGAGAGTGTTCTTGATCTGGCCAACTGTTTGAAGGGTGTTTTCTTCACCAGGGAAATAATTCTTCGGTCATCCACCACAGTTGTTTTCCGTGGTCTTTTGGTGTTGCTGAGCTCACCGGTGCGTTCTTTCTTTTTAGAGATGTTCCAAACAGTTGATTTGGCCACAGCTAATATTTTTGCTATCTCTCTGATGGGTTTGTTTTGTTTTTTCAGCCTAATGTTGGCTTGCTTCACTGATAGTGACAGCTCTTTGGATCTCATATTGAGAGTTGACAGCAACAGATTCCAAATGCAAATAGCACACTTGAAATGAACTCTGAACCTTTTATCTGCTCCTTGTAAATGGGATAATAAGGGAATAACACACACCTGGCCATGGAACAGCTGAGCAGCTAATTGTCCCATTACTTTTGGTCTCTTAAAAAGTGGGAGGCACATATACAAACTGTTGTAATTCCTACACCGTTCACCTGATTTGGATGTAAATACCCTCAAATTAAAACTTAACTGTCTGTAGTTAAAGCACATCTTGTTTGTTTCATTTCAAATCCATTGTGATGGTGTATAGAGCCAAAAAGATTGAAATTGTGTCAATGTCCCAATATTTATTGACTTGACTGTAGTTAGTTAGGTGTTATTTGGGGTTGCTGTGTTCATTACGTTTCATTTTTCTTGTTTATGGTTTGCTGTGTTGATTTTAACGTGTGTCATTATCTTTAATAAATATACATTTTCTCTCACTCATCTGATCCTGATTCCTTTTAAGTGCAGCCAACCAGTCTGATTACCCCTGCTGGATGCCTGCATATGGCATCCCTGACATAGTTCTGAAGCCATACAATCAGATTGACTGCACTTAGGAATTAGGTCTGAGCACTTGCTCAATTGCTGCAAGATGCCTTTTGAGGAGATTTTGTATTTTTCGCTACCAAACTTTGAAAGCACAGACTTATGCCGTGTACACACGACCGGACTTTTCGACAGCAAAGGTCCGACGGAACGAATCCGCCGGACAATTCGATCATGTGTGGGCTTCATCGGACCTTTGCTGTGGAAAAATCAGATGGACTTTAGAAATAGAACATGTTTCAAATCTTTCCGACGGACTTATGACCGGTCGACAAATCCGTTCGCCTGTATGCTAGTTCGACGGACGAGCAACGACGCAAAGGCAGCTATTGGCTACTGGCTATGAACTTCCTTATTCTAGTCCGGTCTTACGTCATCACATTCGAATCAGTCGGACTTTGGTGTTATCGTGTGTAGGCAAGCCTGTTGCATCGGAACTCCATCGAAAGTCTGTCAAAAAGTCCTTCGGAGTTCAGTCCGTCGAAAGTCTGCTCGTGTGTACAATTGTTGGAATGCATCCATCTGGCTCATGCTTTTGTTGACCAAGGCAGATTTTTGAAAAATGCATTCAATAAAATTCAAAAAATACAAAATAAGGTGCAATCAATAAAGTTTATCAAGTGTGAGGTGCAGGGCTGGTGACACGTTGATGTAATCTTGGTGACTTCCTGTAATTCCCTCCTGGATCCCCACTCATCAGATAAAGATGATAAATACGCCTGTGTATATCAAGATGGTGTCTCCTGTCCAGCAGATATGTAGATTAGTTGTGCCTCAGAGAATCTCCTCTCCTCCACCACTTGATGTAGATCCTATATACTTTACTTGGTCAAAGATGGTCCGGGTAGTAAAGTTTGGACCCTTTCATTACAGAGGGCCAATGTGCATCTTCTCTGAGAGAAGCAGGATCTCCCATTCTATGGATAGTGTAGGACCCACTAACCATGGGGTACTTTGATACAGATACATACCTCCTGGGATTATCTGTGCTGCATAGCCCCTAGTCTTTTGCTGGTATCCGACCAATCTGGACCTGCTGCCTACTGTTTCCATTGATCCGTAAGGGAAGCTGCACATTGACCCTCTGTAATTAAAGGGTCCCTGCGCTGAGGTGAGAGGCCATTTCTATCATTGGTGGAGGGATTACACACTCCCACTGAGTTTTCTGCATGAAGCCACATCACTGATGACCATTTGGATACAGTTTTGCATTGTTTTATTTATGTACTTTAGTACTTATATTACAGCGCTGCACCATCTGTTTCATAAACCTAAAAAGAAACGGAAGTTTTGCCCAATCTGCCCACTATCCAATTCTGCTTCCACACTAGCCGACCTGCCCTGAACCTGCCTCCAAACCAGCCAATCTGTTCCAGTCATGCCAGCTACTACAGTCCAGCCCGCCTTGGTTCCAATCGTTCCAGCCAGGCCTGCCACCACACTTGTCACTTCGATTCAGCCTATGATAATTGGACCTTCTGCTACTGACATGCCTGTCACTACCCCACCTGACAGTACTGGTTCTCTGCCCACAATCCAGTTTGGCCCTATGGACTCTTTGCCAGCTAATCAAATTTACCTCACTCATTCTGCCCTGTCTGGTGGTCCCGTTCCTGATGCCCTGTCTGGTGGTCCTGTTCCTGATGCCCTGTCTGGTGGTCCCATTTCTGATGCCCTGTCTGGTGGCCTCATTCCTGATGCCCTGCCTGTCAGTTCCATGCCCACTGCCCAGCCTGATGTGCCTCTGCCCACTGCCCAGCTTGATGTGCCTACGCCCGCTGCCCAGCCTGATGTGCCACTGCCCGCTGCCTAGCCTGATGACCCAGTGCCTGCTGCCCAGCCTGATTACCCAGAGCCTGCTGCCCAGTCTGATGACCCGGTGCCTGCTGCCCAGCCTGATGACCCAGTGCCAGCTGCCCAGCCTAATGACCCGGTGCCCACTGCCCAGCCTGATGACCCGATGCCCACTGTCTTGCCTGCTTATCCAGTGCTTGTTACCCAGCCTGCAGATCCGGTGCCCGTTATCCAGCCTGCTGATCTGGTGCCCGTTACTCAGCCTGCTGATCCGGTGCCTGTTACCCAGCCTGATGATCCGGTGCCCGTTACCCAGCCTGCTGATCCGGTGCCTGTTACCCAGCCTGCTGATCCGGTGCCCGTTACCCAGCCGGCTGATACAGTGCCTGTTGGTTCGATTCCTCATGCCCAGCTTTCCGCTGATTCTTTTCCTGCCGGGCACCCAGCTTGCCACTGATGCCTTCCTGCTGATGCCCAGCTTGCCGCTAATGCCTTCCTGCCTGATGCCCAACTTGACGCTGATGCTTTCCTGGTTGATGCCCAGCTTGCCGCTGAGGCTTTCCTGCCTGATGCCCAGCTTGCCCCTGATGCTTTCCTGCCTGATGTCCACCTTGCCGCTGATGCTTTCCTGCCTGATGCCCAGCTTGCCACTGATGCTTTTCTGCCTGATGCCCAGCTTGCCGCTGATGCTTTCTTGCATGATGCCCAGCTTGCCGCTGATGCTTTCCTGTCTGATGCCCAGCTTGCCGCTGATGCTTTCCAGCTTGACAGACTGTCTCCCAGTACCTGGCTTCCTGTTCTCCTTTTCTCTTACGTTTCATTTTTCTTGTTTTTTCACATGTGTCATTATCTTTAATAAATATACATTTTCCCTCACTCATCTGGTCCTGATTCCTTTAAGTGCAGCCAACCGATCTGATCATCCCTGACAATGTTCCTCTTGGGCTAATCTCCCCCTGAACCTATTAGGACATATCAATCTTATCGTAATGATGATGTTACCTAAATTTAATTATATTTTCAGAAATTGTCTGACATGGGTCCCTAATTCCTTTTTTTAAGACATTGATAAATGTGTGGGTTCATTTATTTGATGTGGTGCAGTCTCTAGATTGGCACAATCCACCCTTTGGCTCCCTGCCCACCTTGGGGGGCTAGCTCTCCCTAATTTCCAAATGTATTTCTGGGCAGGAATGTTGTTTTCAGTTCAGTGGTGGTTCATGGGTTCTAAATCTAATGTGACTACCTGTTTAGAGGCAGTTTGTCTGGGCTCCTTGGTGGACTTAGTAATTTTGCTTACAGAGGGCCGAAGGCATATGATGGGGTTTCTGGTCTGACGCGTGCCACATGGAAGGTGTGGGTGGCTGCTCGGCAACACTTTTTGCATCCCAATTAATGGTCACCTGCTCAGTCCCCATGGGAGAATCCTAACTTGCCGGCTTTCGGATCCTCAAGCTTGTGCATGGTATGGAATTACTTCCTTAGCAGACGTTATGCCCCTAGGCGTACAGTTATCTTTCTCTGAGCTGGCTCATACATTCCACCTGCCTAACTGGATGCACTTTTGGTACCTACAACTAAAACATGCCGCAAAATCTAAGTTTCCTCAGTTGCCTCTCCTCCAAGCTTATCCTATAGAGAAATTATTATCTCTAGGAGATCTAAGTAAACCCCTATCAACCTTATATGGAGCACTTCTGGGAACTAATTCCCCTAAGTTAGATTATGGGAAGTTTAACACTCTGATATCCCGTCATTAGACAAAGAGGATTGGGAGGATTGCTTTGAACATGCTCTAAACTAGTTATCTCTTCCTGGGATAAACGTATTCAGGTGAAATTCCTACACAGAATCTACTATACCCCCCCCAGAAACTCCATGGTATCTTCCCGGACAAAGACCATACCTGTCCAAAATGCAAATCACATATTGGTTTGTTTTTCCATATGTTTTGGGAATGTCCAAACATCTCAGCCCATTGGACAGCAGCAGAGGCAGCTCTAGACTTTGTGAGGCCTAAGCAAAACTTAGACATGAGGCCCCACTCACATCCATAATGAGAAAAATAATTGAAGCAATAAAAAAATAACTGTATGTCCCCCCCACAGCGCTGCCGGCTTCCCTCCTCCTCTCCCTCGCTGACTGCTGTGGGAGATCTTGCGGAAAAGGGGCTGGTAAATATGTAATTTACTAGCCCCTTCCTTTTCTAAATGAACACAGTGAGTGTGTGACTGTGTTTACTCTGCTTCGGTTTATGAATGGAGAGAAGCCGCTGTCTCCTGTTCATTCATCAGCAGTCCAGCTGAGGCTGTAAAGAAAGGGGTTTGGGAAAGTGTTTCCTCAGTCTCTTTCTCGGTCTAAAAAGTGAGACTTCAGGGGTCTGTTTAGACACC
The DNA here is from genome assembly GCA_037952925.1 of Lithobates clamitans. Classification (NCBI taxonomy): domain Eukaryota; kingdom Metazoa; phylum Chordata; class Amphibia; order Anura; family Ranidae; genus Lithobates; species Lithobates clamitans. Next base: position 4,628,280 of record JBBGZY010001277.1, read on the forward strand.
TGATATCTCACAAAAGAAGCCAAATAACTCTCACCAAAAAAAGTAATAAAAAACAAAATGTAAAATAATAATAAAACCATGAAAAAAAAAATCAGACTAAAATTTCTAATCAGACTAAAAAGCCATGCCCAATATGTAGCATAATTGAGCCATGGTCACTATATGCCACAGGTCACCATCTCCCTAGTAGGGGGCCCAGTGCATTACTTTGCCCATGGTGCTATTATTATGGCACTGTACAATGGTATGTAGCAGAGAAAAGTGGAGGGTATGACAGTGGGTAGTATGTACATTAGAGGGGTGCGGAGTGTATGTGGGGGTAGTATGTATATGAGAGGGGTGCAGAGTGTATGGTGATGTGTAGTATGTACATGAGAGGGGTGCGGAGTGTATGAGGGGGGATAGTATGTAAATGAGAGGGCTGTGGAGTGTATAGTGGTGATTAGTATGTACATGAGAGGGGTGTGGAGTGTATGTGGGTGGGTAGTGTGTACATTAGAGGGGTGTGAAGTTTATGTGGGGGTAGTATGTACATGAGAAGGGTTTGGAGTGTATGGGGGTGGGTAGTATGTACATGAGAGGGGTGCAGAGTGTATGGTGGGGGGTGGTATGACATAAGAGGAGTGCGGAGTGTATGGTGGGAGGTAGCATGAGAGGGGTGCACATGGTAGAAAAGTGGTATATGGTGTGAATGAGCCCTGATTTATTGCTACAGCACTGCAGAGGCCACCTCGCAGTGGCATGCATAGAGCAACTGAAGTTTCACAGCACCAGAACTGGCCTCCCAGCCTATTTCACCCCCCCCCCCCCGTATCTCAATTCCCTGCACACAAGTCCCTGCACAAAGCCTGCCAGCTCACCTCCCTCCACATGGAAGAACAAACTCCTCTCCTGCATGTGCGTGCATGCATTGCATCCCTCCTGGGTTTAGCAGCGGCTCCGCTTCCACCTCTATAATCTGTCTGCAGGCGGCACTGCCTGGAGGATACAGAGGGGACGCTGGAAAGAGCCAAAAGGGAAGAAGCTTCTGTTCGGCGTGGCGCTGATGATATAGCAGCGCTGCGGCTGCATACTAGGAGCGACCCTCGCTCATCCATCCGGCCTGCTCAGTGGGGACACTGACAGGGTCACAGGGGGACATTCCCTCCCACGCCCACACACACTTCAGGCAAATTAGGGGGCCGAGAGGCCCCTGGGAGTGCAAGGCCTAACGTGACCGCCTAATTTGCCTAATTAGAGAGCCACCTCTGGACAGCAGTATGTGTGGACATTAACCTTAGGCTGCAATTGTTCCTTCTGGTATCACCAGAGCTGACCTTGCTGGGGGATTCATGAGGATGCCCAACATTCTCACCACTCTAAGTTACTGATTTCATATCCCCTTTTTTATGCTAAAAAGGAGACACTTATGAACTGGGTCTCACCATCCCCCCCCAGCGCTATCCTCCTGGGGAGCAATGGTAAATGCAGCCCTGCCTATATATAAGATCACATATATAGAGGGTGCAAATGGAAATGTGATAAGGTTATGGGCACCTTGGACTTCCACCTGAGACTGCTACCTAGCTGCAAACAATATTGTACTAAGTTTACTATCTCACGTTAAGTTGGACGTTTGGACTTGCTACACTCCCCATCTTCCCTTTATATTTATCCTCCCTCTCCCGCCCCCACCCCCCTTCCTTTACTCCTTCTTTTGCCCGTTCCCCCCTCCTCCTCCCTGTTTCTTCCTGGAGTAGCCCTACTGGTTACCTCATCCTTCAAACTCAACTGTCAATAATGCCTTGAGTACAGATATGAATTTCCTACGTACATGTATTGTCACTATTTCAACTGCTGAAAATTACATCAAGCATTGTGTTATGTCATTTTGTATACTTGATATTGTCCTATGTGATACCAATAAAGCACCTTTGTTATTTAAAAAAATGTTTTTAAAAAAAATGTTGCCTATTTACTCAGCGCACACACCAAAAAATTGGGTAATATATTGTGTTTTCGTGCATTAAAACTCATGTGTATTTCTTCCAAAAAATGTATGCTTTGAAAAATCGCTGCAGAAATACCGTCTGTCATAAAACTGTGCAACACACGCTATTTGATTTTGATTTTGATTCTCTAGGGCCTCTGCTTTTAAAAGAAAATGATATAACTTTTGGGGGTTTTAACTAGTTTTCTAGCAAAAAATTAAATGTAGGAGAGGAATGTCAAAATTGGCCTGGACTGGAAGTGGTTAAGGTGCTTCTTGGATGTCAGGCCCCTCTGTGTGCCTAGGCTGTTTAAAAGTCTCACACATGTGGTGTTCCCTTACTCGGGAGGAGTAGCAGAATGTGGCAAAAAAATGAAGTCTTCAAAAGACTCCCCATGCCTCTTTAAAAATAAAAATGGGGTGTTTGCTCTCCAAAATGGGGTAATTTCTACTGTCCTGGTGCTCCAGGGCCTACAAAAATGTGATAGGTAGTCAGAAAATTAGATGCACAATTTATGCCCCTAGAAAGCCTGAAGGTGTTCCTTGGATTTTGGGTCCCTCTGTGTGCCTAGACTGTGAAAAAGTCTCACACATGTGGTATCACCACCCTCGGGAAAAGTAGCAGAATGTATTTTGGGGTGTATTTCTAAGCATGTCCATGTTGTTTGTTTTCATTTCATTTCTTACATTTTCCAAAAACTTCTGACAAAAAAATACATTTTCAAAAGACTCAGTGTGGGCGAGTTACTGAAACTGGAGAGTGAAAAATCTGTTGCAACTTTGCATAGAAACCAATCAGCCTCCAGGTTCTTCTGTCAAAGCTTAACTGAACAAGCTGAAGTTAGAAACTGATTGGCTTTCCACTGTCCTGGTAGTCCTCCAGGACCTCAAAAAAAATGATAGGAAATTTGATGCGCAACTTGTGTCCCTGGAATGACTGAAAGTGCTCCTTGGCTTTCTGACCCTTCTATGCATCCAGGCTGTGAAAAAGTCTTGCACATGTGGCATCCCCATACTCAGGAGGCATAGCAGAATGTGTTTTGGGGTGTAATTTCAAATATGCCTATGCTGTATGTGAGAAATAGCTTGTTAAAATGGCAACTTTGTGGAAATAAAAAAATGTTATTTAATTTCTTAATTTTCCAAAAAACTGTGACAAGAAATTACAACGTCAAAAAACTCACCATGCCTCTTGCTCAATACCTTGGACTGTCTACTTTCCAAAAAAAGTAGCAGAATGTATTTTGGGGTGTATTTCTAAGTATGTCCATGTTGTTTGTTTTCATTTCATTTCTTACATTTTCCAAAAACTTGTGACAAAAAAATACATTTTCAAAAGACTCAGTGTGGGCGAGTTACTGAAACTGGAGAGTGAAAAATCTGTTGCAACTCTGCATAGAAAACCAATCAGCCTGTGCTACACTTGTCAGACAGATTATGTCATTTATATTACATATCAAACATCCATGTGGCTTATTATATGCGGGCGAAAACACTCAAAAAGTGAAAGAGTGCATCACATGCTACAATGGTCAATTCTACAAGAAAGAGTTTAGGAGTACTGCAGCCCACTTTCTGTACTTCTCCATATTAAAGACTGCCTGGGTCAGTCTCAATTGCAGGATTTGTCAAACCCTCAGGCAACAGAACTTAGGCAGATTTGCTTATTCCTAGTGACAGGGAAACAATGCAGGCACTCAATTGGGTTAAAGGGGAAAAGCATCTCCTGATGAAGCCATGTGGTTGGTGGCGTAACTAGTGGAGTTGGAGTCAAGTGACATCATCCTCAAATCGGAGCTTGCTGTTGGAACTAAACAGATCGTATGTTCTAGCCTGTATAGGTTTTTTTAATGCGGTTTTCTATTCATGCTGAGTTTGAGTGTAATGCATAGAGGCTTCTGTTGTTTTTAATAAAATGTTTTAACATACTGCACAATTGGCGGCTATCCCTTCTTTTCTATGTTGAGCTGTAATCAGTGCTGGTTTAAAGAGGAACTATAGTCAACAGAGGGGTTCAGCTGGAAGATCATCCCTGGTGATGTGAGATCCATTGAGGATTACCTCGTACACATGCTTTATTGACCTATATACATAACAGGTCCATTATCAAGGCGAGTGTGCATTGCACCGGGTGATGGAGCATGGTTCAGTTGAGGTGGAGCACGGAGTGGTTAGGGAGACATTATCACATCATTCTGTAGGAATTTTCTCTGACTACTTCACTGGTGGAACTGCACTTCATTGTATATTTATTGGAATATAGTCATATATATATATATATATATATATATATATATATATATATATATATATATATATATATATATATATATATATATATATATATATATATTATTATTATTATTATGTATGCATTGATTTAGCTTATTATGCTTCTCACTTCTAGCACATTGCAATTCATATAACATTTTTATATTGTGATCCATATTTGAGGCACATTGCACTTTATTGTTGTATTGCTAAGGTTTACAGATTTACTTATTTGGGAGAGGAGGATTATTGCTCCTCTCTATAAAGAAGTGTGGATTTATTTTTTATTATGTTTATTCTATTTGTATAATATTTATGGTGTTGTTATGTTAATTTTTGTTGGAGTAGGAAGGAGTAAATTTAAATGAGCAGCGCATGCACATTATATATATTTTTGTAACTTGACGAAGGACCTTTGTGTCAGTGATCACCAGGATTTTATTTAATAAAAAAAAAAATCCTAAAATTTACGTCTGAAATAACTTTATTAGGTTAAAGTTGACATGAGATTTTAGTGATCAAGTTTGCATATACTACAATTGATAGGCTAAATACACAAGTACGCATTGCTCATTCCATTAAGCTGTTTGTTTTGACAGAAAGGTTCCATGTATGAGGGATAAAAAGGAAATATATGACCAACAGATGTGCTGATGTTCGAGGGGCTAAAACCATAAATGCATAATAATAATAATAATAATATGGGTTGAATTAACAAATTAATAATATTTTATTACTGTTCCATAATTCATTACAATTTCAGAGCAACCTTCTGCTACAGACTGCAATTATTGCAGAGATTAAAAAAATAGCATGGTGCTATGTAATGTTAAGCGTTGTGAGGAGCTTGTTCTTGGGGTCTATAAAACAACAGAATTTTCCTTTGCATGCCATAGAATTTCAGTTTCTTCCTTCTCTGGGTGTAATGTTCTTGTTTATTTCTTATTTTGTTCTGTTTATCATCTGTCTTGCTTTTGTTACAGAACAGTCATGGATTTTTTTTTTTCCTACGGCAAAAGTCACACGGGAAATTCTTTTCTGAAGACAATAATGAACACAAAATGACGGTATTTCATACTCTTTGCATATACAGGCCTTGCAGCAAAGAGTGTCATTGATGTGATTTAATAAGTGTAGTCCTCATAATTGCTGTACAAAAGGGCACAGGATGAATTTCTATGCTTATTACATTGTTCACTCTGATCTCTTCATAAGCAGGAAATTTAGCAGAGCAACATTTCATTATGTTATTTTCCACTGAGCGTTTTCTGTACTGGTACATTTTTCTTCCAAAATTGATTAGTCTGGTTTTGTTTGTTGTGGTAAAATGGATACGCACAAACTAAATGACAGTGTTTTTTCTTGATTTGCTAAGGATGGTCTTGACCAGGATTTTTTTAGCCACTTAAGACCCGGCCTATTTTTCAAACTTGTTTACAAGATAAAATCATTTTTTTTTTTTGCTAGAAAATTACTTAGAACCCCCAAACATTATATAATTTTTTTCAGACACCCTAGAGAATAAAATGGCGGTTGTTGCAATACTTTATGTCACACCGTATTTGCGCAAAGGTCTTACAAACGCATTTTTTTTTTAGAAAAAATACACTTTTTTTAAAATTAAAAAAATAACAAAACAGTAAAGGTAGCCCAATTTTTTTTAATTTTGTGAAAGATAATGTTATGCCGAGTAAATTGATACCCAACATGTCATGCTTCAAAATTGTGCTCGTGGAATGGCGACAAACTTTGACCCTTAAAAATCTCCATAGGCGACCTTTACAAATTTCTACAGGTTACCAGTTTTAAGTTACAGAGGAGCTCTTTTGCTAGAATTATCGCTCTCGCTCTAATGATTGCAGTGATACCTTACATGTGTGATTTGAACACCATTTACGTATACGTTCGCTTCTGCGCGCGAGCACGGAGGGATGAGGCGCTTTCAATTTTACTTTTTTTTTTACACTGTCCCTTTAAAAAAAAAAAATTTGATCACTTTTATTCCTATTACAAGGAATGTAAACATCCCTTGTAATAGAAAAAAGGCATGACAGGACCTCTTTAATGTGAGATCTGGGGTCAAAAAGACCTCAGATCTCACATTTACACTTAAATGCAATAAAAAAATAAAAAAAATAAAAAATAAAGTTTTTTTTTTTTTTAATAAAAAAAAATGTCCCTTTAAGGCCGTTGGACAGAATGACATTTGACGTCACTTTCGTCATCCAACATCATTGATTCGAGTGGGGGCCATTAGTCCCTCACTCGACATAGTGTCTCTAAGGGGAAAGGATCGGATCATCTCTGCCGCTACCGATGGCTCGGGTAAGTGGCGAACACAGCGGGTGGGGGGGTGGGTACCTCTCCCGCCACCAATAAAAGTGATCTCGCGGCAATGGCATACCAATGGGGGTCCGCCCCGGGTGCCGCACATTGGGGGGTGTCAGTGGCCGAGTGGTGTCGCTATGGGGGTGCGATCCGTACCTGGATCGGGTGACACTGTCTGACACCATCCCGAGGGCATCCCTGCTGGCTCTGGCTGCTCCCTTTCCCTTTGATTGTTTTTTTGAACACCCCCAGTGCCGCGGCTGCAAAAGCCTGGTCTGGTCACTGTTTTCCCTCCTTCTAGCTCAACCCACCACTGCTGCGTAGCCGTGCCAGGCCTGTGTGTCATCACTCTGCACTGGGGCGGCTGCTTCCACACAGTCATACGGAGTCCGGACCTCCCTAGTAGAGGTTGAGAACCTGAGGTGGTGGTGAGCAGGTAATAGGGGCCAGGGGGTGTGTGTTGTAAGAAGAAAGAGGCTGGAGGAGTGTGTCTGCCCTGTCACCCTGTGCTGGTCTGGCAGGGGTGGGGGGTGATTTCTGTTTCCTCCACCACCCAGCCTGGTGTATAGTGTAGCTGACCTGATGGGGGGGTGAAGAATGTAGACATGTGCTATTTACAGTGTGCAGAATGCAGCAGACATGTGCAAATTACAATGCGCAGAACCCAGACATGTGCGATTTACAGTGTGCAGAACCCAGACATGTGCTATTTACAGTGTGCAGAATGCAGACATGTGCGATTTACAGTGTGCAGAGTGCAGACATGTGCTATTTACAGTGTGCAGAATGCAGACATGTGCGATTTACAGTGTGCAGAATGCAGACATGTGCTATTTACAGTGTGCAGAATGCAGACATGGGCGATTTACAGTGTGCAGAATGCAGACATGTGCGATTTACAGAGTGCAGTATCCAGACATGTGCGATTTAAAGTGTGCAGAATCCAGACGTGTGTGATTTACAGTGTGCAGAATCCAGACATGTGCGATTTACAATTTACAGTGTGTAGAATCCAGACATGTGCAATTTACAGTGTGCAGAATCCAGACATGTGCTATTTAGTGTGCAGAATGCAGACATGTGCAATTTACAGTGTGCAGAATGCAGACATGTGCGATTTAGTGTGCAGAATCCAGACATGTGCGATTTACAGTGTGCAGACATGTGCGATTTACAGTGTGCAGAATCCAGACATGTGCAATATACAGTGTGCAGAATCCAGACATGTGCGATTTACAGTGTGCAGAATCCAGACATGTGCGATTTACAGCGTGCCGAATGCAGACATGTACTATTTACAGTGTGCAGATTCCAGACATGTGCAATTTACAGTGTGCAGAATGCAGACATGCTATTTACAGTGTGCAGAATCCAGACATGTGCGATTTACAGCGTGCAGAATGCAGACATGTGTGATTTACAGTGTGCAGAATGCAGACATGTACAATTTACAGTGTGCAGAATCCAGACATGTGTGATTTACAGTGTGCAGAATCCAGACATGTGCGATTTACAGCTTGCCGAATGCAGACATGTGCGATTTACAGTGTGCAGAATCCAGACATGTGCTATTTACAGTGTGCAGAATGCAGATATGTTATTTATAGTGTGCAGAATCCAGACATGTGTGATTTACAGTGTGCAGAATCCAGACATGTGCGATTTACAGCTTGCCGAATGCAGACATGTGCGATTTACAGTGTGCAGAATCCAGACATGTGCGATTTACAGTGTGCAGAATGCAGACATGCTATTTACAGTGTGCAGAATGCAGACATGTGCAATTTACAGTGTTCAGAATGCAGACATGAGCTATTTACAGTGTGCAGAATCCAGGCATGTGCTATTTACAGTGTGCAGACATGTGCGATTTACAGTGTGCAGAATGCAGACATATGCTATTTACAGTGTGCAGAATGCAGACATGTTTGATTTACAGTGTGCAGAATGCAGACATGTGCCATTTACAGTGTGCAGAATCCAGACATGTGCCATTTACAGTGTGCAGAATGCAGACATGTGCCATTTACAGTGTGCAGAATCCAGACATGTGCCATTTACAGTGTGCAGAATCCAGACATGTGCCATTTACAGTGTGCAGAATGCAGACATGTGCCATTTACAGTGTGCAGAATGTAGACATGTGCGATTTAAATGTTTCCATTTTAAAGTTGTGGGGGTGCTAGATATAGGGTCTGCCCCGGGTGCCAAACGCTCTAGGTAGGCCCCTGTCTTGCCGTGAATCCACCACGGAAAACACTTTTATCTGAAAGGGGACCCCCCCTGTAAGAAACTCCCAGGCTATAGCTGTTGAGTCAGCTGTCTGACCCCTCCCTCCATGATCCTCTGGTCCCCCTGTTCCTCTGGTCCCCCTGTTCCTCTGGTACCCCCATGCTCCTCTGGTGCCCCCCCTGCTACTCTGGTCCCCCGCCTGCTCCTCTGGTCCCCCACCTGCTTCTCCAGTCCCCCACATGCTCCTCCGTTCCCCCATGCTCCTCTGATTCCCCCATGCTCCTCTGGTCCCCCCTATACTCCTTTTGGTCCCCCCTGTACTCCTCTGGTCCTCCCATGCTCCTCTGTTCCCCCCCATGCTTGTCTGTTCCCCCCCTCATGCTCCTCTGGTCTGGTATATATATATATATGTATGTTCTGATCACTCCCACTTTAAGATTGAGGATTTTTGGGTTGATGTGTGGACCAGCACCACTCATCACTAAATACAGCAAAACAAATACAAGGGTCACAGAAAACATGCCAGTTTTCTCTCTTAGGCCCAATTCACAAGTTACGTAGGGGGGACTCTTGTTCCTGTTCGCAGTTTTGTGTGGATTCTGCATTTCGAGCATAGGGCAGCCCTTTCACTTGAAGGGGCTGCCCTATGCGTGTTTGTCATGGCAAAGAAATGCAGGGACCTCTCATTTTGATGCACAACAGTTGCTGCAAAAATCGCACCACATTTGGGGTGTCAGTAAGGATGAATGCCACCCAAACGCACATAACGTGTTTTGCCAAGACTTTAGTGCAATTTGAAGCTGCGCTAATTCTCACCTTAGGAGAGAAGGACTTTTAGCTGATATACAGTATACACATCTTAACCAGTGGTGATTTATATATATATATATATATATATATATATATATATATATATATATATATATATATATGTAATAAACAAATTCTGTGCAATATAAACAGAAAATATTGAACAGTAATATTATAATATTGTTCAATATTTTCTCTTTATATATTTGTTCATTTTTTTATTTGAGTTTTTTGATTTTATGGACTGTTATATAAGCACTTTAATATTGTTGCACAAAGATTTATTTGTATTGCACGTTGATATGCGCTAGCACTTTATTCATGTTTTTGCACAGAATTTGTTTATTACTGACTCGGTTAAATTGATGATAGGCAACTCCTATCCTCATATTGATTAGTGGTTTCAAATTAATAATACCTACTGCAGTAGGGAACAGACACAAAAGATACGCTCAGCATCTTTCCAAATAACTGTTCTGCTTTATTATGACGCAATTGAAGGTTTTTATGCACATGATTACGTAGGTATCACATTAATATTACAATTGTACGTTTATGGTAACAAGGGGCGTTACATAGACAGGCTAATTCTAATCAGGACTCGAAAGAATGTAAACATTTACTGAAAACATTATTAGTGCTGTGTGCACAGTAAGGGCAGTGTGCAATACATACAAAATAGAATACAATTATATACAGAACTTACAAATTTCCATTACAATTACATACATATATATATATATATATATATATATATATATATATATATATATATATATATATATGTCCTGATCGCTCACACTTTAAGATTTGGGTTGATGTGCGAACCAGCACCACTTTTATCACTATATATGGTTTATTTATTGTCTTCTACAATAATTCGAGTAGCAGCTGTCGATTAGAGCACATATCTGTGGTGCTGTTATTTTTGTTACATAGGTTTGCTGTATTACCTATTACTCTTTAAAATATATATATTTTTTTTAAGTGTTAAAGTGTTTCGAGTGTATTGTACTGTACAAATGAACATACAAACAAAGCATTTTCCTGATATCCTATGCCCCTTGTTAATAATATAATTTAAAACAAACGCACGTAGCTAAAGGCAAGAGTCAAAAGAAACTCACTTGACAGCTGCCCAGAAGATACTGGGGGTTATTTACTAAAACTGGAGCGTGCAAAATCTCGTGAAGCTCTGCATAGAAACCAATCAGCTTCCAGTATTTTTTTTGCCAAAGCTTAATTGAACAAGGTTGAAGTTAAAAGCTGATTGGCTACTATGCACAGCTACACCATATTCTGTGTGCACCAGTTTTAGTACATCTCCCTGATCTGATTGCTTCTACTTACCAAGTAGTATTGTTGTAGTAGTAGTAGTGTGCTGCAATCCCACACTACTTTGGGGAACATTTATCAAGCAATTTAGTGATGAAATTAGAGACATATCAGGCTGCTTGACAACAAAGTTTATGCAACAGTTTTTATGTGCATTTGCAACTCTTGCAGTGTACTTTTTTGAATGCGCTGTCTAGTAAAAGCAGATAATTGTTCTTGTTACTTAAGGAGAAGTACAGCCAAAGCTTTTTTGGCTGTACTTCTCTTATGGATCATAAGAGTGCAGTACCTTATGCACTCCTGTGATCCTCTTTCTGCCAACAATAGGTTAAAGTCAGCTGTCAGCTGACATCACTTAGATGGTCCAGGCACTGGGTCAATCCTGAGTTTACAGGCGGGATCCACCCAAATGCATAGACCAGCAGCTGGCTCAGCTTCTCAGCGAGCCACACGGGATTGAGCCAATAGTTCCCACCCCCTCCATAGCCCAGCACTCCAGTGAATGCCGAAGGGGCAGAGCAGAGAGCCGCTGACTGACAGTCACCACGCTCTGTTCAGAGTAGAGGGGAGAACTGAGCAATCAACAGTCTTTGAACGCTCCGTTCTAAGTGCAGAGGCAGATTGACGCTGCATCCAGCTAGGTGAGTGTATATGAAGTGCAGCGTCTACATATAATTGCCCATACAATGTGCAAAAATATGCATAAATAAATCAGACACAACTAATTCATAACAATATTAAAATGTGTCAAAAAGTCATGAAACTAATAAATAAATAATGCATACAGTGATAAAATGAAATAAATAAATCAAAATGTGTTAGAAATTAATTGTGTCTGATTTATTTATGCACATTGTATGGGTAATTATATGTAGGGGCTGCACTTTATACATACTAACTTTGTAGGATTTAGGCATATTGACCTTTTGTCTACTGAATGCTGATATTTGCTTAATTTATTACTTAGGTGGGCATACTTTTTTTTAATGTAAAACCCATACTTTTCTTTTACTGCAATTTTTCCTTTCCTGATGAGCTCCATGGCAGTACACAATCAGGGTAGGCCCTGCCCACCCCCTGCACTAATTAGGACCATACCTAATAAAAGGCCACTCCCACCACAGGCTGGTGTTACATAACTAGTATCTTCCAGACTGGGTAGGAATCTTGTGCTGCCATGGAGCTCTTTAGGAAAGGAAAATTGCGGTAAGTATCATAAACAATTTTCTGTTTGCCCTGATGGCTCAATGTCAGCACTTACCTGAAAATAACTAACTATACAAGGGCTGTATCGTGCAGGGAAAAAAAAATCTTGGATAGAAGCTGCAGCAATAATTCTCCTGATGAACTCAGTCGTAGTGAATGCTGCCAGCTTAACACAGTAATGCAAAATAAATGTATGCACATTGTCCATATTGCTGCCCTGCCTTGTTTGTCATTCGTGATGAGACCCGGATAGCCGTCGCCAACAAAGTCGAAATGCTCCTAGTATAGTGCTGTTATCCCATCCAGAACTGCCAACCCCTTGGATTTACTGTATAGGCCAGTGTGATTAACCCTTACAAGCCAGGCCACTATGGTTCTACCCAAGGCTTTGGCTCTTTTGTTCACCCCAATCGGGATCATGAACAGATGATCTGTAGTTCTAATCCCAGACATGGTGTGAATGTAAGCTTGCACAGTTTTCCCAACTAGTGGGCTAACCACTTGGCTGTTCTCCAAAAACAAAAAGGGAAGAACTATCTCTTGATTCATGTGAAACTTCGAGGCCACCTTTGGAACAAAACTCAGCATTGGCACACGGATCACCTGGTCTACCAGAAAGGTTGTAAAGGATTTTTGTAAACCCTAAGGCCGCTGTAGCGTCACATATGGCGATCCATCACATTTGGCTACCAAACTGCGCATGCGCGACACTGCCATATGCGTTCCAACACTGTGGCGATCTGCAATTGCAAAGAATTTTGTGGCCACGCCCCTGAGTCCAGGTTCAAGCCTCGCCAAACAAGTGGACATAGAGTTAGATTATAATTATGCCGAGCGAAGCGAGGCCGTGCCCAAAGTGTGATGAGCGAAGCAAGCCCGCGAGGGGCCCTGTGGCAAAGTGGTCATACAAGAGTTTTGGAACACATATGGCGGCATTGCGCATGCGCACTCCAGCAGGTAGCAAAATGTGATGTGCAGCCGAATGTGACGTGACACCGCCATTCCAGATACTCTTCTAGCCGATGCTATTGCAACTAAGGCGGCACATTTTAATGTGAGATTCCACAGAGGAGGGTCTTGAAGGAACTTCGGGAAAGTCTAAGACTACAGGAAGATCTAATTTCGGGAACAAAGGGCTGAGTAAGGCTCAGTTCACACTGCTGCGACTTACATTGCGACTTTGAGGGGCGACTTTCTGGCTACTTGAATACTATTTGATGCAACTTTGAAGGGACTTTCAAGAAATGCCTGGGTAATCTTCCTGTAATGTCAGATCCAAATTACATCAATAAAGATGAGTATCCGGCTTGGAGGCGACTTCCATTAAAGTCTATAGGCACAAGTCAGACAGACGTCCACTTGAAGTAGTACAGAAACCTTTTCTAAAGTCAGGGCGACTTCAGTAGTGATAATTAAGACAGCTCTCATTGACTAACAAGGGATTTCACATGTCACGCAACTTGGGGTCTCACAAGTCAGACCCCAAGTCGCTGCAGTGTGAACTGAGCCTTGGTGTCCGTGCAACTGTCAGGTAGTATCAGTGTAAGTGTCAGTTAGTGTCAGTTTCAGCTACTGCAGTGCAATTGTCAGTTAGTGTCAATGTAAGTGTTAGTTAGGGCAGTGCAAGTGGCAGTTATAGTGCGTGTCAGTGTGAGTGTTAGTGTGAGTGTGTTAGATAGGACTAAAAAACAAAAACAAAATACACTAGCCTTGAAAGTTGAATGGAGTGCCTAAAAATACAATAATAAGAATAATAAGCAGGGGGGGGGGGGTACCTTCATCCTATCAATTTGGAGAAAATATTTTGTATTGAGTCCACAGTGGACTTTATTGGTACTATACAGAAGCTTGGGTAAACAATTATTGATAAAAAGTTGCATTTTATTCAATTTACAAAATTGTGTTAAAATACATCCATAATTTATTTATAAAAAGCTCTGTAAAGTATTTCAGATGTAACTGCAATGACTGAGTTTACCAGTTGACCCAGTAGAAACTGTATTTATCATGCTCGACAGGTTTTGCAGAACAATACACATCTTCTTCAGGAGCTTATTGCATGTACAGTATATGATGTTTACAGAGCAAAATTTGACGTATCACACTAAAAATGATAGAGAAAAACAAATATTAATCATAACACAAGATTCAAAAATATAAAGTTATTCACAAAAATAACAATAACATTACTGTGATATAACATGTGTGGTGTCACCCCCCCATACAGGCCGCCTTACCCAGAGCAAAATCATGTGTGGCTGTTCAAAAGAGATAAGTCTGCTCTGGCGGGAGTGGGAACCTCCACAGACAAAGGGGGGGAGGAAAGGGAAGCAGAAGGCGATACACCTTGCAGTCAAGTGGATAAATATATAGAGAGATATTACTATAAAGCATAAACTACCAAAACAAGATTGATTATAGGTTGGTATTTAAGAAAGGGGGTTAAGAAATGACTATCAACCCACCATGGTAGCCAGTCTAAGATGGATTCTCTAACATATAAATCTCAATAGACATTAAAAGGAATGATGGCCACTAAATACTCTAAAGAGCAAAGAGAGAATATCTCTTAATGCCATAGTTACATAGTTATATAGTTACATAGTAGGTGAGGTTGAAAAAAGACACAAGTCCATCAAGTCCAACCTATGTGTGTGATTATGTGTCAGTATTACATTACATATCCCTGTATATTGCGGTCATTCAGGTGATTATCTAATAGTTTCTTGAAGCTATCAATGCTCCCTGCTGAGACCACCGCCTGTGGAAGGGAATTCCACATCCTTGCCGCTCTTACAGTAAAGAACCCTCTACGTAGTTTAAGGTTAAACCTCTTTTCTTCTAATTGTAATGAGTGGCCACGAGTCTTATTAAACTCTCTTCTGCGAAAAAGTTTTATCCCTATTGTGGGGTCACCAGTACAGTATTTGTAAATTGAAATCATATCCCCTCTCAAGCGTCTCTTCTCCAGAGAGAATAAGTTCAGTGCTCGCAACCTTTCCTCATAACTAAGATCCTCCAGACCCTTTATTAGCTTTGTTGCCCTTCTTTGTACTCGCTCCATTTCCAGTACGTCCCTCCTGAGGACTGGTGCCCAGAACTGGACAGCATACTCCAGATGCGGCCGGACCAGAGTCTTGTAGAGCGGGAGAATTATCGCTTTATCTCTGCAGTTGATCCCCCTTTTAATGCATGCCAATATTCTGTTTGCTTTATTAGCAGCAGCTTGGCATTGCATGCCATTGCTGAGCCTATCATCTACTAGGACCCCAGGTCCTTTTCCATCCTAGATTCCCCCAGAGGTTCTCCCCCCAGTGTATAGATTGCATTCATATTTTTGCCACCCAAATGCATTATTTTACATTTTTCTACATTGAACCTCATTTGCCATGTAGTCGCCCACCCCATTAATTTGTTCAGGTCTTTTGCAAGATTTCCACATCCTGCGGAGAAGTTATTGCCCTGCTTAGCTTAGTATCGTCTGCAAATACAGAGATTGAACTGTTTATCCCATCCTCCAGGTCATTTATGAACAAATTAAATAGGATTGGTCCCAGCACAGAACCCTGGGGAACCCCACTACCCACCCCTGACCATTCTGAGTACTCCCCATTTATCACCACCCTCTGAACACGCCCTTGTAGCCAGTTTTCAATCCATGTACTCACCCTATGGTCCATGCCAACGCACCTTATTTTGTACAGTAAACGTTTATGGGGAACTGTGTCAAATGCTTTTGCAAAATCCAGATACACCACGTCTACGGGCCTTCCTTTATCTAGATGGCAACTCACCTCCTCATAGAAGGTTAATAGATTGGTTTGGCAAGAACGATTCTTCATGAATCCATGCTGATTACTGCTAATGATATCATTCTTATTACTAAAATCTTGTATATAGTCCCCTATCATCCCCTCCAAGAGTTTACATACTATTGATGTTAGGCTAACTGGTCTGTAATTCCCAGGGATGTTTTTTGGGCCCTTTTTAAATATTGGTGCTACATTGGCTTTTCTCCAATCAGCTAGTACCATTCCAGTCAATAGACTGTCTGTAAAAATTAGGAACAACGGTCTGGCAATCACCTGACTGAGTTCCCTAAGTACCCTCGGATGCAAGCCATCTGGTCCCAGTGATTTATTAATGTTAAGTTTCTCAAGTCTAATTTTAATTCCGTCCTCTGTTAACCATGTAGGTGCTTCCTGTGTTGTGTCATGAGGATAAACACTGCAGTTTTGGTTACTGAAGCCCCCCGATTCACTCGTGAAGACTGAGGAGAAGAATAAATTCAATACCTTTGCCATCTCCCCATCCTTTGTAACCAGATGTCCTTCCTCATTCTTTATGGGGCCAATATGGTCTGTCCTCCCTTTTTTACTGTTTACATACTTAAAGAATTTCTTGGGATTTTTTTTGCTCTCCTCCGCTATGTGTCTTTCATGTTCTATCTTAGCCATCCTAATTGCACCCTTACATTTCTTATTGCATTCTTTATAAATTCTGAATGCTGAGGATGATCCCTCAACCTTGTATTTTTTGAAGGCCTTCTCCTTTGCTTTTATATGCATTTTTACATTGGAGTTAAGCCATCCAGGATGTTTGTTCGCTCTTTTAAATTTATTACCCAATGGGATACATTGGCTAATGCCCTTATTTAATATGCTCTTAAAGCAAACCCATCTCTCCTCCGTATTCTTTGTTCCTAATATTTTATTCCAATTTATGCCTTTTAGCAAGGTTTGTAGTTTAGGGAAGTTGGCTCTTTTGAAATTCAGTGTCTTTGTGTTCCCTTCATGTTTCCTATAAAACTATTAATGAGTTGATTCAAAGATTACATATGCTTATTCAAAACAGGAGTACTCTTATGTCTTTACCTGAAACATCCAGTCTGTCAGATATGCATCTACAGAAAATCCTCCACATGTGTACATATAATTACACACCCATATATATTTCCTCACAACTTTTGTATAGGTCCACGTCAAGTAGAGCGAAAGCCATTAAATCCTACAAAAGATCATATATGGTACATGAAGCCCTATAACCATAAGGTATAAACATTAATACTAGCATAGGGATCCACAAAGCTCACCTTATACAGTATTGAGTATCAATAGAGGCTGAGAGGCCTGTCCTGAACAGACTGCACAGGGGTCCACCAAATCCAAAAACACATGTGGTATTGTTGCGATTGTCAGAAGTAGGAGAATTTATTTTGCTTTTTTTTGTGGTGGGTTATGGTAATGGCATAAAAAAATACAGCTACAAAGGCGGATGCGCGGTAGCGACCAAGATGGCCGCATAGCCCTGGGGCTCCGCACCATGACGGCACTGTAAACCCAGCAGACAGAGACCTCTCCCCGAGCCCTTCTAGACACCGTTGGAGAGGGGAAGGCTCCGGGATTTACCCGATGACATAAGGTTCAGTCAGAAGAGACCTGCTGAGCCACCTGAACGCGGCTCTTCCCCAGCCCGGCCGAAGCAAGATGGCAGCCGCCATGACATGAGGCCTGGACCGGGAGTCAGCTGAATCAATAGCTGACCAGGACGCTCCACAAGCCTGCACAGCCAATACACCGCTCCCACAGGACAGGAGCACAGTGAGTACCTGGCAGTACACCGCTCACTCCCCAGCATCTACAGAATCACTCCTTGGGATGGTAATGGGCAATACTAATAAGTCCCCAGGGAGGACTGTATTATCCACACCAGGCACACCAGGCATAGGAACATTCAGCCACCCCCTTACACCCTCTGACTTTCCCTCCATGATGGATGCCTTTGCCGTCTTGCTTGCAAAGGGACTTGCCCAAACAGCAGCTCAGATCACTAGCTCCATACATGATGATCTGCAACAAATTGGCACCAGAATAGACGCCATAGAAAAGAAAACAGACCAATCGGTTTCAAAGATCAAAACATGCAGACAGGATCCAGGATCTCCAGGACCACTTAGAGACAGAAATGTCCAAAATTGATGAACTAGAAAACAGGTCAAGATGCTATAATTTTAGGATCTGAGGCCTGCCTCAATCAGTCAAGGAAGTTTACGCAGCAGTCCACACATTAATAAAAGACTTAATCCCCGCCATAACAGAACATCGTCTAGAGCAGGAATATGCAATTAGCGGACCTCCAGCTGTTGCAGAACTACAAGTCCCATGAGGCATAGCAAGTCTTTGACAGCCACAAGCATGACACCCAGAGGCAGAGGCATGATGGGACTTGTAGTTTTGCAACAGCTGGAGGTCCTTAATTGCATATCCCTGGTCTAGAGCTTGACTGAGCACACAGAGCACTGCAACCACTACGCACAGATGGATTACTACGAGACATTATTGTAAAGCCACATTTTTACGTGGTAAAAGAAGAAGTAATGAAAAGAGCCCGCAATGCTGACAAGCTCACGATCCTGGGTCACCAAATCCAGATTTTTTGCGGACCTATCCCCTTATACAGTCCAAAATAGGCATTCCTTGAAACCACTGCTCCAAGTGCTAACTCAAAAAGAAATCACCTATGGATGGTCCTTCCCCTTCAGGTTGAATTTCTCCCATCACAACAAGCCCTATCATTCCCCTTTCGTTCCCAGAAGGGGAACGTCTGCTTCTACACCTGGGACTGATCACACAAGACAACCCATTCCCCTCCACCCTGAAAGCTTCCTCTTCTGTGAAAAGGCCCTCTCCACCGAGTCCACTCACACCGATCTGGTCGAAAAAATAGAGTGAACCACACCCCACCTGAGAATGGAATCCAGGACCTGAACAAAGGCGTCCGGTAGATCACCCTCAAGAACTGAACTTTAGAGAGTAGCATGTTCTTTTCGGGTTATTGATAGGGAGCCCCTTAGCTTAGGCTTAGGTATCGCCCCAAGCCCCTGGAGTAAGACCACGGGGTAATGAGTCATGTTCACTCTGAAGTTCAAGACCAAAGTTTATTCCTACCTCCTGACTGTCCCGTTCCTATAGATATCTGAATGGGGCTTTTATTTTCCCATCACAATCTCACTTAGGTCTCACTGCAGCATCAGCCCATATGGGCCAAGCTGATACTCCTCATCCTGAGTCTTGGATAAGAGGTCTGAGCTTTGCTTTATTAACACAGTAGAAAAATGCCTCTTGGCTCCCAAGGGTGGTCCGGGTGGGGATCCAGAGCCCCCTCAGCCTGTGCCAACCAAGCCACATTTTGGGGGGGAGGCACGGGAACTTGCGGGGGCTGGGGATCCACCACGCGGAGCTCATCCCTGACACAAAGTCGGGACAGGTTTCTGTTCATGTGTTTCTGTCCACATGTTTTTGTTCGCATAATACTGCTTCTAGATTTAGTTAATGAAAAAGTTTTAGTCTGGGTAGCCGTTGCGGCTGAAATGCGCCTCCGTCTGACTTTGAGGGATTTATGTTACCCCCTCAGGGTCTAAGTGATACTCTCCGATTAAGGGAGTATCACCTTGTTTTTGATTCGGGCTGGGAAGCAGCTAGCCCCTTCCTGACCCGAATGGTTTTGGGTGATTTGGGTTTTGTACATATACTAATGTCTTCTCTTTTTTCCACCCTCTTTGCTTTCCTCTTCTTCTTATCCTTCCCCTCGCTATTCCCCTAGTACTCCCTGACCATCGCAACTGACAGGATTGATCCATTATACACCACTCAGGCACAGAGTCCCGAAGGCTTCAAATGGTTTCCACCACCACCAGATACTTGTCTGCTAGAGGTGAGCTTTTTCTTTCTGACACGCTACTCCCCTCTGATCCATGGCTAATCCAGCAAATGGCAGGTTGAAACTGTAAATTATCACCCACAACGTACAGTGGATTAACTCCCGAGTGAAAAGAAGGAAATTATTCCAACTTTACCACACCTTAGAAACAGATGTATTACTTCTGCAAGAAACCCATTTCGCATCCTCCTACAATCCTTCATGTATTCACCAAAGCTACCCTCAATTCTTTTTAGCAAATGCTGAAAATAAAACAAGAGGAGTAGCAATCTGTTTCTCCAAACACCTACACTTTGCCCCCTTCAATGTAATCAAGAACCCAGAAGGGCGGTTTTCCTAGTGAAGGGAGCGATAGACGGCGGGACGTACACTTTTGTCTCCTACTCCCTACTCCTACTACTCCCCCAACAAAGGTCAAAAACATTTCTTTGAGACACTGATGAAAACCCTACACCCACACTACAAAGGCACGGTATTGATGGGAGGAGACTCGAACACTGCGTTCGACCACTCCTTGGATAAATCTCCCAGGGGTCCCCCAAAACTGAAACGACCTTCCAAACAGCCTAAAAATTGCACGGCTTCTAAACACTTACGGCTTAATGGATATATGGAGGGAACTCAATCCCCATACCAGGGATTATACACACTATAGTAACTCCTCGACCAACCCTTCTCCACGGAGGAAATCCTGGAGGTCATAAAATCTCTTAAAAATGGGTCATCCCCTGGCCTGGATGGTCTATCAGCCTGTTATTATAAGAAATTTGGACAGGTACTAGCCCCCTTTTGGTCTAGGCTCTTCAACTCTCCCTGGGATGGAGCCCCCTTAAACAAAGACTTAAATTCTGCATTCATCTCAGTCATCCCCAAACCAGGGAAAGACACGAGCGACGTTAATAATTACCGCCCAATATCGCTAATTAACAATGACCTCAAAATAATGACCAAAATTTTAGCAATGAGACTATCGAGTTTTATCGAAAAATACATTCACAAGGATCAGGTGGGCTTCATCCCGGGGAGACAGGGCCCGGACCAGATTAGAAGGGTGTCATTTCCATCCTGAACTCCAGATGGGAGGGGGGGGGACACAACAAGAAGGATTTCTATTATCACTAGACCTCCAGAAGGCCTTCGACTCCATCTCCTGGCATTTTCTTTTTGAGTTACTAGAGAGATGGGGCTTCAGGTCAAAATTCCTGGGTACAATTAACTCACTCTATTCCACCCCTTCTGCACAAATTTGCATGATGGGCCACTATTCTGAATCAGTCAATATACAGAGAGAAACCAGACAGGGTTGCCCTCTCTCCCCTATAATCTTTGCGATAGCGATAGAGACGCTAGCAATAGCGATCCGGTCCAACCCTGACATTAAGGGAGTTCTCTAGGGAACGCAAGAACACAAATGTGCGTTGTTTGCAGATGACTTGCTACTCTTCCTCACCTCCCCACTAATCTCCACACCCAACTTAATGCAGCTTCTTAAGAACTTTAGCAAGATTTCAGGGCTTGAAATTAACGTTGCTAAATCAGCGGCGTTAAATATAACTGTCCCTACTCCACTAATAGTCCAGTTAAAAGGAACACTTTCCATTCTCCTGGGCTCCAAACACGATCCCATATTTGGGAATCAAACTACCTGCCAAAATGGAGCAAGTTTTCTTTGCTAATTACCCCCCAATATCCCGTAAAGTTGATGAAGACTTAAAGGTATGGTCAAAATGTGATCTAGCTTGGCTGGGGAGGATTAACGTGGTCAAGATGACGCTTCTTCCACGACTGCTATATCTATTCCGCACCCTTCTCATCCCCCTCCAGAAAAAAACACTAAACATAGTCCAAGCTAAAATAATCAAATTTTTTGGGGGTAAACAAGGCCACCGTCAAGAAAAAAATCCTCTTTCGCCTGAAAAATCAGGGGGGTCTGGGACTTCCCAATCTTTGGTGGTACTACAAGGCTGCACAACTGACCCAAATATCTATAGCCTACTCGAAAAGCCCAAAACCGGATTGGATCAATATGGAAAGACAGGCAATACCCTCCCACACTATAGATTACCTCCTCTGGTGCTCACCCAAACTAAGACCCACAGTCTTAGCCCCCACATTATACCATTTACTAGCGCTTTGTGACTCCCTACATAAACAGGAATCGCTAATCTCAAACATGAAACCACTAGCACATCTCTTCTACCACCCATTGTTTACACCAGGCATGAATATCCTTGCTTTCAAATGGTGGCTAAACAAAGGATTGTTCGGAATTGGTCATTTCCTCTCCTCGTTGGGCCCCATATCATCGGGCTATTGTATAAGTAAATTTGAAATGCCGGACACAGAGAGGTTCAGACTGTCACAGATAAATCACTTCTTACACTCAATTTGGTCAAATAAGCCTGAGCCCCCTAAACCCACTAATTACGAATTATGGTGCGCCAATATGTTAGATCAGAGGGGAGGTATCTCCATCATTTATGCCTCCCTAGCAGACAATACCTCAAAGCCTTCCTATGCCCAAGCCTGGGAATCAGACACAGGGATCAACTTAGGTCAGGAAAAATGGTTTCATGCATTTAAAAGGTAATTCAAGGGCATTATGAATATCTCCTTAATTGAAGCCAGTGTCAAAATAATAACAAGATGGTACTATGTCCCACTTAGACTGACTAGGTTCTATCCTAACACCTCTTCCCTCTGCTTCAGAGGGTGCAACCTTGTCGGCTCAATGTATCATACCTGGTGGACGTGTCCACGTATCAGGTCATATTGGAACAAAGTATTACATTTAATCTGCAAAGTTACGGGAGTCGAAGTCCCGCAGAACCCAACAATTGCGCTTCTGAACAACAGGTTAGACAAAGCCTCCAAAGGAGACTAGACTTTAATATTCTTCATGCTCCTAGGCACAAAAATCACTGTGGCTAGCGCCTGGAAAAAACCTGCAGTTTCCCTTCAGGCAGCAAAAAATAAAATTTCCTGGATATTGTCCCAAGAACAAATAGATGCCAAATTGCAAGATAAAGTAACAATCTTTGAGGCATCGTGGGAACCCTAGGCTAAATACGTCAAAATACCACTCTATCCTGGTCACAATCTTCTTCAATGACAACGTACTATCACCCCTACTCCCCTCCTCTCTTCTGTCCAGGGGATTCTCTCCCTATTAGCTCTGACTCTTCCTTTTCCCCCTTTCATCTGTCGCTTACAACTTCTTGATAAAACGAAAGAAAAGAGGTAACTTTGGAAGTCCTCTAGTAGGTAACGTTTCCATAATAACCTGAATGTTGGGTACCATTTAGCCTTTCATCACAACTCATGGAATTATCACCATGGAAAATGTGAGCTAAGCGGGTGACGGAGCGTGGATTGGGGTAGTGGGTTTGGGGACAGAGTGATCCGGCGGATACCCCTAGTTCACAGCGTGAACCCATTGGGGTGGCGGAGGGGTTCGGTCGGAGCATGACGGACACAATCCCAGGTCCCAAAAGATGTTATATGTTAAATAGCAAGGTCACTATATATATCTCCCAAAGAATTTCTCGACACCCTCACTCCTGTGAACCCACTACTTAACTTTCTGAAGGTTTATGTTATCTATTCTAAAGGAGGAAAGATTATAAGATAAATATAACAATGTTTTTTTTCTTTGTTTTTTTTTTCTTCTGTTCACATCAATGTTACCCAATATATTCTGCAAATGTTATATTTTAGGCCTTGCAGGCCAATTTCCTATATTATAATGTTACTACAGGGGCAGCATAGTGTTGTAGTGGTTAGCACTCTCGCCTAGCAGTAAAAAGGGTCGCTGGTTCGAATCCCAACCACGACACTACCTGCCTGGAGTTTGCATGTTCTCCCTGTGCCTGCGTGGGTTTCCTCTGGGTACTCCGGTTTCCTCTCACTTTCCAAAGACATGCTGGTAGGTTAATTGGCTTCTGCTCAAAAATTGGCCCTAGTATATGAATGTGAGTTGGGGACCTTGGATTGTGGGCTCCTTGAGGGTAGGGACCGATGTGGGTGTACAATGTATGTGCGGAGTGTTGAGTGAATAGGCTGCGCAATATGGGTACCTTAAAATAAAAAAATAGGGATGATTGTAGACATGCACCCACACTCACTCAGGTTGAACTGGATGGACTGGTGTCTTTATTCAACCTTACTAACTATGTAACTTTGTATTTCACTGACTGAAAACAATAAAAATATTGAAACCTAAAAATACAGCTAAAATTTAAAAAAAATATACATTTTCCAGGTCAATGTCCCAGAAAATACTCAAGCCAAGGTGAACCAGGTAGCAACAGTAGAATTTTCCGGAGAAGGAAAGCAATAGCAACCTACAGTATTCTCTCACTACAGTTTTCCCTTAAACCCTTCATGACCAGGGTCAAAACAAACCTCAATGCTCAAGTCATGTATTGGTAAAATTGTAGACATCATCACAACTACTTATCCCGTATCCAGGGCCGTCTTTTTTTTTTTAAATCAAAAAGGTGTTTATTGAACAAGTTTACATAGCTTCCATTGTACAAGCATCATGCAACAATATACATTCATGTGAATAGTACATTCCAAGCATCATTTATTACCGAAAATCCTATAACATTGCAATGCTCTACCAATTTGCGGTCAATAATCATTTAAAGAGCCTCATGGGCCCCCCCCCCAGGACATTGTAGTAGTCTGGACATTACCAGCTCCTTAGGACTCAGTCCAGGAGTATCTAACCATGGTGCCCAAATCCTCTCAAATCTATTGGAGCTGCCTCTATGTTGGTAAATGTATTTTTCCATAATCAAGGTGTTACCCATATGCGTTATCCAAGATTTCACTGATGGCGGGGAGGTCGATTTCCAGCCAAGCAATATAAGTTTGCGTGCCTGGAACAGTGCCCTAGTGAGTGCTATTCTAGTTATCTCTTCCGGGACAATATCTTCTAGGACTCCCAAAATACAGTGAATTGGGTCAAGGGGGATGTTAGTCTGGAACACCTGATTAAGTGTTCCCATAACCTCATTCCAATACCTATGGAGTTTTGGACATCTCCACAGTAGATAAATGAGATCACCTTGATGTCGCTCACATCTGCTACATATAGGATCAGGCCTCCTACCCATATTGTAAAGTTTAAGTGGGGTGTAGTGCACTCTAAGTACTATATATAGTTGGGATACCTTTTGGGCCACATTGAGAGAACATATATTAGTGGATTGCAAAATTTCTTCCCATTGATCTCCCGTAATTGGACCTATATCCTGCTCCCATAGGGACGGTGCCCTAGTCGGGTGCGCTTTCAAAAGTTGCATCAATAGCATTTGATAGCAATATGAGATGAATCCTTTAGTTTCTGTGCTGGACTGTATCAAATGAAAAATAGGGGTGGTTGACAGAGTCCAGGGAGCAGCTTTTCCCTGTGTGTCCACCGCATGTTTGAGCTGGATATAGGAATAGTACATAGTATTTGGCAGGTTATATTTATTTTGTAGCTCTGAAAATGTCAGCAACTTGCCATTTCTAAATATATGGGATAAAAGGATAACACCAAATGAACGCCATTTAGGACCCTGTTGCAACTTTGCTAACTCGACGTACGAGAGATTCCCCCATATTGGGCTGTATTCCGTGAAACCTGTCACTTCCTGCAACTGCCTTCCCTTGTTTCAGATTTTCTGCATTAAAGTAAGAGTGGGTGTCAGTTTATTGGACTTGTGAAACAGCTGAGCCTCAAGGCCTAGCGGGACTGTTTCCGCTCCTGTCCCAATCAGCATTAACTGCGCCGATGAGCCAGCAGGGCCCCGGGCCATGGATCCAACCAAATGCTGCAGCTGAGCTGCTATATAGTACAGCCAAGGGTTGGGTACTGCCAGCCCTCCGCTGTCCTTAGGGTTTTGTAGCTGTTCCAGCTTGATTCTAGGTGTACCTGCATTCCACAGTAATCTCTGGAAAAGAGTGTTAACCACCCTAAAAATCTTTAGGTGTATCACTACTGGGGAGTTGTGTAAAAAATAGAGTAGCTGCGGCATTAGGATCATTTTTATTAAATTTGCCTTGCCCGCCAGTGACAATTTAAGCCTGTTCCATGTATTAATTTTGTCCCTAAATCTGGATAGCAGGGGATGTATGTTTAAGGGGCAATATTCCGCTAGTTTAGGTGAAATTTGTATGCCTAGATATTTAAATGATGACGTTACCGGAACCGAGCAGGAATCTGGCAAATTCACCACTCCCCCCTCGTCCAGCAACATCAGAGCCGATTTAGACCAGTTAATTGTCAGGCCAGAAAAGTGGCCGAACCCAGTAATGATTTTTTGTCACTTCCACGAAAGACATTGTGGTGTCCCCCAGGAAAAGCATCATGTCGTCAGCGTACAGCATAATCTTTTCGTGGAGGTTCCCATATTTAAAGCCCGTGATCCCCTGACTAGCCCTTACTACAGCGGCTCAATGGCAATGGCAAAGAGCAGGGGAGACAGGGGGCATCCCTGCCTTGTGCCCCTGCTCAGAGCAAACGCATGAGACATCCTACCTGACATCCTGATAGTCGCCTTCGGGGAGGCATACAACAGTTTAACCCAAGCTATAAAGCGACTTCCAAACCCAAACTTTGATAGTACCGCCCATAGGTATCTCCAGCCCACACTGTCAAACGCCTTATTGGCGTCTAGGGAAAGCAGAGCCCTGCTCCCTTCATTATCCGGCTGCAGTTGCATATTTAAAAATAGGCGTCTGAGGTTGGTGGCAGTGGACTTTTGCGGCATAAACCCAGCCTGATCGGGATGTATTATGGAGTCGATGATCCGGTTGACCCTAAGCGCCAGGGCCTTAGCCAGGATTTTAACATCACTTTGCAGTAGTGAAATAGGCCTGTATGAGCCCGGGTCAACCGGGTCCTTTCCAGGTTTCAGTAATAAAATTATATTAGCTCTAGTCATGGAGATTGGTAAACTGCCTTCTTTAAGCGAGTCATTGAACACTTCTAGCAGGTGTGGCATTATCCACTCGCCATACTGGGCAAAAACTTCCATGGGGATACCATCCTCTCCTGGAGCCTTGCACGTAGGAAAGGAGCATGCCGCATGTTGTAACTCTTCCAATGTCAGGGGAGCTTCCAGTGATTGTCTAGCCCCCTCAGACAGAGAGGGCAGATCAATCCCTGAAAGGTATGCCTCTAACTCGTTATCTGTGTAATCATCCCTTGCTCCATAGAGATCCTTGTAGAAGGATGCTAGCTCTGATAAAACTTGATCCGGGCCATTGACCACCTTTCCACCGGCCGTGCGAATCGCCCCGACTGCTGGAGACAATTGCTGCGACCTGGCTATTTTTGCCAATAAACGTCCCGTTTTTTCCCCTTCTTCATAAAATGCCTGCTTGCTAAAGAACCTTTTGCGTTCTGCGGTGGAGGTTCTCAAGCGGTCCAGTGAATCCTGGGCCGAAATCCACACCTCCCTCGCAGACTCTGTAGGGTCGGTAACATAGGCAAGTTCCAGCTGACGTACCTGATCCCCAACCTGCTCCAATAGTGCTGAGGAATTTCTTTTGACCGTGGCTATTTCAGCAATAAACACTCCCCTAAGGTAGGCCTTAAAGGCTTCCCAGGTTTGAATTTTACCTGTTAAATGTTTATGAGAATTAAAGAATATTTCTATTTGATTGGAAATTCGTTCTGGGGAATTAAAGAGTTTCAGCCAGAAGGCGTTGAGTTTCCATGGCGCCCTAGGTAATGAGGTTGGGGGTTGGGCAATCAGCCATACAGCCACAGGTGAATAGTCAGATACTCCCCGAGGGAAGTACTTTATCTTAGAAACATATTCTAGCAAATTAGGGGTGCCTATACTAAGGTCTATACAGGACAGGGATCCGTGAGTTTTAGAGAAGCATGAAAACTGCTTTACATTAGGGTTACGTATGCGCCAAAAATCGGTCTAACCCAATTCCATAATTAGGCGACTGAGTGCTGTACCCCTGCCACCCCTAGGAGAAAGGACTGGGGGATGCCTATCCAATTTAGGGTCTAGGTAGCAATTAAAATCTCCCATGATCAGCAGTGGGACATCAGGTTTGCCCGCCAGGTACGTCAGCAACAGTTGCAGCACCTCCCGTGAAAACGGGGGTGGAATATATATAAAGGCTATATTCAATGTTAAGGCATACAACTTAC
The DNA here is from genome assembly GCA_037952925.1 of Lithobates clamitans. Taxonomy (NCBI): domain Eukaryota; kingdom Metazoa; phylum Chordata; class Amphibia; order Anura; family Ranidae; genus Lithobates; species Lithobates clamitans. The sequence goes on from JBBGZY010001277.1 coordinate 4,656,317, forward strand.
AGTAAATGAATACAAATCTGCCAGCATTATCCACTAGCAAGTCCAGTTCCTGGTATGTCAGAGCTTTGTGTATCAGTACACTCACCCCACGAGAATAAGCAGTGTGAGTGGAATGATAGGACTTGCCCACCCAGGCATACTGCAAGCAGCTCACATTGTCCCCCAGAAGGTGTGTCTCCTGAAGGGCAATAATGGCCGGATGGAATTTGCGCAAACCAGAGGATATCATGGTCCTTTTTAAAGGGTCATTCACTCCGCGCACATTCCATGATACTATGGGTGTGGATACCATTGCAAATATTCAAAAATACATTGAGAGGAGATTCTTCTGGATGTCAGAACTGTTCTGGTTATATGGCTGCCCAAGAGCATTGGAATGTGTTGCATCAAAAAGCATTTTTTCAATAAAAAATTGTCCCAATGGAAGCTCGGTGTTCGTGAAGGGTGGATACTCTCGCGCAACTGCGCGGCAAAACAGTGAAAAACAAAACAAAAGTAGAAACAAACTGTGTTGAGGGCACTGGATCCCGCCACACCGTGGCGCACACATCCAGAACTGTCCTGAGACTGTAGGGTATGTGATCTGTCCTGAATATTACCGCCAACAGGGCTTTGGAACAGTAGCCATGTAACCCATGACTTCAAGCAACTTCTACACACTCTGCTCAGTAGCGACCCCAATGAGGGTCTGTGCTTAAAGTAAGAATAACTGGTTGTAAAAGATATAACGGTATTTCTGCGGTAGTCACTCGCTGTGTAAGCAACTAGTAAAGTTCCTTTTCAGACTGGTAAACATAAAAGGGGAATGGATGCCCTGCTTTCCCCTGCATTTCTTCTGCCATATCTGGTTTATCTGGCTCCATCATCCCGGCCCTGGCGGCGCAGAGCTTACTCATTTTGATCTAGCCATGCTGCAGCATCTTGCGCATTTTCAAAAAAGTTGTTCTGTCCGTTGGCCGTCACTCTCACCTTGGCTGGGAACATCATTGCATAGGATAATTGCAGCCTTAGTAGCCTCTTTTTAACATCTGCAAATTTTGATCGCCTGCATTGTACTTCGGCGGAGAAATCTGGGTAAAATGAGATTTTAGTGCCGTTGTGTTTAATGCTGCCTTTTTCCCTGGCCATTCTCAGTATCACCTCTCGGTCCTTGTAATTCAGGAGCCTGGCCAACACTGATCTTGGGGGGTTCCCAGGGGGGAGAGGGCGTGGGGGTACTCTATCGGCCCTTTCCACTGTGTAGATGGGAGAGAAAGCTTCTTTACCAAAGACTTCCTGCAGCCATTCTTCAATAAAGGTTGTGGGGTCACGTCCTTCCACTTTTTCAGGGAGTCCCACTATGAGCACATTATTGCGTCGCAGGCGGTTCTCGATTTCGTCAGTTTTGCTAAGGGCTTGAAAGGCATTTTGAGTGGCCATCCTGACATCTCTGTGAAGGGGGGGCAACTGGTCCTCCACGTCGCTCACCCACTGCTGTGGTTCTTTCCCTGATCTTTTGCAGATCTTGGCGCATAAGGGACACTGTTTCTTTCAGGCCTCCAAATTTCTCCTTCAAATCATCAACTGAAGCAGTGCATTTGTGCACAGCATGCAGGATTTCACTCAGAGAAGGCTGAACATTGTCCTCTGTGGGGGAGTCAGATGGATCAGACATGAGATCCTGCTGCAGATCTAATGGCACAGTGTCATCTAGCATGCTTGTATCCTCCCTGTTAGTCAGCTCAGAGGTGTATAAGGGCTGGGGGGAGCCATGCAAAGGGGAATCAGAACGTCCGGCTAGCTTTTGAGCATAATAAAGCATGTCCCTGGATTATCCAGGGCCGTCTTTAATTTTGATTGGGCCCTGGGCAAACATTTTCTTGGGGCCTCCCCTCCATTCTGAGACATACAAAAAATAGCAGGTAGACTCAAAATCAGTTTACTGCAGCAGATCACGCAGCGATTGCAATTGTTTGCCAGAGGTTACAGCCTATCATTACTGCTCAATGGCTGGTTTCTAGAGGTTACAACACATAATTTCTGCTTGCCGATTGGTTGCTAGAGGTTACTGTACATTATTAGTGCTCACTAATTGGTTGATAGGGGTTACAGCACATCATTAGCACTTACTGATTGGTTGCTAGAGATTAAAGCAGATCACTACTGTTTGCTGAGCAAGTAAAGGGGCACATTAATACACATACTACAGGAGAGGTTCAGAGACTGCGGACATACTGCAGGAGACAATCAGAGTCTGCGGACATACTGCAGGAGATTACCAGAGACTGCGGATATACTGCAGGAGACAATCAGAGACTGCGTACATACTGCAGGAGACAATCAGAGACTGCGGACATACTGCAGGAGACAATCAAAGACTGCGGACATACTGCAGGAGACAATCAGAGACTGCGGACATACTGCAGGAGACAATCAGAGACTGCGGACATACTGCAGGAGACAATCAGAGACTGCGGACATACTGCAGGAGACAATCAGAGACTGTGTACATACTGCAGGAGACAATCAGAGACTGCGGAAATACTGCAGGAGACAATCAGAGACTGTGTACATACTGCAGGAGACAATCAGAAACTGTGGACATACTGCAGGAGATTACCAGAGACTGCGGACATACTGCAGGAGATTACCAGAGACTGCGGACATACTGCAGGAGACAATCAGAAACTGCGGACATACTGCAGGAGATTAACAGAGACTGCGGACATACTGCAGGAGACAATCAGAAACTGCGGACATACTGCAGAAGATTACCAGAGACTGTGGACATACTGCAGGAGACAATCAGAGACTGCGGACATACTACAGGAGACAATCAGAGACTGTGTACATACTGCAGGAGACAATCAGAGACTGCGGACATACTGCAGGAGACAATCAGAGACTGCGGACATACTGCAGGAGACAATCAGAGACTGCGGACATACTGCAGGAGACAATCAGAGACTGCGGACATACTGCAGGAGACAATCAGAGACTGCGGACATACTGCAGGAGACAATCAGAGACTGCGGACATACTGCAGGAGACAATCAGAGACTGCAGACATACTGCAGGAGATTAACAGAGACTGCGGACATACTGCAGGAGACAATCAGAGACTGTGGACATACTGCAGGAGACAATCAGAGACTGCAGACATACTGCAGGAGATTAACAGAGACTGCGGACATACTGCAGGAGACAATAAGAGACTGCGGACATACTGCAGGAGACACTCAGAGACTGCAGACATTATACAGGGGATGGTCAGAGACTGCAGACATTATACAGGGTATGGTCAGAGAACTTTCAGCAATGCACAGCTTTACAGTTAAATAACACAGCTCAGGGTTTAAACAGTCAGGCATTCTATGGTTGTAAGGACATACCTGGCCAGCCAAACACTACATACATTCAGGACTGTGGGCGGGGCTTCCACTCTCTGCTCTCACTAAAGCAGCTGGGAGCTCCACTGATGCTTTGTTGAGGGGCCCACTTCACCCGTGAATGGTCGCCCCGATGGCAGCTTTGCAGAGCGCACAATGGACATGGGAAGATGTATTCCGCACTAGCCAGCTGAGAGGGGCGGGGCCGGGAGCTCCACTGACCCACGTGCAGCCTGTGTACTGGAAATAGAGCATCTGTAGTGAGAGCCAGTGATCGGAGTGGGAGTGTCATTGGAGCTCCCGGCCCCGCCCCCGGACCTCTGTATTCACCAGCCAGTATAGAGGGGGCGGGGCTGGAAGCTCCACTGACACTCCCACTCCGATCACTGGCTCTCACTGCAGAAGCTTTTTTCCGAGTACACAGGCTGCACGTGGGCAGGGTCAGAGCGTCAGTGGAGCTCCCGGCCCCGCCCCTCTCAGCTGGCTAGCGAGGAATACATCCTCCCGTGTCCTCTGTGCGCTCTGCAAAGCTGTGATCGGGGCCCCAATTCACGGCTAGCGCGGGCCCCCAACAAAGATTGGGCCCAGGGCAAGTGCCCTGTTTGCCCTGCGCTAAAGACGGCCCTGCCCGTATCCCGGTGATTTATACCTTGTTTTTTTGTCAAGACAGATAGGGCTTTCATTTGGTGGGAATTTTTAATGGACATGTCCTGATTTTTTTTTAATTATGAAAGGAAAACAGGCCCATAGTAAAATAATATATTTTGCATCAAAACTCCTGATATGCATATATCGGTGTGTTTTTTTGTCAGTGACCCAAAAGTGTTAAATCCACTGGAACAGTACAGGCAGGCAACAAGCATTTTCAGAAAGAAAGGTTTGTAATGTTTTTCTACATATAGGTTTCCTTTAAACTACCTGTAAAGTAAATGCCTGTTTATGTCTTCCACACTTGCTGCAGACAACTAAGAATTAACGATTTGTTACCAAGCAACTTTGAGAGGAGAAGAAAAGAAAATCTACTAGTCTAATTTAATACAAAATTGATTTATACTTTTAATATGTAGAACTTCATGAACTCAGCAATACTGAATGAAAAAAAACAAATGCAATAGAAAACTTCTCATGCAATGCCACTGCTATGTACTGCATCAATCAATTGTGTTTCTGCTATTGTAGAATCTAAATAATGTGTATATGTGCTTAATATATATATATATATATATATATATATATATATATCATCCTAAGATCTGGATTGTCTCTAATGTAACAGCATGCAGTACTGTTGTAAAAGATACAGACACATATTAGAGGAATATGACTCTTCAGCATAGGGGTGCGCAGGTGGTGTGCCAGGTGTGTCTGGACACACACTAATCACTGTGCCGATTATCCCTACCGCCCAGGTTTACATTGTAGCAAAGTGTAATTTGTTCAGTGTTGTCACATGAAAAGATATAATTAAATATTTAGAAAATTGTGAGGGGTGTACTCACTTTTGTGAGATACTGTACATTACAAATGTCCCAAACCCTCATACTTGGTGATAAATGTTCCAGGCACATTCCTTTCAGGTTGAATTTGTTGTCCTCAGATTTTTTGCATGGTCGAGTAGCTTGCTTCTTTTCCCTCCACCACTAGCTGACCACTCTGGAGCAATTGATTTTCGTGTGATAGAAAACAGAGTATGAGGGGGTGGCACAGACTGTGCACACAGATCTCATACAGCCCCCATGTTCCCTGTCCTTATGCAGCCCTCCTTGTTTTTAAGCCCTGTCCCTCCTCTATTCCCTTTGTTCATTGAGAAGCCTGAGCCCACAATTTTGGAGATTACTGTAATAGTAGCTGACGGCTTGTGTTGTGAATAATGGCAGCTGGAGAGGAGCGCAGTCTTTCACAAAAACACAAACTTAGATTAACACATGCCAACAACTACTATACTAGTCTCTTTTGGACAAACGTAGTAGCTACCAGCTTGTGCTGCTGTCGGCTTGTGCTTTTGTGAATGACAGCATTGCTCTCAAGCCACCGCCATTCACAACAAAAGCTGCCAGCTAGTTTGGATGAGACTACTGCAGTAATAGATGGTGGTTTGGGTTGCAATTGTGTGGTGGTGTCATAGCTGATCACGTGTGCAGCGCCATGGCAACTACAGCTCTACACTGAGGCTAGGATGGCACTGTCATTGGTGGGTAGGAGGGTTCACTTCACTAGGTGACACATACAGTATGTTGTCAACATTACATTAATCGGTTGGGGGGAAAAAAGAACTGTGGGAAAGTTTTGGTTTTTTTCACTACCAACAGATTAGTGGAATGTTGGATGGCACATGTGCAAAATGAGGAGCATGATGTCTTTATCCTGTGCATGCACAGTATTATTGGCTCTATGGTCATTTGATAAATTTACAGGCGGCGTAAGGTGGTCCACCCACCCTCCGGCTGCCTTCCCAGGCTCTCCTGTTCCATCGAGGAGCCTGAGACTGAAATGGATGGTCAGGATGGCGCACCATAGAGATGAAGGAGGAACTTCCATACCCCGATCCACTCTATGGTGTATGTAACCAAAAGCGACGAGGATTTTTGTCACTTCTGGTTTCGGTTTGATGTTTGTAAGCTATTACCAGCTTGTAAAGCATCTGATCAATCCGATCTCAGTTTGATCAAATGCTTTTGAGTGAAGGGCATCTTTCCATAAAGAGGACCTGTCACAGCACATGCTATCACAAGGGATAAAGTTGATAATAAAAATGTAAAGAAAGAGTGTAAAAATAAATAAATAAATGAAATAAGAAAAAATGCAAAGCACCCCTGTCCCCTTGTGCTTACGCATTATTGCAAATGCATATGTAGGTTCCACACACACATACATAACCGGTATATCGCACTACACATGTGAGGTATTGCCATGAATATCACAGCAAGAACAATAATTCTAGCACCAGACCTCCTGTTTAACTCCATAAACTGGTAACCTGTAAGGGCTTGTAAGCATCACCTATGGAGAATTTCAGGTACCATAGCTTGTAGCAATTCCAAAGGTGTGCGCAATTTTAAAGCTTGACATGTGTGGTACTTATTTACTCAGTGTAACATCATCTTTTATATTTTACCAAACAATTACATATTATATTGTGTTTATGCATTTGATAAACTGCTGTGCAAATATGGTGTGACAATAAAAATTGCAACAACCACCATTTTTCCTCCAGGGTCTTTTCTTTCCGAAAATTGATAATGTTTGGGGGTTCTAGGTAATCATCTAGCAAAAAACATTTTTACATGTATGTGAGAATAGTCAGAGTTGGATTGGGCAGCAAGTGGTTAATACCGCTGTAAGGAAAATCATTTTGAATCTACTTATTTAAGGCTTGCCCCTATGGGTTTCTTAGAACAGTCATATAATGGAGCACAATATCTTTTTATCCCATCCAGAAAAATGTAATTGCCACCTGTCATCTTTGGAGCAGGGCAACAAGTAGTCAGTGATGATTGCTATCAATCATCTATGTAACTGGTAATAGAAGGGAAAAATCCACGCCACTAAATAACTCATATTTCCAGCAACAAATGTGTTTTTAATAAATTTGATATGTGAATGCTGGAATAATGGCTGAAAGAACATTTTATGATGATGGCTTCAACTTGAAAGTGACAGAATACAATATCTAAGGACACTGGATTTATGTTTGGATGTAATTTCAGACCTTTCTGCTTGTACTTTCTTTTTGCAGCATGTGAGAAACTTTTAAATGAAAGGCTTTGCACACACTGGGACTTTTGTAAACTATTTCCTCCTAGCAGGAGAAAAGCAGCTTCAAAAACACGCCTAAGTAGCGTTTTTGCTAAATGCGTTTAGATGCGTTTAGGTATGTCAAGCGCTTAGGTATTTATGTCATTGTCTAGAATATTAATTTATTCTGGCAACTCAAATGAAAAAACGCTAAAGCGCTAAACACGCATAGTGCTTAGATGCATTTAGATGCGTTTACACGTATTTAGGCACATTTAGCTTGTTGTTTTTTGCCAAAAGTCTTCTCTCTTGAATGCACAAGTGATTTTTTTTTCTGCCTCTAAACACCCCTACCTCAAAACTCCTGCAAATGCCTATGTAATGGACACATTGGCTAAAACAGAGGGGCATTTCGAGGCAGAAAAAAAAAAAAGTCAAACACCTGTAAAACAGGCATATTTGTGCTCAAGTGTGCATGAGGTCAAACTCATTTATTTAATGGACAATTGCAACTTTGTTTTAAAAATCAATATTGTAATGAGTTTAGCATGCTTTTTAAAACAGCAATATGAATGCTATACACTTTTTCCTACATGAACAAAGATTTTACCATGGTCTGCCTAACAGAAAGTGTAACTTAAAGTGTTTGTTAACCTAAAAAAAAATTGGATCATGTTCCCTTAAAGCATGTTATACAGCACAGTGCTTGTGCTGTGTCATTTGGCCCCCTGTAATACCTGAAATACCTGGCTGATACTACCTGATTATACCCTCCTCCCTGTAAACTGACCACGGTATATCATGGCTGCTAAGCCCTTACACTGCAGTCAGTTTACGTGCCTCCATCATCTGTAGCTCTCTGCTCTCCTCTGTGCTCCTCTGTCCTCCTGCCTGTCAGCTTGTACCAGTGACCAACAATCATCTTGTGTGTGTGTGTGTTCTCCATTGGAGTAAGTGCTATACCTTAAGTTTTCTGTTTCCATTTGTATTGTTTATTATTATTATTATTAGTTTACATTTTATTATCAGGTTTATATTTGTTGGTTATATTTGTGTTTGTTTTCATTTGTCTCTTTTGTTTCTTCACTGAATTTGTTTTTACTCTAATTGGTAAGGTTTTTTGGAATGCTGGATGCAATCACCTGATTGAACACACTTGTGTTATCGTGTGACTCTATATATTAGTGGGTGTAGTGATAGTATCTTATGTGGTTTTGACAAAGCACATTTATCGTATGAAACGCGTCAACCTTTCTTTTCCTCCCCTGCCTGTATGCCTATCTTGCAATGGTTTTAACTTTTTGCTGAATAAAGTCGTTTTGTACTGTTTTTGGGATTACAGCCAACTGAAGTTTTCGTTTATCATGTCTCCATGCTTTAATTTGTTAATAAATCATTTTGAAAAACACCCCCCTAGCATTTCTAGCCATGGACATTGTTAGTTTGTGCGTTTGAATCCTTATTGAGTTTTTGGATTAACCTAAGTTGCTCACCTTGTTTGTCCTGACCTAGCCTCAACTTTGCTGTATTTCCTAACTACATATTTGTTCCTTGCTCTGTTTTTGATGCTCAGCTTTAGTTACTCTTAGCTGTGACCCAGGGCAGGACTTCCCAACAACACTTTAACTTTCATTCCATGTTGACCCCGCCTGCCTGAATATACATGCATAACTCTTACGTTGTCTAACGATTGCCTCCCACCAGCGAGACTTTACCAAAGACTACAGTCGAGTTTCCAACTCCATGATCAGGAGCTCTGTTGAAGACCATGTACTCCCAGAGTGTAAATTAGTCTCTCTATCCTTCTGGTGGAACGTATTAACCAACACCATTCTCTGCTCAGATCTAACCAAGGACCAGTAGTCGAACTAGTTTAGGTCTTTAACTGCTTGCCGACCAGCTGCTGTCAAAATACTGTGGCAGGTTGGCACGATCCTGCGAACCGTCATAGCTATACGTCGGCTTGAGGAATCGGAATAGCAGGCACGCGTCTGCTGCACAGCGGGGGGTGCCGATGCTCGTGGCCGACGGTCGTGATGACTGCTGGCCACGAGCGATCGTGAACAGGAGACACAGAACAGGGACAAGTGTGTGTAAACACACACTTCCCTGTTCTGTTCTGACAGGAGTGACAGATCGTGTGTTCCTATTAGCTAGGAACCACAATCCGTCACTTCCTCCAGTCAGTCCCCTCCCCCTTCAGTTAGAATCACCTCCCAGGGAACATAGTTAACCCCTTTGATCGCTCCCTAGTGTTAACCCCTTCACTGCCAGTGACATTTATACAGTAATCAATGCATTTTTATAGCACCGATCGGTGTATAAATGCCAATGATCCCAAAAATGTGTCAAAATTGTCCGATGTGTCCGCCATAATGTCGCAGTCCCAATAAAAATCGCAGATCGCCGCCATTACTAGTAAAAAAAAATATAAAAATAAAAATGCTAAAAATCTATCCCCTATTTTGTAGACGCTATAACTTTTGCGCAAACCAATCCAAGTTGATATAGACAGAAGACAGGAAACTTTATTCAGGGAAAAGACATAGAACATACCATAGATGCTGCTATCAACTTATAAACACTGCAATCTACTGGTTGAATATATCTCTTCTAAATATTGATGTACAGTAGTTGTTGAACAAAATGCAATTCTGTATTCCAACACCCCCACTCAACAACTACTCCTTATATTAGTCCCACTTTGAATCTCAGTTCAATAAATCTGTTTCTGCATCTGATTCACTTTTGTTTCTCTTGATTTGGAAGTCTTTGTATCTCATCTCATGAATCTGGTTTTAATGCCATGTGAACAATATAGGACAGACCTTTGGCTGGGATGCCTTTCTTGCTTTTGGTGGATTTCCTGATTGAAGTCTCTTGTGGTTCTTGTTTTATGGTATATGGATTGTCTGTGTCAATGTTTATTTCTGTATCACTTTGTTGCTTATCTTCATGTGACACTGATGTGGAGTTTCCCTCAGTTTGAAGTGTTGGTGTTAGCTCATGATATTTTGAACACACTGAAGTTTAATCGACAATTACACTTCTACTGATGGTTACCTTGTTTGTGTCGGTGTAGAATTCTGTATCCCTTTTAAAATTCACTGTACCCCACAAGCATCCCATTTTGTATGTTTTTTGTTTGGGATGTGTACATAGACTTTGCTTCCAATTTTTTTTAGATGGCTCAAATTATGGGATTTTCCATTCCACAGTTCATATGGAGTTTTCTCAGTTGACTTTCCTGGTAGTTGAACCCCCATCCCCCCCCCCCCCCCAGTATGTGGTTGGCATTTCTGCATCAAACAGCGTGGTTCTTCCACTCTCACACAGAGTATGGTTCATTCTTTCTGCAACCTCGTTTTTTCTGGGTTGTATGATACAATAGTTTCAAATATTATGTCATGCTTTATGAGAATCGCCTCTGTGTTATCACCTGTATGTTCAGTTACATTGTCTGTGCGCAATACACTCTGCATTTTGCCTAATATGTTGCTTACTTGAGCCAAATACTGTTCAGGTTTCTTTGAATAGTGTAGTATACCTGGAGCAATCATCTATAAATTTAGAAAATACCTCTTCTTTCCTGGAGTCAACTTTTACACTGGTCCACAAAGATCTGAATGAATTAAGTCCATAGATCTCTTAGCTCTGCTGTAACTCTGCTTTGGAAAGGCTTTTCCTGTCATTTTTCTTTTTATACAGCTGGTGCATTTCATTGTTTGCTCACATGGACTAATTTGTATTCCACTTGCATAGTCCTTCTCAGTTAAAATTTTTTATTATGCCAGGACTTCTGTGCCCAAGTCGTCTGTGTAAATGCTGTTTGGATGTTTTACCTACTTGGTAATATTAATTACCTCATTGCAGTTCAGCTGATACAGTTCATCTGCAATATTACCCTTTGCATGTAAGATATCCTCTTTTGTGATGGTACAACTGTCATCTTAGAAGGTCACTACATTGCTTTGTTTTGTGAGCTTCTTCGCTAACAAAAGATTTGTTTCAAGAGCAGAGAGATAGAGAACATTTTTCACAGGTATCTTTCCGGTGACACTCTGGAAAATAGGACAGTAAAGAAAACTGTCTCCTATTCCTTCTGATTCCATTATTTGCCCATTAGATTTGATATTTTTTTTTCTGTTTTTCTCTGGTCAGGGTGAATAAAGAAATTTCTGTCATGTGACTTGTAGCTCCTGAATCAGAACACCATGCCTGCAAAGATGAGGTGCAACTTTTGTATTGAAAAACATATTCATTATCTGAAGCAAACTCAGTTTTTTCCTTCACACTTTGGCCTTTTGTAGTTTAGTTTGTTTTGGCATTCTAGCTGTCCAGATTCTGCAATATGCTTTTAAATGACTTTGCTTGTTACACACAAAACAATTACGTTTCTTGTGCATATTACTGTTTTTATTCCTATTTTTCATCTTTAAAGCAGACTCTGTGTCAGAAACACCATCACTATTAATGCTTTCTGTTTAGGGCTGAAACAACTAATCGATAACAACTAATAGTTGTCAACTATTTTCATAATCGATTAATCGGCCAGCCGATTATTTGGCCTGCATACAGAATGCATTATTTGTTTACATATCAGGAAAGACAGTGCAGCACACATACAGCTCAGTACACCATCCATACATGTCAGGAAGTGCCTGAGAACTTGTGAATGTGAATGTGTGAGGAGCAATGCCTCATGGAACATGTAGTCCTGGTCAGGAAGTGAGTGGGTCTAAAAGCAGAAGTTTTTTTACCTTGCTATAGGGGCACACTATACTATAATTTGCAGCTTGCTATTGGGGCACTCTAAAGGCAGGAGGAGCCAGAGGCATCGGTGGGGGACCCCAGAAGAGAAGAATCAGGGCTGCTCTGTACAAAACCATTACACAGAGCAAATGACTTTAAAGACTGTGCAGGGAAGATCAGCATCTGAACCCAGAGAAGGTGGAGGCTGATAGACTGGAGGTAATAGAAGGCATTACTATTACATTTAAAGTACACTTTTACATGGAGGCAAGCCACATTACGTGGGAGCAGGGCACATTTCAAGGAGGCAGGGCACATTATGTGGGAGCAGGGCACATTACATGTGAATAGGGTCTAAATAAAAAATGTGATCTCTGAGTCTGATGATATTTACCAGATTCAATCTCCAATAGTATATACAGTATATCTCTTCTGTCTGTTATTCTCAGAGTGGATTAGAGATTTTGCTCCCTAATCATATAGTTGATTATGTATATTTACCGCTCAATATTGATTTTGAAGAATAAATTGCCTTTTTTTTCAACTTTACATATTAAATTATACACCACACTTTTTTTAAGGTTATTATCCGATTAATCGATTAATCGAAACAATAATCGGCCAACGAATCGATTATGAAAATAATTGTTAGTTGCAGCCCTATTTCTGTTTTACACTTATATTCATCCACAATCTTGCCCTTAACGTATTCCAATGTCAGTTCATCGTCTGGACGTGCATCAAGAGCTGTGAAAAGCGTGTCATAACTTTCGGGTAAACCACTGAATAATAGTGCTGCGACAATCCTCTATTTCTTCTTCTATATCTCTCAGGTGTTCAACCATTTCAAAGGTGAGCCTTATGTAATCCTGCATAACCTGGCCTTCCATCAGCTTGGTTTGGTATAGCTTTCCAATCAAATACAGTTTAATGCTGAGATTAGCTTTTTCCTGGCCCACCTCACGTCAGCACACAATGGGTTAACGCCTCCTCTGGAGCTCACAGGACCACCTCTTCATAGCTAAATAAAAGACAGCCCCTCCCTCACAAAAGTGTTATTTTTTTAGTCAGGCTCCAGGCCACCTGTGGATTACTGTGGTTTGCTGCAAGGATATCCCCTCTTGCGGAACCTACCCCTCCGTGTTTAGCCTCTCATGGAGTTGGAAGAACCTGAATGTTGGATGGTATACCCTCCTACAAACTGTGTGTCCTTTGTGCCAGGCCGTGGGCAATGTTGCTTAGATAGCACAAATATTCGGGTGTGGTATTACTAAGCTCTGCAATGTCACCATTGGAGCTTCAATAGACCTAGTTCTAGGGCTGGCACAATAAGTGACAGCAAACAGAGCTTTGTAGTTGTGCCACTAAAGGATGGATGAAGCTTCCACACACCCCTTTGTAACATTCTCCATAATGGAAGGTTGTTGCTTGGCAAAAATGCTGGATGAAGCAAGTGACAGAAGAAATATGCAGAGTGTGGTCACAATCTAATAAGAGGAAGCAGCTGAAGTCGGTCAATCTTCAGAAGCGTTCAGGAGGCCAAATCTTATAGGCCACTAAGGCCAGGCTGAAATTTAGGAGATAACAGTGAAGGGGGCTCAAACTTCCTATTTACAAGAAATCAAATCCAGAGCAGGCTGCTAGACATTTGGAAACTCTTAGAAAGTATGGCCAACCATTGTCTTGGAGTTTCTCCCCATTCTTTCTAGTACCCAAGGCATCAGAAGCTTTCCCTACTGTCTGGTTCAAAATGGAGTCCATGCAAACAGTCAAACAGTTCAGCGTGAGGTCCAGTTAGTCAATCGACCTGCCTGACGTATACTGACGTATACTGCCATGTACCAATCTGTGTGTAACACCAGAGACATCTGAGATGTGCAGTGGCTGGCTGTCACTTCCAGTTTAGGTGTTTGCCATTTTTAGAATTGGCACAGCGCCAAGAAACTTTTTTTGGCAGGAGTGGCAGTAATTTGTCTTTGGGGATAAGGCTCGATCACTACTTGGACAACGTTTTGATTGTCGTATGTGTAAGCCAGGAGCTGGCAAAGCATCGCAACCTTGTCCTAGAAATCCTTTTCCAAGTTCAGTCGACTAGTGATCAAACAGGAAAAGTTGTTAACTCTGTCTTAACCACTTCAGCCCCGAAAGATTTGGCTGCTGAAGACCGGGCCATTTTTTGCGATTCGGCACTGTGTTGCTTTAACTGACAATTGCGCGGCCATGCGACATTGTACCCAAACAAAATTGATGTCCTTTTTTTCCCACAAATAGAGCTTTCTTTTGGTGGTATTTGATCGCCTCTGCGGTTTTAATTTTTTGCGCTATAAACAAAAAAAGAGCGACAATTTTGAAAAAAAAAACGCAATATTTTTTACTTTTTTGCTATAATAAATATCCCCCAAAAATATATTAAAAATCATTTTTTCCTTCAGTTTAGGCTGATATATATTCTTCTACATATTTTTGGGTAAAAAAAATCGCAATAAGCATATTATGATTGGTTTGCGCAAAAGTTATACGTCTACTAAATAGGGAATAGTTTTATGACATTTTTATTATTCATTTTTTTTTACTAGTAATGGCGGCGATTTTATCCGGACTGCGACATTATGGCGGACACATCGGACACTTTTGACACATTTTTGGGACCATTGTCATTTATATAGCGATCAGTGCTATAAAAATGCACTGATTACTGTAAAAATGTCACTGACAGGGAAGGGGTTATCAAGGGGTAGGGGTTAACTGTGTTCCCTGTTTGTGTTTCTAACTGTAGGGGGAGGGGACTGACCTAGAGGAAGTGACAGATCTTGGTTCCTAGCTAATAAGAAGTCATGATCTGTCACGCCTCTCAGAACACAACAGGGATTTGTGTGTTTACACACACTTGTCCCTGTTCTGCCTCTCGTGCCCGCGATCGCTTGTGGCCAGTGGTCATCGCGACCATCGGCCACGAGCATCGTCCCCCCCGCTGTCCAACGGGCGTGGGCACGTGCCTGCTATCCCACGAGCTGTCCTATAACTGCGTCGGCTCTCGGGATCGTGCCAACCTGCCGCAGTAAAATGACGGCGGCTGGTCGGCAAGCGGTTAATCTATGAAGGATCTTGGAGTAGCTTTTCATGCCCGAATAAGTCGAGTGGTTTTCCCAAAACTGCAAAATTTGCAAAATGAAAATCTGCGTACAAGGATTCATGAAGACAGCATTTATGTCAGCGGGGGATTACATTGTCCCCATTGGGACATTTTACAGAAGCCATTTAAGTGCTGCCTTGGGCCAGGTGGCACATGTGGGCTCTTCAATTTGCCTTCCTCGGTCAATAGGATGCGCTATCTATGGATCAGAAGGTCTTTGTGTCTGCTCAAATTGGCAAAAACTGGAGTTTTTGGACACCTGTCTTTTGTGGTGTGCCTCGCAGCCCAGGAAATGGAATAGTTCTGATGTCAGATGCCAGTCTGCCTCCAGTCTGAGGAGACAAGTGCAAGGCCATTGGAGCCTAGTGGAATGCAGATGCTCTGACTATCTTAAATTAAAGGAAGTTGTTTCTAGCATTGCAAGCTTTTCAGGATCTTCCTACAAGGGGCCCGAGTGAAGTTGATGACTGACAACAAGAAAGCAGTAGCCTACATTGCCCACCAAGGGGCACCAAATGTCTTTTCCTATTACTTTTCAAAACAAACTTTTTGCTGGCAGAGAGCCGGGCTTTTTCTGTTGTGTTTCTCTTCCTCCAGTGACCTTGATTATGAAAATTCTTCTGAAGATTTGGACAGAACATGTTTAGGCCATATAGGTGCTTTCCACCTGCTGAGGAGGCCTTGGTTTTCATTGCCCCCCCCCCCGATGTCACCCGCACCACCAATCCCGTTTCCGATCAAACAAGATCTTTTATGCCAATGTCAATGGCAGCACCCCAATCCAGTGAGATTCTTAATAGCCTGGCTATTGAATCAGCCAGAGTAGAGGTGCAGGGATTCTCATCTGAGGTGGTTCAGACCTTGGTGAAGACCACAAAATCATGAACGCTACATATGAGGATATGAAGAAAGTTTGTTCTGTTTGCTCAGGAAAGTTTTCTATCCTGTGTCCCCCAACTCTAGACATTTTTACAAACGGCATTTGAGGTTGGCCTGGCATACAACGTGTTTGAACAAATGCTTCATGCAGGCCGTAATCCATATATGACCACCAAGGAACTTCTTGTTCCCTTCACGGGACTTGGGCTTGGTTCTGAAAGCACTAGTACAGGCATCTTTTCCTCCAGACAGAAGGATGTTGGAGGTTGCAGAACTTTCCTGCAAAGATCCATTTTGTGTCTTTTACCAAAAATAGAGATGTCCATCTCCAAAGCTCAATTCTAAAGTGGTATCCAGTTTCCAGGAAAACCTGGGGGCAGTCCCTACAAGTATTTACATGGAGTCACTGAGTACACAGCAGGAAGACTTCAGGTCCTTGCACATGGACAAGTTGCTAACAGTGTACATGCAAAGGTCAAAGGTGTAAGGAAAGTGGACAATCTTTTAATTTCGCTGTCAGGTCCTTGAGTCATCTTCTATTGGTTCACCAGGGTGATTAGATTGGCATGCAGGAAGTAGGCCTTTCTACTCAGGAACAGGGGCAAGCTCCTATAACCGGAGGGGTGGCAGCCTTTGGGGCAGTTATGCCAGGATTTCAGTGAAGGATATATGTGAGACAGATAACCCTTCAATCGACTATACAAGCTAGGCTTGCAGTCAGAAAGTTCTGCAGAGTCAGTGTCAGTCAGGAGAGAAAGACTGAGTCCCATGGAACACTTAAACTAGCCTTACCTTGCCCAGAATCATGCCGCTTAGCTGAGCTCAGACCTTCCTAATCCACCACAGGTACATTCAGTCGGATTTGGATAGTCCACAGAACAGTGAGCCGAGAAACTGGAAGTGGCACCGCAGTGTCGCAAAAAGCACCGCCCACCGTCCTCCAATCTCCGCCAATAGAAAAAAAAACATAGGAGGCCAGAGACAAATGAGTGTAGAGTGGGAGTGTTTGCGGGTGCATCCCTTGCGCCTTGAACACTCCCTAAACACAGGCAAATCAGCTTCCCAGCTTACAATCAGCTGATTGCAAGCTGGAAAGCTTCCCATAGAATGTCTGGCACCTGGACACTCTTAAAGTGACCACTTTTTTGTGAATACCTTGGAGGGGGCTTCCACTGGGTGGAGTTAGAATAACCTTTTTGGTTGGTGCAAACTGTTGTAATATGTTGTAATGTTCACCGATTTATGTGGGACATTGTTGTGTGTATGTACACATGCAGTAAATGTTGACCAGGCCAGAATGACAATGACAGAATGGTTGATTTGTCCAACTGAATTTTAACAGCTGAAGACTCTTTGATGTGTTAATCTTATGCAAGTCTATTTGAACATCTCAAAGGGTATTCAGGTGGCATCTGTTAATATAATTACACATACCTAAAGGGGACTTGTTGATGTTGATATGCGGGAGTGCAAATTGGGGTGGTTCACGGCTGTTCACGGCTGGGGGTTGTTGTCTGTTTGAAAGACTAAAGCTAATCAAAGTCCTAAATTGAAACGGCCAATCAAATTGCTCAGCCATTCAATATTTAGTGAATATAACACGGCATTCAGTCTATAGGTTGTGAGTGAGGCTTGTCTGTGTAGGAGTGAGGTTTGTCTGTGTATGCACACTCGGACCTAAGACATGGGGTTCTGAATTATATCTACTCTGTCGGATTTTTCTGTCATCTGTGGACTTTGGACTTTGTTCTCTGTTGGAAGTCAAAAAAAGTGCATCTCTCTGGAAGAATTGGGTTGCTGCGGAAGAGTACTTACATCATCATCATTATAATGCCTAAATATTAATTATCTATACACCCATACATATACTTGATCACTACACAAACCACTTCTTGAAAAGCCCATCCCTAGGAGGCTGTACTGTTAACTTGTTAAATAAGGAATGGTTTTGCATGAAGACCAATGTAGAAGACTCTAGCTAAACATTCATATATAAGTGTGCCTGGTGCGGTGTTAGTGCTTGAGGACAATGCGCACTCTTAGAAAGTGACAAAAGAATAAATGGACTACTGTTACTCACATTTCCAATATCATACAATTCTAATAGATTTAAAATGTGAATAATTGCAAACGAGTGGGGATTATTATGGTGCACAGAAACAATATAATACTTCAATCCAACCTTAAATCTCTTCCAGTTCCTGTTCAATTTCCTAACTGTGAAGCAGAATAACTCTCACATGTTCAAAGGCATTGTGTTCTCCATATGGTCCTTATTATGTCCTTGAAAGCAAGTATGTATAATAATAATAGGCTTTGGTACCCTTTAATCTCGCAGCTATTCAGCTAATAGCCCATAAGCTTAAACAAGCTACGTTTACTGCCTGACTTCTATGTAACACATATCTTTAATCAATGTACCATATTCACTGCTTATTCAGTTCTATTGATTGGTGCCCTAGGGAAAAATCAATGCATGTAACCCATGTTAATTCATTAAAACAGAAACTAGTGGGAATAAATAGATATGTCCCATATATTTTTTCATGTTTATTCTGTACTGCCTTTACCAGAATATATAGATTATAGCATAGCTTCCACTGTATAACCTGTACAGTTTAATTTTTTTTCTATTTTTCTAATAATAATTGGTGGATTATTACAAGTTCTGGCTACCATTTGAATTTTCCAAGATGTGTTAGACTTGTTACAGCAGAAGTTATACTCCTGACCTTTGTAATAATAATATATGTGTATATGCCTATGTTTTAATTAAGTATTTTTGGAATGTTGCTCAAGGGTCACTAAATTACTAAATGAAATGATCTTTAATTTTTGCAGACTTTAAAAGAAAAATATGTAGACTAGACCTGAAATCTCCCTGTTCAGCAAGTGATTGCAAGAGTTCTACACTTCCGCTTAGTCATGTTCCCTTATATTACAAAATAAAACTGTATTTTGGAAAATGTGATCTACAAGTTCATAGTAAGGTTTAACAAGATAATATTTTTAGTTTTAATGGAATCTTCCAACACATATTTTATCATGCGGAATGATGTATTCGCATTTCAAGGTAAAAATCAAACAAAAAATATATGGCATTGCAGTTTTATTTGTGTCTTTTTATACTGTATAAACTTTAAAACTTTTTTTTACGGGATTATATTTTAAAGTCAATTTAATTTCAAGACTTTTGCATCTCATTACAGTGATAAAAATCAGAAGACTGAACCAAGCAAAGCTACTTACACTTTATTGATCCCTGATTTACTAGGCGTCAAACTGCTCTTATAATTACATTTGGAAAACGGTTTACCAATATCTTAATCTCACATGGCATTGGCTTAGCCACTATGCCTTTGAAATGTTTTTCAAATGAAAATAGTGACCACAGGTAAAGATTTAGGGTGATCTGAATTGCATCCTTGTGTTGCGTTTGTTAAAATATGATTTTTTTTATATTAATCAGATATAACATTACATGGGACAATATTACAATAGTAGTTGGTCATAGAAATCGGATTACTGTCAGGTTTTGGCTTGAGTAGATATTTCTTAATCTCATATTTCTCAAGCTGTTGGATACAACAGGGACGTAGATACCATTGTATTTAATTGACAGTTTGAACAGGCTTTTGTCTCTATAGCTACAGTAAACAGGTAAGAGAGTGCCTTTCAAACTGAAGCTACCAAGATGCATGGTAGTTTGTTTGTTAAGGTAATTGAGTTTGTAACCATTGTGAACAAGCTGACATATAAAGGGACTGATGATGCCTTAAACAGAAGCCACTTCATCACGTATTAGAACCAAGGATAGTCTGTAAAACCAGGAGACCACCCAACATGGATTAACACCAAAATACTCTCATCTGTAAAAAGCAAACAAGAAGGTGCCTGATCTCCAAAAGCCTCGTTGTCAATGGAGATCATGAACACAGTTACTGGAGCTAAGTAACTTTAGTACATTTCTACTGTTACAGACCATAAGCTGTTTATTTGCTAGGCATTTTGCTTTTTATAGATATCTGTCAGTCTTGTACTGTATTCCTAATATTGTAATAGTTTTGTATGTACAGCATTTTTGTATAGTAACAGCACATTTACACACTGCAGAGGTCTCAGCTTCCTTACTTATACCACAAAGTAACCTTGCCAGATAGACGCAAGGACAAACATTGGGGGCTTGTGCCAGGATTTTGCTTAAGTTCAGCTGAAGCAGACCTGTTTTTTGTGTGGTGTGTTGTGTAGCTTGTGCTAGGTAAAAATGTTGCATAAGCTGTTTAGGAAAAGCGAGGCTGGAGAGGGTTCTGGTGGCCAGAAGAAAGTGTGCAGCTTACCTATCTGGCCCAAAGACAATGAGTGGGAGCCTCTTGCTAAAGAATTTGTAAAGTATGCTTCTCCCTTGAATATGACTTGGGGTAATAATATCTCAGATCATTTTGTAGATTTTAGCCTTAAGGGGTTGGATTTAAGTAAAAAAGAGAAGAGGACAGTGTCCACAGTGAGTTGGTACTTCCTTCATGCTATTTATACTGAATCACATAGAAGGGAGAAGGCAGAGGCAGAGGTTAAGGTATTAAAAAAACAGCTAGCAGTTGCTTCAGAGTGTGTTCGTTCAGCTGCTAGTAGGGCTGATGATTTGCAAGAGCGGTGTGCAGACCTCATGACCAAATCAATTAATGCCTTAAGGAAAAGAAAGAAGCATAAACCTGTTAGTAAAGCCAGGGTACGTGTCATTGTCACATCCGAAAACTGGGATTGTGAGGATGTGCTCTCCTCAAATTAAAGTGAGGATGAGGAGATAGAGTGTGATATTTCTGATGGTGATCTGCTAGTGGGAAAGAAAAAGTATGCCAGACCTCTCATTACTAAGGGTACATAACAAAATGTAGCGCTAAAGTGATAACAAACCGTATAAAGCGCAATATGTCATACAGTGATGAAAACCTATAATGATGTGATACAACATACAATGGTAAAACATGTATGGTGAATAAAATCGTGCTGTGAAAAAGAGAAAGTAAAAATAAAAGTAAAGATAAAAATAAAAGTCCCAAATTTCTGAGCCAATGATGGATCGCTATATCATGAAGTAAGTTCAAATAAGATAGAACACGGGAGTAGTTCACCCCCTATAATGGAATTGGTATTCAGAGGTAGGATGAAACAGCCATGACAGCACACATAACCCCAGGGATGATGCGACCTCCACCAAGGATAAGTGGTAAATACCCTTACCGAATGAAGTGGACTCACATGTCAGCGATAGTGAATCAATCACACTTAGAATTCATTCAGGACCTCGACTATGGAATGCTCTTCCAACTAACATCCGCATGGAAGAAAACCACCAGGCCTTCAGAAAAAAAATAAAGACCTTCCTTTTCTGAGAAGCTGACATCAGAGAATGCATCCAGCGCCTTGAGGCGATTCAGTTCGCATTTGCAGCGCTTTACAAATCATTCATTCATTCAGAATGCCAGAACATGGAAATCCAATGATATACCCTGGCACTCACACAGATGGAGATGAAGCTGGAACTCGAATGACGGTCAATCTAGATGTAAACAATAAGAGCAAGACACTCTCATCCAAAGGAATATGGAAAGAAAAATATGCCTCCATATGGCGTAGATCAAAACGGATGGGTTTTATTTAAAATACCAACATCGATCCATAAATGTAAATATAAAATTGATCACAAAGTAAAAGCAATGTGGGGAGCTGAAAAGCAAGACCCAATGCGTTTTGTATGTTGAGGATTCAGACGAAAACATGGGCAGGTCAAGTCGGCAACAGATCAGGCAAACCGGTATAAAATCGAAATCCAAAGAATTCTCAGACAGGCGGAGGTCATACACGGCTGGTGGTGCAGTACCAAATCAGCAGGCTGGAGAATGGTCAAGAATTCAGGCAGAGGTTCAATACACAGTAGTCGAAATCAAAGAGTTATCAATACACTCAGGGAACAAGTCCAAACAAACAGGCACTGAGTAACAGGAGGTGCTGCTATTTATGGGCTGCTTGATTGTACATTGTCCGCAGCTAAGAGCAGGTGGGGTTAGTGAGTTCAAGGCTGGGAGAACATTGCAATAACTCCAGAGCTCCTCTGTGGCACAACAGGTAAGACTGCAGCTGTGGGACCAGAAACATCCTGGTTCGAAGACACCCAGGTACATGGCAATAGTGATCCATTATTGGCTCAGACCTTTGGTACTTTTATTTTTACCTTTACTTTTATTTTTTACTTTTCTATTTTTTACAGCTCCATTTTATTCACCATACATGTTTTTCACCATTGTATGTTGTATCACATCATTATATGTTTTCATCACTGTATGACATATTTCACTTTATACGGTTTGTTATCAGCTACATTTTGTTATATATTCTTTTAAAAATGTTGCAAATTTTTTTGTTAGCTGCTTTTATCACTATTTGGGTTAGTGCAGTAATTTCATATACTATTATCTCTCATTACTAACCATAACAATAGGCAACATGATAGAGAGGATATGGCAGATGGGGAGGTGCATTATCGCAATACAGGGATGTTGAATTTGAAGAAGTATGGGAGTTTACACAAACTGAACTCCATGAGCTGGCAAAACAATACAAACAAAGGTCTGGGGAGCCCCTATTGAGTTGGCTCCTACGCTTGTGGGATGAAGGGGCAGACAGTGTTGTTTTGTCAGGTAAGGAAGCAGTGGCTATGTGTTAACCCATGATCCACAATTGTGTCAGGCAATGAGAAAAGACAGACAGTTTAGTGTGAATTTTTCACTGTTAGACCTTGTGAGAGATGGAATAGTCCGAGTATACGCTAGTCCTACTGACCTGGAAAATACCTACTCCTGGAGATCAATGGGAGAGGGTATTTCCATGTTATGTGAGATGGGTTGTATAACTGGATTAAATACGTTTCCAGAATGGATGGGTCCAGATATGGAACCCTTTACATCTGCTCTGCGCTCTAAGCTGATGAAGTCTGTGCCATTTAATCTCAGGGCTCCTTTATTGTCCTTGCTAGGAGGCCTGGGATTAAGCAGCAAGATTCATGAAGCCTTCATGAAGCCTTTTAAGCCAGTTGGGGGAGCTAGAGGAGACTAAAACAAAACTTGTCAGGGCAGTAGACAAGGCCAGACAGGATGAATACAAGCAGAACATAACTTTTACAGAGAAGAAAGTGAATGTGGGAGAGAATAATGGAGGTGAAGAGAAAACCAGGCTAGTTATCTCTAGGAAAGGAATGAGGGTGGACCTTTTAAAGGCAGTACCTAAAGATGAGATAGATGGGATTTCTACTGCAGAAATGCTAAAGAGGTAGAAACATTTAGTAGGGAAAACTGTCACGGTTAGAAACACTACTCCTAGTGAAGATAACATCAGCCTAGACTTAGAGAAAACAGAACAGACCTCTCCTGTTAGCCCCAAACCAATTCCCCAAACTGAACATGAACCCAAACCCAAATCCCTTTATCCTAGGGAGGAGTTAGAGACAATCAGAAAGGGGGATTGGGAAGTTCCTTATCCTTTATGAAGGGAAGGTGAGTCTCCTGTAATAGCAGTGAGGGCAGTGACAGCAGGAGACAGACGCCCCTATGCACCTGTCACTGTATGGTGGGGGGAAGCCATCTTCTTCTACACATGTAATGGCTTTAGTTGAAAGCGGAGCTGAAGTTACACTTTTGCAAGGAAATCTTTCCCATCAAAAAAGAGAATTGATTTATGTAGAAGGTTTGGGAGGGCAAACCACACCAGCAGTTAGGATATGGGTGAAATTGGCTATTGGCAAGGGATCAGAATTTATGACAAATGTTTTGGTATCAGAGTTACCTGAAAATATTCTTGAGATGGATGTACTTCAAGGTCAGTCAATTCAGACTGAAAGGGGTACATTCACATTCGGGTATCCTGATAAAGCGTATCTGGTTAGGTGAAAGCCATGGTCAGAGGCCATGCGAAATTGACCCCTGTCTACATTCCTCCACCTGAGAAGCCAGTCTGTCTCAAGCAGTACAGACTTCCTGGAGGCCACAAAGAAATTGGGGAGGCTATTCAAGAACTGTTGAGAATAGGGATCCTTAGACCTGCTGTAAGTCCTTTCCTGTGTCCAGTGTTGCCAGTAAAGAAACCTGACAGGACATATAGAATGATTGTGGATTACAGAGGTCTAAACAAAGTGGCACCTCCATTGAAGTCATCTGTACCGGATATGATTTCAATTGTTGGGAAAATTGCTAAAGAGGCAGGATAATATCATGCTGTGGTAGACCTGGCTAATGCTTTCTTTTCAACTTTGAAAGACCCAGAGTGTCAAGACCAGTTTGCTATGGTGTGGGATGGCCACCAGTACACTTTCACTGTCCTTCCACAAGGCTATCTTCATTCTCTAATGATTTGTCATGGACTGATTACCTGAGATTTAAGTACCCTGAATTTTAAAGTCGCTGTGTTTCACTACATTGATGACATCATGATCTCTGGGACAAAAGAAGATTTAACTGAAGCACTTCACCTGCTGATACAGCACTTGGAGAACAGAGGATGGGCTATCAACAGAGACAAAGTCCAAGAACCTGCCAGAGGTGAAATTCCTGGGAATGATGTGGACTGGGCCACAGAGGAAAATTCCAGAGACAGATGTGCAAACTATCCAGGCGCTGTTGCCCCCTACTATCAAAAAGGATGCACAGAAGTTCATTGGAGTTGTGGGATTCTGGAGATCGTTCATCCAACATCTTGGACTGATTATGAGGCCTATATACAATGTATCTTGAATGCTGCTGCCAGACTTATCCACCTTGCCAACCGCTCAGTGTCTGCCAACCGTCTCCTCCAATCCCTACACTGGCTCCTATTCACCCAGCGAATTAAATTCTAAATACTAACCACAACATACAAAGCCATTCACAACTCTGCCTCAAGCTACATCACCAATCTTGTCTCCAAATATCACCCAAATCGTCCCCTCCACTCTTCTCAAGACCTCCTACTCTCAAACTCTCTTGTCTCCTCCTCCCATGCTTGTCTCCAGGATTTCTCCAGAGCCTCTCCCATTCTCTGGAATTCACTACCTCCACTGGTCCGGCTATCTCCTACTCTTGCTACCTTCAGGCGATCCCTGAAAACTCATCTCTTCAGGGAAGCCAATCATGTCTCCAACTAATCTTCTACCAATTACATCAGCTCATTCCCCACAGTTACAACCTTTTGTACCACCTGCCCCACCCTATTAGATTGTAAACTCTTCTGAGCAGGGCCCTCTTAATCCTCTTGTATTTAATTGTATTGTAACTGTATCATCTCCTTTTATATTGTAAAGCACTGCGTAAACTGTTGGCGCTATATAAATCCTGTATAATAATAATAATATAATAATGTTACCAGGAAAAAGACTGAGTTCTCATGGGGTTCAGAGCAGCTGATCACATTCCTTGCTGCTAAAGAAGTCATTTTCCAGCATCAGGGATTGGGACCCATGAGACAAGGAGTAAAATTTCAGCTGGATGTAGTGGAGCAGGATGGTAGTCTGTCTGTGGCAGCCAAATTAAAACAAAGGACTGAGAGAAATACCCATTGGATTTTGGTCCAAACAACTGACAAGGGGCACAGAAGAAATACACGCCCCTAGAGAAGTACCTGTTTGGGGCCTACACAGCACTTCAACATGTAGAGACCATTACAGGAAAGGACACAGTCACCACACATACTGCATTGCCAACAGCAGGATGGGTGAGAGATACTGGACAAACTACTATAAGGCAGCTGTAGCCCAGAACCAGAAACTTATGAAATGGATGTGGTACCTTCAAGAAAGAGGGGGTATTGCAGCTGGAGATGTTAGAGACATTTCGAAACAGTTGTCAGGGGTTGTTACTTTTACCAGCACCCAGCCAGAAGATGAAATTCCTGTGCTGCAGTCATCCCCCATTCAAGAGGCTCCACCCTGATGGTTCAGCCATAGTCGCCTCATCTGGGCGTAAATGGACAGCAGCACCCTACAACCCAAGTACAGACACAGTCCTGCAGGATACCGGAATCAGAGGGTCCAGTCAGTATGCAGAGTTGAACACTGTAGTGATGACTCTATGTCACTATCTACACAGGTCGGCGGTCTTTAAAAGACTGACAACTTGGATGCCCACGTGGAAGTCCAATGAATAGATGATTCATGGAAAGGTGGTGTGGGGAGGCAAGGAAGTCTGGGACTACATCTAGAAGGAAGATGACTCCGGCACCATAAAAATGGGGCAAGTGGACGCACATGTGCCTCTAGTCCCAGACTTTGAGAACTATAACAGAGTTGCAGATGAAATCACCAAAGTGAATACAGTTGTGCCAATTGATCCTGTCTTGATGAATTTGGCTAACTGAGCCCACAAGCAATCTGGGTATTTGGGGCAAAAAGCAACATATGAATGGGCACAGCAGAGAGGATTGCCTATATCCATGGACATGATAAAGACTGTAATAGGGAACTGTACAGTGTGTGGAGAAATGCGACAATGGCCATTGCAAATCTACTCCACTGGGTCAATTAGGAGGGGAGAAAGGCCTGCAGAGATTGACTTAATCGGTCTCCTGCCCTGGGCAAACAATGGACTGAGATATTGTTGTACTGCAGTGGACACCTATTCAGGACTTATGCTTGTTCATCCTTGCAAGCGTGCAGATCAAGCTGACATGCAAGCTTACACCCACACATACACCAAGGGGGTGGGATTGGGTCCTCACACAGGCAGTCATGTTAAATTATAGACCAATAGCCAAAAGCACTCCATATGAGAGGATGGTAGGGGCTGAGGCACAGATTCCACAGCTGGATTGCAGAGTTCAGTATTTATATAAGGTCCCTGAAAGAACAGGGCTTAACAGGTACCATGTTACTGCTTCCCATGACATAGATTGACATATCTGAAGCTGAAGCCTATCTAGGAATGAGAGAAAATCTGGCAGGAAGGTTTGAAGTTATATTTGCATTGGCAGAGAAGCTTCAGGATAATGGCTGGGACTCTGATTGGTTAGTGGATACTTCTTAGCAAGAGTGGAAAGCGAGGCTGCATAACATAAAACCTTCCAAAATAAACAGCAGTGATCTTCTGGGAAATATCAGTATATTTCTTTTCTACCCTATTGATGTTCTTTGGGAGGGTCAGAAGTGGAAACAGGCATGTGGCAAAGTGTTGGTCAGAGATCCAGGCAAGAAGCTAGTTAGAGGAGAGATTGTAGCTGAAAAGCTGGGCTCTACTGTTAATACATTATTAGAAGGAACAGCTAATCCACTTTGTTTTCCACTCCACAGGCTGTCTCCTATTTGATTCATAGGAAGACCAGAGAAAAGACCGTAAGAGCTGTGGAGAACAAGGTCTTTGATGTATTACAAGCCTGAACTTGTTTCTAAAGAACTTTAGAATGGACTTTCTAATGAATTTTTAGCCTGTCATGGTTATGCAGTAGTGTTTGTCTGTCAGCTTACCTTTCCTCCATGTGTTCACCTCTAGAGACCAGCCACTCTCACCTGACTGCTTTTATAATCTCTCCTTTAGCATGGCTCCACCCCAGCCCCTATCAGAGAACTTTATATTAACCTGTGCACTGCAAGCCAACCCTGCTGATCAACTTTGTGTGTTTAGCTTCCGTGTGTATCTTGCTGTGTCTTCTATGTCTGATTCCAGTTGCCAATCTTGGCTTGTTCTCGACTATCCCTGTCTGCTTGTGACCCTGACCTTTGGCGTGTTCAATGTTTATCCTTGTCTGCTAGTCGCCCTGACCTTTGGCTTATTCCCTTACTATCTCTATCCTCCTGTAGCCTACTGTGGGCATAAGCTGGGAGACCCTGGGGGTCACGACCTGGAGCCAGTTGCAGCTCAGTCCATCCTCACCACTAGAGGTTCTGGTGAACACCTGCTGGCTCTTAGACTCCACGCCCTAGGGAATCTTATGCTCTAGCCCCTGTGGGTTCTGTCTTGGTATTCCAGCGGGCCTGCCTTCCTTTACCACCCAGACTCCCATCCGCAGCAGTCAGCTGTAGGGTCCGCTACCTTTGCGGTGCACTCCTGATCACAACGATCTGCATCTGTCACCTGGCCTCAGGTGACCTGACATAGCCAAAGACTGAAACACCTTCTTAATTACAGAAATATGGGAGGGGTTTCATTCAAGGAAAATAAATGTTTAGAATGAGTTTTCTTAGTAATGAAGTGATTTTCTGTATGGAGTCTGAAAGAAAAAGAAACAAGGGAGGAATGTGTTGCATTTGTTAAAATATGATTTTTTTATATTAATCAGACATAACATTACATGGGACAATATTACAATAGTAGTTCGTCATAGAAATCAGATTACTATCAGGTTTTGGCTTGAGTAGATATTTCTCGAACAAATGCTCTTGGATACAATGGGAACGTAGATACCATTGTATTCAACTGGCAGTTTGAACAGGCTCTTGTCTCTATAGCTACAGTAAACAGGTAAGAGAGTGCCTTTCAAACTGAAGCTACCGAGCTGTAGGTTAGTTGGTTGTTAAGGTAATTGAGTTTGTAACCATTGTGAACAAGCTGATATATAAAAAGACTGATGATGCCTTAAACAGAAGCCACTTCATCATGCATTAGAACCAAGGACAGTCTGTAAGACCAGGAGACCACTCAACATGGATTAACACCAAAAGACTCTCATCTGTAATTGGCGAACAAGAAGGTGCCTGATCTCCAAAAGCCTTGTTGTCAATGGAGATCACGAACACAGTAACTAGAGCTAAGTAACTTTTAAGTGTATTTCTACTGTTACAGACCCTAGGCTGTTTATTTGCTAGGCATTTTGCGTCTTATAGATATCTGTCAGTCTTGTACTGTATTCCTAATATTGTAATAGTTTTGTATGTACAGCATTTTTGTATAGTAAAAGCACATTTACACACTGCAGAGGTCTCAGCTTCCTTGTTTATACCACAAAGTAACCTTGCTAGATAGACACAAGCAAAACAATCCTAAAACAAGATACAATATTCAGTTAGGTAAAATGGGAGGATATGTACAGATTTGCATAAGTTTGTTTTTCTAGAAATGTGTTATTGTTCCTATACTCATATAATGGTGGTCAGAAGTTCTAACACCTCGTCTTTAGAAAGAGTACATTCTTCCTTAACCTTACCTTGAGGAAACAATGGTGATTAGTTGGAAAAGCCTAGCTTGGCTAACTCTATTTTCCTTTAAGATCAAGTATCCAGGAACTCTCTGCAGAGGTCAAAATCTGGGGCATAACTATAGCATTAGCAGACCAAACTACTATTATGTGACCCAGAAGAATGGGGACTGGAGAGGTCTGACAACACAGTGATGGTTATTACATTTAGATAAAATTAATGCATATCTGGTTTAAAAACATCTATACCACTGCAATGGATTTGTACTGCTAGACTGTTTGTCTGGAGTAGCAGAATAGTTTTGCTAAAGGTCTGTGCCCTGACTGTCTGTGGACACCTGACCATCACATCTACTTGTTTTTTTAACAGTAAATTTTTATTTTTATTAAACACTTAAGACAGTACAAACATTGTCAGCATTATATGGGGATCCATCATGAGTCAGCAGACTACAAACTTGTAGCAGTACATGTATAAAACTTATTCTTCTCCATTCCATATGATAATACTGTAATCGTAATCGTGATCATAGTCGTAACCGGGGCCCAAGCCTATACAATTTGAGAATTATGTTATTTTCTTGTAGCTTTTCCTTGATGGGATATTTTAAGGAGATCTTTAGATATAACATCTGTGTGCATTTGATCAGTCAACCCTACCACCTCCCAGACTAGAGGTAATATAGACGCCTGGGGTCTCCCCCCAACACCTGGGGTCAACCACATGCGTCCACCCAGCTCGACCACACTTTGTTGAATTTTTGAGGACAGTTCCTGCTCTCATAGGTTAAACGGTATAGCGGCAGTGCATTATTTACTGCCGCTTCCCATGCAACTTTAGTAGGAGCCTCTTTTTTCTTCCAATTGAGGAGTATTTCTCTCCTTGCATAGAATAAGGAGTATGTTAAGCATTGTTTAATGTATCGGTCTCCCTCTATTTCTTCCAAATAACTGAGTAGTAGAATTGAAGGATCCATTTGTATCTCAGCACCACACACCACCCCCAGCTTGTCTGCCACTGCGCTCCAATATGGGCGCAGCTTGGGACAGGACCAGACCATATGAAAAAATGTTCCCACTTCTAGTTGGCATCTAGTACAGGTGGAGCTCTTTTCGGGGTAAATTTGTGCTAGTCGCTGGGGCGTGTAGTAGGCTCTATGGATAAACTTTACCTGTATAAATCTATCCTTGGCTGCAATCATAGACGGGATAAACGTGGTCAGGCACTCTTCACATTCCTCCTCCCCCAGCTAGGGAATATCCGTCTGCCATTTGACTCTGATTCTGTCAGTTTTAACATCATGGGCCACTGTTAAGTACAAATAAAGAGAAGACAGGGGTTTCTCCAGCATCCCAGAGATCAGGAGACGCTCGATTAAATCCGGTTCGAGCGTCACCCGATCAGGAAACTGGGCCTTGAGGGCATGCTGCAACTGCATGTATCTGAAAAGGAAGGAATTTGGTAAATTATGGGCCTATTGCATCTCTCTAAACGACTGTATTCTTCCCCTTGACATTACTTGTTTTAATTTAGTGATGCCTCGCCTAGCCCATGTCGCTGGGTCCAGGACAGTGAAGAGGTGCGTAGAGATTAGGGAGCATAGGATTAGCCCACAATGGAATGTGTGGGAAGACGGTGGCTGGTTGTAATAAAGCTGCCCTAGAGGACCTCCAGACTTGAATGGTGGTTTTCATGGGGCCTGTAACCGCAAGAGTAGCCTTTATTCCTCTATACGGGAGATTGGATAGCGCTGCATAGGAGCCCATAACTGCCGCCTCCAATGTAACAGCCGGGTTTTGGCGAGGCTGCGAGAACCACCATCTCACCGTCACTAGGACGGCCGCCCAGTAATATATTAAGAAATTCGGCAGGGCTAGTCCACCTCCAGATAGCGGAAGGTATAATATAGCCTTAGCTACCCTTGGGGCTTTCCCCGCCCAAATGAAAGAAATCACCACGCTCTCTAGCCTACGAAAAAAGGATTTAGGTATCAAAACTGGGGTTTGCCTGAAATAATATAAAAGTTTTGGTAAGTAGATCATTTTCAATAAGTTCCCCCTACCAACCGGGGACAGGGGGAGAGACCTCCAGGTGGAACACTTTTGTTGCAGCTGAGGCAGTAGTGGATAAACATTCCTGTCTAGGTACCCCTTTAACTCACCCCCTACGTGTACTCCCAAGTATGTGAACTCCCCCACCCACTTCAATGGAGTATTTGTGTCTATAAGGGGTAGGGAACAGCAAAGGGGAAAAAGCATTGATTTGTTCCAATTGATGCGAATGACCGAAAAGTGACCGAATGTATCAAAAAGGGCCAGCGCTGGATGTAGGGAGTCCGAGGCATCCGCTAAATACAGGAGGGAGTCATCCGCGTACAATGAAATTTTCTCGGTGATAGCTCCCACCTGTATCCCCTTGACAGTTTCATCTGCTCTAAGTAAAATAGCTAGCGGCTCGAGTGCCATAGCAAAGAGGGCCGGGGAGAGTGGGCATCCCTGCCTTGTGCCCCTCTCGAGGGAAAATCTGTCCGACAGGGTGCCATTAGTGCGGATACGAGCCGTAGGTCTGGCGTACAGGAGTCTAAGCCAGGTCAAAAATTTAGGCCCAAAGCCAAACCTAGAAAGGACTGCCCATAGGTAGCCCCACTCGACCGAATCAAACGCTTTTTCCGCGTCGAGTGAGGCTACCACTCCTGAGCCCCTCGACGCAGCCAGTGCTATATGCGTGTGTAGTCG
The DNA here is from genome assembly GCA_037952925.1 of Lithobates clamitans. Taxonomy (NCBI): domain Eukaryota; kingdom Metazoa; phylum Chordata; class Amphibia; order Anura; family Ranidae; genus Lithobates; species Lithobates clamitans. The sequence goes on from JBBGZY010001277.1 coordinate 4,688,066, forward strand.
TCGAATGTTGATGTCTGTTCCCCTGCCAGGCAAAAAGCCTGTCTGGTCTGGATGAATTAGGGCCATGATCACCATATTTAGTCTGTTGCCAAGGATTTTTGACAGAATCTTAGTATCTACATTGAGTAGAGAGATGGGGCGGTAGGACGAGCATAGGGTCGGGTCTTTCCCTGCCTTGGGGATGTCCACAATCACCGCCTCGTACATAGAGTCAGGAATAGAGTCCGCAGCCATAGACTTCGACAATAGGGATTGAATTTTGGGGGCCAGCTGTTCTGCATACATTTTGTAAAGTTCGACTGGAATGCCATCTGGGCCAGGGGTTTTGCCCGTCTGCATAATTTTTAGTTCTTTTAGAATTTCCTCAACACTAATGGGAGCGTCTAATTTGTTAGCATACGTAGGGGTAAGGGTCGGTATGTCAATATTGTTCAGATAAGCCGTCAGCTCCACAGGGTCGTAGTCCGCCCTAGAGCGGTATAAGTTCTGATAATAAGAGGCAAATTCCTTGTTAATGTCCACTGGGGAGGTGAGCACAGATCCCCCATCATCACAAATTTGTCCTATCGACATCCCCCCCCGAGTGTTCTCTAGAAAGCCACATCACATCTACTTGTTGGTCATCTTATTACACAACCTCCTGCTTGGGGATGGTTGTTTCAATCTTGCAAGCACATTGTACTTGCTGTCCAAAATGGGCACCTTCTCTTTTAACCACTTTCCTACTGGGCACTTAAACCCCGCTCCTGCCCAGACCAATTTTCAGCTTTCAGCGCTCTCACATTTTGAATGACAATTACTCAGTCATGCAACACTGTACCCAAATGAATTGTTTGTCCTTTTTTTCATACAAATAGATAACTTTCTTTTGGTGGTATTTATTCACCATTGGGTTTTTTATTTTTTGCTCTATAAATGAAAAAAGACCGAAAACATTGAAAAACATTTTTTTTCTTTGCTTCTGTTATAAACTTTTGCAAATTAGTAATTTTTCTTCATAAATTTTGTCTACAATTTATACTACTACATATTTTTGGTAAAAATAACCCAAATAAGTGGATATTGTTTGGTTTGTGTGAAAGTTAGAGAGTCTACAAGCTATGGTGCAAATCATAAAAAATTGATCACACCTGATCACACCTGATGCACTGGCGACCTCTCATTTCTTGGGGCACTAACAAGCTAGGAAAGTACAAATGCCTCCCAAATGACCCCTTTTTGACATTCAAAGGTATTTAGTAGGAGCCATGGTGAGTTTTTTGAAGTTGTCATTTTTTCCCACAATTCTTTTCAAAATGAAGATTTAATTTTTTATTTTTTCCACAAAATTTTCATTGTAATAGGTTTTTTCTCTCACATGACATATGCATACTTGCAGCTACACCCCAAAACACATTCTGCAACTCCTCCTGAGTATGGAAATACCACATGTGTGGGACTTTTCCACAGCCTAGACACATAGAGAGTCCCAACATGCAGGGAGCACCATCAAGTGTTCTAGGAACTTAACTTACACATCTAACTTGTTGACTATCTCTAAGGCTCCATGCACACTGAAGCTGATAAACTGACGTTAAAAGCTTGTACAGACACCAGGAAAAAAGCAGCGTTAAGAGCTCAATTTTATCAGCGTTTTGCATTTGCTAGCTTTTAGCCGAGTTTCTCTGCCTCTATTCAAAATCAATGGTTCCCTATGGGAGCCCATTGATTTGAATAGAAGTCGTCTTGCACCCCCCACCTCAAAGCACCTTGTCCCCATGTTGATGAGGACAAAGGCCTCTTCCCGAAAACCCTGGCCGGTGGTTGTCGGCAGGGCTTTTTTTCTCAGAGAATAGGTGCAGGAACTCAACCATGCCTGCCACACACACACACACCTGCCAAATGGCATGAAATAGTAGCTCTTCCCTCTGCATACAACCCCCTCCCTCCACTGCCCTCATCTTCTCCCCCCTCCTTAAAAGCTGCACCATCTGTCATGTGTCTCACCTTTGTTGCAATATTAAGCTGAAACACCTATCCGGCTGTAGTACCTCCCAGCATACTATACACTTGCAAGGGAGATTATGCAGTAGGAGCATCAACTGGTCATCAGGGAAAAAAATGGAGACCACAGAGGGTGCAGCTTACCATGCACCCTCTCCTGCACTGAACCCTGGGCACCTGTTCTGTATCTCCCTTGTCCCTGTCCGGCACTCAGTGGGATCTGCGCAGGAGATCTGACCTGTGGGAGCTACTGGGAGAAAAGCTATCACTTGTAAATGCAGAAGCTGGACTTCAGGTGTTACCAAGTGATAGTGGCAAGCAGAAGACCTGAGCCAGAGGTGGTGGAACTGAGTTCCCCCTAGTTCCTGCTGAAAAAAATCCCTGGTTGTCGGGGTCTGCGGGCGGGGGCTTATCAGAATCTGGAAGCCAACTTTAACAAGAGAGCCCCCAGATTCCGCCCCCCCCCATTGTACCCCTACTCATTTACCTAAAAAAAGTGTCAAAAATAAACACAGCACACGCCGGAGCTGCCTTAATAAAATACTTTAAAAACCTGTGTACTTTTTTTATTACACTTTTTCTAGGTGAATGGGTAGGGGTACAATGTACCCCATACTCATTCACATAGGGTGGGGGGCCGGGATCTGGGAGCCCCCTTGTTAAAGGTGGCTTCCAGATTCCGATAAGCCCCTGTCCACAGACCTCGACAACCACCGGCCAGGGTTGTCGGGAAGAGGCCCTTGTCCTCATCAACATAGGCACAAAGTGCTTTGAGGTGGGGAGCGCAGGGCCCCCCTGCCCCAAAGCATCCACCCCCCATGTTAACAGCATGTGGACTGGTATGGTCCAAGAGGAGGGGAGGAGCTCATTTGCCCCCCCTATCCTGACCTGCCATGCCGCGTGCTCGGATAAGGGTCTGGTATGGATTTTGGTGGACCCCACGCCATTTTTTGGCATGGGGGTTTCCCTTAAAATCCATACCAGACCGAAGGGTCTGGTATTGTCCGGGGGAAACCCAACTCCATTTTTTTTTAAATTTCGGCGTGGGTTCCCTTTCAATATCCTCAGCACACAAGTCGCACCGTAAGTCGGTTCATCATGATCCGACTTCTGGTGAGACTTCTATTCAAATCAATGGGCTCCCAAAGGGAAACGTTGATTTTGAATAGAGGCAGATAATAGCCTGACGAGGTTTAATGCTCTGTATACAGCATTAAACCAAGTTTAACAGCTTTTACCGGCATCTGGCATTTTTGGACTGCTCTTGAATGCAATTTTAGGGCATTCAGACAACAGTCCATAAACTCCCCTGCCGATAAACTTCAAAAAACTTCCATGTGTGCATGGACACATAGGATAACATAGAGGGGAGTTTAAGGGCCCAAACTCCCAAAAACTTCAGTTTATCAGCTTCAGTGTGCATGGAACCTTACACGTTTGAAGGCCCTGGAGCACCAGAACAATGGAAACTCCTCCACTATACACCCCTTTTTTCTGACATCTTTGACCTGTTGGTCTGGGAGGAATTTTATCAGGAAAATCACATTCGGATAGTCTAATAAGAACATTGGATCGAATGTTTTCTGGTGGGACGATCAAGAATATAAGGGCAGTGATAATTTGCTCCTGATGCCAAGGAAGGGTTTGGGGCTTTTGGCTGAGATGCGGTAGATTATATAGGAGTTGTAAATGGCCAAATAAAAAAAAAGTATACTTTTTTAAACCAATGGTATGTTTAGTATGGGGAGTGTTATTCCTGCGCTACCAATCAGTGCTTAAAAGGTGGTTTTAAATGGGGAGAAGCAGCTTGCACCGAATGGGGTTCAGCCTTAAACCCTGGTAAATGGCAACTAAAAAAGGTGGGGGTTGGTACTGCGCTAATCCTGAGGTCAAGTCAAGTTGCTGGGTGTGCTGGGTATGAATTCCGGCCTACACTGCAATAGGGGGTGATAGTTCAATCCTTAACAGCAAATGTAGCACTACGTAAAATAGGCAAGTGAACAGTGCCAAAAACAGGTGATCCAAATGGAAAAAAAAAAATCAATATAATATAAATATGCAAAATTGGGACCCACCCCAAAGAATTATGTGTTGCAATGTGTAGCACAATATGATAACCCAATAAAATTTGTGTAAAAATATCAAATCCGGTGATCGAGCAATAATATCAAAATAAATAGTCTCTAAATAAAACAGTGATTGCTTCTAACACATTTGCAACCAATATAAAGTGCTGTGCAATATATCCAAAAATCGATACAGTAAATTAAACCGTGATTAGTAGCTTAAATATGTGACTGAAAACTCTCAATGCCATAGAAACAAAAAACAAAAAAAAAAATTATAAAAAAATATTAAACAAAAAAAATTAATTAAAATTTTTTTTTTTCATAATTTAATGTTACAATGAATAGCCAAAGTGATCTCAGCAATAGTGCATCATGCAATAAAGTGTCCAGCAATCAGCAGGGGGTGCTCAAAATTCAAGTAATACACTTCAAATAAAAGTGCATTAGAGCAACAAAAGTCAGCTTCAGTGTTTCTTTAGTGGTGTCACATAATCAAGGCATGCAGATGGAATTAAATAGCATAACTTCAAAGGGATGGTGACTGTGAAGTGTAAAACAGGATTATATCCATGCCCGAATCCTCAAATGGTGGGTAGTAGCCTCTTACCTCATTATACTGAGGTTACAGCATAGAGCAGCAAACGCTATTGGTGTCTCCTATGCGGGGGGGTCCTAGATGATGTGCTGTCATTTAGTCAGACCTCAGTTCCAAAGGATATCATGATAAAATGAAGAAATAAAGTCCCATATAGTGTAGTATTTGAGGATACAAGTTAGACTTTATTCAACTATAAAACGTCATACAGGGTACTCACACAGTGAACAGTGGTTGGTACAATGTATCCGGACGAGCGGCGAACTCGTACACTGCTACCAGTGGGCGGTGCCTGTCCCTACGCGTGGCGTCACGGGTCACGTGGCTTCATCAGGGGATAATACAAGGCAAGCTACACTGTCTTTAAATAGACCAGGTTAGATATATGGGCGGCGGCCATTTTCCCGGAGTTGAATGTTAATTTGTCATAGCGGCCATTTTCCTGGGGCTCAATGGGTGCCGCCATTTTGCTGGTTATAAAAGGACGGTCATAGACAACAAGGGGACGAGTGGGCGGTACATGCATATTAAATGCACTGATTGCCTCTTAGGACAACAACAATCCATATAGGCAGGGGTACCGCAATAAGGGACAGTGAACGCTAACTAGTATTCTTGTCAAGAATGTAAAAATGCCTAGATCCAGATCCGGAATCTGATGTAGGCAAATGGATGACAGATGAAATGGGAGGGAGTTGGATATTGCTATATAACAGATTCGCACCTCCCACTGAGAGCATTGCATTCTCGTACAATAAAAACATATCACACAATACTAAAATTGTTTCCCACATAAGATATATGTAAAGGAAATAAAAGAGTAAAGGGAAAAAATGTACAGTGTGTGTATGCGATGTCATGATAAAAATATGTATTTCTCAAAAAAAATGTATTAAAAAATTAAAATATATAAAAATATATATAAAACGCCCATTAACTAAAAGCTGGGAAGACTATCACTATACGAATATAGAACAGTATGACTAAGGTGCTAGGTTCAAAACCCCAATTAACCTGGTTAAGAGGGTGAGCCAGAGGTAATTGGGTCGCAAGGTGTCAGAATCGCATGTAAATATTAGATACGTTCCTATACTTGAAAAGAAAGGGGAGGAAGGAGGGAAGAGATGTGGGAATAGGTAACATATGCTCTACCCGGGCGAAAATGTGTTCGTCAAGATCTAGAAATCGCTCAGGAAGCAGTTCAAATCGAACTCTATGTTGAGGCCTCGGGGTGTAAATGTGTCCAGGGTAAAGATCCATCTGGATTCAGCCTGGCTCAGGGACCTGACCTTATGTCCCCCCCGCCAATGCCTAATGTAGGGTTCAATACCCCAGAATTTCAAATGTGTCGGATCTTTATTGTGATGTAGTAAAAAATGCTTTGAGACGCTGTGCTTATCGTAGCCTTTCTGGATGTTCTTCACATGTTCTTTTATCCGTACTTTTAAAGGTCTTTTTGTCCGGCCCACGTACTGGAGCCCACAGCTGCATTCCAGGGCATATACCGCCCCTTCCGTATTACAGATGACAAAGTTATTGATTTTATATGTGTTACCAGTACTTGTTGATGTGAAATTTAATTTTCTCTCATTTGGTCTTTTGGTTTTTAAACAAGCAAAGCACCTCTTACACGGGTAGAATCCTTTCCCGGTAAAAAAAGTGTAATTTCTTTTTGGAGTATCAATTACGTTTTTTACCACCTTATCGCAAATGGTCGGGGCTCTTCTGTAGATAAAGTGCGGTCGTATAGGTAAAGCTCCTTGTGATTGTTTATCTGCTCGGAGAATATGCCAGTGGTCTTTGATAATCCTTTCTACTTTCTTATGCTGTATGCTAAAGTCTAAAATCAAAGGTGCTCCTCCTCGTGGCTGTTTTGGTTTGTTGGTCTCTTTAACTAGATCTTTCCGGTCCATTCTTGCAACTTCTTTTATTTCTTTTGTTAAGAGTTGGCGGTCGTAGCCTTTATTTGCGAATCTCAGTGCAAGTTTCTCAGCTTGGTCTAAATACATGTCAAGCTGCGTGCAATTTCTTCTTAATCTTACAAATTGGCCTTTCGGTACCTTAAAAAGCCAATTTTTATGGTGGCAGCTTTCAATAGGCAGGAAGCTATTTCTGTCCACATTTTTAAAGTGCGTTCGTGAGATAAGTCCTGAGGTGTCTTGGATAATTTCGAGATCTAAAAATGTAACTCTACTTTCGTTGATTTCCCAGGTCAATGTGATATTCTTGTTGTTCATGTTTAGTCTCTCCAGGAAACTAGTAAGCCCTTCGGTGTCACCTTTCCAGAGGATAAAGATATCATCAATGTATCTTTTATACAATACTAATTCTCTTGGTGTGTCTTCAAACACACTAAATTCCTTCCATTGGGCCATAAATAATCCAGCTATGCTGGGGGCAAATTTTGCCCCCATTGCAACCCCAGTATGCTGCCGGTAGTATTTGCCATTATACCAAAAGTAGTTGTTCTTGAGATTGAACTCAATGTTCGTCTTGTGGCAAGGTAGGTTTCGAGCTTTTGGTCGTTGAAGTTGACGCCCCCCATGAACAAATTTTATTCGTGGACACATGTTGGCTTTTGGGTGGGGCCTCTCCTTCTCGGGATTTCCACGTAGGTGTCATTGTGGATCGAAGACAGCATTTAGTTATCCCTTCTGTTCCTCCACTTCACCAGAATTTCCTCATTTTGCAGACTCGCCGTCTCCCCTCTTCTTAACTTCATATTGACGAACCTTTGAGGGAAGCCTTTCCTGTTTTTTTCTCACGGTGCCACATGATGGCGTCTTCCTCCGGTGAAGGTTGTGGAACGGGGCAGACTTGTGTAGAAGTTATCTACATACAAGTGATAGCCTTTCTCCAGTAGTGGGTATATGAGGTCCCAAACAACTTTCCTGTTTGATCCTAAGTAGTCTGGGCAATTAAGGGGATGCAGCTGGGTGTCCTTCCCTTCATACACTATGAAGGCATATGTGTACCCTGTGGCTTGGTCACATAATTTATACACTTTCACCCCATAGCGGGCCCTTTCGCTGGGGATAAATTGCTTGATTCCCAGCCTTATGCTAAATTTGACAAGTGGCCTCATCTATGCATATATGTTGGTTCAGAGTAAACAACTGGGGGAATTTTTTCAGAAAAATAATTTAGAAGTGGCCGAATTTTATAAAGCTTGTCATCATTTGGGTCATTTCGGGGAGGGCACTGGTGTCATTTTAATGTAGGAACCTCATTATCATAAGATATCTGGTTCTGGGCATTACCGCGGAGAAGATCGGCATGTGGTGGATGAGGTGGGTTGACCAATACGAACGTAATTCATTTTTTTCGGTGAGTCCCACACAGAATGTGAGGCCCAAACAAATCTTAAACTCCTCCACTGTTAGGTCTTTCCACTCATAGGGATGGAAATATTAGGACGTTGGGTTACTCAAAATAAATTGTTGTGTATACAGATTGAACTGGGCCACAATTGATGCTAGCATGTCCTTTGTAAAAATTAAATGAAAGAAATTGAGTGGGGAAAAATTCTCCATGTCCACCAGGACTCCTGGCTGGGCAGTGAAAGGGGGAAAGTTAGTTTCTCCTGCGTTAGGAGAAAGCCACAAGGGGTTCTGAAGGGAATTGGGAACGCTGGCATGGGCCCTAACCCTTTGGGGCTGAGGTGACACGCCACTAGTACTTGGCCTTTCTTACCGAGGTACTGCGGTGCTGATGGATGGCGCTGCGGTGCTGGTGGATGGCATTGCCTCCTTACCAAAACGCCTTCGTCTGGTGTGCGGACTCACGTCGGCCGCAAGAATATTGTACCCCTCTTCGGCTGAAAATAACCTTCTAGACATTGTTGGTGATGACAGAAGGTACTGATGACACGTGACACTGATGACAGATGGCACCGATTACACGTGGCACTGATAACACGTGACACTGATGACAGATGGCACTAATACGTGGCACTGATGACATGTGACACTGATGACAGATGGCACTGATGACACATGACACTGATGTGGCACTGATGACAGATGGCACTGATACGTGCCACTGATGACATGTGACACTGATGACAGATGGCACTGATACGTGGCACCGATGACACGTGACACTAACAGCTGGCACGTGACACTGACAGGTGGCACTGATGACAGATGGCACTGACAGGTGGCACTGATGACAGAAGACACAGACAAGTGGCACTGATGACAGATGGCACTGACAGATGGCACTGATGACAGATGGCACTGACAGGTACTGTGGGCACTGTATTTAGTGTTGTTTTTTTACTGTTTGAACTCACAAGCTGTAGCACAGAAGCTCTCCCTCCTCACACATGGTCTGTGTGTGAGGAGGGAGAGCCGGCAATGAGAGATGATCTCATATGTTTACACTTGAGATCATCTCTCATTGGACACGCCGATCGAGTGCTAAATGGCCGCTGTGATTGGCCATTTAGCATGATCTGTGATTGGCTGTGTCCATGGGACACAGCCAACACAGATTTTCCCCGATGCACGCCGGCGGCGGCGCGCGGGGTACGAGTAAACAGGAGGACTTCCAGCAATTAAGCGCCGCGCTGTAGCCGTCTTTCGGCTATAGCGTGGGCGTCGAGTGGTTGATTTTTGGTATTTTGTTTTTGTTTAGATTCAAGTTCCAAGGAAGAGGGGAAGGCTCAAGAAAGAGCTCCGGACATTGCTGTGGCAACATGTAAGTCCTTTATCTTTGGTGTTTTTTATTTTGGGGGGTTGATGTAGCTAGCTGCTTTAGACCCCTTTCACACTGGGGAGGTTCGCTTGTGTTAGGGGCAAAAAAGTCATGCAAGCAGGATATGTGGGTCAGGTTGGGAGCGCTGTATACTGTGCTCCCAAGCTGCCCCTGCCCATTGGAATCTTGATCCTTAAAAATGCTTTGAAAGCAAAGCGATATGGGAATTGTAAATATATTCTGTGTTAAAAGAGCCTCGCTAGCAGGTGCAAAGCGGTGCCAAAGAGACGCTTAGACTGCGGGAAATCGTTGTGAAAACAAGCGGCACTTTTTCAACAATGCGGCTGCGGCCACAGCGTGAAAGGGGTCTTAGCTTAGAAATGTTAACACCCAGGCTAGATAGAACAAGCAGAGTTTGTTAGCTGAGTTTAGATCAGGGGTGGTCAAACTTTTGAAGACCGAGGGACACTTAAGCAACTTGTTAACCTGGCACAGGCCACAATGAGCGAAAAGGGTGGATGACATGGACACAGCCCGCTCTACTCTATGGGCCCTCCAATCTGTTCTGCCCAGATGGAAGGTGACGGATTCCCTTCTGATTTTTTTTTTTTTTAGTGGATCAAATTAAAGGTAGGTGGGTGTAAATTGACACAAGTTCCTTTACATCTGCCACTCCATAGAGGAGAATGGAATATCCAATTGGGTTGGACTGATCCTAAGGCTGCATTCCCATTGATGCACTGCAGTTTACCCCCAAAACGGATGCATTGCACCTGGGGCTTTCCTGTGTGTTAGCTGCAGTTTGCCATAGGCTTTTATTCAATCCTGCAGGTGTGGTGTACTTTGTGAAAGTGCATCAAACACACAGGTAATAACAGAAGTCAGTGGCTCAGTGCAGGTAACCTGCAGGTGCACCTGTGGATAATTTTGAAAGCAGTCCAGTGACCACTGCAGAACAGATATGCCCATATATACTAAAGGCAAGTCCACTTTGCACAAGTGCTCTGAAAGGGCACTTGGAAGTGCAGTCGCTGCAGATCCAAGAGGGACATGCAAGGAAAATAAAAAACAGCATTTTTGCTTGTATAGGAAAGACACATATTGGGAGATCTAGTGGTGCTGCACACCCCAGATGGTACAATATGGGAAAGTTCCCAAAGCAGGCAGTAAGTAATTAGAATAAGTAAATTATTTTAGAAAAATAAGTTCTTTATTAAGGTTTACATGTAATATTCGCATGGCAGTTAAAATATGAGCTTTGGTAGGAGAATAAAAACCATTCCAAATACATAAGGTGCAAACACAGAACACAGAATTATACATGGCATTACAGAATGTCAGTATGTCTGTTGTATAAAAAGGCTGATGCGTTTCGACCCGTACAATTGAGGTCTTCTTCAGAGGATTGGTTTGCTGCAAAGCATTTTAGCTTGCACATGATTGGATGATAAAATCAACAGAGCTTCCCCTCATTTCAGATCTACCCCTCAGATTTACAGCGACTGTACTTCCAAGTGCACTTGTAGTGCAAAGTGGATTTGCCTTTCATAAATAACCCCCTGTGATTTTAGTAATAAACTTAGCTCTAAGAACAGTCTTCCATTCCAGTATTGACAGCTGTTGTTGGCCCAAGCAGAGTGCATTTGGTATCACTCCACCTGTGACAGGAGCTGGCGCTATACAGTAAGCAACGATTAATGGGGCTCTGCTCCTCAGCCACTTGCTTCCTCTACCACCGGCTTCATTCACAAGGCTGTTGCTGTGGGATAGAGGGGTGGCAACACAAGATCTGGCCTTGCCGACCCACCATATCAGAGCAGGAAGTTGTTGCACACATTATAAGGCAACCTGGAAGCTGATTGGTTTCTAGGCAGAGCTGCACCAGATTTTGTACTCTCCAATTTGATTTAATCTCCAAATTTCTCCACTCAATTTTGAGTGGTTGCCAAGTTTTGGGGAAAGAATGCATTTTTAAATGTATCTTTTTTTACCTTATTATGTCCACTCGCCATACTTGACTAGATTTGCCTGCCTTATTCCTAGGGTGTTGCAGATGTCATGTCACCTGGCTAAACTTCCTACATCGAAGAATCAAATGTTACAGACATTAGTTATTTTTGCAGCATCATCAAATTTGCAAACACAAGACATTTTTTAGGGAACCCAACTTTGAGAAATCTAGTTACTGTGTATTGAACACATTTCCAAAGACAAAATCTTAGATCCTCTACAATTTCTCCTCTTTTAGTCCGACTTGCTATGAATAGGTGAAGCCCAAATCTCACCCTTCCTGGCAAATGGACATCCTTTCAGCAAGCACACAGCAGATGTCAAGCACCCTCTGTTTGATGTTTCTCTGCCTGTGTAGAGAGGTGTATCTTTGTTTCTTCCAATGTCCTCACTAATTATAATTCTCTCAACCTGTAATTTTTTTTAGGGCCTTTTATTGCCAAAGGGATTTCAGGTGTGTTTTGGAGCACAAAGTAGAGGACACAGGCCTGGTGTCAAACATTTCGAGATCATGTATGGATTTTTAGGGTTGTAATCTTTGTGAAACCTTAGATTTGCAGGGGTATATGCAAGGAGAAACAATCTTTGACAATGCGATTCTGAAGAAGCATTCACTTATTCACACACTTACTTCTTTGATGTCCAGCTTTCACAGAGCGTGTTTTTTATGGCAGTCCCTCAATTATATTTTTCATTTACTAGTTTGAAAATGCCTTATTGGGGATCATGTATTTGGAGGCCAGGAAATGTCCAAATACGTCTATTGTGAACACAAGAGATATCCTTGTAACCCACCTTGACATGTGAATGTCAGCGATTTACTCACCCTACTTCCATGAATACTACTTTGGCCATTAAATTAACATGCTAAGTAAATAGTTTCTGTAAGGCAGGTGTCAAGTTATTAGCTCACAACAACACTGGATCCTTCGATTGTTCAAAAATACCTAGAGAGACACAATTAATGTTATAATTATTTGCCACAAATGAGACTCAGGATTGAAGACTTTTTTTTTTTATTCCACAAACCCAATTCAACGAGAAGTGAAGGTGGTGGTGGGCTGGCTGCACCAGTGGGTACAATATATAGAGGAGCTGATGGGCTTGCCACCGTTGGATGATCAGCCACCAGAACTTACTAGTTTTATAGAATTTTAATTTTTTATATCTTTATTTATTCTTTTTTTCCAATATTTTTGTTAAAATGTTTTTTTTTTTGTTCAAAGTCTGATCAAGACTCGGCTAGTGGCTAGCTTGAGGCACAATGGGCAGATTTTTCCCACTCTAGCTGCAGTGCTAAAGATTCTCTCCACTTCCAACTTCAGCTGTTGCCTTTAACCACTTGACAACTGGGCACTTAAACCCCCTTCCTAACCAGACCAATTTTCTGCTTTTGGTGCTCTCACATTTTGAATGACAATTACTCAGTCATGCAACACTGTATCTATATGAAATTTTTGTCCTTTTTTTCACACAAATGGAGCTTTCTTTTGGTAGTATTTAATCACCGCTGGGTTCTTTATTTTTTACGCCGTAAAAGAAAAAAGACCGAAAAATCTGTAACAAAATACATTTTTCTTCATTTCTGTTATAATATTTTGCAAATCAGTAATTTTTCTTCATATATTTTGGCCAAAATTTATACCGCTACATATCTTTGGTAAAATTAACCCAAATCGGTGTATATTATTTGGTCTTTGTGAAAGTTATAGAGTCCAAAAGCTATGGTGCGAATATCTGAAAATTGATCACACCTGAAGTACTGACGGCCTATCTAATTTCTTGAGACCCTAATATGCCAGAAAAGTACAAATACCCCCCAAATGACCCCTTTTTGGAAAGAAGACATTCCAATGTATTTAGAAAGATGCATGGTGAGTTTTTTGAAGTTGTCATTTTTTCCCACAATTCTTTGCAAAATCAAGGGTTTTTTTTTACTTTTTTTTTTCCCACAAAATTGTCATATTAGCAGGTTATTTCTCACACACCGCATATGCATACCACAAATTACACCCCAAAACACATTCTACTATTACTCCCGAGTACGGCGATACCACATGTGTGAGCACATACAGAGGCCCAACATGCAGGGGAGCACCTTCAGGCGTTCTGGAGCACCTGGAGCATTCTGACATTTCTCTCCTACATGTAAAAATCATCATTTATTAGCTAGAAAATTACATAGAATCCCAAAACAATATATATGTTTTTTTAGCAAAGACCCTAGAGAATACAATGGCGGTCATTGCAACTTTTTATCTCGCACGGTATTTGCGCAGCAATTTTTTTAACGCGTTTTTTTTGGAAAAAAAACTGTTTTGTGCTTTACAAAAACCAAAACAGTAAAGTTAGCCTAATGTTTTTGCATAATGTGAAAGATGAAGTTACGCTGAGTAAATAGATACCCAACATGTCACCTTTCAAAATTGCACGCGCTTGTGGAATGGCGCCAAACTTTGCTACTTAAAAATCCCCATAGGCGACGCTTTAAAATTTTTTACTGGTTACATGTTTTGAGTTACAGAGGAGGTCTAGGGCCAGAATTATTACTCTCGCTCTACCGATCGCAGCGATACCTCACATGTGTGGTTTGAATACCGTTTTCATATGTGGGTGGGACTTATGTATGCGTTCGCTTCTGCATGCGAGCACACAGGGACAGGGGCGCTTTAAAATTTTTATTTTTTTTTCTATTGTTCATTTTACTTTATTTATTTTAGTTTGATGCTTTTTTCCCCCCAAAAAAATTTTGACCACTTTTATTCCTATTACAAGGAATATAAACATCCTTGTAATAGGAATATGGCATGACAGGTCCTCTTTACAGTGAGATATGGGGTCAATAAGACCCCACATCTCACCTCTAGGCTGGGAAGCCTGAAATTAAAAAAAAAAAAAACGATCCTGGCTTCGATCGTAGCGGTGAGTCGGTAGAAGCGCGGGAGGGGGGGGACATCCCCTCTCGCCTCCCGTAAGAACGATCAAGCAGTGGAACAGCTGCTATGATCATTCTCATGGTGTAGGGAATCGCCGGCTGAAAAAGCTGATATCTGAATGATGCCTGTAGCTGCAACCATCATTCAGATATCTCCGCACAAAGTCAAGGACGTTGTATGACGGCCGGCGGGCGGGAAGTGGTTAAAACGCTTTTTTTCTTTTAACACAAAGTTGTCCATTTATACAATATTTCTACCACATAACATGTACATACCAAAAATGACACCCCAAAATAGATTCTCCTGCTCTTCCTGAGTACGGCGATACCACATGTGTGAGACTTCCACAGCCTGGCCACATACAGAGGGCGAGTACAGCTGAGCATGGCTCAGCATGGCAGGGTATGGCGGGGTATTGCGGAGTATGGCGGGGTATTGCGGGGTATGGCGGAGTATGGTGGAGTATGGCGGGGTATGGCGGAGTATGGCGGGGTATTGCGGAGTATGGCAGGGTATTGCGGAGTATGGCGGGGGGCATGGCAGAGAATGGCGGGGGCATGGCAGTGTATGGCGGGGGCATGGCAGAGTATTGTGGGGGCATTGCAGAGTATTGTGGGGGCATTGCAGAGTATTGTGGGGGCATTGCAGAGTATTGCACAGCATTGCAGATTATTGTGGGGGCATTGCAGAGTATTGCACGGCATTGCAGAGTATTGTGGGGGCATTGCAGAGTATTGTGGGGGCATTGCAGAGTATTGTGGGGGCATTGCAGAGTATTGTGGGGGCATTGCAGAGTATTGCACAGCATTGCAGAGTATTGCACAGCATTGCAGAGTATTGTGGGGGTATTGCAGAGTATTGCACAGCATTGCAGAGTATTGTGGGGGTATTGCAGAGTATTGCACAGCATTGCAGAGTATTGTGGGGGTATTGCAGAGTATTGCACAGCATTGCAGAGTATTGCACAGCATTGCAGAGTATTACACAGCATTGCAGAGTATTGTGGGGGTATTGCAGAGTATTGCACAGCATTGCAGAGTATTGTGGGGGTATTGCAGAGTATTGCACAGCATTGCAGAGTATTGCACAGCATTGCAAAGTAGTGAGGGATGGCTGAGCATGGATGGATGGATGGATGGATGTCTCTGTGCAGCGCTGTGGGCACTACACATACAGCCCACAGCGCTGCAGACATCCATCCATCCCCCTCCCCGCTCACTGTGTACCGATCGGTACACAGGAGGGGAGGAGAGGAACCGGCGTCATCAGATGACGCCGGTCTGTTTACATGTGATCGCGCCGTCATTTGACGGCGCGATCACATGGTAAACGGCCGCGATCAGCGGCCATTTACCGGGATCCGTGATGCGACCCGGCGGTCACGGATGTGTTCGGGTGCGCGCCCCAGGGGGCGCGTGAGAGGGGAATTCTGGGAGGACGTCATAGTACGCCCTCCCAGAGTTATCCAACCGCCCTGCAGCCGTCATTCGGCTATGGGCCGGTTGGTAAGTGGTTAAACTTGTGGATTTTCAAGGTTTGAAGATTATTGTTTACCATGGATTGCAGCTCATACAATATTTAGTTTGGGGATTCTTCTTTTTCAAAATGTAAAACATGTCTCCTTGTAAATTTGCCATGGATCAAGTTAACCAAAAATCACAAATAAACTCTATTTTTTGAGGGTGCAAATTTGGGAAGACTCTTTAGTGGTCAAAGTCTCAAGTTTGATTTTAGTGGATGTGGCGTTTGGTCCAACTGGAAGTAGTTTCCCTTTTAAACAGCTAGGTTGGGGAAAGCGAAGGCAGCAGTCACCGGAGTTATAAGATGCCTTGTCTATGGCTTGCAGCTAGGCCAAAAAAAACAAAACACTTATGTGCACTGTTGCAAACCAATCAGGGTGACAACTGTGGATGTAGCTAGTCATTATTGTCGATAGTCTCCAGCCATCACTATTATGTTCCTTCACATTTCAGTGGAATGGATAGGTAGGTGGGGCAAGATGGAGTGCAGGGAGGCACAAATGGCCACTAATTCTTCATATATGGACAGACTAATGTTGGCCCTTATATTTGTCTTGAACCCAAATCTGTTAGACCAAAGTCCATGATGTATAAAAAATACTTCCCCCGACATATGTATTGATTATAGAATATTGCAAGTCAGCTACTTATATACCAGTTTCTGGGACATGTTCCTGAATGTCACCAAAACTTTTACCATTAAAAATCTGTGTCTGCTGTAATAGCTACTTGCATGAAACCAAACACATTTCATTTTGTAGTGCTTCCTTAGAGTAAAATTACGAAGTTTCATGTCAGTTGTTTGCCTATTTCAAACATAATGCATTTGTTAAAATGAGTGCCAAAGGGTCAGTTAGCCTACTGTGGTGTTCTGCTCAATGTTTGCATAACTGTCACAATCTCCTCCTCCCCTCCTGAACACTCCAGCGATGGCAGGCTTAGGCCCCATACACACTATTAGATTTTCTGCTGATTTTTGTCTTTAACACAATTTAGATTTAACACAACCATGTAGTGCAAGGGCATGCCTGATTGCATACAAATTGAAGCTCTTAAGGTTTGACCTCATATTTTATGGTTTTGGTAAATCTGAAGACAAAAAGCTGCTGAAAATCTAAAAGTGTCTATGGGGCCTTAATTTACAGAGTCAAATATCTCTTTTTAAGACACATCAAAGGGAAGCCTCCTAGACAAACATCACATTTATTGGACAATACCTTAAAACATTATCAAGGACAATTTTTTTTTTTTGGCTTCAAATTGGCCACAAAAAATGAAGGATAATATATATACTGCTGAGGTAGCAGGGGCTGCATTTGCTGGTCAAGCTGCTGTGGTTGTTGGGCAGCCACCTGCTGCTGTCGTTGTTGGGCGGCCATCTGCTAATGCAGCTGGCCCATGTGCTGCAACTGCTGGCCCATCTGCTGCTGTGGTTGTTGTGCGGCCATCTGCTAATGCAGCTGGCCTATGTGCTGCAACTTCTGGCCCATCTGCTGCTGTGGTTATTGTGCGGCCATCTGCTGATGCAGCTGGCCTATATGCTGCAACTTCTGGCCCATGTGCTGCTGTGGCTGCTGTGCAGCCAGCTGCATGTGCTGCAACTGCTGGCCCATCTGCTGCTGTGGTTGTGCGGCCATCTGCTGATGCAGCAGGCCCATGTGCTGCAACTGCTGGCCCATGTGCTGCTGTGGTTGTTGTGCGCCCATCTGCTGATACAGCTGGCCCATGTGCTGCTGCAGCTGGCCCATCTGATGCTGCTGCTGGCCCATTCTCAGCTGCTAGTAGAGTGGAAAACTGGACAGGGGTTATGCTTGAGGGGTGGGAAATGTATAAGAGGATGTTTGTGGCAAGAATGTATTTAAATTGGTGAAAGTGGGCAGACTAGATAGGTTAGTGAAACTTTGGGAGGTAAGGTTGATAGGGAAATTTGAAAGGGGTAAACTAGAGGGCACATTTCAAATCATGGAGGGATTATAATCTGGGGTTTGAAATGAAGAAAGGATTTGGAGATTGGGACTTTGACGAAGAGGGGTAGTGAGAGTTGAATAAACAGGGGAGATGTCAGGTTGAGAGTGCCCAGAGGAGGTGTGTGAGGCAGAGGGCAAGGAGGTATAGGGAGTTGAGGTAGGGGCAATGTGAGATGACATAGGCTGGTCAGGTGGGGGCATATTTGCAATTTGGGAATGGGGAGATGCTGTGTGTTGACGAGAAGTTTGAGATTGCTGGTTTGAATAGCTAGGGACAGATTGTGTTTGGGTGTTTGGGTCTGTGGGGGCATGTGAGGAAGTGGGGAGAATAACCAAGTGTGAGGGAGGGTCCATCAGGGGTAAATCATGATCAGAAACAACCTGACCTTCAGTCCCTGGCCTTTTAACATGCACATCTTGTTGCAAAACCACACTTTGCTCTTCACTGCTACTGCTCCTGCGGTGAGAGCATCTGGCGATTGTTGCATTCAGTTGCTGTACTACTAAATGCAGGGCCCGAATGTCTTCACCACTTCACATGAGGACTACAGTCTGATTGTTGGTGGCTGTAGTCAGTCTTTGAAGTAGTGAAGTCTGATTCTGGCCCATACACTGCATTTCTTCTTTTAACTGCTGGCGGTCCTGAGCTTGTTGGCCTTGCTGTAAGAGCTTCAGTGTCCTTTCTATATAATTCATTTGTGTAGACCTTGCTCCCATAATCTATCCGCCTGGGCAGCCAACCTTTCACCAACTTCCATAAGTCGGCATTGGCCAGAAGGCAGGGGTGCTGATCCTGCTGCATCCAATGTGGGCTGGAAAGCAAGAAGAAAAAAAAATCTACAATTTGAAAAACAGTGTTTGCATGGCTCAACACGCAAACAGTAGTAGAAGTGGGTGCCATTTGCCAAAGTACTAGAACATGTTCATGTTGTCAAGGCTGGGTTACTTAGCACAGGAGACTTCAACATAACATTTTAAAGAGGAGTTCCACCCGAGGTCCAGTAAAAAAAAAAAAATAAATAAAAGTCAGCAGCTACAAATACTGCAGCTGCCGACTTTTAATTGGACACTTACCTGTCCCAGGGTCCAGCGATGCGGGGGATCGAAGCCCTGCTCGTCTCCCCCTCCATTCAGCGGCGCCGGCATTGCAACTGTGGGCGCCGGGCTGTGGCTTCACAGCCTGGCACCCACTGCGCATGCTCAAGCGGCGCTGCGTGCCGTGATTGGCCGCTCAGTCACCTGGGACCTGTAATGGGTCCCAGATGATTGACAGGAGGGAGGGAGGGAGCAGAGCTGAGCCCTTCCTGTGCCGAGGGGGAAGTGATGTCACCAGCCCAGGCACTGGAAGAGGCAGACTACGAGGGACCATCTAGCAACAGGCATTTAGAGGTAAGTAAAAAAAAAATATCCAAATTTTTTTTGTATTTTTTTTTACATTTTTCATGTAGTTTTTTTTTTTGGGTGGAACCCCACTTTAAGTAAACTTAAAAAGATGGCTAAAATATGGACACACCATCCAATTTGGGGACACAATCACACACAAACAAAATGCACCTTACACAGTTTGAAGGCTAAGTTCACACCTATGCAAATTGGATGCAGGTTTCCCTGCATCCAATCTGCATGATACGAGAATGTGACCTGTTTTCTATGGAGCTGTTTCACATAGCTCTGGGGCAGCTGCGTAGTGTCTTGCAGTGGTGCAATTGCAGCACATCTCTCCCACAGGCAGTTTACACTGCCTTCTGTGAACTGCTGCAGGTGTCAATACAAAGTTAGTGACACTCCCACAGTGCAAACTGTATTTGGCCTGTAATATAATCGCATGGGTGAGAACATCGATGCGATCAAATTCCAGTGCAGGAAAAGTAAAGTCCCTGCACCTTTTTTATGCAAATTTAATGCAAGTTGAGCCATACAGTTTGTATGCCTGAACTTGCATTGCACAGACATCGCATGTACAGCAGTATACGTGAACCACATGCAATGTGTGTGTTTGCTATCGTGTGAACCTGGGCTGGGCAGAATTCATGACAAAATGATGCCGATTTGGCCATGAAACAGAACAGAGACACATCGGACCCCCTGCTCTGAGCCACTCTGCACAGAGGTGTGAACCCAGCCTTAGGGTTTTAATTTCCAACAACTGCTGATTGCAAAATATGGTGCAGCTCTGCATACAAAAAACTTCTATTTTTTTGCCTCCAATATTTTTAGAACAAGATGAAGTTAGAATATGATTGACTTACATGCACACCTGCACCAAATTTGATACTCTCCAGTTTAAGTAAATCAACACTTTAGTTTCCTCGGCTATATTAACCCTTCATTTTTTAACCACTTGCTGACCAGCTGCCGCAGTTGTACTGCGGCTAAATGGCACGACTGGGCTAAACAACATTATGCAAGGTCACTTCGCTCTATGCCCCCCTTGCCCCCAGAGCGCATGTGAGTGGCCGGCGGTCATAATCACCGCCGCTGACACACGGAGAACCAGGATCTGTGTGTATAATCACACAGTTTCTGGTTCTCTGAGGGGAGAGCAGACAGATCGTCTGTTCATACAGAGTATGAACAGCGATCTGTCATCTCCCCTGCACATTCCCCTCCCCCCTTCAGTTAGAACACACACTAGGGAACACATTAATCCCTTGATCGCCCCCTAGTGTTAACCCCTTCACTGCCAGTGACATTTTTACAGTAATCAATGCATTTTTATAGCATTGATCGCTGTAATAATGCCAATGGTCCCAAAAATGTGTCAAAATTGTCCGATGTGTCTGCCATAATGGCGCAGCCCCGATAAAAATCGCAGATCACCGCCATTACTAGTAAAAAAAAAATAAAATAATAAAAATGCCATGAAACTATCCCCTATTTTATAGACGCTATAACTTTTGCGTAAACCAATCAATATACGCTTATTGCGATTTTGTTAACAAAAATATGTAAAAGCATACATATCGGCCTAAACTGAGGAAAAAAATAGTTTTTTTATATATTTTATTATATCAAAAAGTAAAAAATAATGCATTTTTTTTCAAAATTGGCGCTCTTTTTTTGTTTATAGCGCAAAAAATAAAAACTGCAGAGGTGATCAAATACCACCAAAAGAAAGCTCTATTTGTGGGAAAAAAAGGACGTCAATTTTGTTTAGGTGCAACGTCGCACGACCGCGCAATTGTCAGTAAAGGCGACGCAGTGCCAAATCTCAAAAAGTGCTCTGGTCAGGAAGGGGGTAAAATCTTCCGGGGCTGAAGGGGTTAAAGAAACAAGAACTTCAAAGCAACTTGATAGATCAATTGGCAAGGTATATTTGTGCAAAAGCACAAAAGATGAAGGTTGTGTGCAAATACTTGTAGCAAAGAAGATTAATTATTTTAATTTACCAGATGTAGAGGCAACCCAGTAGGAGCTGCGGAAGGGAGCAAAGATTGAGCAGCTGCATTGTCTGCAAAAGCCTGAAAAATAACACAAATGTATGGCATGACACCAACTACATAGGAATCCTTTGAATGTCCCCCCCACCCCCACACATTTTAGTCCTCACACATACCCTCACATTGGATGCAGGATCATCCCCAACTCCAGCTGCAGGCATGATATGAAACTGAGGGGCTGCATTTAAAAAAAAAATCAAAGTAATCATCCTCAAACTTTTTTTTCATCACCAACAAGTATTTTTCCTAATTTGGATACTTGAAACATGTGGCCAAATAGTTGAATTTGACCTAGCTTGTCAGAGGTTTAAAATGCAGATTGTGCCACTGGTAAACCATCACAAACACACCAGTGTAGTGGTAAAGAAGCCTTTGCCCTCAATACATGTGTGAGTGTGTGCTTTGCAATGGAGGTCTTGCTAGCAGGACAACCTATAAGCCATGTAGTCTAAGCAGGAGCACCCACCTAACTCCCAGCCAACAAATTTCTGAAAATCAACAAGCATATGTGGCGTTGCCAGTTAACAATATTTAGTTGATGTATTTGTGCATCATTGGGCATTTGTTGGCCTACCACTATGTTCTTCTTATTTGAATTATGCCTACACTTGTTTTCTGTTCCTGTCCTTTTCCCATATAAAGACGTTTGTCCCAAATGTAGCCAGCTTTAAACCATCCTACCTAGATCTTCCTCCTGGCTTCTCAGCAGTGGAATGGTGCTTGGCGCCGCTGCCTCATCCTCCTCCTGCTGGTGTGTTGCTGTGAAGATATATTTGGAAAGTTAATTTTAGTTTCCTCTTACTATTGTATTTTTGGCAAAGAAACAAAGCAGAGCTCATTTGATTACTTACCAGGAGGGACCCGAGATTCCACATCAGCATGTGTGTGGGCCTCTTCAGCATGTTGCTGCTGGCCAGAGGGGCTGGCGGGGTAAATGACCCAGGACTTGATTAATGGGCTACAATTCAAGTACGTAAAGTTTTTAGAATCTCCTCATATTTCCTCATCAAGACACACTTTGCATAAAGCATTAAACACAAACAAGCAACCTCCCTCCCATGTAAAATGGTACATGTGATTTTTACTTACCATCCTGGATAGCATCAGTGTCATCCTGAGAATCCACACCAAGAACAATATCCAGACTGATGATATCCAGCAGTGCCCATTGACAATCTTTCAGTTGGCTCAGGTGAGATGGAGCCACACCCTGCCTGGTCACATACCCATCACGAGCCCACCTGCCCAGCAACCTCTTGGTACGCCCCACTAGGTAATTCACATGCTTCTGTACTTTCTCAGCAGTACAGCGAGCACGACCTCCCACTGCATTTACTGCCACAGCAATCTGATGCCACAGGAGGTCTCTTTGAGTAGCTCCTGTGCTGGAGGTGCCCAGGCACCAGATTTGGGAGTAGTTCTCCAAATATTTGGACACCAGGACCTGGTTTTCCTCCTCAGAGAAACGAGATTCTGCAATGAAAAAACAATAAGGAGAGCAGCAATGGATTTCTACAAATGCAACCTGCCACCAAGGGGGTGGAAGGGGGCGGATACTCACATTTCAAAAGAAAAGGAGCCACCAATAAAGGGGAATTGAGAAATTAGGAGGGGGAAAACCAAATCAGATTGTGCATTTTAACCAAAGGGTGTTCGCCAGGTGTTGGCCCCAACAAACACCCTGCAATACACTAAGCACTGCATGGTGCATTCTGTGCCCTTATTGTGCTAAGCAGGACAGGGTCAGCACATCCTTAACAACAACATGAGTCAGCAGCTGTCAATGTGTTTTCTCACTGACACCTGAATACTCCCCAAAAAAATGCTCTTCAAAAACAGTTAGAAAAAATGGCACGGGCTCACCCCCAAAATTCATACCAGACCCTTATCCAAGCTTGCAGCCCAGCAGGTCAGGGAAGGGGAAGTGAGCATGGGGGTGGGTGCTTTGTGGCAGGGAGGCTCTGCATCCCCCCCCCCCAAAGCACCTTGTCACCATGTTAATGGGGACAAGAGCCTCTTTCCGACAACCCTAGGCTGTGGAGGTCTGTTCGTTGGGGGCTTCTCAGAATCTTTAAACACCCTTTATCAAGGGGGCCTCCAGATACTGCCCCCCCCCCCCATGTGAATGGGTATTGGGTACATAATACCCATACACCTTCACCAAAAAAAAAGTCCAAATTTTTAACAAAACACGAGACAGTTTTCAAAATCGTTTAGTCTAAAATGTTATTTCAAAATAATAAGTGTCCCTCGATGTTAATCCACCAATAGGCATGGTATGGCCTAGAGCCAGCTACATCCCGAAGCCATACAGTGCCTGGGACAGTCAAGTTGCTGACCACACTTTATATTTTGGGCTGTGGCAGCTTCCAAACCACTTCTGCCCTTATATTGGGAGTCAGCCAACCCACTGTGTTCAGGGTGTTTATGCAGGTCATTAATGCCATTTTTGACCTTGTGGCCCAATTTATCCACTGGCCACAAACTGAAGATGAGTGGACCAATGTGAAGGTGGCTTTCTCCTGGAGGCCATTGATTGCACTCTTGTTGCAATCAGGACCCCACGGAGATGTGAAGTGGACTATAGGAACCGTAAGCAGTACCACTCTCTCAATGTGCAAGTTTTGTGTGACGCCAGACAGCATATCATGAGTGCATGAACTGGTTTTCCAGGGTCATGTCATGATGCATTCATTCTCCGACAGGCTGCGCTATATGAAAAGTTTGAGAGTAGCCAAATGCCCTCAGGATGGCTCCTTGGTAACATATAATGTTGAGACATATTTTTTTGACTAAATTTTTTAAAAATCGAAATGAGCTGTGTATGTTGTTTGGAGAACAGATCACATAACAACATGTCATTTGAAGTAACCGTGGCCCAGCTTTATGAAAAAAAAACCCTATCTGTCTGTTCCAGGTTTAGTTTCAATTACAGGAACCCCCAAAGCCAAGCAGAGCACCTGTACAACAAGGCACACCAAAGAACAAGGGGGTTGATTTAATAAAACTGGAGAGTGCAAAATCTGCTGCAGTCGTGCATGGCAGCCAATCAGCTTCTAACTTAAGTTTGTTTAATTAGGCTTTGTCAAAATAAACCTAGATTGGTTTATATGCAGAGCTGCACCAGATTTACCACTCTCCAGTTTTAGTAAATCAACCCCAAAGAGTATTGTGCATCATTTAGTTCTGCTGTGTTGATATGAATGGCTTAGGGGTAGATCAGCTCAAACTGGTGCACTCCGAATCTGCTGCAGCTGTGCATGTTAGCCAATCAGCTTCTCACCTCAGCTAGTTCATTTAAGTGTTGGCACTAAAACCTGGAATCAGATTGGTTTCTAGGCAGAAATAAGCCTGATTTTGCACTCACCAGCTTTTTTTTTCTACATAGAAACCAATCAGCTTAAGGTCAACCTAGCATAACAAATCTTGTCTGACTTTGACAAACCTTTTTAACAGAGCACCCTTAGGTACATGTATAGTGTAAGCTTTGAACTTTATGGAAAAAGAACCTAACCCTTGAAGTTCACTTTTCGTGCGTGATGTAGTGGGGAAGGTACATTGCAAAAATGCTATTTACTCTTTTTTTTCTTTTGGCAGGCGATTACGGTTACCCACAGCTGGTGTGGATGATAGCTCCAGTCAGGTACCCCAGAGCCTGGCAGAGCGCCTATACGATAAGGCACAGCAAAAATCAAGAAGCATTGTGGAGACCACATTTGGCCTTCTCAAGAGCCGATTTATGTGCCTGGCCAAGATATCCTGTACTCTCCTCGAAAGGCTGCCAGGATCTGCTTGTTAAGGAATGAATCCTGGGAGCCTCCTGAGGATAGGGAGCCTGAGGTCCATCAGCTGGCAGTTGTCAGAAGGGAGAGTACTGAGGCAGGATTGGCTACTCGAGCTGAGCTGATCAGCAGATACTTTACATGTAAGTATTCATACCTATTTGTGAATTTGAAATAAAAAACACATTGAAATCTCTCCATGACATGCACCCAGACACTAGGAAATATATGACAGCTGTTCTGGCATTATATGGAGTCTGTCGTCAACATGATGCCACTATGCAGCACCTTCCCAAGATAAATGGTAAGCATTGTTTCTTTTCTGACATGGAGTGGAGAGGGAGTAGAACAGCTGTCAAGTGTTTGTGTGTGTGCCCCTGTTGGAGAGAGCTAACCTGTATATTATGAAATTACTTCTGCTATGTTTTTGTTGTTTGTGATGTTTTTTTGTTCTTTAGCCGAATAAGTACATGAGCTTTTTGATTAGAAGTTGGACCCTGGAAAACCCGTTTAGAAGGACTGTCTAGAGTCACAGGTGTGTGCCTTAACCAGTACCCATGTGATACCTGGAGCCCAATCACAGCTCCCTGTCAAAGGAAGCAAAGCTGTTTGTAATTCCATAAATTAGGAATATCTCTTTTAACTTTGTGATTGTCTGCCAACATCAACAAAAACAAATATGCACAGCAGTCATGGATGTAGCACACTACACACACCAGCATGCACACACATGGCTCTCCCGAGTCTATGGGTGCCCAATGACAGACATGGACCTAAATTGTCCTGTATGCCCCAAATGAAGTAAAGATACTGTGGTAATCAGCATGTGTTTGCAACCAATATGTGTGTTTCACTCCTGAACTATGATAAAGTGATTTCCCAAACTCTAACTAGCATGCACTAAGTGAAAGCCTATTCTGAAATGTGACTCATATGTCAATGTCATTGTACAGCAGTGGTACTGCTTACGGATCCTGTTGGGAGGAAGCCATCTTCACATCCTCCACTCACCTTCATTTGTGAAAAGTGGATACCTTGTGGCACAAGGTAAGAACTGGCATCTTGGACCTGCATAAACACCCTGGCATGTCAGAGGTGGTTTGAAAGCAGCACAGCTATTTCCCCATCCCTCTCCTCTATGTTGTGTAATTGCTTCTGTGTTTAAAAGAATAAAATAACCTGGAATGGACATCAGAGACCTTTTTCTTTCCAAAGGTGGAGGTGCCGTGTCTTGGCAAACAGCTGGGCATTTGATGTGAGCATTCTCCATCTCAAATAGACACATATCCAAATAGATACAACAGAAATACATTAAATACAAAATCTGATTTCGCAAAATGTAGGCCAGTGTGGGCCCTAGCATTGAGAAGATCCTAAAGCTGACCTCTGTTGTGGGCCAAAGACAAACCTTAAATGTGCTTTTTGGAAAACTAGTTCAGATAAGCACAGTCAACTAGAAATCTACACCATTATTTATTTAGACAATTAAGACATGTAAAAATTAAAAGCCAGAATTATTAGATTGAATCTAGCCATGCATGTATTATGTCATAAAGTATGTGAAAGGGTGTGCCTGGTAGTTGTACCCTAACATCAACAATTTCTAGTAGGGATTATTCTAGCTAGTGACAGGCCTTCTAAGAGCAGGAGGGATGAGCCTGTAGCAACTCCCTATATAATGTGACTTCTGGGTTCCTCAGTGACACCCCCACATGTGGGACTCTTTTCTGCCAGGTCAAAATCACTACAGCGGCCATGCCCTAAAGGGTGTGGCAATACTACATGTGAGCCCCTATTTAGAAAAATTGGAGGATTTGGCATGTTCTGCAGCGGACATCTGGCGTGTCCATTGAAGCAGCTTATTTAATAGCTAGTGACAGGACACAATTGTCCCAGATACTTAACAAAAAAAATGAGATTTGGTGATGTGATTTCTATTTAAGCTCCATTGTATGTTTGTATATGTAGCTGCTTGTGTCCACCAGCAGAGGGAAGTTGGGTAGATGAAATTAGATTGAGATTTAGATTGATCAAATTCTGAAGGCATAAAAATGGTTTCAGCACTGTCCCTAATCTGTGATGTATGGAAAAAAAGCACAGGCTTGAAAAATCATGGTCTGGCATGTCTTGAAGGCTATCCGTGTATCTGGAAAAATGTGGGATGTGGGTTCTCATGTGCCTTGTATAATGGACCAAAAATATTGTTTGGAACATACAAGAGGGTCATGGCACATCTACATTCAAAATTTGGCAATTAAGATGGTCATACACTACACAATCTGATTGTACAATCCCTATACAACTCCACATTTAGGCTAAATAGGTAATAGGAAGACACACAAATTACTTTTAATTGTAGTAAATCAAAAAGGCTATTGCGCTAAATCCAATTTATGGAAGATCTAACTGATTAAAGGTGACAATACACCGTGCAAAGATATGAAAACATGAATTTATTGTGTTTAGAAACACTTCTCCGTTCTTTGTAATGTATTGAAAGATTTGGTTAAAAAAAAAAAAAAAAATTGAAGATATATAAGAAATAATAAGAATGAGCTTAGCATCAAAAGGGGTTAATTAACTGAGAACCAAGAGAGTTTAATAAGACTCGTGGCCACTCATTACAATTAGAAGAAAAGAGGTTTAATCTTAAACTACGTAGAGGGTTCTTTACTGTAAGAGCGGTAAGGATGTGGAATTCCCTTCCACAGGCGGTGATCTCAGCGGGGAGCATTGATGGCTTCAAGAAACTATTAGATAATCACCTGAATGACCGCAACATACAGGGATATGTAATGTAATACTGACACATAATCACACACATAGATTGGACTTGATGGACTTGTGTCTTTTTTCAACCTCACCTACTATGTAACTATGTAACTATGTACTAATTGCCTAGCAAGACACACCCAATTAGATGAAATAAACTAATTGCCCTGGGCGCGCACTGTTATCAATGAGAAAATCGTATTTACCATAGCGCCAGTTGTTATATTTATTATCGTGTTGTGTGTCTGCGTGCCAAAAAAAAATGTTTTCATTATTAACAGAGGAGGGAGGAAGGAGGGAAAGTGGAATTTACATTTATCAGTGAAGTTCTGCTTTAAAACATAACTAAAGGCAAAACTTTTCTTTTTAGTTTTGGATAGATTGGAGAAAGATTATAACATCTGTCAGTTTTTTTTTGCTGTCTGTGCCCCCATTAAAGGGGTTGTAATGGCAGCGACCAGCCCCCCAGCTTTACTTACCTGAGCCCCGTATTTCCCTCGGTAAGGATGCGCTGTCCCTGTCTCCACGGGGTCCCTGCACTTGATTGGATAGATTGATAGAAGCAGCCATTGGCTCCCACTGCTGTTAATCAAATGCAATGACGCGGGCGCCGGGGGTGGGGCCAAGTCTGGCATTTGTGTCTATGGATGCAAATGCTGGACTCAGGAGCGCGCCCACAAGGTAACCCCCTGGGAGAGCGCTTCTCCTAAGGGGTTATCTGATGCAGAAAGGAGCTGCGAGAGCCGCCGAGGGACCCCAGAAAAGGGGCGATTGGAGCCACTCTGTGCAAAACAAGCTGCACAGTGGAGGTAAGTATGATATGTTTGTTATTTTAAAAAAATCAAAAACGAGCCTTTACGATCACTTCAACTACTTCAGCCCGGAAGAATTTACCCCCTTCCTGACCAGAGCGTTTTTTGCGATTCGGCACTGCGTCGCTTTAGCTGCCAATTGCGCGGTTGTGCAACGCTGTACCCAAACAAAATTGATGTCCTTTTTTTTTCACAAATAGAGCTTTCTTTCCTTTCTTTTGGTGGTATTTGATCGCCTCTGCGGTTTTTATTTTTTGCGCTATAAACAAAAAAAGAGCAACAATTTTGTAAAAAAACACAATATTTTATACTTTTTGCTATAATAAATATCCCCAATTTTTTTTTAAAAAAAAAGCTAATTTTTTCTCAGTTTAGACCAATATGTATTCTTCTACATATGTATAAAGAGAGAGCATAGGTGGGACTTTGAGAGAGGTATAAGGGGGCCGCTCGGGTCCCCTCCTCCATCACAGTTAGATAATATTAAAAAGGAGCAATTGGCGTGACTTTTCATAATCACACGGGAGCAGTAATAAGGTGAAATAAATTAGCTTTTAATAAATTCAGATTATCATAAAGTTTTTATATTCAAATGATCAATGCATTTTGCTATATATAACCATTTGTATAACTTTACAATTTATTGAATCCAGAGAAATATACATGAATACATATTCCTACAAGGAATCAATACATAGTATAGAATACAAAAAATAAAAATTAGAAAATAAATAGATTGATGACTATGCAGCTTAAAAAATAAAAAAATATAAAATGTAACAAAGAAACAAATATATTAGAGCGGCCTGAACAGATGCATCGTTGTATACACTAGGTTGATGTTGGTTCTACGCGTTTCAAGGCCTTTGTGCCTATCATCACGAGCAAAAAACCATAGTGATAATCTATAAATAAAAAATAGGAAATGTTTTAGAAAAAAGAAAAAAAAAAAAAAAAAAAAGAATGGACAAGAGGGGTTCCCTCATAGACCCAGCCTGCCCACACACTTACATGGTGTTCCTCACAGTGATGGTGCGGCCATGAAATCCCCAGACCAAACCACAAAAGTCTTGCACGGGAGCTGAGGGGACGTGCTGCGGCAGACAAAGGACAAAAATGAACGGCGCCCCGCATGGTTGGCAATGTGAAAGGTGGTGATGCTTAAGAAAAGTCCCCCCAATTGCTCCTTTTTAATATTCTTCTACATATTTTTGGTAAAAAAAAAACCCTAATGAGCGTATATTAATCGGTTTGCGCAAAAGTTATAGCGTCTACAAAATAGGGGATAGATTTATAGCATTTTTATTTATTTATTTATTTTTTTACTAGTAATGGCGGCGATCTGCGATTTTCACATCAGACAATTTTGACACATTTTTTGAACCATTGACATTAATACATTGATCAGTGCGATTAAAAATGCATTGATTACTGTAAAAATGTCACTGGCAGTGAAGGGGTTAACACTAGGGGGCGGTGAAGGGGTTACCTGTGTTTCCTGCGAGGTGATTCTAACTGAAAGGGGAGGGGACTAACTACAGGAAGTGACAGATTGTGGTTCCTAGCTAATAGGAACACACGATCTGTCACTCCTGTCAGAACAGAACAGGGAAGTTTGTGTTTATAAACACTCGTCCCTGTTCTGTGTCTGCTCGTGGCCGGCGGTCATTGCGACTGTCACCCAGGAGCATCGGCACCCCCGCTGTGCAGCAGGCGCACGCGCCTCCGGTGGTGCACGCGCGCGCCTGCTATCGGGACCCCACAAGCCAACATACAGCTACGTGGTTTCGTGCAGGGGAGCCAACCTGCCGCAGTATAACTGCGGCGGCTGGTCCGAAAGCGGTTAAGGAAATTCACACTCTCTATTTGTCCTGTTTACTGTTATCATTGAAAGAGAAAGTAAAATAAAATCCCAAATTTTGGGTTGTTCCCAGAAAAGTAATAGGGGGGATCTTCCAATGGGGACACTAGTTCTGGTGACCTGGAGGTACCCAAGGAATTACCTTCTTTGCATTGCATAGTTGCATCACTTTAAAATCATGTTTGGCTATGGGAAAGTAAGTGAAGATAAATCTCTACAATGAGACACAGATGACAAAAAAAAATCTGACAGGGGTTATAACCCTCCCTTGCTCCACCCAAAACAGAAAAAAAAAAGTTTTGCCTGCCTCGCTCTCCCAGATATAGAAACGTACCTCAGAGCAATACTGGTAACTAGAATAGTGGACTGGTTACAAAATAGGGACAATAAACAATGGGTGAAGCTCGAAGAAGAGATCATGACCCTAAAATTAAAATCACTACCTTGGATTAAGAGAGAGCAAAGACCGCCGGATGGCGACATGCCCTCTTTAGTTGTATCAACATTGAAAGTGTGTAATATTATGATAAAGAGGGGGATCGGATCTACTCTTAGAGGCCCTATGACCCCACTATTTAGCAACCCAGAATTTCCACTGGCATTCGAATCTAAAACATTTCTTAAATGGAAGAGCTGTGGAGATACCAGGATAGTGGAAACGATGGAAGAGAATAGACTCCTCCCATTGGAGGCTATGGGTGTGGAACATAAAAAAAAGTGGATGCAATACGGGCTACTCCAACGGTATATTTCATCTCTGATAAAGGAGTCCGTAATAGATAGGCCCCTGGCAGCTTTGGAAAAAAATTTCTTGCAGGAACATAGACCCACCCATATTTTATCTAAGGTCTATAAATATTTGATTTCAGAAAATAAAGGACAGGAGGTACCCTATATCAAGAAATGGGAGGTAGAGCTAGGGATGGAAATCCCCAGGGAAACTTGGGAAAAGGCAATCATAGCAACCCATAAACTTTCAATATCTGCCAAACATCAGGAAAGAAACTATAAAATCTTAGCCAGATGGTATAGATGTCCCGTGGATTTACACAAAATAAATCCCGATAATGAGGATGTATGTTGGAGGTGTCATGAAGCTCAGAGTACAATGTCACATATCTGGTATTATTGCTCAGAAATCCAACCATTTTGGCAAAAAATATTTGAGATCCATAGAGCTATGACCGGGATCGATTTATATCCAGAAATACAAGTGGCAGTATTATCTATGATCCCGGGATCGGTGAAAAACACAAAGAAGGGACTATTGAAATATTTCTTGACAGCAGCACGAACTATTATAGCAAGAAAATGGAAAAGCACAAGTGCGCCCTCTGTGGTGGAGTGGGAGTGTGAGATGGCAGAGATGCGGGCCTGGAGGAAAAAATGGTGATAGAAGAAGGGTTAAAAGAACAAATATTAAGAACATGGGCCAGATGGGAAGAGTTTAGAGCCTCCTCGCGGCTTCTGAGGATGATATAGAAACCTAATGGAGCACATTAGGAGGAGACCTCCCCCTTTTTTTATTTTTTTTTTGGTTTGCTTTCCTTCTTTTTTTTTTGTTTGTGTTGTGAATGCGTATGATTGAGAGGGGTGGGGGGAGGGGGTAGTGGGGTAGGTTAAAAGGTATGGGATTCACATCCTTGAATTAATTTTGTAATTAGCTAAGAGAAATTTGAATAATGTTATGATAAAGAAATATAGGATCATATAATGTCTTGGATGTGTACATGTTTTATAATTAGTTGTAAAATTGTTTTGATAAATAAAGATTATATATAAAAAAAAAGTTTTGCCTATAGTTCTACTTTAAGTTCTGTTTGACTGCCAATGAACTTATCCTGTTTCAAATGTTACCTTACAGTCTCAATTACCTTTGCAGTCAGTATAGAAGTGACAAATTATAAAACATCATAGGACATCCCTCTCTGTTCTGCTCCAGACATCCATCCATGGACCTTGTTGTCCAATTTTTAAAACTTCTAAACTTAGTGTACCATATTGCCAACTGAAACCCATTGGACTGTAATGTCTAAATATTTAGCAATGTTACAGAGTTGATGCTGCTAACAAAGGTCTTAGAAGGGCTACTTTCCTTTTTATCTTCAGGACCTGCATGGTGCAGCTGCATACATACATACATACATACATACACACATATATACACACACACTATATATATGACATAGGGTATGCAAGTTGTGTATATTTGGGCAATATACACAATTTATCTGCTTCCATTGGTTTTAGGGGAGCTCCTGTCAAACATTTTGCCCACAGCTATGTCAATAGAGATTAACAATAGCTTGATTTTACAAATTTGACCTATGGCATATATGCTACAACAGTGCAATGTAGAGTTTGCGCTTTGAAATCTTTTGCTAATAGAAAATGATGTAGAGGAAGTAGATAGAAAGGGCCATATCCATGTGAGGATGGTTAAACTTCCTAAATAAAAGGCCAGCAGCATAAGCTGAAAAAATCCCAAAAAGTAGAGGGATTGTCACCCAGAAATCCCAACAGGAGGGAGGGGTCTTCTGATAAAATAAATGGACTATCTCAGTACAGATTAACAACACATTTAAAGTAACATAAAAATTTGCAAATGTTTATTTAATAGAAAAGTAAAAAAAGAGTGATTTTTTTTTTTTTAAATTCATGTGCACAGATACATGAAAAAAAAAATCACATCTGTCACTTAATGACAGTGATATGCCCCCCTGAAGTGGTAAACCACATGGGGTGTCTAATTGCTCCTCTACATGTTTTGCATATTGATCCGCTTCTTCGTAAAGAAAGAGCAAAACAACATCACTGTGGACTTGTGTATCTGGCAGGTAATTGCAAGGGCACAACTGAATCTCCTCATGGCGTACATGGGGGGCAGAAAAAGCAGACCCACACAGGTGCACTGCCCTCAGGACTTTAAAGAATACATACATGAATAAGAATGCCCGGGGGTATAAAGAGTTAAAGTGATACTAAAGTCTTTTTTTTTTTTTTGTTTAACCACTTCAGCCCCGGAAGAGTTTACCCCCTTCCTGATTAGGTCATTTTTTGCGATACGGCACTGTGTCATTTTAAATGACAATTGCGCGGTCGTGCGATGCTGTACCCACACAAAATTGACATCCTTTTTTTCCCTACAAATAGAGCTTTCTTTTGGTGGTATTTGATCACCTCTGCAGTTTTTATTTTTTGCGCTATAAACAAAAGAAGAGCGACAATTTTTAAAAAAACACAATATTTGTTACTTTTTGCTATAATAAATATCCCCAATTTAAAAAAAAAAAACAAAACAGAATTTTTCCTCATTTTAGGCCGATATGTACTCTTCTACATATTTTTGGTAAAAAAAATTGCAATAAGCGTATATTGAGAGGTTTGCGCAAAAGTTACAGCAGCTACAAAATAGGGGATAGATTTTAGGCATTGTTATTTATATATATATATATATATATATATATATATATATATATATATATATCTTTTTTTTTTTACTAGTAATGGCGGGGATCAGCGACTTTTATCTGAACTGCAATATTGCGGCCGACAAATCGAACACTTTTGACACTTTTTTGGGACCATTGACATTTATACAGCGATCAGAGCTAAAAATAGCCATTGATTACTGTATAAATGTCACTGGCAGGGAATGGGGTTAACACTAGGGGGCGATCAAGGGGTTAACTGTGTGTTCCCTGGGTGTGTTCTAACTGTGAGGGGATTGGGCTGACTCATTGTTCCTACTTAGTAGGAACACATGATCTGTTTCTCCTCCCCTGACAGTACAGGGATTTGTGTGTTTACACACACAAATCCCTGTTCCTGCTCTCGTGCCCACAATCGCGGGTGGCCAGCGGGGATCGTGCCCGCTGGGCACGTGCATCTTGTCCCCCGGCTTGTCCCCCGCCGTGCAGCGGGTGCGCACCTACTATGGCTCTTAAAGCGGCCGCAGTATATATACGGCGATTTGCGCAGCAGAGCCATTCTGCCGCCGTATATATACAGGAGCCAGTCGAGAAGCAGTTAAAAATAACAAACATGTTATACTAACCTGCTCTGTGCAGTGGTTTTGCAAAGAGCAGTCCAAATCCTCCTCTTCTTGGGTCCCTATAAGGTGCTCCTGGCTCTTCCCTCCTGTTGAGTGCCCCCACAGCAAGCAGCTTGCTATGGGGGTACCTGAGCCGAGCTGCCACTCTCTGTGTCCATTCAGACACGGGGCCGCATCTTGGCCCCGCCCCTTTCTCTCCTAATTGACTTTGACAGCAGTGGGAGCTAATGACGCCACACTGCTGTCTTATCCAATGAGAAGGGGAATCCCAGACAGCCGAGTTTAACATTGTTGGATCTAGATGGACCTCAGGTAAGTATTAGGGGGGCTGCTGCACACGGAAGTTTTTTTATTGTAATGCATAAATTGCATTAAAGTGGAGTTCCACCCATATAAAAGTCAGCAGCTACAAAAGCCCCGCTCCTATCCTCAGCGCCAGCATTGTGACTGTGGGCTCCCAGCTGTGGCATCACAGCCGGGCACGCACTGCGCATGTGCGAGACACTCTTCGTGCTGTGATTGGCTGGGCAATCTTCTGGGACCTGTGACGTGTCCCAGAAGATTGCACAGAGGAAGGGGGGAGAGGTGAACTTCCTTCCAGCTCCACTGAGCCAGAGAAGGAAGTGGGAGCTGGATGCCCCTAAAAAGAGGGTATCCGCCTCCCCCCCAAAAAAATGACAAGGGGTCACCTTCACTTAAAGCGGAAGTTCCATTTTTGGGTGAAACACAGCTTTAAGATAAAAAAAACCTTCTGCCTTTACAACCACTTTCTGACGGAATTCCGCTCAAGTTGTCTTGCATACACATGATCACACCAAAGGCCGACCATCAAGAACGCGGTGACGTACAACATGTACGACGGGACTAGAAAAAGGAAGTGCAATAGCCAGTGCGTCACCCTTTGGGCTCCTTCTGCTAATCTCGTCGGAACAGCATACAGATGAGAGGTTTTTCCAATAGTAATTAGTTCCGTCTGAAAAATATAGAACATGTTCTCTAATGCCCTGTACACACGGTCGGACATTGATCGGACATTCCGACAACAAAATCCTAGGATTTTTTCCGACGGATGTTGGCTCAAACTTGTCTTGCATACACACGGTCGCACAAAGTTGTCGGAAAATCCGATCATTCTGAACGCGGTGACGTAAAACGCGTACGTTGGGACTATAAACGGGGCAGTAGCCAATAGCTTTCATCTCTTTATTTATTCTGAGCATGCGTGACACTTTGTGCGTCAGATTTGTGTACACACGATCGGAAATTCCAACAACGGATTTTGTTGTTGGAAAATTTTATAGCCTGCTCTCAAACTTTGTGTGTCGGAAAATCCGATGGAAAATGTGTGATGGAGCCCACACACGGTCGGAATTTCCGACAACAAGGTCCTATCACACATTTTCAGTCGGAAAATCCGACCGTGTGTGCGGAGCAATAGTCTGTTTGAATTTTCAACGGAAAAAGTCCGATGGGGCAAACACACGGTCGGAATATGCGATGAAAAGCTCCCATCACTTTTTCTGACGGAAATTCCGCTTGTGTGTACGTGGCATAACTGTCCTGCTAAACGGGGATGGGAAAAGGAACTTAAACATTTAACAGATGAACAATGGCAGAATGTATAGGGTATGTCAAACACAGATACGAATGGATCCTAAAAAAGTTTATTAGGTTTCCTAGAAAAAGAAATATATATATACCAGCGACTAGGACAGCGATTAATAAGTTGTTATTTATAGCACGAAAGCTAATTTCTCAAAAATGGATTTCTTTGAATGTTCCAACATAAGAGGAGTGGCGTTTACAGGTTAACGACACTCTTATTAAAAGAATGGCAGGTTTGCCAGAATAGGGGGACGTTAACA
This sequence comes from Lithobates clamitans, assembly GCA_037952925.1. NCBI lineage: Eukaryota > Metazoa > Chordata > Amphibia > Anura > Ranidae > Lithobates > Lithobates clamitans. Next base: position 4,724,430 of record JBBGZY010001277.1, read on the forward strand.
AAATGTCATAAAGGGCGTGTCCAAGATGGCTAAGGGAGCAGACGTGTCTGTCTGAGCTCCTCAGGACCGCATCTCCTAATCCTTCTTTTCCTGGGTGCAGACCCCTAGAAAAGACTTCCCTACGTCCCTCCTGACTGGGGGGGCCACTCCGGACCACCTCGGGAGGGAAACGGCTGGCCGAGGTCCCAGGAAAAAGCGGTCGGGCCGGACATCGTGGACTAGGCTGAAGCCGGGGACTCACCTGGAAATCCTGCCCGCGGCCTCATGGGGCCGGTGTGGTACCTGTCCGGACGCTGGGAGAAGGATCCCAGCGGGCTCTCCCTGTCCCCCTCCGCACCTGGCACCCTCCATGGGGCATGCAAAGGAGGAAGAGCCAGCCCATAATCCGGAAGAAGGCCGCAAAGCCTGGCAGCACAGACAGGGCCGAAGCCATGGCCTCTCCTACGACTCCTGCCCGAATGGAGAACCAGACCGAAGACCCCGATAGGCTGCCTGCTACGGCGGCCAATTTCAAGGCAGTACTACAGGCCATAACCACCCTGACTGGTAAGGTGGATCATATTCAAGCCAATGTGGAGTTCATTAGGAAGGACTTTGATGCCTTTCGTGGCAGAATGTCTGAGGTGGAACACAGGGTCTCCCAGGCGGAAGATACGGTACGTGATCATGGGGCCGACATCCACGCACTTAAAGCCAGGGTTAAAACGCTTGAGTCCCATGCAGAAGATGCAGAGAATCATAACAGAAGGAACAATTTGCTCATCCTGGGACTCCCTGAGGGGGCTGAGGGCACGAACCCTACGGCCTTCGCTGAACGCCTACTGCAACAGCTACTCCCTTCAGTGCGTTTTTCTCCATTTTTTACCGTGGAAAGGGCTCATCGCATACCCACCACCAGGGGACCCCAAGGAGCACCGCCTCGAACCTTTATCTTTAAACTCCTTCACTTTCAAGAAAGGTGTCCTACTTGATTGCCCGATTGAATGGGCTGCTGTCATCTGCTGTTTTCCTCAATGTGCCTTTTTCTACTCATTGGCCTGGGTCTGCCTACAGGGTTCTATTACCCTCCACGTGATGTGGTTTTCCGCTTCCGAACACTGAAGGCCAGCAACCTAAACCTTGGAATACCCTTTGAAGCCTTGTTGAAGGGACGATGGTTCCAGGTCTGTATCCTACGTTTTCCCTCCTTCCCCATCCTGGACCCAGCCCCCCTGAATGTAACAGCATGTACTTAGCTACTACTATCCCTATGGCAGGAAATTCAGCCCATCAGTGCCATAGCCACCAGTGGCCTTAAAGACGTGCCTCTCTTATACATTGGCCCGAGTAGGGCCTCTTGACTCGGATCATACATTAAGTGCCACTGCATGCTCACCCTAATGGGTGACAAGGGTATCGGGAGATGATGCCCCTCGGCCCATCTTGAGGATGATTGAGGCATATCGAAGGGGGATGTATATAAAGGTTGACTCCTGCCACATCCTCACTCCCCCCCCCCCCGCCACCCTGTTTTTACTCCTTTGGCACTTACCGGAATAATTTGGTTGACTCTGCAACGTTAACGTTTAAGTTTATACCCCTGGCAGCTGCCGGGAGCCTGAACCCACTTTTTCTCTGATCCGGTCTCCAGCAAGAGACTAGATGTAACATCTGACTGCTGAACTGCGAATGCCGTTTTGCACGCGTTCCCCCATTACAGGCATGTTCGCCTTGGTTCTAAGTTGGGATCCTGAGCCTCCCCAAAGTTGGGGCTGGGGTTGGAGGGGTGGGGAGGTTGGTTGGGTATATCTTGTTATAATTGGTTCTTTTGTTGTTTTTTCACAAGCGATGTAAACATGTATGTCACTAAATGTTTTGGATGCCACATCCTGAACCACATAGCGGTCCGGACCTTGCATTTAATTTTGGGTGTAGGTCCACAGCTTGAAAATGTACCATTAGATGATTATGGCTGACTGTACTATTGTTTCATGGAACATTAGGGGTTTGAACTCCTCTGTGAAGAGGTCATTAGTGTTTCAGTTTCTTAAAACCTATCATCCTCAAATATGTATACTGCAGGAAACTCACTTGACAGGCAGTAAGCTTTTGAGGGGTGGGACATCAGTACCACTCCACATACACTACTCTAGGGGGGTCAGCATTCTTGTTCATAAGTCTCTACCGTTCAAACTGCTGGCGCTGGAACTAGACTCAGAGGGCCGCTTTGTAATACATGCCATGGTAGACAGATTGGAGCTGGTGGTGGGACTGTACCTACCCCCCCCCCCCCGGCCTCCACGAGATTACTTAACCAGCTTATCTCTAGAATTGCTACTTATGCTACGGATAATGTGGTGATGCTGGGGGACTTTAACCTGGCCCCAGATCCTGGGATGGACAGACTCTCACCCGGAGCGGGCTCATCTTCAGAGCTGCTCGCCTGGGCGGAAGCTTCTAATCTAACTGATGTTTGGAGGTGGCGTAACCCTTCTCTGAGGGCCTATACATGCCACTCAGCCTAACACAAAACCCTCTCACGTATAGACCTTGCCTATGCGGGGGGATCTGTCCTACCTGTCTGTCCTGTTCTCCCCCGTGGCATATCCGATCACGCCCCACTTGCCTTGAAGCTATGCGTGTCCTGTACACTGGGGAGAGTTTGTGGAGACTGTCCAGGTTCTGGCTGTCTGATTCCAGAATATCGGAACCATATAGGTCTGAGGCGATATTGGATCAATCAGTGTCTCTGATCACGTCTTGGAACGCATTTAAGGCCTTCACCAGGGGTAGCTTGCAGTCGCATATCCGCAAGGCCCCTAAAGATCTGAGGGAGGAGGAATACTCCAAGTCGGGGACTCCGAGAGCATATTCTAATTTCCAGGCAGCGTTGAGAGATGTTCTACTGCTACGAACATCAGCTACCAAAATGAAGTTCCTATATCAGTCCCAAAAAATCTTTGAGCATGGGGAGAAGACAGGCAATATGCTGGCATGACTGGCGAGGGAAAGCTCCTCCCCGGTGACTACCTCGTCCATATGTGACTCGGATGGGACGACTCTGACAGAGCCCTTTTCCATCAATGACAGATTTGTATCATTCTATCAGGAATTTTATGGTTCTCGAATAGAGTGCACGGACAAAGAATTGACGGCATACCTCGACGGGGTGGAGCTCCCTTGCCTGACACTCACATTTAGAGAAGCTTTAGATGGTCCTATCCTACTAGTATTACAAAGGGTAGTTGCCCCCTTGCAAAATAGCAAAACTCCAGGCCCGGACGGGATATCTGCCGAATTCTTTAAAACTTATGCAGAGGAAATATTACCACCGTGTAGACTAGTACTGCAAAAGGCCATGGAAGGGAATTCATTACCCCCGACCATGACTGAGGCAGTTATAGTGGTCATCCCTAAACCTGGTAAGCCCCCTGAACAGTGTTCTTCGTATCGCCCAATCTCCCTCCTTAATGTGGACACCAAGCTGTTGGCTAAGGTGTTGGCCGCTCGATTGAACACTGTTATTACGGCATTGGTGCACGTGGACCAGTCTGGATTTATGCCAGGTAGAGGGACCAACATAAACATTTGACGCCTCCTTACACATCTCTCCAGCGTGGACGGGGACGGCCTGGGGGTGGTCGCCTCCTTAGACGCCGAAAAGGCCTTAGCGACTCGGTTGCGTGGCTCTATCTCTGGGCGGTCCTTCGCAAATTCGGGTTTGGCCCTCGTTTTATCAGCTGGGTCCAGATGCTATACCACAATCCCACGGCCCGTATACGCACAAATAATTTGCTCTCCATTCCGTTTCCCCTGTCCAGGGGCACCAGACAGGGCTGCCCACTATCCCCTGGATTATTCGTGCTAGCCATGGAGCCTATGGCAGCTCGTATTAGATCCGCCCCTTCAGTAAAGGGAATCCAAGTTGGCGTAGTAACAGATAAAATATCCTTATATGCCGATGATACCCTCCTCTTCCTCCTCCTTCACTAAATCGCTCCTTTTTTCACTAAATGCGTCGGGTCACCACCCACCAACAGGCACCCCCCTGAACTGGACACCTGAATTCAAATACTTAGGTGTAAAGATTGGGACTAAGTTGTCCTCATATTATGAGCTGAACCTTCGACCATTACTTAAAAACTTCTCGCAGAAATGTATAGCCTGGAGGACCCTCCCCCTATCACCAGTAGGTAGGCTAAACTTAGTTAAAATGGTTTATCTCCCCAAATTCCTTTACCTTTTTCAAAATGCCCCTTTGATTCCTCCTGCTTCATTCTTCGCCAAAATAAAAAGTATAATATCTTCCTTTGTTTGGAATGGACGACCCCCACGACTAGCCATTACCACCCTTCAGCTGCCTGTCGCCCAGGGGGGCCTGTCCCTACCAGATTTTTCAGATCTACTTCTGGGCGGCCGTCCTGGTGAAGGTCAGATGGTGGTTTTCCCAACTTCAAGACAACCCAGCAGTGACCTTGGAAGCAGCCATAATGGGCTCATACTCCTCCCTCAGCAATGTGGTATTCAGGGGGGCGAGATCTCACCCTGGCATCACAGAGCTGATGTGCACAACCATCAAGGTATGGAATAAAGCCAGGACCCGTTTTGGCTCCCCTGAGACGTTCTCTCCCCACATTCCTCTCTCCACATTCCTCTCTGGGGCAATCCCAATCTACCACATTTGAATACCGTTCCAGACCCCCAGGTCTGGGCAAGGGTATAGTCAAATTGAAGCATATAGTTACTGGGGGTAAACTGAGATCCTTCTCTGATCTAAAAAGTGCCAACGCATTACCGGGGTGGATGTTGTTTCGATACTACCAGCTTCGGCATGCGTATAGGAAACAGTTCCCAGCCCAAATCATACTGGAATCAGACCCTGTGGAGGGACTACTTACTGCCAAGATCATAGATAAACCCCTTTCCTCCCTGTACTTCCATTTGTCCATAGCCCCTGTGAAGAAACTTGAAAAAACCCTAGCTAAGTGGAAATTAGACATCCCAGATCTATCAGAGGAGGATTGGGAGACATGTGTATCTTCCTTTGTTACTAACATGATCTCGGCCAGAGACTGATTTATGCAGGTCAAGTTCCTCCACAGGGCCTATTACACTTTAAAGCGATTGACAATTATGAACCCTAGCACCCCAGTGGCCTGTCCTAGATGTGATCAGAGCTCTGCCTCCTTCTTCCATATGGCATGGTCCTGTCTCCCTCGGAGACTATTGATCAGAGATAGCTGACACCCTTAGCCGGGTTACCTCCCTGGAACTTGGAACAGACCCCAAAATGATGCTGCTTAATGTTTTTGACTCTAGGGTAAGGGGTAAATATACTAGGCTTTTCCTGAATTATGCTACTTTCTATGCTCGTAGGGAGATATTCCTCCATTGGAAAGACAATACGCCTCCCAGGGTGTCCTCATGGCGCTTAACACTGAATTTGGTGCTGCCATTGTATAAGCTTACCTATGCCAACTGAAGTTGCCCTGGCAAATTTGACAAAATATGGTCGGGATGGATAGATGCCTGGAGCACGGATGTGGAGGACGACCATTGAGAGATTGCTGCTGGACCTACCCCGCAACAGTGTAATACGGCTATGATGTCCTGAATGTCTAACCATTGTTTGAGCTCTGTGAACCTAGCAAAGTAGATGAGGTCCTTCCTTCGACCCCTCCCCCCCCCACTCCCTTGTCCCTCCTATCTCCCCCCCCTTTTTTTATTCTGCGTATCCTACCTTTCTCCGGACTCCCCCCCCCCCTCCCCCAGGACCTCCTTAAATAGTATTGCTGGAATCTACTACCTCCGAACTCATATCCTAATGTGATGTAATTTAACAGCTCTGCACATCTTTCTCCTGTTTAAATGTGCAGCCCATTCGTTTTGTGACAATTCATGTAATAACATCTTTGAAAACAACTGTGTATATGCATTGCTTGTACTGTAAAAATCGAATAAAAATTTTTCTCTTGTAAAAAAAAAAAAAAAAAGTCATAAAACATGGGATCTGTGGGCGTAGGAAGAGCGTGTCTCCAGCGTGTGAAATTCCAGGGCTCAGGTAAATAAAACGGGGGGGGGGGGCTGGGGATGCATAGGATGCATTAAGGTGAAAAAAACACAAGGGTTTACAACCCCTTTAAAATGGCCCTAATGGCTGAAGGCTTTTTTTTTGTTATCTTAATGCATTCTCTGCATTAACGTAAAAAAAAACTTTCTGAGTGCAACTCCCCCCCCCCTATATTTACCTGAGCCAATCTCCGGTCACTGACAGGTGTTTTTTCACCTTAATGTATAGGATGCATTAGGTGAAAAAACACAAGGGTTTACAACCCCTTTAAAGTGGCCCCAAAGGCTGAAGGCTTTTTTTTGTTATCATAATGCATTCTCTGCATTAAGGTGAAAAAAAAAATTTCTGAGTGCAACTCCCCCCCCCCTATACTTACCTGAGCCAATTTCCATCCAGCGATGTACACAAGAACAGCAGCTGTTTCACTCCCCATTGACTCAGAGGCAGCAGTGGGAGCCATTGGCTTCCGCTGCTGTCAATCACAGCCGGTGAGGAGTGAGTGGGGATGGGGCCGAGCCGCGCTGTGTGTGTCAATGGACACACAGAGCTGGCTCGGGAGTGAGCCCTCACAAGTGCCCCCATAGTAAGCAACTTGCTATGGTGGGCACTCGGCAGGTGGTGGGGGAACCCGAGAAGAGAAGGATCGGGACAGCTCTGTCCAAAACCATTGCACAGAGCAGGTAAGTATGACATGTTAGTTATCAAAAAACAATCACTTTAACCACTTCCCACCCAGGCCAGAGCAGATGACGGGCAGGCCGTGGTTCAGTTATCCTGACTGGGCGTCATATGACATCCAGCAAGATAACATGCTGCCGTGCGCCCACGGGGGCACGCATCGCGGCGATCGGTGGAGCGGTGTGTCAGCCTGACACACCGCTCCACCGATCTTGGTAAAGAGCCTCCGGTCTGATTGGACATGGCTGATCACGCTGTCAATAGGAAGAGCCATTGATCGGCTTTTCCTCACTCGCGTCTGACAAGTAGAGGAGAGCCGATCGGTGGCTCTCCTGACAGGGGGGGTCTGTGCTGATTGTTTATCAGCACAGCCCCCCCTCAGATCATCACACTGGACCACCAGGGACCGCCACTAGGACCAACAGGGAAGGGGCAACATGTGGATGGCCAGGTATGTACCCCATGGCCATCCACATGTGCCCAATTTGTGCCAATCAGTGCCCACAAATGGGCACTGATTGGCACCATTATGTTTCAGATCTGCCCAGCAACGCCACCAATAAGTTTTATCAGTGCCACCAATCAGTGTGTTCAGTGCCACCTGTCATTGCCCATCGGTGCCACCTGTCAGTGCCCATCTGTGCCCACCTATCAGTGCCCATCAGTGCCACCCATTAGTGCCACCCATAAGTATCCATCATTGCCACCCATATGTACCAATCAATGCCACCTACGAGTGCCCATCGGTGCCACCTATGAGTGCCCATCAGTGCCGCATACCAGTGCCACCTATCAGTGCCACCTATCAGTGCCCATCAGTGCCGCCTATCAGTGCCCATCATCAGTGCCCCTCAGTGCCACCTCATCAGTGCCACCTCATTGGTGCCACCTCATCAGTGCCCGTCAGTGCAGCCATATCAGTGCCCGTCATTGAAGAAGAAAACGTACTTATTTACAAAAAATTTTAACAGAAACAAAGAAAAACTTGTTTTTTTTTCGAAATTTTCAGTCTTTTTTTATTTGTTGTGCAAAGAATAAAAACCGCAGAGGTGATCAAATACCATCAAAAGAAAGCTCTATTTGTGGGAACAAAATGATAAAAAATTTGTTTGGGTACAGTGTAGCATGACCACGCAATTGTCATTCAAATTGCGACAGCGCTGAAAGCTGAAAATTGGCTTGGGCGGGAAGGTGTCTAAGTGCCTGGTATTGAAGTGGTTAAAGTAGTTGTAAACCCTTTACAACCATTTTTTACTACAGGTAAGTCTATAATAAGGCTTATCTGTAGCTACCGTGAACATCTCCTAAACCAGGATTTAGGAGATAACCTTTGTGACGTAATCGGCACGTGAGCACTGAAGCAACGGCTCGTTCGAGCTGTTGCTTCAGCTGACATGCCATTACCAGCGGCTCCAGCCAATCACAGTGCCGGAGCCCGCGATACCTGGAAGTAACTCCGGTGACAAAAGCTGCGGGGGCTTCGATCTAAGTTAGGTATATCATAATGAGCTAGCTCATTATGCCTTTGTCTTGCAGTTTTTTTTTTCCTCCCCGTGGGTTTACAACCACTTTAATGTGCAATAACCCCCCCGTGTGTCATTGGACTCCAGTGGGGGCACACGAATTGACACCAGTAATATAAGTAAGGTATAAGGGTGGACAGTGATGTTCTATGATCTGACAATGCCTTGTCATTTTCTATGTCTGTCTGACCTTACAGCTAAACTATTTCTCAATTCTCAGCAGTCTCTGTGTGTGTATAGCTCTGATAATTGCAGAGCCTGACAATTAATACATAACCATGATGCATACAAACGAGCAGATATAATTTTACCATTTATGCTGTTATTCGTTTTACAGCACTGTTTGACTTAATGAATTGCTAAATTGTCTAATATGAATATTTAACTCATTTATAAATTGATTTGTTGAACACAATACAGTGAAATTATCTATGACCCAGGAATACCAATATGGGCATATGCTTTATAAAAATAGCTGTATGACCATTTTTATGCACATTACCCTTCTGGCAAATTTGAATTTAAATGTTATGTCTTGTTCTGCACATAACCTAATTCTATGTCCAGACAGGCTTCACTGATAACATAAATGTTTCTGAAAAGTCATCACTGCTGGCTTTCTAAGACATCACATTCTTTGAAGGAATCCTGTAAAGACAGAAATACCAAGGCTGCCTTTGCAGACCACATTTCCATGAAAATGTTAGTGATCAAGCAGTCATCCTTATCCTCATGGCTTTAATAGCTGAACCTACAAAAAGTAGAACAGAAAATTTGAAGTAAATGCAGAGCCCCCAATATACAAATTTTTCTTGAGTGACTCTGAAAGTACAGAAGCTATTGGATCAACATAATAGACAGGCAAGGAGTATTTCTCTTTCGTTCATTGAAAATTGAGTACTGTCCGTGATACTTTTTTTATTTGCACTAACATACAATTTTTTAGGACAAGCTTTCGGGGTATGTCCCCTTCTTCAAGGTCCAAGCAGTACTGATTCACAAATTTTTAAGCAGAATGTTAAAGAAGGAAAAAAAAAAAATAGGAAAACCAAACACATACAAATCAATGGCAATAAAGATAGCAGCAGAGTTAGTGAGATAAGACAGAGGGAGAGCTAGGGAGAGAATGCAGGGGGGGATGCTGGTCACAGAGGGGGTCGTAAAACTTTAGCATAATGTGTAAGGAAACCAATATCTAAATTCAGGCCATTATTCTTCGTGTCAAAAAGAAGTATCATTCTTAGTTCAAACGTTTTCCTTTCCTGGATAGTTCTGAAATTCCCTTTAAGAACTAAGACATTGAGGTCTTCTATAGTGTGGTCCGATTGTGAGAAATGATGTCCCACAGGTTTGCATAAACTGTCTTCTTTATGTTCTTTGATGGTATGTCTGTGCAAATTCATCCTCGCTTGCAACTTCTGTCCTGTTTCACCAACATAAGATCCTTTGCTGCATCTTTTGCATTGGATGAGGTACACAACATTACTTGAGGTACAGCTGTAAGATCCCATGATATTGAAGGTCCCATTTGTGTGTGTAACACTTTTGGATAAATTTATCTGGTTGCATAGTTTGCAGCGTTTGTTATTGCAGGGTTTGCTACCATTATTTGTGACTTCATATTTAGAGTGAAGTTTCCTGCTGATTAGTTTGTGTCTGAGGTTGGGTGGTTGTCTGAAAGCCAATAATGGGGGTTGTTGGAATATTCCTTTCAGAGTTTCATCCTCTGTTATAATGGGTTGTAAATCTTTGATTATCTTTTTGATCCCTTCAAGTGCTGGGTTGTATGTGGTGACTAGAGGTACTCGGTTATTTGTTTTTTTCTCTGTGTATTGGAGGAGATTTTCTCTTAGGGTTTTCAAGGCTGTGTTTATGCTGTTGTTGATGGTTTTGTCTTTGTAACCTTTCTTATGGAAGGAGTCTGCCAGTGTTCTGAGATGTTTATCTCTGTCTTCTGGGTCTGAACAAATTCGGTGGTATCTGATGGCCTGGCTGTGTATGATGGCCCGTTTGGTGCGTTGGGGGTGAAAACTGGAACTGTGAAGATAGCTGCATCGGTCAGTCGGTTTTCTGTATATCGACGTGTGTAGCTTGTCATCCCTGATGTATACTGTAGTGTCCAGGAAGTTGACATGTGTGTTCGAATAGTCCATTTTTAGTTTGATAGATGGGTGAAAAGTGTTGATCAATGAGAAGAATTGGTTTAGATTTTCTTCACCTTCAGTCCATATCATGAATATATCATCAATATAGCGATAATATCTGTATGGCTTTTGTTGTATGCTGTTCAGAAATTTGTCCTCCAGGTCAGCCATAAATAAATTTGCATATTGGGGTGCCATTTTGCTTCCCATAGCAGTACCCATACACTGGAGATAGATGTCATTATTGAAAGTGAAGTAGTTGTGTGTAAGAATGAATTCAATGAGCCGTGTCACATCCTCAGCAGTGTATTTGTGGTCTGGTGAGGATGATAAGAATCTGTGACATGCCGCCAACCCATCCTTGTGAGGGATGTTACTGTACAGAGATTCTACATCCATAGTGACTAGAAGTGTATTAGGTGGTAATTGTTGTATATTGTTAAGCTTGTTCAGAAAATTAGTGGTGTCTTGCAGGAAACTTGCATTGTTCATGACTAAAGGTTTTAACATGTTTTCTACAAGGCCTGAGATATGTTCGGTAAGTGTATTCATACCTGTTATAATGGGTCTGCCTGGATTTCCTGGCTTGTGGATCTTGGGCAGCATGTAGAAGTCTCCAATTTCTGGATTATCCAGAATCGCATTGATGAGTTCTGAATGTAGGTGGCTTGGCATTGTCGCAATGAGACCTTTTAATTTCTGAGTAAAATCCTGGGTCGGATTATAATCCAGTTTTTTGTAGTAAGTAGTATTTGCCAGCTGCCTCTGGCCCTCTTGTATATATTTGTCTGTATCCATCACAACGACTGCTCCCCCTTTATCTGCTGGTTTGATGGTTATGGCCTGATTATTGCGCAGATCATGTACAGCTCTTCGCTCCAGTGGTGAAAGGTTGTATAATATTTTCTTTTGCTGGGTGGATATCAGGGATGTAACTCGCAGCCTGAAGCTGTCAATATAGGTATCCAGTTTGGGGTTGCGTCCTTGTGGAGGTGTGAAGTTGCTGTACTTTTTACTTTTGTAACCTCCTATTGTCCTAGGATTCCTTTCCTTACTGTCAAAATATTCCATGAGCCTTAGTCTCCTAAAGAATTCCTCCATATCTGACCATACCTGTAATTTATCCAATTTGGTGGTTGGGCAGAATGTGAGGCCTTTGGAGAGGACTGTTGTTTCTGGTGTAGTAAGTTGATGATTTGACAAATTTATGATTCCGAGTTCCTCTGTTATTGAAGACAGCTCTGCTTTAGATCATCACCCAATTGGTATTCTCCTGGAAATCCTACGTCAAGGAAGTTGCTGACTGGGTGAAAGGCGAGATAAAATAATAGATCCTGGTAGCCGCCCTAGTTTTCTTGCAGCTTTCATGTTCTACTATGATGCCCCAGTTTCATTGGTCATTGAGGAGAGCTCTGAGAGCTGATTGGAGGGAAAGGACACCCACCCCCCTTCACACAGCACACAGGAACAGAGCTGAGACTGTCAATCAGTTGGAGATCCCTCCCGTCAACCAATTTTCTCTTGGTGTCAGGAAAACTTGTCAGAGGGTGTTCATGCTGATAGCAAAGGGACTGGGCAGGAGACAGAGACGACGCTTAGTGCTCTGCATAGAGACAGGTACACACTATAGAGCAGTGATGGTGAACCCAGATGTTTTGGAACTACATTTCCCATGATGCTCATGCACTCTGCAGTGTAGTTGAGCATCATGGGAAATGTAGTTCTAAAACATCTGGGGTGCCAAGGTTTGCCATCACTGCTATAGAGGGATATGCTTTGTTCATATTTTCATGTCTGAGGTTTACAACCACTTTAATGTAATTTAAAAAGTTGTTTTCAACCTGCAGCTTTAGGCCTAATTCACATAGGTGTACCTATGCATACGCCTCTGTGAAGCACCGTTGTTGCCTGCATGGGATGCACAGGTGTTTCCTGCATCCACATGCAAGTGATCCTATTCATGTCTATTGTGATGCAATGGCTGGTCCCAATTTGACAGCCGCGTGGGTGTGTCCCCCTAAATGGAGACAGTGTGTGTCAGCTGTCAAATTGGGACCAGTGGCTCTGTATGTGATGGGAGACATGAATGGTATCACCTGCATGCGGACACATTAGAATACCTGTGCATCCTATGTGGGCAGAAATGGGCCTTTGCGTGGGTGTATGTGCGTGAATGAGACCTTAAAGTGGAGCTAAACCTATAAGTAAAAAACTGAGTAGGCAGCTCTTTATTGAAGGAATGATGTGCTATGTCTCATCTGCAAAAACACACTTACCTGCCTGCTCACATCCTTCTACTGAATGTGTGCTAAGCTGCACATTCCTGTCACACTGCAGTTGTGCTGGTGTGACTGGCTCCCCTGAGTGGGATTACATCACCCCCCACCACCAGGCAAGCTAGGGGCTGAAAACCTTTCACCTGGAAATAGCCCATGAAGAAGATAAGTGTCCGGTGAGGGATGTAATCAGTGGCGTATCATCCATGGGTGCGCACTGCACATGGGCCCCCGAGGGGGGGGGGTGGGGAGCCACTGCGCTCTCAACCACACTGCACCCATGGATGAGACATTTGTCAGGCACAGGGGCGGACTGAGGCCAGTAGAGGGCCTGCCCCTGCTTGGTACCTCCTGCAGCAGGTAAAATTTGAGTCGGGGCTGATCAGTGTGGCGGGGGGGGGCAGTTACAAGCACTGATCTCCCTGTATGGCTTTCCATGAAGCAGCTGAAAGCCGCTTCTCCTCCTTTCTCTTGCAGATTTCAGCTGCTTCGTGGAAAGCCATACAGGGAGATCATTGCTTGTACCTGCCCTCACTGCCGCACCAATCATCCCCGACTGTTTATCGGATTATCTTCCTTTCTGGGCCCCGTGTGCTCCTCGCCCCCCCCCCCTTGACTCACAGTAGCGCTGCCGGTTTCCCTCCTCTCCTCTCCCACCGGCTGCTGTGATACCGATCACTGACACTGTCCATTCATAACTGAAGTGTCGTAAACTGTTTACTATGTTCCAGTATTATGAATGAAGAGGAGCCTCTGTCTACTGTTCATTCATCTTCAGTGTAGCTGAGGCTGCAGAGAAAGGGACTGGGGACTGTCTTTAGACCCCCCGATACCTTACCAAAAGCCTCGCAACATGGTTAATAAAAAGAAAAAAAAATTGTGATGAAAAAAAAAAAAAGAAAAGAAAAAAATACGTTTGTAAAAGAAAAAAAATTAAATAAGATTAAAAAGGAACTACTGACACCATACACTGCTCCACTGACACTGTTCACTAACCAAACCCCCCAGAAGTGCTGTGAAAAATATTATTAAAAAAATAAATAAATAAATAAAAATTGTAAAAACAAATAAAGAAAAACTACTGACACTGTCCACTGTCCTACTGCCACCATCCAACACATACTACCCACTCCTATACACTCTTCTCCTGCACATACTACCCATCGTCATACACTCCCTACTCCTCTCCTGCACATACTACCCACCTTCATACATGCCTCTCCTGCACATATTATCCTCTGCCATACCCTCCACACTCTTCTGTACATACTACTCATCGCCATACACTCCACACCCCTCTCTTGCACATACTACCCACCACTGAACACTCTGCACCCCTCTCCTGCACATACTACCCACCATCATACACTCTGCACTCTTCTTCTGCACATACTACCCACTATCATACAGTCCGCACATACTACCCACTGTCATACACTCTGCACTCCTCCCCTGCACATACTAACCACCATCATATACTCTACGCTCCTCTCCTGCACATACTACTGCCACAAACCATGAATCAGACTGAGACAGAAGTGCAGTAAAAATTACACTTTTTAATAAAATGGTACAAACAGAGCAAAACGTAGTCAAAACATAGCCAGGTTTGGTAACCAGAGCTGGTAGTCAGAACAAGCCAGTGAAACAGGAATCCAGAGATCAGTGTAGTAGAGGTAGTAAACAGGATCAGGAACCAGAAGGGAAGTCAGCTGAGCAAACGTTCTTAACAGGAAAACAGTAGAGAGTATTCGGATATGTTGACCAGGCGAAGCCACAAGAGACCTGATCTAGGCAGTTTAAATAGCCAGCAGGGTTAGCTGACGAGCAGGAAATGAAGACCAGATGAGTCACTGTGGAATGAAGAGTACTGGCAATTAACCGACACCTGAGCCCAGCCCTGACAGTACCCCCTCCTCAACGACCCTGAACCAGGTACTGTATGCGCCCATGGAACCTACGAGAAACAATGATACATTGTATTTCACACTCCTCATGGTCCTCAACCTGAACTGGGTGAGGATGTGGTACCGTGGTGGTGAAGCGGTTGTGTACCAAAGGTTTTAATAAGGAGACATAAAATACATTGGAAATACGCCTATGAGAAGGAAGGTCTAAAGTGTAAGCCACTGGGTTGATCCTACAGAGAATATGGAAAGGCTGAATAAACCATGGTGACAGTTTCAGTGAGGGAACATGGAGTCAGAGGTTGCGAGATGACAGCCAGACCCTGTCCCCAACTTGGTAGGAAGGCACAGGTAGGCGTCCACGGTCATTATGCAGTCTGTACCTATCGTTGTCACCTCGCAAGGACTCTTGGACCTGTACCCAAGTGGAAACAAGACCACGGAGATACTCCTCCAACGCAGGAATACTCTGAGGAACAAATGAGTCAGGCAACATGGATGGCTGGATACCATAATTTACCACAAATGGAGACAATCGGGAAGTGGTATTGATGGCACTATTGTGAGCAAACTCCACCCAAGATAAGAGGTCTGACCAGTTGTTATGGTGGTCAGAAATGTAGCATCGTAAAAACTGCTCCAAGGTCTGCTTAGCTCGTTCTACGGCCCCATTGGACTGCGGGTGATATGCAGAGGAGAAGAAAAGCTGAATTTCCAACTGTGCACAAAAGGCTCGCCAAAACCTGGACACAAACTGGTTACCCCTGTCCGAGCTGATAACCTTGGGTAGCCCATGTAAGAAAAAGATCTCCCGAGCAAAAATGGAAGCCAGTTCTTTGAATGTGGACAATTTAAGTGGAATACAATGAGACATTTTGGAAAACCACCATAAGAATAACTGTGTTACCCTGAGGGTTGGGTAACTCCACAATAAAATCCATAGACAGGTGGGTGCAAGGTCTCTCTATTGGGTATGGGTTGTAGGAGGCCCACTGGAAGGTGCTGTGGATGTCTAACTCTGAGCACACACGGAACAAGCAGCTGCAAAGGTGGCTACATCAGCGCTTAGACTAGGCCACCAGAATTGCTGGGAAATAACCCAAATGAGTTCATTCTTCCCTGGGTGGCCAGCAGCCTTGGGAGAATGGTAAGTCTGGAGCACGACAGTGCGGAGACTCTCAGGGACAAAGCAGCGGTCACAAGGTTTCTCAGGAGAATGGATATGAGCGGCAAGAATTCTGTCACCCAAAGGTGAAGTGAGACTGGTACGAATCATAGCTAGAATACGATTGGGAGGTATGACAGGAACAGGAACCAATTCCATTTTGGAAGCGGAGGAAAACTGTATCGACAAAGCATCAGACCTTACATTCATAGTCCTGGGTTAGAATGAGACTACATAATTGAAACTTGACAAGAAAAGAGCCCATTGCGCCCTTCTGGGAGAGATGCGTTTAGCCTCAGACAAGAATGTTAGATTCTCATGATCAGTCAGAATAAGATTCAGCACAGTGGAATCTTAGAGGAGATGTCTCCATTCCTTAAGGGCTAAAATGATCACTAACAATTCTCTGTTCCCAATCTCATAATTGCATTCAGCAGGAGATCATTTCTTGGAAAAGTAGCCACAAGGATGCATAACACTCTCAGAGGTAGGACGTTGAGACAGTAGGGCACCAACTGCAGTCTCAGATGCATCATCCTCAAGGATGAAAGGTACCGTAACATCGGGATGTACCAACACAGGAGCAGAAACAAAGGCAGCCTTGAGACTCTCAAAGGCATTAATGGAATCCGGAGACCAATTCTGTGGGTTACCGTCATTTCTGGTCATATCAGTCAGGGGTTTGACCAGAGACGAGAAGTTACGAATAAACTTCCGATAATAATTGGCAAAGCCAAGAAATCATTGCAGTGGACGTAAACCCACAGGTCAGGGCCACTGTAGAACACTGCGTGTAAGTTCACCTTACAGATTTTTCTGTAAGGCTGAGTCCACCGACATAAAAAACAGCAGTGGAAATGACATAACCCAGGAATTTAACCTATTTACGATCAATCTCGCACTTCTCCAATTTACAATACAGGTTATTATCTCTCAGCCTCTGAAGCACACGGCAGACATCTGTGTGGTGGCTCTCTAGGGACTTAGAAAATATGAGGATATCGTCGAGATAAACCACCACACATAGCTGCAACAAATCTCAGAGGACATCGTTGATAAATTCCTGGAAAATTGCCGGGGCGAATGCAGTTTTCAATTCGTCATCCTCTGAGATTGTATGCCCTTCTCAGATTTTCACAAGCTTTGTGAAAACCGTTGCTCCCTTGAGGAGGTCAAATAACTCCATAATCAACGGAATTGGATAGGAATTCTTAATCGTGAAGCGATTGAGACCCTTATAATCAATATAAGGTCTCAGTTCACCACTCTTCACCACCACTGTACAAACAGAGAAAACGTAGTCAAAACATAGCCAGGGTTCGGTAATCAGAGCGGGTAGTCAGAACAAGCCACTAAAACAGGAATCCAGAGATTAGCGTAGTAGAGGCAGTAAACAGGATCAGTAACCAGAAGGGAAGTCAGCCAGGCAAAAGTCTTTAAAAGGAAAACAGCAGAGAGTATCCGGATATGTTGACCAGGCGAAGGAACAGAAGATCTGATCCAGGCAGTTTAAAGTGTAATGCCACGTACACACGAGCGGACTTTACGGCAGACTTTGCTTGGCGGACTGGATTTCGGCAGACAATTCGATCGTGTGTGGGCTCCAGCGGACTTTGTTTTCTCAAAAGTTGGACGGACTTAGATTTGAAACATGTTTTAAATCAATCCGTCGAAATCGAGTCCGGTCGAAAAGTCCGCTCGCCTGTATGCTAGTTCGACGGACAAAAAGCCACGCTAGGTCAGCTATTGGCTACTGGCTATGAACTTCCTTGTTTTAGTCCGGTCGTACGTCATCACGAACAAACTCGACAGACTTTGGTGGATTGTGTGTAGGCAAGTCCGTTCATTCAGAAAGTCCGTCATAAAGTCTGTCGAAAAGTCCGCCGAGCAAAGTCTGCCGTAAAGTCTGCTCATGTGTACGTGGCATAAGTTTACCTTTACAGAAAAATCTGTAAGGTGAACTTACACAGGGCCCCCTCCTCACCCACCCCCGTCCCGCTAACCTGGACCGCGGCAATCTCCCATTCTGAACCCCGATATATCCACGTCAGGAGTTTGGGGCTTAGAAATACCCTCAGCTGAATGTCCAAAACGTACCTCGTCAGGAGGGATGTTTCGGAGCATTCTAATTGGTCAGTGCCGTCACAAGGAGCGGCGCCAACCAATCAGAAGCCGCATGGCCCGTCCTGTCAGCTGGGAAGAAGACACGTGGATGCTGAGGGGATTTCTAAGCCCCGGACTCTTGATGGCGATATACCGGGGCTCAGAACGGGAGATTGCCACAGGTTGGTTGAGGAGGGGGTCCTGTGTAAGTTCACCTTACAGATTTTTCTGTAAGGCTGGGTTCACACCATTGCGAATTGGATGAGGGATCCCTGCATCCAATTCGCAATAGCAGGAGATTTTGACTGGCTCTCTATGGAGCCGGTTCACATATCTCCGCAGTGGGTCTGGTGCGTTTTGTAAAATTCAGACTGAAATCGGACCTGAACCGGTGAACCAAGATGCACCGGATCCCTGTTGTGAGACGGATGTGGTGATGGTGTGAACCCAGCCTAAAGGTGAACTCACCCTTTAAATAACCAGCAGGGCTAGCTGATGAGCAGGAAATGAAGACCAGGTGATTCACTGTGGAAAGAAGAGTACTGGCAATTAACCGACAGCTGAGCACAGACTTAAGAGAAGGAAGGGCGGAGCCCAGCCCTGAAAACTACCCACTGCCACACACTCCGCACTCCTCTCCTGCACATACTACCCACCGCCATAAACTCCCCTCCTGCACATACTACCCACCACCATACACTCCGCTCTCTCCTCCTGCACATACTACCCACCACCATACAGTCCGCTCTCTCCTCCTGCACATACTACCCACCACTATACACTCCCTATTTACCATTACCACATTCTGCACTATGTAAGTGATCTCAGACTCTATTTAACCACACCCCCTTTAAACCACGCCCAATATTTAGCACAATTTAAACCACTCCCATGCTTCGCACACCACATTTTTATCACCACCTAGGGCCCACTTTTTATCTTGCACTCGGCACGCTAATTTCACGATACACCCCTGGATGTGACCATGGTCGTGCTGGAAGGCGGAGGTATCCTATGGAGTATACTTCCACTATGATATAATACCTATGAGTGCTGCCCTGGAAATCCCTTGTTCAGGTTCTTCTATGTTCATAGATCCCAACTGTCCCTGACTTGGAACAATGTCCCTCTTCCCTCCTCATTTTGGTCTGATCTATATAGTTGTATATAAAATGCACTTTTTATCTTTCAAAGTTTCCCAGTGCTAAACCTTTCATCCAAATTCTAAATGGTTGTATTTGTAAATTTTAAAAGCCAGTATAAAGGAATAGTAGTGCAAAAAACCCTTGTGGGTTAACCCCTTCAGATCCACGCTACAGGCGAATGACGGCTATAGTGCGGATCTGCTTTGCCGGGAGGGCGTCAATAGGCGTCCTCCCCTCTGCATGCTCGCCACGCCCCCCCTGGGGGGTGTGCACGGCGATCACCCAAGTCAATGAGACTCGGGTGATCACAGATCGGAGTAAAGGGTCGATCCCGACTCCTTACCACGTGATCAGCTGTCAGCCAATAACAGCTGATCATGTGATGTTAACAGAAGATTGGTAATTGTTTTAATTTTTCTTCTCACGCTGACAGTGTGAGGAGAACAAAAAAACGATCACCGGCTTCTGTTGAAGGGACATCGGTCCCGTAGAGGAAGAGGCAAAGCCACCTCATATGTGCCCACCAGTACTGCCTGCCAGTGCCATGAATCATTGCCTACCAGTACATCAGTGCCAGCAATCAGTGCCACCTATTAATGCCCACAAGTGCCACCTATCAATGCCCATCAGTGGTGCCAATCAGTACCTCATCAGTGCCACCTAGCAGTGCTGCCTATCAGTGTCACCTACCAGTGCCCATCACTGCCACCCATCAGTGCCCATCACTGCCACCCATCAGTGCCAGCTATCAGTGCCACCTATTACTGCCCTTCAGTGCCCACCAGTGCTGCCTATTAGTGCCCATCAGTGCCGCCTTATCAGTGCCCATTAGTGTCGCCTTATCAGTGCCCATCAATGCAGCCTATCGATGCCCATCAGAGTACATCAATGAAGGAGAAAAATGACCTGTTTGCAAAATGTTTTAATATAAAACGGTTTTGTATTTTTTAAAAAGTTAAAAAACAGAATTGATCAAATACCGCCAAAAGAAAGCTATTTGTGGGGGAAAAAATGATAAAAATTTAATTTGGGTACAGTGTTGTATGACTGCGCAATGGTCAAAGAGTGACAGTGCTGAAAACTGAAAATTGGTCCGGGCAGGAGGGGGGTTTAGGTGCCCAGTAAGCAAGTGGTTAATTAACCTTTTTTTTTGTTAATTCTCCTTTAAGGGGGTGTGGCGGGGGCGTGTCCTACGTCTACACACGTTTGCTAGTAGCTGTCCCTCCTTCCCATCTCAAAACTTTGGGCGGTTTGTTACGTCTCCAAAATGCTCCTACATCCCCACATGTCCCCAGACACTGATAGAGCTGCCGACACACATCACACAGACATGGCCCCTCTGGTCACCATTAGTTTTCTATAACACAGATTATGCTGGACTTGTATAAAGCAGGTTAGATCGTCTGCCCGTCACCTCTACACTGCGTACAGCACACCGATCCCGAGCTCAGCACACTGCTGTCACTGACACTCCAGCGTGCTCCCGAAGAAACTTTCCGCCTATATGTTGTCGTGGTAACCACCCACCAATGACAACCCAGTATCATCCTTTCCAGGCGTGGCCTCTCTGAATCCTGCCAATCAGCGTGCTCGTAGTTGCTGAGCTGTTGCCGGCTTCTGTGTGCGGCCCGTGTACTGGGTGACCCGGCTGCTGTCCTCAGGAGAGAGGCTGAGAGACTGGCAGTGTGACATGGGGGGCAGCGGGAGCACCAGGAGGGTCTCGTTCGAGGCAGACGAGAATGATAACGTCACTGTGGTGAAGGGGATCCGGGTGAGTGGAGGAGGACACGTGATTGTGGTGCACTGTGTGTGTCCGAGGCCTTGTCTCCTCTATAGGTCATGTACTGGATAGGACAGCACAGCCTGTGGGGGTGTCACTGTGCTCACCGTGTGATGGGGGTCTGTGTACAGGAGGGAGGGGGAGCTGCTCATACAATCCTCACACGTGTGTCATACGGTGGAGCTCTGACCTTCTCAAGGTTATGTATTAGGCTGGCCTGCTGGTCACTAATGGACACTAAGTGGTTAATAAAGCAGTGTGAGGGGAGATGTAGATGTGCAGCTAAATCTCCCCGTCCTCTGAAGCCTGATCTGCCTTCACATCGCCCTTCAGAGGCTACTGACAGGTGGTGAGGAAACAGTGTGGCTCCTTCTCACTGTCTGGTTTAGCCTCCCGTTTACACCAGTGCCACTTGTCGTGGGATTTGACAGTTCCAAATCGCATGACAAGTCGCACCCTATTGTCAGCAATGGAATGGTTCAAATCGGTGCGACTCTGTGCAGGTTCCTGCACTAATTTTTGCAATTTCAGGTGCGACTTGCATATAGATCTGTGAATGAAGTCGCACAGATGTCAGGCAAGTCGCACCTGAAATTGCTCTGACCTACGGCTTTAAAATTGTGCTACTTAAGCCCCCCGTTCACATCGGGGCGATTTGACATGTCAGATTGCAGCCTATTGACGGCAACGTCCGAATCAGTGCGACATTGACTTTGTGGCGCCACACCGATTTCCAAAAGTAGTTCCTACACTACTTTTGGGGGCGATTTCGATAGACATATGTACATGAACCCGCACAGATGTCTTTCAAATCGCCCCTGAATTCACAATGAAATGCGTAAGTTTAGCTGAACTCGCACATTTTTAAACCCTCCTCCAATGTGAACGTAACCTTAAAGTGATTGTTTTTTTTTTGTTTGTTTTTTTCATTTAAAAACAAAACTTTACAAACATGTTATACTTGCCTCCCTATGTGCAGTTGGTTTTGCACAGAACAGCCCAGATCCTCCTCTTCTTGGGTCCCTCTTCTGTGATCCAGGCCCCTCCCCCCTCTTCAGTGTCCCCACAACAATCAACTCGCTATGTCCACTCAAGACACGGAGGCCCGCCCTTCACTCTCATGATTGGATAACTGGCTTTGACAGCCGTGGGAGCCAATGGCGCCACTACTGTGTCTCAGCCAATCAGGAGGAGCATCCCGTAGGGCTAAGACACTCGTGAACATCACTGGAGAAGTATGGGGCTCAGGTAAGTAATTAGGGGGTGCCGGGGAGGCTGATGCACACAGGTTTTTTTTTTTTTTTTTTTTTAATCTTAGCTATTTAAGGACCTGGCTTATTTTTTCAGACTTTGTGTTTACAAGTTATAATCAGTTTCTTTTTTTTTGTTTGCTAGAAAATTACTTAGAACCCCCAAACATATAATTTTAGAAACCCTAGAGAATAAAATAGCGGTCCTTGCGATACTTTGTGTCACACACCGTATTTACGCATCGGTCTTGCAAGCGCAATTTAAAAAAATAAAAATACACTTTTTTTTAAATTAGAAATTAAAAAAAAAAGAGACAACAGTAAAGTTAGCCCAATTTTTTTTTTTGTCTATATTGTGAAAGATAATGTTACGCCGAGTAAATTGATACCCATGTCATGGTTCAAAACTGCGCCCGCTCGTGCAATGGCAACAAACTTTGACCCTTAAAAATCTCCATAGGCGACGGTTAAAAATTTCAACAGGTTACCAGTTTTGAGTTACAGAGGAGGTCTAGGGCTAGAATTATTGCTCCTGCTCTAACAATCACGGCGATACCTCACATATGTGGTTTGAACACCGTTCTTACATGCGGGCTCCACTTACGTATGCGTTCAGTTCTGCGAGTGAGCTTGACAAACTGGGCGATTCTTTGTTATTTAACTTTTTATTTTTTATTTTTACACTGTCCTTTTAAAAAAAGATGTATTCCTATTACAAGGAATGTAAACATCTCTTGTAATAGAAAAAAAGCATGACAGGACCTCTTAAATATGAGATCTGGGATCAAAAAGACCTCAGATTTCATATTTACACTAAAATGCAATAAAAAAAAAATTCCCCTTTAAGACCATTGGGCGGAAGTGACGTTTGACATCGCTTCCGCTATCCAATGGTATGGAGCCAAGTGGGGGCTATCTTTCCCTCACTTGGCTCCAGGCTGTTGAGGGGGAGAGAACCCGATCGTCTCCGTCACTACCGACGGCTCTGGTAAGTGTCGGAGACCACCAGAGCGAGGCGGGAGCCCTCTCCCGCCTCCGATAAGTGACCTTGCGGCAAATCCACTGCAGAGACAACTTTTATCTGTAAGCAGACTGCCTGCTGAAGGAGAAGATACTGGAGTTATGTCAGCTATCTGCTGCCATAACAACGTTATATGACTTCAAACAGCCGACGTACAACTGCTGCGGGTGGTCTGCAAGTAGTTAATGCATAAAATACATTAAAGTGTATGATAACCCCACCCAAAAAAAAATATAGACCCTGGTCCCTTAAAGCAGATTACACAGCAAAGTGCTTGAACAGTAAAAAACCTCCCTGAACTTGCCACTTCCTGTATGCCCTCTCTGCGCTGACCACGAAAATCATGGCTGCTGAGCCATGACCACCGTGGTCAGAGTGCGTCTATCCATCATACGCTGCCCTACTCTGCTCTCCTCACTCCCCTCCACTAAAATTGTCACTGCCAGCCCCTCTATTAGAGGCTGGCATAGCACACTGTGTAAGTTTTGAAAAATGAGTGTTCTAAATACCGAATTTCAACTGTCTTTGTGACTAGCGGCCGCTTTACAGCTCCAATGGATTGGTTTCTGCGGAGGAGATGAGCGGTCACATGATCTCCCCTGCTGATGTCAGAGGGAGATCACGGCCCCTCCCGCAGAAGACATCCATCGGAGCTGTAAAGCTGCCGCGAGTCACGTGACCGGCCTGAAGACAGCTGAAATTCGGTATTTAGAACACTCATTTTTCAAAACAACTTACACAGTGTCAAAGAATGAGAGATAAAGAACTATGTTCAGTATCCCTCCCTCAGCGCACACAGAAAATATTGATAAAACTATAGTCAGCAGCTGCTATACTAAAATGAGATGCATCAAATATATGTCAAAGAAAAATTTCTAAAACATTAGCAGCACTAGTGCAAAAATAGCAAATATTTAAAAATATCAATAAAATTGCTTAAGAGTCCACTTAAACAAAGTATCAAATGGTGATCCACTCAGTGAAAGTCCATTAAGAAAAGGCAGGTGAGTATAAACTAGACGATCGTGGAAGAAAATATTAGCAGCGATCCCAAGTCTCCATCACCACACCACTTGTGCCACAGCCCTGTATAATCCACTTACCAGACCCTGATGGTTAACACGCTTATCAATCAAAGGGATAATCGCTGTTCACTGGACACTTCATCTGTATTTTGCTCATTGCAAGCAATAGATAAAAAAATTCCACCTAGCGTAATCCAGTACAATAATTGTTTATTAATTTAAAATTATCACACAAAAAAAACACTCACAATGTTTGCATAATATAAGGGCATGTAACATCAATACTATGTCAGTCGTGTATTCCCCTCTAACCTCTCACCGCTCCCGCAGTGTTCCCGGGAAGGACAGACAAGGATAAGCCCTCTGACGAAAGAGATGACAGAAACGCGTCCGCGTCAGGACGTTGCTACGCAGCTATCTACAGAGTCGGCTTATCCTCGCCTGTCCTTCCCGGGAACACCGCTTTTTTTTTTTTTTAGTTTTGGATAGAGTGGAGTGGGATTAAAACACCTGTCAATCTTTGTTGCTGTTTGTGCGCCTGTTAGGGAGATTCAACCTCTCTATTTGTCTTGTTTGCTGTTATCATTGAAAATGAAAGTAGAAGATAATACAAAATTTTGTGTTGACTTCAGAATAGTAACTAGTTCTAGTGACACCCTAGGATTCCCTCACTTTGTAATTTCTCTCACTTCCTGTAGTTAAAATTTTTTTCTTTCATATAAAGTGCAGTGCTTACAAATCTCTTACAATAATGTGAACATATATGCACATAATATGAAAATTAATACCCAAGCAGTGGTATAATAGTCCTTTTAAGAAGAGGAACTAGTTCACAAGGGAGTACAGTAGAGATTTTCAGTGACCAAACATCATCCGCAAAAGGATCACCCAAAAACACCACGTTTCCTCCACCAAGAGTCTCTCTGAGGCTTACCAGCGTGCATGTGACCTTCAGAAAGAGAGGTCACAAAAAGCACTTGTGCACTCCATAGGTTGGCAACCCCTGGAATGATCACAGTGGTTCATTAGTAGCATACACTTAACTTCAGGCATCAACCATGTAAAGGGTTCAAAATAACTAATCTCATTGTGTAAATCCAGCTAATAAGTTTATTAAAATTGGTTAAAATCACTTACAAAGGACTTGCAAATCAGCATTACAAACTATGAATCCCAGAATTCCCAGGAATGTGCGGTCTTGCACAATGATGTCACGGCTTCCAGCTCCGCCCAAGGCGTTAACATCATAAACAACGTCATCAGGGGCACACTTTAGTTTTAGTTTGCCTTTTAGTTACACTTACAATAATTCTTATTTTATTCATACAAAGCCATTGACATATTGTTAATCATTTCTACTTTTGCCTTTTTTTTTTTATAGTTGTCTGACAATGTTATTAACCGTATGAGAGAGCCAACATCTGTTACTAGGCCGCAAACCCCACCACCACCTGCACCTCCAAAGGCAAAATTCCCAGCTGAACAGCCAGTTACTGCTGGTTATACAGGTAACAATTTGTGTGTGTGTGTGTTTTTAGTTGGTACGTTATACTTACTGTGCCTTTGGGGGTTACATCCAAGATTGATATTTTTTTAACAGAAAAGTTTTTATTGAACAAATCAGCAGTACAAAACACATGCCTACAGGCATATTCCAATTGCATTACAAAATTATCAACAGTAAAATTAATCAGATTCAAGGGGTTTAACCCCTGATTTAACCGTACAAGTTATGATACAGGTTATAATACCAGCTAAGAGAACTGTATAAAGGAAATATGTAATCTCAGGGAGCAGTAATCAGCACAATAACCCTTAATAGCTATCCCTTATGATGGACGTTATATTTGAGGGTGGTGGATTAGAGGGTGGAAGGGCAAGAGTCAACGGAAGGAAGGATTAAGACGGGGGGGAGGTGGGGGAGAGAGACATAGGGGGAGGGTTAATAGGCAAGGCAAGAACCCAGAGCACCCAAAGTGTGTACCCAAAGGTATATCAATCTACTTCTTTTTTTTGAGTTAACTGATTGAATCCATGAAGAATCACCCAGTAGTAACGTTGGAAGTTTGGCAGTACCACCCCGATAATGGGAGATGAAATATGCCTTTCGCCACCCTGGGAGGTTATCAAGCCCACACAAAAGAAACCATAACTCTCTCCAATCGCCCAAAAAAGCTTTGGGAACATGGGACAGAGCATTCTGGAAAAAATATAAAATTTGGGAAAGTATATCATTTTTAATAGATTCAACCTTCCCACCAGTGTTAATGGAAGAGTACGCCAGGTTCCACATTTATGAGCAAGTTGTGTCAGCAGGGGATTCGCATTTTTCTCTAAATATTCATCAACCTCGCTAGTCACCCTGATTCCCAGGTAAGTGAATTTGTCGACCCATTTAAGAGGTGTATGTGTGTCTATGCGAGGGACTGAGGTGTGTAAGGAGAAAAGTACTGACTTATCCCAGTTTATACGGATTCCTGACTAGCGGCCGAATTGGTCAAATAGAGTCAACGCTGAGAGGACCGACTAGGAGGCATCAGCCAAATAGAGTAGTGTCATCTGCGTATAGGGACAGTTTCTCCTCAACTGGTCTTATTACTATACCCTGCACAACCCGATCCGCTCTCTCTGTATGGCTAGAGGCTCCAAGGCTAGGGCAAACAATGCCAGACACAGGGGACAACCTTGTCATGTCCCAAGGGAAAGAAATTAGAAATTCTGCTGTTTGTACGAACTCGCGCCCCTGGATTTGCATAAATCAGTTAAATCCAGGTCAGAAATTGGGGGCCAAATCCAAATTTCGACAGGACCGCCCACAGATATCCCCATTCGAATGAGTTGAAGGCCTTCTCCGCATCCAGAGAGACCACCACTCCCATTGCGCCTTTGCAATATGAGTGTAAAGCCTTCAAATATTTATATCTGTGCCCCGTACAGGCATAAACCCTGTCTGGTCCGAGTGGACTAACTCAGTTATGACTGTACTTAGTCTGTTAGCAAGGATTTTGGCTAGTAGCTTTGCATCTACATTTAGGAGGGAGATGGGGCGGTACAAGCAGCATATGGAGGGGATCTTCTCTGGCTTGAGGATCACCACTATGACCTCTTCCCCCATTGAGCTTGGAAGCATCCCTGTTTCCATAGACTTGGTATATACCGAGTGCAGTCTAGGGGCCAGATCTTCAGCATATAATTTGTAGAACACTACTGGGATATTATCAGACCCAGGGGTCTTACCAGTCTGTAACGATTTGAGCGCTTTCAAAATCTCTTCCACCGTGATAGGTGCATCCAGTTTACGGTATGTAACGGTATGTCGTTACATGTTGGTATGTCGTTGTGAGAACCGGAATGTCTATACTCTCTAGATATGATGTCAGCTTCTCTGTGCCATATGTTACCTTGGAGCTATAAACTGTTTGGTAAAATGAAGCGAAACACTGGTTTATCTTGTCGGGGGCATAAAGAAGGTCTCCAGTCGGGCCAGTAATGTGAGGGATACTAATTCCCCCCGACTGCTCTTTGGAAAGCCAAGTCAGCAGCCTTCTTGTTTTCTCCCCTGTTCAAAAATGCGTTGGGAATGACGAGGTGATCAAGGCTCGAACAGCGGAGCATGATCCAAGATATCCCTCGGCAGTATCCTGATGTCCCTGACTCTGGGCAGAACAGACCTTCCAGCAAATGCCAAATCTATATGGGAAAAAGTGTTGTAAGATGATGAGTGGCAGGTGTAGGCACGGGACTGCGGGTTCCTCCACCTCCAATCATCCGTAAGACCATAGGTGTCCCCCAGGCTGCCAGGCCCAGATGCACAGAACCTGCAGCTGTCAGCCTATCCATGCCAGAGTCAGGCACTAGATTAAAATTCCCCAAGAGAACAACATTCTCAGTAGCAAACTCCGCCACCTTAGCCGTGATCCTATTTAGCAGAGAGGGAGGCGACAGAAAGTATAAACCTACAATAATCCACTTTAGACTATGAATTTGTGCTTGAATAATGACATATCTACCATCTGGGTCCAGGAGCTTTAAAGGGAGTGACTTGAGCACCAAAACACCCGCACCCCTCGCAAAATTTGAGTAGGTGGAGTGGTAGTGATGTTCAACCCACGGCTTTCCGAGTGCAAGAGTTCTATTACCCACCAAGTGAGTCTCTTGAAACACACATATATGTGGATTATAGTGTATATCTTAAGAAATTGGAACACGCGGGATTGCTTTATTGGAGAATTCAGCCCCCTCATATTCCAAGACAAATGTTAAGCGAGGACATGAGTTCCGTCCAGTAAACGGGTGTTGGGATCAAACACAGCAGTTTCCCCCCACCAGGGCTGCTGAACCCAGAGAAGGCAGTAAGAAATATGCGGCAGTAATAGAAAGCCAAGCACAGTAATAGATAAGTATAATGTCATGCAATAAGAAAAAATCATGAAACAAATAAACACACAATAGCCCATATAGAACAACATCTCCCCAGAACTGGAGAGGGTTTCCCACCCCAAAACCATGTCAGCTCGCCGACTGCAATGAGGGGTCCAGTGCAAAAAATCGGCAGAAAATGGAGCTTCTTCCCCTTCCTGGATAATGCACCCGACAATCTGCGTCTCATCCAGGTGTCAGTCGGTCATAGCAGGAAGAATTACACCCTCAGGAGCAGGATATTCATTGGCTATACAGTGGAGCTTGAGAAGAAGCAGACGCTCACGTCACCATCTTGGACTCGCTCCCAAGTTTAATGTTTTAGTTTTACGAGGTGGTATAAAAAAAGTTTTGAGATTGGTTTTGTAACACGCCAACAGATGGCAGCACAAGGCTGCATGCATCACCGAGCACCAACCTGCATAAAGACACTTTTGGTCAGGGGTGGTAAAAACAGGTTGCCTTTCCTCTTAACCTGACGTGGGGACCAGAGCTTATGGTACACATAGCCTGCCAAAAAATGTTACCACAGGTCGCATTCTTCAGGTAGTACCGTTGCTAGACATGACTCATTCAAGTGAATGGGGCTTTTGTTGCAACTGGATGTGATGTACGCAGATGTAGACCATTGCTGAGGTTTAAAGTTCATGATTGCCTCCAATCTTGAGGCTGATAGAGAGACGCTGCATGCCTTAGAATAAGGTAACTGTAAAAATGCCTGTTCATAATTGCAAACCAAAGCTTTAATTTGGCCAAAGGAGAGAAAAGTTCCTAAATACATGGGAAAACTTGGGTGACACAGTGACTTGAGCACCACTGCGAGTCTGGATGACCACAGTTCTTTAAGTTTATAGTTGATTCAGAATGGTGAAGCAGGAGCCTTGAAGGTATACTTTGTCTTCAGATGTGAGCAATGCTTTTACTGACAGATCTAGAGGGGAGTGCTTTGATACAGTTCTCAACAATCATAATATATAATCTATCAGTCAGACAAACCTGAGAACCATATAGGTCCAACATTAGGCAGAGGTCCTCTTGGTGTAACAAATCATAGACCTATGATAGCTGGGATGTGGTTAACTATTGGGAAGTTTGGCTAGGCCAAAGCCCCTCCTCCCTTGCTTTGCTATATGGAGATATTTGCTATTGCAGATAAAGGAGGAGATCATAGAATCTATTTGTGTAATATTTTACAAGGCAGAAACATAGGCGATGCTTTTTAGCATGTATAGAAGTTTTGGAAGGTATATCATCTTTACTCAGTTTATTCTACCTATTAAATTGAGAAGGAGGAATCCCTAAACCCCTAGTCTAGATTGCATTTGGGTTACAATGGGGTCTTGAGTGCAGTAAATTTAGGAAAGGTCATTGCGAATTTTTATCCCTAAGGCCTCATGTACACTGCTGCTCAGGCAGTTGACTGCTTTTTTCAGCTGCCCCTGAACTCATACAATTTTATTTTATGTGTACATGTACACAGGTTTGTTTAATGTTGTTTTTAGGCAGTTGAGTTTAGAGGCCTTTTTTGGAAAGCAAAAAAATGATTTCAGGCGCTGAGTTTAGAGGCATTTCAAGCACTAAATGCGGTAACTCGTGTTTAGCCGTGCTTCGTTTACAGACGTTTTTCATTTTGGCTATTTTGAAAAAACGCAGCTAAACGCGGCATGTAAATGAAGCAAAACTGACAGTTTTACACGTGGGTTACTATCTGTCAAGTTAAATCGTTCAGGAGAGGTTGTAAAAACGTCCCGTGTACATTAAGCCTAATGCCGCGTACACACGATCGGACTTTCTGGCATACTTGGTCCAGCACACTTTCTGACGGACTTTGTCCGCCAGATGCGCCAGACTTTAAAACGGACGGACTCGCCCACACATGACCGGACTTTCCGGCAGGCTAAGTCCGCCCGTCTTTCCGACGGACTTTCGCCGGAGTTACGGCGGACTTTCAGAATGAACGGACTTGCCCACACATGGACAAGTCCGTTCATTTTGAACGTGACTCAGGTGCGACGGGACTAGAAAAGGAAGTCAATCTTGCCGCTTTTATCGGCGAGATTGACACCTTTGCGAGCCCCATCGCGGGGCATACCAGGCCCTTAGGTCTGGTATGGATTTTAAAGGGAAGCCCCTACGCCGAAAAAATGGCGTGGGGTCCCCCCTAAAATCCATACCAGACCCCGATCCGAGCACGCAGCCCGGCCGGTCAGGAAAGGGGGTGGGGACAAACGAGCGCCCCCCCCCCCGAACCGTACCAGGCCGCATGCCCTCAACATGGGGGGTAGGTGCTTTGGGGGAGGGGGCGCCCTGCGGGGCTCCCCCACCACAAAGCACCTTGACCCCATGTTGATGAGGACAAGGGCCTCTTCCCGACAACCCTGACCGTTGGTTGTCGGGGTCTGCGGGTGGGGGCTTATCGTAATCCGGGAGTATGGGGTACATGGTACCCCTACCCATTCACCTAGGGAAAAAGTGTCAATAATAAAACACACTACACAGGTTTTTAAAATAATTTATTAAACAGCTCCGGGGGGGGTCTTCCGGCTTCGGGGGTCTTCTTCCGGCTTCGGGGGTCCCTCCGGTTCCTTTTTCTTCCGGCGTCCGGTTGGTTCTTGTCCCGGTGTTCCAGTTCTTCGGCCGGCTCCTCCGCTGTCTTCAGGCCGCTTTCTTGCCAGCGGAGATCCGGACTTCTGGGCTTCTTGTCTTCTTCCCTCTTCTCCAGATGTTGACACAACGCTCTCTCCGGCTGGACTGCTCTCTGAGGGCTCCGTTGTGACTTATATAGGCGGAGACCCCGCCCCCTTATGATGTCACAGTCCCTGGGCATGCTGGGACTGTGACGGTTGTAGGGGGCGTGGTCAACATCACCCGGTGACCACGCCCCCCTAAAACGTCACAGTCCCAGCATGCCCAGGAACTGTGACATCATAAGGGGGCGGGGTCTCCGCCTATATAAGTCACAACGGAGCCCTTGGAGAGTAGTCCAGCCGGAGAGAGCGTCGTGTCAACATCTGGAGAAGAGAAGAGGGAAGAAGACAAGAAGCCCAGAAGTCCGGACCTCCGCTAGCAAGAGTGCGGCCTGAAGACAGCGGAGGAGCCGACCGAAGAACTGGAACACCGAGAGAAGAACCAACCGGACGCCGGGAGAAGAGGAACCGGAGGGACCCCCGAAGCCGGAGAAAGACCCCCCCCCCCCCCTGGAGCTGTTTAATAAATTATTTTAAAAACCTGTGTTGTGTGTTTTATTATTGACACTTTTTCCCTAGATGAATGGGTAGGGGTACCATGTACCCCATACTCATTCACATAGGGTGGGGGGCCGAGATCTGGGGGCCCTCTTATTATAGGGGGCTCCCGGATTCCGATAAGCCGATAGGGTAGGTCGGGAAGAGGCCCTTGTCCTCATCAACATGGGGTCAAGGTGCTTTGTGGTGGGGGGGCCCCGCAGGGCGCCCCCTCCCCCAAAGCACTTACCCCCCATGTTGAGGGCATGCGGCCTGGTACGGTTCAGGAGGGGGGGGGGGCGCTTGCTCGTCCCCACCCCCTTTCCTGACCGGCCGGGCTGCGTGCTCGGATCGGGGTCTGGTATGGATTTTAGGGGGGACCCCATGCCGTTTTTTCAGCGTAGGGGCTTCCCTTTAAAAGCCATACCAGACCTAAGGGCCTGGTATGACCCGCACTCGCCGCAATAGGAAAATTTGTTTTTCCTATTGCAGCGAGCGCGAAATGCAATACCCTGCCCTTGCGTCGTATCTGGTCTGTTGGACCAGCATACAGACGAGCGGGCTTTTCGTCGGACCAGCACACAGACGAGCGGACTTTCCGCCAGAAACTGAGTCCGACGGAAAGATTTAAAACCTGCTTCAAATCTAGGTCTGGCGGGCTTTTGGGAAAAAGTCCGCCGGAGCCTACACACGGTCGGATTGTCCGGCAGACTCTGGTCCGCCGGACCAAGTATGCCAGAAAGTCCGCTCGTATGTACGCGGCATTAGTATTAAAGTGGTTGTAACCCTAAGAAAAAGAAGCAAGGTAACAGATAAGTGAGCTTCAGGTGGGGCAGCCTTCCTGTCACACAGGGGGAAGTTTCTATCCAAGCGTTTACACTTTCAGGGCTAGTAAAAAAAAAAAAATTAGTCGGTAAGCAGTTTCTATACCACCCTGGTCTTCTGATCTATTCTTACTAGACTTAATATGTTGTCTTTTTCCCCGTAGTTCAGTAACTTCATCACAATTGGACCAGGAATCTGCTCTGGTGGAGGTGGGTAGCTCAGTGCCCAGTTTGCTCACTCAATAATAAAACTCTAGTTGGCTCCAGCATGGCCCATTTTTCTGTGAATTCCTCTGCATTGTTCTTCTCTAAGGGCTCTTTCACACAGGGCGGATCAGTGATGATCCTCCCCGTGAACACCCGCTTGCTCAGCGGGGATCGCTCTCCCGATCCTTGCTGAGCAGAAAGATGACAGGTCCATCGCTGCACACTGCTACGGACCTGTCAGAGCGCCGCTCTCCCCTATGGGGGATTGGATGATGACGGACCGTAGTGTCCGTCGTCATCTGATCCGAAAATGGATGGAACAGTAGGTTTTTCCTCCGTTACACTTTTCGGATCGGAGCGGGTCGGATGTCAGCGGACATGTCACCGCTGACATCCGACGCTCCATAGGGATACATGTATGTCCGTTTTTCATCCGAAAACGGAAGGATGACAAACGGACATACGGATCCCTCGTGTGAAAGAGGCCTAAGTCTACTAGGCTAAGGTTCTAGGTCACCATTTTTTTTTTTTTTTCAGCAGTTTGGCTTTGGCCTCCAGGCCACGGCAGGTATCGGTTGTATGGTGTCTTCAAGCTCTTTCAAACTCTGTTTCACTTTAGTTGTTCTCTCTTGAATGTTCTGTATATTCTATCGCAAGATTGAGCCCTCCACCCTGCCTATTAAGGAGTTTTTGTATAATGCACTGGTGAAGATGTGCTAGATTCATGTGAATGTTCACATTGCAAGCTAGACCATGCCCCACTCAACTTCTATAATTAATGGAAAATTGAGAGACCATATTGTATTTGAATGCACTAAAATACATTTTGTTTTTGAAAATATAGATTTCGTAAAACATTTGCTCACTTTGTTGTGTCTCTTTCAATTTCAGCAACTCATATTTTTCACCAATTACTGTTTTTAATAGGTTTTAAACAAATTTTGCATACTTGGGGCATGGAAGATATTGGAAAAATTTACTGGTCTCTGGTCTCAGTAAGGTTGAGAACCATGGCATTAGACAATGCTTACAAACTCAAGTAATGCACAAATAACACACAACAAAAGCACAATACCTACCATACATTGGACAGACAGAAACACTAAACCTGTCCTACATGCAATTTATGTTCAACCAGTCATTACAGGAGTGAATAACATTAGAAACATAGTTTCGTGGTAGACATCAATATGAATCAAACACTTCAAACTACATGTTCTTGAAATACACATTATTGAATTTTCATAAAAACAGAATGAGAAATAAATCCCTGTCAGTCTACATGCTAGCTGCTGAATATATTTATGCTTGTAGTTTTTGTACAAATAAAAAGCAAACAACCAATTTTCACCAGTACATTTCATGCAAATATAGAACTGCCGCTATATATCAAAAAATGAACCTACCAAAAAAAAAGCAAAAATGCTTACATGATTAGGCTTTTACATTTCCCGACTCATTTGCTGCATGTAAGTTCCAGGGAGATAAAGTCAAACCTGATCTTTAACAGAATTAGCAGTATTCTCCATGAATTGTTTGTTTTGTTTATTTCTCTTTTTGTAGCACATGAGATAAAAGAATAGTGTGGTGTCAAAAAATAGGGGTGATATGAAATCACTGAGAAATAAATGAGGTTTGCTTAATTTTTTTCTCCACCCAATGCGGTGTCCTGTGCCCCCTACACTTGAACCCCTCCTCCATTGTAGTGTCCTCTGTCCCCATTACATTACCCCCACCCTGTAGTGTCCTCTGGCCCCCACAGTAGTGTGTCCTTTACCATCCAATGCTGTGTTCTCTGCCCCCTTTACACCACCCCCCCCCCCCACTGTAGTGGTGTCCTCTACCCCCTTCCTCCACCCAGTTGTGTCCTGTACCCCCCATAAACAGTGTGGTCTGACTTCCTTCACATCAATCCCCCCGTCCTCTGTCCCCCCTCCAACAGTGTGCCCTCTACACACACACATACACACACACAGCATTGTGTGGGTAGCACTTACCTGGAAGCGTGTGTTGATCAGAGCAGTGATCAGAGGATAGCATAGTGCTGGGTGGACGGCGGGAGCAGGAGCTGGCGGAGTTCATAACAGTAGCAAGCTGGTGAGTGGTTGCTAGGACCGCCTAGCCACCAATCACTGAGCAGCTCCCGCCCCTGCCCTCCATCATGCTCCCGCCTCCCGCTCTCTCAAAGAGCCGTAGTTACAATCGTGCCCCAACCCCCCCCCCCCGATCGACGCATTGTAGACCCCCGAGTCTGAAGCAATTGTCCTTAAGGATGGAAGGACAGTAAACTGTCCGGTACGAGCTGTTAACTTTTTTTAACTCCTGACTCGGTTTGCGAGTGTTGTCTCGCAAAATGAGCAGTATTCAAGCCTCTGCGGTGTGCAGTACTGCATTTGGCTAGAGGTGCGGGGGGTTGCCGGTGACACTCAGAGCTGTTCGGATGCATTTAGAAAAATACTCGGAAACACTTGGAAATACTCAGTTTCCATGTGCATCCGAGCGGTCTTCGAGTATTTCCGGCGCCCCCCCCCACCTCTGGCCACATGCGGTACTGCATACAATAGAAGTCAATGTGGAATGAATTATTATCTTTGTTTCCATGGAATTTTATGGGGAAACTCGCTTTGATATGCGAGTTCTTTGGAATACAAGCATTCTCTTGGAACGGATTATGCTTGTTATCCAAGGTTCCACTATATATAAGGCTTCATGTACATTGCTGCTGGTAAACGGACATTTCGGAGCAGTTGGGTCTTCTTTTTCAGCTGCCCCTGAACTCTCCTCTTATCTTATCAGTACATGTCCACAGGGTCGTTTATGGTCGTTTCTAGACAAGTTTAGTTTAAAAGTTTAGAAGCATTTTCATCAAATCAAAAAAATGCATTCAGGACGGATGTTCAGAGGCATTTAAAATGACAAATGCCTGTAACAGCTTGTAAACGCGGTAACTCGCGTTTAACCGCGTTTCGTTTACAGGCATTTTTAATTGACTATTTGAAGAAAAAAAAAGGTGCATCTAATCGCAAATGCTGCAAAATGGACTTTTTAAACGTCGGTTACTTTCTGTCAAATTAAATAGTTCAGGAGAGGTTGTAAAATGTCCCATGTACATTGAGCCTTAGAGATATAAAAGTATGAATATTTCCTTTCTACTTTTTGTTTGGAATTGTGCTGTCCATTTGTATGCAGTTTGGAGAGCCACCAATTTTCAGCCAGGAAATAAAGTTTGATTGGGGTGACTGATGAAAAGGTTATTTAGACTACATAAATGCTGTAGATTTTACTAAAGAAGGATCTTGCTTTTTAGCAGTGACGAGTCTGGAAGTTGAAGGGTCTGTGAGCTTCTAATAAAGATTGTTTGCCAAGCTACTCATTGTTGAAGAGAAGTGTTTCCTTAATGTTTGTGTTTGCAGCTGCTGATTCCTTTACAAACTCACATCAGGAATAGATTTTAATGCTTTTGATTGCATTTTATTCCCCATATGTTCATCTAGCTATACAGAAGGCAACCACTCAAATAAAAAAAAATCCAAGAGGCATCTGTACTTTAGTCACTGAATGTGTAATTATTTTGATCTCCTTCTGTACTGCTTTACTGACAGCAGTTATGAAAATGTGACCTTTTGCATTTTTGGCAGCCTGTAAATTATTGATATATGTTCATATGTTTTCCTTATTTTTTGTTACTTTTAATTCTGTATTAAGAGAAATAAATTTGTGATTATTTTCCCCCTGGTTAAAGCATAGCTAAACTCCATAGCAAATATGTAGTATGTTGCAGCTTACTAGTCGTTTGATGTCGTAAGCTGCAATAAAATGTTTTTTGTTCTCTTCCCATGGCATTAACTTGACATGTGGTTGGTGTTGGAGTTGTCATGTGACATTTAAGAGAGGCACTTTTTTTCAGAAAATCTCTAGTTGCATGGCTGATTCTAACTTAAAGGAGAAGTACAGCCAAAGCTTGTTTGGCTGTACTTCTATGGATCACAGGAGTGCACTCTTATGACCCATTTTCATCAGAGAGCAGGCTGAAGTCCTCTCTCTGCTGACGTCAAAGTCGATCTGGGCTTGGCATCATCACGACTATGGAAGTCGGGATCCGCCAGATCCCTGTACCGACACCTGTCTCAAGCTCTCCACGAGCCGCTGAGAGCCTGAGCCGGCCGCTCCCGTCCCCTCCACAGCCCAGCGCTCCACTGAGCGAGGAGGGGGCAGAGCAGAGAGCTGTGACTGATGGTAAGACAGCTCTCTGCTCGTGGAGCTGTGAGAACCGAGCAATCGGCAGTGTTTGATTGCTCGGTTCTCAGTGTTAGAAGCACCGGGGGACAGATGCAGCATCGGACTGCAAACCATCCAACTTGAAGGAGCTGGAGCAGTTTTGCAAGGAGGAATGGGTAAAAATCCCAGTGGTAAGATGTGGCAAGCTCATAGAGACTTTCCAAAGCGACTTGGAGCTGTGATAGCCGCAAAAGGTGGCTCCACAAAGTATTGACTTTAGGGGGGTGAATAGTTAAGCACATTGACTTTTTCTGTTATTTTGTCCTATTTGTTGTTTGCTTCACAATAAAAAAAAAAAATCTTCAAAGTTGTGGGCATGTTCTGTAAATTAAATGAGGCAAATCCTCAAACAATCCATGTTAATTCCAGGTTGTGAGGCAACAAAACATGAAAAATACCAATGGGGGTGAATACTTTTGCAAGGCACTGTATACCTTCTCTTCTGGCAATCCTTGTCAATGCTGTAGACTCTTTCTCCAGGTACCCTCTGTAGCAAGCTGGGTATTAAAGCGGAGTTCCAGGCCCCCGAACACTTTTTTTTTTTTTTTTAACTGCTCTGCATTTGTCCAAACATGTATATTAACAATTACAACATGTCATAGGTGTTGCAATTTTACTTTCTTTGAAAATTGTTTTGTACTGGCTGATCTTGGAAGCAGGCAGGTTCCATTTTAGCTGTGGGCATCTGAAGCCCTCCTGTCTTCTTTTCCGGGATTTCCTCCCAATTTCACACATGCGCAGTAATGCCGCTGCACGGCTCTCCGTCTTCTTGACAAGTTGCCATAGCAATATCGGCGGAAGTTCCCGCCCCATTGTTATAGTAACCTGCCAATCGGACTCGTTTGCGTCATTTACTGTCTGCAAATAACACGAGATTTCTTCAGTAGGTCGATTCGCAAGGACTCCCGCTATCCCAGGAGCCCTTGTGAATTGCCTAGTGACGTAAACGCCTAGGTGGGGGACATGCCGGAAGTGCGGGTGAAACCTTAAAATAAAAAGTATTTACATGCCAAAGAAAAAAAAAAATTCCATTAGTAAAAGCATGATCAATGGATATGCAATAGTAAGTAAAGTAAGCAAGTAAATAAAATGGGTGGAACTCCGCTTTAAGGAGGCGTCCATGAGTGCGTGGTCCCTTTTGTGTCCTGTGCCGAGCTCTGTGCATTCATGGACACACAGTGGCAGTAAGCCACCCCCCCGCTCCCTCCTCATGGGAGTTTGATGGCAGGATAGCAGGAGCCTGTTGCTCTGTTGCAGTCATTTTTCTCCTGTGAAATCAGGAAGTAAGGGGAGTGACATGAAGCCAGGTAAGTGTTTCGAGGGGGTAAGGCCGTGTGGTGGGGTATGTTTACTTTCACACAGAGCATGCATTAAAGTAAAAAACAATTTGGTTTTAGAACTACTTTAAAGTGAATGTGTAAACCTGGAGTTAGGCTTTATATTTTATATCTCAAAAGTCTGCCTATACATAATATAACCTAGGGTGTTACATTTCCTAAAAATGATTACTTATAGAAGGTAGACTAGTGATCTGCCTTTTGCTTGAAGTCTACATTATCATGGATATGTACGGAAATTAAAAGGATGGCTTCTGTAGAACCAAACTTAGACCAAACTCTTTGAATTATGTCTGTTGTGATGTAGAAATTTAATTTCAAGATGACATTTCTTATTCTGTGCTACAGATGCTGTTCATTTGAATCTCCAAATGGAGTGGCAGGTGTCTGAATGTCATTGCCAGGAACCTCTCTGTAGTACAGAGATACTGAACTCAAGAGATTTGCTCTCTAAAAAGTGCATCTGTGTTCTGTGCTAACAAAAAAAAGATGCTTAAATGTAGAGTCACTCATGATGTACTGTGCACATTTTGCACCCATACAACTGTTGTACTAATAATCATGCTTTTGATATAAAGGAAGTCCTATTCATGTTTTTTGTTGGAAGGCTTGTAGACCGAGAGAGAGTTAAAGTGTAACTAAGCAACATAAATAATGACTTACATTATTGAGGCTGTTTCTAGAATTAACCCAGCAGTGCTGTTTTTTCTGAGTTCCCCCGTAACATAATTTTATTACCTGTTGATCCTGTCAGCAAGCAGATCTGTTACTTTTCACTTCCCGCAATGGCCAGGAGTTGTCCAGTTATACAAGAGGTCCCAGTCTTGCATAAATTATGATTAAAGCAGCTGGCAATCAGCTAGCAGGGTGTTGACTGCAACGCATTGGATGAAAGCACAGCAGCTCCATTCACACTCAACACCCTATTAAAGAATGACTCCGATAGAGAAAAAGCTGTCAGGATCCACAGGTATTTATGAAACATTATAAACCTTGCTTCATTACACTTCACTGTACACTTGGAGAGTAACCTTTAAGCTGCCATTTATGTTCTTATTTGGAAAATGCTATTTGCCCAGTTGTCCTCTGCTTGTTCGGAGTCAGTGACTGAGTACTGAAGCCAAACAGATGATTTTCATAAAAGTGCTAGAATTCTTTATCTCTATTTTTGTTCTGGGTCATTAACCAACTCTATAAAGCCAAAGCATCAGCATTAGTGGTAGGCAACTAGAGTTTACTTAAAGTGGTTGTAAACCTGAAATGAAAAATGAGCAGAGGATATCTCTCTATAGTGTATAGTAGCCTTAGTCCAAAGCACCCTGTGTGATTTATTTTTTTTTTCTTTCTCGAACATCATGGGACACAGAGCCTCAGTAATAACTGATGGGTTATATAGGTATCACTAGGTGATTGGACACTGGCACACCCTACCAGAAAGTTCAACCCCCTATATAATCCCTCCCCTTGCAGGGATACCTCAGTTTTTACGCCAGTGTCTTAGGTGATGGACGTGTAAAGATGTCCTGTGCTGAGCTCCAAAGGGATTATCCTATATCCTATACTGGGACAAGCCAGGCGAACCGGATCCATTTCAAAGTGTCTTTTCTAGGCCGAATTGGATGGTACCCGGGCCTCGTGTCCAAAGAAACAAGGTTTTACCTGTAACGCTTCTCTTTTTAGAGAGCTGGACCCCGCATATCAGAAAATGGTTTTCTATCCTTATTTCTGGCCGGGTGCTTTACAGGCCAGAACTGTGGATCCCCCTATTCGTAGGGGGGCCCAGTCTCTGAAGGTTTTTTTCAAACAGAGCCCACCGTGAGAGGCGAAGATTGGGTCTGTACAACAGAACCCTGCGGCTGGATAAGGTAAGGGAGATTCCACAGAATTTTTTAATTCTAGTAGGTTTCTCCTTTAAGGTAAATGCATGCTATGCCTATTGTGACCACCGGGGGCTGCCAAGAGCACATACCTTCACATGCTGATGTCGGTCTCAGTGTTTCCACGCTGCACAAGCTCCTCCGGCCGGCTCAGGTTGGATGGGATGGGGGGCTCTCTTTAGGGATATCTCCCCCCAGACTAGGGGGAGGCCTCAGGTGGTCTGTAAAGCGGTTATACACTGCATTTTCACCACCGCCATTTTGCCACGTGCAGGCCCCATCGCTACCGGCCTCTCTCATTCTCCCCCAGCCTTTCCTCCATGCTGATTCCGGAGGGTCGGCCCAGCGCTGGAACCCGCACGGTTTTTTTAAAACGGGGGGCGGGGCGTCAGGACAGCGTCCAGCATGCTCAAACGCCCACAGGTGCTGGCTGCAGGCTATTTAGGCACAGATTACATGTGCACTAAGCCTTTGGAGGGACACAGAGCTGACGGTCGCATGTAAGGTGGGACACAGGCATTCTCCTAGGCAGCATTTACTAAGGTAACACCAGACTGGGCATTTGGTAGAAGGGCTTTTAGCCGGACTGCATCGCTCAGCAGTCAGTGTTCATTTTGTGATACCTCCACCTTGTTGCTTTGCACTCTAGGGGATCTCGTTCAGGTTCTGAGGACCCCCTTTCTGCAGGATCCTCCCCCCCCCTGAGGGGCCAGGGACGGCTAGTCAGGGAGAGCCATTGGGGTCAGGGGCTACACCTGCTTTTGGCACTTCAGCCCCTGTATACATTACACAGGAGTTTTTTTCCTGAACCATTAATGGTTTAGAGGAAAGATTAATGGCCGTGATTACATCTTCACTCAGTGGAAGAAAACGCACTAGGCCTTCCTCTGTTCCCCAAGACCCTCAGGCAGAGGAGCTCTTGGATAAAGGAGAGGAATCCCTTTCAGAGGATCAGGATGGGACGGATGATTCCTCTTCGGAGTAATCAGGTGGAGAGGGGCCCTCTGCGACTTCTCAGGAGGAGAAAGTCTTAGTGCAGATCCTTACTGGATTGGTCCACTCCACGTTTAAGTTGCCCGTATCTGAATCAGTTAAAGAACCCTCTTCTTCTTTAGGGTCACTGAAACCTCCTCAAACAGCACATGCTTTTCCTGTTCATAAATTACTTGAAAAGCTTCTTTATTCTGAGTGGGATCACCCAGATAAACATTTTTTTCCGCCAAAAAAGTTTTCAACACTTTATCCTATGGAAGAAAAGTTTGTTAAAATGTGGGGAATACCGGCCATTGATGCCGCCATTTCCTCCGTAAATAGTAGTCTGACTTGTCCTGTAGACAATGCTCAGGGGTCCGGTGGATAAAAAGATGAAAGCCCTATTGAAGGTTGTTTTCTCCTTGGCGGGTTCAGTGGCTCAACCTGCAATAGCAGCGATTGGAGTCTGTCAATACTTAAGAGACCATGTGAAGCAGGTCATCAGGGTTTTACCTGAACAGCAGGCCCAGGGGTTGGCTAACCTTCCAGCGGCCTTATGTTATGTTGTTGACGCCATCAGAGATTCTATCATGCAAACCTCTCGTCTTTCACTGGGGTTGGTGCATATACGTAGAATCCTGTGGTTGAAAAATTGGTCAGCCGAAGCACCATGTAAAAAGCTGCTGGCTGGGTTTCCATTTCGTGGTGCAAGGTTGTTTGGAGAAGACTTGGATAACTATATCAAGAGAATCTCTTGTAAGAAAAGCACTCTTTTACCTGTTAAGAAGAGTAAGCGTCCCTCTTTCAAACTGACTCTTTCCCCAGCGCCAGGGGCTTCAGCCTCCAGGCAGTTCGACGGCCTCCTCCGTCTGGGTCCAGAAACAAGAGTCAACCCCAGGGACAAAAGAAGTTCTGGGGGAAGACGCCTACTAGGCAAAACACTAAAACCTCTTTATGAAGGGGCGCCCCTGCTCGCTCGAGTGGGGGGAAGACTGCGACAGTTCTCAAGGCTCTGGCAGGAGGACTTCCAGGACAGATGGGTAATCTCCACAGTAACCTTAGGGTACAAGCTGGAGTTTCAAGAATTTCCCTCTCCTCGTTTCCTCAGATCAAGTGTCCCCAGAGATCCAGAGAAAAAGCAGTCGCTCCTTCTAGCGTTAGAGCGACTTTTGTCGCAGGAGGTCATAGTGGTTCCCGCAAAGGATCAAGGATTGGGCTTCTATTCCAACCTTTTTACGGTCCAAAAGCCAAATGGGGATGTCAGACCCATTCTGGATTTAAGGGATCTGAACCGATTCCTAAGGATTCAATCCTTCCGCATGGAATCAATTCGGACAGTAGTCTCCACCCTGTAGGGAGGAGAATTTCTGGCATCGATAGACATCAGAGATGCATATCTGCATGTCCCCATTTTTCCTGCTCATCAGAAGTTTCTGCGCTTCGAGATAGGAGGGCGTCATTTCCAGTTTGTGGCTCTGCCTTTTGGGATAGCCACTGCACCTCGAGTGTTCAGAAAGGTCTTGGCCCCTCCTCTGGCCAGATTAAGGACTCAGGGTATAGCTGTCATAGCATACCTAGACGACCTGCTCCTGATAGATCGGTCGGTAGCCTCTTTGAACGAGAACTTGAGGACCACAGTCAAATATCTGTAACACCTAGGTTGAATCCTCAACCTAGAAAAATCTTTCCTAAAACCAGTAAGAAGACTGGAGTATTTGGGTCTGATCATAGATACAAGCCAGGAGAAAATATTTCTACCTCAGGCAAAGATCACTGCTTTAAGGGAGCTGATTCTGGCAATCAGGACCAAAAAGGGTCCTTCTGTCCGCCTTTGTATGAGGCTGCTAGGAAAGATGGTGTCTTCATTCGAAGCAGTTCCCTATGCTCAGTTTCATTCAAGACTGCTGCAACACAGTATTCTGTCGGCCTGTCGGCCTGGAACAAGAAGGTTCAGGCATTAGACTTTCCGATGCACCTGTCTCATGCGGTGCGTCAGAGCCTCAATTGGTGGCTCATACCCGAAAACCTGCA
Source organism: Lithobates clamitans (assembly GCA_037952925.1). NCBI lineage: Eukaryota > Metazoa > Chordata > Amphibia > Anura > Ranidae > Lithobates > Lithobates clamitans. The sequence goes on from JBBGZY010001277.1 coordinate 4,767,665, forward strand.
GAAGGGGAAATCCTTTCTACCGGTTACCTTGACGGTGGTAACAACAGATGCCAGTCTGTCGGGTTGGAGAGCAGTTCTGGAACAGTCTGCGGTTCAGGGGGTATGGTCCAAAATCGAGAGGACCTTACCCATCAACATTCTGGAGATCCGTGCGGTATATCTAGCCCTAAAGGCCTGGACCATCGGGCTACAGTGCATCGGTTCTCACTGATTTATGCATTCCCGCCTATTCTGCTACTGCCACCACTCCTTCGCAGGATCAGGCAGGAAAGGAAGTCAGTACTTTTGGTGGCCCCCGCTTGGCCCAGAAGGACATGGTATGCGGAAATAGTAAGGATGACAGTGGGTTCCCAGTGGACGCTACCAGTACGCCCAGAGCTGTTATCTCAAGGTCCAGTGTTCCATCCTGCCTTACAAACGCTAAATTTGACGGTTTGGCTATTGAAACCCACGTTCTGAAGAGTTGTGGGCTTTCAGGTCCTGTGATATCTACCTTGATCAATGCAAGGAAGCCAGCTTCCAGAATGATTTATCCTAGAGTCTGGAAAACTTATGTATCCTGGTTTGAATCCAGGGGTTGGCATCCCAGAAAATATGTGATGGGTAGAATTCTTGATTTTCTACAATTGGGATTAGAGATGAAGCTGGCCTTGAGTACCATCAAGGGCCAGGTCTCGGCCTTATCAGTATTATTTCAACGGCCACTTGCTTCGCATTCTTTGGTCCTAAACTTTATGCAGGGGGTAACGCGTCTTAGTCCTCCGGTTAAGGCGCCCCTAAACCCCTGGGACTTGAACTTGGTTCTGTCTGTTTTACAGAAACAGCCCTTTGAACCAATACGTCAGATTCCTTTGGTCTTGCTGACAATGAAGTTAATTTTTCTGGTAGCCATCTCTTCTACTAGAAGAGTATCAGAATTAGCAGCTCTTTCCTATAAAGAGCCTTATTTGATTGTACACAAGGATAGAGTGGTACTGCGCCCTCATCCTAGTTTTTTACCAAAGGTGGTTTCAGATTTTCATTTAAACCAAGACATTGTTCTGCCCTACCATTTCTAAATGGATTCGACAGTTGATTATTCAAGCTTACGGTTTGAAACAGAAGATTCCTCTGTTTCAGATCAGGGCACATTCCACAAGGGCTATTGGTGCTTCTTGGGCAGTGCATCAACGGGCCTCTATGGCTCAGAACTGCAAGGCCGCAACCTGGTCTTCAGTCCATACATTCACCATATTCTATCAGGTGGATGTGAGAAGGCATGAGAATATCGCCTTTGGGGGTAGTGTGCTGCAGGCAGCGGTACAGGGTCCTCAGGTCTGATTGCACCCTACTTGGTTGTGGTTCCCCCCCCCCTCAGATAGCATTGCTCTGGGACATCCCATCAGTTATTACTGAGGCTCTGTGTCCCGTGATGTTCGAGAAAGAAAATAGGATTTTTTATAACAGCTTACCTGTAAAATCCTTTTCTTTCGATGGACATCACGGGACACAGAGGTCCCGCCCCTCTTCTGATACACTATATTGCTTGGCTACAAAACTGAAGTATCCGTGCAAGGGGAGGGATTATATAGGGGGTTGAACTTTCTGGTAGGGTGTGCCAGTGTCCAATCACCTAGTGATACCTATATAACCTATCAGTAATTACTGTGGCTCTGTGTCCTGTGATGTCCATCGAAAGAAAAGGATTTTACAGGTAAGCTGTTATAAAAAAATCCTATTTTTTGTCTGCTGTTTCTTACCTCTGTTATCTGCATCAGTCACTTCTGACAGCTACTCTTTACACCAGGCGATCGTGGGAGACAGCCCCGCCCACCTACCTACCTACCAGCACACCAAAGGTGATTTGACAGTCTCAGCTGTGCATGTTTCCCTATGAGAATGTGTCTGGTCCCTACACTCAAGTCTCAGATTACACTCAGCTCTCCTCTCTATGCTTTTCTTTGTACTGTCAAAAATAAAACAGTACACAGGTTTTTAAACTATTTTTTTTTTAAGGCAGCTCCAACGTCTCTTTCGATTTCTTCTCTGGCTCTTCTGCCTCTGCTGGTTTTTCTCCCCTCTCCAGGTCTTCTTCGCTGATGTCTTCTAGCCCTCTCCTGTTCTTCTCCCTCTGTCCACTGTCTTCTGCCGGGTCTTCTCTGCTCTATTCTCGCTCTTTTGCCGGGTCTTCTCCCTCTGTTCTTCTTCCGATGTTGACTCACTGCTCTCTCCCGCTCTAATGTGCCAGTGTGCCTGGTGTGCCACTACTTATACTGGCATGGGGCGGGGGTCACTGAGTGACGTCATCCAGAGGCCCCACCCCTTATGACGTCATAGCCTCATCATGCCCTGGGTGGTGACGTCATAAGGGGCGGGGCCAATTCGGATGACGCCACTCGGTGACCCCACCCCATGCTAATATAAGTAGTGGCACACAGCGCACCCAGCATTAGAGCGGGGGAGAGGGTTGAGTCAACAACAGAAGAAGAGCAGAGCGAGAAGACAGAATAGAAGACCCGGCAAAAGAGCGAGAAGGGAGCAAAGAAGACCCGGCAGAGGCAGAAGACAGCGGACAGAGGGAGAAGAACCAGAGAGGGCTAGAAGTCATTAGCGGAGGAGAGAAGAACCGGCAGAGACAGAAGAGCTGGAGAGGGGAGAAGAAATCGGAACAGACGCTGGAGCTGTCTTAATAAATTGCTTTAAAAACCTGTGTACTGTGTTTATTTTTTATTTTTGACACTTTTTTTCTTTCTTTTAGGTTAATGTGTAGGGATACAATGCACTCGATACTTATTCACATAGGGTGGGGGGGGGGGCTGGGATCTGGGGGCCCCTTGTTAAAGGGGGCTTCCACATTCCGATGTCCTCTTCAACATGGGGACAAGGTGCTTTGGTGTGTGGGGGGGGGGGGGTGGGGGTCGGCTTGGTACGATTCAGGAGGAGGGGGGTGCTCGCTCGTCTCCACCCCTTTTCCTGACCTGCCGGGCTGCATGCTCGTCTAACAGTCTGGTATGGATTGGGGGGGGGAACCCCACGCCATTTTATCGGCGTGGGGATTCTACTTAAAATCCATGCCAGACCAAAGGGCCTGGTTTGCACTTGGAAGAGGAACCCATGCCGTTTTTTTTAATATTTGGGCGTGGGGTTCCCCTTCAAGATTATCAGAGTACAAGTCGCATGCCAAAGTTGGATCAGTTAAGACCGTGATCGGATTTTGATCCGACTTCAGTGATATTCAATGGGCTGAAGTAGGATCAAAGTCGGGCCAAGTAGTGCAGGGAGCATTATCAGTCGGACCAGTTAAGACGGCGTCTCATAGGAAAACATTGATTTTCACACGTCATTCGACATGAGCTCCCAATGTCGGAGCGTTCGTCGTACAAGTGTGAACCCGGCATCAAGGAGAAAGCCCATGCTTCCTGCTGATTAGATAGAGCTATAGGTTCGACTCGCTTCTCTCACACAGCAGCAAAATTAATCTGTATTCAGATGCTGAGCTGAGGTTTTTTTTGCTGTCGCTGGAACAGATTTAAACAAGAAAAACATGAGTAAGATAGGTGTATTTCTGCATACCTGGCTTAACTTTACTTTTACAATTTAAATCAATAGCCTTTAAGTCATCATCATTGATGTGTCCTGTATTTGATGTTTTATTTGCAAAAAAGGATATAAATAGTAACGAAAATTTAAAATGTACTTTTAACCAGTAGGCTTCATGCATGTGGGTGCATTTGCCCATACAGATAAAAGACACTGTGTTTTCCCAGTTGTCCTAGATTTGTGCAGCTATTTGTGCAAAGTAGTTTATGCACAGATGTTACACACCATATGCATTCTAGGTAAAGCCCTGTAGTCGTTCTTCAACACATTTTTCCTGGAAGAGATTTGAGCAACTGTTAAGCAGATTGCAGGGGAGACTTTAGGAGTTCAGGTCATGAATTGATCTCATATCTCTCCTGAAACATGACCTGTTAGCCCCCTTATGATAGTAAATTTAAGTTAGAAAAAAAATTGTTTACAAAATTAATTTAAAAAATCCCTCCCACCCTAATTGCAAATACAAGTATTGGGCATGCACGTTTTATGAGAACGAATACACAGCACATATTGGGTATAGGGTATTCCTGTGTCAACTGTGAGAGACCTTCGGTGACTTGAAAAAGTATTCATAGCCCTTGAAATTTTCCACATTTTGTAATTTTACAACTAAAAACCATATTGTATTTTATGTGATAGACCAACACAAAGTGCAACATAATTGTGAAGTGGAAGAAAAATATAGATGGGTTTTCAATTTTTTTTTTTTTTTACAAATATCTGAAAAGTGTGGCGTGCATTTGTATTCAGCCCCCTTTACTCTGATACCCCTAACTAAACTTAAGTGTAACCAATTGCCGTCACAAGTCCTAATTAGTAAATGGAGTCCACCTGTGCGTAATTTAATCTCAGTATAAATACAGTTGTTCTGTGAAGCCCTCAGAGGTTTGTTAGAGAAACTTAGTGAACAAACAGCATCATGAAGGCCAAGGAACACACAAGACAGATCAGGGATAAAGTTGTAGAGAAGTTTAAAGCAGTGTTGGGTTATAAAAAAAAAATATCCCAAGTTTTGAACTTCTCACGGCGCACTTTTCAATCCATCATCCAAAAATGGAAAGAGTATGGCACAGCTGCAAACCTACCAAGACATGGCCATCCACCTAAACTGACAGGCCGGGCAAGAAGAGCATTGATCAGAGGAACAGCCAAGAGGCCCATTGTAACTCTGGAGGAGCTGCAGAGATCCACAGCTCAGGTGGGAGAATCTGTCGACAGGACAACTATTAGTCGTGCACTCCACAAATCTGGCCTTTATGGCAGAGTGACAAGAAGAAAGCCATAAGAAGTCCCATTTGCAGTTTGCGCGAAGCCATGTGGGGGGCACAGCAACATGTGGAAAAAGGTGCTCTGGTCAGATGAGACCAAAATTGAACTTTTTGGCCTAAAAGCAAAATGTTATCTGTGGCGGAAAACTAGCACTGCACATCACCCTGAACACACCATCCCCATTGTAAAACATGGTGGTGGCAGCATCATGATGTGGGGATGCTTTTCTTTAGCAGGGAAAGGGAAACTAGTCAGAATTGATGGGAAGTTGGATGGAGCCAAATACAGGGTAATCTTAGATGAAAATCTGTTAGGAGACTGGGGCCAATAAGACACATTTACGATTTTGGTTGTAACATGTCAAAATGTGGAAAATGTCAAGGGGTATGAATACTTTTTTAAGACCCTGTAATTCTATTCACCTTCTGTAGTTCAGTCTAAACTGCTGAGCTGCCAAGGCTTTCAAAGCATTTCCTATGGACAATTTTGAGTACTGCTTTTTTTCAGAGTTTTGAGATTTGACATATTTTGGTATCTTTCTTACTGAGTGCAGCCTCATCTTATCTGCAGATTTTAAGGATATAGAAAATATCCTGCAACATATAAAAAAATGCCATTACCATAATCTTATTCTATAGGCCCGGGCAGCTAAAGGGTTAAAACGGCCTTTATTTAAAATTGTTCTAAAGTGTCAAGGTTTTTTTTTACCATAAAGCGGAGCTCCACCCAAAAGGGGAAGCCCCCCTTGTTTGCACCCTCTACTTCAACTTTTCCTGCACCCGAAGCTGATTGAAGAAGGTGAGGACATCGCTGGATCCCTGAACAGGTAAGTGTTCTCACATTAAGTCAGCAGCTACAGTATTTGTATTTCTATATATTAAGGTAAAAAAACCTTCTCTGCTGTAGGGTCCCCCCCAGCCCCCCTTATTCTTACTTGAACCCGATCTAATCGAACGACATGCACAAGAGCAGCAGCTCACGCTGCTGTCTCCCTCATTGGGCAGATTGATAGTAGTGGGAGCCATTGGCTCCTAATCCAGTGTCGAGAGAGTGGGGGGGCGGGGACGAGTTGAGTTAATGGACGCAGCAGCAGGGCTCAGGAGTGAGCCTACACAATTGCCCCAATGGGAACAGTTTTTTTTAAAATTGGGGACACTCGCAAGAGAGGAGGAACCAGGAGCGCTGATGGTGGTGGATGCAAGAAGAGGAAGATTGGTGCCGCTCTGTGGTAAGTATAGACATGTTTGTTATGTGAAAAAGAAAAAAAAAGTCTTTACGACCACTTTAATTTATTTCAGGGCATGCCCCAATAAATTTTAGTGTTTCGGTTCAGTTTAATTTTCAAGTTCATTTAATATCTACATTTTGAGTTTTACTGAGCTATGATGGTGTGAATTTCCTTCACTACTTATTTAATGAGAGTGCTTCATTTTGTTAGTCCTATGCTGGCCATACACTGTATGAAATCTCAGCCAAACACATTTTTAAAAAACGGACATTCGGCTGTGAGAGCAAACAATAGTGCCATCATGTAATGACCAATAAATCCTTCAGTGGACATAAATGAATCCATTTTTTTTTTTTTTTTTTTTACATATACGTAGTAAAAAAAGTTTGGACGGGAAACGCATTAAGGTTTTAATTTCGTTCGTTGAGCAGAAAATTTCCAAACTTATTCTTTTTTCGGCTCAAATACACCCTAACAATTATCGATTTGTGCTCATTAATTGGCCGAAAAATGAACGAACTGGCCAAATGACTGAATTTCAGATTATTTTTCATATAGTGTATGGCCAGCATTACATTAGCAGCTTAAAGCGGAGTTCCAGGCAAAAATTGAACTTGGCAAACGTAAGCAAAAAACGTAAGCAAAAATCCTCGTTATTGGATGTACCGTATATACTCGAGTATAAGTCGAATTTTTCAGCACAATTTTTTGTGCTGAATGTGCCCCTCTCGACTTATACTCGAGTCAAGCACTTTTCTGCAGCAAAAAATTTCATTTTCCGAACCGACTTTGGGGCCCTGTATCTCAGGGCCACTTGGTGCTAGAAACACCAAATTTGGTATGCAAACCCAGTGGACCTGGTACCATAACATATCCAAAGCTGAAGTTCCTAGCACTAAGTGGCCCCGAGATACGGGGCCCCAAAATCGGTTTGGAAAATGTCATTCTCTGCTGCAGAAAAGTGCTTGACATTTTCTTAACTGATTTTTGGGGCCCTGTATCTCGGGGCCACTTGGTGCTAGAAACCCCAGCTTTGGAAATTTTATGGTGCTAGTTCCACTGGGTTTGCACTCCAAATTTGGGGTTCTTAGCACTAAGTAGCCCCGAGATACGGGGCCCCAAATTCAGTCAACTGTGTCTATCTGCAGCAATGTCATTTCGGGACCCTTTGGGTTCAGAGACCCCAAATTTTGGCTGCAGCTAGGGGGCATCTAGGAACCCTTAACTACAGAGTTTGAAGTTCAGGGGACCTATGGCTGCAAATGGGCACAGTGAGGCATGCAAATGGGCACAGTGATGCTGCAAATGGGCATTGTTGACCCTCTTTTCCACTTAAAGTAGCTGTGCATTTCTCACCCTCGTCTTATACTCGGGTCAATAAGTTTTTCCCATTTTTTTTGTGGTAAATTAGGGCCTCGACTTATACTCGGAACGACTTATACTCGAGTATATACGGTATTTTATTTATTTTTTACCTACTTTTTTTTTTTTTTTACATTTTCCTCAAGACCTCAATCCCACGGCACCGCGGCTACGTACGTCATTTGCGTGTTTTTTTTTTTTTTTGGCGGACCCCCCAACCCCCCGTCATCGCTTTCTAGGACCTGTGTTATGTCCCAGAAGATGACGGGACCATTCCGAAAGTGCCAGGGCGACTCGCGCATGCGATGGACAGGTCGACTTCGGGTGCCGACATCGCGGGCTCCCTGGACAGGTAAGTGTCCATATATTAAAATTCAGCAGCTACAGTATTTGTAGCTGCTGACTTTTTAATTTTTTTTTCACCCAGGATGAAACTCCTCCTTTTAACATACCTGCAAAGGATATTTCATTATCACCTTATCCTGATATGCCTGCCGTTTTAAATATTGCTATAGTTTTAGCCTTTACATTTTCTAACAAAAAATAACACTGTTTGTGTGAGTGTGTATAGTTTTTTTTCTGAAATGTTGGGTTAGTTGTAATAACAAAAAGTGTACCACCCTATTTTCAAACTCTTTTGAAGCGTTTCTTGCTAACATTAAAAAAAAAAAAAAAAAAAAAAAAAAAAAAGACTATTGTGTATGTGTAGTGCATTGCAATAAAGTCTTTTGGTAAACACTTTATTTTTGATTCCTCTGCAATGTCTTTTTGTTGTGTCTTCCTGGACTAGACAGATGAAATAGCTGTCACTGATATTTCTTATCAAGATCCAAAAGCTCATATATTTCTTCTCGCTCATCTGGAATTCATAAATGTGCTTTGTCTTCATGTGGCGTGCAATATCCAGCCGTGACACATCCTGCAGTCCTTATTAGGTGGCACATAATAAAATGAAGATTATTTGCATATTATGCGTTTCAAATTGGAATGAAATAAAGAAGCAGATTAATCCTGAAGGAGCAATAAAACCAGATAATAAACTCTTGCCTTGATGCTGTTAGTGCTGCAGGTCACCGCCATAGTGTTTGTAACTGTGTGCTTTCTGGCTCAGTATTTATGATTATTTAGTGTACTGTTAAGACTTCTCCTTTTGACAACTTCATTACCTTTTATGTCTCTAATGCTACTGCGTCTCTGTCAGCTACTGTATTTAGGCAGATGGTGCTGTCATTAAAGGGTTCACGATGTCTGTCCTCAGTCCTGTGTTTGTAAGTTCATGAATGAAAAAACGGAGATGTAAATAATTTGGTGTTTTATTAAGGTTGCATTAAAATCTATTTTGTAATACCAGATAGCACAGAATGCATATATAAAACACATGGATATTCTAATACTATTGCATATCCAGGCTTTTTTTAGTATGGTTAATGCAACATATATATTTTCGCTCTTGGAGAGTTTACATTGGGTGTAAGTACAAAAACTTTTTTAATTGGTACATTTGCTTGAACCAATGCATACAGTGTTACCTACAGTACATCTAAATTTTTAGTTTTAATCGCAGCAGATAAGGTTTAAAACCCCTATTAGTCTTCTTTTGTGAGCCATGTCCCCAATGGGAGATTTAGGCTTCACGCACAGTAGCATTTTTTTTTTTTTTAAGCTAAAAAAATGCTGAATAAAACACGCTGCTAATAGCATTTTGTAGTAGTGTTTTAGTAGCGTTTAGGAACGTTGACATTTTTTCAGTTCCATTAAAAGAAAGGGGGGGGGGGGGGGAGCTAAAAAACGCTATTAGTAGCGTTTCGGAGCTTTCAGCTGCTGAAAAAAAGCTCCAAGAAACTACAAAAACATTTTTTTTTTTCCTGCTCCTAGAATGCTAATAACCGCTTCGAGGACCTTTTAAAAAAAATAAATAAAAAAAACGCTAGTGTGCATGGAGCCTAAAGGAGATTAACCTTATGTTGCAAGGTACAACACAAGCTGTTGACGCTATATAATAATAGTAATAATAATTAACCCTCTCGATTTTTATCCCTGGCACAGAAAGTGATGGTAAAACCAAAATTGTTCAATTGTCACTAGAGCAAAAGTTTAGCAATTTTAAATATAACTTCTATTGTGGTGGCTAAAAACAAAACAGAAAATCACTGAAATCCCTCTACAGGTAGTTTATATTTAAAAAAATGTTAAGATGGTGGTTCACCACTGTGAAGGTGCACTGTTGCTGCCACAGCCTAGCATCTCAAACCACCTTCAACCCCAAACGGCATTGCTGCTCTTGCTGGCAGTTGATGCTTGTTTAACCATTTAGGCCTAGTTCACCCTAGTGCGATTTCAGATGCGACTGGGTTACACAGAACTGCAGGACAATGGAAATAACATTGTTTTCAGTGGTGCCTGTTCACATCAATGCAGCATGGCACAATTTTGCAAAAAAATCCTGTGCTACTTTGTTGTCATTCCAGCATGATTCTGAATATGCAAACCACATCCAAGTAGCGTCAAATGATCGCACTGAAAGTCTGATCAAAATCTGATTGTAACTGTGTGAACCAATCCTTACAGACAGTGTACAAGTGCTACAGCCAGCTCCAGCAAGCACCAGTGCACTGTCCATTTTTCAGAATCCAAGGGGTTAGACATCATGACATTAGCAGAGGACAGCATGGCCCTTGATCCAAATAGGATCGGAGAGGACCGCACTGACATTCTGCAAACAAGTTGAGGTAGGGACAGTCATTGGGGTATTGTTGTCAAGGCTGACTGCGTATAACTTGTGAGTATACACGGCTGAACGGCGGGTGTCATCGGCCAGTTCAGTAGCAACCGGCTGACATTTGACCCAAGTACTGGAGTTGGCCCTATTCGGCCGGCTTCTGTGGAAGGGGGCATGATCGAACAAGGTCTGCCGACCTGCTCCCAATCGGCGCTTTCCGTCAATGGCCGGAGTGTTCTGGCGGGGGATACAATAGGGTTTTTTTTTACAGAGCAGCTCCAATCCTCCCCTTTATAGGGCAGGATTGGAGCTGCTGGCACTCTGGGCTCCTCCCCTTTGGTGAGTGCCCCCATAGCAAGCCGCTTACTATGGGCACACCTGTGCATGGCCGGCTCTCTGTGTCCATGAGCCCCCCTTACTCTCTCCTCAATAGCTGTGATTGACTGCAGCGGGAGCCAATGGTTCCTGTTGCTGCATCTCAGCCAATGAGGAGGCAGAGACAGGGTTGCCATGACCACCAGCAAACACACACTATAAGTACCCAGCAGGCTGATAACACAGGCACCCTTGGAAAAAGTTACGTGGCTGTGACGTAACGCGTAGGGAGGAGGAGCCTGTGACGTTCCCAGCAGTTGCTGTGTGTGAGCAGTGGCGATGGATGAGTAGCCCCAGCGCTGAGCTCCGTGCAGCTGATCAGTGTAAATGCGATCGTGTGAAGTTGGAGATGTGAGTGAAACAGAGTATGCTAGCACTTAGTATTCAACTATTATGATCTCTGCGCAATGGATGTATGTTTTTCTATCTTTCATGTCTCGGATATGAGCGGAATAGCGGACTAAAACGAAACAAGCAAAGGAGTGACAGTAAAACTTTTTTCTACACCATTTATTGATTTATATTGGTCACAGTAAAACCAGCACTGAATGAACTTATTTTATGCACAACACACTAGATGAATTTTTTGAGCACTATATGCTGACGCTTTCAATTTATTTATTCGTTTATTTATTCATGTATTTAAGTTTACGGTTTTGACAGATTTAACTTTTTACAGCAAATTGGCACTGAACTTACTCTTATTTATATTGATGTAACTTAGCAGATGTATTTTGAGCACTTTATGGTAACAGTCATAATTTATTTATTCACGTTCATGATGGTGGGGGATTTTTTATTGTGATAACTGTATCTATTTTCAGTGATTTTTTAAAGATTTTTCAGATTATTTTCAAGTATTGACCACTTCAATACAGGGCACTTCCCCCCTTCCTGTCCAGGCCAATTTTCCGCTTTCATCGCTGTCGCATTTTAAATGACAATTGCGCGGTCATGCAACACTGTACCCAAACAACATTTTTATCATTTTGTTCCCACAAATAGAACTTTCTTTTGGTGATATTTGATCAACACTGTTTTTTTGCTAAACAAATGAAAAAAGACTGATAAGTTTAAAAAAAAAAAAAAGTTTTTCTTTGTTTCTAAATGAGAAGGTTTTCTCCTTCACTAAGGAGGCTGCACTGACGGGCACTGATAAGGTGGCACTGATGAGCAGCACTGATGGGCATTGATAAACATCACTGGTCACTCATAGGGGGCACTGATGGCTCTGATAGGCAGCACTGATGAGTAGGCACTGGTAAGTATTACTAATGGGAACTGATTGGCACCTCTAATGGGCACTGATTGGCATCCCTGGTGGGCATCCTGGGGGTGCTGCACTGATAATCAGTGCAGAACCCCCCCCTGTCAGGAGAGCAGCTGATTGGCTCTCCTCTACTCGCGTCTGTCAGTACGAATGGAGGAAAAGCCAATAAACGGCTCTTCCTGTTTACGCTGTGATCAGTTGTGATTGGACACAACTGATCACATGGTAAAGAGCCTACGTTAGGGACTCTTTACTAAGATCAGTGATGCAGTGTGTCAGACACACCACACCAACTATTGCCGCGCTACTCGCCCCTGCAGCTTGTCCTGCGTATGACGTCCAATCAGGATATTGAAACCACTTTCCGGCCATCATTCTGCTATATGGCGGGCGGGAAGTGGTTAAAGCCTATTACTGGATCCTGTGGACCATCATATAGTAAGGTCAAATGCGTGTGTTATATCTCCTTATGAAGGAAAACTCCAAAGCACTAAATGTGATCCAGTCATGGTTGGTTCATCAACAGGATGAAAAGTAAAAAGCGTATACTCCCTTTAGTGTAACCCATAAAAAATATTTATTCAAAAAATAGCAAGTAAAACATGCAAAGGAAATCACACTAAGCAAATCCTTGGGCAGTAGGTTAAAAACTTGCATATAGCATTAAAAACAGATATTCAATTGCTCTCCCAAAAAGCAGCAGGCTGTTTGACTGCACCGGACTATTGAGATAAATTTGTCTGTGGCTACTTTTAAAACATAATATAGAGTTCATGGTATGTGTTGTACCTGCTTTCCAGCACAGTTTGTCTGCGACAGTAAGTTGGGTGTACATGGTGCACCCGGAGGGGGTAATGGTTAGGAAGAAAACCCAAGAAAAAGAACCTTGCTGTGTAGCCCTGCATACATGAGTGCCAAATGCTTTGGAAGCACTCATAACGCATCTGCGCTATGAAATGGAATCTGCGTTTGGCAAACTTTGCCGTTTGTAACACCTTCTAAATATTGCAGCCAATATCAAATTAATGCAAAGAGATGCAAATTCGCTGTGTGTACCAGACCATTCCCTATTCTTGTAAAGAACAGGCATATTCTATGCAAAGCATTTGGAAAGCTTTATTATTGCAAAGCAAATGTTCATTTAGCCCCTTTTAAAGAAGGCTTTTCTGTCCTAGTGACAACAGTTTTATTGGACAAAAAGTGAGGAAAAATCTGCAACTGGGAACGACCACTAAAACCGGCTGACGGGAGTTTAGCCTTCTCCTATCCTGTTTTAAAGGGACCTTGTCACCAGAGATCATTTTTGATTGAAAAAAATCCTGCAGTCTTGTTTTACCATTTGCATTCTTAAGTAACTATCAAACATAGTTTATCTGGCGCCCATTGCTTTTTCCAACGTTGTGACCCATGTAACATTACTAGGAATGTGACTGCTTCCTGGAAGTATCAGTTCTCATCAGTGATCAAGGCGGTGTGCCGAAACGCGTCTGCTTTTGTACTTTTTTTAACGTGTCAATAAAAGTATTTACATTTTGATATGGACATTGAGTTTCCGGCCCTTCTCTCTTCTACTGTTCTCATCTGTGATGTCCCCTGCCCCCGCCACCTGCAGTTATGAAGGCAGACCAGAGGTGTTTGCACAGCTACTTGTTTTCAAATGTTAGGATTTCAGGCAAGATCAGTGATTTAGTGCCGGTTCACACCTTCAATCGCACAGGAATGCACAATGCATTCCTATGTGATTCACATGTGATCTGGGTGCAGTGATTTCAGCCCATTCACTTGCATGCACTACTTTACAAAAGCAAGAGTAACTGGACTACAAGGTACTTCTGTACCATGCGATCTGTTGCAGGCAACGCTTTGCAACCTATGTTTGAGGTGTTGTTAGCGTTGCACTGACACCCACTACAGATCGCAAGTGCAGTGCGTTTTGATCGTGGTGCTGAAAACACTGACCATAGGTTTCCCAAATTGCATTCTGGTGTGAACTGACCATTTTTGTTTGTGCAACCATAAAGTAATTAATAATGTAAAAATAATGATTGTATTATTTGCAAAGTAGAGAAGATATCACTGCTGGCATTTTTCAGGGCTCTGTTATTGTATCTGTGAGCAAGACCTGGGTAGGGTCAAAATGCGTTGATTGACATGGTGATCATTTGATTTTGTAATGTGTACAAATTAAAATGGTAGTAAACTCAGTTAATATATAAAAATATGAACCCCCCCCCCTCGTAGGTTTAAGTCATAATGTACTTTTACCACATACTAGCACATTATGACAGTCTTACCTGTCATAATGTGCCCTACAGCACTGCAATGTCACCAATTTCTGCGGGTTTGGGGTGCTTCTAACTTCGCCCGGTCTTCCCTCCTAGGTTCCGTGTCTTTTGCTGCACATGCGACCACTAAGTCCCATCATCGTGGCACAGATCGGGTGCCAATAATGATATTGTTTTTTTTAAATAGTGGGTTTAGTACCACTTTAAGAGCCATTTATTCATTGATCTCTGAAGTGTTTTTTTTGGCCTCATGTCATGCAAAACTTCCTCTATTCCTGTTTGGTCCTACAAGGGTAAAGTGTTTTTTGTTGTGTACTGTTTAGTACAGTGGCCCTCAAGTACCCCCAACAGGCCATGTGCTGGGAATTTCTCTAAGATGATAAAATAGCTGTCCAAAATACCAAGCCAATGACTCTGATTTTAAAGGACCTGTGCAAGATAAAGGAAAACCTGCAAACATGGCCTGTTGGGTGTACTTGAGGGCAGGGTTGAGAACCACTGGTATAGGAGATGACCTCTGAATACCTAATGCCACTTTTCCTTTATTTTGATCTGAAGATAGAAAATTTTAACTCTATGAATAGAATTGACGGAATTTTGCTCTTTTTCATACCCTACTGTGTCAATTTAAAATTCTTGTAAAAAGAATTATTAATTTGTTGTAAACTCCATACAAAAACACTCTAGGGATTTCTGGTAGCTTGTATATTAGGGAAATTAATTCATTTTATTAGCATTGTAACTCCAAAGCTGTGACTTGAATTTCTGATACTGATATTAGATATTACTAAACTGTATACTGAAATGTGAAAATCCAGGAGGATATTTTACATCCATTTGATTATTAGTCAATAGTCGAAATTGGTAAGCTGTTTAAACACAATGCTGCATATTCCAATGGAAGACTGTTTACAGGGTTTTATGTAGATCATAAATAAAGGGACTAGCTGTTTACCAGCCATTGCATGCAGCAGGTTTCTATTAAACTGTAAACCTCCTTCCATTAACACTTGGAAATGTCTTAACTTAAAGGCCTCATGCACACAGATGATTTGAGGCCAAAAAATATGATTTTCATAAAATCCCTGATATTTTTTCTGCATTCGGGGAACCAGAGATGGTGCATATTGCCAGACTTAGAATCGAGTGCTTTATGTACCTGAATACGGTCAAAAATTTGGTGCCCTCGAAATACATCCATATGTTATGTGCTCATGGCTAGGTGAGGGCAATGTCACTTGGCCTTCTCTCGGGTTAGGGAAAGCTGAGGATCTCAAATCCCATGAGCGTGTACTTCTGTGCAATACAAGAACGCAGTCTTATGGGATTTGGACACCTCGGCATTCCCAGCATCCTGGAGGAAGACATTGGCGGCTTTGTTCTCAATTGTGCAATTTCACTGGGACCTGTAAGTTTTTTATACTTTTTTCTTCCAGCTCCAGATTTGTTTTTGCTTTATCATAACATTTTTTTTTTTTAAATGTAGGAGGTGAAAGCAAGCTGGTAATTGGATTTTGTGCTTTGTGTAAATCCCAACTTCAGGCACAAGGTTTTACTTTTTCATTTTTTTAAACCTTGTAATAGTGTCATTGTTTCTACGATAAATGTTAAATATTAACTAGTTCTTTCCAATGCTATTACCACAAATGTGTAGCACTCTTGGGTGTCTTTGTTTTCATCTTTCTGTGCAGGGTGGGGTTTGCATCTTTTCTTCTAAGGTAGTTCTGGAGGTAGCTTTTGAAACACTATTTCTGTAATGCTCCTGCCATATCCTTGCTGCTGGTCTCATTCCAGCATTGATATTTTGGTTGTGATGCATTCCCCCTGCCTGTCTGTCCACCTGCAAGTTGATGTATGATATAGCCAGTCTCTGGGTGGAGACCAAACTCGATTTAAGCCAGCCAAGCCTGCAGTCTCATGCTTGTGATGTTGTGTTTGTAACATGTGCTCCAAGCTCTCTGTTTGTCTGCTCCCTGTTTATGATCTTGGATTGGATATCGACTACTCTCTTAACTCTGCCTGCCTTTTGACTACGGATTTCACCCTGACTATTCTGAACCTTGCCTGCATTGTACCTCGACTGTCGTTGAACCCCTTTGCCAACCTCAAGGACCTGCTTGCTATGCTCAGTTCATGCCTGCCCTGGTGTGGTATCCAGGCACTATAGCATTGTGTATGGGGGCAACCGAGAACCAGTAGGCCTGCTTGCCTTATGGGAAAGGGGGCTGCTATAGGTGAAGAACACAAGCCAGCTATAGTGCCTGACCACCTGTGTTAGGGGTAAACGTGACAACTGCTGCCACATGCTAAGGAACTATCCTTTTAACTACTTGGTGCCATACAAAAACCCTGCTTGATGAAGTGAGGATTCCGAACCTTGATTCATTGGCCTGTTTGTCTTTAGTAATTCCTGGTTTTAGCAAATCTGCAGTTCAAAGTCTTCTCTTCACAATTGAAGGTGACTCCAGTTTTCTTCAGCCACTATGGAGCTATGTTTGAAGCTGTTGTCATCACACAAGCTGTTGATAGAACATTTTCATCTGATTCTGTTGTGGCTTTGGGTCTGCCAGACACGTTCCTTTTCAGTTTCAGTAGATGTGAGACTCGGCAGGGGTTCCTGCAATTAGCTGTGGTTGGCTGCCCTTTAAAAGCAATAAGAGACTGCCGGATTTCGAAGCTAATCACAACCACTCCCATGTAATCTCTGATGCAGTGATCACATGCAAGTGATTGGCCCTGGAGGCAGGTAGTCTACATCAAGGGCTGATCATGTGATCGCTGCATGAGTATTTACATGCAGGTGGTTGCGTTTTAGCTAAAGGAAGACTCCCATTGCTTTCATTAGGGCTGCCTCCTGCAGCTAATCTCAGAAACACCTGCTGGGGTTCTCAGATCTAATCAGAGTGGGGGTGTATTCACATATTTTAATGCACCCTAATAATTAATTAATTTAATTAAGATATCTCTTTAGCATAGGAACAGGCCAAAAGTATATTGTATTACGGAAACATTTTATTGTCATTTTGTATTTTCTATATTGACTTTTTCATATGTGATCTGAATGTGCTTTAGGCTCAGAAACTTGCGAAACTTTAATAAAACTTTATTCTTTTTATTTTTTTGACCACTACAGACCTATACATATATTTAGGATGCACAGATAAGAGACTGTTCCACTATACCTGTTTGGTATCCCTGCACATGTTAGAGGTTTAAGAATAACTTTAGGAGCATTATTTTAGTGTAATATCAAATAGGTAAAGTAGTAATGTTTAAAAAATGCACAATTTTGAATTCACACTTTATTTTTTTGTCAGTACAGATGTATCTTGTATTTTGTAGAAAGTGTACAGATTATGTTATGCTTGTTTGCACAAATTAATAATGTTAGTGTATTTCTCTTAAAAAAAAAAAAAATATCAAAGAGAAGAAAAGGCGCCACTCACCAACCTAGTGCATTAATATGTAGATGAATGTGGCCTCGGCCAGCGTCATGCCCCTCTGACATGTTTTGCCCCACTCTCCAGGGCTTGGTCACAGGGGAACGACGCTAGCTGAGGCACATTCATCTACATACTAATGCATTAGGTTGGTGAGTGGCGCAGTTTTGTCTCTTTGATAATGCTCTTACACCTCTGGTGCACTGATGACAGCTCCCTTTACTGCAACTGGCAGGGAGATCTGTCTCAGGTTACAGCGGCACTGCAAGTTTTGGTTTGATTATTAAAAAATATTGTTGCACAATTATCATGGGACTTAAACAACCAAAAGTAAAAAAACATATCAATACATTTTGGCTGTAGAGACAACATATTTTTTCATTTTCTAGTTAGACTTACTAACACTTTTAACCCTTTTACTGCCAACGGCGTAAGGCATACTGTGGCACAGAACTCTTTCCAGCTGGCCAGTGTGCTTTACATCACTTGCATTCCCTCTTCTGCTATAAGCTCATGGTTACTAAAGTGACCATGAATTTGTTGCAGAATTGTTTAGCAGTCTGTGCTGAACAAAAGATCAGCTGTGATTAGTGGCTGATGAGCTGCTGTGTGCATGCAAAATTATCTAAAATGTTAGCCTGCTGCTGGCACTGCTTTCTCCTTCTTCTTTTCCTGCTGTTGCATTATCCCACACAGTTATAGAGAAAATTGAGTACTGTCCGTGATACTTTTTTTATTTGCACTAACATACAATTTTTCAGGACAAGCTTTCGGGGTATGTCCCCTTCTTCAAGGTCCAAGCAGTACTGATTCACAAATTTTTAAGCAGAATGTTAAAGAAGAAGAAAAAAAAAAAAAAAGAGAAAACCAAACACATACAAATCAATGGTAATAAAGATAGCAGCAGAGTTAGTGAGACACAGTTATATACACAGTTATAAAATCCCCCATCAACTTACAATCCGCAGACCTAAATCACCCTTCAAGACCAAATATATATATTTATTCCCGCGCTATCAGGTATAGACTAAAATGGGCCCAATTGGAAAAGCTGCCTGCACCGAATCAGGCACAAACCAAACCCTGTGAGTAAATAATTGTAAAGCTATGTGGTGCCGCGCTAATCCTGAGTGAATAGCTAAATAACTAAAATATCGTAAAATACGAATGTGCACATAGAGATATAGTACCAATTTAGAAGGTGATAATATCAGCCCTGGAGACACTCTCAATAAATATGGCAACAGCTCAGAATAGTGAAAATAATAATAAACATCTGTGATAGTAATAATATATAACTATATCTCATCAGTGTGCAAAATCAAATAATAAAAAATGTCGCAAATAGACAATCAGTGAATAAGTCGCTTCATAACCATAAATGAATTCATAATCATTATAAACAATGACAGTTAATAATAGTAAAGTGCGTAATGCAATCTAAAGTGACTTATAGTGTAAATCAACCATGCAACACATAAAGTGACGTGCAACAGTGTAATCACAAACAATAATATAGTGTCCAAAATTAAGCAGGTGTTATAACGTCAAAACTATTAACTATAGCGTGATTAAAATATCCTAACATGCACGATAATAGTAGTGTAAAGAATATCAGCAAGCAAGTCCTTCTTATTAAAACGTGATAGCAGCGTCCTGGCATGCAGCAATAACAGTGCAGTGCTTAAGGTAGATCATAAAGACCGATCCCCTGCACCCCCCCTGCCTTTCCGCAGTGCTTCCGACTTCTTCTCCTCTTCCTCTCGCTGGCTGTCATCTGCTGCTGAGGCACATGGGGATCAGTTTAAGGATGGATGGTGGTGGTGGGGTGGGGACTGGTACACAATTTACCAGTCCTTACCTTTACTGAATGAACGGTACCAATCACTCACTTTTTTTAATAACCTAAACATAGTAAACAATGTTTACTATGATTTCAGTTGTGAATGAACATACAGTGTGCTTTCTGTTCTTTTATTCTGCAGTGGAGAGAGGGGAATTGAAAATCCTTGTTCAAGCGGTGTTGTATGAAAAAGCAAACATTTTACTAAATTGCAGTTTGAGTTCTTGGATGTGATGGCTTCATTTTTTTCTTTTTTTTTGGGCTTTCTTTCCTTTATTTTTACTTTGTGACCCAAACTGTAAGTCTGTTTTTCAAAAGAAAAGCTTTCCTGCAGATGTAGCAGTTTCACCAAAGCCCCTCCAATAAAATTAAGAAACATAAGGCCATGTTTGCCCACACGGGAATGCACAGGTGCTCCAAGCATCCCTGTGCAGGCAGTCCCATTCATGTCAGTTGGGACATAGCTGCTGCTCCCAATTAGACAGCCATGTGCGTTCACGGCCTTCAAATGCATGCTGTCAGATTGGGAGCAGTGGCTATGTCCGTGCGGCTGCTGTGCCCCAGTTGATGTGAATGGGACTGCCTGCACAGGGATGCTTGGAACAGCTGTGCATTCCCGTGCATGCCTTTGTGGACAAAACCGGTCCTCGCACAGGCATACACTATCGTACATCCGTTTAAACTGCGCATAAGGGCTCATTTGTATGGGTGCTCTGTCCCATACAGCTTGATGAGCAGTTTGTTAATGCTGCTGGAGCTGCCTTCAGCTGCATGCAGTCAGCCCAGTGTTACTCTATGGCAGGGTCCTCAAACTTTTTAAACGGGGGGCCAGTTCACTGTCCCTCAGACTGTTGGGGGGCTGGACTATAGTTGTAAGAAAAATATGAACTAATTCCTATGCACACATCTTATTATGTAGAATGCAGGATTCTGGAGTGCGTTGCGCTCAGAATGACGGGTTCTGGAATGTGTTGCGCTCAGAATGCAGGGTTCTGGAGTGCGTTGCGCTCAGAATGCAGGGATCAGGGTGGGTGAGTAGTGATGTGAGGGGTGGCAGAGGACACTGCTATGTGGGTGGCCCTGCCTTTGACAGTTTACTCTGCCTCCTTCACATTATACACACATTGTTGTCCTCTGCCCCCTTTCCCCTATAACAGTGTCCTCTGCCCCCCGCCCTCCCTTTTACCTCCAATAGCAGTGTCCTACCATCAGAGGGTGGCGCAGTTCTAGAAGGAGGGCTGGAGCTGGCAGAGTGACTTTTAATGTTGGCAAGCTGGTGATTGGTTGCCCTGTGTCCTTGCAACCATTCACCTGCGGTTTAATATCAGATGTTACATTGGACGTCTCCTTTTCCTGCCCTCCGTCCTGGGCTGGGCTGCCTATTGCTCACCGCTGTTCACTGATGACAGCGGTGGAGGAGGCTTGCGGAGGTGAAGGCTTGTAGGAGCAGGACCCATGATAGGGCCGGCCCTAACAAGCAGGCCGAGTAAATTACCTTGACGGCCGTATGTGGCCCGTGGGCAGTTGTTTGAGGACCCCTGCTCTATGGGGACACAGCACTGTGTACAAACGCAGTTGCAGGTCTTAATATGATGTGTGCAGGTGCTGGTAAGCAATCCTGAATGCACACTGTCTGCATTCGGTTCCATGCACCCATGCGCCTGTCAAATTAGGACCTGCAGCTGTGCTTGGATAGCTGCTGTGTCCCCATATAGTAACATAGGCTGTCAGCACGCAGCTACTGCTCCATAAGCAAACCGCTCCTCACTCTGTACAGGCCACAGTACCCGTGTGAGGCCAAAGACCTCATTAACACACAGAATGCCCTTCTGCGCCCAGCAGTCACATGTGTTTGCGTACATCCACCTGTATTAACTGACGAATGAGAGACACTGCTCAGGCTGACAGATACTGTGGATGTACCCATGTAATCTCCCATCCTGGACACAATCTGGGCTGTTCATAAATCCCTATGTTCTTGTAACTACTTGAATGTGTGGTTACATGCATACAGCCACAGTGTCTGTCAGCCTGTCATTGATTTGTATGCAAAGACTTTTGATTCCTGGGCACAGAAATACACTTTTTCTTGATGTCGTGAATGAGGCCTGAAACACCACGCAAAGGTGCTTTGTTGCACACACGACATTGCGATTGGGCGTTGGCAATATGCATAGGTGAAAGTCAACCTCCAGATTATTTTACAGTTTTGCATACCTTTGATTTTCAAATTTACAAATATCTGTTGGTTATTAACTCAATACAGCTTTAGATTAGGTAGAAATTTAACAGGAATTTTGTAATTTTTGCTGTGTTTATGTCCGCTAATAATGATTTTAGTGTATTTTTAGCAAAAATATAATTTTGATAAATTTGTGCAGCTATCGTGGGACCTAAAAAATTTGTTGCGCCTTCTTTTTAATTCTACCAGTTCTATACTTTCAGATAATGTATGGTTTGGGAGGGTCTTTTACAAAATATTTCTAAATCTACCCTAAGATCAATAAGCCAGGAAACTCTGGAATATTGTATTGCTGATTCATGGGGTTTAGCTAAATCTTATAGTGGCATGAAATGTTTAATTTTTTATGGGCTTATTCTACAGTGTATTTAGTTAATCACACAATATGTAATGTTTAGTTGACTATATTACAAGGCAAAAACACTGATAACTTTACTTATTTTCTCATTTTGTTATTAGTTAATGAAGAAGAGCTCAGGAGAAAAATTGCTGAAGAACTAGCTCTAGAACAAGCAAGAAGAGAGTCTGCGAATCAAAAAAGGTTTGTTCTGTATAAGATCTAAATCAAATTGTCTATTCTGCACTGTAACATATGTACAGAAATCACATAAAATACCCGCTTCCACAATAAAATCAATATGCACAGTGGAATATAAGGAAACGAGTACAGCACTAAGTACACAGTGGCCCCAAAGTATTACTAATCATATAGAATGAATTAAAGTGATATTCAACCCAAAATTTTGTATATTTCAGGTTTCCAATGTTTAGATGTGGTGGCTGCTTTAGTTTTTACCTGGTGATCTGGTCAGTAATACGCTTCCTTTATTAGGGTCCCTGCAGCCTTGACGGAGAGAGCATTGTTGATCTGGAGGGAGGGTCATGCAGTGGTATACTTATAGTGTGTATAGTGGTGTGGCCCGCACCAGCTCCCACAATTTTGAGGCCACAGGCTAGCCAGTTATGTAATGTCTGTCGGTTTAATTTCTGTGTTTACTGTAAACACAGCTGCGGTGGCTAATCCAGCATTATCTGGAGTGGTGGATTGGTAAACAACTATTGTTGCTAAGCAACAGTAATAAATGGTTTGTATGTGGGCGGCAGGGTGGGGTGATTCAGCGCTAGTGCACAGCAATGCCGGCCTTCTGCCTAAATCCCGCCCACACAACTGTACATTGCCATTCTTTGCAGTGACACAAGAGGGGCTAAAGAATTGAGAGCTTCTGGTGAGGTGTGTTCATTGTGGTAGTCATCCTTGGATTAAGAGGTTAGGAGAGGGTGGGTAGGAAAGTATTGTGTGGAGGAGGCCACCAGAGGTGTGATCTTTGTGGTAGCCAGCCCTGGGTTAGAAGAGTGGTGCATGGAGTCCTTGAACTAGGAGAGGGTTGCATGGGGAGGAGTCTTTGGACTAACAGAGGAGGTGCATGAAGCAGAGTCCCTGGACTAAGAGAGGGGTGCATGAAGCAGAGTCTCTGGACCAAGAAAGGGGGGGGTGTGAAGCAGAGCCTGTGGACTGTGAGAGGGGTGCATGAAGTTAAGTCCCTGGAGCAGGAGGGCAGTGCATGAAGCAGAGACTTAGGACCGGGTGATAAGTGCCTGGAGCGAAGTCCCTCGGGTGGGAGAGGAATGCGTCGAGCTTTAGGCCCTGGACTAAGAGAGGAGTGTGTGGAGTGGAGGCCCTCAATTAGGAGAGGGGTGTGGGGAGTGCAGGCTCTGGACTAGGGGAAGGGTGCATGGTGCTCAGGCTCTGGACTAGGAGAGGGGTGCATGGTGTGGAGAACCTGGAATAGTAGAGGGGTGCATAGAGCAGAGGCCCTGGATTACTGAAAGGGTGCATGAAATGGAGGCTTTGGACTAGGAGAGGAATGCATGCAGCAGGGGCCCTGCATTTGGAGAAGGGTGTGTGGAGCAGAGGCCCTGGATTAAGAGAGGAGTATATGGAGCCAAGGCCCTGGACTAGTAAAGGGGTGTGTGGTGCAGAGTCCCTGGAGTAGGAAGGGGGATTGCGTGGAGAAGGCCTTTGACTAGAAGAGTGGGGTTGTGGAAACCCCAGACTAAGAGAAGGGGTTATGAAGGCCCTGAACTAGAATAGGGGGGGGGGCAGAGGCCCTGGACTACAACAGGGGTTCTTGGGGGCTACAAAAGGAGTCTGGCCTTGCTGGATTCATGGAGAAACAGCATGGACTGAGGGAGAGCTTGGGTCCTGGAGTGATGCACAGTAAAGTGCCAAAAAATGCCAAACCGGAGCAGAAAAGTGGCGCCACCGGGTGTGGACTCATTGGGGGTGCTGCATGCAGGATTCACAGCACTGTGCAACACAAAAGAAAATGTCAGACAGCTGTGGCTCCCCCAGCGAGTGTGCACCTGCTGCTTCAGTGACAGCTAGAGCTCAGTTTGAGAGCAAATTCCTTCCCTGCTCCACCCATAACTTTTCTTCCCTGCCCCTCACTCTGAGATCCTGCTGTATATCATCTGTGATCCTGCTGTATATTATCTGTGATCCTGCTGTATATCATCTGTGATTGTGGGGGATTCCAGTTCTTAGAGTTCTGTGCCCTGGGGCAGGGGAAGGGCTGTGTCAGTACTGTGGGGTTATGTGCTGAGGGATCTGTACTGAGAATGGGACGAGGTCTGTACTGGGGGGAGGGGTATCTATAGTGAGGTCTGTACTGTGGGATGGGGTGTCTGTACTCAGGGGTCTGCACTGGGGGGGTGGGGGATTTAGGTATGTACTGAGGGGTATGTGCTGTGGGGTCTGTGCTGGGTGGGGTTATTCTGTAACTGCACTTGTAAAGGGTTAACCGCTCGATTGAAGTGCCCCAGTGGTGATCATTCTAAGTCTGCTAGTGCTTAGGTTATTGTCTTGAAAATTGAAAAAAAAATCTTTGTGCATGTTGAGGCTAAGAATGTGTATGTCATATAATCCTTTAAATATTATTATTTCACTTGTTGTGATTGTCTGTCTGCAGTTGCATAAATGATTATATTCCCTCAAACATACTAGAATATAAAGAATAAGTCAATAAATTCTGTGCAAAGGACTGCTGCTACAAAGGTATTATGACCTTAATTCCTAAACACATGAAAGCTCACAGAGCTGTCCTACACTTAAATTTCTAAGTAATACATACAAAAATTACTTTGCATAGTCGCAATAAAGTGCTCATATACAAAGAAAGTATCCTTATGTCTATAGTTGGAGGGGAGAAACGCATTGGGCAGAGTTAATTAGTGATGTCACATACCGCCTATGGAGTGCGTGCCGCGGTGACAAATAAAAAATCTACTCCTAGGAAGGGAAATTCACTCCTGTAAGAGTTATCATGGGAAAATGGTGTCTCCACTGAAGCTTTATCACCCATCCATGTTTCCACAACAACCCAAAATTTTCAAAATCCAATCGTAATCGGGACAGAAAGTGAGATGAAATCTGAACAGGGGCACAGACAGCAAAACTAATGTTACAGGGGTCTTAACCCTTCCCTAGGCTATCCAAAAAACGTAAAAATATTTTTTTGGCAGGAGTTATACTTAAAAGGGTTGTAAAAGTAAATAAAAAAAATAAAAAAAAATAAAATAAGAAACATGTCTATACTTACCTACTCTGTGCAATAGAATCGCACAGAGCGGGTTGGAACTTCCTCCTTCCCCCGCTTCTTTGTCTCTGGCTTTGATTGACAGCACTGGGAGCCAATGGCTCCCTGTGCCCCAGCAAAGCCAGTGAGACCATGAAGTGAGAGAAGAGAAGAGCTGCGGATGTGCGCAGCGTTAGATCGAATAAGGTCTCGGGTAAGTAAAGGGGGGCTGAGGGGGGCGATGCTGACACCTAAACATTTTTTACCTTAATGCAAAGAATGCATTAAGGTAAAAAACATTTAGACTTTACAGCCCCTTTAAATGTACCTGTATCCCACTTGCATACAAATTCAACTTTTTTCGGCTTTTATGGCTTTTTTTTTTTTTTAAGAATTATACTAAACTAAGTAGATGCAGAATGGGTCCGATGCTGCATCTGTCCCCCACCGGCTCTAAGACTGAGAACCAATCGATGAAACACCGCCGATCACTCGGTTCTCACAGCTTCGTGAGCAGAGAGCTGGTGATTGTCAGTCACCACTCTGCTCTGGCACCACCATCCCACCCCCCCCGCTCACTGGAGCTCTGGGCTGTGAAGGGGGGTGGAAGCGGCCAACTCAGGCTCTCAGCGGCTCGCATGTGGGCTGATCCCAACTTTATTGTTGCAAACTTCCCAGAGCCTGGTCCGGCTCTGTGACAGTAGCCGACAGCGGGCTTCATTTGTGCCGTGGTGAGTTCACCAAATTTACCAAAATAGGAAAGTGCTTTTCCAAAGCATATTTGAAAATAATCATAACTGTTGTTTGATACAGGCTTTTTGGTAGCAGATTACTTAAGTGAACTTTACTTTGTGATGTAGCTGCCTGTTCTGGTCGGTTTATCATTTTTCCGTGTGCGTTCAGTGTTTTTTTTTGTAGCAGAGCTTAGATGTTTTTCACTCAGTCTTTGCATGCTTAGCAATGACAAAACCCAAGCCTCTTCACTTTCAGACTCAATCCCAGAAATATACTGTATGTACCTAAAAATAAAATGTAACGTTTTATATTCATTTATAGGAAATCGTTAAATTGATTTTATATCAAAATGCATAAAGCATATACAAATTAACATAAAGTACCACAATAAATTACATGCATAAAAATGCTTTTAGAAACAGAGCTAAATGCCTGTTCATTTCAAATGGCACATTATAAAGGACAAGAAAAAAACATTTAAAATGTAAGCAAAAAACTTAAAGTTGAGCTAAAATGGAAAAAAAAAATAATTGGACAAAGGAGATCTGAAGGGTTTCTTTTTGCTCCCAGCATTTTTTGCCTTTTTCGACTGCTTTGCATGTGCAGGGCAGTGTGCAAACTGGGTGTCAGAGACAGGGTAATGTCTGTGTACATGAAGAGAAGGTAACCAATGGCAGGCTGGAATGACGCTAGCTAAACAAAAATGGCAACCACTTTAATTTACACCTATCTTTTAAAGTAAGGCTAGAAAATGTTTTGGACTGATGGTACCTGCAAAGTTTCTTCTGGCAAAAAAATGCTGCCTTCAGCAGTCTTTTTTTTTTTTTTTTTTAATTCTGTGGGCACTTATTGTGGTACATGTGAAGGGCATTGTGCACACTGGGGGCTAGAGAGGATGTAACTCCTGTGTACCCAATGGCCTTAAATCTACCCATGGAGTCAACCTTGCCTAAGGTCACAGGTTTATTGTTTTGGAAAGCTCTCAAACCTCCTAAAACATCCCCGCTTCATTCTCATGTGCAGGAGATCCTTTAAGAGGCCTGGGCGCTTTGTTCCTCCAAAATGGTTAGCTTAGGACTATACCATGGAGGTATTTCTGCAAGAAGTAGGTTGTTCTAGCTGTTAATACTGCTGTCTTGTACAAGACCGCAATACGTGTGTGTGTATATATATATATATATATATATATATATATATATATATACATACATACATACATACATACATACATACATACATACATACATACATACATACATACACACATATATATATATATACATATATATATATACACGTTGCGGTGTTGAAGCGGTTTACCGGGGCTATGGCTGCAGCTGTCAGCCATAACTTGAATATTGTTTTTTTTTTCAGCCGCCAATTCTGTTTCTGTTAAAAGCGATCCAAGCTGCTAATTAGCCGCTGGATCACTTTTAGAAGCCGTGGAAGTGGAGGTCGTCTCTATAAAGAGGACTTGTCTTGCTCTATTGTTATCATAAGGGATGTTTACATTTCTTGTGATACCAATAAAAGTGATAAAAAAACAAAAAAATTTACAGGGACAATGTAAATATAACATTTTTTAAATAAATACATTTTTTTAAAGAGCCCCCCTTTCTCACTCACCGAGATGAACGCAGACTTATGTCGTGAATGCATATGTAATGGTGTTTGTATCACAACGTTATAGTGAGAGCAATAATTCTAGCTCTAGACCTCCTTTGTTAACTCTAAGCTAGTAACCCGTAATGGCTTATAAAGCATCGCCTCTGGAGATTTTTAAGTATTGTAGTTTACCATTCCACGCTTCACTTTTTCCACATTTTGTTATTTTACAGCCTTATTCCAAAATTGATTAAATTAATTATTTTCCTCAAAATTCTACAAACAATACCCCATAATGACAACGTGAAAGAAGTTTGAAATCTTTGCAAATTTTATATATAAAAAAAAAAAATCACATGTATATAAGTATTCGCAGCCTTTGCTCAATACTTCGTTGAAGCACTTTTGGCACCAATTACAGTCTTAAGTCTTTTTGAATATGATACTACAAGCTCGGCACACCTCATTTTGGAGCAGTTTCTGCCATTCTTCTTTGCAGGACCTCTCAAGCTCCATCAGTTTGGATGGGGAGCATCGGTGCACAGCCATTTTCAGATGTTCAATCAGGTTCAAGTCTGGGCTCTGGCTGGGGCCACTTAAGGACATTTACAGAGTTGTCCCGTAACCACTCTTTTGTTGTCTTGGCTGTGTGCTTAGGGTCGTTGTCGTCCTGTCGGATGATAAACTCCCCCCCCCCCAGTCTGAGGTCCAGAGCACTCTGAAACAGGTTTTCATCAAGGTTGTCTCTGTACATTGCTGCATTCATCTTTCCCTCGTTCCTGACTAGCCTTCTAGTTCCTGCCGCTGAAAAAGATCACCACTTCATGATGCTGCCACCACCATGCTTCATTGTAGGGATGGTATTGGCCAGGTGATGAGCAGTGCCTGGTTTCCTTCAGACATGACGCTTGCCATTCAGGCTACAGAGTTCAATCTTTGTTTCATCAGTCCAGATAATTTTGTTTCTCATGGTCTGAGAGTCCTTCAGGTGCCTTTTGGCAAACTCCAGGCAGGCTGTCATGTGCCTTCTTCTGAGTAGTGGCTTCCGCCTGGCAACCCTCCATACAGTTCTGGTTGGAGTGCTGCAGAGATTGTTGTTCTTCTAGAAGGTTCTCTGCTCTCCACAGAGAATCGCTGGATCTCTGTCAGAGTGACCTTCGGGTTCTTGGTCACCTCCCTGACTAAGGCCCTTTACCCTGATCGCTCAGTTTGGCCAGGCGGCCCACTTTAGGAAGAGTTCTGGTGGTTCCAAACTTCTTCTGTTTACGGATAATGGAGGCCACTGTTCTCATTGGGACCTTCAATGCTGCAGAAATATTTCTGTACCCTTCCCCAGATCTGTGCTCAAAACAATTTTATCTTGGAGGTCTACAAACAACTCCTTGGACTTTATGGCTTGGTTTGTGCTCTGACATGCACTGTTAACTGTGTGACCTTAAATAGACAGGTGTGTGCCTTTCCAAATCATGTCCAATCAACTGAATTTACCACAGGTGGACTCCAATCAAGTAGTAGAAACATCTCAAGGATGATCAGTGGAAACAGGATGCACCTGAGCTCAATTTTGAGTGTCATGGCAAAGGCTGTGAATACTTATGTACATGTGATTTTTTTTTTTTTCCATGAAATTTGCAAAGATTTCTAACAAACTTCTGTCATGTTGTCATTATGGGGTATTGTTTGTAGGAATTTTGAGGAAAATAATGAATTTACAGTAATACATTTTGTAATAAGGCTGTAACATAACAAAATGTGGAGAAAGTGAAGCCCTGCATACGATTGCGGTGCGTTTGCAGTATGAATTTTAGCTGGTGGTTGGGAAGCTGGCCGCCGCATCCTTAACAATCGGTGATGCATCAGGAAGCCCACTGACCGCTGAATGTAAAAAAGAATTGCCGGCAATAGAAAAAAATTGTGAAAAAAAAGGCTTGGGGTCACCCATTTTAAAAAAAGAATTGGCATGGGGTCCCCCCAAAAATCCATCCATACAGACCCTTATCCGAGCATTCAGCTCAGGAAAGGGAAGGAATGAGTGCACCCCCCCTTTCAGAAGGTACAATGTAACCCATACTTATTCACTTGGCAGGCGGGATCTGGGTGCCCCCTTGTTAAAGGGCTTCCAGTTTACAATAAACCCCCTGCCCGCAAACCTCCGCAACCACCAGCCAGGGTTGTGTGGAAGAGGCCTTTGTCCCCATCAACATGCCCCCCCCCCCGCTCCAAAGCACCCCCATGTTGAGGGCATGTGGCCTGGTATGGTTCAGGGGAGAGGGAGCGATCGCTCGTCTTCTCTCCCTTTCCTGACCTGCCGGGCTGCATGCTCGGATAAGGGTCTGGCATGAATTTTGGGTGGTAACCCCAAGCCATTTTTTTTTTTTTTTTGCCGTGGGGTTCCTCTCAAAATCCATACAAGATTGGAAGGGATTGAAGGAGACACCATGCAGTTTTTTTTCCTCCTTTTTTTTTTTTTAAATGGTGGTTATTATTTTTCTTACATTCAGCTGTCAGCGGGGAAGCCCGCTTACAGCTGTAACTCATCAGTTGTTAAGGACGTGGCAACCGGCTTCCCGTCCTGTTCCTTAACAACCAGATATTGTAGGCGTTTGGTGCAGTTTTAACAAGCCAAAAACGCATGTGAACTGCACTGCAAACACGCATAGGGCGTTTGGGGGAGCTCATTATGAGCATCAATGCTCATTAAACTTTTATCAACCGCACCTATTAACGCTCATTAACACTACAGGCGCGTTTGATAAGCATCAGTATTTTGAGCAAGTGTTAACGACTTTGGTATGGATACACCCGGTTAAAATTCTGTGCTTTTGGTAGAGAGAATGATTATTAATAGTTATAATATAGAGAGGTAAAATAAAAGGAGAGAAAGCATTTATTTCAGTCGCATCAATTTCAGTATAAAATATTACAAATTGTACACTTTGAGGTGGTAGTCTTTACCAGGAATTGTCATGGAAAGTAATTCAATTTTTTAGATGTCAATCAAGCCTTATGTTTTATTATATTGCCAACCTTTATCAATGTATTACAGCTTTTTCACAGTCAATAATTTATTATTTCCCCTTTGCCAGAGAAAATAACTAATATCCCAGGTCTGATACAAAGGAAAAGAAAAATGGAAAGTAATATTTAAAAAGAACCCTTTGGGAGGCTGAGCAAAAAGTGTTATATTAAAATCGATACATGGGACCTAACCTTTTGTGTTTTGGTACACACAAGAGCTTTTTTCCTATTGATCCCTGTTTTAATAACATGTTTATTCTAGTTTCCTTGGCTTGGCCTTGAGAGAATAAACAGAAAGGACTGAATTCTTTATTATCGCAAAGACTTGGGTTTGGTGATAATATTCCCAAACACGACTCGTGTATTTATTGTTTGTTGGCTGCATCGAGCAGAGCTGCATGTTTTATTTCAAGTCTATTTTTTAATTCAAAGTGAAACTTCTCTTGCTGATCCAACAGTATAAATTGCAAGGGCTTTATCAAACCCCACTAAAATCATTACATGCAAATGTAGAGATAGACCTTTTGGGTGCATCTGTAGTATTCTCTCGGAATGGTATTTTTTCTTTCCAAAAATAACATGATCAGTCCCAGTATTGTAAAGAGAAGTACTTTATCAATGTCATCCCTTGGGTGCAAGTATTGCATTAAAGTTGAAACTCCCAGTGAAATTTACCAAAGGGTATGGCCAGGGAAGTTATAATCCTGTAATTTTCCCTCAAGCTCTGTCTAGGAGAAGGTAGCATTTGTATTGGATCTAAACTGAAGATCAAAGCTTAG
Organism: Lithobates clamitans; assembly: GCA_037952925.1. Taxonomy (NCBI): domain Eukaryota; kingdom Metazoa; phylum Chordata; class Amphibia; order Anura; family Ranidae; genus Lithobates; species Lithobates clamitans. The sequence continues at coordinate 4,798,986 of JBBGZY010001277.1, forward strand.
TGATTTGTAAAGTTTTTGTAAAGTTAATAAAAAAAAAAAAAATTAAAATAACAAACATGTTATACTTTTCGGCTCAGAGCGGAACGGAACCTCCTCTTTTGGGGTCCCCCGTCAGTGCTGTATGCTCCTCCTCTTCTATGAGTGCCCCCGTAGCAAGCTGCTTGCTATGAGGACACTCGTGTGGGCTTGATCCCAAGCCAGGTAATGTGCATCTGTTAACATAGCGTGGCTTGACTCCGCCTCCCACTACCTCGATGGGTTTGACTGACAACAGCAAGAACCAATGTCTCCTGCTCTCAGCCAAGCCGGTGAATGCAGGAAGAGAGAGCAGAGTGGAGCTGCTGACAGGGACAGCGCTGGATCGAGAATGGTGTCAGGTAGGTGTTTAAGAAGGGGGAGAGGCAGTAACAGTAAAAGTTTTTTTTACATTAATGCATTAAGTTTAAACACCTGCATTTAGAATTTTTTTTTTTTTTTACCTGTTATCTTGGCATTAACATACTTGCTATCATTGGGTAACATCATACTGTATATATTGAGAATCAGCGTTGTCAATCTGGGACAGGACTACAGAATACCTCCTTTCTTGATATATTCTTCAAAGCAAAAGAAAACTCTATTATTTTAAATCTGGGTACACATGAATAGTAATTTGGCCAATTTTCAGATTGTGTAGCCCTTCCAGTTTGACAGAAAAGAATCTTTAGATCTGCTTCTTTTAAACGGACCTGCTGGAAAACCTTCTTTTAATCAGTGATTTTCATCGCTGATTGGTGCGTATTCACGGCGAAGAGTTCCCGATGTCAGGATAGAATATCCTAGCAGGGTTGGTTGAATGGATATATACAAAAAAATTTGCGCCAACTCACAGGAGAAAAAGCAGCCAACACAACAACTTGACCTGTGTAAATGTGAAGAAATATAAAAATATAGTGTGGCGCTAGAACTGATATTCCTTAGAAAGTAGTATTAACCCTATTGGGTGCATGTACATAAGGAAGAAATAGAGGGGTTTGGAGGGAGGGAAATATCACCTTCCCTACCCGCACTTCCCCATAAGTGAATGCAACCTGGAAAAAAGTGCAATGAAATATCTGTGTACATGTGCTAAATAACAAATATGAAAAGTGGGTATTCTAAAACGTGGAAAGAAGAAAAACACCTATCAGGTTGGTGTCTGGAGATAAAGCTCCAGTTTCTAGTTTTACATCAAGAGAAATATAGAAAACAAGTTATTATCAAGGTAGGTACAAAGATGTATCCCAAATAATAAATTATTTAAAAGGAACTAAGTAAATGCATATATTAATAAAAAGTCCATCAAAATCATAAGTATATATATTTGGAGTCCACTATCTTAAGTATAGGGTTGCCAAATATCGATCATGATGTAAGAAAACAGCGGGCAGTGGTAAACCGGGGCTGCTGGACGTATCTGTATTCAGAAACAGGGTTCTTCCCTTGGGATGGTGACTTTGACCCAAAAAAACAGGTATATAGTGCCCTTACCGGATCAGGTGGACTCACAGGCCCTTGGCGGTGAGTCTAACGAGCTTTATACCGTCAAGCGGTATGGAGTTGTGAAGCCGTATGTTGTTCCCGGGTGGGGTGTCCCTAGGAGGCACGTCTCTGGCTCAATCGGTTGTCTCAGAAGTCATCTGATGGTACGTCCTTGGTAGGAGGCAGCTGGGAGCCGGGGTCGCCCGAAATCTTCAGGTAAAGGGAGCCTGTTTCTCAGTAGCCAACACCATTTGGGTAGGTGGAACCAAAAGAAAAGAGAAACTTCCACATGGTGTAAATCTTTCACAAATGTGACGACATTTATTAAATAAAATTTTTTGCGGCAGGATACAAAAAAATATATTTTTTGGGCAGTAAAAACTCGGCTCAAAAAAATAAAAAAGTCACAAGAATAAAAAGTATGCGCAGTAGGTGATGGTAGGGGTAAAATCCACAGGAACCCGACGCGTTTCGCCTCCAAAGGCTTCTGCTGTCAGGATAGAATATCCTAGCAGGGTTGGTTGAATGGATTCCTGCATCCACAGTAGATGCAGGAATCTGTGTCTTTTTTTTTTTAACTTTACCTCCACTCCAGCGATATAGCGCCCCCAAACTCCTTCACAGGTGCCGATATCTTCACCAGTCTTCTGAGTAAAGCATCTCTGGCCAACTTAGTAGAGCAGGATGACCCAACAGTTTAGTAAGGTTAAATGTTTGCCATAATAAGATATACCTTAGATAAGCTCCTTGAGGGCAGGGACTGATGTGAATGTACAGTATGTGTGTGTGTATGTATGTATGTGTGTGTGTGAGATATATATATAATATATAATATATTCCGCTCATTTGTCTCCTCTCCTTCCACAATTGGCACCTTTCAGGGGGGGCTATGGCCCGTGACATCACAGCGGGGCTCCCTCCTCCTCTCCCTGTCGCCGGGCCAGTAGGAGAGAGGAGCGGGGCCTTGCGCATGTGCAGTAGGGTTCCCAGCGTGAAGCTGTAAGGCTACACTGCCGGGTACCCTTACCCGCAATGGCGGCAGCAGCACCCGACAGCTGATGGAAACATCGCTGAACTCCAGGACAGGTAAGTGTCCTATTGTTAAAAGCCAGCAGCTGCAGTTTGTGTAACTGCTGGCTTTTATTTATATTATTTTTTTGGGGGCGGAACACCGTTTTAACATCCAGGTTCCGTTCCAATGACCAGGTTGTTAAACAAGGCGCCATAAGTAGTCAATATTTGAAGCATTCATAGCTACTGTACTGTATTGTGAAAAAAGGTCTAAACACAAAACTTCAACCCAATAATGTTGTTTTAGTCATAAGTACAAAACACAAACGAAAATACTTGTACAATACAATGATGTATAGCGGGTCGTTAGGGTGGGGAGAGCTGGTCTTGGGTCGCTAAACAGGTAAGTCATTAATTGCTTGCCGCCCGCCGGCTGTCATATGACGGCCAGGCAGCGCGGTTCTCGTTCTGGGAGGGTGTCATATGATGCCCTCACCTTCCCGGCCCACCAGGGGGCGCGCGCCGCCGACGGCACGCCCTGTCGGGAGAGGAGACCAATGGTGTGTTCTCAGTACAGAGGAACACCGATCGGCCTCCTCCCCTTGTGAGTCCCCTCCCCCTACAGTTAGAATCACTCCCTAGGAAACATAATTAACCCCTCCATCATCCCGTAGTGTTAACCCCTTCCCTGCCAGTCACATTTATACAGTAATCAGTGCATTTTTATAGCACGGATCGCTGTATAAATGTGGTCCCAAAATAATGTCAAAAGTGTCCAATATGCCCGCCACAATATCGCAGTCACGATAAAAATCTCAGATCGCCGCCATTACTAGTAAAAAAAATAAATAAAAATACTAATAAGAATGCTATAATTCTATCCCCTATTTTGTAGACGCTATAACTTTTGTGCAAACCAATCAATATACGCTTATTGTGATTTTTTTTTATTTTATTTACCAAAAATATGTAGAAAAATACATATCGGTCTAAACTGAGGAAAAAATTTGTTTTAAAAACAAAAAAAAATTGGATATTTATTATAGAAAAAAGTAAAAAATATTGTGGTTTTTTTTTTTTCAAACTTGTCACTCTTTTTTTGTTTATAGCGCAAAAAATAAAAACCGCAGAGGTGATCAAATAACACCAAAAGAAAGCTCTGACTGCGCAATTGTCATTCAAAGTGTGACGGCGCTGAAAGCTGAAAAATGGCTTGGGCAGGAAGGGGTTGAAAGTGCCCAGTATTGAGGTGGTTAAACGAGGAGTATCTGTATTTTATTCTATACATGAATAGTAATATCTTGAAATTTTGGGAATGTTGAGGTTAGCATTTCTTTACTAATCATTGAACAGTCTTCCTAGAAATTGCTTGCATGATAAATCGTCTGTTATTTTGTGTTGTCTAAAAAAGATTAGCCTGAACTTGGCTGCCAAAGTCACTAAAATTGTGCTGTAAAATGCATAAGTAATCAATGTTTAATCATCAGGCACAGAATTTACAATAGCAGTTATTTTGCATGTGGTCAGCTTGATGTCTACTTGTGAATTTCCTGACTTCCTGTAGTGCAGAAGAGGAACACCAAACTTTTTAATTATAATATTGACGTTTTTTGTGATTGTGTAAGTAATTGAATCCACTGGGAATGTTCTTTATTATAGGTTTTATTTTTTCTTTCTGAATTGAGTCATTTACTTTCACTGCAATTATAGCCATTTTCATATAGTTACATCTAGCCCTGAGTTGAATGAGCAGGGACTGATAGCTTTGGTAAATGGCTGAGACTATAATGAAGCCAAGCTGATTGAGAGCTAAATTATTCGTGTTGTTAGTTCAAGGGGGACAACTTCAAATCGACAGATTCAGTTTATTCTCTGGGCCAGGACAGCATAATTATAAGCAATGGTTGCTAACCTTCAGAGTATTTATGCACAGTACACGTGTTTACCGTTACTTTTTCTTCAGAAATGAACATTTTCAGGGGAGTTCATCCAAATACTTTAGATCACTTACTTTCATTGAAATGTGACAGGTGGTTTTATTTTTTTTGGATGTGCTTAGTTTTTAAAATCTATTTGATGTGACATCTTTGTCCACTCTCCTCTCCTGTGAGTGTTGTTCTGTCTTGTGTTCTCCGTTCTCCATAAAAACACCATAGAGGGTACAAATTTCTTTCCTGCAGCCACAGGTTGCAGGAAAGAAATTCTCACAATTCCCCCATCAGCTAGGGGTGCTGAAATGAATCGCTGCATCGCGATTCGGGTGTCCCCGATGTGGCATCGATGCATACGACCGGAAAAATCGATTGCCGACTTGCCCCGCCCCTCCGGGAGAGCGCTCCGAGTGTATAGTTGTTAAAATGAGTGTGTTTCACTAAATCCTGTGTTACAATCAAGTGCCCTGCTGTATGTGCTTTTTAAAAAATATTGAGCTTCATATCTCATTTCTATACATACAGCGAGGCACTAAATTGATTGTAACACGGAATTTATTAAAACACGGTTATTTTGACAACAGTAAGTAGAGTACATATGAGTTTGTACTCTACTTACACCTCGTGCACGCTCCATGCTGACAGTTCTCTGGCTTCCCCGTTTGCACATTCCACTGTGTTAACTCCTAGTGTGCTGGAAGGTGCAAACAGGGAAGCCGGGGGGAACTGTCGGCACAGAGACAGTACAGGGAACTTCACAGGGCTGTCTGTCAGCTGTGTATTCTAATCCCTCCTGACCTCCCAGCAGGAGTGTGTGAATGCCTGTACCCTGTAGTGCACCGGATTAGTGCACTTTTTAAGGGAGTGATGTTATTTTTATTTCAAAGCGGAGTTCCAGTCAATTTTTTTGTTTATAAATAGTCAGCAGCTACAAAAAAGTGTATCTTCTGACTTTTAATAAAAAGACACTCACCTGTCCCACAATCCAGCGATGTGGCCATCCAAACCCTCCCTTCTCTCCCCCGCCTGTCCACAGTGCTGGCAATACTACTGTGGGCATCCGGCTGTGACAGCTTGCAGCTTCACAGCAGGGTGCGCATGTCTCGCTGCACTGTCCTGCATAGCCGGGCAATCTTCTGGGAACTGTGATGTGTCCCTTTAAAAATGCAGAGACAAGGGGCCGCCTAGGCGGCTCAAGCGGAAGTGGGAGCTCGTCGGTAATCATGGTGCATCACGGAATCTAATCAAATCTTTGACCAGATGATCATAATCGAATCATGAGACCAGTGAAGATGCGCACCTCTACCATCAGCACAGACAGCTCTGATACAGGAATCCCTCCTGCTGAACCATTGTCTGCTTCCGGCGGGAGAATGTCACCTTGTAAAACAAGCCATTCAGTTTAACCACTTGCCAACCGCTGCACGACAATGTACGTCCAAACTTTGAAGGGGTATATCGGTGTTATGGCAGCAGCTAGCTTAATCCCCGTTTTCGTGCGGCGGCCGGCTTTCAGATAGAAGTGGTCCCTGCGGCGGATTCGCCGCGAGATCACTTTTATCGGTGGCGGTAAAGGGGCCTCCCCCCTCCCGCCGCGATCCGGTGCCCCCGCCGCTTACCGGAGCCGTCGGTAGCGGCGGAGGCGATCGCATCCGTCTCCGTCCTGTGCCTGGAGACGAGTGAGGCTAAGATGGCGCCTGCTCGTCTCCATGGCACTGCTGGGCGGAAGCGATGTCAAAACGTCACTTCCATCCATGCCTCTTAAAGGCACATTTTTTCAAATGTAATTTTTTTAAATTACTTTTTTTTTTATTGCATTTTAGTGTAAATATGAGATCTGAGGTCTTTTTGACCCCAGATCTCATATTTAAGAGGTCCTGTCATGATTTTTTCTATTACAAGGGATGTTTACATTCCTTGTAATAGGAATAAAAGTGACACATTTTTTTTTTTAAAAAACAGTGTAAAAATAAATAAAATAATGTAAAATAAATAATAAAAATAAAAAAACACGAGCTCGCGCACAGAAGCGAACACATACGCGAGTAGCGCCCGCATATGAAAACGGTGGTCAAACCACACATGTGAGGTATCGCCGCGACCGGTAGAGCGAGAGCAATAATTCTAGCCCTAGACCTCCTCTGTACTGCAAAATATGCAACCTGTAGAATTTTTTAAACGTCGCCTATGGAGATTTTTGAGGGTAAAAGTTTGACGCCATTCCACGGGCGGGCACAATTTTGAAGCGTGAGTGGGTATCAATTTACTTGGCGTAACATTATATTTCACAATATAAAAAAAAAAAATTGGGCTAACTTTACTGTTGTCTTATTTTTTTTTATTCAAAAAAGTGAATTTTTTCCAAAAAAGAGTGCGCTTTTAAGACTGCTGCGCAAATATGGTGCAAAAAAAAAGTATTACAACGACCGTCATTTTTTTCTCTAGGGTGTTAGAAGAAAAACCATATATAATGTTTGGGGGTTCTAAGTAATTTTCTAGCAAAAAAAACCTGTTTTAAACATGTAATAACCTAAAATCCAAAACGAGGCTGGTCTTTAAGTGGTTAAAATTTAAATGAAAGGCAAAACATTTTTGTATAGATATAAAAGAAAAAACATTATAAATACATTTTCCTCCTTTTTTTTTTTTTTTTTTTTTTTTTATAAGTGATCACATTCCCTCTGTTCCCAGCTGCATAAGAGCTGGGGAAGGAGACACAACTGTACACTGAGCTTTCCAGTGACGGGCTGTGCAGGACAAGTCCTATTATTGGAGGAGAGTGCACTGAGTTACAAGCAGTGACAACTTAGACCTGTGGGGTTAAGTTAAATTAATACTTAAATGACTCAAATATTTTAGAGACATTATGTTTCCCTAATTAGCTTTTCTCTCGGATGTTTCTAGAAAACGTTAGAAAATTGTAAGGATAATCTGACTGGGTTATTAGCAGCAACAGCTCAGTCATTAAGCTTATTGTAACAAGCATTTGAGAGGAATGTTTCACTAAATTCACTATTGTGGATTCAGCCACAAAAGAATTATCTGCTCTTGTCTTGATGATATGAGGTTCACAAATATGGTTTTCTGGTTTAACTAATAACCTGCTGGTAGCGTGCCATTCTGTCATGGTTTTCTAGTTTCTCCAATTGAAATGTTCTAGTCCTGCACAGAACTGCACTTAAAAGACATCATGCTACACATCCAATTTAGTAAATTTTGTCTTTGATTTATGAAGACTTTTGCAATTCAGCTATGAGATTGATCAGGAAACTTTAATTTCTTTCTCGAACATCACGGGACACAGAGCCACAGTAATTACTGATGGGTTATATAGGTATCACTGGTGATTGGACACTGGCACACCCTAACCAGGAAGTTCAACCCCCTATATAATCCCTCCCCTTGCAGGGATACCTCAGTTTTCTAGCCAGTGTCTTAGGTGATGGACATGTAAAGATGTCCTGTGCTGAGCTCCAAAGGGATTATCCTATATCCTATACTGGGGCAAGCCAGGCGAACCGGATCCATTCCAAGTGTCTTTTCTAGGCTGAATTGAATGGTACCCGGGCCTCGTGTCCGAAGAAACGAGGTTTTACCTGTAACACTTCTCTTTTTTTAGAGAGCTGGACACCGCATATTAGAAAATATTTTTTCTAGCCTAATTTCTAGCCGAGTGCTTTACAGGACCAGAACTGTGGATTCCCTATTCATAGGGGGCCCCAGTCTCTGACTTTTTTTTTCAAATGGAGCCCACCGTGAGAGGCGAAGATTGGGTCTGTACAACAGAACCCTGCGGCTGGATAAGGTAAGGGTGATTCCACAGAATTTTTTAATTCTAGTAGGTTTCTCCTTTAAGGTAAATGCATGCTATGCCTATTGTGACCACCGGGGGCTGCCAAGAGCACATACCTTTTCATGCTGATGTCTGTCTCAAGTGTTCGACGCTGTACAAGCTCCTCTGGCCGGCTCCAGGTAGGATGGAATGGGGGGCTCTCCTCAGGGATATCTCCCCCCAGACTAGGGGGAGGCCGCAGGTGATCTGTAAGGCGGTTAAACACCGCATTTTCACCGCCGTTGCCGCCGCCATTACACAGGCAGGCCCATCATTACCAGCCTCTATCCCTCCTCCCCCTCCCCCAGCCTCCTCCATGTTTGCTTTAGAAGGGTCAGCTAGCGCGGGAAGCGCTCGTTTTTTCAAAAAACGAGGGGGGAGGGCGCGGTTGAGGGGGGGCGGGGCGTCAGCACAGTGTGCTCATACCCACAGGACTGGCTGCAGGCTATTAAAGGCACTAATTGCAGGTGCACTAAGCCTTCTGGAGGGACACAGAGCTGACGGTCGCATGTCAGGTGGGTCACAGGCATTCTCCTAAGCAGCATTTACTAAAGTAACACCAGACTGAGCATTGGGTAGCAAGGCTTTTAGCCAGACTACAATGCTCAACAGTCAGTGTTCATTTTTTGATACCTCCACCTTGTTGCTTTGCACTATGGGTAGAAGAGGTTCAAGCACCCCAAGAACCAGAGAGTCTAGGGGATCTCGTTCAGGTTCTGAGGGCCCCCTGTCTGCAGCATCTCCCCCCCCCCCCCCCCGAGGGGCCAGGGACGGCTAGCCAGGGAGAGCCATCGGGGTCAGGGGCTATACCTGCTTCTGGCACTTCAGCCCCTGTATACATTACGCAGGAGGTTTTTTCCTCAACCATTAATGGTTTAGAGGAAAGAATAATGGCCGTGATTAAGTCTTCACTTTAATGGAAGAAAATGCACTAGGCCTTCCTCTGTTCCCCAAGACCCTCAGGAAGAGGAGCCCTGGGATAAAGGAGAGGAATCCCTTTCAGAGGATCGGGATGAGACGGATGATTCCTCTTCGGAGGAATCGGGTGGAGAGGGACCCTCTGCGACTTCCCAAGAGGAGAAAGTCTTAGTGCAGATCCTTACTGGATTGGTCCGCTCCACATTTAAGTTGCCCATATCTGAATTAGTTAAAAAACCCTCTTCTTCTTTAGGGTCACTGAAACCTCCTCAAACAGCACAGGCTTTTCCTGTTCATAATTTACTTGAAAAGCTCCTTTATGCTGAGTGGGATCACCCAGATAAATGTTTTTTTTCCGCCGAAAAAGTTTTCTACACTTAATCCTATGGAAGAAAAGTTTATTAAAATGTGGGGAATACCGGCCATTGATGCCGCCATTTCCTCCGTAAATAATAGTCTGACTTGTCCTGTAGACAATGCTCAGATGCTCAGGAATCCTGTAGATAAAAAGATGGAATCCCTATTGAAGGATGTTTTCTCCTTAGCAGGTTCAGTGGCTTAACCTGCAGTAGCAGCGATTGGAGTTTGTCAATACTTAAGAGACCATGTTAAATAGGTCATCAACGTTTAACTGAACAGCAGGCCCAGGGGTTGGCTAACCTTCCAGCGGCCTTATGCTTTGTTGTTGACGCCATTAGAGATTTTATCGTGCAAACCTCCCGTCTTTCACTGGGGTTGGTGCATATATGTAGAATCCTATGGTTGAAAAATTGGTCACCTGAAGCACCATGTACGAAGCTCCTGGCTGGGTAAACATTTCGTGGTGAAAGGTTGTTTGGAGAAGACTTGGATAACTATATCAAGAGAATCTCTTGTGGGAAAAGCACTCTTACCTGTTAAGAAGAAGAGTAAGCGTCCCTCTTTCAAACCGACTCTTTCCCCAGCGTCGGGGGCTTCAGTCTGGGTCCAGAGACAAGAGTCAACCCCAGGGACAAAAGAAGTCCTGGGGGAAGAAGCCTACTAGGCAAAACACTAAGACCTCTGCATGAGGGGACGCCCCCGCTCATTCGAGTGGGGGGAAGACTGCGACAGTTCTCAGGGCTATGGCAGGAGGATTTCCAGGACAGATGGGTAATCTCCACGGTAACCTTAGGGTACAAGCTGGAGTTTCAGGAATTTCCTTCTCCTTGTTTCCTCAGGTCAAGTGTCCCCAGAGATCCAGAGAAGAAGCAGTCGCTCCTTCTAGCGTTAGAGCGACTTTTGTCGCAGGAGGTCATTGTGGTAGTTCCCGCGAAGGATCAAGGATTGGGCTTCTATTCCAACCTTTTTACGGTCCAAAAACCAAATGGGGATGTCAGGCCCATTCTGGATTGAAGGGATCTGAACCGATTCATAAGGATTCAATCCTTCCGCATTGAATCAATTCGGACAGTAGTCTCCACCCTGCAGGGAGGAGAATTTCTGGCATCAATAGACATCAGAGATGCATATTTGCATGTGCCCATTTTTCCTGCTCATCAGAAGTTTCTGCGCTTCGAGATAGGAGGGCGCCATTTCCAGTTTGTGGCTCTGCCTTTTGGGATAGCCACTGCACCTCGAGTGTTCACAAAGGTCTTGGCTCCTCCTCTGGCCAGATTAAGGGCTCAGGGTATAGCTGTTATAGCATACCTAGACGACCTGCTCCTGATAGACCGGTCGGTAGCCTCCTTGAACGGAAATTTGAGGACCAAAGTCAGGTATCTGGAACACCTGGGTTGGATCCTCAACCTAGAAAAGTCTTTCCTAAAACCAGTAAGAAGACTGGAGTATTTAGGTCTGATCATAGATACAAGCCAGGAGAACATTTTTCTACCTCAGGCAAAGATCACTGCTTTAAGAGAGCTGATTCTGGCAGTCAGGACCAAGAAGGGTCCTTCTGTCCGCCTTTGTATGAGGCTACTAGGGAAGATGGTGTCTTCATTCGAAGCAGTTCTCTATGCTCAGTTTCATTCAAGAATACTGCAACACAGTATTCTGTCGGCCTGGAACAAGAAGGTTCAGGCATTAGACTTTCCGATGCACCTGTCTCATGCGGTGCGTCACAGCCTCAATTGGTGGCTAATACCCGAACACCTGCAGAAGGGGAAATCCTTTCTACCGGTTACCTGGACGGTAATAACAACAAATGCCAGTCTGTCGGGTTGGAGAGCAGTTCTGGAACAGTCTGCGGTCCAAGGGGTATTGTCCAAGACCGAGAGGACCTTACCCATCAACATACTGTAGATCCGTGCGGTATATCTAGCCCTAAAGGCCTGGACTATCAGGCTACTGGGTTGCCCAGTCAGGATCCAGTCCGACCAATGCCACAGCAGTGGCTTATGTCAATCATCAGGGAGGCACCCGGAGCCGAGCTGCTCAAAGAGAGGTGAACCAGATCTTAGTCTGGGCAGAGAGGCATGTGCCATGCATATCGGCAGTTTTCATTCCAGGGATAGAGAACTGGCAGGCAGACTATTTAAGTCGCCAGCGGTTAATTCCAGGGGAATGGTCTCTGCATCCCGACGTCTTTTGGAACATATGCCAAAGATGGGGGGTCCCAGATGTAGATCTCAACAAAAAGATAGACAGATTTGTGGCAAGGACAAAAGATCCTCTTGCATGCGGGACGGATGTGTTGGTGATTCCGTGGCATCGGTTCTCACTGATTTATGCATTCCCGCCTATTCTGCTACTGCCACGACTCCTTCGCAGGATCAGGCAGGAAGGGAAGTCAGTTCTTCTGGTGGCTCCCGCTTGTCCCAGAAGGACGTGGTATGCGGAAATAGTAAGGATGACGGTGGGTTCCCCGTGGACACTACCAGTTCGACCAGACCTGTTATCTCAAGGTCCAGTGTTCCATCCTGCTTTACAAACGCTAAATTTGACGGTTTGGCTATTAAAACCCACGTTCTGAAGAGTCGTGGGCTTTCAGGTCCTGTGATATCTACCTTAATCATTGCAAGGAAGCCAGCTTCCAGAATGATTTATCATAGAGTCTGGAGAGCTTATATATCCTGGTGTGAATCCAGGGGTTGGCATCCCAGAAAGTATGTGATCGGTAGAATTCTTGATTTTCTACAATTGGGGTTGGAGATGAAGCTGGCCTTGAGTACCATCAAGGGCCAGGTCTTGGCCTTATCAGCATTTTTTCAACGACCGCATTCTTTGGTCCGAAGCTTTGTGCAGGGGGTGACGCGCCTTAATCCTCCGGTTAAGACACCCTTAAACCCCTGGGACTTGAACTTGGTTCTGTCTGTGTTACAGAAACAGCCTTTTGAACCAATATGTCAGATTCCTTTGGTCTTGCTGACAAGGAAGTTCATTTTTCTGGTAGCCATCTCTTCTGCTAGAAGAGTATCAGAATTAGCAGCTCTTTCCTGTAAAGAGCCTTATTTGATTGTACACAAGGATAGAGTGGTACTGCGCCCTCATCCTAGTTTTTTACCAAAGGTGGTTTCAGATTTTCATCTAAACCAAGACATTGTTCTACCTTCCTTTTTTCCAGATCCCTGTTCTCCGGAAGAAAGATCATACATTCCTTGGATGTAGTAAGAGCAGTTAAGGTCTATCTGGAAGCGACTGCTCAGATTCGCAAAACGAATGTTTTGTTTGTGCTGCCAGAGGGTCCCAGTAGAGGACAGGCAGCATCAAAAGCTACCATTTCTAAATGGATTTGACAATTGATCATTCAAGCTTACGGTTTGAAACAGAAGATTCCTCTGTTTCAGATCAGGGCACATTCCACAAGGGCTATTTGTGCTTCTTGGGCAGTGCATCACCGGGCCTCGATGGCTCAGATCTGCAAGGCCGCAACCTGGTCTTTAGTTCATACATTCACCAGATTCTATCAGGTGGATGTGAGAAGGCATGAGGATATCGCCTTCGGGCGTAGTGTGCTGCAGGCAGCGGTACAGGGTCCTCAGGTCTGATTGCACCCTACTTGGTTGTGGTTCCCCCCCCCCTCAGATGGCATTGCTATGGGACATCCCATCAGTAATTAGTGTGGCTCTGTGTCCCGTGATGTTCGAGAAAGAAAATAGGATTTTTTAAAACAGCTTACCTGTAAAATTCTTTTCTTTCGTTGGACATCACGGGACACAGAGGTCCCGCCACTCTTCCAATACACTATATTGTTTGGCTACAAAACGGAGGTATCCCTGCAAGGGGCGGGATTATATAGGGGGTTGAAATTCCTGGTTAGGGTGTGCCAGTGTCCAATCACCAGTGATACCTATATAACCCATCAGTAATTACTGTGGCTCTGTGTCCCGTGATGTCCATCGAAAGAAAAGGATTACAGGTAAGCTGTTTTAAAAAATCCTATTTTGTTGAAACCAACAAGATGCTAGACAGGCTACAGACATACCAGTTAAAATATGCTGTAGGTAAATAGTATAAGTAAATAAGCAACTGTAGTGCCCAATACAAGTTAACATATTCAGTAAAGTATATAGTATGTGAATCCTTACCCTGTAAAACAACCCATTTAGTTTAAAACAGAAATGAAAGACAAACTGCTTGTGTATATACTGTGTGTGTATGTGTGCGTGTATGTATGTATATATATATATATATATATATATATATATATATATATATATATATATATATATATATATATATATATATATATATATATATATAGCCTAAAATGACAGTTTAAAAAAAAATAATTATATTTTTATGTATAATTGTATTCAACTTTTTAATTATTATCATTAATTTAAATGAATATGAATTTATTGTCGGCCATTATTGGCACCTTCGGCACAAGAAAAGCTCAAGAAAAATGTATCCCTTTAATTTCTATGTATGTCTTTACACTGGTCCGTTGCGCTTCCATTGTGGTGTTAAGCATTTTTGGTCAGTTAAAAAAAAAATGCAAAAAAACCCCAAAAAACGCGCCTCCCAGTTCAAATGCATTGAAAACGCAGCAAGAACGCATCAATAACGCACCCGTGTTACGTTTTTGATGTGGTTTTTGAGTCGCATGAGCTATGAAAAACACACCATAAGCACAGTAATCGCAGTAAAACCGTAGTGAATTTGCGTTAAAATCGCCATGAATTTGCAGTAAAATCGCCACAAGATTCATGGTAAAATTCATGGCAAAAACATTGCATTTTCGGTGCCATTATCGCCACATTTTCTTTTAAAAGGCATTCTGCTGATAACACAATTTTCGGCTGAAATTTCGGTGCATCTCTAACACTGGGGCGTGAGGTGCGTCGGCGGTAAAGCAGTGCTTTACCGTCGTTTTAGCGGCGGTATTCGGCCGCTAGCGGTTTTACCCCCCCCGCTAGTGTCCGAGAAAGGGTTAAAAAACTGCCGCAAAGCGCCTCTGCAGAGGCGCTTTGCTGGCGGTATAGCCGCCCTGCCCCATTGATTTCAATGGGCAGGAGCGGTGTGTACACCGCACCTTCACCGCTCCAAAGATGCTGCTAGCAGGACTTTTTTTCCTGTCCTGCTAGCGCACCGCTCCAGTGTGAATAGCGACTGCAAACCGCCCCAGTGTGAAAGGGGCCTAATACATACGTTCTAAATGTATATGTTTTTTTCTTATAAGTGATCACATAATCTCTGTTTTCAGCTGCATAAGAGGCTTGTGGGGGTGGAGAAACATTAGTACATTGATCTTCCTAGTGAAAGTGTGAAATAGAAAATGAGGGAGACTGGCAAGATCACTGGGCATTTTACACAAAGGAAGCAATACAATAAGAACAGGATACTTTTTAACATATAAAAAAGTACATGGGACAACAGACACACATATTAGAAAATGAAATGTGGGGTAGCATGTTCTTTAATGTTCAGGGGTTTAAAAAGGACAGTTTAAGTTTCTAAAGTTGCTATAGTAACCTGCGTGGGTAAAGGGGTGGGATTACATCCTATGTTATGGCATATTGAATATTTTCCTTATTTTTATAGATTAGAACATGGGATACTGATGCAAGAGGAAATTGGGAAAGTCCTGGAACGGGAAAGAACTGCTTCAACTGAACAACTGACCAGAGCAGTCCTGCGTGAGAAAGCTGCTGCTGAGGAGGAAAGACTAAAAGCTAAGACCTTTGTAAGTATGCTGTTATGGCTTTTTTGGTATTACTTTTCTATATCGTTAATAAAAATAAACACTGGCTACTTTCTAATAAGAATGTTTTTCTGCATAATTGACTCAAAAGATTGTAAACCAGACACAGCCTGGCAACTAGCATGTGCAGAAGGTGAACAGCAGTGCCAGGTAAATTTAGAGACCTGTTTTATTCCTCAACCATGTAAACATAAATGTGCCTTTTTATTTAAATCATAATCTTGTATATCTTAAACCACTCCCCCTGGATGCTGATGTATGCATGTATGATAACAAGATGGTAGCACCCAATGGGGTAAGAGTTTTCGTCACTGATTATGTAGGTGTGAGTTTAGGGCTGAAACAACTAATCCATTAATCGACAACCAATTGATTATGAAATTAATCGATTACTATTTTCATAATCGATTAATCGGCCAGCCGATTAGTTGGCCTGCATACAGAATGCATTATTTGTTTACATATCAGGAAATGCAGTGCAGCACACATTCAGCTCAGTACACCATCCACACATGTCAGTAAGTGCCTGAGAACTTGTGAATGTGTGAGGAGCAGTTCCTCATGGGTCATGTAGTCCTGGGCAGGAAGTGAGTGGTTCTAAAGGCAGAAGTTTTCTTTACCTTGCTATTGGGGCACTCTATACTGTACTTAACGCACAGCAAAAAGCAAACTGCACAGATCAAAAGCAAACTGCATAGTTGTGTACCGAGCCTTATGCTGGCCACATGGATCAATTTTCAGACGAGAATATGCGTATGAAAAATCTTTGTACATTCGCTGAATGAAAGAATGTTTTTTGAAATTCTCACTTGCTTTTAACATTCTGTTTTAAAATCAATAATTGCTGAATGAAAACCACATACACTGTCTGAAAATTCCTTTGACCAAGAAGTCCAGACACGGGTCACAAAAATGGTGAAGGGTCTGTGGGATAAAACAATTCAGGAAAGACTGGAGGAAAGGAGGGAAAGGGGAGATATAATTGAAACCTTTAGATACATCAAGGGGTGAATAAGGTTCAGGAGGGCATTATTTTTGATCTGTAGCCAAGATCAAAAACACAGGGACATGATCTCCGACTAGCAGGAGAAAAGTTTTTAAAACTTTTAAAACTAATCTTAGAAAGTATTTTTTTTTTTCCGAAAGGGTAGTTGACGCTTCGAACAGACTTCCAGCAGAGGTAGTAAGTCAGTCAACAGTAAGTGGATTCAAACATACTAGAGACAAACATAAATCTATACTCTGACTAAAAAAGTTAACAAAAAAAACCCCATAAAATACAGAAACCTGAGGATGTTACACCGTCCATTGAATCTATTCTTGCACACAACTACTTCACGTTCAATAATGTCCTCTATCTTCAGTGTATGGGTACTGCTATGGGAAGTAAAATGGCATGCCAAGTTATTTATCTCTGACCTGGAGGACAATTTCCTTAACAGCATACAACAAAATCCATATAAATACTATATATTATTCACTATATTGTTCTTTTCATCATTCGGACAGGAGAGGAAAATTTAAAAAATGTGTTTGTATTGATCAACATGTTTTACTTACGATCAAACTAAAAGTGCACTAATCAAGCACACATGCAAATTTCCTAAACGCCACAGTATACATCAGGGATGACAAGTTGCACACCTCAATATACAGGAAGCCCTTTGACAGATGGAACTTTCTCCACAGTTCCAGCTTCTACCCCCAACACTCAAAACGGGCAATCAAACAGGCCATAAGGATAGCATTTAATGTGCTCGGACCCAGAAGACAAAAATAAACATCTCAGAATACTAGCAGACTCCTTCCATAAAAAAGGTTGAAAGGACAAAACCAGCAATACAAGCATAAACATGCCCCAAAAAAATCCAAATAGAAAATCTCCTGCAATACAAAGAGAAAAAAAATAACTGTGTACCTCCTAGTTACCACATACAATCCAGAACTAGAAGGAATAAGAAAGATAATCAAAGGTTTGCAACCTATCAAAACAGGATGGAAACCCTGAAAGAAATATTTTAACAACCCCCCAGTGCTGGTTTTCAATCAACCACCCAACCTCAGACAGAAATTCATCAGCAGGAAATTTCATTCTAAACCCACAACAGTACAATTAATCTTTATATGCAGTAAAACATGCTTTTTATACTCACTGTGGAACCTAAGGGGTTAATCCTCTCTATTGTGTAAAAAGTCTGTTTGATCCTTTCCTCTCTGATCCTCCCCTTATTCCACTGTCTCCAATCCATGATTGGATCATCCTGATAGTACAGAGCTAGGGGAAAGCTGCATATGCTCAGTTTGGTGTGTAGTGCTAAAGAGTTTTTTTTTCTTAGAGTGCATGTGATCAGCACAGGGCCAATCGGCACTGTCCAGATAGAGGGTAAGGGGTCCTACATCCTCATAGATCAATCTGGGGAAAATGGAAACTTCTCCTACAAGCTTTAACCAGACACTGATACAAGTCACAAATTGCTCTAACTGCTAATGAAGAAAGGTATTTTGCAGTTCTGTGTACTGTGGAAGACCAGATCAGGTGAATGAAGGGTCCTGGGTTTAGTAACACTTTAAATGAAATTTCTAAACTACTCAGGAAAGGAAAACTTTTGAACTAAGAATGATATTCTGTTTGACATAAAAGATAATAGACTAATTTTTTTTTTTCAGTTTTTTAAACCATTATCCAACAGTCATGGTTCACATCTAGAACTGTTACTCCCCCTCCCAGTCTATAGCCCTCTTTCTGCCTTATCTAACTACCCAAGTTTATTTACTATTGCTGTGTATGTTTGTGCTTTTTTTCCCCTCTGAGATTGTCTTACTTAACATTCCGCTAAAACTTGTATTAGTGCTGATTGGACCTTTAAGAAAAAGGTACACCCCAAAAGCTTGTCCTGAAAATGTGGATGTTCGGGCAAATAAAAAAAAAAGTATAATGGACAGTACTCAATCGTTCTTGTAGCTATGGAGAAGAGGGGAGCTTGGATTGCAATCCTTAAGCCTCGTACACACAATGAGATTGTCGAACGAATAATCGTCCGTTTTTTTTTGCATGCACATCTCAGATCCAATCTGATGAGTTTACGAAACTTCCCATACGACAGAAAAAAAAATTCAAAAGTAATGTCATGTGTTGTAACGCATTTGTATTGCATTTTCAAACGATAGCTGTACTGATTAAACAAAAATCGTACGATCTGGCACCATACGAAAAAATATTTTGTGCATGTCTGATAGAATAATATCGGATGAACTGTCATGATCGGCTCTCAAAAGCTCTGTACTAACGATCCGCTTATCGTACGATCGCTTTGAAAGTGCATTTTCAAACGATAGCTGTACTGATTAAACAAAAATCGTACGATCTGGCACCATACGAAAAAATATTTTGTGCATGTCTGATAGAATAATATCGGATGAACTGTCATGATCGGCTCTCAAAAGCTCTGTACTAACGATCCGCTTATCGTACGATCGCTTTGAAAGTGGTATTTTCCATACGATTTTCTGATCGTGTGTACTGGACATTACTTCCACATTGGGGAAGACCCCCCTCACCTACAAGAGAGAGCTGAAAGCAGGGGGGAAAGGAGAGGTGGTGGTAGCGGGTAATGTACTCAAGGTTCACAAGCCTCCCAACTCCAGCCTCTAAAATAAAGCAACGACTCAGTACTAAAGGGGGGTGGCATGTAGGGCTCAATCCATGGTTCCCACAGTTTACAAAATGTAGTCCTCTTATCTGTTTAACTTAAGTGATTTTCTCAAAGATCAGTACTTGACTGCAGCAAATGAGTCAGTCGGGGGTTCTCCATGACTGCACTATAACCTTCTTGCTGAAAATATAAGAGACCAATCTAAATATTGGTTTGTTCTTCAGGTTGTCTGCCCAATAGATGACCATAACAGGATGGGAGACATGTCCCCACTAAGTCAGCTGTGTTTGTTATGAATAGACTACAGTAGCAAAGAAGATAAATTACAAACATTACCGTGTGGCAGTGGTAACAATCTCATGCGCCACCTGCTGGCTGCAAGTACTAAATTGGACTCTGTTATATTTATTTTATGTGTTACAGGTACTTGTATAGTGCCGTCAATTTATGCAGTGCTTTACATATATATTGGCACTCACATTGGTCCCTTTCCTCAAGGATATTACATTCTAAGGTCCTAACTCACATTTATACATACACATACTAGGGCCAGTAAACAGGAGGAAACTATCCTACCAGCATGTCTTTGGAGTGTGGGAGATAACGGGAGTACCTAGAGGAAAACCACGCAGGCACAGGGAGTTTATGCAAACATATTAGGAAGGCAGTGCCATGGTTGGGATTTGAACCAATGACCCTAGTGCTGTCAGGCATAAGTGCCATGTTTTATTCATATTTTAGTCCTGAGCATAATAAAATACATGCATACACTTTACATTCAATTTTAACAGTGTTTAGGAAAAAATATAGTTTGGGGAAAAACAAATGTAGCATCTTTTCTTTTGTTTAAATAATCTTCAGTAGCACAATTTTTGTATAGTAGATGACCTAAACAGTGTTATATTTTGTCTACAGTCTGAATATGTCAGTGTTTTATGTGGTTTTAGAAGTGAAAAATTGAATACAAAACATTATTAGATAAACATCAACATAATTGAGTTCTGTGAAACAGTTTCCAAGGTATAAATTTAAATATCTGGGCAGATTCCAACTGGCAAGAAAATGCAGCAGGTGCACAAAGCACTTTGTAGTGTTTTCTCCCAAAAACTGCAGAGGGAAACATTTTTTTTAATATGGTTATCTATTTGAAATGATGTATCAATTAAGCAATTAACAACCCGCTGCACTAATAAGTACTGCTAACATGATTAGTGTATCATAAATTGTAAGACTGAAACTGAAAGGTGTGATAATCAGCTCTCGAGGAGCAGCATACAAACTGTACTAATAATATAATAATTGTGTTCAGAAACTTAAAAAAATGAACAGTCTTGTACCCAATTATATATTACATGTATGTCTAGTTTGCAAAACATCTTATCATATATAATGTTACCATACAATATGTTAGCTTAACCGTATTTACTGAAATAAATATTTTTCTGTGTTAGAAAAGAGGGAATTGTTAGTGCTGAATGGCTAAGTGCACCTTTTAAAAATAGTATTTAAAAAAAAAAAAAAGCCCTTAGTCCCATATGCTTCCCAGTATCTACTTTACTTTAATATACTTATAAATATTTGCATACGTAAGACCAAAGGAAGTTATCTTTTTACTACCTGACCTATGCTAAGGCTGGGTCTTCATTTTTTCCCTCACTCTCAGTGCATGTTGCATTTTAAGGACAGGGATAGACCATGTCATTATTTCAGTGGCCACACGCCCATCCTAGAGTTTGGCACATGTTTAAAACTGTATGGATAAAAATTGATATAAAGAAAAAAAAAAAAGGCTGTGATCACCCTGGACAGGCTGAGTTTGTGTTTTTATTTTAAGGACAACTTGGCAAGCTCTTCTGATAAAGATCCAGACTAGATCTTTCAGAAAATAAATCAGAACATGCACTTGCAAATTAAAAGTGGAGTTCCACCCAAAAAAAAAAAAAAAAAAAAATCATTAATGTGCATGAAATAAATTAAAAAAAAAAAAAACATTTGGAGAAATTTTTTTTTTTTACTCGCCTCTTAATGCCTGTTGCTAGGGGGTCCCTCGTAATTGCCTCCTTACTCACCTCGGCTCCTTACGTCACTTCCCTCGGCGCCGAAAGGGAGATCAGCTCTGCCCCCTCCCTCTAGGCAATCATCTGGGACATGTCACAGGTCCCAGATGATTGCGCGGCCAATCACGGTGCGCGGCTAGCGCATGTACAGTGGGTGCCTGGCTGTGAAACCACAGCCGGGCGCCCACAATTACAATGCCGGCGCCACAGAATGGAGGGGGAGACGTGGGTCTTCGATCCCCCGCATTGCTGTACCCTGGGACAGGTAAGTGTCCGATTATTAAAAGTCAGCAGCTGCAGTATTTGTAGCTGCTGACTTTAAATTTTTTTTTTTTTAAGTGGAACTCCGCTTTAACTTAAAGCAGAACTTCATCATAAAGGGAAAGTTCCGCTTTATGTCCTCCTCTCCCCCTCCTCCTCTACTTTTTGGAATTTCTTCTTTTTTTTGGGGGGTGTGGGTACCAATACGTACCAGAGCTCCATCTTGATCCAGCAATGTGCACAAGAGCAGTGGCTCTTTTTGGATTTCTCCATTCTCATTGACTGAGAACATAGTAGTGAAGAGGGAGTGGGGCTGAGCCACGCTCTGTGTGTCTCATGGACACACGGAGGTGGCTCGAGAGCAAGCATGCACTAGTGGGAGGGGGCAGGAGTGGTGCCGGGGAACTCGAAGAGAAGGATCGAGGCCAAGTATAACATGTTGTTAAAAAAAAATAAAAATATGAGCCTTTAATGTACATTTAAGGAAAAAGTGTCCGCTGAAGGTAAAGTCACCATTTACTGACTGATGTAAGCAACTTTTAAGTCTAATCTTCAAACAAGGCATTTTCATTTATGTTTTTTGGCTTTTTTTAATTATTCATTCAAGCTTGAAAGTTCTTCAGTGAGCTGATGTTTCTCATCCTGTCTTGGTGGCCTTCGCGTAATGCCTTTTGAGAGATGATAGGACTGCAGACAGCCCTGCTTTTTTACTTTGTTTCTAAAAACTGCCCAGTCTCATGGATCCAACATCTTTCTCTTCTTTGAATGCTACATGGTGCAAATTTGAAACTCAAGCACTACTGGAGCCCATGCATGTACACATCTAATTGGCCACTAAATTACTAATTTGGATGGTATAATTAAGTTGCAAAAAAAATTGTTTGCGCTAAGCACAGCGACTTCATTATTTTTAGGTTTTATTGAGTTTCAGGTGATTAGGTGTGACAAAATTTCTTTGATCTTTTAGTCTGTGTTTAGCTTAGAAGCTTCATCAGTCGAAGAAACCATGCAACCACTTTTGATTGTTTGAAACTCAATTGAAAATTGATCACATCTGCATGGTGGCAATTACATTTGTAAAAAAACAAAATCCAAATCTTTCCTAATTAGCAATTGATAGTTCAGTTTTAAAATTTCTTATTATTTAGGTATTGACTGCAATAATCTATTATATATGTGTATTTTGTTCTACAGTCTTTTCTACTAACTACAGTTTTAGGGATTTTATGTGATGGACCAACACAAAGTGGCACATAATTGTTAAGTGGAAGGAAAATGATAAATGTTTTTCAATCTTTTTACAAATAAATATGTGAAAAGTGTGGCGTGCATTTATATTCAGCCTCCTCTATTCTGATACCCTAAAATCTAGTGGAACCAATTGCCTTCAGAGGTCACCTAATTAGTAAATAGAGTCCACCTGTGTGTAATTTACTCAGTATAAATACAGCTGTATTGTGAAGCCTCCAGAGGTTTGTTAGAGAACCTTAGTGAACAAAGAGCACCATGAAGACCAAGGAGCACACCAGACAGGTCAGGGATACAGTTGTGGAGAAATTTAAAGCAGAGTTAGGTTATAAAAAAAATATCCAAAGCTTCAAACATCTTACGGAGCACTGTTTAATCCATCATCTGAAAATGGAAAGAGTATGGCACAACTGCAAATCTAACAAGACATGGCCTTCCACCTAAACTGGCAGGCCGGGCAAGGAGAGCATTGATCAGAGACGCAGCCAAGAGACCCATGATAATTCTGGAGGAGCTGCAGGGATCCACAGCTCAAGTGGGAGAATGTGTCCACAGGACAACTTTTAGTTGTGCACTCCACAAATATGGCCTTTATATGGCAGAGTGGCAAGAAGAAAGCCATTGTTGAAAGAAATCCCTAAGAAGTCCCGTTTGTAGTTTGCGAGAAGCCATGTGGGGGACACAGCAAACAAGTGGAAGAAGGTGCTCTGGTCAGATGAGACCAAAATGGAACTTTTTGGCCTCAAAGCAAAACGCTATGTGTGGAGGAAAACTAGCACTGCACATCACCCTGAACGCACTATCCCCACCGTGAAACATGGTGGTCGCAGCATCATGTGGGTATGCTTTACTTCAGAGGGAAAGGGTAGCTGATCAGAGTTGATGGGTGGAGCCAAATAAAGGAAAATCTTAGAAGAAAACCTGTTAGAATCTGCAAAAGATTTATGACTGGGGCGGAGCTTCACCTTCCAGCAGGACAATGACCTGAACATTCAGCCAGAGCTACAATGGAATGGTTTAGATCAAAGCATATTCATGTGGTAGAATGGCCCAGTCAAAGTCCAGACCTAAATCCAATTTAGAATCTGTGGCAAGACCTGAAAATTGCTGTTCAGATGTTCTCCATCCAATCTGACAGAGCTTGAGCTGTTTTGAAAAGAAGATTGGGCAAAAACGTCACTCTCTAGATGTGCAAAGCTGGTAGAGACATCCCCAAAAAGACTTGTAACTGTAATTGCAGCGAAAGGTGGTTCTACAAAGTATTGACTTGTGGGCTGAATACAAATGCACGCCACACTTTTCACATATTTATTTGTAAAAAAGTTTGAAAGCCATTTATTATTTTCCTTCCACTTCACAATTATATGCCACTTTGTGTTGGTCTATCACAAAAAAATCCCAATAGAATTCATTTGTATAATAAGTTTTTATTTCTTAGAACAAGACATTACATGACATGTCCAACAGTGCAAATCTTGTAAACAATGGCCTCGCAGGGTCATTCAGTAACAATATGTAATATGTGGGTTGAACAAACACATACATTACTATTAACCTAATGTAAAGTGCTCTACCAGGGATAACTCTGAGGGACTCGCCAAGTGAGTAATCAGAAGATCTGGGAGCCCCATGTTTCATGAAGTATGCAAGTGAAGCGGGGCCTGCTTAGGGGCTCGCGAGGGTGTGTTTACGCTGGGGGAATCACCGGAGTGTGCGGGGTACGCGGCCCGGTGGCCCACGCCCGGGGCAGGAGGGGGGGGCTCAAAACCTCCATCAGTCCACCTCCCGCTCCCACGCGGGTCCCCGTGACCACGCAACAGTGGTTTATTCATGTGAAATTTATCTGGCTCTTGGAAATCCAGAGACCTCCCCCAGCGGGCTCCGTTTCTATATTGAATAGTCCATACTTAGCTGTTTCGCATGAGTTTCCCTAGTATTATACCAAAATAACAATAATAAATAGAGAGACAAAAAAATAAAAGGGAATAATAGAAAGAGAGAAGAAAAAAAAAAAAAAAAAAAAAAAGAGAGAGAGGTGGGGGGGTATGGTAAGAGTGAGAAGAGGGGATAGGAGAGGGAAGGGGGGGGAAAGGGGGAAGGGAATGGGTCAGGTTACCTGCAAGAACCGGTGAGCTCTCTCTGCCACTGTGACGAACCCCTCGGAGCTGGATTCGTTGTCCTACGGGCAGGTCAGGTTTTAGGGTCTTGCCTACAGGGTTAAGTTTTTGTTAGCCTAAGTACTCTAAGAGTAGGGTCTGCCAGCTCCAGCAGTGCAGCGTCTAGACTAGACGACACCGCGGTGGAGCCAGAGGTATATTCAGCCCATGACATCCAGATTGCATGGAATCGGTCTTCACGGCCTTTATTGGTCGCCACCCAATCCTCGGCCTCCCGGATCTCACTAACCTTTCCGATCCACTCAGCACGTGTGGGGGTCGTGTGTTTTTTCCAATGAATTGGGATCAGGCGCCTAGCCGCATTTAATAAGTGCGGCAGCACACTTTTCTTGTATTTTCGTAGCGAGATCGGGGGGACCTGCAGGAGAAAGTGGGTCGGGAGGAAGGGGATTTCTATCTCTGTCACTATTTTGATTTGGTCACGTATATCTTCCCAGAAGGATTTAATTTGAGGGCAATCCCACCATATGTGTTTTAATGTACCTTTCTGACCACATCCTCTCCAGCATAGCTCAGATGTGGAAGGGTAGAAGCGGGCCAGGTCCGCAGGCACCCTGTACCAGCGGGATAGCAGCTTAAAGTTCGTTTCCTGGGTCTTGGACTCTATTGAGGATGAATGGGTAAGCTGATACAAGTGAGTTAAGTCTGTCTTTGTGAATACAATGTCCAGGTCTTTTTCCCAGTGTCTGATAAAGGCGGGTGTAGTGTTGGGGAATGAGGAACCTAATAATTTATAAAGTTCCGAGACCAAGTGTGGTGTAGGATCTTCTGCGATAAAGAGTTTTTCGAGGTGGGTGAGAGAAGAAGGGTCTCTAATCTTGTGGCCTTGTAATTGAAAGAAGTGATGTAGTTGTCTGTACTTCCAGAAGTTCATTGGGGTACCCTGTTTGCCTGTAGGCAGATATTCGTAGCCCAGGAGTTTGCCGTCTTTCATGAGTTTGCCACAACTGGCGTCCCCACCCTCTATCCACGATTCAAAAAAACCTATTTGTTCTCCCGGGGGGAACCAAAGGAAACCTCCCAATGGGGCCAGTGGGGACACCGAGGGAGCCAATTTTAGCAGCGGGTTAATCTTATCCCAGGTTGACAGTACCTGGGTTGTCAAGGGGGACGTTGTCTCCGACAGTCCTCTATGCTCTCGGGACAGCCAGGGAGCATATGATAAGTTCCTACCCGCTAAACATTTCTCTAGTGGTACCCATATCTTAGAGCAAGAGTGGAAACGCCAGTTGAGCATCCTCTGTATCGCTATAGCCCAATAGTATCTTCTGACATCTGGAAGGCCTAGGCCTCCGTTTTGTTTCGAGCGACGTAGGACTCGTAGAGCTATCCTGGGTTTGCGCGCGTTCCATGTAAATTCAGACAGTATGCTAGATATCTTATCAAAAAAAGATCGGGGTAGTCGAATTGGTAGCATCTGTAAAAGGAACAGTATGCGTGGTAGAATATTCATTTTTATTATGTTCACCCTTCCCAGCCATGTGAAGGCCGTCTGTGTCCATTGGGATAAGTCTTTCTTAATGGTAGTTATCAGTGGGAGGTAATTTGCAGTATATAGGTTGTTAAAATTATCTGTGAGTTGTATACCAAGGTATCGAATAGCTGACGTGGCCCAGGTGAAAGGGAAGGCTGATTTGAGGCTCATTGTTAATTGGGATGACATGCAAATAGGGAGTATTTCTGACTTTGAAAAATTAATTTTAAAGTTTGAAAGAAACCCAAAGAGCTTCAGTTCCCTCATCAGATTGGGCAGAGAGATCAGGGGGTTTGAGACATGGAACAGTACATCATCGGCATATGCCGAGAGTTTATGCTCCGTGTTACCCACTGTGAGACCCCTGATGTCGGGGTTAGCGCGTATTGTGCAGAGCAGAGGCTCCAGCACTAATGCGAACAAGAGAGGTGATAGGGGACACCCCTGTCTCGTGCCATTTCTGATGGGGAAGCGAGCCGAGAGGGTTCCATTTACCTTGACTTGTGCGCAAGGCGTCGAGTATAGTGCTAATATAGAGGACAGCATTCTCGGACCCATCCGCAGTGATCGAAGCACCTCCGTCAGGTAAGACCAGTCAACGCGATCGAACGCTTTTTCAGCGTCTGTTGACAGTATGAGGTAAGGCTGTGGCTCGGGGCGGGCACGGGCCCAGTGAGTAAGGTGTATCGCTCTGATAGAGTTGTCCCTGGCTTCTCTACCTGTTATGAATCCCGTTTGGTCTGGGTGGATAATGTCGGGTATAAGGTATTTAAGTCTGTTCGCTAGTGTTTTCGCTAAAATTTTTATATCTAGGTTAAGGAGCGATATTCTCCTATAGCTCGGGGGTACGGTGGGATCCTTGCCCTCTTTCGGGATTACAGTGATGTGTGCCAGAAGTGCCTCTGATGGAATGGTTCCTAAATAATTGCACATGGGTGTCTCTAGGTGGGTCAGGAAGGCTTTATAGTATGCCTTAGTGAACCCATCAGGTCCAGGACTCTTTCCGTTGGGCAAGGAATTCACCGTGGCCCGAAGCTCGTTCAGGGTAATCGGGGCGTCTAAGTCTGAGGATTGCTCTTCTGTAAGTGTCGGGAGTTTGGCTGCAGTCAGATAGTCTCGGATCGCGCTTTGTCTAGTGTCTCGTGATTCAGGGGAGGGGTCAGAGTCTATGTTGTACAATTTAGCGTAGTAAGCTCGAAATTCAGCAGCAATTTTAGATGGGTGTAGAATCGGTGTACCCGAGGCGCTATGTAGTTTATGTATATATGTCTGGGCTTGACGTTTCCGAAGGGCCCGAGCTAACATGCGGCCGCATTTGTTTCCGTGTTCATAGTACCTGTGTGCCATGAATCGGAATTGTTTGCGTGTTTGACGGTCGAGCAGGCGTAAGAACAGTTCGCGTAGTTCTGTCAGCTTTTCTAGTTCTTCAGGGCGTCCGTTAGCTTTGTGCCTGAGTTCTGCTTTTTGGAGTTCGGTGAGTACTCTTAAAAAGTCTGCCTGTCGTATCTTTTTAAGCCTACTACCCTGGGAAATCAGAGCCCCCCGAACCACAGCCTTGTGGGCCTCCCAAACCGTCCCCTCGCTCAGCTCGCCTATAGGGTTTTCTGCAAAGTAATGAGTTAGGGTGTCCGCGACCTCAGCTACCGCCACCGCATCGTCCAGTATGTTCTCATTGAGTCTCCAGGTCCGAACTCCCCGTGAGCCTGATGGCAAGGAAAAGGCCATCGTCACTGGGGCGTGGTCGGAAATGGAAATGGATCCGATGTCTGCAGACTGTAAAAGTTCAAGGATATTTCGATCCACATAAATGTGGTCGATTCTTGTGTATACGTTGTGTACTGTGGAGTAATAGCTGAAGTCGCGGTCTAATGGTCTAAGCGCTCGCCAACTGTCGGTGAGCAAGTGGGACTGGATAGCCCTGCGAAAGTGCTTCAAAAATGCGTAGGAGTGAGAGGGTCTTGCATGGGAGGTGTCTAGCATTGGGTCAGGGCTAACGTTAAAATCACCTCCTAAGATTAGAAAGCCTTCTCTGAATTCAGCCAAGCGATCTAGTGTAGTGTCTATAAAGGTAAGTTGATTTGCATTCGGAGCGTAAATAGTGGCGAATGTATATTTTTGGCCAGCAATGAGGCCCTTTAGGAAAACATATCTCCCCAAGGGGTCTATATCGTGTTCAGCCGGCTGAAAAGGGCATGACTTGTGTATGGCGATAGCTGTCCCTTTAGATTTAGGGGTCGGGGATGTGCTGATAAACCATTGGTTAAAAAGGTGAGTAGGTAATTTGGGAAGTGACTTTTGCGTAAAGTGGGTTTCTTGGAGGAAAACCACTTGGGTTTTTAGGCGTTTTAATTCCCCCCAAAGCTTACTACGTTTGTGTGGGGAACAAAGTCCCCGTACATTGTACGTACTTACCCGTAGGGAAGCCATAGGATGGAATATGGGTGTTCAATGTGCGCAATTTGCGGGGGGTCCGTCACAGACAGCAAGGCGGAGCAACCTGCAATGAAGGGGGAGGGGGTAGGAAAGAGACGAGAGGAGGAGGGAGAGAAAACAAAACATGTGTAAGAGGAAGAACATGAAAACATGGTCATAACCATCAAAACAGTATGGATGTTAACATCCACGCATGTAAAACAACTACTAAGGGTCGTGTCGAGGAGCCCCCCCCTAGAAAGGGGAAGGACTCCAGGCCACGACCCCTTGTCCCAAAGGGGATTAGTGCCCAAAAAAAACAGGGCGGCCTACTAGGGGGTTAGTGTGCCGTCTATAAGAGAGGGCAGGAGGTCCTCCGTCTCCGTCCACCGCGTCTGATATGGTGCGGTTAGACATGAGGAGAATGATGGTGCTTCGGGGAACTCAAAAATGTGCAAACCGTCAAGCAGCCTTCCGGCTAATGTTAAGGGGATAATCTAAGTGCAATATGTATAAAGAGAGGCACTTGGGTATATTTAAAACGTGAAAAAGGAAAAAAGAAAAAAATAATCCCAAAAAGAAAAAAATAATCCCAGTAGCAGATCGTTTGTCCCAGAAAGGGATGTTGCTAATGTCCGGGTTGGGACATTCCCAGCGAGGATTCAGAGAGATTCCTCCTGCGATTCCTCCTGCGATTCCTCCTGCGATTCTGATTTCTGGCTGGTTGCCACGGTTGGTGGGTAGGTAGTTTGTCGTTTCCCGGTTCTGAGGAACATCTCCAGTCAGGAAAGTCCACCGGGTCCAGGTCTAAGGAAGTCAAAAAATGTGGGAGGTCATCTTTGTTGCGAAGAGTTGTGGTTCTACCATCTTTAGTGACTTGAAGGCTGAAGGGGAATCCCCAGCGATACACCAGGCCTGCGTCTTGGATAGCTGTTAGGAGAGGGCGAAGTGCTCTGCGTTGCATAAGAGTGCGCCTCGAGATGTCCTGGTAAAAGGCCAGGTGTGCACCATCAAAATCAAAGT
The DNA here is from genome assembly GCA_037952925.1 of Lithobates clamitans. Lineage (NCBI taxonomy): Eukaryota > Metazoa > Chordata > Amphibia > Anura > Ranidae > Lithobates > Lithobates clamitans. Next base: position 4,828,589 of record JBBGZY010001277.1, read on the forward strand.
ACGGTTTCCCCCTCATTTTTTGCATGATGCGGTCTTTAAGCGTATACTTTACATATGATATCTCTTGGATTGTTCGCATCCTGGGATGGGGGCTTCAGGGCCCTGTGCGCACGGTCTATTTCGACTGTAGCAGTGGCAGGCAGTCCTAATATTTCCTTAAAGACTCCTTCCAGGGTGGGGATTATGTCCCTGGGCCCAGTAGCTTCAGGAAGGCCTCTTATCCTGATATTTGCCCGTCTGCTGCGGTTCTCTGTGTCGTCCAGCTGACATAGCAGGGCCTCAATCTGTTGGCCCTGTATGTTACACTTGTCTTGTAGTTTAGAAATGACAGGGAGAGTGTCCTCAAATTTCTGTTCCAGAGTGTCAAGTCTGCCCCCCAGGTGATTTGTATCGGCTTTGAGCTGAGCAATATCTTCCTTAAAAGCTTTTTCCACTCTGTCAGCAAAGCGTTCAAGATCAGCTTTCGTGGGTAGGGACATAATATGGCGCCTGATGTCTGCATCTGCCAGGGGGTCCAGGTCAGTGGAGTCTCCGTCTTGGGAAGTGGGGGAGCCTGGGGAGATCAGGGGGGCTGAGTCACTCACCGACCCTGGAGATGGAGCGGGGGAGTCTTCTAGTTGCTGCGACTGGCCTGCGGAGGTCTTTGCGGCCTTGTTAGCACGCTGTGTCTTCCCGGTCGGCGTCATCTTGGAAGGCTCGCGGCCTCTCCCGGTCTGCCCAGAGTAAAAGGAATCCAGCTGGGATTGCCGCGATCGGTCAGTCCGTTGTGGCTGGGATGATGCCCGGTGTCTCAGGGACATAATTCGCTGCGGGTGCGGGTGTTACCTCCGCTGTGGAGCTGATAATGTGCTGCGGTGGAGCGGAGCTGAGAAGGCACACGTCCTCACTCCTCCATAGTCCGGACACGCCCCCCTCAATAGAATTCATTTAAGTTTTTGGTTGTAACATGACTCAATGTGGAAAATTTAAAGGGGTGTGAATACTTTTTCAAGGCTGTGTGTGTATATATACACACATACACACAGTAACTCAACACAGCCATTAATGTCTAAACCGTTGGCAACAAACGTGAGTACACCCCTACGTGAAAATGTCCAAATTGGGCCCAATTAGCCATTTTCCCTTTCTCTGGTATCATGCGACTCAGTGTTACAAGGTCTCAGGGGTGATTGAGGAACAGGTGTGTTAAGTTTGATGTTATCACTCTCACTCTCTCATACTGGTCACTGGAAGTTCAACATGGCACCTCATGGCAAAGAACTCTGAGGATCTGAAAAAAAGAACTGTTGTTCTACATGAAGATGGCCTAGGCTATAAGAAGATTGCCAAGACCCTGAAACTGAGTTGCAGCACGGTGGCCAAGACCATACAGCGGTTTAACAGGACAGGATCCACTCAGAACAGGCCTCGCCATAGTTGAAGAAGTTGAGTGCACACACTCAGCGTCATATCCAGAGGTTGTCTTTAGGAAATAGACGTATGATTGCTGCAGAGGTAGAAGGGGTAGGGGGGCCAGCCTGTCAATGCTCAGACCATACGCCGCACACTGCATTAAATTGGTCTGCATGGCTGTCGTCCTAGAAGAAAGCCTCTTCTAAAGATGATGCACAAGAGCCTGCAAACAGTTTGCTGAAGACAAGCAGACTAAGGACATGGATTACTGGAACCAAGTCCTTTGGTCTGATGAGACCAAGACAATCCTATTTGGTTCAGATGGTGTCAAGCGTGTGTGGTGGTAACCAGGTGAGGAGTACAAAGACAAGTTTGTCTTTACTACAGTCAAGCATAGTGGTGGGATTGTCATTTTCTGGTGCTGCATGAGTGCTGCCGCCACTGGGGAGATACAATTCATTGAGGGAACCATGAATGGCAACATGTACTGTGACATTAAACAAACAGTAAAGGGTGCATCAATAGTGCAATAATAAATATTTTTCGTGTTGACTCAATCATATATTAAAGTGTAACAGAAAATACTGTTTTACTGGAAAGTACTGGAAATGGAGCGAGTACAAAGAAGGGCAACAAAGCTAATAAAGGGTCTGGAGGATCTTAGTTATGAGGAAAGGTTGCTGGCACTGAACTTATTATCTCTGGAGAAGAGACGGCCTGCACTGCCAGTTCTGTGGAGTTTTGTATTGGATTATGTACTTAAGATCATATAGCTCTCCTCCATTTCCTTGCTCTGGTGTTAGATATTTGAAATGCATATATCTTTCACAGGTCAGAATTAGTTATATACTACCTTCATTTTAAGAGGGAAGTTTCAAGAAAAAAACTTACATTTTAAATAAAGAACTTTGACGCAAAATAAGGGTCACAGCCCATCAATGCAGCCTCAATGGTACTCGGCGCTCAGTCACTCACAGCCACGCCTCCTGGGCCTGCTTATATGATAGACAGAACAGTGGCCCGATGCGGGGCCAGGAGGCGTGGCTGTGCATGACGGAGCGCTGGGATACACAGGAGATTGCGGCTCTGTGTAATCCAGAACGCCTTCCCTCAGAGACATCAGGGATCAGCGTATAACATGCACACATGATTTCCCCCTGATTTTCAGGGGGAAAAAGTGCGTGTTATTCGCCAATAAATACGGTATTTAATATAGTCTGTGCCAGTTATCAGAACATTGCTGACCTTTGGATAAGTTGATTTGGGGAGGTACCCATCTTTGTGGAAATTATTATTTTTTTAAACCCTGCTTGCTGCATTTTTAGAGTAACCGCTTCAGCCCCGGAAGATTTTACCCCCTTCCTGACCAGAGCACTTTTTGCGATTTGCCACTGTGTCGCTTTAACTGACAATTGCGCGGTCGTGCGACGTTGCACCCAAAAAAGTTGATGTCCTTTTTTTTCCCCCACAAATAGAGCTTTCTTTTGGTGGTATTTGATAAACTCTGCGGTTTTTATTTTTTTGCACTATTAAAAAAAAAAGAGCGACAATTTTGAAAAAAAAACGCAATATTTTTTACTTTGCTATAATAAATATCCCCCAAAAATATATTAAAAAACATTTTTTTTCCCTCAGTTTAGGCAGATATGTGTTCTACATATTTTTGGTAAAAAAAAATTGCAGTAAACGTATATTGATTGGTTTGCGCAAAAGTTATAGCATGTACAAAATGGGGGATAGTTTTATGGCATTTTTATTATAATTTTTTTTTTTTTACTAGTAATGGCGGCGATCTGCGATTTTTATCGGGAGTGGGACATGGCGGACACGTCTGACAATTTTGACACATTTTTGGGACTATTGGCATTTTTACAGCGATCAGTGCTATAAAAATGCATTAATTACTGTAAAAATGACACTGGCAGTGAAGGGGTTAACCACTAAGGGGCGATCAAGGGTTTAATGTGTTCCCTATTATGTGTTCTAACTGAAGGGGGGAGGGGACTGTGTAGGGGAGATGACAGATCACTGTTCATACTCTTTATGAACAGACAATCTATCTGTTCTCCCCTCAGAGAACCGGGATCTGTGTGTTTACACACACAGATCCCGGTTCTCCGCGTGCCCTGAGCGACCGCGGGAGGCGGTGATCGCGACCGCTGGGTACTCGCATCGGCTCCGTCGGCGAGCAGGGGCATGCTCCTAGTGGCCAAATCTAGAAGCGATGTTACATGACGGCGATTCGCGCAGCCGAGCCATGTTGCTGCAGTACAACTGCGGCGACTGGTCGGCAACCAGGTAATCAAGCCCTTCCAATAGGTGTGGATGTTTACCTCATGCAAATTGCATCCAGAAAATAAGGCATGTGGAATTTAAAAGAGCCTATAGTTTGAGAAGCTGCAAATTGACAAGCAAGGGTGTCCTGTTCATATTCTCTGCCTAGTTGTCTAGTTTTATATGTATGCTTCATTAGCATGTCTCCATTGGCACATTTTTTTCCTTCAAAGTCTGATTGTCATACATTAATTTATCTGTTGCCAACTCAGACTGGAGAAGACATAGTTGCCAATATTTTGATATAACCGCTATTTAATTTTTATGGTAAGCCTTCCATGACTAATATTGTATTAATATTACGTAGCAAAGCAACTGGGCAGTGTAAACCAGTTTAGATCAGTGGCTTAATGGTTATATATATATATATATATATATATATATATATATATATATATATATATATATATATATATATATATATATATATATATATATATATATTATATATATACATATTTTTTTCTTTTTTTTTTTTTTTCCAAAACAATATTTATTAAGACAAATGAAGTTACAAAAACGGTATGTAGGCCCAATATTGCCTCTTTTCCTTGTGTGTAAAACTAGGAGTACCGAAGTTTAAAGAATATCACATTTAACTTGAGTCTTGAATTTGTACTGTAATGTTTAGGTCAGTAAATCAGTGTCATCTAGGGGGATGTCATGTGCCTACAATCCAGTGTGAGGTGGTAGTAATGACAGTCGGCCTGGAATCAACCTCCCTCTCCTGTATGCAGAAGAATCGCGTTCAGGATAGGAACGTTTTGACCACCGGATGTGGGAAAATTGCGTTTTTATTTTATTTTTTTATTTTTTTACACAACTTCTTTTTTTTTTTTTTTTTGACACGTTTTTTCCGTGGCTGCAACCAAAGGATGGTCAAGTGTACATGTAGCCTTAGGTTTGTGCAGACACCTTTTTAGGCACCTGTGCAACTTTTTCTTTGGTAAAGTTAGACCCTTTAAGCTTTTATCCTCTGGAATTGCAAATCCACATTTTTCCCTGCAGAGTTCTTTCCATATATTTCACATAAATCTAATTTTTGCTTGTGGATAGCCCTTTGCTAAGTGAAGCTTAAAGAGTACCACATTTGAAAAAGATGATTACACCGTTCATTAATGCAACACTGAAAATGGGTTTACTAACCTGGAGTGAATATTGCAGATCATTTAGCTCATTAATCAACGCAGAAGACATTCCTTGTTTAAGATAATTAAAGCTATAGAAAATTAGGATGTCCAGAAGGCAGAGAGCAAGTTAAAGAAAAACACTAGTTTTCATTTAAAGATGTAGCTACAGTGGATATATAAAAAAAAGTCTACACACCCCTGATAATAAGTTTTTGTGATGTAAAAAAATGAGACAAAGATAAATCATTTCAGAACCTTTTCCACCTTTTTGTTGTGACCTATAAACTCAGTTGAACAACAAACTGAAATCTTTTAGGTGGAGGCAAGTAAAAATGAAAAAATAAAATATGGTTGCATAAGTGTGCACACCCTTAACTGCTTGCCGCCTGCCACTGTCAAATGACTGAGAGATGGTGTGGCTCTCGTTCTGGGTGGACATCATATGAGGGCGCACCCCAACGACTGCGCAGCGATTGTGGCCGCACCATGTTGCTAGGGCACTGCGCGACCCCAATCTCTGTAAAGGGCCACAGCTCTTTAACCATGTTACAGCCGGTCACATGTAAACACAGAAATGCCGGAACTCAGCTCTCATCGCTTCACATTGACAGAATGTGTGGCGAGGAGAGCCGATCAGCGGCATGTCCTCACAGGGGATATCGAGACATGTAATCAGGGCACTGATCATCAGTGTCCTGATTACAATAAAGTGCCGCCAATCCGTGCCCACCAGTGCCGCCAATCCGTGCCCACCAGTGCCGCCAATCCGTGCCCACCAGTGCCGCCAATCCGTGCCCACCAGTGCCACCAATCCGTGCCCACCAGTGCCGCCAATGGTGGTGGTTCCTGACATGCGGCGCTGGTGGTGGTCCCTGACATGCGGCGCTGGTGGTGGTCCCTGACATGCGGCGCTGGTGGTGGTTCCTGACATGCGGCGCTGGTGGTGGTTCCTGACATGCGGCGCTGGTGGTGGTTCCTGACATGCGGCGCTTGTGGTGGTTCCTGACATGCGGCGCTGGTGGTGGTTCCTGACATGCGGCGCTGGTGGTGGTTCCTGACATGCGGCGCTGGTGGTGGTTCCTGACATGCGGCGCTGGTGGTGGTTCCTGACATGCGGCGCTGGTGGTGGTCCCTGACATGCGGCACTGGTGGTGGTCCCTGACATGCGGCGCTGGTGGTGGTCCCTGACATGCGGCGCTGGTGGTGGTCCCTGACATGCGGCGCTGGTGGTGGTCCCTGACATGCGGCGCTGGTGGTTGTCCCTGACATTCGACGCTGGTGGTGGTCCCTGACATTCGACGCTGGTGGTGGTCCCTGACATTCGACGCTGGTGGTGGTCCCTGACATTCGACGCTGGTGGTGGTCCCTGACATTCGACGCTGGTGGTGGTCCCTGACATTCGACGCTGGTGGTGGTCCCTGACATTCGACGCTGGTGGTGGTCCCTGACATTCGACGCTGGTGGTGGTCCCTGACATTCGACGCTGGTGGTGGTCCCTGACATTCGACGCTGGTGGTGGTCCCTGACATTCGACGCTGGTGGTGGTCCCTGACATTTGGCTCTGGTGGACACTGACACGTTGCACTGGTTTGCATTTATAAGGCTGTAACCTATCATACGGTGTTATGCATGGCTTGCTGCTTGCAGAATGAGGGGTGTTATTTATGTTGAAGTGGGTGAGTTCACATTTACATGTACAAGCCTAGCGCACCTCCCACATTCACTCCCATCCCAATGATTCATGGGAAACGTAGTCTGATTACAGTTAGAGAGAGAGAGAGAAGAGGATATGATGCGATCACTGTTCTAAGAGATCCTCCCTGCCAGAAAAGATGATGCATTTTTTGAATCACAAAACTTACTTCCTGAAAATTAAATCAGTCATATTTCTTACACAGTAAGAAATTTCACAAATGTAATAACTGTTTTGTGTGTGTGTGTGTGTGTGTGTATATATATACTAATGGGGGATTTTTTTGAAAATCCCGGACTTCTGCTTTGATGGACAAATTGGACAGGATATCAACTGTGTCTTTGCGTATTTAAAAAGAGGGTGCAGCGTAGTGGGATTTGATTTTCAATCCCCTTAAACATTTTCCGATTTGGTAACAAATGCTCCTTAAACCTCTCACACATAATCCAAATTTGCTTCACTACTACAATGTAAACACTATCTGAGACATTACATTAAAAAAGAAAAAAGAAAAAAATTAGTATAACTTGGTGTAAATGTGTTCATATATATTGAATAATTAGTATATATTTAGTGTATATTTAGGCTGCAGGGAAGTACCACCTTTAAATACTTTATTTAACAAATTACATTTTTGACAAATTCAGTTACATGAACTGATGTATGTGTAAGTTAACAGTTTTTTTTTTTTTTCTGTGGTCTGAATAATTTATTAAACATGTTTAATATATTCTTATTTAATCCATGAAAGAATAAAAAAAATCTTGCTTGAAATAATTTTTCTTTTTAATAGCAAGTAAGTGTACAGTTACGACTCACTCCCCTCTTTGATTGCTGCTGGTCTTTTGAAGTACGCAAAGTATGCATGACGAGCAACAACAAAAGAGGAATCACAACGTTGTCAGGTTTTGTCCTTGAAAATGACATGCGACAGATGCATGCATTTGGTTTAGAAGATGTTCTCCATGACAAGCATCTCAGTGTGAAACTAGAAAGGACCTCACAGCAGGTTAGAGTAAACTCAAATTCTTTTTATCGCCAATACTTATATATACTGCACTGACTTGTATGGTGCAGTTTTTCACATTCTATACAACTTGTTTGTTTTTTCTTGTTCCTCCTATTGCCGCGTACAGACGATCGGACATTCCGACAACGAAATCCTGGATTTATTTCCGACGGATGTTGGCTCAAACCTGTCTTGCTTACACACAGTCGCACAAATGTTGTCGGAAATTCCGATCAGCAAGAACACGTTGAGGTAAGGCGAGCCGAGAAAAATGAAGTTCAATAGCCAGTGTGGCTCTTCTGCTTGATTCCGAGCATGCATGGAATTTTGTGCGTCGGAATTGTGTACACGCGATCGGAATTTACGACAATAGACTTTGTTTTTGGAAAATTTGAGGTCCAGCTGTCAAATGTCTGATGGACCCTACACACAGTCGGAATTTCCGACAACAAGCTCACATCGAACATTTGTTGTCGGAAATTCTGACCGTGTGTACGCGGCGTAAGAAGAGAAAATGGTTTACATTGATATGAACACGTTATGCCTATGAACCAGGGCATTACAAGACTTGACTATTTATAAGGCCTCTGTACTAAAGCACATCAAGAGCATGGATATTTTTATTCTACTTACAGGTTACCATATGGTTAAATAATACCTGCGTTGGGAAATCTATGGAGACTGTGATTACTGACCTTGTTCTGAAAGTCCCTTTTCTTTATCGTACATCATGGGACACCGAGCCTAATGCCGCGTACACATGACCAGACTTTCCGGCAGAAAAAGTCAGACGGAATCAATTCATTGGATATTCCGATCATGTGTGGACTACATCGGACTTTTACTTTTGAAAATTCTGACCTAGAAATAGAACATGTTTTAAATGCTTCCGACGGAATTAATTCATATCGGGAAAACCGTTCGTCTGTATGCTATTCCGATGGACCAAAAACCACGCAAGGGCAGTTATTGGCTACTGGCTATTTAACTTCCTTTTTCTAGTCTCGTCATACGTGTTGTACGTCACCGCGTTCTAAACTATCGTACTTGGGTGTGATCGCAAGTCCGTTTTAGTGGGAACTCCGTCAGAAAAACCTTCAGTTTATTCTGACGAAAAAAAACGGTTGTGTATACGTGGCATAAGTAATAACTTAATGGTTATGGGCCACCTTCAGGTGTTGACACTGGTACACCCAATACAGGTAGTTCACTCCCTATAAAACCCCTCCTCCTTCCAGGAGTACCTCTGTTTTTTTTTGCCAGTGTCTAAGGTGTTGGTCACAAGTGAAGATGTGCTCTGAGGAGCTCCAGGAGGGATACATGCTGGATTTAAATCCCTCCATTAACTGGATCCATCCAAGCCACTGAGGCCACAGGATGGTACCCGGGCCTCACATAGAATAAGGTTTTGCCTGTAAGCCTCTCTTTGAGGGCTGGAGCCCAGGAACCAGGGCTCTTTTTGGTCATGCTACATTACCTAAAGTTGTTCCTGAGGGGTGCTATACAGGTCCAAAGGAGTGGAACCCTTATAAAAGTGACCCAGTCTTTGAGCGTTTACTAAACGCTGCCCGCCGTGATGGGTGAAGTTTGGATCTGTCTGTTTCAGCAGTATCCTGCAGCGAGGAAAAGGTAAGGGAAGAAGCTTAGGAACTGCAAAGTCCACCTATGCCTTCCTTTTTTTCCCATATTTAAACATTGTAAATACCTTTAATCTCCTCTAGAGGGAGTAAAAATACCTTGTGCTTCTCAGCTCTGTGTCCAGCTACAAACAGCAGTGTGTGTCCCAGTAGCAGGTGGGGGTTTGTAATTGAACTAAATGTTCCTCTCCCCCCTCCCCCCTCACCTCTCTCGGTTGGGGAAACTATGGGGCTGGGGGTACAACATTTTTTAGTAAAAGAACTGTATTACATCCTACATTGGGTAGTGCTGCGTGTCTGAATAATGCAAGGAAGCCAGCTTCACATTGAATTGGCAAAATCACAGCGCTAAACAAATCACTTAGACAGTATACAAGTTTCAACTGCTAAATAAAATTACCCCCCCCCTTGTGGTCGGGGTTTAGCAGCCAACCAAAGAGTTGCTGAGAATGATGAGAGTTGTTGATGCATGATGAGATTCCACGTGGAGCACACACTGGGAAGTAATCAAGCTCTCACCTGAAGTCTCTTCTATAAAGCTGGCGCTCTTAAGACAAACGGTCTCTATCAGAGCAGCTGAAGAGTAGAGACTGCTGTCACACAGGAGCGCTGGGGCACGTAAGCGGTGTATTCAGGCATTTCCAGTACAATAAAATAAAATTGTTATTTAGAACTAAAAGCTGATCTGTATGGTAGCATTTGCTACTACACTATTGCTCAGCAAATAGTATATTTAAAAGTGCCTCTACTTTTTGTGCTTAGCATTTTGATACCACAAAGGTACCAAAAATTCCACCCCCAGGCGCTGGGAACTCCAGTCATGGCTCCAGACTGTCATCCTCCCTGGAGATACCAGATATGGCAAGCCAGGGTGAGTCATTGGAGCCTGTTGGTGGTGCATCTGCTTCTCACACTTCAGCCCCTGTATAGGTGATTGAAGATGCATTTTCCTCTGCCCGGCAGGGCTTAGAAGGAAGATTAACGGCTTTAATCGCATCTTCCCAAGTGGATAGAAAGTGTGCTAGATCCCCTTCCCCCACCTCCAACCCTTTACCAAGGGAACAGTGGGCACAGGATGAGGTATTGCCCTTAGGCGATTTAGAAAAACAAGCCGATTATTCTTCTGTAGAGGAAACAGTTGATGAACCTTTTACATCATCCCAATCTGAAAGATTGATGGTACAAACTCTTACGGAAATGGTACGTTTTACTTTCATGCTACCTCTAACAGAGTCAGCTGAAAGTTCGGTCTCTTCCCTGGGTTCTTTAAAACCCCTACAACCTTTTCATGCGTTTTCAGTCCATGCATTACTAGAAAAGCTTATTTATGCTGAATGGGTTCACCCGGATAAGCATTTTCTCCCTCCAAAGAGATTCTCAGTTCTCTCCTATGGAGGAGAAATTCACAAAAAGATGGAAAGTACCAGAAGTTGATGCGATTTCCAAACATCAATAAAAATTTAACTTGTCCAGTAGACAATGCACAAATGCTTAAAGATCCAACAGCTAAAAAGTTAGAATTTCTGTTAAAATCTTCATTTTCCTTGGCAGGAGCCGTTTCTGCCATAGACGCCATGAAAGACTCTATTCACCAGGCATCCCGCCTTGCGCTTGTGCTAATACACATGCGTAGGACCCTGTGGTTAAAAAGTTGGTCAGCCGAAGAAGCAAAAAGCTTCTGACTAGTTTCCCCTTTCATGGGGCAGCGACTATTTGGGGATGACTTGGATAAGTATATCCAAACGATTTCTAGTGGGAAGAGTACTCTTTTGCCAGTCAAAAGAAAGTATAAACGTCCTTCATTTAAACGCACTTTTTTTCCTACGCCAGGGACTTCCGCCTCTAGGCAGTGGCGATGGCCTCTGCCGTCAGACTCTAGAGGAAAGTCTCAGGGCCAGGTCCAGGCTCAAATGAAGACCCGGGGCCGCAAATCTGCAAAGCAGAATACTAAAGCCTCATCGTGAAGGGGCGTCCCCTCTAACCAGAGTGGGGGGAAGACTTCTGCATTACTCAGAAGTCTGTCTCTAGGATACAAACTAGAATTTTGGGAGTTCCCACCATCTCGTTTTCTCAAATCAAACCTTTCCAAAGATCCAGGGAAAAGGCAATCCCTGTTTCAGGCATTAGACCGATTTATTGGCTCAGGGGGTGATCATACAGATCCCCACAGAAGAGCAAGGTTTGGGGTTTTTTTCAAAACTGTTTACGGTACCAAAACCAAATGGAGATGTCAGACCCATTCTAGATCTAAGGAATCAAAATCAATTCCTGAAAATCCGCTCCTTTCAGATGGAGTCGATCAAGTCAGTTCTATTTATCCTACAAAGAAGAGAACTTCTAGCATCCATCGACATCAGGGATGCATATCTGCATGTCCCTATATTTCCAGCTCATCAAAGGTTTCTGTGATTCGAAGTAGAACAGCAGCACTTTCAGTTTGTAGCTTTGCCCTTCGGGCTAGCTACAGCACCCACCGTGTTCACAAAAGTACTGGTCCCACCTCTAGCCAGGTTAAGGGCACAGGGCATAGCAGTCCTGGCGTACCTAGACGATCTATTGTTAATAGACCAGACAGTGACTCGCTTGGAGCAAAGTGTATGCATTACAACCAGTTACCTGAAAAGTTTGGGTTGGATTCTTAACCTAGAAAAGTCTTCCTTAAAACCACTAAAAAAGCTGGAGTATTTGGGCTTGATTATAGACAGAGCCCAGAAAAAGGTGTTCTTACCTCCGGCAAAGATCAGCTCCATACAAGAGCTGGTGCGGATGGTCAGTTTGAAAAGAGATCCCTCAAATCGCCTTTGCATGAGGTTGTTAGGAAAGATGGTGGCTTCATTCGAAGCAGTCCCCTATGCAAAACAGTATCCTGTCCGCTTGGAACAAAATGATCCAAGCTTTGGACTTGCCAATGCAGCTGTCCCCAAGAGTGTCCCAAAGTCTCAGTTGGTGGTTACGAAACCAGAATCTGCTGAAAAGAAAATCCTTCAGACCAATTATCTGGAAAGTAGTAACAACAGATGCCAGCCTTTTAGGCTGGGGAAGCAGTACTAGAGAAGACGACTGTCCAAGGACAGTGTTCAAGAACCGAAAGAGCCTTGCCCATCAACATCCTAGAGATTTGGGTAGAGCATCTGGCTCTGAAAGCCTGGACTTCCAGGTTAAAGGATTGACCTGACAAAAATTACAAAGACAATTTGTGAGCCACCAATTCCTAGATGCTAAAATAAAAAATAAAATACATAAAGCTGCTAGCGTTACACACGTCACATATATCGTGCAAAAACAATAAATATATACGCTGCGCTAAAAGGTATGTTTAAAAAGTGCACAGTGAATAATTGATCTCAAAATTAAATAATAAACCAGTGAATTATAATACACATATATCATATATTCATCATATATATATTGTTAATACACATATATCATACTATGGATAAGATTAAAGTGCCTAGTGCATAACTGTGTATCACAAGACAAAATATATATATATATATATATATATATATATATATATATATATATATATATATATATATATATATATATAGTGTGTGTCACGGAACGTCCCACACTCCGCTTGAGTGCTTCCGTCAGTACAGTATACCACTTCCTTGTAGTCTGGATACAGATATCAGATATTCCACCCGCTCTCAAGCATAAAACAAGGTGAGACTTGCTTAGATGCTAACATGGACTATTTTTATTTAGAATCAAAATTACAAGACTTTATATGCCGTTGGATCCTCCTCTAACAATACAACTGTAACCTAATTAACATGAGCTAATTATCTAATCCTTTATACAGCCTAGGTGACTGAGACATGACCTTTTGCCCAGACTTGTGGTCACCGAGCTTCACACAGTAACAGAGTTAACACAAACAACAATGGGTGAAAAGACTCTTAGAGCCACACTAGATTTATTTACAATAAACACATTATAGCAGACAACAATGGTATGAATCAGTCACCATTCTAATATGGCATATAAAGGGTTCCCAGAGTCTGTGTTTTGGGGGGCATGGAGCTGAATCCAAAGTAACACCAACCCCAGGGTCCCCAGGCATACAGCTCAGAGAGCACCATTCTCCCAAATGCCAGGGCTCATAATCGGTGGGCAAGAGGCTTGCGTTTAGTCCCCTCCAATAGCCTTTGTCCCGGGTGAGTCTGTGACAATATATATTAAAATCAAAAAACATATATATATTAAAAAAGCAGCAATATATCAAAGTGCTTCTGTGCTTTCATATAGTGTCCAAATAAGTCAATAATGACCGTGCTTTCATACAGTGTCCAAATATGTCAGAGCGGTGCACTAATCTGCGTGAGTACCCCTGAAGGGGATCTTTTTTGCTTTATTAAATAAACGGTTCAAACTGTACTTGCCCGATCAAGTTTTTCCTTTTTCATATCCCGGTTGGTGTATGCTGAAGAATCTAGAAGTCCAATACCATTATAGAGCCCAGAGGCGGTTCACATGCATGTTTTGACTTAGCTTAATCGCAAAGTCGCACGCTCCAAGGTGAGCATTTATTACCTAAGGGGGGCACCTGAGTGATGACACCTTAGCACTGCTTGGATCACAGCTTTTGCATTACACGGACCTTTATCAATACTGGATTAGTGATGCAATTGGTCGCTACTTACATGTATATGATTAAAATCACTTACAGCATTGTTTTTCAGCACGGTCATTATTGACTTATTTGGACACTATTAAGTCATTTTTGACTTTATTGACTTATTTGCTAAAATCATTTAAGTTCATTTTTTTCCCCTCATTAATGTACACACAGCACCCCATATTGACAGAAAAACACAGAATTGTTGACATTTTTGCAGATTTTTTAAAAAGAAAAACTGAAATATCACATGGTAGTAAGTATTCAGACCCTTTGCCGTGACACTCATATATTTAATTCAGGTGCTGTCCATTTCTTCTGATCATCCTTGAGATAGTTCTACACCTTCATTTGAGTCCAGCTGTGTTTGATTATACTGATTGGACTTGGTTAGGAAAGCCACATATTTGTCTATATAAGACCTTACAGCTCACAGTGCATGTCAGAACAAATGAGAATCATGAGGTCAAAGGAACTGCCTGAAGAGCTCAGAGACAAAATTGTGGCAAGGCACAGATCTGGCCAAGGTTACAAAAAAATCTGCTGTACTTAAGGTTCCTAAGAGCACAGTGGCCTCCATAATCTTTAAAAGGAAGATATTTGGGACAACCAGAACCCTTCCTAGAGCTGGCCGTCCTGCCAAACTGAGTTATCGGGGGGGAAAAGAGCCTTGGTGAGAGAGGTAAAGAAAAACCCAAAGATCACTGTGGCTGAGCTCCAGAGATGCAGTCGGGAAAGTCAACCATCACTGCAGCCCTCCACCAGTCGGGGCTTTATGGCAGAGTGGCCCGACGGAAGCCTCTCCTCAGTGCAAGACACATGAAAGCCCGCATGGAGTTTGCTAAAAAAAAAACACCTGAAGGACTCCAAGATGGTGAGAAATAAGATTCTCTGGTCTGATGAGACCAAGATAGAACTTTTTGGCCTTAATTCTAAGCGGTATGTGTGGAGAAAACCAGGCACTGCTCGTCACCTGTCCAATACAGTCCCAACAATGAAGTATGGTGGTGGCAGCATCATGCTGTGGGGGTTTTTTTCAGCTGTAGGGACAGGACGACTGGTTACAATCGAGGGAAAGATGAATGCGACCAAGTACAAGGATATCCTGGACGAAAACCTTCTCCAGAGTGCTCAGGATCGCAGACTGGGCTGAAGGTTTACCTTCCAACAAGACAATGTTCCTAAGCACACAGCTAAAATAATGGAGTGGCTTCACAACAACTCTGTGACTGTTCTTGAATGGCCCAGCCAGAGCTCTGACTTAAACCCCCTTCGAGCATCTCTGGAGAGACCTAAAAATGGCTGTCCACGAACATTTACCTTCCAACCTGACAGAACTGGAGAGGATCTGCAAGGAGGAATGGCAGAGGATCCCCAAATCCAGGTGTGAAAAACTTGTTACAGCTTTCCCAAAAAGACTCATGGTTGTTTTAGATCAAAATGGTGCTTCTACTAAATACTGAGCAAAGGGTCTGAATACTTTGGACCATGTGATATTTGTTTTTTTTTATTTTTTAATAAATCTGCAAAAATGTCAACAATTCTGTATTTTTCTGTCAATATGGGGTTGTGTGTATATTAATGAGGAAAAAATGAACTTAAATGATTTTAGCAAATGGCTGCAATATAACAAAGAGTGAAAAATTTAAGGGGGCCTGAATACTTTCAGTCCCCATTGTATAATACACAGTTATGCACTAGGCACTTTAACTATATCTATAGTATGATATATGTGTATTAACATTTATAATTCACTGGTTCATTATTTATTTAATTTGAGATCAATTATTCACTGTGCACCTTTTAGACATACCTTTTAGCCCAGCGTATATATATTTATAAAGGATTGTCCTGTCAGGATCCAATTCGACAATGCCATGGCTGTGGCCTATATCAATCACCAAGGGGGCACCAAGAGTCTCTCAGCGCAGAGAGAGGTGAACCACATTCTAACTTGGGCAGAAAAGAATATTCTGTGCCTATCGGCAGTCTTAATTCCGGGAGTAGAGAATTAGCAGGCAGACTACTTAAGTCGCCAGCAGTTATTCTCAGGGGAATGATCTCTTCACCCTGACATTTTTCGGGTTGTTTGCCAAAGATGGACTCCGGATGTAGACCTTCTAGTGTCCAGATTCAACATGAAGTTAGTCAACTTTGTGTCTGGTTAAAGGGATCCACTCGCATTTGGAACAGATGCGTTGGTGACCCCGTGGGATCAGTTCTCAGATCTATGCATTCCTCTCTATTCATTTGCTGTCACAACTTCTTTGCAGGATCAAGCTGGAAAGAAAGTCGGTAATTCTGGTAGCACCAGCATGGCCTAGAAGGTCATGGTACGCAGGAATCGTAAGGATGGCAATGGAGGGTCCATGGTCTCTCCCACTAAGCCAGACTTGCTCTCATAGGGGACAATATTCCATCCTACTTTACGAGTGCTAAATTTAACGGCCTGGCTATTGAAACCCACATTCTGAAGAAACTTGGGCTTTCCGGGTCAGTTATCTCTACTTTGATTAATGCAAGAAAGCCAGCTTCCAGAACTATATATTATGGAGTCTGGAAGGCTTATGTTTCCTGGTGTGAATCCAAGGGTTGGCACCCTCGGAGATATATTATAGGCAGAATTCTTGCCTTTCTCTAATTAGGCGTAGAGATGAAGTTGGCCTTGAGTACTATTAAGGGCCAAGTCTCAGCCTTATCAATTTTATTTCAAAGACCGCTTGCTATGCATTCTTTAGTCCAGGGTTTTATGCAGGGGTGATGCGGATTAATCTGCCAGTTAAATCACCTTTAAGCCCTTGGGACTTGAACTTAGTTTTGTCAGTGTTACAAAAACAGCCATTTGAACCAATACAGCATATTCCCTTAGTCCTTTTGACAAGGAAGCTGGTATTTTTTGCTATATCCTCAGCAAGGAGGGTTTCGGAATTGGCTGCTCTTTCTTGTAAAGAGCCATATTTGATTTTTCACGAGGACAGAGAGGTGTTACGCCCTCATCCGGGTTTTTTACCAAAAGTAGTTTCAGGTTGCCATCTGAACCAAGATATTGTCCTGCCATCGTTTTTTCCAAAACCATGTTCCAGGGAAGAAAAATCACTATTGTCTTGATGTGGTGAGAGCAGTGAAAATCTAGTTAAAGGCAGCTGCTTAGATTTGTAAGACTGATGTCTTATTTATTCTGACAGAGGGTCCTAAGAAAGGGCAGGCAGCATCGAAATCCACTCGCTAAGTGGATTCGACAAGTGATAATTCAAACTTATGATTTAAGGGGAAAGATTCCCCCGTTTCAAGTTAAGGCGCACTCTACCAGGTCGGTTAGTGCTTCTTGGGCAGTGCGTCACCAGGCCTCCATGGCTCAGATCTGCAAGGCCGCAACTTGGTCTTCAGTACATTCACAAAATTTTATCAGGTGGATATAAGCAGGCATGAGGATATTGCCTTCGGGCGCAGTGTGCTGCAGGCAGCAGTATAAGCCCTCAGGTCTAGGGGTGCCCTACGGGTTGTCTCACCCTCCCCTCAAATAGCATTGCTATGGGACGTCCCATTAAGTTATTACTTGAGTCTGTGTCCCATGATGTGTGATAAAGAAAATAGGATTTTTAAAACAGCTTACCTGTAAAATCCTTTTCTTGGAGTACATCATGGGATACTGAGGCCCCTCCCCTCTTTTATGGGGTTTAAGTATATTGCTTTGCTACAAAAACTGAGGTACTCTTGGAAGGAGGAGGGGTTATATAGGGGAGTGAACTTCCTGTATTGGGTATACCAGTGTCAACACCTGAAGGTGGCCCATAACCATTAAGTTATTAATTAGGCTCTGTGTCCCATGATGTACTTCAAGAAAGGGATTTTACAAGTAAGCTGTTATAAAAATCCTATTTTTTGGTTAGCTTTTGGTTCAGTGTACTCTGAAAGTGTAAACGATCACCTAGAACAACCATATGCAGTCAGTGAAGTTATGTTAAAGTAAGAACTCCCTATACAGAAATTTTATTTGGTAATCTTTCTGGGTGAACATGACTGAGAAAGCACAAGTAGTAAATACAAGCATCAGTTTATGCTACCTTAACCACTTAAGGACCAGCCTCATTTTGGAATTTAGGTGTTTACATGTTTAAAACAGGTTTTTTTGCTAGAAAATTACTTAGAACCCCCAAACATTATATATTTTTTTCTAACACCCTAGAGAATAAAATGGCGGTCATTGCAATACCTTTTTACACCGTATTTGCGCAGCGGTCTTACAAGCGTGCTTTTTTTGGAAAAAATTCACTTTTTTTAATAAAAAAATAAGACAACAGTAAAGTTAGCCCAATTTTTTTTTAAGATAATGTTACGCTGAGTAAATTGATAACCAACATGTCACGCTTCAAAATTGCACACGCTCGTGGAATGGCGTCAAACTTTTACCCTCAAAAATCTTCATAGGCAATGTTTAAAAAATTCTACAGGTTGCATGTTTTGCGTTACAGAGGAGGTTTAGGGCTAGAATTATTGCTCTCGCTCAAACGATTGCGGTGATACCTCACATGTGTGGTTTGACCACAATTTTCATATGCAGGCGCTACTTACGTATGCGTTCGCTTCTGCGCGCAAGATCGTCAGGACAGGGGGTTTTTTAAATTTTTTTTGTTATTATTTATTTTACATTATTTTATTTAATTTTACACTGTTTAAAAAAAAAATTGTGTCACTTTTATTCCTATCACAAGGAATGTAAACATCACTTGTAATAGAAAAAAGCATGACAGGATCTCTTAAATATGAGATCTGGGGTCAAAAAGATCTCAGATCTCATATTTACACTAAAATGCAATAAAAAAAAAAAAAAAAAGTCATTTAAAAAAATGACATTGAAAAAAATGTGCCTTTAAGACGTATGGGCGGAAGTGACGTTTTGACGTTGCTTTCGCCCAGCATTGGCATGGAGACGAGTTGGCGCCATCTTTAGCCTCACTCGTCTCCAGGCACAGAGAAAGACGCGTTTGCCTCTGCCGCTACCGACGTCTCCGGTAAGCACCAGAGGGCACCGGATCGCGGCGGGGGGGCCCCTTTCCCGCCACAGATAAAAGTGATCTCGAGGCGAATCCGCCGCAGAGACCACTTTTATCTGAAAGCCGACCGCCACACGATAACGGGGATACCGGGGTTATGGTAGCTAGCTGCTGCCTTAACGATATCTGCCTGCAAACTTTGGACATACGTGCGGCGGTCGGCAAGTGGTTAAAGTGTTACTGAACTGAGGACCCCATATTTACTATATCTGGTCTCCCACAGTACACAGAACATGGAAATGCAACTATTTTAGTACATATAGACTGCAAAAAAAACTTTTCTCATCAGCAATGTATAGCAGTCTTATGACCTCTATCAGTGTTTGGTTAAAGCTTGTAGGAGGAGTTTACATTCTCCTCTGACTATGAGGATGTAGGACTCCTGACCCTCTGTCTGGACAGTGCTGATTGGCCCTGTGCTAATTACATGCACTCTCCCAAGAAAAAAAAAGCTCATGTGCAGGATGCCTTTAGGGCTCTGTACTTTCAGCAGATGGATTGGAGTCAGTGGAGGAAGGGGAGGATCAGAGAAGACTGGATCAAACAGCCTTTTTACACAATGCAGAGGAATACCTCTTAGGTTCCACAGTGAGTATAACAAGCATGCTATATAGTGTATATATACAGACTTTTACTGTTGTGGGTTTAGTAACACTTTGATCCGAGTTGGGAAAAGTGCAGGTTCAGTTTAAGTTTACAACACATTTTTGTAGTACAGGACTGAAACTAAAATAGCACCTGTAACATACACAGAATCCAAAAATATTGCTGAGCAGGCAAGTCACTTGTTGGATCACATCCCCTGACAAAGTTGAGTAGTTATTGGTGAATTACAGTATATTAGGTAGGGAAAATAGTTTATTTAACAAGGACAGGTTTGCTTTAATTTCACATCTCTGTACAATTTATATTTCACAATTTCATTTTTCTAATTATTTAACTATCTATTATGTAGATAAACAGTAGGGATCTGAACATTAGGATAAGGAAGGGCAGTGTGAATTTGCCTTCGAGAGAAACATCCCTTGCTGTTTTTCTCTGTAGGCTACTTGGTTTTAATAAATTAAGAAGTTCAGAGTGCTTTATGATAGCTAATGTTGCTTTGTGCAAGTTAACAGGCCTGCATTCTTGGCATCTGTCAAAATTCATAGTTATTAGCATACATTTAATGGGTTTATTATTTTAACTATGTCATGTCAGTATATTAGCTAAAAGATGAAACTTAAGGAGCAGTTTATAAAAATATTAAAGCGGAACGTTACCCATAACAGTTTACTAACAATTATTGTTCTTTCTCTAAAGAACTTACATTGCACATCAATAATTATGCTACCTAAATTAGTGTGTGCTGTAAATTACCGCCATTGTTCCTGGTTCTTGTTGAAGGCTGCCATTTTCTGAAGCCCAGACCAGTCACTTCCTTATTGGAAACTTTTCCCCTTTCGGTCCCAAAAACAATGTCACTTTCTGCGATTAAAATATGTACATTTCCAGCCTTCATTGTATGTCTTGGTGAAGTTAAAGCGGACCTTCAGTAACTTTTCCAACTTTCCATCTATTAAATCTTCTGCCCTTGCTTTAACTTTGGATAGTAAAACATTTTTTTTCTGCCAGTAAATACCTTATACAGCCCACTTCCTGTACAGCTCTCTCTCACTCTTGTTTGCCAGGAAGGGTGGGGGGATGAGTCGTAAGAGGGACGATGAGAGCTGCAGAGCTGGAGGTCTGCCTCTGTGTAAATTTAGGAATATAAGAGGCAGCAGCTTCAGCTGTCCACAGTTAAAATGGATGCAGCCAGACTTAGTGGAGGGAGATTTCTGCAGCATATTCGGCAAATATAGTATATATAAAATAATATGCGAACTGGTTGGGGGGAAGCTTCAGAATGGCAAAGAAGTTTTTTATAACAAATTATGTGAGCAGACTGCAGTTTCTCTTTAAACTGGTCATACATGAATCACAATTTGGCCAGTTTAGTAGGGATTAGCTGAATTTTAACCACTTCAATATAGGGCACTTTTGCACCTTCCTGCCCAGGCCTATTTTCAGCTTTCAGCGCTGTCACTTTTTAAATGACAATTGCACGGTCATGCTAAACTGTACCCAAACTAAATTTTTATCATTTTTTTCCCACAAATAGAGCTTTCTTTTGGTGTTATTTGATCACCTCTGCGGCTTTTAGGTGGCACTGGTGGGCACTGATAGGTGGCACTGATAGGCATCACTGGTGGTACTGGCAGACATTCTACATTGGCACTGATTGGCAGCTGCCTGGGCACTGATTGGCATTTCCCTGGTGGTCTATAGTGGCATACCTGGTGGTCCAGTGTGGTGGCCATCCCTGGTGGTAGTGTCCTGGGCGGGCATCCAGGGGGGGGGGGGGCTGCACTGATAAACAATCAGCACAGATCCCCACTGTCAGGAGAGCAGCCGATCTGTCGGACGCGAGTGAGGAAAAGCCGATCACTGGCTCTTTCTCTGTACATCATGATCAGCCGTGATTAGACACAGCTGATCACGTGGTAAGGAGTCTCTGTCAGAGACTCTTTACCTAGATCGGAGTTGCGGTGTGTCGATATGACATCGGCAAAGTGGTTGCGATATCCTGACTGGAAGTCATATGACGTCGCAGGGATATCAAGCCGTTGTGCGCCCCCGGGGCCAAATCGCACAAGTGTGAAAGGGGCCTTAGTTGCCGCTCTTTGCTTTGCCCTTTCAGCGTTCACTGGCGCTTTGGGCAGCAGAGGAAGTGAGAGTGGCTGACCAAGCCTCTCAGCAGTAAACAGAGGCTGAGCCAGCATCCCCTTAAGACATCTGGGTGGATCCCAACAACATTGTTGGGATACATTTAGAGCTTGGACCGGAATTTAAAAATGGCTGTCTGAACATTTGATCATTCTTCTCTTTTAAGTTGAGACACAACTATCCACCTACATTCAGGGGATTGCCCAAAGGATGGTAAAGTATGTGCAAAGTGTGATCCCACTAATAATAATTATTGCACCTCTCTGGGTCAAGAGACAAAACTCCCAAGTAGACTGGTGATGCACTACTACAATACAGGCCTGCCAACTAACTGGTTTTGTTGCAGCCCCTTTCATCTTAATGTCATGATGCCACCTTTTTAAGGATAAAAGACCCCATTAGGACCTTTGTCTGCCATTGGGAACTGTCTACTTAATCTAGGAAGCAATGTGGGCACTGCCATGCGAAAACCCTCCCACACTTGTTGTCCATCCCTTGACCAGAGTTTAAGATAATTGGACAACAGGGCTTTTAGTTTTCTATTTAATAATAATGTCTATAGATTAGTTGAAGAGGCGGTAAAGGCCTAATGCAAATCGGCTTCATAGGGTATTTACAGCCAGTACTGTCACTTTTGGATAATTTAAAGGCTTTTTTTTTTTTTTTGTTTCCTGTTGGAGACTTTTTCCGCATTTTCTGTTCCGATGATGACTGCCAATGATGGCTTTTTTTTATCAAATTCTGAATAAAAAAAGAATAAACAAAGCAGTAAGATTGCAGAAATGAAAAATTCTTTTGTGTAAACATTCAATTATTTTATATTATTTTCACTGTTTAAAGCTAAAAAAATTTTTACAGTCAGTTTTAGCCAAAAATACTGTACATAATCGCTTTTCTTGTGATCCAACTGTCAGAAAACTGTGATTTTTATTTCTCTATTGGCAACAGTGGTGGGGCGTGCTTTTCCAGGAATACCCTTTTATTAAGGTTTCAGTTTATTTATTTTTTTTTTACTTTGCTTAATAACATGAGTTGTCCCTACGTGTCTACTAGACATTCTGATTCATGGTTACATTTCAGAGCTACGTCCGAGGCATAGAATGCATTTTCTTTTAGAGGGATATTGGAAATTGATGTGCATGTCAAAGCGAGTGTGCTTCTGAATTTAGAAATTGCTCTCCGAACATACAGAGTAATCACAACTTTTCTAGAGGGTGGTAAGCGAAAGGGAGAATGTATCCATTTGTTACTCCATTTAACTATTCAATATCATTAATAATTTGTGGTACGTCTGCTCTCTTTTCTGCATTACAGATGATAAACTACGGACAGTTTAATGAATCCTAGTTGAATTTCGTTATCATTTTTCTTTTCTGCTAAAGCAGCTTGTTTTGCAAGGTGAAGGGTGCAAACCTCCTCCATTTGTATTAGGAGGTTTGCTGTACATATATCTTGGTAATGTCTTTTTACTCATTCTTTAAAAAAAAAAAAAAATCCCAGATGCTGGTAATCTCATTAGATGTGTGCGCATGCATTTGTATCTTTAGGTAGCAGGTATGCACCGTTACAATTTTTTTAACACCGAGTACGAGTACTGATACTTTTTTTGTATATAAAGAAAACAGGGGGGGGGGGGGAGCGCCTTTCTAAGTGTAGTATTAAAACAGTAACATTTATTGCACAAGATTAAAATTACTTACAAGATATAAGTGGGAGTCCTGCTCATCATAAGTATGTAGTCCTGGCAGTTCTACTGCGTCCCACAGGCTCCTCGCGTGATCCGGGTAGCTGGGAAAAGTTCTGGTGTGATGTTGTGCTGAATAGCTGTACATTCAGAATGATACTGAATGAATGTTTTAATACTTCACTTAGAGAGGCGCCACCCCCCCCTTGTTTCTTTTAGATGTTTTGCAGAGTTGCTGGACACACTCTGAGGATGGGCTGCCTCTTTTTTAAATCACCCCCTTACCGTGGTTCAAATTTGTTTTTACCTAAAGATTGACTAATCAAATGTACATTATTAAAAACTAAGGGCATTGCCTTCTGGAGTGCCAGAAGTCCCAAATTACCGATACTTCTTTGCAGGTACTCACCTATACCACTTACCGATGCCTATCGCCTAGGAAGTGGGGTGGTTTGGGAGGGGGGGGTGGTTGTTAGGGAGTTGAGTGACGGCAGGGTTGGTTTGAGTAGAGGGTAAGTGAGGGCAAGATAGATAAGGGTGGGGTGAAATAGGATTTTGGGATGGGAGAGTTGGGATGGAAAAGGCTGTGATCGCTGGGGGAGAAGAGTATGGGGATAGGAGGGTTATTGGGAAACATGGGGGCAGAGGTGACAGATGGTAAAGGGAAGGAGGAGGCAACAGGCATAAGTGACTGCAGGCATGGTACAGGAAACCATCAGAGACTGCAGGCATGGTACAGGAAACCGCCAGAGACTGCAGGCATGGTACAAGAAACCGCCAGAGACTGCAGGCATGGTACAGGAAACCGCCAGAGACTGCAGGCATGGTACAGGAAACCGCCAGAGACTGCAGGCATGGTACAGGAAACCGCCAGAGACTGCAGGCATGGTACAGGAGACCGCCAGAGACTGCAGGCATGGCACAGGAGACTGCAGGCATGGCACAGGAGACTGCAGGCAAGGCACAGGAGACCGCCAGAGACTGCAGGCAAGGCACAGGAGACCGCCAGAGACTGCAGGCAAGGCACAGGAGACCGCCAGAGACTGCAGGCAAGGCACAGGAGACCGCCAGAGACTGCAGGCAAGGCACAGGAGACCGCCAGAGACTGCAGGCAAGGCACAGGAACTCTTTAGAGAAGCACTCCACTAAAAGGATGGGAGAGAGCCTGCATTTCCTCTTCTCTGCCACTGACACTTCTCCTGTCCTTTGCCTCTTATCCCAGCCCCGAGTGCCGGGTTTGGAGAGAAGCTCAACGGCCACAATGTCCATGGTGGGGGGCCACAACTGAAATTTGGGGAGCACCTCCATAGATCCAGACACATCTTCTCTCTGTCGTGCAAGAGGAGCTGGCTGGACAGCACATGGAGGAGGGAGAGAGCTGCTCAGTACAACAGGATACTGCCGTACAGTGTCTTCATACAGAGCCTCTCCTGTTCCCTGCCTCAGCATCCAGCCAGGGAGAGCCCGGATTCAGCACTCTGTGTGGCCGGGAGTCAGAGCTGGAGAAGAGAGGTTTGCAGGGGAGGAGGAGGTGGTCCGCTCCCAAGCGACGCCACTAACTGTATCGGAGCATTTTTGCGAGTACCGATACTCACAAAAATGGCTAGTATCGGCACTGATGCCAGTATAGGTATTGGTGCAACCCCAATAGGTCGGTATGCATACTGTATGTGCCCATAGATTTCCCAGACAGCAGCAAATATTGTAGACACGCAACAATGTAACTAATATAGCGCTCTTCAGTGACTGTTTCCCAAAGTATCTCATGCTATTTCTTTTGCTCTCCCATCACAGTACCTGTGCATAGAGGCTGCTTCAAGCTCTTTACTGCTCTCTGACAATTCAAAACTATCTAACAATCCCTAGACAGCAGCTGTGGAACAGTTTTGTTTTTTTTTTTGTTTTTTTTTTTTGTTTTTTTTGTACACAGGCCAGCATCTCAGTCCCAGAAGTAGATTTTGACCCTGGATGATCTCGGAACATAAATGGTGCCTGCCTACTTGAAAGAAAATCAGAAAGGAATTGTCAGGGTGATTACTGCAGTATCTTTGAGGGGCAGTAAAAAGCTGTAAGTGCCCATTCATATTGATACATTAATGTAACAAAATGAAAACAAAATTCACGTTAACACATGGACAGTGTTGTTTTGGCATTCATTTTGAATAGCATCCCTTTTTTTTGAAGCACGAGATTAAAAACGGAGAACTAAGCCCACCCAGTTGTGTGATAATAGCAAATTAATATTCGCTATTTTCACACTGATTCTCTTCCTGACCAATCAGGAAGCGGGTCTGAGACCTTTTTCCCGATTGGCCGCCGAAGAGGAGGGAGAAGACGGAAGCTGCCATGATGCCCGCGGAGTAGAGCAGGGGAAGGGGAAGCCGCCTGTGATGCCTGTCGCCTAGGTGAAGTGCTGCCCGCCATAGATGGGGTAAGTGCCACGGATGACCCGACCAACTGGACCTAGGGGTGGCTGTGGGTGCACTGTTTAACACTAGTTTACTTAAATCAGTACTAGAAATGATCACTGACATGCAGGGGATTGCATATTTAACTGAGTGGTTATTGCTCTGCCAAATTTCCCTTTTTAATGCCTAATTAAACCCTCTTTTACTTATGACTATAATGTAGTCTTTCTGTATATACTGTAAATAATTTGCCTTTTTTTTTTTTTTTTTTACATTTGCACTATAGCACTATAGCAAGGGTTCAACAATAACTTGTGTTTACAGCACTTGGAAATTTGTACTGGTGCTTTTAAACACAATCAGCAGCCTAGCTGTCCAATCTGAACACTTCTAATCTACATCACTGCTAAGGAAGTGAGGGTAACGTTCATTCGAATGGTGTTCGGTGGGATACATCCAACCACAAGAGAGCTTATGTGTTAGAGCCCTACTCCAACTTTCCTATGCACTAGGAGCACAGAATTTTTTAACCTTTGTTGCAGCACTTAATGCATATTACTGTATATGTAGCCAGACTGTATTACTGTAATAAACTAGGAAGGTTCATTGGGGCTTTTAAATCAAGTTTAAGGCCTCATGCACACTGAATGTTTTTGCAGCTGCTCTTAAGGGTCTCCTAAACGCCCCTGCATGTTAGCCTATGTCTCCATGCACACCTAGGCTTTTAGCAACGTTTAGTGGCAGGAGCTTTTAGAGGCAGGAAAAAAGCCCACAGGCAGTGCTTCCAGGAGCAGCAGAGTTTGGGCAGAAAAAAATGCTTGATGCTGCTAAACATGCCTAAAAGCTAGCACTTGAGCAGTAATTCATTTAGTTGGCCAGAATAAATTACTTCTTCTGGCCAATGAAATTAATGCCTAAGAGCTTGATGCCTGTAAATGCTCCTAAAAGTTTGTAAAAGCTTTAGACACAAATCTGGCATTTTTTTGTGCATAAACTCTGCTTTCTACTAGGAGAGTTAAATGAATATCCCGTGCTCATGAGGCCTAATTCCTTTTGAAGGGCTTTATTATGCACCTTGAAGTAGTACTCATAAAATGCTGACTTATAGAGAACAGCTAGAAATGCCAATTGTGCATATGTAGTACCCTGAACTATTTATATTTTTGTTTTGAGTTCTGCCTGAAAAATAGCAGTGCACTTCCTATGCCTTGAGCCTCTACACAGGGAAATATCAGGTTGGCTAAAGGTTGTACTGGTAGGGCTGGAGCCACGAGGAGGACAGTCACATACATCAGTCTAAGGCAATAATTTTCTAACTTACCAGCAGAGGCAAGGTATTGACATCCTCCGGTGGTATATTCAGGACCTTCTGTCTCTCCCATGTTCACCTATATGCTGTCCTTCATTTTTGATGGGCTTTAAAACTTTAATATAGAAACAGCTGATCCCCTTTATTCTTTGAGATTACTTTACCTTAGTGACTTGTTCTTTATGCTACAATAACTTCTGAAGAAGCAGTGTTATTTGGCGAAACATGCTGAGAATGTAACCTCTCTGTAGCTTGGATAATGTTGATGCAATCAAACACTGTTGAAGGAAACCATAATATGGTTATTGGTTTTACCATGTTTTTAATAGACTAATTAAATGAATTGTTTATTTTTAATCTTGTGTATTATTTAAGCACATTAAAAGTCTTCCTTTACTTGTACATTTTCTAAAGGTGGAACTGGTGAATATAAATTAGTCTTGTGCTTGCTTTTTGGGCACATTTCCACAGTTTAGCTCTTTAGTGTGTATTGGTGGGTGCCTTCTATATTGCTGAGGGCTTGTTTGGGTTATTTTCCTACAGCTTGTAGTATGGAATATGCACTCTCTTTACTAGCTAGTTTTATAAACTCTCTTGTTAGCTAGTCAGAATTAAACATCTGTTCCACCTAGCATTATCTCTTCCAGAGAGATTATTTAATATAATAATTCACTTGTATATTAAAACTAATTTTACTTTCTAACTGCTCAGTGTCAGTAAAGTACTGTGACTCAGGATGTCCTTAGACAAATTAAAGCTTATTCCTTTTATGGAGTACACTGACTACACCCACCACTATATTATATCTTAATCAATAACATTGTTTCACAAATTACCAGAACGCCTTTATGTATGGGCTAAATTGCTGTTTGTAAATGTTAGATCATATTAACCAAAGCAGCTAATTGCCAGAAGCAAAATAACTATCTGGTTTGTGGAAAGCCCCCATTAAAAAGTTAGACCTGGCAGACGCATATTTCTGTCAGTGCCGAGAAAGAAATAATGACATTATAAATACATTTATTATACGAGCTGAATTCTTTTAAAATTCATGTGGCTGTTATTGCATTACTACTGCACTGTGAAATATGGGTTATTTAATGCACTCAACTATATTGAGAAATAATTGTGCAGGGAAATATAATAAACATATAATTTGCCTACAGCTATTTTTAAAGACAATCGGTCTGATTATAGAACTTTTACAGTTTGAAAGCACTGGTGGCAATCAAGTGAACACGTTATTTTAAGTGTTGCAATTTCGTTAAATTCTAAAGGGTTAGAGGAGAATTATGAGTAATAAAAAACTGCATCCTGTATATGATGCAATCCGTAGCATTTGCACTGCAGTCTTTGTTTCTCTAAATCCCACCTGCAACACAGTTGTGCTACCTGTTGTTTTTGTCAGTAGATCTGTTATTTCTTAATTGTGCAGGACACAGTCGCTATAAGTCTTAACCATAGGTTATATGCTGTCACTTTCGGGTGAGGACACTGGTAAAGAAGGTTGTTAGGACAGCCCACGTAACTCCTCCCACTCCCAGCAATCCTCATTTTTTGAAAAATTTAAAGTAATGCAGTTGGGAGCTAAAAATGTGATTGCCAGTTACTCACTAGGAAGAGCCTCTTGGGAATTTAAGAATGGAAAAGGATCTGGGGGTCCTAGTAGATCAGATTCAGCTATAGCATGCAGTGGCAAGCTGCAGCAAGGAAGACTAGCAGGCTATTAGCAAGCATTAAATAGTGTTTTCGCAGTAGCTAAAACTAGCCATTTACTCTGGTTCAGCCAGATCTTGATTATGCAGTGCCGTTTTGGTCACCTGAGGTTGCTATGTTATTGAAAATATCGACTAGGTGAGGTACCAGTTTATCTTTAAAGTTTTGATACTATTCTCTGGAAATGCCATCTGGTCCAGGAGATTTGTTAGATAAGCTCTGAATAGTCCTTGAGAGTTTCCCATTTAGTAAAAGGGAATTGAGCGATTGTAAGACTGGTGCTGGGATCTATGGGAGTTTAATGGATTTAGGGAATCTAACAACTTTGTCAGTTTGAGGCTTTAAAAAATTGTACAATGTACTGTAATATGCTCCAAAAGCTTCTGCTATATCTTTAGGATTTATCATTTTATGCTGAGTGATTGGATGGATTTTATACTGTAGTTTAGTTTAATGTTGCTTTGTTTTGTTTAGACAGCTGGTAATATCCCAATCCCCTTAATGGTAATGGGTTACTTTAAGGCACCCTGGACTCCTAATATGATTGTTGATTAGTAAGGGTGCACCGAATGAAAATTTTGGTACCGAAAATGCAGGATGCGCTTAGCCAACAAAACAGAAGATTAGTTTTTAAAAAATATTTATATATTTTTTTCAATTGTATTATTTTCAACTTTTTAATTAAAATCGTCAATTTAAATTAATATGAATTTATTGTTGACCATTATTGGCACCTTTTTGGTGCAAGAAAGGCTAAAGAAAAATGCAGTCTCTGACCATTTCCTGTAGTATTTCTGCAATCTCTTACTTAAATTTAAACACACTGCTAATAGCATTAGCAAAATTTCCATTTGGTGCACCTCTAGCAGACATGATACAGGACATGGTCATAGACTGCAGACATGGTACAGGAGATGGTCAAAGACTGCAGATATGATACAAGAGGTGGCCAGAGGCTGTAGCCATAGTACAGGAGATGGTCAGAGACTGCAGACATAGTACAGGAGATGATCAGAGACTGCAGACATAGTACAGGAGATGGTCAGAGACTGCAGACATAGTACAGGAGATGGTCAGAGACTGCAGAAATGATACAAGAGATCAATGCAGCCTCGCCAGAGCCAATCAGATGCAACCTACCAGTGCCCATGAGATGCAGCCTACCAGTGCCTGGTAGTGCGATCTAGTGCTGTGTCACGGAGCTGGATTGAATCACCGGGCGGCTGCTGTAACAATGTCCCACCTTCTAGACGGGCATTGGATCAGTGTGCCGCCTTTCACAAGAGCCGGGACATTGTTACAGCGGCCGCCCAGCAATTCAATCCTGCTCCGTGAAACAGCGTGAGATTGCTGCGCCAGGATGACACTTGCAATGAGAGGAGGGAGGGGAGAATGGAGGGGAGGACTTTGACAGGGGCGCGCCAGGAGGACTAGTGTGGCACCCGGAGCGGACCATCCCCTTTTAGGACAGCCCCCTTTTTGTCTCCATTAATTGCATTCTTCTTCTTTCGGCCGAT
Source organism: Lithobates clamitans (assembly GCA_037952925.1). NCBI lineage: Eukaryota > Metazoa > Chordata > Amphibia > Anura > Ranidae > Lithobates > Lithobates clamitans. Next base: position 4,858,841 of record JBBGZY010001277.1, read on the forward strand.
AATTTTCGGTGGCCGAAATTCCGGTACACCACTATTGATTAGTAGTGTTTTTAGTTATTTTCTGAAAGCTAAGATTTCACTTGATGTTTGTAAGTTTGTAATATGGTCTAGTACTTCAGTTCAGTGTTGCCTCAGTTTCTTGTCTCTTGTGCTGATCGGGATCAGTATTCCTGATATAAGCTTTGTGTGCACACCAGAGAGTGGATCCTGGTTGGGTACAGAATTTAGGTCAAAGCATTCACAAAAGTTCTCATTTATTGTTTTTGATGGTTTCGATCAGGAAAATGTTGCCATTATTTTCAAGTACTATAGATGCATGGCCCAACCAGGTGATGTTTGTAATTGTCATTTTAATAGTTTGTTGTAAGAGCCATTTGTGAGGTAAGGAAAAAGTCTGTCTTTGAATAGGATTTGAGTAGTAAGTATAGTCACCATTCTGTTGAGTGGAGAAAGCACCATATATTGTAAAGATCTTCCAAATGGGGAAGAGGGCTTAAAGCAGAGTTCCAGCCTAGGTGAAAAAAAAATTTAAGTCGGCTACGAATACTGTAGTTGCTGTCTTTTAAAATAAAGACACTTCCCTGTCCTGGAGACTCCGGGTTAAGGTCCTGGCATTCCTACTAACAGGAAGTAACGCCTTGCGGCTTCACAGCCTGATTTCTACTGCGCGTGTCATGCGGTGCTTTCTGAGTGGTCCTGTCGTCTTTGTACCTTGCTGCGGTGACGAGACACAAGTCTCGAAGAAAACATACCAAAAAGGTATGAAAAAACAGAAAAAAAAATATATCCAAAAATGAGGGGTGGGGTGTTCTTTTGTTTAAACCAGGAGTTCTATTTTTGCCTGGAACTCTGCTTTGAAGAAGATCTTCCTGGTGGGTCGAGGATTGGAGGCTTCTAGTGTTGGGTCTGGAACTGTCTTGAAGTCACCACATAGAAGTAAATTACGTATTTGGATTTCCTAATATTTTCAGTATGTTTGAGAAAAGTAATTTGTGTAGCGTTGGGGGCTATAAGTGTTTTCTATAGTGTAATGATTATTGTTGATTTTGCACAGTAGAATTAGGTATCTTTCCAAATGGTCAACAACAAAAGATTTAAAAGAAAGGGCTACCATGTCCTTAATGGCAGTTGTCCAGATATGCGATTATCGTCCATAAAAAAAATGTATTGCATTTGTCCTCTGAAAAAGTTAGATTCTGGAACACAGATAATGTAGGAAAATTTTGTTATGGCCTCTTTCCAGAGGGTTCTGCATTTGTATGGACTATTTAACTCATTAATAATTTTAAGAGTCCTACCTGTTAAAGGGATGTAGCAGCTAAAGAGTTGAATGTCCTAGCAGTCCTAGCCATTCAGACACATGATGGTGGGATATGTTCTTATCTTGGTGTCTTTAGTATCAAAAAACAGCTGCAATAGGTTCTAAGATGAAATGGAGCTAGGAACTGAAGTATTTTTAATTAACAATGTTAAAAAATTAAGAAACCCAAAAAGGTTTTTAAAAGGAGTAAAATGCTACTTAACTTATCGTGGGAAAATATATGCCATGTTATAACTGAGGGTAAAATACATGTCCCCCCCAGGGCGTTGCCTGGGGGGGAATGAGATAGGACGTGAGTGACCAGAGCTCCGCTTGTGGCAGATCCTGTACCCGATATCCTGAAGACCCGAATCAGTAATTTCTCCCGTACTCCCGCGAATCCGAAGCTGATACAGCCTGGAACATGTCTCCGCCAAAGAGGAACACAGCCGCCTCCTCTTCCCTAGACAGGTACCGAAGAACGGAACGCGACCATGAGGGACAAGATGGCGCCTCCTCATCAGAGCACGCAGCTCCCCAAGCTGACCAGGGGACGGCTGATACAGCCAAGGTGCTTGAGGCGATATCCCTATGCCAATCCACCCTCACAACGAAAATAGAAGAGGTTAAAGTGGACATATCTCTCATTAGGCATGACATGACCAAGCTCAGGGAAAGAGTTACAGAGACAGAGACCAGAATTGGCCGGGCGGAAGACACGCTTTATCCCCTGCAACACTCCCAGGAAGATTTAAAGCGCCAAATTCAGATGCTGGCACAGAAGCATGACGATTTGGAAAATCGCGCCCGTAGATCCAACCTACGCTTTATTGGCCTCCCGGAGGGCTCAGAGGGATCAGATCCAGCCACTTTCCTGGAAAAACTCCTAATTTCCACATATGGCAGAGAGGCCTTCTCTGGAACTTTCGTAGTTGAGCGGGCCCACCGTATGCCGGCGCGCCGCCCACCTGAAGGGGCCCCGCCGCGCACGTTTATTGCGAAGCTACTAAATTTCAGGGACCGAGACGCTGTACTACGCCTAGCCAGGCTAAAAGGTAATATCCCATTCCAATCGGGTCATGTGTCGGCCTTTCCGGATTTCTCCGCCGAAGTACAGAAACAGAGGGCCCGGTTCCTGGATATTAAAAAGCGCCTTAGAGCTCACCAATTGAAATATGCTATGCTTTACCCCGCCCGACTCCGCGTGGCTGGAGAAGATCGTGCCTACTTCTTTGAGGACCCGGTGCAGGCATCGGAGTGGTTGGATCATCGCGATGCTGAACGGAACTGTCCGGCCCAGGACTGATCTCCAGGCAACGGTATGTAAAGTTATGACCCTGTGAAAGACTCCAACTGGTTGCATCCATATGTACTTTACCCTTGCCTAATTCTCTCCAAGCTGTGGGGGCCTGGCATGGTCAGACGCAGTTACCTCACGCTTGAAATCTATATCCGTTTCCCAGGGTATGTTGGCGCTCAGGGAACTGCTCACTGCATAATCTAGCGCCCGAACTCGTACCCATATTGCAGATATGCATAAACTATGGCCTACTGAACCCACTACACAGATCACGGGACTTAACCTAGAGAACTGCCGGGCCCTGAACTTTGAAACTCTTCCACTTCAAGGAAATATATACATGGAGATGAACTGCACCCACGCGGCCCTTTCCCCTACTCCATAGGAACTTATGCCAACTCTTCACCCATGAAAAGGCAAGGAGAAGATCAGAAGATGCAACGTGATACACAGGGGGTAGCCTTTCATCCAAGCATTATACTACAGATTGATTATATTGTCTATACGCCACAACCGGAAGGGAGAACGTCTCTCATTCCCGGTAATAACCCAGTGTTTATTTGCCCTTACTAATAGGTTTGACGCTACGCCTTGAGTGTAGCCGGATAGGCTCTCACTGTGGCTGTTAGGGGTGTTGTGCACTACCTTGGCTCATACAATCTGCAATATGTTCAAAGGTAGTGACACTAGTTATGGGGTTGATGTCCCAGCTAGGTTGGTGTGGCTGAGGACTGGGTGGGGGGTCGGGGAAATGTTTTTGTTATTACTACTGCTTTTAAAGAACATGGACATTATTCTTATGCAACTCAAGGAGCGTGAACATAGATTGCACCTAGCACTGATAAGATTTCACAATTTCAGATTTATTGTATTGAATGTATATGAACCTGCCCTGGGAAGTTGTCTTGCACCGTTCCCACCACGCTATATGTCTGCTGGAGGATGACTGACATCAAGTTTCTGACTTGGAATGTCAGAGGAATCCGTGACAAGGTTAAGCGCACCGCAATTTTCGGATGCCTCAAGTCGTATCGGGCAGACATCACGGTGCTGGTCGAAACGCATATCACAGGCCAACTTCAGTTGGCGATGAAGCGCCCGTGGATAGGCTGGGCGTATCACGCCACCCATTCTTCGTACTCTAGAGGAGTATCCATACTCATTGCCAAATCAGTTTCGTTTGGCATTTTGTCGGTGCGGACTGACCCCCAGGGCAGGTTCATTTTTCTACAGTGTACAATATGTGGATCGCAATACCTACTCATGGCCTTCTATATTCCTCCACCATACAACTCTAGCCTTCTTACTGAAGGTTTAACATACATGGCACAGTACCCAGCAACACCTGCTATCTGGTTGGGAGACTTTAACGAAGTTATGAACCCCTCTTTAGACAGACTACGCACGCAACAGGATAGCCTATCCCCGGACACCACTAGATTTGGGCGGCTGCTGCGTGACTTTTCTTTGACCGACGCGTGGCGCTACAGACACCCCCACACTCGAGCCTACTCATGCTTTTCGGCGACACACTCCTCTATGTCCCGAATAGACCTAATACTGCTCTCAGACACACTTATACCATCCCTCACAGAATCGGGGTATCACACTAGATCCCTTTCGGACCATGCCCCTTGCTGGGCCACCCTGCGCATTGCTCCCCCCGCGGGGCCCCGCACCTGGCAGCTACACTCCTTTTGGCTCTCACTACTTGAGGACCAGGAGGACATTAGCTCAGAATGGCAATTCTATTTCAATACGAACCGTGACACTGCCCCTATGGATATGATATGGGAATCGTTTAAATTACATGTCCGTACAATTATCTCCCACCGTATTAACAGGCTAAAAACCACATCCAAACTCAAATTGACACAGGCCACCGAACAACTAGACATCAACACCAGAGAATTTAACCTAGACCCAACGCCCGCCAATGCATCCCTTCTTAAATTACGAACGAGAGTGCTAGACCAACTCCTCTTTGAAAAAGCCAACCAGAAGCTTCTCTTCTCTAAACAACGGGTATTTGAACAAGGGGAACGGGCGGGTAAGCTCCTGGCATATCTAGCAAGACAAGACTCGAACCCCCCGGTGGTGGTCTCTCTAAAAGACCCCCAGGGCACAACAACATCTGACCCAGACACAGTGGCAAACATATTTCGTAGTTATTACGCTGATTTATATTCTTCCAAGGTTGGGGCTGCAGCGCAAGAGACCCATGCTTTTCTCCAGAATATACCCCTCCCTAAACTGTCAGAGTCCCAGATGCAAGAAATGGAGGCCCCAATATCGTCTGATGAGATACTAGCCGCGATAGCTTCATTAGCCCCAGCTAAGGCCCCTGGGCGAGATGGTATTCCCCTAGATTTCTACGCCCACTTATTCCGAAGTCCTAGTGCCTGAACTATTAAAACTATACAAGCATATCTTCGAGACTGGGTCTCTTCCACAATCCCTTAGGCAAGCAGTAATTGTAGTGATTCCCAAACCCGGCAAGGACCCCCAATACCCAGAGTCCTACCGCCCAATCTCGCTCCTTCAGGCAGATATCAAGATTCTAGCCAAAATACTAGCTATCCGTCTAAACCGTATTATCCTATCCATAATCCATCCCGACCAAACGGGATTCATGCCTGGGAAAAATACAGCCATGAATCTCCGTAGGCTCTACATTAACATTCAAGCGGCACATGACACAGTCGGGGACAGAGCAGTGGTGGCACTAGATGCCGCCAAGGCTTTTGAATCCGTGGAGTGGGAGTACCTATGGGAGTGCCTTAGGGGGTTCGGCTTTGGCCCCAACTTCACCAAGTGGGTCCAATTATTGTACTTCTCACCAGAGGCCACTGTACTTGTGAATGGGAGGACCTCGACACCTTTTCCACTACAACGTGGAACTAGACAGGGGTGCCCACTCTCCCCACTCCTTTATGCCTTGGCAGCTGAGCCTCTGGCTATATCCCTCAGGGAGCACCCAGACGTTCGGGGTCTTAGGGTGGGGAACCTGGTGGAGACGGTGAGTCTCTACGCAGACGACATGCTGCTGTACTTGCAGGACACAGGCCCGTCTCTCCAGGCTGCCCTACAGACCATTGAAGACTTTGGTAAACATTCAGGCTTGAGTATAAACTGGACCAAATCACAAATCTTGCCACTGGACCCAACTGCACCTACACACCTTTCCGCATCCCTTCCTTTACAAAGAGTGGCGTCTTTCAAATATCTAGGTATACAGATCACTAGGGAGCCCCCAGAGTTTCTCCCCAATAATATTGAGCCACTAATCGCATATTTAAAACTGCGTACACAAGCTTGGGCAAAACTCCCACTGGGAATTATGGGTAGGATTAATCTATTCAAAATGGTACTCCTTCCAAAATTCTTATATATAATGTGGAATTCGCCAGTTCTTATCCCTCTTAAAACCTTTAAAGTAATAGATCATATACTTAATTCATTTATTTGGGGAACCAGCCGACACAAATTGGCGTGGCACACTCTGAAGAACCCGACCTCTTCGGGAGGTGCGGCCCTCCCAGACCTACATGCATATTATATATCGGCACAACTTTCACACTTATACCATCTCCACAAAACTGACACCACTAGATATCAAACTTTGATCTGCAGAAAACCAAACTCAGCTGCTCATTCCCCCCTCCAGGTGATTTTCAGAGGCAGAGGCAACAGGGGGGGCTGGGCTGTTCAGAACCCCCTGCTGCATCAACACAAGAGCGTATGGGAGGGCGCACTCAAACTTGTCGGGGCGGATTTCTTCCACTCACATACACCATTATGGCACAATCCACAACTACCAGAACTGAAGCATTTACCTGGAGCGACTACATGGGCTACAAAGGGTATAATATATCTGTTTCAGGTGATCTCCCCTCTGGGTGTAAGAAGCTTTCAATCGCTTCAAGAAGAGTTTGAACTATCCTCACTCATGAAATTTAAATACATCCAATTAAGGCACGCTTTAAACACCCAATTTGCGACAGAATTCCCCAATATACAAATGCTACCTATGGTTGATGTAGTCATGGGTGAGGATCCCGAGAAATTAATTTCCACCCTATATACCATTATACGCACACGCACGGTAGCGAGGGTTATTGACACAGCTAAGCTCAGATGGGAGGTAGATATTGGCCCAATAGATGATTCGGATTGGGATGAGGTATTGGAAAATATTAAACAAGTGTCTCCTAAACTCTCTGACCGTCTTACCCAACTGTACATTGTCCATAGGTCTTACCTTACGCCGGCCAGACTAGCGAAATTTCGCCCAGACCAGAGTCCTGACTGCCCAAGGTGCGCAGACAACCCTTGTTCTTTCTTCCACCTGCTCTGGTCCTGTCCACATATCCAGAGTTACTGGGCACAAGTTATCAAATTCCTACACGACCAAATGGGCTCCCCAGTGCTGGTGGATCCCAAACTGTGCCTTCTGGGACTGCTCCCAGATGTCACAATCGAGAAATACCAAGCCACACTCTTACAGGAAACTCTTTTCTGTGCCAGAAAAGTAATCGCTAAATACTGGATGCGGTCCCATGCTCCCTCAACTCAAAATTGGTTTGCTGAAATTAATAAATCACTGCCCAACAAAAAATTGCTTTATAAGCATAGAGGATGCCCAGGCAAATACAATAGAGTGTGGGATAAATGGCTTGAGGCTAGTGAGACTTGCACGGAATAGCCTGATGTGGGCGTGTTACAGGGGTATAGTGCAAATATGCTATTCTATATTGGTTGTAATGCTTTCACATTCCAATGTAAACTATGATATCGCAATAGGATCAGCAAATGTAATTGAAGCCCCTATGTCAGGTTATAGTATGGAATATATTATGCTAATGACAATTCTGAGACACATTGTGAACACATCATTGTTTATTTTGCAATACATTTCACGTCTGTAACTGTATGTTGTACAAGATATCTATGTCTGCCATGAACACGAATAAACATGTTCTTTCTTTAAAAAAAAAAAAAAAATACATGTCCCCGATGCTAAAACCTGCATCGGGGACATTCACTTGCAATAAATGTTTGGTAATTATTACCTTCATCAATATAAAATATGCCCTTTGATCTGCATGTTACTAAGTGTGAAGGCCTGCTATTATATTCTTTTATAATTTTGGGTGTTAAGTTTAAAGTGTTCACATTTTGAAAAAAAAATTAAAGGTGAACTAACACCGTACAACCTCCCCACCCCCCAGGTCCCCACGGGTGTTGAGCTGTCTTTGCCCACCCAGCTCATGTAGTGATGCAGGGATTTGAAATCCCTGCTCTTTTTTTCTCTTCTTTCTGCAGTGCCTCTGCAACTGTGTAAAGAAAATGTGTAAATTCTGTATAAAATGTATTTTGTATTGTATGCTTTGCCTATTGCACACTGCATTCACTGTTCAAACAACACTAATAAGGTTTTTATTACATGTTACACTCTTTTGAGTCCTGATTAAAATTTAGCCTGCCTATGTTACGCCTCTTGTTACCATAAAAGTACAATTGTAATAGAAAATGAAACGTGTAGTCCCTCGCACTACCAAGTGAATAAAATGAAAAAAAAAAGGATAATAAATGAAATGAAACTGCTGCTAGATCTGTAGTGTACAGAGTGCACATAGATATATAAAGTGATCAGCACAACTTCTATAATAATGTCCAAGATGCCAAACCTATAAACAGTGACGTGCTGGTTGTCACAAACAAAATATCATAATAATCTAAAGCAGGGCTTGACAAATTTGCTTGGAATCTAGGAGCCAGCTAAAAAAGTTAGCCAGGTTTTTTTTAAACGACCGACAAAGCTTTATTTTCAATATAAAAAATAACTAATCTTAAATTTACACAGAAAAACCGCCCCACTAGAGGCCCGAATAGCGTCACTAAAACGACAGTAAAGCAGCGCTAAAAATAGCACCGCTTTACCGCTGACGCCCCCCACGGCTCGGTGTGAAAGGGCTCTAAGGGTCCGATCAGGTCCGCCTGAAAAACAGACAGGAGAACCTGATCAGACAGCCCGTGTGAAAGGGACCAAGCAGGGAGATAACAAATAAATTCATTTTAATTAGGAAAAAAAATAAATAAACCGTTTTTATATAAATATAAATAAAAATAAAAGCTATTACGAAAAAAAAAGGCTATCCCCACATTCACTTCCTTTTCTTCTCCACTTTGGGAAGGAGATGGGCGGGCAGTGAAAAAAGGCAGGTATTTCGCATTAGCATTGCATTAGTATTGCTGGTTGTAATACCAACGGCCACCACAAGATGGCGCCAGATTCCAGAAGGACTCCAGAAGGACCGAAGAAGGCCGGCCGGCACGGCCCGACGCGATCGCACGGGGGGGGGGTCGGAGTCCGCACAGAGACAGGATACCCCCAGCTGTTCCGCGCCAGGTCGCTAATTCTAGTCGCAAATGCGACCTGGCACCCGGGGTTTGTCGAGCCCTGATCTAAAGTACATAAATTCTTCCAAGTGTTGATAAAGCAATCACTCCAATTGTATTTCCTTGCAAACAAAATTCCTGTGACTTCACACAATTGCTTAGTACTCACAGAACTCTCACCTCTATGTGATAAGTCAGCCTTAAGGTATCTTATGATGGTGGCGGGCTTCCACTTCCAGACTTCCGATTGCCAGGTCACTCGGAGTTCCAGATGTCTCTATGTGGTATTGAATCAGCCTTATATGTGTCTTAGGTGGTGGTAGCAGGCTTCCACTTCCAGACTCCCGATTACCAGGTCACTCAGAGTTCTGGATGTGAGAATAAAATGCCATAATGTAAAACAACTAAAGATTTATTGAAAAGCCAAATGGTTTCTTACATAGACAAAGTTATAAAAGCACATGTAAAGTGCAAAAACGACATTCCAGATGCCTCTTACGTCACTTCTGGTCTGCTCTGTAGTTCCGGCCATGCCCTGCATGTTACAACGCGTCACGTGACTTCATCAGGGGAACCGGATTGGATCTCAAATGATCATATTTATATGTGGTAACAGGGAGTTGATTAGCGGCAATTTTGTAGAAGACGGTTTCTCCAACCAAGCGACCATTTTGTTGTTTTGGAAAAAGGCAGAGTAAAATGTCAAGTCCATCTTGCAAACACAAGACAGACACAAGCAGTCAGGCGACCATGTGGTGGTAATTGTAATATTAATGTGATACCTACTGAATCATGTGTATAAAAAACTTCATTTGCGCAGAATAAACAGAAGAGTTATTTGGAAAGATGCTGAGTGTATCTTTTGTGTCTGTTCCCTACTGCAGTAGTCATTATTAACTTGGAACCACAAATCAATATGAGAATTAGGATTTGCCTATCTATAAAACTTCCAGAACAACGGGTTAGAGCGATGCACTGTGCCAGTGTTGACCAATCAGAATCATTTTGATCCGTTCTGGAAGCACTGCACAGAGAAGGGTGGGAGTACAGGGGCAAATGGGGGGGGGGGGGGGATATATTACATGTGTTCAGCATTACGTCATATTATTTTTTATAAAAAGAGTGTATGAACACTTCAAGTATAGCCCATAAAAGCCTCTGTGACAGATACAAAGGTGCAGCTTTCTAGTTGCAACTTTAACCTGCACTGTGTGCACATAACTGCTATTCAGTATACAGTTTAATAGTAGCCATATACAAAAAAAATTCTTACCAATTACCTGGAAGTGTTTAAACACATTTTTCTTTCTATAATGGCTTTTACTTTTTACTTATTTGTAGAAAAAGAATGCATAACCATTTTTATTGCATTCTCTGAAGTTCCTAATGCTTGTTTTATTTTTTTTTCTTTGTACCACTGCAGGTAGAGCTAATCCACATTTTACAAGTAATAAATGGCACTTGTTATCCTTTAATTTTACATTTTCCCAGCACACCATTTCTAACATTTACTCTCATTTTTAAAAAGGCAATAACCTTAATTTTTTATTTTCAGCTAAAAGATTGGTCTTTTATAGATCCCTCAGGGTCTAGAAGAGCCTTTTTAAAGACTAAACATATCCTACTTCAAAGGGCATGGATTCCTTTTCATCACTAGAAATAAAAGGAGTCTTTCCGTTATTCCTTTTTTACATGGGAGAAAAACTATCCCCGCTGTTAGCCTGTTTATTATATCTGGTTGTCAAACAGTAAATATTCAGAAATTTTGTATCATTGTCTAAAAATTCCAAGGACACTGACAATGGTAAATACAGTATTTCTTTTTGTATATTAAAGTCTAGTAACTTTTTGGCAGACAACGGATCCACGTCTGATTTTTCATATGGTCAGTACACAAATCCGTCACACAAGTCGAAGGTACAAACACGCATGCTCGCAATCAATGCTCACCAAACACAAAATTAGACGGGACCGAAAGGATGGCACTCAAGAACTGAAATTCCTTGTAGTACTTCACTACGTTCATGTTTGTGGCACGACAATTGTGTAACGTTAGTATGCAAGACAAGATCCTGACACACACCCTTTTGACAAAAATCAGACGCTCGATTGGCCAACAATCGTACCATGTGTACAAGGCTTTAGGCTCCTGCTGAAACGTGTCAGCTGTTTGCTTTTTATTGCTCTTATGTAGCCAATACATTTTTGCGTCAAGTACTTTGGCGTTGCCGACTCTTCTCTCTTATATATTGTATTTAGTGTGGGAAGACACACTGAGCCTTGGCACATGTGATGCAGACTGCACATCTTTCTCCAATACTTGTATGCATTTACATTACAATTTTGTATATGAATTTCTTTTTTTATTATACAAGCCTTTTATTTGTGTTTTTCTAGAGTAAAAAGTTCTCCATTTTGTATTTATCACTGTTTAACCGCTTCCCGACCGCCTCGCGCAGATATACTGCGGCAGAAGGACACGTACAGGCAGTTTAATGTACCTGTGTGTTGCCCTTTAAGAGGCGGTTCGCGCCCGCCGGGAGCTCTGCGATCACGGGTCCCGCGGACCCGATGTCCACAGAGATAACCGTGATCGTCTCACAGTGAGAAAGAACGGATGCTAATGTAAACAAGCATCTCCCCGTTCTGCCTAGTGACACGGTCACTGATCTCTGCTCCTTGTGATCGGGAGCGGCGATCAGTGTAGTGTCACACACAGCCCCTCCCCCCTAGTTGGAAACACTCCCTAGGACACACAACCCCTACAGCGCCACCTAGTTGTATTAATGCCGATGGTCCCAAAAATGTGTCAAAATTGTCCAATGTGTCCGCCATAATGTCGCAGTCACAATAAAAATAGCTGAACGCCGCCATTACTAGTAAAAAAAAAAAAATACCATAAAACTATCCCCTATTTCGTAGACGCTATAACTTTTGCGCAAACCAATCAACGCTTATTGCGATTTTTTTTTTTCCCACAAAATATACCACCAAAAGAAAGCTCTATTTGTGGGAAAAAAAGGACGTCAATTTTGTTTGGGAGCCACGTTGTAAGACCGCGCAATTGTCAGTTAAAGCGATGCAGTGCCGAATCGCAAAAAGTTCTCTGGTCAGGAAGGGGGTAAATTCTTCTGGGGCTGAAGTGGTTAATAAAAGTGCTTTGAGCTATTAATAATTAGCCAAATTAATCTTAATACGAAACCCAATTATTGTCTAGCTGTGCATATGTTCATAGACTATTTTCTGTAGCACATACCCAGTTACTTTGGTATGGACAGTCGAAGAATAACCATGCTTTGAAAGAGGACAATCCAACACTATCACAGTAAGGTCCGGTTCATATAATGCTCAGTGGTAATGGGTTTTCTGCCAGATATTTTATTAAAGAGTGATGCACTCATTTTTCTGGGTGTCACGCATTGGGCAGCTCATTCATTTGAATAGGCTTCCCTGTGTGCGTTTTTCATTCCAAAGAACCTCTGGGACCAAATTTTAGCTCTGAGCCAGACATGAATTTACACAAACTTTTTGTTGAGTAGCAATCGTAGCAAAATATTAAACTGTATTTGGGGTGCCATTCCTGGCACCCAAATGTGCGTCATGTTTTGCTGCGATTTGGAATCACAAGCAGAATCTTGCCAATTCTGCCAGCGATTCCTAATGGTCCAGTTGCTAACAGGGCCTAAGCCTAATTTTGTTTGTACGCTTTATTGTACACTTTGTTGAACGTGTAACTGAACTATCGTATCCATGTTCCTCACTTGTCATGTTCATGTGCAATTTGATATACCTTTGTGAACATTTTTGCATTTTCCCTTTAACTGATGATTCCTGTGATGCCAGAATAGGAATATGCTGCTTGTGTAATGTATGATGCAGTTAAGATAGATCGCCATTTAGAACGTTTGACTTTATGCCCTTAACCATTTGTGTAAATCTGAATAATGGTCAGAGGGGACTTGGCCCTTGACCTTTATATTTCTGTGGGAAAAGAACTGCAGTAATGACTTTTGCATTAGCATGTTTTTTTACAACTTCTGAACACATTATTTATGCAGCAGATATTTCTGACATTGGCACATGCTACTTTAAAAAAAAAAAAAAAAATCAAACTGTAAACAAAAGTGGACAAATTATTCTGATGTAAAACGAATTGTACTCAGCTTTTATTCTGGACTCCTTATTCTACAACAAAACTGATCGATTTGACTAATATTTCTCTCAGTTGCCAGCTACGTGCAATTACTGAGATGCCAGATGTATTTAATTGTTAGCAGTATGTTTTTCTACTGAGACCTAAAAAAACATTTAAATCTCTGTATCAAATTAATGTACTAAAAAAACTGCATATATTTTATTTTTAAAGTCTCTATAGCAATCAGATGTGCTTGGAAACCTTAATACTGTTCCAGGAATAAAAGTGCTCTATAAAAATATGCGAGTCCTTTTCTTTTCTCTTCTGTGAATTCCTATTTCACAAAGTGCCACAGTGCTTCAGCCAGTAACAAATAGAGTGCTTCGGTGCTCATACTCCAGTGGTCGGATAACTCACCAGAAACAAATGACCAGCTAGTAAAAGAAAAGTACTTCAGTAATTTTTTCATCTTTCCATCTATTAAATCTTCTGCCCTTGTCGTTTTAACTTACGATAGTAAAACATTTTTTTTTTTCTGCCAATAAATACCTTATACAGCCCACTTCCTGTTTCTTGACTGGTCATTAGCCTAGGCTTATGACATCATGCACACCTCCCTTTGCCAGGAAGGGAGGGGGGGGGGGATCCTAAGGGGGCAGTGAGAGCTGCAGAGCTGGAGGTGTGCCTCTGTGTAAATCCAGGAAGTGTACAGCCAGCAGCTTCAGCTGCCCACAGGTAAAATGGTTACAACAAGACTCACTGGAAGATTTCTGCAGCATATTTGGCAAGTGCAGAATCACAATATATTTAAAATAATATGCCCAGTGGTTGGAGGGAAGCTTCAGAATGGCAAAGATGTTTTTATTACAAATTATGTGGGCAGACTGCAGTTCCTCTTTAAAGGGTAGGTTCACCTTTTCTACACTTTTTTTCTTCTAAATTCCAGCTCCCCTATGCACCAATATATATCATCAGTGGCGGTTGGTGCTTAAAATTATAGGGGGGGGCACAAACGAACTGAAAAAAAAAAACGTATGTAATGCAGAACTGTAAAAAGCTATTTATAAGGTGATTATGTATCATTACTGCTAGATAAAATATTGAAAATGTTAATGTTTAAGTCAATTGTTAAAGAATGCAATAAATGTACCATGAATCAGTATTTAAAAAAAAAATAGTAAACAAACTTTATTGTATAACAAACAACCACAAAAAAACTCTGAAATTAAAGTAAAGGTACGCCACATGCCAGCAGTAGTACTATTTGAAAATAAATTTTGCTCTCCTTTCTTTCTGGCTTGCAAATTTTGCAATGACCTTCTGATTGAAGTCAGTCATCTCAGCCATCACTCTCTTTTCCATTGACAGCATTGCCAATGCATTCAGCCTCTCCTGGGTCATGCTATTTCTCAGAAATTTCTTTTATTCTCTTCAATGTTGAGAAGCACCTCTCAGCTTCTGCTGTGGTCATGGGTATGATGATGAGGATTTTTAGCAGTGACTGAGTGACAGTCTCTCCAAAGATTTCTTCAAGATTGTTTTCCATAAATAGCTGGAATAGGTCCACAGCACCATCACACTTTCTGAAATCTTCTTTACTGTAGATGAGACTAAGCTTTGTCTTTAACTTACTCCCATTGAGCACTGGATAGGCCTGCAAAGTCTTGCTCAGTGCATTCTCAGGAAACGCCACTGTGTAGTGTTGAAACCTGTCTGCTTGAAGCAAGGTGACACTAACAAGGTGGTTTGTGAAGGAGAAGCGTTCCTCGGTGTGTACCAATATGGTATCACAGACCTATAGAATGGAAAAACAAAAATTTGGCAATGATGACAAAATGCCAATTTCATCTCTGTTAGCTCCCCGAGCATCAGAAATACATGAAACTTGACATATTTACTCATAATGTCTTGTCCATGTGTATAGAGTTCTGAGAAATTATGATTTCAAAAACACTGAAACTGATCTCCCTTCATAACTTAAAACTGGTCATTTTAAAGGTTGCAGACTTGAATGCATAATTTCTCAGAACTCTATACACATGGACAACACATTATGAATAAATATGTCAAGTTTAATGCATTTTTGATGCTCGGGGAGCTAACAGAGATGAAGATTGCAAATGCAATACTAATGTTATCCACTAGAGGGAATAACAAATCATCATCATTTTTAGATTAATATTGCAAGAAAAATATTTTATATTCTTATCTATGAGAGGGAGCCATCAAAAAAGACAAATATTACAACAAATAAAAACTCACCTTGGCTGCAATGCGTTTATGGCCTTCTGGATTGAGGGAGCACCGCCTCTTTGGTTGAGAACCACCTTCACTGCTTTTGTCAACCAAGGATGGGAAAGAATCTCTGCAAAATGTATGAATAAAATAATAATAAAAGCAACAACACATGGAAAAGGAGGAATACAGCTGCTACCTGATCTTCTGTACGTCCTGCTGGAACTGCTCAATGCTCCCCTTAATGTGGACTGAATCTATGTGCTTCTTCTGGAGTTTGGCATTATGTTGTGTAAAATCCTCATCCTCCAACAGCATGGCAAAGGCTACTGCCTCTCTGACGGTAGTAGGGTCAAAGTCACCTGAGTCTCGCATAGTTTCAAAACAGCGAATGAGGTCCTCTCTGTGTTCAAACACTATTGAAGGCACGGCTGTGAAAATTCCATCTTACACTGCTTGATGTTGGTAGTCTATGGGCAACTACTTTATCAAGAACATCTGTGCGCTTGGGTGATCTTGCAAAAAAGCTGGCAAATCCTCCAAGGGTAGAAAAAAAAACTCTCACTTTGGGGATTTGAGAAGTGGCCTGTTGCATTATTAGGTTCAGCTGATGTGCATAGCAGTGGATGTAATGGGCATTTGGGTACACATCTTGTATCTTCCTTTGCACACCTGCAGTGGCACCCCTCATCAAGCTGGCTCCATCATATGCTTGGTAGATGAGTTTATGCTTCTGATCCTCTGGATGGATGACAGCAAGGCGCTATTGTAGTGCTGTAGCGATGGAATCCACGACGAGAGACGTTTTGGACATTCAGCTCAGAGGCTTTAAGCCCCGGGCTCCTGACACGGATATACTGGGCCTTAGAACTGGAGATTGCAGCGGTCCAGGTCAGCGGGACCAGGGGGGGTGAGGAGGGGGACCTGTGTAAGTTCACCTTACAGCGTTTTCTTTAAAGGTGGACTCACTTTAAGCAGAGGAGGGTTCAGAGACAGCAGGTGCACGCATGGAAAAGCCCAGCCATAAGCCTGCTGATTAGGAGACTGCCACAGAGAAAAAAAAAAGTGCATAATTACCACCATGAGCAACGCTGCTGGCCCCAGGGCAGTCGATTACCTCACTGCACAGTTGAAATCAATGGAAAGTGCTCACTGATGCTGGCGGGAAGAGAGGTGGGCAGGGACCAGCCCCACTACTGAATCTCCTCTATACTGCCTCTAACTGGCTGAACTGGACCAGTTTTCACGTGTGCGTGGTGGGTCTCCCAGGATCGCTCCCGAGTGCCACCTGAAGGGTGGCCACATCTGGCACGCGTGACGGGGGTTGCTGAGCTCTTCTCTAATGTATGGAAATCTTAATAAACTTCAATATCACCACTGTACCGGTCTCTCTGGTATGTAAAGTCACACATAATACACATAACACTGAAATAAGACATAAAAAATGACTGCAAAATTAACAGGGATGGTGGAAACCTCTTCTACAGATATTTGGCTGTGGACTGTGTCAGAAAAGCAGTGGACGGTGTCAGTAGGGCAGTGGATGGTGTCCATTGCTTATCAATGCCCATAAGTTCAGCCGCCTCAGTGCAGCAAATCAGCGAAGTCTCATCTGTGCCCATCAGTGCGGTCTCATCTGTGCCCACTAGTGCGGTCTCATCTGTGCCCACCAGTGCTATCTCATATACAGCTATATACCCCAGGTACAGGCAGGCAACATGTATGCATTGGCATTTAGAACCATTACCCAGCCAGGACAGTCAGGCAGTCAGCGTGTCGCTGTGCAAAACAGAGGGGCGGGCAACAAGGTCTCATGGCATTGCCTGGGACAGGGAGTCAGTCACTGTCAGCATGTGGCTGGCTGTGCGGAACAGAGGAGCAGGCAGCAAGGTCTCAGAGAGACCGAGAGAAGAGAGTGTCACTGTCTGGGGTCTGCAGCACCAGGCGAAAAAAACACCGCCCACTGTCCTCTCCTCTGGTCCTTGCTGTGCCAATCCTAGCCAGTTAATATGGCATATTAACAAATCAGAGTAGAGTGGGGGTGTTTTCGGGCACTTTGCGTGCGCCCTGACTACACCCTAAACACGGGCAAATCAGCTTCCCAGTCTGCTATCAGCTGATTGCAGGCTGGGAAGCTTCCCGTAGACTGCCGCATGTCCAGTGCCTGGTTACTCTTAAAGTGACAATTTTTTTTTTTTTAACAACTGGGGGGAGGAGGGGCGGGGTCTCTGTATAGCATTTATGTACTTTTTTTGCAAACATATCAAAGCTTTCCATTAAATCTACAGTCACTTACTTTTCTTGTCCTAATGCAGGTTTTCAGACGTTTCCATTAGTAATGTCTTTCTTCCTGATCAGACTTTAGGTCCTGGCACAGGAAGGAGTTGAACAACTGATCTCATTAGCATACACCCTGCATCATCCACCCACCCATTCACAGGTGCACGTTTTTTTAAATGAAATGCAATCAATCAGTGATCACCCTTCTCACTAAACAATCAGATTGCATAGTGTATGGCCATGTTTATACACCTAAAATTACTAGTTGCGTTTTCAGTGCCATTAATTAACAGGACACCAAACACAGAAGCAAACACACATTTTGCCATGTGAAAAAAAAACACACATTAAAAAGCACACAACCCACAAAACGCCAAAATGTCCCATTAACCACATTTAGTGCAGCCAAGTGAAATTAACGGGCTGCCCTATGCGTGTCACAGGAAAAACAAGACACAAAATGTGCGCTCCCGCTATGCTAGATGTGAATAGGGCCTGAAAGTGAAATTGGTGCAGTAACACAAGAACAATGAGGCTCCATTCACATCTGTGTGTTTCCTTGCATTTCAGAAATGCTCTGCTACAAAATTCGCAGTAAAAAAACGCACCAAGCTCCACTCACATTCAGGTAGATAGCCTCCCCCTCGCTAAAATTCCAGAGTTCCAGCTATGCAGAGATGTAAGCGGGGCTTGACAGTCTGATCAGGAAGAAAGACATTACTAATGGAAACGTGGATAAGAACAAGAAGAGTAAGTGACTAAAGATTTAATGGAAAGCTTTGATATTTTTGCAAAAAAAAGTACATGAATGCTATATTGATGCATAGGGGAGCTGCAATTAAAAAAAGAAAAAAGTGTACAAAGGCGAACTTACCCTTTAGGGCCCTTTTAACAGGGGGCAGATCTATTTGACAGCCCTGCTGATCCCTGTTGAGCAGGCAGATGACAGGTCCGTCTCTGCTCACTGTGCAGATATGGATCTGTCAGAGTCCTGTTTTCCTCTATAGGAGATTGGAAGAAAACTGACAGCGTGTCTGTTTTAATCTGATCCCATACGATCCGACCCGGTGGACAGATAGCGATCGTACCGTCATCCATCTGTTTTCAGCGGATTTTATCAGGTGTCAGTGGCACGTGGCCGCTGACATCCGCCTCCCCATAGAGGACAATGGGTGGCCCGATTGGGTCCGCCTGAAAAACAGACAGATCGTGTGAAAGGGGCCTTAAGGTGACTATTTTGAAGCCAGTGGAGAAATCTTCACATCTATATACATTGTTTCAGTTAATTACTGCCATAAATGTCAGGACCATGTAAGGATATATAAATCACAAAAAGGGGGGCTCCTTGCATACCATAAACCATAAAATATATTTATTAAAATAAACATATAAAGCAACTGCACTCTCATATTTCAGTGCCACACATTCTGGGCATTAAGAGATAAAAGCATATTCCTGTAGACAGAGCGCACCGCTTCACTCTGCTTTCTTTGAAGCTGGCGTGTGTTCCACAAACCCAGAAGCCAAAACTAGAAGTGACGTCACATGCAGTAACCTCGTCCTCACATGTTTTATCCAAAATAGGCATTCTCAGGAGACATGTTTTCTCTGTTGCTTTCCAGCAGAATGGATTGTATCTGTTACAGAGATGAGACAAACCATTTGACAGAGGTGCTTACAATGGTCCTTTTATTAATGTAAAACCTTTATCCCATAAGTAAAAAATATGCTGTTTTATATATTCCTACGATGGAAATGTCAAGGAGAATTCTGAGATTCTTAATAAAGGATCCTTGGGAAATGTTGCCTTGATCAATTAAATGCCCTGCCTTTTGGCCTCACCCGTTAACAGAATTTTTGTGAAGGTGGTGGCAGAGGCAAGTACTGAGCTGCAACTGTAAAGAAAAAAGTGACATACCTGGGTAATCTTTTGTTCTTTGCAAAGTCAGAATAAACCCTGGAAAGGAATCTTGAAATTGCAATAAAAGGCCTAGGCCCTTACCAAAGAGTAACTTTACTAGAACAAAAAATAGTAAAATCGACAGAAGCAGCTCTCATATTCCAGCTAGCATCAGGAATTTCTATGAGGAAAATGATAACGTTTATTGGTTTCATGACACCAGCCTGCATGCTCTTGGCTCAGTTACACACAAGGTCTCTAAAAAAAACAAAAGAAAAAAAAAAAAACACCTCTGACCAGTCCTAAAGAAATTTCTACAACTTCCCTTTGAACCCATAGGATCATGTTCAGAGAAAGTTTTGACATTGAAAGGGGTTCTGCTAGTTTCCCTGGTGTCGGCAAGAGTCAGTGAAATTCTAAATATGGCTGTACCATATTACACTATCCTTCCAGGCAAGGTTATTTTGAAGCTAGAGACAGCATTTTTCCCTGTATCAAAATTTAATTTACATAGGGAACAAGAAATTATTATTCAATCTTTCTTCGCCAACCCATTGAACAATAAAGAGACAAATTTTCACAAATTTGACTTTGGGAGATGTATATTCGCTTATTTGGAGCCCATCAAATCTTGGGGGAAATCCACCAACATGTTTGTGCTTTTTTTTCTGGTCTCAAGAAGGGAACTAAAACAACTAATAAGTCTATATCAAGATGGTTTAGATGCGCTTTAATAACAGCTTATCGGGCTCAGTCTCTGGTACCCCCAGGGGACAGTATGGCCTGGGCTTTTTCAATTAACAAGCATCTGTATCTCAGATTTGCAAAGCCGCCACCCGGACTTCTGTTCACGCATTTTCCAAGTACTACCAGGTGGCTATTCAGGTCTCAGCTGATGTGAGCTTTAGCCTCATGGGTTCCTCAAGCTGTTATCTGGTTATTTTATTTGGGTTTCTTAAACCCTTGTGTTTCCTGTGGGCCTTTTGGCAGTTCTATGTTGCTATGCCCACCCCTCAGTTATAATAAAGTATTTTGTATCTGAAGTTGTATTGCTTGGGTACATTCCTTGGTCTATGAATAAAAGTCTTTTGTCCTGTACTGTGTGAGTAAGCTAAAAGCAATTATGACTTGCCTTTAAATTCCTCATCTTGGAATGCAGAACAGGACACAGACCCCTGCACTCTTTGATTACTAATTTATTGCTTGCTAAAAAAACTAAAGCCTCATGGAGTGGGCGAAGTTATATGAATATGCTCTTGGGGCAGCCCTAGCAAAATTTTTGCCAGTGTTCAGTCACCTGAAGTTAGTAACGTTATAAATACATGCCTGTATTGTACTGTGTAATGTACTGTTCTCCAACATAAGGAATTTAAAAGTACTGTAAAGCCCCTTTCACACTGCCCCGACTTGAAAGTCGCGGGATTGTGCTCGTGATTTTACACCGATTTTGCCGCCATTTTAGGGAATGTCTGTGTAAACTTGAGGTCTACAGACCTCAACTCGCACCAAAGTAGTACAGGGACTACGTTGAAGTCGGTGCGACTTGAAGTCGCACAAATATGAATGGTACTCATTGGAAATCGTGGGGTATGACTTGTCATGCGATTTTGCAGTCCTAAGTCGCACAAGTGTGAAAGGGGCCTTAGTCAAAATTCCTATTTTTTTTTCTTTGTGACATTTTCATAAATCAGCTCTTTACTGTTCCTTCAGTTATTGGAAAGAGGCCTCCTTGTTTTTTTTTTCTCATTTTTTATCTGGTGTTATTGGTATAGAATAGTTAGTGTAAGCCACTTTTGTTAAAATTGTGTTGCTGTTTCTAAAGCAGAAAATCACTTTATCACCTCCGTTCTTGATAAATGTATCAGTAGACAAATTCCTCGCTGTGTATATATGAGTGCCATCTTGATAGATGGGCCTCCCACATCAAAACCTGTAATCTGATTTATGTAAGGCTCTGCACATGGCAAATCAGATTGCAGAAGATAAGTTACAGGGGATGTGCTCTTTGCACTATTGAGTAGTGTTGGTAGACGGCTTAAGTTTATTTACAGACTTAAAAAAAATGTTAACATCTGCTGTGTGAATCCAATTTCTACCTATTTGCTATTGTTATTGTTTTGCTGATTTAAAGTATTATTCTATGTCTAAGCATATATTTCTATATCTTTTTTTTTTTTTTTTAAATCTTGTGCAAAACGTGCCAGAGGTGTTTGTAGTAATAACGCATTTACCATGTATAGGAGATATAAGTATTATGTACCCTAGGAAATTACTATAAATCTGTTAAGAACAATCATGATCTTTTATGAAAATATGTGATTTTGTAAGGACCGGCAGGAAAATAATCAACTTCATATATAGCATATTTTGCATATCTTGTTCCATTATGCTTTTATAGTCTGTTAAAGGAAACTTCTCAGGATTGAAATATAGGGACCATTACCGCTGTCTTTGTTTTGAAACTTGATTTTTAGGGAATTGTTGTTTTTTTTTTTTTTTTTCATGACTTATATTTGCAATGAAAACTGTTGGTTAGAGATCAGCAGTTTTAACAAAAAAAACCCCATGTGGAGAGCAATATGGATGCGACCATTGCTTTTCTTTTTCTGAAATTACTAGCTAACTAGCGAGCATATAGAGCAGGGATATGCAATTAGCAGGCCTCCATCTATTGCAAAACTACAAGTCCCATCATGCCTCTGCCTCTGGGTATCATGCTTGGAGCTGTCAGTCTCGCTATGCCTCATGGGACTTGTAATTGGAGGTAAGCTGGAGGTCCGCTAATTGCATATCCCTGATATAGAGTATAGTATTCAGGACTATGTAACATACAACATTATATATTAGATGAGTGATCAAGGCTATGTAATAATAAAAAAAAAAAGACAGTGTAACATATAAGATATCATCCAGGGTGCAGTGTTCAAGACTATGTAACAGAGTATACCACATAGGACTGTGTGTTCAGTGTTGCCCCTTCATCAGGTAGCATACCACTCAGAGAATGGAGCGCAGAGGTCAAGACTATGTAACGTAGAATACAGGGGTCAGAACTGTGTAAGATGGCGTAAAGAGTATAGGGGTCTCACAATTTTGTAGCCTGAAGATTTCAGAAATCAGGACCATGTAACATACAACTGTGTAGAGTTTACTGTCAGGACTATGTACTGTATCAAGTGCAGCAGTCAAAATATGTAATTGCGCAGTGCAGCTTGCAGTGGTTGCCGTATGTTAACAGTCAGCCTGCCCCCTTACACTGGTTTAGCGATCGACCGATAATTTTTTCGATGCCGATACGATACTGATTTTTCAGCCACCTTTCAGACTGATGGTCAATAATGTGTGCCGATATATTCTGTACATTAAAAAAAAAGTACATTTTTTAAAATATTTTTATCACTGTTATTGCTGTCACAAGCAATGTAAACATCCCTTGTGACAGTAATAGGCAGTGACACAGGTACTCTTTATGGAGGTATCGGGGGTCGATAAGACCCCAAACCCCTCCTCTGCACTTGAAAGTGTTCAAACCGTCAAGATCAGCGTTTTTGAATACTTTATATTTTTTTAAAACTGGCGCCTTTAAGATGCCAGTAATCCGGGAAGTGATGTCATGACATCGCTTCGGGGTTACTAGATCTGGGACTGAGTCTGTCCGCCGGCTGGTTGCTCAGGCCTCCCGTTAGGTCGGGAGAGCCCAGGCGAGCGGCGGGAGGGGGGATGTCCCCTCCCGCTCCTTGTAATAACAGCCGAGTGGCTGCTGAGCCATACCGGTGGTTGTTACAATAAAGCCGACTGTCCTCTAAAGAACAGTACCAGGGGGATGCCTGCAGCTGCAAGCATCACACAGGTAAAACCCCTTAAAGCAATATCGGTAACATCAGGTACGTTTGTGCCCGATACCAATACTTCTAGAAAAGAGAATATTGGCCGCCGATAATCGGTCAATCCCTACACTGGTTGTCAGCTTGTCACTTTACCCCTTGACAGGCAGACTGAGTTACCCCTTGCAGTTTGGAAATAAAATGATGGGCAGATTATGGCCTTGGTACCCGGGAACAGTGCTTGAGGTGACCTGTGTGCCCAGCACTAGTGGTGCCCCTGGTAGCCCACATTATTTTGTTGTATTTTTGTGTAAATTCAAAAAACTACAACCATGTCAACATCTCTGGCACAGTCGTCTGATAGTCTGGAGAGTTTGGCAATGAGCAGCAACATTGTGTATAACACCCAGGTGCAGGAATAGTGATGGGGGAGTTTTCTCCTCCCCTATCCACTGCCCATAGTCCCACCCACACTAGTTCTAATTGGGCACTCTGTGTGTACAGGACGACACGTAGGACCACCCTTCCACCCCTCTCTCCGGCACCAGTTAATTATATTTCTTTCTGAGAGCCTGTAATGACACCAAAGGGATTAGAAATTCAAATATATCAATGAGCAAGGTAAAGAGAATTATTTTTTTTTTTGCTTCCTTTAATAAGATTTAGTAATAGAGCTATCGGTGTGCTTTTTGTAGCCCAGAGGTTAGCTTTGGGCCTCATGTTACATGGGCAGAAAAAACGCTGCTTTTTAGAAGCATTTTTCCTCATATGTATTGGCATAATTTACGCATATATGCACCCAATTTCAGTCTTTTGGCTAGACAAAATGAATAATCTAGGCACTAGAATGAAGTTACACACATACGTCTTATGCACATTAACGTGAGTAAATGCATTCATCGGTGTGGCTATGTATGAGCCAGTCCAAGCATTTTATGCACTGGACAGGTCCTGGCATATAGATATGTTGTGTGCATGCCGCCTAAATGCTGGTAAAGTTTTAATTTTGTTCTGAAATTTGTCCTATGGTGAATTTATTTGCAAATTAAAGTTGTTGTAAAGGAAATAGGTTTTTTACTTTCATGCATTCTATGCATTCTGTGTAGCAGCCTCCCCCCCCCAGTACTTACCTGAGCCTCCTCTTGATCCAGCAAAGTCCATGTACTACTACTCTACTGTTTTTCTGCGTGGCTATTCAGGATGGGTGATCTTTTGGGTGAGAATTGGGAGGACCTCATGTCCACTATCCAAAGCAACTATCAACTAAAAGAACAAGTTAAAACTGACCTGATCTCACTTTTCCACAGTCTTACTAAAGCTTTGGAAAAGAAATGTGCCTTACATTGGCACATACAATCTCTTGAGCGGTATATTCAAGAAAACATTAATCCAATAGGTTTAAGGATTCAAATCTTCCCTATGGTGGATCATATCTCTGATAATTTGAAGAAAAATTGGGAATCCAAACTAAATGATTGCTCTAGGAATCTTATGATGTTGTTGCAGGATGAATACAGATTACAATTGAACAATCTTGACACTGAAATCGATGCTCTCTATGCTCGTTTAACTCCCCTGAAAACACATGAAGACTATCTAACCCTTGAAGAAAAACTGAGGGAACATCTCAAAACCTCTAGTAAAGTTATTCTCCAGAAAAAAGATAAAAAATTCTGGAGAGATAAAAACGCATTCAGGGAAAATAGAGCTTATAGATGGCACCAAAATAAAGATTTCAGAAATAAAACCACCAAAAAACCCTCTAAAAACAAAGGGGAAAAAAGTGATTATAGTTCAGATACCAACTCCAATGCTTCTTCCTCAGCCTCTTCCCTCACAGATCGTTTTGTGAGGAAGAGAAAGGGTCCTTTTGCTAAAACTCAAGAAATGGAGGGTGAATTACAACAAATCCATAAGAAAAAGAATATAGATACCCCACACACTTTACGGGGAAGTAAAGGTGAGATTACATCAAGACCCATGGAGAGTAGTAAGACACCCAGCTCCGGGAGAAGCAAAGCAATTAAAACCACCAAAGATTTAGGAGCTATTCCAAAAAATCAAACTCAGTTGGATACTTTTTTAGACAAGATGACCTTAACACAGGCCCTAGCTACACACAAGGAGCAGGATTCGACACCGACTCCAAGTGTGTAGACGAGAGGCTAAATATTATCAATTTATCTTCACACACATTGACTGAGGCTGAGAAGGAGGTTCTCTCTCTGGGACTCTCCTTTTGTCCCAGTAGAAGCCTTGATAACTTTGAGGTGGTGAAAGATATTTTCATGTTTGCAAGAAAATTACTTTTCAAAAGTATGTATACCAAAACCAAGAAAGGGGAAGAAACAATTGCACCAAATCTTAAAGCAGCGGATTTTAGGGCCCTTCGAGACCTAAATCTACTGTTACAGGAGAATGAGGGAACCGAGTCAAATTGGCTAGATGCCTGGGAAAGTCATGATAGCGAAGAGGAAAAAACTGATGTTTCTAAACAACATAAACGCTTCAAGAGGAAATCGCATAGATTTCCAGCACTTAGCCAGAATCCGGCTCTGGCTTTATTTGTTAAACAAACTTCTAAGGAAATCGAATTATTAAACAAAGACAAATCCATCAGAAACTTGACTCATGAGCAACAAGGTGCTCTACATTCTTTGAAAAACAACTTAGATATAACAATCAAGGGATCTGATAAGGGCGGTAACATCGTATTAATGGACAACTCCAAATATGAGGAGATGTGTTTGAAGATCCTTAATAATCGCAAATGTTATCGAAGGATCTCAGCATCCCTAGTCGATGGATTCAATCAAGAATTCTATCGACTAGTGAATGAGGCTTTTTCGATGGGAACAATTACTGGCGAGCTATTGGAATTCATACGCACCAAACATCCTCGCATTCCCACTATGTATGCACTCCCCAAAGTGCATAAAGATTTACACAATCCTCCGGGTCGCCCGATTATATCGGGTAATGGTAGTATATCAGAAAGCATTAGTCAGGTCATTGACCAACATCTCAGACCTCATGTTCTGGAATTGGCATCTTACACCAAGGACACCATCCATTTATTACAGATATTGGAGGACCTTACAATTCCAGAATCATCTTTTTTAGTGACTATAGACGTTGAGTCACTTTACAACAGTATACCACACGACTTGGGGGTAGCTGTGGTGGGCCGCGTTCTAGGCCAAAGGGCTACCACCGAATGGAAATTTAATCAATTCATCCTGGAAATGCTCGATTTTATCCTCCGACACAACGTGTTCCTATTTGGAGGTTCCCACTACCTCCAGGTACAGGGTGTTGCTATGGGGACCTGTTGTGCCCCCTCTTATGCAAACCTGTACCTGGGGGAGTGGGAAAAAGGTTTTTTGACCAGCGATGAGCTGACCATGTATACAGAACACGTTGTCTTATGGCAAAGATACATAGACGACATTTTCCTGATATGGAACGGCCCAGAGGATATTTTGAAAAATTGTCTCAAGGCAATGAATCGGAACAATATGAACTTATTTTTCACCATGTCCTATGACCGCCAACAAATCAACTTTCTAGATGTTACCATTTATAAGAACAAAAATGGGCAAGTAGCCAGTACACTGTTTAGGAAGGAGACTGCCGGTAATACCCTCTTGCACGCTGACAGTTTCCATCCGGAACCTTTGAAAAAATCAATACCCTTCAGTCAGTTCCTAAGATTGAAGCGTAACTGCACCACGATGGAAACTTTCCAGAGTGAGGCGGACAAGCTCAGCAAAAGATTACTTTTAAGGGGATACACCAAATCCTCTTGGAAAAAAGCTTTTAATCGTGTCAAAATCCTGGATAGACACAATTTAATCTTTGGGACCAAAGTCCGCAAATCTGATGACACCACAAGGATCATCTTACGCTACTCTAACGAGCACAGCACCATAAGAAAAATTCTCACGAAATACTGGCCAATTTTGACCGATGACCCAATCCTAGGAAGTTTGCTAACCTCAAAACCTCAAATCACCTTCCGGAAGGCAGGTTCTCTGGCCGATCTACTCACTCAAAGCGAATATAAGGGGAACCAAAGAAGGGACCCCTGCAAAACATGGGGGACTTTTCCGTGCAACAACTGCTCTTTTTGCTGTGTGATAGGGAAGAGGACCTCATTTTTGCTACCTAATGGGGAGCAGTTCCAACTAAAACACTTTGCTAATTGCCAGACCCAAGGGGTTGTCTACATGGTACAATGTCAATGCGGGGCCTTTTACATTGGCAAAACCCGACAAGAATTCAGACAGCGTGTCAGCAAACACCTGCTGAGTATGCAGATTGGAAACCTGTATGTCCCCCTTGGCAGACATGTAGCCAGGGGACATGGATACAGGATGCCATCTGTGAATTTCACGGTGGTTGATCGTGTCCATGTTCCCCTGCGAGGGGGTGACTGGAATAAGACTCTTCTGCAACGCGAAATGCGTTGGATTAGACATCTTGATGCCACCACCCCGCCAGGCCTAAACGAGGCAGAAAGTTTCAGACCTTTTCTTGAAGGCTTTAGCTCTGGCAAAACAGACTGAATTTAATCTTCCCTGCCTCTCTTGTATTTTCATGGCTTGAACTTCCTTCCTCTTTTCTTCCCTCCTTCCTCTTTTCCCCATTTCCCCATTTCCGATCTCTATATTTCCACACTTATGTAGCCCAAGGATTAATATATGAAATGATAAATGTCTATTGGGGTCTTTTCTAATATATATATATGATTTATAAATATTCCACTGTTGTTCTCTACATATTGATGGCTCATGGACTGGTGGGGAGAGTTTTTTGTCTTCCTCTCCCTTCTTTCGTCCATGACACTATCTCTTATGATTTTGTTTAAGGGCCCCTTTTCTTTCCATTGCCATCCAAGGGCGCCCTTTGGGATGCCACTGGTTGGCTTATAATGCATTTCTCTGTGTCGGGGGCTTTTTATTCTCCTTTGGAGGATATATCTCCCCTTTGAGGGTTTCTTTTCCTCCTATGAATGAGTCTCTGCCCTAATACTGGACATGTGGTAATTTTTCTCTTCCCACTTGTCCAGCTATATACAATAATTTTTTAGTGATTGACTTTCTGTGTATTATTTACACTTACATATTCTTTATTGTTTTGAGACTAGGGCACTTATTGCATAGTAAATCTTTCCGCTCGATCCACAATGGGTTGGGAGCTGCCTTTTGACATGCTCCCGTGCACATATGGATCGGATTGAGGATGTTTCCGCACCCCCTGGAATCTGCTGCGGATGTCCTGTGCAGCAGTACTGTCCCGCCCCTGTCCTTACATGTGTCTTTGACCATGGAGGTCAAGTGGTGAGCGGAGCGTAAGTAATAGCCTGTCTCTACTTCCGGACACGTGAGTGTCCTTTTTTTCAGTGTCCGCAATACATGTCTCCTCCACAGCACCCTTCCGGTCATTGACGACCCGGGGGGGGGGCGGGGTGGAGGATCGGCCTGTCTTTCCCTATGAATCAACAAGTGAGACGAGGGAAGTGACGCCACTTCCGCTTTGACGGAGTGACGTCAGTGTCCCGCGTTCGTCAAACGTGACATGCGCACTGACTCTTAAGGAGAAAGCCGGGAGCCCCTGAGCCGCCAGCGTCATTTCTCTGCTACCTGTTGAGGAGAACGGACAGTCCTTGGGCCGGTGCTCTAATCTGGAACTGATTCCTGTCCTCTCTGGACCTACGTGCGGATCCCATACTCGGTAAGCTTTAATCTTTACCGCACTTTGTCTTCTTTTTTGAATGACATACTCCACCTTTTTACCACTCTTTGTTGTTTGGATTCCTTTCCCATGTTGTGGATACAACTTGGAAAAGGAGATATTTCTCCACATTAATTGTTATATTTTATATTTTCTTTTTTAGGAAGGAAAACTTTCCTTCTCTATTATATATGGAAAATAAACTTCTTATACTCGAAGACATTTTCAAATCATCATTTTTTTTATATAAGGTTGGTTTTGATCTCCGCAGATGTGATTTTGTCACATAGAGGATACACAAATTTACATATATTTATATATTTTTCCAGATTGCACACACACCCCCCTCCCCCCAGGTGTTTTTCTTTCACTTGGGGGAATTTGGCGTCTCTCCTTGGATTTTGATATCTGGGGGCTCTTCTGCACGATAAAAGACGGTTCATTAACCGGATGGGGAGATGCTTGGGGCGCTATGCTGAGAATTCGTTGGGTCGATCATGATTACTGTAAGCTTTCTTCACACATTATTATTTTTGGTACTGTAAATATGTATGTATGTATACTTATGTTACCTTTATGCCTTCCAGATGATGGCAAAGTTTATCCCTGAAGAAGAAATTTAATTATTTTGAAACGCGTTGGATTTTTTGCCACATTTGTAATATATCATATTGTCTTTTTTCTAATGTATTTGTCTATGTGATCAATTTACTTCATATTTTAATACTATTTTTGTATCAATAAATTTATTCAATTTTTAAATACTTTTGCTTTTGTTGCCTTAAAAATCCCCGTTTTTGAGGTTCCTATCCTAAGTCCATGAGAGCCTTGCCTCCCTGGGGAGTCACACTCCTGATTGGCTTTTGGCTTCCGCTGCTGCCAATCACAAAAAGTGGGCCAATCAGGAGATGAGCAGGGCAGAGCTGTGGCTCGGTGTGTGAATGGACACACAAAGCCGCAGCTCGGGAGCGTGCCTGCTGCGGTGCCCCCAGAGCAAGTTGTTTGCTGTGGGGGCACCCAGCAGGAGCTCTGGCGTGGGACCCGAGAAGAGGAGCATCTGGGCTGCTCTTTGCAAACCCATTGCCCAGAGCAGGTAAGTATAACATGTTTATTAAAAAAAAAAACACAAGGTTTTAATATTGCTTTAAAGCCTAACATAACTTTGTGTTTTGTTGCTTGTGAGCAGTTTAACTTTGTTGTCTCAAGTTGTACAGAAATCACTTGTTTATTTCCAATTACAGCAATGGATGCATGGAGTTTATCTCCATTTCTTTGAGGTTTTTGGTTATTTCCGAAGGTTACAAATCTACTGACAATCTTTGGTTAGCTGTTTTGTGTGAAAGTAGTAAGGTTCATTAGATCCCACTGCCTATTGATGTAAACAGTTTGTAAAGATCTGCAATATTCCCACACTGAATAAAAAGATAAGGGGGGTGGAGCAGCTGTGCATGGCAATCAATTGGCTTCTATCTTTTACTTTGTTCAGTTGTGCCCCTTTCGCACTGGCCAGATCCGGTTTTGCTCAGCAAGGGGATCCCCTTTTGAGTTGAGTGGCCCGGATGATAGGTCTGTTGTGCCCACTTGGCTTTTTTAGAACGGGCACAGACACAGCCTGCTGTGCTCTATGTGCAGCAGGATGTAAACTGCTTGTAACTGTCAGCCTTGCAATGCCTCATGAAACTTGTAGTTCCGCAACAGCTGGAGGGCCGCAAGTTTGACACCTGGACCTTAAAGTAGTGGTTCTCAACCCTGTCTTCAAGTACCCCCAACAGGCCATGTTTGCAGGTTTTCCTTTATCTTGCACAGGTGCTTTAAATCAGAGTCAAAGGCTTGGTATTTTGGACTGCTAATTTATCTGAGAAAAATTCCTGAAACATGGCCTGTTGGGGCTACTTGAAAACAGGGTTGAGAACCACTGCCCTAGAGAATAAAATGGAGATCATTGCACTATTTTATATCACAATGTATTTGCGCCGCAGTCTTTCAAAAGCAATTTTTTAGGAAATATACTTCAATGAATTAAAAAAAAAGAAAACGTAAAGTTAGGATTGTTTCACACAGGCTTTCCGCTCATCGGACTCCGCTTTGTCAGTGGGGTATCCATCTGCTGAGCAGGCAGATGACAGGTCCATCTCTGCTCACTGTGCTAAGACGGACTTGTTCTCCTCTATGGGGAGATCAGATGAAAACGGACCGCCTGTCCATTTTCATCCAATCCTATCCAATCCAATCTGCCGGACGTATGGAAAATAGGGTCTCCATCTGTCTGGATTTCATGGACAGGATCGGAACGGATAGAGGTGCATGGAGCATCCAATCAGGTCTGCCTGAAAAACTGACAGACGTACCTAATCGGAAAGCCTATGTGAAAGGGGCCTTAGCCCAATTTTGTTGTGTAATGTTGAAGATAATGTTACGCCCAGAATCGTGATCTTTATTCTAAGCAAAAAAATTGTGATTCTTATTTTATCCAGTATCGTGTAGCTCTAGTTTTATCCAATTTTAGTTAAAGCTGAATAGTTTGATTTTATTTACAGGTGCATAGACAGTTTTTTTGGTAAAGGTGAACTAACCCTTTAAGCTTTAAAAATTAAAGATAGAAGCTTATTGGATTCAATGCACAACTGCTCCAGATTCTGGCTGCTCCATTTTTGATAAATTCCCATCAAGGCTTTTTGTTGTTGTGCAGTGTGCTATCAGTGCCAAACTATAGTAAATGTTGTATGCCTCTTAGTAAGCAGATTCAACTATTCATAACAAGCCTTTTAGAGTTCTATTTTTTATTTTACCTTCAGGCGTCTGGTGTAAAATGCTTGGGAATTAGCTATGAATACAAGATGGTAAATCCAGACAGGTAGTGCTCCAGCTTAATATTTTCCCTCCTCCATGCCACCCCTTGATATGTAAGACTTATCTTAATTGTTTTCTGTAGTAAGAATAGCCATCATTTCGCTATAGACTGTCAAGTTTTTGAAGTAATAAGTATGTAATTGTACCTGCCGAGACACCTTCAGTATTGGACCTTTTTTGTTGAATCTTCATTGAATAGCTGCGTTAATCCATTTTGAAATGTGGCCACCACATACACTTTCCTTTCACCCTTCTATTTGTCCAGCTGTGAATTTAAATTGAATTTTATATATGTATAGCTTAGCCTGTTTCTTTGAGCCACACACACATTGCTTACCATCTCCTGCCAGGGAAGCACATTCCTTGGCATAGTGTTTTTTCATCCTGTTTTGAAGCAAAACTGTTTGTCCTTTTCCCATGTGCCATTCCCTAAATAAATAAAAAATACATTCTTATTGCACATTTGTACTTGCCTTCTCTGGCCTTTTTTTGTAAAGCTCTTGGTAATCTTGGTTTTGTTGTGTGTTGTTTTTTTTGTTGGTTCTGCAAAGTCCTGAAGTTGAAGGTCACCAATGTAACAGCTGCTCCTCTTTTGACCTTTCATGAACTTGACCTTCTCTTCTTGTATATCAGTCAAACCAATCATATGTTCCTTTATGTTCCCTGACCTTTTGTTTCTTACAATACAAATAAATGGCATACAACAGAAGACTTTTGGGTTTGATCAAGTCCGTGTGTCAGAGGACTATCATATAACAAAAAAGGTTCTCCAGCTAGCAGAAACAATATTCTGGAATATTATATTTAAAAGTGGTGCCGCGCTCCCAAATGCTAATGTGCTAGTATCCCTTTTAATCTGTTTGCATAGCTATTTTCAGAATCGGCATGTCATATCAAACCATATATAACATTAACAAAACAAAGCGTGCATCAGTCCATAAAGTGTCCTTTGGTATGAATTTGCTTGCATATGCTCAATCTTTCATAAAAAAAAGGCTGTTCACATATCCAAACGACTTCCTTAATTAGTGCTTACCATTATGTGCTCCAATCATCCACATACATTAGTGATAATCCCCTCATCCGATGTGCCCTCACCTGAGGGATGAGACCAACCAATGGTCTATATGCACTTATGCCCCTCTCTGGGGATCTGTTTTATGCTATTTCACTCCTTTGCTGCTAATCTTGGGATCAGAATCCTCCTTCTCTTACACTTATCTCCATACGCCCAAATCATAGATAGAAAGAGAGAAAGCTGGACATAGTGCTTTATCTTTTAAAACAACTGGTTTATTAAACACGAAGTTTAAAAACACTCACATTTTCCTGGTGCCTAGAGTGCACCCAGCTATAAAAAGCATTTAGTCCTCACGGTGCAAGTATAAGACAATCAGACAGTATTACCAGGGTATGCTCACAATGCATGCCTTAGCATGATGACAGATTGATCCCTCCCCTACGCATTACACCACAGGGTCACATGGCTTCCTCAGTAGAAGTTTAAAGTAGAAGTTTGCCAAAAACGTAATTAATTGTAAACCTACCTGCAGCTACATTTTTCAAACTAATTTATCTAGGTCTGTAACTAAGAAATCCCTATACATACCTTTTCTGCTTTGGTCCGTTCCCACGCTGAGTTGTTATCAGGCGCTTCAGTGTGTAGGCAGGTGCAGGAGAGGCAGCCGACAACAGAAGCCCCATAGTAAGTCTTTGGGCGAAGTCGACTTCCCAGGAATTTCCCAGCCGTTGTCTGTTCTCTCCTGCACACAGCATCCGCTGCTCAAGACTGGACCGGAGCGGCTGCAGAAAAGGTATGTATAGTGATTTCTTCTTTACAGTGCTAGATAGATTAGTTTTAGAATGTGGCTGTGAGTAGATTTAGAATTAGTTTGAACTTCTGATTCCCCTAATTCCCCTATTTAGTGACCTTCTAAATAGGGGAACTATTAAAATCCCTGTCATGTTAATATTAGTTTAACTGATGTCACGGGATTAGGAGTGGATCGAGAAATGGGGGACTTCAATGGGGACACCTGTACCGGTGATCACTGTTTTTGGTTTTTTTTGCACACGTTTAAAAAATCATTTTAGGCCCGAAGAGTGCATAAAACCCCCAACACATTATATATTTTCTGAAAGATGACACCCTAGAGAATAAAAAAGTGGTAGTTCCATGTTTTTACATTAGACAATATTCCTTCAAGGCTCTAGGAAAAGCATAATTTCAGTAAAACATACACAGCTAATTTTAGGGTACACAAATGCAATAAATTAACCATGTTTTGATAAAATATAAAAGGTGAGGTTGCACCGAGTAAATAGATACCCAACATGTTAAACCTTAAATCTGCATTCCCCTGTGAAATGGCAACAAGCTTCAGTACCCTATATTTTATATAGGCAACGCTTTAATAAGTCATTGGTTTCGCTTTAAAAGTTGGGGGTTTTAAATATTTTTTTTTGGGGGGGGGGGATTTTGTGTGCTGGGGTGTAACTTTTCTGTAATTTTTTTATAATTTTTTTTTTTTTATTTTGTTTACTATCTTTTTTTATCATCACATAGGGCACAAAATGCCTGCTATGTGATGATTTTTTGGTGACAGGTTCTCTTTAATGAGACATCCAGGGTCTAAAAAACCCTGCATGTCCCCCCTGTGCTCCACTAAATGTATTGCAATGCAGATCGAAGTTGTAATATATTCTTTCTCAGCCTTATCGGCCTGGGGAAACTGACATGGGGACCCGGTAGTGACGTCAAACATGTCACTTCCGGTTCAGCAACAAGAAAGGTAGGAGAGCAGACATGCGTTCGCTCAGCTACCTACCCGATGGCACCTGTTATGCTGGTCCCGGCCCTGCAGATGGGCAAGAGGAGCCTGGGATATATAGCAGAGACACCCGTTATCGGGGGGATTTGAAAGCAATCTGGCAGGGCTGGCAGTCTGCTTGTCATATACAGTAACTCACAAAAGTGTGTACACCTCTCACATTTTTGTAAATGTTTTATTGTATCTTTTCATGTGACAACACTGAAGAAATGATACTTTGCTACAATGTAGTAGTGAGTGCACTGCTTGTATAACAGTGTAAATTTGTTGTCCCCTCAAAATAACTCAACACACAGCCATTAATGTCTAAACCACTGGCAACAAAAGTGAGTACACCCCTAAGTGAAAATGGCCAAATTGGGCCCAAAGTATCAATATATTGTGTGGCCACCATTATTTTCCAGCACTGCCTTAATCCTCTTGGGCATGGAGTTAACCAGAGCTTCACAGGTTGCCACTGGAGTCCTCTTCCACTCCTCCATGACTACATCACGGTGCTGGTGGATGTTTGTGACTTTATGCTCTTCCACCTTCTGTTTATGG
Organism: Lithobates clamitans; assembly: GCA_037952925.1. NCBI lineage: Eukaryota > Metazoa > Chordata > Amphibia > Anura > Ranidae > Lithobates > Lithobates clamitans. The sequence goes on from JBBGZY010001277.1 coordinate 4,894,177, forward strand.
ATGCCTCACAGATGCTCAATAGGGTTTAGGTCTGGAGACATGCTTGGCCAGTCCATCACCTTTACCCTCAGCTTCTGGCAGTGGGTGCCTTGGAGGTGTGTTTGGGGTTGTTGTCATATTGGAATACTGCCCTGTGGCTCAGTCTCCAAAGGAAGGGGATCATGCTCTGATTCAGTATGTCACAGTACATGTTGGCTGTCATGGTTCTCTCAATAAACTGTGGCTCCCCAGTGCCTGCACCCCCAGAGCATGACACTTCCACCACCATGCTTGACTGTAGGCAAGACGCACTTGTCTTTGTACTCCTCACCTGGTTGCCGCCACACACGCTTGACACCATTTGAACCAAATACATTTATCTTGGTCTCATCAGACCACAGGGCATGGTTCCAGTAATCCATGTCCTTAGTCTGCTTGTCTTCCGCAAACTTTTGCGGGCTTTCTTGTGCATCATCTTTAGAAGAGGTTTCCTTCTGGGATGACAGCCATGCAGACCAATTTCATGCAGTGTGCGGCGTATGGACAGACAACCTCTGGATATGACGCTGAGCACGTGCGCTCAACTCTTTTGGTCGCCATGGCGAGGCCTGTTCTGAGTGGAACCTGTCCTGTTCAACTGCTGTATGGTCTTGGCCACCGTGCTGCCGCTCAGTTTCAAGGTCTTTGCAACCTTTTTATAGCCTAGGCCAGGGATATGCAATTAGCGGACCTCCAGCTGTTGCAGAACTACAATTCACATTTTTATGTGATAGAAGATTTAAATACACTAACAAATTGAAGCTAAACTTCAGCTCACACTATATCAGTTACAGCAAACCATCCTTTTCATTTTGAGATAAAGGTTTTTCATGAATAAAAAGCTGATCAATGTAAGGTTATTTTATTGATTATCCAGTTACAGCAATGATACTTGAGAAAAATTCTAACTGTAGTGGGAATAGTTGAACAGCTGATGATAGGATAGCAATAAATGTGGTTTATGGGTAGAGATGCTGAACCCCAGCCTCCTTTCAGGTAACATTTTTCTTAATTTGACATAGGTGGTCAACTTCACCTTTTTTTTATTTTTTTTTATTTTTATACTGTCTTCTGTGTACCTTGATGCCACCAAAGGTATGATTTTATGGCGGCTTCACACTGCCCAGCTGGACTTTGGGCAAAACACAGCTAACCCGCACGTAAAACCCATAGACTTCACTTATGTACTGTGGATTTGGTGCACTTTAAGAAAGCGCACCAAAACTTCTGCAAGTGCAGCTGGGCCATGTAAAGCCACTTTTAGGCCCAATTTATTTATCACTGGATGTTTTGTAAATAATGAATAATGGAATAAATATTGACCTGATATTTGTTGCATAATGACGTTTTTTCCCTTTTAATTTTGCAATGCTTCAGGAGTTAAATGCACAAGTGAGTAAATAATTTGTGTATCTGCTCTGTCATATTTGATAAATGTCTAATAATTTATATAGAATATATATAACCAATTGTGCCTGCGCTAAAAAATATATGAACTGAGTGAAAAAATCGTGCAGAAATACTAAATTAAAACCGTAATTAATATGCTAATGAAGACATACATATATGAATATATTGTGCAATCCTTGTATATGAAAAACCACAAAGTGCATACACATAAAAGTGCAATCCTTATATAAAATGCTCAAAGTGCATCATGCATGGATATAAACCTAAAATCTAAGTGCAAATCCTGTGGCAATCAAGTGTCCAATCAAAATACGATCGGCAAATTCAAACTAAAGCAAAAAGGTGCAAGTAAACGGTGTCCATGAATTAAGTGTCCATCATCCTCGGGTATGAAATATGCATACTTGCATTGGTCCAAGCTGTAAGTATGCGATAAAGGTCATACCTGGAGTTTTCACTGCATTAATGAGTAATAAAGTTATTCTAACATGCATACAAGGAACATATTGTACCATCCCAGAGTTTATAGTTTCAACAAGCTTCAGCAGTAGCACACCAGACCAGCCCACTTCCAAAAACATTGCTATTTGTAATTTAATGTTCTAGGAGCTAAACATTCAGTTCAAAGTGCGTGTGTGTCCTTTTTCTGCCTACTGAAGTTTTTGACCTGGAGTCACATTATTGACTTCTTTCACTTATTTGAGTGCCTCTCCCAGCTTTTATCTAGCATTCTTCATTTTGATTGTAATCACTTGAATTAGGACCCTAATGTTTCTGCAATTTCTTGCAGACATGAGGTGGAAGGACTGCAGTGAGAGAAAATGTGTCAAAAATCCTTCTTAAATCATGTATAAACCTAAAGCTAGAAAAATTTTCTCTGCCCATTAGCATGTTTGAGACCCTTCTTCCTCTCCTAGGTCCAACAGGATGGCATCTTGATATACGGTGTGCCTGTAGTCAGCCTCTGGGTGGATGCTTTTTGCTTGACCCTGTAGAACCTGGCAGCTGATCCTGGTAGGAGTCCTGGGTGATCGTAAATAAAGGGACTCTGTTTCCACCCCCAGAACCTGGGGAGGAAAAGGAAATTTAATGGTCACATGACTGCCATTAAAAAAAAAAAAAAAAAGTTATTCAAAATTAATAAATTTTTTGTTATTCAATTCATATAACGAGTTTGAAGAAACTGTGGTTAATGTGAACATGAATTCATAATATAACATTTTTATATGCACTTTACTTAAAATTGCATTATTTTAATGTACACCATAGATGGATTATTGACTCCCTACGCTTTTTGTTTTATTTTATTTGTTTCGTTGCTCTTTTTAAAGTTACCATATGCAACACAGCTTGTTTTTAGATCCATGTGTTTAAATGTAAGAGGATATTGTTGGACCTGAAGGCAAAAACGTCTGGGATAAATAAGCTGCCTTACTACCCATTTAATTTACATTTGCAGGCAAGGAAACTGGAGGAAAAAGAGCGTGATCTTAAGAGGCAGGATGAATATTATAAGGAGCAGCTGGCAAGACTGGAGGAGAGGGTAAGTGTGAACGATGAAGTGTTTCTATAAATGTACTTTATAACTGGTGTAGGTCTTGTTTCTTATGGTATGTACAGTTACATTGAGCATTGTGCACAACAAGCAAGCATCTGCATATATGGTAGTCATCAACCCTATCTCTTGATAATCCATCAGAGACTCGTGGCAAGGCCATTCTGAGCAAAGTTTTCTGATTTTGAGAACACTCAAGTGTGCAATTACAGTTAATGTGTCTTCCCTGGTCAGAACAAGGTTTTAGCTTTAAAGTCCAATTAGACTTATAAAAAAAAATCTGTACAAGTGGCATCTTTATTACAGAAGAGCAGAATGTCATAACTGCTTCTTCCTGCCTGTCAGCATTAAAATACACTAACCCTGTATGGGTAGCTTGGCATATATGTAGGGCACCACTTTGTGTCATGATGATGTGACTGCTGCGCATGCACAGCAGTGATGTTATCATGGGTCATCCAATCAAGTGGCTGAAGACTTTGAGCCTGGTATGAAGACTGGGAAAAGGATGGTCTTTCAGCACTGGAGGGAATTGCTTGGCAGGTAAGTCTGCCATAATGTGCTAATATGTGGTGCATACCTAGTACATTATGGCATTAGCTCCTGGAGGCCATTTTTTTAATGCAAAGGTTTATTTTGTTTTAATACTCTCAGAGCCAATGAACCAGAGCAAATGTGTGTAGGCAGTGGAGTTGTAACTCCTTAATTGCATAATTTTCATTGGTCAGTATGTGAGATAGTGTTGGAACCGCTGGATCAACATTCCAGCTAGGAAACTAACATGCTGGATTATAAAGGGTTCTTTTAAGGGGCAATAGAGGCTTTGCTGACTTCTAATCCTACAAATGCTAGTTTAACTGACTTCAAGCACAGACATAGATACAGACTTCTGACTTTGCCCTAGTTTTCTAATATTCATGTCTGTTCCAGCTCTAAGACTTGGGGCTCGTTCACACCAGCTGCAGCATTGTAGCGCAATGGCTGGTGCACTGTGAGGTCCGGCCGAGATCAGCACAGTGTTGTCACAGACATCTCATAAAATATCTTTGCCGACTGCGTGGTGCGAGGCAGTAGATTGCCTCACACTGCTCTGAAGAACAGTAGTGTACGCATTTTTTTTTTCAGCGCACACTGCCCGCACACCACCACAAAACAGTGGTGTGAACCAGGCAGATAGGAAGACGAGACATTTTGCCCTGTCATGCGGTGTGACTGCACTGGAATAGCCACCCAACACAGTCCTACCGCATCTGGTGTGAACCTTGCCTGAAATGATTAAAACCAGAAGGTCTGCATAAAAGCCAGGCATGTGGCACTGTGAGAAGGAGGTGAAAAGTGGCAACCTCTGTTTTTCTGTTAGGAAAACTTTATCTTTCATGCAAGATTATTTTCTATTTGTTAAAATAAAGTCTCACCAGTTTCAATGTCACCAGAGGCTGTGTAAGCCAACACCAGTAACCTGATTGCCAGCTACACCAGTGCAGGGTCATCTAGTACCATTGATGGCTGAAACCTTTGTGTTGTTCCCCACCTGGCAACAGTAGCAGTGTCTAAGTATATGTAAGCAACACCCCAAAATATATGAAAAAATGTACACTACTGAGGAGATCTTTAAAATTCTGAGTATGATTGTTGAATGCAGTCCTGAGCCCCAGTTCACACTGGCGTGACTTGAGCGTTCAAAGTCGCATGACAAGTCAATGGAACCATTCTAATGAGTGTGAATCAAGTAGCTCTGACTTAAAAAAAAGGTTCCTGGACTACTTTGGTGTGACTTAAACAAGACTTGCATTGACTAATGTTAAAGAAGTCGTATGCAAGCCGCGATGAAGTTGTGCAAGGATGTCGGATTTAAAGTCGAGGCAGTGTGAACAAGGGCTCAGTCAGATTCAGAGACCAAGTAAGCAATTGTGGAAACAGTAGTCCATTAATGGCTACCCTTTTGACATTGTGGTTGAAGGGGTCTGTGTTAAAAGAATTGGGGGTATGTCACCAAGCATCCTGCTGAATTGCAGCAGCCCAAACAGTTATTCAGATGTTAAGACAATTTTATATCCATACATTTTAGCATTTGTTTTTCACTGAAGAATTAATCAACTTAATTTTGGAGCAGTGTAACCTAAATGTCCAACAGTTTACATTGGCAATAATCCCAATTCTTTATACGCTACTTGCAAGTGTAAGAAATAACTTGTTAAAATGAAAACTTTTCTTCATTTTCCAAAACATTGTGGCAAAAAACGTAAAAGAAAAAAACTCACCATGCTTTCTTACTAAATACATTGAAGTGTCTTAGTTTGCAAAAGGTCGTTTTGTTTATTATTTATTTGCAAAGTTTTAAATGGAAAGACAAACTCAGTGGGGAATAAATGGCACTAATACAAAGCTATATCTGTCTCAAAAATGATATAAAATTAACTCCGGTACAGCGTTGCAGCCGCTGAGCCCATTTAAACTAAATGGCGGACTGACAGTGGCATCTGCTGATCGCATGTAGCTACACACAGAGCGATCAGCTGCAGTTCCGGTACCGATATCCGAGCCTGGACTACCAATCGTATAACAAAATCTTTTCTGCAGCAAGATTTTTTGCTGCAGGGGTCCGGAGGCTGCAACAAACTGGCCGTGTGAAAGGGGCCTTATAGTATTGAAAAATGGGCTGGACAGAAAGGGGGTTTAACAGTCTTCGGAAATCTCTATGGAATACCATTTGTGGGTTAACAGATTTTATTCACATCTAATAAAAGGAATGTGTAGTGTTTTTCATATAGTTTTTCTTTATTATGAACTAGACATATTATTAAATATTCATATTATTCAGTCCATCCAGTAGATGTAATTAAACAAATTATAAAATTGGTTAGCCTAATTCCACCTTGGGCAAAAGATAAATTAATGGTTCTCCCACAGCTCCTGAAATTTAAACATCGCTATACTTGTCATGTAGGCACAATGTTGGCACTGTCCACAGGCTTATCAGTTCAATGGTGCAACATCTATCAGTTTCAATCTACCTCTGTGATCACAGGGCGTAAGAAGGTTTGGATGTGATCACAGGGCTCAAGAAAATTTTGACCAAACATGCCCAGATCCCTTGGCTTACAGGATATTGCTGCAGAGAGCTGAATATTGTTAATTTGCGGTGTTGCTTTCTGCAGCGTGTAGAATCCATCCACCACTTGAGAAAGAAAAGGGCGAAGAGCACCTATGAGATCACTGGGCTAAATGTAGTATATTGATTTTTTTTTTTTTTTTTTTTAAAGGTGCCACTGGTGCTAAGTGCCAGAAGGGAGGGGGGAGCTGAACCTAAAGTTTGGCTTTAAAAACTTTTCAGCCTTAAAAATGAAATGAAATTGACCTGAAAGCAGTATGGTTACCAACAGTATTTACATTTCCATTGGCTTTGGAGCATGATTGGTCAATCTGCAGTGATTGATGCAAACGTTTATCGCACTTCATAGCATGCCTGCTTTTGTGCAAATTTCACACAGCCATACTTAGAGTAAACACTGCTGACCATGGACAGGCATAAGCAGTGAAAAGAAGGGTCATCTGCATCTGAGACCAGTAATTATATTTTTCAGCTTTATGAAGCAGTTGTTTAGTTTTCTACTGCTGATGTGCTAGTATGAAACATTTTAAGAATCTGAAATACTGTACTTTGGATTGGAAGTTTGGATTTAAAATAAGGCAGCAGTGTTAACTTGCGTTTTGTTATTTTTTTTGTCACACATCACTTTTATTTTTGTATACAAGTAAATGCAGTGCTATGAAATTATGGCAATTTATTAATTGTAATACTGTATATATCCTAGTTTGGATGCTAGCATAGATACAACAAAGACTTCTCGATGTGGTCATGTGGCAGTCTGGCGTCACATAAATTTACAAATAGAATGATTAAATCTAAAGTGTTGTGTAGGAAGCCCTGTCCTTCTGCTGTTCCTTACCCCTTACACTTGATGGCGATTCTGAATTGTCAAATGACTGCTGAGAGTTGATGTGTAAATACAGCTGCTGCAGAAGCTGCTGCAAAAAAATGGACCATCTGACACAGTGTTTATAAACCCTGTTCTAATGCGAGGTAGCCTTTTTTTCTTTTTGTTTTTGTCCAACCAGCAACTTAAGCAAAAAAAAAGAAAAAAAAAAAAACCTCAAAGATCCCTGAATCTATGCAAGTGATGTGGAAGCAGGTGTCCCCCCCGCTGTGCTATTGTATTCTGACAGTGGGAAAACCCCTCTCTGTCAGAATACTCTGGTCAGTGCTGCAGTATTAGCTGCAGCCCTGATCAAATGCTGGATTTCCAGCAGGATGATTCGAGAGAGGCCAATTCTAATGGCCAGCTTCTGTTGAACTGAGAGGTCTACACATGGATTAAAATTCCTGCTGAACTGGTGGAATTTTGATACGTGTATACCCAGCTTTAGTTTCATATCTCATATGTTTTATTGATCTACAGGTCAAAGGGATGAGCTTCGATATGCAAATGTTAAAGCAACCTTTGTTTACCCTAATCAGCCCTATATAATTATTTCCTATAACAATTATTTTTCTGATTTATTTTTATTTCTGGTTTTCTAACTTTTATTTTTATTCATTATATTTTTTTTATTTAAGTATCACAATAAAATATATATATATATATATATATATATATATATATATATATATATATATATATATATATATTTATTCATTTATATATGTTGGAGAAAAAAACTATTATTTTAGTGAAAAATGCTTTGGATCAGAATTTTAATGTTTTAACAACTTCCCAACCGGGCCATAGACAAATGACATCCTTGGTTGGAAGTGGAATATCTGGGTTATGGCTGCAGTAATATGCCATAACCTGGTATTGTCCTTTTTCAGCCCTGTGATTCAGCCGGGATCGCGCACCACCTCCCAATGCTTTCTGGTGGTTCTCTGGCTTTCCTGGATGATCGGTAGCTACGAAAAACGATCTGGCAGTTAAGACGGCTGATAACAGAGACTGTGATCTAGGAGGACCAGAGGAACATCATGAAGTCCCTTCGGGTTCCAGGCCAATGTAAACAAGGGCTTTTTTTTTTTTTTTTTAGGCATTAGATCAATGTTTTTTGTTTTTTTTTTCTTTCTTTTTTTGACTGAATGCTTTACAATATGCAGAAAGATGTGATCTCTCCATAAAGAGGACCTGTCACTGCTTATTTCTATCACAAGGGATGTTTACTTTCCTTACGATAGGAATAAAAGTGATTCAAATATCTTTTTTTAAAGGCACAGTGTAAAAAAAAAAAAAAAAAAAGTTAAAAAATAAATAATGCATACGTAGGTCACACCCACATATGTAAACAGTGTTCAAACCACATGTGAGGTATCGCCACGAATGTCAGAGCGAGAGCAATAATTCAGGCACTAGCTCTCCTCTGTAACGCTAAACTGGTAACCTGTAGAAAGTTTGAAAGCGTCGTCTATGGAGATTTTTTAAGTATTATAGTTTGGTGCCATTCCATGAGCGTGCACAATTTTAAAGCATGACATGTTGGGTATCTATTTACTCGGCATCCCATCTTTTATCATTTACAAATAAATTGTGTTATATATTGTTTTTTTTGTTTTTGTTTTTTATTTATTAAAGTGTATTTTTTCTTAAATTGCGTTTAAAAAATCCCTGCGCAAATACCGCGTGACATAAAAAATGCCAACGAATGCTATATTATTCTCTAGGGCCTCTGTATAATGTTTGGGGGTTCTAAGTAATTTTATAGCAAAATGAGAGAAGTGTCAGAATTGGCCAGGTAGGTAAGTGGTTTAACCGGACAAATAAAATCTATACTTTTTACCTACTGTGGCAATTTTTTTTTTAAGGAGAAGTCCAGGAAAAACCTAACTAACGCTGAATCTGCTCTATGCCACACTCTAAACCTTATCTGACCCTGTAAAGCAAAACTCGCTGTACTTGCCTTTTCTGCACACGATCCGGGCCGGTCTCCAGCGGCGGAAGCTGTGTGCAGGAGAGGATCGCCAACGGCCGTGAAATGAATAGGAAGTGACGTCACCCATAGACTTACTATGGGGCTTCTGTTGTCGGATGCCTCTCCTGCACCCGCCTACACAGTGAAGCCACGGCTGATGCTGGGACCAGACCAGATCGGCTGCAGGATAGGTAAGTACAGTGGTTTTTTGCTTTACAGGCTTGAATAGATTAGGTTTAGATTGTGGCACATAGCAGGTTTAGCGTTAGTTAGGTTTTGCCTGGACTTCTCCTTTAACCTCTTGCTTACTGGGCACTTAACCCCCCCTCCTGCCCAGACCAATTTTCAGCTTTCAGCATTGTCACACTGAATGACAATTGCGCGTTCATGCTACACTTTACTCAAATTAATTTTTTTGCATTTTTGTCACACAAATGGAGCTTTCTTTTGGTGGTATTTAATCACCATTTGGGTTTTTATTTTTTGCTAAACAAACAAGAAAAGTAATACAAAAAAAAACATGTTTCATAGTTTGTTATAAAATTTTGCAAACCGGTAATTTTTCTCCTTCATTGATATTCGCTGATGAGGCTGCACTGATGGGCTGCACTGATAAGACGACACTGATAGGCACAGATAAGGCGACATTGATGGGCACAGATAAGACGGCACTGATGGGCCCTGATGGGTGGCACTGATAGATGTCACTGATGGGCACTGATAGGTGGCACTGATGGGCACTGGTAGGTGGCATTGGTAGGCAGCACTGGTAATGACGCACTGGTGATTTATAGGCGGCACTGATAGGCGGCACTAATGGGTGGTACTGTGGGCAGTGGTAGGTGGCGCTGGTGGGCATTGGTAGGTGATGCTGGTGAAACATCCACCGGCAGCCCCTGGTGATCAGCTTTTTTTTTTTGCGTGAGGAGGAAAAATAGCTGGTTACCGGCTCTGTTTACATCACATGATCAGCTGTCATTGGCTGACAGCTATAGCGCGAATGGCAAGTGGTTAAGCTTAAGCCCAGTACACATATACTGAAAATCGGCTGGTTCAGCAAGAACCTAATGACCGGCTTCTGTTGGAACGGTCATGCTGGAAAACCAGCATTCGATCAGCGCTTGCAGCCAATGGGGAGGGGGGACAATGGAACAGGGAGAGGTCCTTGAATCAACATCGTTTGTGTTTCTGTGGGAACCTGTCAGCTATACATGTATACCCAGCTTAAAGAGGGAGTCCACCTACATCAACCTAAAAAAAAAAATATCAAAAGCCAGCAGCTACAAATACTGCAGCTGCTGACTTTTAATACATGGCCACTTACCTGTCCCAGGGTCCAGCGATGTCGGCAGCCGACGCCGATAAACCGCTCGATTCTCTGCAGTTGCCGCCGCCATCCTAGGTGAGGGAATCAGGAAGTGAAGCGTTGCGGCTTTACTTCCCGGTTCCCTACTGAGCATGCGCGAGTCGCGCTGCGCATCCTAACTGGTCCCCGCTATCTTCTGGGAGCTGTGTGTTTCCCAGGAGACAGCGCAGAGGGACAGGAAGAGGCATAGACTCCTGTGGGAGTCTATGCCGGAAGTGGATGCAAATACCTGGGGGGGAGGGTTCCGAAAAGCGAGATCAAACTTTAATTTTTTATTTTTTTTTAAGTTTTGTTACATTTATGGATTACATAGAAAATAAAATTATTTTGGTAGAACAGTATCACCGAAAGAAAGCCTTTGTGGTAAAAAGAAAAAAAAATGATTTCTATATCTTATCTATCTTAACTAATGATAAAGTTATTGCAGAATGAACAGGCCCATATCAGAAATATAAAGATTGCTCTGGTCCATAGGAGTTGTACAGGTGTGAGAACTGGTATTTAACACCATCCTGACTGGAGCTGAAAGGGGAACTAAAGTTGCGCGGAAAAATGTGTAGCAGCTCTACTGATTATAATGTTATCTGCATCTGAAGCCTCTCTAAGCATTTATCGTCAACCTTTTACTGCCAAGTGTGCAGTGTTTCTTGCATCCCTCTGAAAAGTACTTCTTAATTACAGATATTAATCTTATTCTGTATAGTTGGACCCAGCTCGAGCACAAATATTCAGAAGTGCAGTCTTTATAACTGCCTGTCTGTAGTTACATTTTGTATTCTAATCCTGGAGGTAAAAGTGGTGGGCAGTGGATTTTTTTTGTCTATCTTTAGTCGTTTGCAAGTCTTGCACTGTCCATATATCTTTACATATCTCTGATCTTAAATCCCTTTATGCCAGAATTTTTTGAATATTTTACCTAGTAAAATGTAAAGCCAATCATGATATAAAATGTGAGTTTCTGAAGATGTGAACATCAACCTTCGTGGCTGACATCATATCACTTGGGACTGCAAGATGTTTTAAAAGTGACAGTCATCATCTGCTTGTGGATGTGTATAATAATTTCTCCTCATAAGGAGCAGGCTGAGCTGACACTAATCTGTTCTCTTGTCATCAGCCTTTATTATTATTGCTTCTGGTTCTTTTCCTTTTAGCACAATATAGGAAGCATCTAATTGGAAAAACCAAAGTAATCAAAAAGTCAATTAATCATATAGATGAGCTGTGACACTTAGTGATGCAATCACCAGGAAACATTGCTATCTAGCTGGCAAGGTATTAAAACGTGCCTTTTCATTTGCTTATAATGCGACAATTTCTGTGACATTTACTGCAGAATAAGTGGCCTTGACACAGTTCTCATTGACTGTTAAGTAATCAGATAATTCATTTCAGAGTCTGAAACTTGTTTGAATAGTTACATTTTTCTTCTGCTCCAGCTTCCTGTTGCTTTATGAATACTTGAAAAGAAACATAAATTGTTTATGGTATTAAATATTAGGCCTTGTTCACACAGGGCATACTAAAGCCTATGTCCGTGGTGGACCGTGTTTACCTGCAGAGGAATGCACAGGTGTTCCATGCATCCTCATGCAGGCAATCCTATTGCTGCCATTTGGAACACAGCAGTTGCACAGACTGTCTCTGCTCCCAATTTGTCATCCATGTGGATGCATCTTCCTGATCTCACACTGTGTTAGCTCACTGTGTTAGTACCCATGCATATGTCAAATTGGGAGCAGCGACTTTGTCCATGCAGCCACTGCATCACAGTTGACTTCAAGGGGACTGCCTGCACGGGGATGCACTGATGAACACCTGTGCATCCCCGTGCGAGTAAACACAGCCTTCTATGGGCATATGCTTTAGTACGCCCCATGTGAACGAAGCCTATGGGTTAAGGAAGGTTTGCTAATGTAAATTTTTAGGAACCATCAAAGGGAACATAATGTACTTTCAGTTAGTATAATTTTTATGTTGTTATTTTTATGTTAAAGTGGTTGTAAACCCTCACATATACCCAGTGAAGTGAATAGCCTCAGAGATTAAACAAATCCTCCTACATAGGTTTTACTTGTTTCTCTGCAGCCCTCTCTTCCCTACATCCCTTCAAAAGGGCAGAATTGTGTTAACATTATTCTCTGTTAGTATCACAGAGGAGGGGGCAGAGAGCCTGCAGTTACATTGTGTGAGAGCTGATTGGAGGAAAGGAACACGCCCCCTTCACACAACAGAAGAACTGTGTTGTGAATAGACATGCTGTGTGCTGAGCTCCCTCGACACAAATTTTATCTCGTGTGTCAGGAAAACTTCCCAGAAGTGACTCATTCTGATAACAGAGGATCAAAGTGACAGAGAAAAACACTTAGCCCTGGTTCACACTGAATGCAGCTTTGAAATTGTGCAACTTCACGTAATTGCATGATTTCAAAGCCGCATGTCAGTGCGACTTGATTGACATCTGTGCAACTTGATGCACTGATGTCTATGCAAGTTGCACCTGAAATCGTCAAAAATAGTACAGGAAAAACTTTTGCAAATTGGTGTGGCACTGCAAAGTCTGCATCGCACCGATTTGAACAGTTTCATTGCCGACAATAGGGTGTGACTTGTCATGTGGTTTGACCTGTAAAATCGCATGACAAGTCGCACCAGTGTGAACGGGGGGCTCAGAGCTTTGGAGAGAGACAAGTAAACACTACAGATATGTGCTTTGCTCAGATTTCATGACTGAAGTTTACAACCACTTTCAACCGCTGTGTAAGTCTATAGAGCGTGGCTCCATAAATGCACAGGTGTGTATTTATACAGTGTGTCTTTACACAGCTGCTGTTCGAATGCTGTGTAAAGAGGAAGAGGGGGGAGAATAGATGAAGACGTGCACAGCGCTGATCTCTTCTCCCCTCTCTTCCCCTTCACACAGGGAAGGGGGGGGGGGGGGGCACAAGGAAACTGAAAACGTGTTTTATTAACTTAATGTAAGCAATGCACTAAGGAAAAAAATGTTTTTCGGTTTACTATCACTTTAAATTTAAAATGAAACACTTGTTGGTCATAGAATGAGTTAACAAAACCTATTATTCACACACTAGACTGTTAGGGATTATACATGAAGAGTTAAAAAGACAACAATGCAAAATATATGAAGCTGTAAGCTAATGCCAGCTCGTTTACTAGATATTAAATAGTATTATCAGTCCTGCCTGATGCAGAAAATAGGATTTCACCATTATGATATGTCAGGATTTTCCACAAAATCAAATTTATGAAACCCTAAACATCCATCTCTACAGCAGAGCAGCTTTATTCTCAACACTTTCACAGTAATCCTTTTGGTAAGATATATTCATAGCATTTGTGCATTACAATGATAATGTAACGATCTTGTCTTTTTCTCTGTTTAGGGCTTAGTCAATTGTCACTATTGTTCAACAAATACCTATTGTTGGTACTTAGCTTATAATGAGAATAAGAGCTGGTGTTTGTTCAATATTTGAGGTTAGTCTACCCAAAACCCATATTCTATTATTGGGTAGATTCTTACACACATTTCTTTTGGAGATTTTTCCTTTCTGTCTGGTGAAAACATTGTCACCAGGGCAGCAAGTGAGAGAAATTTCTCCTGTGGAGGTTCATATAGCAGGAGTTTTAATTCCTTCACACTCTATCCAAAAATGTTTTTTTTTTAATATTTTGGCTATATGTACACTTTAACAAATTTTGCTTATTTGAGATATGCTGCATTTGCACCTTGTGATTGCAAGGTTTAGATTTAAACTGAAAAAAAGGGGACATTAACCGCTTCCCAACCAGCCGCCGCAGTTATACTGTGGCAGGATGGCGCAGCTCGCACACAGCATTCCAGTGGGAGAGAGCGTCGTGTCAACATCGGAAGAAGAGAAGGGGGGAGAAGACGGCGCAGAAGTCCGGGCCACCGCTAGCAAAAGAGCAGCAGAAGATAGCGGAGGAGCCCGGTAGAAGAACCGGACACCGGGAGAAGAGGCTGAACACCGGGAGAAGAGGCTGGAGAGCGGAGAAGTCGGAAGAAGACCCCCGAAGTCGGAAGAAGACCCCTGGAGCTGCTTAATAAATTACTTTAAAAACCTGTGTAGTGTGTTTTATTTATTGACACTTTTTTCCCTAGGTGAATGGGTAGGGGTACGATGTACCCCATACTCATTCACATAGGGTGGGGGCCGGGATCTGGGGGCCCCCTTATTAACCGGTTCAATACAGGGCATTTTCACCCCCTTCCTTCCCAGGCCAATTTTTAGTTTTCAGTGCTGTCGCACTTTAAACAACAATTGCGCGGTCGTGCAACGTTGTACCCCAAAAAAATTTACGTCCTTTTTTCCCACAAATATAGCTTTCCTTTGGTGGTATTTGATCACCTCTGCGGTTTTTATTTTTTGCGCTATAAACAAAAGAAGAGCGACAATTTTGAAAAAACACAATATTTTTTACTTTTTGCTATAATAAATATCCCAATTTTTTTTTAAAAAAAGTACATTTTTTCCTCATTTTCGGCCGATACGTATTCTTCTACATATTTTTGGTAAAAAAAAAAAACGCAATAAGCGTATATTGATTGGTTTGCGCAAAAGTTATAGCGTCTACAAAATACAGGATAGATTTATGGCATTTAAAAAAAAAAAATTATTTTTTTTTTTTTACTAGTAATAGCGGCGATCGCAATTTTTTTTCGTGACTGCGACATTATGGCGGACACATCGGACACTTTTGACACATTTTTGGGACCATTCACATTTATACAGCGATCAATGCTATAAAATTGCATTGATTACTGTATAAATGTGACAGGCAGTGAAGGGGTTAACCACTAGGGGGACACAAGGGGTTAATTATGTTTCCTAAGGGAGTGATTCTAACTGTAGGGGGCAGGGACGTACAAGGGGAGGAGACCGATCAGTGTTCCTCTGTACTGGGAACACAGATCTGTCTCCTCTCAACTGACAGGACGTGGATCTGTGCGTTTACACACACAGATCCACAGTCCGGCCCGGTTAACGGGCAATCGCGGGTGCCCGGCGGACATCGCAGCCGTCGGGCACACGCACCGGGTCCCGAGCAACGTGGCGGGCGAGCGCGCGCCCTCTAGGCGGGCGGGAAGCCCAGGCCGTCATATGACGTCCACCCAGGATGGGAGATCCCATCTGTGGACGTCATTTGACAATGGCCGGGTAGGGAAGTGGTTAAAGGGGGCTCCCGGATTCCGATAATCCCTCCGCCCGCAGCCCCCTACAACCAACGGCCAGGGTTGTCGGGAAGAGGCCCTTGTCCTCATTACCATGGGGACAAGGTGCTTTGGGGTGGGGGGGCCCGCAGGGCGCCCCCCTGCCCAAAACCCCCACCCCCCCATGTTGAGGGCATGCGGCCTGGTACCATTCAGGAGGGGGGGGCACTTGCTCGTCCCCACCCCCATTCCTGACCGGCCGGGCTGCGTGCTCGGATAAGGGTCTGGTATGGATTTTGGGGGGACCCCCACGCCGATTTTTCGGCGTAGGGGGTTCCCCTTAAAATCCATACCAGACCTAAGGGCCTGGTATGCCCCTGGGGGGGAACCCATGCCATTTTTTTTAAAAATTTGGCGTGGCGTTCCCCCTCATGATTAATATCAGACAGCTGTCAGCACTGCCTGTTGCTCATCGCTAAAGGAAAAAAAAAGTTTTCCTTTCCCGATGAGCGAGCCAGCGCGACATGCACAGTACCCTGTCGCTGAGAACCAGCGCGATGGGATCACGCTGGAAACACAATCTCGCTGTCAGATACTGTAGCTGCTATAACGTTTGCGCAAACCAAATCAATATACGCTTATTGCGATTTTTTTTTTTTCATTTTAATTTTTTTACCAAAAATATGTGGAAGAATACATATTGACCTAAACTAAGGAAAAAAAATGTAAAAAAGAAAACTTTTTTTGGTTATTTATTATAGTAAAAAGTACTAAATATTTGTGCTTTTTTCAAACTTTATGCTCTTTTTTTTTTTTTTTTGTTTATAGCGCAAAAAATAAAAAAAGCAGAGGTTATCAAATACCACCAAAAGAAAGATCTATTTGTGGGGAAAAAATGTCAATTTTGCTTGGGTACAATGTCGCACGACCGCGTAATTGTCAGTTAAAGCGACGCAGTGCCGTATCTCAAAAAAATGGCCTGGTCAGGAAGGGGGTAAATTCTTCTGGGGCTGAAGTGGTTAAGGTGAGCAGACATATATATGACCTAATTATTGGCACAGCTGTGGAGCAGATTTGACTGAACATTTGCTCATTTATGTGATTCCTGAGTTTATTTCAGTCACATTTTAAAGGGGACACTTTTTAATGTCACAAGTAGTTGGAGCCATTCATAGCCAAATTATCCACCCAGTAGTTCAGGTAATGATTTCGTTTTTAGGGTTAACTAGGTTAAATTGTTACTACACCCAGTAATATGAAAATAGTTAATCTGCCCACCCACAGTGCCCACAGCTTATAAATGTTCTTTTTACATTAAAATACTGCCGCTATATACCTTTTTGGCTGATCTGTATACCACGGTCACATGATAACCGGCAGAGTTTGTCCAGAGCTGTGTGTTCAGGAAGGAGATTTCCACTATAGCCTGTATACACTCCCACATGTGTGATGTCAATATCATGTGACCTGGCTAGCTCTGAGAATAAGGAAATGTTCTCTCCAGCATAAAAGACACAACTGAGCATGTGCAGGTTGGCTACCCTGCCTGTGTGTTAGCTGGCCTTCCCCAGATACAGTGCAAGTGGGAAGGATCTATGCATACAGGATCAAAGAGCCTTTTTACTAAATGCAGAGAATTAACCCCTTAAGTTCCACAGTGAGTATAACAAGCATGCTATTCTGCATATACAGACAGATTTTACTGTTGTTGGTTTAGTAACACTTTAAGTGAAGGTTATGCTTTAGGGTTAGCTTTAAGTTGGTTCATTTTAAGGTTTATATTCTGTTTTAGAGATAGGTGTTAATGTGATACTAAACATGCACTGTTTAATTTACATTACCCTTCTCTTTCTGTAAATGGATGATGGCACTGTATTTATTTTAATAGGATAAAAATATCTAAGTACCTTCTCCTAATCGATATACAGCTGTCATACAACCCAGCTCTTTCCCAGCCTGTCTACAGGGAAACATAAGCAGGAGGAGCTTCTAGTCCTCTGCTGTTGGTTCACAAGTTCAAAATATAACAAAAACAGGCTTTGGAATACAAAGTAAAAATAAATAATATCAATAAACTGTTTTAGATCATGAATCATTGTCATAGAAATATCGATGTGAGATCAAATTTGTATTTTGGTAATAACATGATGTGGTCAGATTTCTGCCAGTCATAGGCTGTGTCACATTCCTCCAGCCTGTCTTTGTATACCAGGGAGGTGAAGCTACCATCAATCTACATATAATATCTCACCTTCATTGTGGTTAGTGGACATGCAGGATGAGGGAGGGAAGTGTAATTTACCACTGTGTATACGCCCACCCACATGCTTGACTTTATAGTCACATGGGATGCTCAAATGTGATAGGGAGGAAATGCTCAGCATAGACACTCAAAACTGAACATGTGCAGAGCTGCCAACACTGCTCTGCAAAATGCTTAGCTGTATTTGGGACATGGACAGAAGGGGGAGATGGAAAACAGCAGGATCAACCAGAATACAGAAAATGAAGCTCATAGTGACTATAAACTGCATGTAATACAGCATTTATTGATAGTTTTTTATGATGTTGGTTTAGTGACACTGGAATAAAGCTGATCATACATGGATCAAAATTCACCTGGTTCAGCAGGGACCAGCCAAGTTTTGATACATGTGTGACCACTAGGGTTTAACAAAAGTCGATCTATCGATTGACTTCTGTATAGCCGCCATGTCAGTATATTTTCCGTTCGATTAGTGCTGCAGGTAATAGGCTGCAGTGCTGATCTGTGTCATTAGGAGACAGAGAAACAACAATACAATGATTTTCTCAGGGAAGGGCTGAGAATACTCTTAAGGAGCTTTTGCAGACTCTTTGGTGCATGGGTAGTTATCTAGACAATGGGGTCCAAATCATGTTTTCCATATATTTTCTTCAAAGGATCTCCTCAATCCAATTTGCAATAAGTATGGCTAGCCTTTTAGGAATGTATAGCTTAACCTTTGGAGACTCTGTCACACCTGCACAAATGTAATTTTGTTACCAGAAAGGTTGTCCTGGAAGGTGGCTAATATTTTGCATGAAAAGGGTTATGATAACTAAAGGGTATTGGAAAGTATCCAGTCCTGAAAGGATGAGCCAGATTTGAATAGATGGATTAGATAGGCCCACCAATTAGTACTACTCCATGTAAGTCTGTGGATCAGAGCACTCTATATTAAGTCAGACCCTTGAAAGGATAAGGGGGACGTTAGATGGAGTCCTTGTCCCATATTGGGGCCCTCATGCATAGATTATTGGCATTTATTAAATATATGAGAATTTTTGAATATATGGAGAGGGGGGAACTTCGTCCCAGCTGCATAGGCTCAGTCATGGAAGGTGATGGTATGGAATCTGAAGCTAATAGAAAAGGAGCTGATGATACTTATGGCAGCATCCAGGTGATATGGAAAATGCTTTACTGTTCTGCTTGCCATTCTCTTAGTTTACAAAGCTGAATAGCAAGATGAACGAGGTCCTCGAGAGAATTAGGGGTTTTCACCCTGACTAGTACATTTTTGAGAGTCTCAGGTGGTCCTAGACGAAACTGACTTTGCAAGGCTGCGTTTTTCCGGTTAGTGTATGAAATCTTCTTGCAAAACTCTGTAACATAATTTTGAACAGGATGACGGCCTTGTTAAAAAGCATGCAGGGTTGATTCTGCAGTAGAAGACTGCAGGGGATCATTGTAGAACTGGACCACAGCTTCGAGAAGGATGGTACCCAGAACTGGACTGCTCTGTTCATTGGGCTCCAGACTGGTTCTTCCAGAAGTAGAGAAATGATGAAGCCCACTTTAGTAGACTCAAGTGAAAAAGTCTGTGGTTGTAGAGCAAAATACAGTTGACCGGTGTTTCAAAATGCCCAAAACTTGAGACAGAGGAGTTTCGGTGTTGGCACTTAGGGGTTTTTGTTGGAGCAACCACATTACTGTTGATACTGAGACAGGTTCAGTTGATGATGAAGCGATAGTGATTGGAGGTGCAGTGGATGTGGCCCTCCAATTGGAAATAACCCTCCTGAATCAGGAATCTAACACTGGGTCCAGGAGACAAGCCGAGGTCAGTAACAGCCGAGCGCAACAGACTAACAATGAAAGTAAATAACAAATATAATATACACACCCAGATATAGGATATACAGGTAGTTTAACAGGGAAGGAGACATGAAGCTACGTAAAGGGGGATAAAAATCTTTTATATTATAGTAGTACTAAAGGGTTAGACTTTTTTGTATGGATATAATAATTTTAAATATAATGCTCAATACAAGTAAACTTTCACTTTAAATGTAATTGTAATGCCTCCAGCTTGTCTGGGTTCAGATGATGATCTTCCCCGCACAGAGCTCTTAAAGTAATTGTAAAGGGTTTTTTTTTCTTTAAATAACAAACATGTTATACTTACCTGTACTGTGCAATGATTTTGCTTTGCACTGAGCAACCCCCATCCTCCTCTTCTGAGGTCCCCGCCCATGCTTTTGGCTCCTGCTGCCTTCAGAGCACCCCTATAGCAAGCCGCAAAGTATAGTATAGCGTGCCCCTATAGCAGGGTAAAATACCTTCTGCCTTTAGAATCACTTAACTTCCTTCTCCTGTCCAGGACTACATGTCCCATGATGCAGTGCTCCTCACACATTCACAAGTTCTCAGGTGCTTACTGGCATGTATAGAGGGTGTACTGAGTTGTATGTGTGCTGCATTGTGTATAATGACATGTATGGAGGGTGTACTGGGCTGTATGTTTTTTGCGCTGTATTTCCAGCACCCCAAAGAGCTCTCTATACATAGTTTAGATTTATTACTCACAGAGCAAAGTATACTTTTATGGCATTACCTCTATCTACACTTCTGTTTTTCTTTGTCCTGCCTACTGGCTCTTGCAAGGGCTGGCCTGCATCTCATTCCACTAAATTTAGTTGGTTTAAGCAGGCTATCACAAAGACTTACAGTGCCTTGAAAAAAGTATTCACGCCCCTTGATATTGTCCACATTTTGTTATGTTACAGCCAAAAACGTAAATGTATTTTTTTGGGATTTTATGTGATAGACCAACAAAAAGTGGCACATAATTGTGAATAGGAAAGGAAATGATAAATGGTTTTCAAAATTTGTTACAAATAAATATGTGAAAAGTGTGTGGTGTCAATTTGTATTCAGCCTCCCTGAGTCAGTACTTTGTAGAACCACTGTTCTCTGCAATTACAGCTGCAAGCCTTTTTGGGTATGTCTCTACCAGCTTTGCACATCTAGAGAGTGACATTTTTATCCTATTCTTCTTTGTAAAATAGCTCAAGCTCTGTCAGATTGGATGGAGAGCGTCTGTGAACAGCAATTTTCAAGTCTTGTCACAGATTCTCAATTGGATTTAGGTCTGGACTTTGATTGGGCCTTTCTAACACATGAATATGCTTTGATCTAAACCATTCCATTGTAGCTCTGGCTGTATGTTTAGTGTTGTTGTCCTGCTGGAAGGCGAACCTCCGCCCCAGTCAAGTCTTTTGCAGACTCCTAACATGTTTTCTTTTAAGATTGCCCTGTATTTGGCTCCATCCATCTTGTCATTAACTCTGACCAGCTTCCCTGTCCCTGCTGAAGAAAAGCATCCCCACAACATGATGCTGCCACCACCATGTTTCACGGTGGGGATGGTGTGTTCAGAGTGATGTGCAGCCACACATAGCATTTTTCTTTTAGGCCAAAATGTTCAATTTTGGTCTCATATGACCAGGGCACCTTCTTCCACATGTTTGCTGTGTCTCCCACATGGCTTCTCACAAACTGCAATCGGTACTTCTTATGGCTTTCTTCAACAAGGACTTTCTTCTTGCAACTCTTCCAAAAAGGCCAGATTTGTGGAGTGCACAACTAATAGTTGTCCTGTGAATAGATTATTTCACCTGAGCTGTAGATCTCTGCAGCTCCTCCAGAGTTACAATGGGCCTCTTGGCTACTTCTCTGCTTAATGCTCTCCTTGCCTGGCCTGTCTGTTTGGGTGGATGGCCATGTCTTGGTAGGTTTGCAGTTGTGCCATACGCTTTTCATTTTTGGATGATGGATTGAACAGTGCTCCGTAAGATGTTCAAAGCTTGGGATATTTTTTTATAACCTAACCCAGTTTTAAACTTCTCTGCAACTTTATCCCTGACCTGTCTGGTGTGTTCCTTGGCCTTCATGATGCTGTTTGTTCACTAAGGTTCTCTAACAAATCTGTAAGGGCTTCACAGAACAACTTTATACTGAGATTAAATTATACGCAGGTGGACTCTATTTACTAATTAGGTGACATCTAAAGGCAATTGGTTCTACTATATTTTACTTAGGGGTATCAGAGTGAAGGGGGCTGAATATAAATGCACGCCACACTTTTCAGATATTTAGTTGTAAACATTATGGAAAACCATTTCATCATTTTTCTTCCACTTCACAATTACTGTATGTGTTAGTCTATAAAAAAAAATCCCAATAAAATACATTTACGTTTTTGGATGTAACATGACAAAATGTGGAAAATTTTAATGGGTATGAATACTTTTTCAAGGCACTGTACACCTTAACCACTCCCGGACCGCCGCATGCCGATATACGTCCTAACTTTGAAGAGGGATATCTTTGTTATGGCAGGTATCCTCTTCTTCCGCGGGCGGTCCGTTTTCCTATAATGGTGGTCTCTGCGGCAAATTCACCACAAGATCACTTTTATCGGCAACCGAAAAAAAAATATTTTGTTTTATTTATTTATTTTAATTTCATTTTAGTGTACACACGACCGGACTGGTCCGTCGGAATGAATCCGTCGGACAATCCGACCATGGGTGGGCTTCATCGGACCTTCAGTTGACTTTTTCTGTGAAAATCAGACAGACTTTAGATTTGGAACATGTTTCAAATCTTTCTGACGGACTCGAGTCTGGTCGAAAAATCCGTTCATCTGTATGCTAGTCCGACGGACAAAAAAGGATGCAAGGCAGCTGGCTACTGGCTATGAACTTCCTTATTCTAGTCCCTTCGTACGTCATCGCGTTCAAACCAACGGACTTGTGGGTAAGTCCGGTCGTTCGAAAGTCTGTCAAGTCCGTCAGACCTTTGATGCTGAAAAGTCCGCTTGTGTGTACGTGGCATAAGGGTCTTTTTGACCCCAGATCTCATATTTAAGAGGTCCTGTCATGCTTTTTTCTATTACAAGGGATGTTTACATTTCTTGTAATAGGAATAAAAGTGACACTTTTTTTTTTTTAAAGAACGGTGAAAAAATAAAAGGTAAAAATTTTTTACATTTTAAACGCGCCCTGTTCCACCGAGCTTGCGTGCAGAAGCGAACGCATACGTGAGTAGCGCCCGCATATGAAAACGGTGTTCAAACCACACATATGAGGTATCGCCATGTTCGGTAGAGCGAGAGCAATTATTCTAGCCTGAGACGTCCTCTGTAACTCAAAACATGCAACCTGTAGAATTTTTTAAACGTCGCCTATGGAGATTTTTCAGGGTAAAAGTTTGTCGCCATTCCACGAGCAGGCACAATTTTGAAGCGTGACATGTTGGGTATCAATTTACTCTGCGTAACATTATCTTTCACAATATAAAAAAAAATTGCCCTAACTTTACTGTTTTATTTTTTTAATTCAAAAAATTTATTTTTTACAATTAAAAAAAGTGCGCTTGTAAGACCACTGCACAAATATGGTGTGACAGAAAGTATTGCAACGACCGTCGTTTTATTCTCTAGGGTGTTAGAACCCCCAAACATTATACATTTTTTTTCTAAGTAATTTTCTAGCAAAAAAAACCCTGTTTTTAACTTAAACGTAAACAACAAATCTCAGAGGCCGGTCCTTAAGTGGTTAAAGGACAAGACTCCTTACATTGTTATGGTCTACCTCTTGGACCTTTCAGAACCAAGCATCTCTTTCTCAGATATGTAAGGCTGCCCCATGGTCGTCCTCTATTCACACATTTGTCAAGTTTGATCAGCTGAATGTTCAGGCCCATGTTGAAGATGGCTTCTACCGTAAGGCCCCTTTCACACTGGGGCGGTTTGCAGGCGTTATTGCGCTAAAAATACCGCCTGCAAACTGCCCCTAAACAGTCTCCGCTGTTTGTTTGTTCAGTGTGAAAGCCTGAGGGCTTTCACACTGAAGCGGTGCGCTGGCAGGACGGTAAAAAAAAGTCCTGCGAGCCGCATCTTTGGAGCGGTGAAGGAGCGGTGTGTTCACCGCTCCTAAACCGCTCCTGCCCATTGAAATCAGTGGGACAGCGCAGCTATACCGCGGCAATACCGCGGTTATAGCCACGCTGTACGAGCGGTTTTAACCCTTTTTCTCGGCCGCCAGCGGGGGTTAAAACCGCACCGCTAGCGGCCGAATACAGCCGCAAAAACGACGGTAAAACAGCGCTAAAAATAGCGCTGTTTTACTGCCGACGCCCCCACCGCCCCAGTGTGAAAGGGGCCTTACATGCTTCAATCCGCTCTTTCAGTTGGGAGCCAGTTTTCCTTGTTTTGGGCCTGTTGGCTCTGTTTGATGTATTGCACACCCCTCAGTTGTATTGCCCCGGGGAGGTCCCATGATCAAGATTTCAAGAAGTCTGTGTCTTGTATTGTTTGATTTGACTTACCTGTAAAATTATTTTCTTGTAGTACAGTACAGAACACAAGATACCTTCTCATCTGTCCTGGCATTTTCCCCTGATTGCTTGCTAAAAAAAACTGATGAATACTGGAAGCAGGAGGGGTTATATGGGTTGGCCTAACAGCTTTGTTTGCCAGTATCCTCACATGAATCGGACAGCATAAAATACATTGTCAAGATTTAAAGGAGTGTATGTTAAGTACTGTAATCGAAGAAAGCAATTACAGCTAAAGCCGTGTTGAAAGTTTTTGCTGGTTCAGCAGGAACCGGTAGAATTTTGGTCTATGTGTACCTCTCTCTGTTCAATAGAAGCTGTTTGTTAGACTGACTTCTGTCAAACGGTCCTGCTGGAAAAATCTCCTATTGTATTGTATGAGCATATTTTTCTAGAGGCATGCTCTGCAGATGTACCTTGCAGTTTCAGTTTTAAATTATTTTTCTTTAGCATATGTCTTTATCTGGCTGAGATTCTGTCAATGTCTAAATTCTGTTATAGAATAGACCTAGTACTGACTCGTATGCTGCTACTGTATATGAGAATGGACCCTTGGCCTTTGTGTTGCTGTGCACTTCTCAAAACCATGCAATGCTGTGTTTCTTCTCCACATACTAGAATATAGTGCTTGACATGCTACTTCAATTTTTAGTGTGTGTGACACTTTGATGAGAAGGTTGCTGGCCTGACTCTTGGAGATTAGACAATTTCCTGCCAATTTTAGGATGTCAAATCTTCACCTGTCAAAAGACCAAATGACTTCCAAGAATATTACATCTAAGCAACAATTCCTCCACCCACAGTGTCTCAGGGTTCCTGTATGCTGTACAATTTTCATCTACACCAAATGCTATTTTCTTATAATCATGACAATAAATGTCTTGTCTTTGTTTCTTAAAGCACGGATTCACATTTTAAGTACCGGTACTTTCTTTTGATGACTTCTATTCTCTTAGAATGTCTTCTAAATTATCTATAGTTATTTTTTCACAGTTCTTTAATTCACTGTGTTTTTGACCTTCCCAATGCTTTAGGTGTTAATGGTTATCTAGCTAATCGCATGGGGAAAACCCTTGTGTTTAGAGGCATAATTGCCAGTCGCGTGTAGAGTAAGGACCTATTCACACCAGTGTTCTTTGGTAACCTGTGGTATTTTGTTGGTATGCTGCTGGTTAAGTTCATTGCGAATGACACCCCAGTGCACCTTTCTGATTCACCTAATGTCACCTGCACTGTGCAACAGACATAAATAAATTACTGTGCGCTGCTTAAAATGCTTCTGGAGCAATTTTTGGTCTGTTGTGGTTCTTCGCCTATGAATGATCTGCCTTTAAAGCAAATACCGTTAATCACACTAAAACAGACCTGACTGGTGTGCACCCTAATACTGTCCATGGTCTCAGGGGAACATTGTATACATCAGGGGTCTTCAAACTTTATAAACAAGGGGCTGGTTTACTGACCTTGAGATTTTAGGGGCTGGACTATGGCCAGTGGGAGTAAAAAAAAAAAAAAGTCCTGATGTCAGTGGAAGTAAACAATGCCACATCTTTAGCTGGAAGAATAATACCCCATCACTGGTGTCAGTTGGATGAATAGTGCCACATCGTTGGTGTCAGTTGGACAAATAGTGCCACATTGTTGGTGTCAGTAAAAGGAATTATGCCCCTATTGGAGCTTTCAGTAGGAGGAATAATGCCCTATTTTTAGTGTCAGTGGCAAGAATTTTGCCCCCATTGTAAGTGTCAGTAGGAGAAATAGTGCACCAAGGGCTGGATAAAATCAAGCAAAGGGCCACATCCAACCCCGGGGCGCAGCTTGGAGACCACTGGTATACATGATCTATTAACATGTAGCCTGCCCACACAACAGGTACATGAAATATTTTAGAAATGTGGGATGTTATGATCTATGGCAAAATGAAGTAGAATTTTAGCCAAAGCATTTTTTTCAACTTTGAATGTAGTAGAATTCTCTGTCAGCTCTTTCTATCACTGCCTGTATCTTCAACCTCTTTATTTGTACTGGTAACCATTGTGACCATTAGAAAATTCGGTATAATCCACAATTTTAGGGATATCGCTATGAAAAAAAAATGTTATTGCACAGCTACATGTTTTCATAACTTCAGAACAAACAAAATAATTATTGTGACCTTTGCAAAAGTTTAGACAACCTAGTAAATTCCTAATGAGCAGCATTCCTTTTGTCACAGCTTGTAAATACCTTTGGTAACCAGCTAACAGTACTTTAAAGGAGTTGTAAAGGCAGAAGGTTTTTTTATCTTAATGTATTCTGTGCATTAAGATAAAAAACCTTCTTTATGTAGCGGCCTCCCCAGCACCCCCAATTACCTAAATGAGCGCCTTCTCTCCAGCAATGTCCATAATCCCCTCAGCCATCCAGTACACTCCTCCTGATTGGCTGAGACAGAGCAGTGGTGCTATTGGCTCCCACGGCTGTCATTCAGTCTTTACAATCACTTTAAGCTTTGCTGTAGGGATCTTTTCCCACTTTTCTTGGCAAATCACATCTATTTCTGAGATATTCTTGGGCTGTCTTGTATGCACGTGTTTAAAGTGTAATTAAACTGCTTGTAGCCTGCTTGAACATATGAGTAGTATATAGTAGCATTACAACCATTGGGCCATATACTGTAGCGAAGCTGTAGAATGATTGCTAATACCTTTATCTTGATCTTTTGTAAGTTGGTCACATGATCATTATACAGCTTCACCGCAAGTCACTGCGTAACACGTAGGCAGAGCTCATCATTCCCAGCATGTGATATGTCCTGCACACTTCACTCCAGGGATTGTGTCTTTTGTCCTTGGCCGTCCAATGCCTGTGCGCTGGTGGTCATATGATCATTTGTTGAAAAGAAAAAATCAAAATTTTAATAAAGTCATAAAAAACGAATTGAAGCAACAACTGATTTAATAAGATTATTATTATTATACAGGATTTATATAGCGCCAACAGAATGATGGCAGATATTACAGTTAAATTACAATTTGGTACAAGAGGAATCGGAGGGCCCTGTTCGCTAGAGCAGTGTTTCTCAACTCCAGGCCTCAAGGCGCAACAACTGGTCATGTTTTCATGCTTACCATTATTTTGCACAGGTGATTTGATCAGTTTCACTGCCTTAGTAATTCCCAAAGCCGTTTCAGATGAGGGAAATCCTGAAAACATGACCTGTTGGGGCTCCTTGAGGACTGGAGTTGAGAAACACTGCGCTAGAGCTTACAATCTAGGAGATGACTGGTATTGCCATCATCCTAACACTAAGGATGGGCTCGGGCGTGTTCGCACACTCCACGTGCAGAGCCCGCCAGGAAGTCGGCACGGCGCTGCGCTTATCACAGGCAGTAAGACATTTCCCGATCTTTGCAGCCGCACATCGGGAAAATGTCTCACTGCCTGTGATTAGCGCTGCGCCGTGCTGACTTCCTGGCGGGCTCTGCACGTGGAGTGTGCAAATACGCCCGAGCCCATCCTTGCCCAACACACACTACATGCCTACATGTCTTGGGGGTGGGGCAGCTTCAGCCTCACCTTTTAATAGCAAATTAGTTGCTCTATTCTCGCCCTGTGGTCCAACTCATCTGACACGGTCGATCACATAGCCCTGAGTAAATTAAATAATAAAAAAAAAAGATCTAAATGGATAAAAAATCTATAAAAAATGTTAAGCAAACATACATTTTTTTATGAACATATGCTTGACAATGTTTATTTAAAATGCACAATATTGGTTATAATCTTTTCAATACTTAGGACAGAGCATATGTTGATTGATAAAGAGGAGGAGTTTGTGTGTTGACTTCTTCTGTTACACTCGCTAGCCTTCGTGTACAGGAGAAGTCAATACACATAAACTCTGCCTTGCTATCAATCAACATAAACGCTGCTCCAAACATTAAATGATCATAATAAGCATTTTGTGTTTTAAATAAACACTGTCAACATTTATAACCAGTCATTCATTCCCATGATCTTTTTTTAATGTTTCTACATCTTTATATATATATAAAATCATTATTATTATTTTTTAAATGACCCATGGTCATTTGATCGCTCATGTCAGGTGTGCTGGACTAGAGGGGAAGAAAAGAGCAAGTAATCTGCTGTCATTCTTGAAGCTGGACTGCCCTGTGTGACATGTAGTATTCTCTGTATTTTAAAGAAAACATCAGCACAGTCAAATAATTCATTTTGGATCTAATAAAATGGCACTATCTTAATCTTATAGTACAGGACACAGGCAGAGTATAGAGTATTCATACACCATGGCTTATAGACGTGTACATTCAGGTGACTGGACACCTTTCTCTAAGAGCACGTGTTTGAGAATTAAGATCCAAAAGACATACCACAATAAGATTCTCTGAGAGTTTCAAGTCTAATCTTAGCTTCTTCCAAGGCAGTTCCATTCACCCACATTCCATTTAATAACTCTCCAAACTAGCCATCTCGTCAAACTGAAAAAAGCAGACTCCTTCCCTCAATTTACTCATGCTCCTGTCCAGCCAAGCAAAGAATTCCCTTTCTTGGTGGATAACCACCCCAGCCTCAACAGTGGGGAAGTTCTTCCTTGCCTGTCACTGAAGTTATCACAACAGAAGCAAGTCTGTCAAGCTGGGGAGGAGTGTTTAATCTCTTATAGTCCAAAAAACATGGTCACTGGGAGAAGCCAAGCTCCCCATCAACATCATGGAGCTCAGAGCAGTCAGGTTGACCAATAACATGAGACCCCACTTCTAATGGGACACCCAATCAGGTTGCAGTCAGACAGTGCCATGGTGGTGGCTTATATAAACCTTCAAGGGGCCACCAGGAGTCAGGCTGTTTTGAGGGAAATGAACCAGATCATCTCATTTACAGAAACTCACTCTACAGCAATCCCTGCGGTCCACATCCCAAGAGTGGACAACTGTAAAAGCGGATTATCTCTGCTGCCATCACCTGGATCAAGAGGAATGGGCGCCTCATCCAGATGTATTCAATCTGATTTGCAAAACATGAGGGATTCCAGATGTGGACATCCTAGCTTACATATTGAACAGGACTACCTCTGTTTGTTGCCAGTACCAAGGATTCTCCAGCTGCACCCCCGAGATGCCATGATAAACCTAGAGCTGCACGATTCTGGCTAAAATGAGAATCACAATATTTTTGCTTAAAGGATAGATCACGATTCTCTCGTGATTCTTGCAGCATAACATCATCTTTCACATTAAAACAAAAAAAAAATTGTGCTAACTTTACTGTTTTGTTTTTTGTTTTTTATTGAAGTGTATTTTTCCCAAAAAATTCCATTTGAAAGACCGCTGGGCAAATACAGTGTGACAAAATATTGCAGCAATTGCCATTTTATTCCCTAGGGTCTCTGCTAATATATATATATATATATATATATATATATATTGGGGGTTCCAAGTCATTTTTTAGCAAAAAATATTGATTTTAATTTAAGAAAGTGTCAGAAAAAGATGTGGACTATAAGTGGTTAAACTTTCTGCATTTATGTTGTTTAAAACTTGGCAGATTGCCTGGATTATTTGTTTACACAGAAGTTTTATCCCTTTTGATCTAAGAAGGAAGTTGGTTACAATGTTTCAAGTTCTAAACTTGGCAGACTGCCCGGATGCTTTCTTTTGACAGCTGAGTGAGCAGATAATCTCTCCACTTGTTTATATGAAAGAATCGGCAAACTCAGCAGGACAGATCGTCAGAGGGGGTGAATCGAGATCACAATTTTTTAACGTTTAATTGTGCATCTCTGGATAAACCTTAGTCTTGGTTTAGTATAATTTACACCTTCCCTCCAATGCAAATCCTACCTCATCTGCTCAAAACAGTGAAGCAAGAAAAAAAATTGTGATTTCATTTGCAGCAAACTGGCCCAGAAAAATATGGTGCACAGACATACTCCGACTTCTAGCAGATGACCCCTGGCTTTTTCCCAACAGGACAGATCTTCTGTCTCAAGCCCTCTATTCCATCCTGCTTTGTAGTCTCTGGCTTTAACGGCATGACTGTTGAAACCCAGCTATAAAAGGATAAGAGGGGTTTTTGAGTATGTGATTCTTCTCTTGCGAAAATCAAAAAAAGCCTCTTCTTGGAAGATCTAATATCACACCTGGAAATCCCTTTTTGCCTGGTATGAAAACAGACTCTTAATTCCAGAGATGACTTTGTATCTCACATTAAGTCAAAATTCCACCTATTTGTGCTATGTCTACTGCTTACTATGGTACTCAAAGTAAGTCACATTTTCAACTCCAGGGTTGGCCTGGAGTCACTCACAGGTCTCTTGCATGGTTATTGTCTTGAATATTTTTATCTCTGAATTATACATACATATTGAAGCACTGGTTCTCTGCGCAAGCTGTATTTACAGTGTTTATATACAACGTTAGTCAGAATCTTGATTTAAAAATGCATTCTTCAAATAATGATGGTTGTAAACTAGTAATGATTATTAAATGGATTATGATGCTTTTGTGTCAACGGTTCCATTCTCCATATACATGCGCATTTGACTTGGTATGACTAGTGTAACTCACAGTCCCTTGGTGCCACTTTTATTATCAATCGTGACTGGCTGAAACATCCTTGTGAACTGGCTAGTTAATCTAAGTGGTTCTTTTTGTAATATTGGTAATAGAATAACATTACTCTTATTTGGCTATTTTACTGTTAACATAGAAAATTGAGTACTGTTTGTGATACTTTTTTTATTTGCACGAACATACAATTTTTCAGGACAAGCTTTCGGGATATGTCCCCTTCTTCAAGGTCCAAGCAGCTTGGACCTTGAAGGGGACATACCCCGAAAGCTTGTCCTGAAAAATTGTATGTTAGTGCAAATAAAAAAGTATCACAAACAGTACTCAATTTTCTCTGTCACAATTGCACTAATACGGCTACAATTAAATCAAGTATTACTGTTAACATGAAAGCTATTTTTTTAAATATAACCTTTGCTTTGAAAGGTGCCAACAAAAACTATAGAATATTCTTTTATGTTTCATTCATTGCTTTCTTTCATATTCTTCTTTAATTTTAAATAGGAAAATTTTATTTTGGTGATATTTTTTAGTTGGTGGTCCAATAAACTTTTAATACCATGGTTTGTTGTTTTCAGCTTAACGTCTTCCAGCTTAACCTCTTCCAGCTGGCTGCATGCATATATATGCAGCCTCTCAACCAGTGGCATTTAATGCCGAGAGCCCTTTATGCTGCCTAAACCTTTCTGTGCTGAGAGCGCGCTCCCTATGTGATCCCTGCACAGTTGCTGGCTGGGATCTCAAATTACTGATGCATACTTGTGATTGGGAGCTTTCTGATCATGTGACTACTGTCACATAACCCAAATGCCACCTCTGCCTCCCATCATCTAGAAGCTCTTAAGTGGGCGGGAGGTGGGTAGGGGTTAAAAAAAAAAATCAGCCTTTACAGCTCCTGAATTCCTTGATCTTCTCTGTTCTGTCTGAAGCTCAAGTGGCTGTCAAAAAAAGTTTATTTTCTATGCAATTTAATTAAAATATACTTGATGTGTGTTTGCAACAAAATAAATATGGACTGGTAAAAGATCCCTAGCATTTCATTCCTAATTGTGAACTACCCTGACAGTCACGGACAGCAGTCTGTATTCACTGAGAGTATAAGCTCAGGGGTCTTTAAGGATATTGAAGATAGTGACACTGAATGTTGAGGGAACACAAAGTGCTGGTGGATCAGGTATCTGCATGTTTGTTGAAGTTGTAATAGAGGCGCAGGATCTAAGGAGCTCCTTGTATTCACCAGGGCTCCCCACATAGGGAGATGGGGTTCACTGCAGGACCCTAAACACTCAAGCAGGCACAGCTGACTGAATACTGCAGAGGCTACGAAAACATTGGGAAACCAGCAAGAGTCACTAGTGGCACAAGGCTCAGGATGCGCACATGGAAGTGGGATAGCAGCAGCACTGAAGTACAAGGAATACTGGCTCACCAAGGACAGAGTCTCTTACAGATTCAGGTTTCACTGGTGTGTGTATTACAGCACCGGGGTTCAGATTTCAGTGGCTTACAGAGGAGAGAGATGGTTGCAGAACAGAAGTACAAGGGACACCGACTCACTAAGGATAGTGCCCTAGCCATAGATCAGGGGTATTAAGTTAACTGCCCCTTTCATATCACCACCCCCCACAGCAATGTCCCCTGCCCCTCTCATGTCACCCCCCCCCCCCCCCACTGCAGTGAGCAATGTCCCCTTCCCCCACTCACATCACCCACAGTAGTGTCCTCTGCCCCTCTCACATCACCCACAGTAGTGTCTTCTGCCCCTCTCACATCACCCACAGTAGTGTCCTCTGCCCCTCTCACATCACCCACAGTAGTGTCCTCTGCCCCTCTCATATCACCCACAGTAGTGTCCCCCTGCTCTCCCCAGTAGTATCCTCTGCCCCCTTCACCCCCCCCCCCCACACACACACACAGTAGCTGCCCCTTTACATCACCCCCCAAGTAGTCCTTTGTGGCCCCTGGGTCTGGATGGGACAGTGACTCTGTCCGCCATTTAGTGATGCCCCATAGATAATTGGGTCTGTACAGGTGACAGGTTTTTGGCAGGCTTGCACACACGTGGGTTTGAATACTGGTCTGAGTACATCCATGCTCATCGCTGTTAAAGAATAAAGACTTTCATGCAAGCATACATTAGTATACATTTCAGCAGGCACTAAATTGCAATGAAAAAACTGCACACAGCATGCAAAGATGTTATGGTCACTTATGTACTTAAACTGCAGGTTGTATGACCATACAGTACCTGCCCTGTTGCCTATGTTATGAAGTGCTAGGCATTCTAATATGCTTCCTGCTGTTATGATTGAGTTACTTTGAAACCGTTGGATGATCTGTCACAAATACAACAGATCAAATCAACCCTTACCCGGGTAATACAATTCTTAAATTGTAGGTTTATGTTGGAGTACAGAGAAAGCATGTTTGCTATTGCTGATATTTCATGCATTGGTTGTCAGTCCACAAAAATCTGAGGTTTTGCTTATCAATGGACACTGGCAGACTGAAATGTCAAGGTTTTCTAATCTCCTTCCATAGTTTATAGTTTTGTGATCTCCATTGTAAACCTGACTCTGCCTGCTGCATTCAGTGTCTTAAAAAACAAAACAAAACAAAAAAGAAAAGAAATCCAAGAAGTATTGTATTATTAAGACTATTTTGTGATAATCATGACAGGTGGGTGGGCAAAAAATTCACTAAAAGAAATTCTATTAAGCCCCCATAAAAAAACATTTTGGTGAGTGATTTAGTCAGCCAACATGTACCCAAAAGTCAAATTCCTATTGTGTGCTATGTTTTTGTTTTTTTCTGCATTTACCTTAGTCAGCCTTATCTATATGTGCATATTTATATTGCTGAATGCCTCCTAATGACACATTTATATTAATATATTTTTTTGCAGTGCTCCTATCTCTTTTCATCTTTTGAATTATCTTTTTTATGCATTAAGTAGGCTTGTTTAAAAAAAAAAAAAAATATGTAATCAAACTTTCTAATGAGTTTACATCTGATAATCTTTTAATTTTGGTGAAAAAGACGTTTGTAGTATCTGAACTTTTCAGTAGTTGATCGCTTTTGTGATGAGTATGAGATAAGTGGCTTGTGCAAATAAATTCTAAAGACCATTTTATTTATCTTTGAAATGCAATTTAGAATATGTATTTTATGACATCAGTTTGCATTCTTTATTGAGGTTTTATATTTGTGACATTTATGTCTCTGCATACCCAGCCAGCTTCCTTCAGTAATGACCTACTGACTCCTAGTGACAGCGTGTTTTTAAGCAGATTTGCAAGTATTATAGGCGTATTTTCAGGCGTTTTTCATTTAGGTGTTTTTGCTGTGGCCAATAGAAACCTGTGTAAGGTGTGGAGTGATGCTAGATAAGGGGAGGGGAGCTGCTGAAAACGCCTGAAAAATGCTAATTTTTCACTGTTCGGGGGACAAAAACACTCACATCAACAGGCATTGAGCAACAGGCATGACAAAACAGGAGTGACAAAACACTCAAATGTGAACAGGGGCCATTGAAATGAATGGGATTATGATTATTGAGCGTTTCCAAACTTCGAGAAAACTGAAAATGCTCAAGTGTGAAGGGGGTCTAAAGGATAATTTCACCTTTTGTAACATGTTACATGATTCACCTATAGTCAGGGTGTGACATGTAACATATTACAGATGCACCGCCCCCCACACGCTGACAGCGGAGGGGTGGGGTCATCTCTGTCACAATCTGCAAAAAACATAGCCGTGTGGGGCTCCGCCCGCTTGGCCATGTCATCCATTCACAGTGTTCTATGAATGGCAAAACTGCTGTTGAGCGCTGTGGTAGTTCATAAAGTCTCCCTGTCAGTGTAACTGGCTGTATCTGAGGTACAGGCAGACAGCTACAGAGACAGTCTACAGAACCATGACATTACACCCACGAGCTGCTTATTTTTTTTGTAAAGGTGAACTTATCCTTTAAATACTTCCTGCCCGCGCTGTAGCCGAATGACAGCTGCAGCACATGCTTATTCATATGTCGCCCTCCCTTAATCACGCTGCGACTCAGCTGATCACAGATCAGAGTAAAGGGCCAATCACAGCGGCCTTTTACCATGTGATCAGTTGTGTCCAATGAGAGCCGATAACGATATAAGCAGAAGCCAATCATTGGCACTTATTTTCTCACGCTGTTAGCGTGAGGAGAGGAGAGCCACTAGCCAGCTTCTGTTAAAGGGGCATGTACCCTGATAATCAGGGCACTGATTATCAGTGCAGTCCCAACAGTGCTGCCAATCAGTGCCTTCTCATCAGTGTCACCTCTCAGTGCTGCTTCATCAGTGCCCATCAGTGTCACTTATCAGTGCCCATCAGTTTCACTTATCAGTGCCCATCAGTGTCACTTATCAGTGCCCATCGGTGCTGCCCCATCAGCACACACCAGTGAAGGATAAAAATTACCTGTTTGCAAAATTTTATATGTATATATATTTTAACTATGAAAAATGTTTTTTGTTTTTTTTTTTCTCAATTTTCGGTCTTTTTTTGGTTAGCAAAAAATAAAAAAAAACCATGGGTGATTAAATACCACCAAAAGAAAGCTTCATTTGTGTAAAAAAAAAAAAAAAAGACTGAAAATTATAAAAGATAAAAATGTCATATGGGTACAGTGTTGCATGACCGCGCAATTGTCATTCAAAGTGTGAGAGCGTTGAAAGCTGAAAACTGGCTTGGGCAGGAAGGGGGTAAAAGTGCCCAGTAGGCAAGTGGTTAAAATGGCCATATTGACATAACAAAGCTCTGAGGAATGCTGCTTTCAGAGATGTTCAGCCAAGCACTAATTTCTGTTCAGTGAATTTACATTTTATATATAACACTTCAACTAATGTTGAAACATAAACACTGGTTTTAGTAAAGCCTCATATGGCTTGAGTAAAACTAAGGCTGGCTTCACACTGAGGCACTTTTCAGGCATTTTAGGGCTTCTAAAAAAAATGCCTTCCATTTATTTCAGGGAGACTTTTCACACAGGGGCGGTGTGCTTGCGCGACGTTCCAAAAAGTCCTGCAAGCAGCATCTTTGGGGCGGTTTGGGAGCATTGTATACAACGCCCAAAACACCTTGCCCATTGAAATGAATGCCTGAAAAGCACTTCAGAAGCGCCGCAACACGGGCACTTTTAACTCCTTTGGGCGCCAGCAGGGGTTAAAAGCGTCCCGCTATCAGCTGAAAAACACAGCTAAAACATCTTTAGCACTAACGTTCGGTGGCCCCTGTGTGAAAGTAGCCTAAAAAGTTTATCTAATGAATAGTTATATTTTTTATTCCTATTTTCCATCTTATTGTACTATTGTACAAAATCTGGTGTGTGTATGTATGTATATATATGTATGTATATATTTATTTATATATATATATATATATATCACAGGTAAATTTTGTTTCGAACTTGAGGTTGGATGAGCTGTACTTTGTTTTTACTTTCAACCTCCAGTTGTATTTAGTCTGTTTTTTTTATGATAGCAGATAAATACATTTTATACAGACAGAAAAATGCAAAAAAAAAAAAGTATTGATCAGCGCAGCTGTTGTGTTCAACTTTATTGATCATTCTAGAGAAAGATAAATCTTAGCCTAAATAATATAATAGTGAATGCTGGTATTATGGGGACAGTGACTTGATAGAAGGCCATTCATCATCTCAATTGGAGTCCTTTTTACTCCCACCAAAGATTCTTTCTGCTGCTTTGTCTTGTACCTACTGATAGAGTACAATCCATAGGCAAAATATAAAGTGTTAAAGGCGAACTCCATAGAAAGGATTCATGCTATTTATTTAGCTCTCAAACTAAGGAAATTGTTTACTAAATGTAAGGAAAAACTTGTGGTAAAATAAAGCTGATTCCCATCCCACAATACAGTATATGAAACTGGTACTACCTTTATTAGAACATCTAAGCATCGTTTTGTGGGCAGGTTTTGTAAGTTAATTGTTTACACCAGTCCAGTTGTCAGGTTAATTGAACAGCTTGATCCGGATCAGATCAGGAATGTGCCTTTTGATGTTAGTAGGAGGAGAATTGAGTTGGATACACGTGGGGCTTTGTAGGCACATAGGAATTTGATTTTCGTATCTCCACATCTGCAACCAGATCTGTGTTATTTGTAATCAATAGATCTAGCAAAGCATTACTTCTAGTTGGATCAACCACAAATTGAGACATGAAGTTTTCCTGTATGATATTTAACCACTTCAATACAGGGCACTTCCCCCCTTCCTGCCCAGGACAATTTTCAGCTTTCAGCACTGTCACACTTTGAATTGCACGGTCATGCAACACCTACTCAAGCTACATTTTTATCATTTTCTTCCCATAAATAGTTTTTTTGGTGGTGTTTGATCACCACTGGGGTTTTTATTTTTTGCTAAACAAACTAAAAAAGACTGAAATTTTTGAAAAAATGTTGTTTTCTGCTTCACTGACAGGCACTGATGAGGCTGCACTGATGGGCACTGATTAGTTGGCACTGATAAGGTGACAATAAGGAGATGGGCACTGATGATGGGGCACTAATATGCACCACTGATGGGCACCAATAGGCGGCACAGATATGCAGCACTGATAGGCGGGACTGACATGCGTCACTGATAGGCAGCACTGATTATGAGGTACTGACAGCCTTTACTAATGGGCACTGATTGGCATCTGTGAAGGGCACTGATTGGCACTTTGGGCACTGATTGCCACTTTGGGCACTGACTGGCAGCTGATGGGCAGTGATTGGCAGATGTGATGGGCACCTCTGATGGGGGCTGAGCTGATAATAAATGTGCAGACCCCCCTTCTGACAGGAGAGCCACCGATTGGCTCTTCCTGTCAGCTTGAACCGAGGAAAGTCGTTCACCTGCACTTCCTGGTTACACGTTGTGATCAGCTGTGATTGGTCACAGCTGATCACGTGGTAAAGAGCCTCGTTCCAACAAGACAATGACCCTAAGCACACAGCTAAAATAACGTAGAAGTGACTTCACAACAACTCCGTGACTGTTCTTGAATGGCCCAGCCAGAGCCCTGACTTAAACCCAATTGAGCATCTCTGGAGAGACCTAAAAATGGCTGTCCACCAACGTTTACCATCCAACCTGACAGAACTGGAGAGGATCTGCAAGGAGGAATGGCAGATGATCCCCAAATCCGGGTGTGAAAACTTGTGCATCTTTCCCAAAAAGACTCATGGCTGTATTAGATCAAAAGGGTGCTTCTACTAAATACTGAGCAAAGGGTCTGAATACTTAGGACCATGCGATATTTCAGTTTTTCTTTTTTAATAAATCTGCAAAAATGTCAACAATTCTGTGTTTTTCTGTCAATATGGGGTGCTGTGTGTACATTAATGAGGAAAAAAAAAGAAATTAAATGATTTTAGCAAATGGCTGCAATATAACAAAGAGTGAAAAATTTAAGGGGATCTGAATACTTTCCGTCCCCACTATATGTGATATCCCTATGATTGTCGGAAGCAGGAGAATTGGTAGGTTATGGTAGTAGCAAGAAATATACAGCTAAATTTAAAAGAAACAAAATGATTTTTTACTATTTTTTGCCAGTTTTCCTTTTATAATAAAAACAAAAATCAGGAGATATCCATTACCATTTACTACCAAATGAAAGCCCAATTTGTTCTGAAAAAAAAAACAGGGTGTAATCCACCTGGATACACAAAGTAGTTGTGATGATATGTACGGTTATACAAACGCATGTCAAAGTTGTTTCACCCTTAGGCCCCTTTCACACTGGGGCGGTGGGGGCGTCGGCGGTACAACAGCTGCTGTACCGTCGTTCTTGCAGCGGTATTCGGCCGCTAGCGGTTCGGTTTTAACCCCCGCTGGCGGCCGAAAAAGGGTTAAATCCGCTCGTACAGCGCGGCTATAGCCGCGCTGTCCCATTGATTTCAATGGGCAGGAGCGGTGAATACACCGCTCCTTCCCCGCTCCAAAGAAGCGGCTCGCAGGACTTTTTTTACCATCCTGCGAGCGCACCGCTTCAGTGTGAAAGCCCTCAGGCTTTCACACTGAACTAACAGCGGAGGCTGTTTAGGGGCGGTTTTCAGGCGGTATTTTTAGCGCAATACCGCCTGAAAACCGCTCCAGTGTGAAAGGGGCCTTCGTCTCAAAGGAGTTAAGCAGTAACATCCATTTGTAGCATTAGTATGTACTGGTCAAATATTTATTATGTTTAATGACACCGTGATGGGAGGGGGGGAATCTGTGTTTTTAAGAAAAAATTTGTGTGTTTTCACTGTTAACCATTGGTGTAAAAATATCACTTTTCAAATCTCAACAAATCTAGTCCTATGGCCTTAAAATATATGGATTCTTTTGAGTTTTTTATTTTTAATACTAGTTGCACCTTCAGCAATAGCTGAGTATCTCTGCTTACCCATTTTCATGTTATTTTTAATGTACAAACTGAAACGTGCTGTAATATTACTGGACATGCCAGATGAAGAAAAAGAGTTCTCTTATGAGATCATTTGATAAAAACTCAGCAGCCCTTGGCTCAAAAAAGTCATTTTGCAGTCACAGGTAGTATCATAGACTTGAGCGTAAATAATACATATAATAGGACAGACCTTAGGGGCCTTGGTATCTGAATTTGCTTGTTTAATAAATGTATGAAATGCATGCATATGCACTTTTTTTTATTGTAAATGTGCACATTTTAGCTATCTTCTGTTTTAGCACTAGTTCCGAGTGCCCAAGATATGTCTAGAATTTGTAACTGTTTCTCTATTTGAGTTCATTCTTTACTAGGAACATGCTTATTGCCACCAAACTCCTTCAAAGTCAACTTGACATTTGTTTGAAAGCTTGTCAGTAAAATGACTGCTTAAAGTGGTTGTAAACACTTTACAACCACTTTAACCTACAGGTAGGCCTAAATTAAAGCTTACCTGTAGGTGCTTGAAATATCTCCCAGACCTGCACGGTCTAGGAGATATTTGCAAATCGCCGTAGGCCGATTTCTTCTGCGCATGTGCCGGATTTAGAAAGGGCACGCTGTGCCATTTCTAGCTCGGGTCATGCCGCTAAAGGCGGCTCCCGCACCTATGCGCGGGAGTGACGTCATGCGACTCCGGCCAGTCACAGAGCCAGAGTTCGCGGCCCGGAAGGAAGAGGGGTGAAGAATGGACAGTCGCTACTAGCGAGGAAGACGGGGACATCGCGGGCTTCTCCTGCATGTAAGTGTCACATAATGGGCTACTGCAATGCATATTAGCTCATTATGCTTTATCTTTGTAGGGAAACAAAGAGGAAGTAACACCTATCAGGGTTTACTTCCTCTTTAACAGCAGGCACCATATAACATTTATTCCTCCTCTCTTCACCCCTGCAAATCTTATTTTTCTTTTATTTCCCTGTCTTTTGACGTAAGCCCCTTCTCTATTCCAGTCAAATGAGAGCTCATACTAATCATTAAGATTCTTTAACCGAGGAAGCATATGGATGGGACTTCAAGCCCCTAGTAATAAAGTCAAACCAGAATAAATGGAGCACAGAAAGGGGGGTGTTTTTGTCTAGCACATGTAATAAATGTAAGCACATTGTTGTGATTTACTAATTTTAAAATGATAAAATTGCTGACAGGTTTGATTTAAATAAAATGTGAAACAACGTTACAATGGTAATTGTTACTACAGCATTTTGTTGAGTCTCATGTTTGTCTTTTCACAGAGTGCACAATTTTATAAAGTTACCACTGATCAATACCAGGAAGCTGCAAACACTGTGGAGGCACGATTCAAGTAGGTTATCATGATGTCTTCATATGTCATTTTATCTAATATGTGTAACTGAGTTACCAGTTAGCATGGCTTTTTACTCTTCTTTTTTTTTTTTTTTAATGAAGAAAAGAAATCGCTTTAATATGCTTCAACCCCAATTCCAAAAAAGTTTGGATGCTTTTTAACCACTTAACCCCTGGACCATTTGGCTGGCCAAAGACCAGAGCACATTTTGCGATTCGGCACTGCCTCACTTTAACTGACAATTGCGCGGTCGTGCGATGTGGTTCTCAAACAAAATTGACGTCCTTTTGTTCACACAAATAGAGCTTTCTTTTGGTGGTATTTGATCACCTCTGCGGTTTTTATTTTTTGCGCTATAAACAAAAATAGAGCGACAATTTTGAAAAAAAACGCATTATTTTTTACTTTTTGCTATAATAAATATCCCCAACAAATATATAAAAAACCAATTTTTTTCCCTCAGTTTAGGCCGATACGTATTCTTCTAAATATTTTTGTTTAAAAATCGCAATAAGCGTTTGGTTTGAGCAAAAGTTATAGCATCTACAAAATAGGGGTTAGTTTTAAGGCATTTTTAGTAATAATTTTTTTTTTTACTAGTAATGGCGGCGATCTGCAATTTTTATAGTGACTGCGACATTATGGCGGACACATCGGACAATTTTGAAATGTTTTTGGGACCATTGTCATTTTTACATGAAGGGGTTAAGTGTGTCCTAGGGATGTGTTCTGTTAGGGGGCGTGGCTACATGTGACACATCACTGATCATAGCTCCCGATCACAGGGAGCTATGATCAGTCACCGTGTCACTAGGCAGAACTGGGAGATGCTTGTTTACATTAGCATCTCCCCGTTCTTCCGCTCTGTGAGACGATCGTGGGTGTCGATGTCCGCGGGACCCGCGATCCTACTCACAGAGCTCGCGGCAGGGTCGCGCGCTTCACCACACGGCAGCAATTTCAAAGGGACATACCTGTACGCCCATTTGCCCAGCCGTGCCATTCTGCCGACGTAAATGTACATGCAGCAGTCGGCAAGTGGTTAAAATCTGCAAAAACAGAATGCAATAATTTGCAAATCTACTAAACCTATATTTTTTCACAATAGAAACATTAAATGTTTGAACTGAGAAAATATACTATTTTAAGAAAAAATAAGATAATTTTGAAATTGATAGCAGCCACACGTCACAAAAAGTTGGGACATGACAACAAAAAGCTGGCAAATGAAGTGGTACTACTAAGGAAGAGCTTAAAGAACTTTTCGCAATTAATTAGGTTAATTGGCAACAGGTCAGTAACATGATTGGGTATAAAAAAAAGCATCCCAGAGAGTCAGACTTTCTCAGAATTAGAGATGGACAGCATTTTCAAACGATTTCAGAATAATGTTCCTCACAATAAAATTTAACTTTAAATATATTATATCATCTACAGCAGGGTCAGCAACCTTTTTTCCACTTAAGGGCCGGATTCAATGTATGTGAATGCCGCATTCACCTGCTAATAAGGGTGGGTGACGCCAGCCAGCATGGTCTGGAGATGGGGTTCCAGTCATCTAGGGTGATGGGGTTCCTGTCCCCAAGGGTGATGGGGTCCCTGTCCCCAGAGGAGAAAGGCCCACAAAGCTCTGTCCCCTGCACCCCCCCCCCATAGTGTCCTCTGTCCCCCCCATAGTGTCCTCTACCCCCCCCACACACACACACACAACACACGAAACACGGTATTGGATGCCTGTGATCTTTGGGCCTTTATCGGCACTGCATTAAAAACGGGCACGATTCTTTTGCTGCATAAGCTCAGGAATGTTTCCAAAAATCACTGTCTGTGAACAAGTTCACCATTCCATCCAAAAATGCAAGGTAAAGCTTTATCGTGCAAAGAAACCATATCTGAAATTGGAAAACTGTTCTGTTGTCAGACAAAATAAAAATTTGACATTCTTTTTGGCAACCATTGGTTCAGTGTCATCTGGCCTAAAGAGAAGAGGGACCTTCCGGCTTGTTATCAGCGCTCAGTTCAAAAGCCTACATCTCTGATGGTATGAGGGTGCAGCTTGCACATTTGGAAAGGCACCCTCAGTGCTAAAAGATATATCCAGGTTTTAGACCAGCAGATGCTGCCACTCTGATGATGTCTTTTTCAGGGAAGGCCTTGCATATTTCAGCAGGACAATGTTAAAACGCATATTAAATCTTTGACAACAGCATAGCTTTGTAGTAAAAGGGTCCAGGTGCTTAACTGGCCTTCCTGCAGGCCACATCGTTCACCAAGTGAAAATATTTGGTGCATCCTTAAATGACAAAGAAGACCCAGGGCGGTTGATAAACTAGAATCCTATATTAGTTAAGAATGGGACAGCAGTCCTCTCCCAGAACTCCAGCAACTGGTCTTCCCAATTACAGAGGGTTATTAAAAGAAGGGGGGGGGGTGCTACACCATGGTAATCATGGCCATGTCCCAACTTTTTTGAGACGTGTTGCTGGCATCAATTTCAAAATTACTTTTTTTTTTAATGGTACATTTTCTCAATTTAAAGAGATATGGCCAAAGCTCTATTGGCCTTACTTCTCCTGTGGGTCACAGGAGTGAGGAGTGCAATTAGTTCTGTACTTCTGTGACCCAGATTTAGCTGACCACAGGGTAAAGTACATCACAGAGCCGGTCCAGGCTCTGCGGAGCTCCTAACAATAATATCGAGACCTTCCCAGATGCCTGAACCAGCAGCTGGCTAAGCCTCTCAGAGCTTAAGCCAGCCGCTCCTGCATCCTCCAGAGCCTGGTGCTCCAGTGAGTGCAGGAGGGGCAGAGCACAAAGCAGTGACTGACACACAACTAAAATATGGTTACCTATGGATGTAGTTCACGTCAGCGTGTTGTGTTGCGTTTGCCCAATGCTAAAAAAAAAAAAAAAAGTACAGCATGCACTGCTTTTTTTTCAGTGCAGCCCAAACAAAGCACATTCAAATGTAAACAGTCCTATGTGCAACACAGTGCAATACAAACCAAGAACAAAAAGCAATGCATGTAAAATGCACTCCAAAGCGTTACAAAAACTGCAATGCGCATGAGTTAATCTTTGCGTTGTGAATGAGCTTGAAGTGTAAATTTATACAGAAACAGCTAGAGTTGCTCCTATGATATGATGCAAGTCCCAGCTGTAAAAATGACAGCCAGACTTTGTTGTTAAATGTGACCCGAGAGCTGTGGAGAAGGTGAAAGACCAGGGCATACCACATACTCCCTAAGTTTTTGGTTTGTTTTTTGAGGCCATGTTGTATGCCCTAAGTCCACAATTGGCTAAAGTATACATAAACCCTAATAATAAACTTTTTATTTGCTCCCTTCTGGTCTGTTAAATTTAAAGCGCTATTAAACACAAAACCAAAAATGTAATGCATTGCATTTTACCAATCATTTGATATGGGT
The DNA here is from genome assembly GCA_037952925.1 of Lithobates clamitans. NCBI lineage: Eukaryota > Metazoa > Chordata > Amphibia > Anura > Ranidae > Lithobates > Lithobates clamitans. Next base: position 4,938,129 of record JBBGZY010001277.1, read on the forward strand.
GACTGCATTTGTTTTCTTTTTTGGCTTTTTTCCCCTCTGTTTTCATCTGGTGATCTGGCCAGTAACACGCCTCCTATTAGAGTGCCTCTACGCTGGCTGAAGGAGCACAGGGGAAACTTTGGACAGCAGGATTGGTAATCTGGGGGAAGGGGAGTGCTAGTTGCCCTATTAGATTTAGATAGACTAACAAACTGAAACTTCGCTCCAGATAACACCTTTATAGGCTACAGCAAACAGTTTTTTTTTCGTTTTGGAATAAAAGTTTTACATTATTAATAAAAGTTGATCATTGTAAGCACCCCTGTCAGCAGTAAACGGGTTGTCTTAATGCTCTAACTGCTACATCTGCAGAACAGCTTGCCCTGTAAAAAAAAACAACATACTTACTGGCTAGATCACCAGGTGAAAATAAAGTAAAGAAAGCCTTAAAAAGAAAACAAATGCATCATATCTAAGAATTGGTAAGCTGCAATATAATAAATAGTTGCTTTTGGGTTTAATAAGGCTTTAAAGTGTTTATATTTGAGCATAGGCTTGTATCGCCTCAAAGGTATAATTTTGGGGAGTGGTATTTTACACCCCCCATTCTTGGGTTTTACTAAATTGGTGTGTTTGTTCAGAGCTTTACAAACAGGCTGTTGATGCAGCTGTGGTGGGGACATAGTATGTAGCTGGGAGACCCAGCAGTTTGGTACACTCAGAATTCTCACATGTTAAAGTCTCCAGCGGCAGCTCTAACTCTGCAAGAGAGCGACGATCATCTGTGTAGGTAATAGTAAAGCCGGGTACATGCATACCAAAATAAACTCCTCTCTGTTATACAGAAGCTGGTCTACCAACTAGCTTCTGTTGAACAGTCTTGCTGTGAAGTGTAGTTTTCTATGCTTTGATTGTTTACATTTTTTGTTTAGTGACCTTGTTGTTTTAAAGTCTATCTATATCCAAAGATAACGTGTTGCAGCTTGCCAGTGCTTAGATGCAGTGGCTAAATTTGTTTTATTTTTCATGCGGTTTCCTTTTATTTTCACCCAGTAATCCTTGTTCCTTCTTGGCTACACTTGCATCTCCACTGTGTCTATGTAGTACAGCCATGGTTGTCGCACAGACTGAACTTCATGATGTATGCATTTGTCCATCTCTATTATTTGGTAGTTGAGGGAATTAGTAGTTTACAAAAGAACGATTACAATGTTTTTGCTGCCTTTTCAGCTCACAGGAAGTGAAGAACTGCATTTCTGGCAAGTGCAACATCTATTTTTTTTCTACTTGCTAAAATTATTCTTAAGCCTAGGGCACACAATGAGATTATCGGATGAATGATCATCCGCTTTTTTTTTTTTTTTTTTTTTTTGGCATGCTAGTCTCCATATTGAAAACGGTAAAGTGCGAAGATTCTTGTGCAACAGGATAAAAATTTGAAAGTGATGTAATGTATTTGTATTGTATTTTTGAACGAAAACTATATGGATTAAACTAAAATCGTACAATCTGGTATTGAAAACATTTTGTGTTTGTCCCTTCGGAAAATTTTGGACGAAAGCTGTGTACAGCGATCAGATTATTGTACGATCGTTTGAAAAGTGGTATTTTTTTTTTTTTTACGATATTCTGATTGTGTGTACGGGGCTTAAGACTAAAAATGGAAACCAATGTAGTTTCCACATACCTTATATACTTGAGTATAAGCCGAGTTTTTCAGCACATTTTTTTTGTGCTGAAATTGCCCCACTCGGCTTATACTCGAATCAAGCACTTTTCTGCAGCAGAGAATGACATTTTCCGAAACAACTTTGGGCCCCTTATCTCAGGGCCACTTGGTGCTTGTTATAGTGCTAGTTCCACTGGGTTTGCACACCAAATTTGGGGTTCCTAGCACCAAGTGGCCCCGAGATACGGGGCCCCAAAGTCGGTCAACTGTGTCCATCTGCAGCCATGTCATTTCGGGACCCTTTGGGTCCAGAGATCCCAAATTTTGGCTGCAACTAGGGGGCATCTAGGAACCCTTAACTACCGAGTTTGAAGTTTGGGGGACCTATGGCTGCAAATGGGCACAGTAAGGCATGCAAATGGGCACAGTGCGGCTGCAAATGGGCATTGTTTCCACTTACAGTAGCTGCACATTTCTCACCCTAGGCTTATACCCAAGTCAATAAGTTTACCCAGTTTTTTGTGGTAAAATTAGGTGCCTCGGCTTATACTTGAGTATATACGGTATATGGATTGGTAAGCTACATTATATTACATTTTTATTTTTGGGCAAAGTAATACTTGTAGTTGGTAATAAAATATTATTAGAGGTATTGTAAATAGTGTGGGGTTGTTAGAAGCTGGTATCCTGTGTGTGGATAAGCATTTATGTTGCATCCTGACAAATGTTCTATCTTTGCAGAGCCTTAAGAAACATTGATCAAGTGCCCAATGATCAAATGCTTTATCTCTGTAGGGTGGTTATTCACATTGATCACACTCTAAAAGATCAGGTTCAGTGGGCTCCTGAGTTGTGCAAATTGCATTAAAATAACATTACTAAAACATGTTACTGTTTTTAATGCAAGAATAATATTTCAAGCAGTTGTATTATAACCATTTTATTAGATTATGAAGATGTCTCCTTTTTTAATGAAAAGTTTACACAAGAAGAGGAGAATGTGATATTACAGGAAGAACATGGCTTTGGGCAAGGATTTAGGCTTTTACAAACTAATTACATTTCTACATTTGTATTAGCTTTCCTACCCTTTGTAATTAAAGGAATGGTAGCAGGAAAAGAAGCAGATGCTACAGTAACTTTGTATTCCCCACGGTCATCCAAGTCAAAGTATAATGGCTTTATTACTGTGCTATAATCACTATAATTAACCAGCAAATATCATTTTGCCTTAAGATTGTTTCCCCTTTTATTTTTAGTTTCTTGTATCATTTAAGGAACAGGAGAGTGAGTTATGATTGTGCTGCCACTGCAGTGATGTGAAATGCATCCACTGGATTTTCTGTACCGAAAACAATCAGTGTTCTCTTTCTAGGGCCCTTTTCATACTTGTACGACTTGTCCTACAATTTGGGACTGCAAAGTCGTATGACAAGTTGTTCCCCATGCTTTCCAATGACTACCATTCATATTTGTACGACTTCAAGTTGTCCCTGCACTACTTTGGTCTGACTTTGATCCTACTTTAGCCCATTGAATATCACTGAAGTCGGTTCAAAGTCGGATCGCAGTCTTAACTGATCCGACTTTGGCATGCGACTTGTGTTCTGATGATCTTGAAGGGGTACTCCACCCCAACTAAAAAAAAAACAAAAAAAAAAACGGCATGGGTTCTCCCTCCAAGATCATACCAGGCCCTTCGGTCTGTTATGGATTTTAAGGGAAAGCCCAACGCCGACTAAAAATGGCATGGGGTACCCCCCAAAATCCATACCAGACCCTTATCTGAGCACACAGCCCGGCAGGTCCGGAAAGGGGGTGGGGACGAGCCAGCCCCCCCCCCCCCGAACCGTACCAGGTCACATTCCCTCAACATGGGGGGGTGGGTGCTTTGAGCCAGGGGGCCCCTGCGCCCCCCCACCACAGAGCACCCTGCCCCCTGTTGATGAGGACAAGGTCTTCTTCCCGACTTCTAGCCTTCTCCGGTTCTTCTCCTTCTGTCTGCTGTCTTCTGCCTTTGCTGGGTCTTCTCCGCTATCTTCTCGTTCTTTTGCTGGGTCTTCTCTGCTGTCTTCTCCCTCTGTTTTTCTTCCAATGTTGACTCGACGCTCTCTCCCGCTCTAATGCCGGTTGCGCCGTGTGCCACTACCTATATGGGGCGGGGTCACCGGAGGCCCGTCCCTTATGACGTCACCACCCATCATGCCCCGGGGGACGTCATGCTGGGCGGGGCCTCCGAATGACATCACACGGTGACCCCGCTCCATGCCAATATAAGTAGTGGCACACCCGGCATTAGAGCGGGTGAGAGTGTTGATTCTACATTGGGAGAAGACCCAGCAAAAGGGCGAGAAGATAACAGAGAAGACCCAGCTGAGGCAGAAGAGAGCGGACAGAGGGAGAAGAACTGGAGAGGGCTAGAAGACGACAGAGAAGAACCGGCAGGGGCAAGAAGAAGTTGGAAGGGACCCTGGAGCTCATAATAAATTACTTTAAAAATGTGTACTGTGTTTTATTTTTGACACTTTTTTTTTAGGTGAATGGGTAGGGGTACAATGTACGGGTGGGAGGCTGGGTTCTGGGAGCCCCCTTGTTAAAGGGGGCTTCTGGATTCCGATAAGCTTCCCGCCCGAAGACCCCGACAACCAACAACCAGGGTTGTTGGGAAGTAGCCCTTGTCCTCATCAATATGGGGACAAGGTGCTTTGGGGGTGGGGGGCGCAGAGCCCCCCCACGCCCCAATGCACCCACCCTCCCATCTTGAGGGCATGCGGCCCGGTACGGTCCAGGAGGGGGGGTGCTTGCTCATCCCCACCCCCTTTTCTGACCTGCCGTGTGCTCAGATAAGGGTATGATATGAATTTGGGGGGGACCCCCACGCAGTTCTTTCGGCGTGGGGATTCCCCTTAAAATCCATGCCAGACCGAAGGACCCAGTATGCTCTTGGAGGGGGAACCCATGCCGTTTTTTTTTACATTGTGCATGGAGTTCCCCCCTAAAGATTTATACCAGCCAGTGACTGGTATTATCGGGGATAAAAGTCGAATCCTTGTTCATTGAAGTCGGACTTCAAGATGCAGGGCAAAGTCGGATCAACAGTCGTACGACTGTTTTGTAAAAATCGCGGCAAGATTGCGTGACTTTGAAGTCACACAAGTGTAAAACGAGCCTAAATAACATTAATAGTTTTATGTACTAGATCCACAGTGTTTATACATTAGGACTGCATTGAGCAAGGTAGTCCAATGCATATAATGTGAATGAGCCCTTCTAGTTTCTTTATAGTATAGTAACCACACATTTTAATAAATTATACCAGGCGTGTGCCAGCCACCTGAGAATTGGAAATGACTCCCACATCCTTCATTATAAGTTTATGAAAGTAATTTTGCCCTTCATCCTTATCAGTCCTGAAGTCCACCCAGCAGGTTGCTTCCTCTTTAATACCTTACTAGAGATGAGCCTGGGCGTCCTCTGAACCAGTCTCTATCGAACATTAAAATGATGTTTTGTTTCTGTTTTTTTGGTTTTATTTGTTTGGATTTTTACTACAGTCAGCTTCAGGCTGGATCATTCCCCCAGACTAAAGGAACCCTAATTACTGTTTGTAATATTAATACAAAAATCTCTGGCTGCATTACTCACATCCTCTCCTGTACTGCCCTTGCATTCAAGTGGATGTAAACCCAAATATATAAAAAAAAAAACTTTTTTCCATAAAGTACTGCATTTTAATTTAAACATACATACAGGTGTGAGTGTACTTTAAAAAAAATGAAGCTCCCTGAGCTTGTCTCAGCCCTCCTAAAACTGCCTCGGCAGCCTTGGCACAAGAACGAGTACAGCACAGCTATTGTGCCTATGGGCATGTCTCCTGAGTATATCCAGGGGAATATACAGGGGCCAGTGACTATGTCAGCTCTGCTTACAGCGCAGGATCTGTGCTAATCAGGAGAAAGCTGATAGGAAGGGGCAAATATTAAAACATCCAGGGAATCCTGCAGCCTAAAGTGACAATGTGGACCGGGAAACATTCTCATTTAAACCTCTGCAAACAGAATTCAGAAGTTAGAAGCTGGGACATTCAGTTGTGAGTACACTTACTTAGATGGTAACCACAGGGTTAGTGAAGTGATGGAGATCTGTCTGTGTCATAAATCACTGGTGGATCAGCAGCTGATTGCACTGAGAGAGCTTGTCATGAGCTGGATCCTGTGATGGCAGAGAGCAGCAGGGAGAACCCCCCCCCCCCCCCCCACTCCCTTTTTGTGTATTACACAGAGGCTCGTTCTGGTCTCTCTTCTCTTGTGGCGACACAAATTTTCTGCTTGTGTTGGGTTTATGCTGTTCAGAAGAGCGAGGGTGATTTCTGGAGAAGGGAATTGCTTCAAGATACCAAACTATTTATTTATTTTATTTATTTCAGGTACTTATATAGCGCCGTCAATTTACGCAGCGCTTTACATATACATTGTACATTCACATCAGTCCCTACCCTCAAGGAGCTTACAATCTAAGGTCCCTAACTCACATTCATACATACTAGGGACAATTTAGACAGGATCCAATTAACCTACCAGCATGTCTTTGGAGTGTGGGAGGAAACCGGAGTACCCGGAGGAAACCCACGCAGGCACAGGGAGAACATGCAAACTCCAGGCAGGTAGTGTCGTGGTTGGGATTTGAACCAGCGACCCTTCTCTCTGCTAGGTGAGAGTGCTACCCACTACACCACTGTGCCGCCCCAAACTAAGCTCAAATGCTTAGTATAGGTAATATCTATTCAACTGTATGATTAGATTAATTTGTGTTTTTACATCCACTTTATTCCACTTCTGCTACAAGATGTTTTGAGTGTAAATATTCCCACTTGCACTCTCTAGTTTTAGTAAATTAAAACCAGTATGTAAAGAGACCATCAGATCTTTAGTGTGTTTTTAACCATCAGTGCTTCCACCAGAACTGGAACTCAACCAAAAAAATCTTAACCCCACCGCCCACCAGTATCTGATTTGCTTCTCTCTGCTTTGATGACACTGCGCTCTTTAGTTGTCATACTCTTCTCTATGTCTACACTCATGGTGCAAGCCACAAGATCTTGACTCTGTGCAAGCCCACTTCCAGTCTATGCGTTTATTATGATTGCCCATGATTGCAAAACCCAAGCTGCAAAGGGGGCTTCTGCTGACATCATCCAAGGCAGTTCATTCTGAGTGAAGTTTCTACTGATCATTTGGGACAGGAAGAAGATAGCTGGTTAAGTCAGAAAAGATTTGTTAGAAGGCGCTTTTTCACTGGTGTGACATGGATACTGTCATCTGTGCTGTCACTCTGGGCATTTTAACCATAAATGTTTTTTGAGGTATAGTCCTTGAAGACCAATACCTCCTTTCTTCTAATGTGAAAATCCTGTTATTCCCAGTACTGTATTCAGTATTGGTGCACCCTAATCTATATATTTATTTATTTATTTTTTAAACCTGTGGTGTTAAAAGAAAAAAAAAAGGAGGAGCATGGTTTGGCCGAATAACGTCTTAGAGCTCATGCACATAGGTGTATGAAAAAAATGCTCCAAATATGCTGCAAAAAGTTGTCAGAAAAATGCCTCTAATGCCACAGTTCTATGCACATATGAGTGTAGACTCATTCTGTTCGCTAGAATAAATGTACATGCATAAACCTGTGTTTACATGCATACAGGCATAAATTATGCACAAAAACTCCTCTCTCTAAAAGCAGGTTTGGGGCATTTTTTTATGCCCCTGAACGCTGCACTGAAATACGCCTGTAAACGACACAATGTGCATGTGCATGTGCACATTAGATAACCTAGACCTGCTTTCAGAGGCAAAAATAAAGACACCAAATACCTCTTAACATTTTTTCTGCTCGTATGCATGAGCCCTTAGACTTATGCCTGGTACACACGATGAGATTATTGGACAAATGTTCGTCTGTGTTTTTTTTTTTTGCATGCTAGTCTCATATCGAAAATACAGGTGCATCTCCAAAAATTATAATATCATCAAAAAGTTAATTTATTTCAGTAATTCAATTCAGAAAGTGAAACTCCTATATTCTATAGATTAATTACACACAGAGTCATATATTTCAAGCATTTGTTTCTTTTAATTTTGTTTATGGCTTACAGCTAGTGAAAATCCAAAAGAATATTAGAATATTACATAAGACCAATAAAAAAAGGATTTTTAATACAGGAATGTTGGCTTACTGAATAGTATGTCCATGTACAGTATGCACTCAATACCTGGTCGGAGCTCCTTTTGCATGAATTACTGCATCAATGCGGCGTGGCAAAAAGGCGATCAGCCTGTGGCACTGCTGAGGTGTTATGTATTCCTAGGTTGCTTTCATAGCTGCTCTCATATTCCCCTTGATACCCCACAGATTCTCTGAGGTTTAGGTCAGGCAAGTTTGCTAGGCAATCAAGGACAGTTATACCATGATCATTAAACCAGGTATTGGTACTTTTGGCAGTGTGGGCAGGTGCCAAGTCCTGTTGGAAAATGAAATCAGCATCTCCATAAAGCTGGTCAGCAGAGGGAAGCATGAAGTGCTATAGAATTTCCTGTTCAAGGGCTGTGCTGAACTTGATAAAACACAGTGGACCAACACCAGCAGATGACATGGCTCCCCAAATCATCACTGACTGTGAAAACTTCACATTGGACCTGGTGCAACTTGGATTCTATGCCTCTCAACTCTTCCTCCAGACCCTGGGACCTTAAATTCCAAATAAAATGCAATAAAATTTTCTTTCATCCGAAAGGAGGTCTTTGGACCACTGAGCAACAGTCAGGTCCTTTTTTCTCCTTAGCCCAGGTAAGACGCTTCTGACATTGTCTCTGGTTCAGGAGTAGATTGACACAAGAAATGCGACAGTTGTAGCCCATGTCCTGGATACATCTGTGTGTGGTGGCTCCTGAAGCAATGACAGTGGCTGAGAATCTCCCACAAATTCTTGAATGGCCTTTGCGTCACAATCCTCTCAAGGCTGTGGTTATCCTTGTTGCTTGTGCACCTTTTTTGTACTACACTTCTTTCCTTCCACTCAACTTTCCATTAATATGCTTGGATACAGCACTCTGTCTTAGCAATGGCCTTTGTGACACTGACTGGCTGTCTTTTGGACAACTGTCAAGTCAGCAGTTTTTCCCGTGATTGTATAACCTACTGAACCAGACTGAGAGATCATTTAGAGGCTCAGAAAACCCTTACAAGTATTTTGAGCGGATTAGAGCGTGACAATATTGAACTTTTTCACAATATTCTAATTTTCTGAGATACTGAATTTTGGGTTTTTTCGTTAGGTGTAAGCGATAATCATCAAAATTTAGAAAGAAATGCTTGAAATAGATCATTAATGAATCTATATGAGTTTCACTTTTTGAATTGAATTACTGAAATAAATTACCTTTTTGATGATTTTCACATTTTTTGAGATGCACCTGTAAGAGTTTACTAAAGTTACGAAAAGCGATGTAATGTATTACATTTGTATTGTAGTTTCGGACGACAAATGTACTGATTAACCACCTCAATACTGGGCACTTTCACCCCCTTCCTGCCTAGGCCATTTTTAGCTTTCAGCGCTGTCACACTTTGAAAAATAATTGCGCGGTCATGCAACACTATAGCCAAATTAATTTTTAAGCATTTTCTTCACAAATAGAACTTTCTTTTTTCTCCTTCACTGATGTGTGCTGATGAGGGGGAACTGATAGGCTGCACTAATGGGCACTGATGAGGAGGCACCATTATGTTGCACTGGTGGGCACTGATAGGCATTTTTGGGCGGCACTGATGAGCAGGCACTGGTGGGAACTAAAAGACAGCACTAACTGGCACCAGTAATGGGCATTGATTTGTGTCACTGGGCACTCATGGGCATTGGGGGCATTCATGGGCATTGATTTGTGCCTTTCATGGGCACTGATTGGTGGCACTTCTAACGCTTTACAGTAACCAGTGCCTTGATTACCTGCACTGTTCTCCCCCCCGCGTGGAAATGCCACTGATGGGCACTCCACGCCGCAAACACTGTCAGTGTGAGGCGTGGAGAGCTGATTGTGATTGGACACAACCGATCACATGGTTAAGGAGCCGTGTCCTAGCAACACAGCGTGGCCACAATCGGAAAGCTGCATGCCCCCATGAGCGCATGGGCACAGTCGTTCTGGTGCATCATATGACGTCCACACAGAACGAGAGCCGTACCGTCCCTCCATCGTTGACGGTGGGCGGACGGCAAGTTGTTAAACAAAAATAGTACTAGAAATATTTTTGTGCTTATCCCATCAGATAATTTCGCATAAATCATCGTGATCGGCTTTCGAAAGCTGTGTACGAACAATCAGATTATCGTACTTTGGCTTAGAAAGCGGTATTTTTCGTACGATTTTCTGATCCTATGTACGACTCTTTAGCCTGATTTAAGTAGTACTTTCTCTTGATTGTAGCTGCTGAGATCTATAAACAAGCTTCTTTCAGCAAAAGTGTTAAGATTCTAAACCTTCTGACTCAAAAAATGTAAAATTATTAATATGAAATGCTTCATGTTACCCTGTCTAAAAAAAATAAAAATATAAAAAGAGAGAATGTATATAAATCTACTAAGTGTTCCCTTTAAACAGTAAGTTATAACAGTATATTTTTGTCTTGGTTTGATATGCATGCACTGCAGTCCTTCTGTACCCTTCAAAGCTACTTATCCTGCAGCTGTGCACATGCATTCATCTGCTCCTCTTAGCCACGACAGAGCAGAACCTATTATTGATTATGATGGTTAAAGAATCTGAGTGAGGGAGAATGAGGCAAGTCTGTTTCAAGAGCTCTTAATTCATGTGCAACTGTATTGGATTGCGGATTAAACTAATGTGCCATATGCTCAGAGCTTGCCAAGACAAACACCTGTAGATGTTTAAATATTTGTCCCTTTATCTGACAGCAACACAGCCGTCTGCCTGATGAATAATAAATATTCTATTTCAGCCATTTATTGCCTCTTCCTTAAAGACATGAGGAATTTAGTTTCAGCTACATTTACACTTGCCTCCTGCATTTGTGTTATTAAAATGCAGAGAAATTGATCTGGGAAGTATAACAAAATGCTATACTTACCAGATCACTTTCTCCGGCATTTAAATGTACTTGTGTTTGTACACACTCAGAGTATGTAATCTGCCCCTGGACGCACATAAACTGAATGCACATAAGTACAAATAAACAGGCAATGGGAATTATACTATTTAAAATCATTGTATGCATTTATACGCAATTAGGCATGTCCTATAAACACATTATGAGGCTACCTTAATAGAAATGTAAATGTTATAACGTAAAATGCTTTGCTCATTTTCAAATTGAATTAATGCAAATTTGTAATGTGAGTGGTATAGGGACTTTTTTTATTTTTATTTTATTTTACCAAAACGGTTTTATTGAAAAGGATGCCAATGTACAGAGCATAGTTGGATATTAATCAATAGGTACAATGTAGTGAGAAGTATCACACAATGTACATATCAGGAATGGTACATAAGGTAAGTCATAAGCCTCAAAGTTACATATGTATATATGTATATAACATGAACATAGTAACATGAAAAAAAACCCCTAAAATATCAAGTAGACTTCTGAATAGGGACTTTGTTTTACTACTTAACATCCACCCATTAATGGAACCCCTGCAATTCTAAACTGTCTTGAATTCTTAAAACCACAGCTCTAAACCAAACCATAAAAATTTATTGACAGATGTCTTTTTGTGCAATATTCACTTTTTTGTTGTTACAAAACTGAATGTATAATTCAACCAGCCTGATGGCGTTTTATTGCTGCTTTTACCTGGGCATGGCACCATTGGTCAACACCATACACACATCATAAAATAAAAACCACATACCAAAATGCTTGAATATCCAAGAGCTATACATTTACAGTGCCTTGAAAAAGTATTCATACCCCTTGAAATTTTCCACATTTTGTCATGTTACAACCAAAAACTTAAATGTTTTTTTTTTGGGATTTTAGACCAACACAAAGTGGCCAATAAATGTGAAGTGGAAGGAATACGATAAATATTTTTCAAAATTTGTTATAGATAAATATCTGAAAAGTGTTGAATGTATTTGTATTCAGCCCCCCCTGAGTTAATACTTTGTAGAACCACCTTTCTCTGCAACTACAGCTGCAAGTCTTTTTGGGGGATCTCTCTACCAGCTTTGCACATCTAGAGAGTGACATTTTTGCCCATTGTTCTTTGCAAAATAGCTCAAGCTCTCTCAGATTTAATGGAGAGCATCTATAAACAGCATTTTTCAAGTCTTGCCACAGATTCTCAATTGGATTTAGGTCTGGACTTTGACTGGGCCATTCTAACACAGAATATGCTTTGATCTAAACCATTCCATTGTAGCCCTGGCTGTATGTTTACGGTCCTTGTCCTGCTGGAAGGTTAACCTCCGCCCCAGTCTCAAGTCTTTTGCAGACTTTAACAGGTTTTCTTCTAAGATTGCCCTGTATTTGGCTCCATCCATCTTCCTGTCAACTCTGACCAGCTTCTCTGTCTCTGCCAAAGAAAAGCATTCCCGCAACATGATGCTGCCACCACCATGTTTCACAGTGGGAATGGTGTGTTCAGGGTGATGTGCAATGTTAGTTTTCTGCCACACATACAGTAGGTGACCGTGATATTGTGTCAATCTCGCTGCTGTTATTGGCGAGATTGACACCTGCGAGCCCCATCGCGGGAGCCAGCGCTAAGCTGGCTCGCTCATTGGGAAAGGAAAAATTAGTTTTTTCCTTTCCCAATTAGCGACAAGCATTGCTGACATTGAGGCACTGTATTTGGTATGAATCATGATGGGGAACTCCACGCCAAATTTTAAATAAAAAAAAGGCATGAGTTCCCCTCCAAGAGCTACCAGGCCCTTGGGTCTGGTATGGATTCTAAGGGGAACCCCCTACGCCGGAAAAACGGCGTGGGAGTCCCCCCAAAATCCATACCAGACCCTTATCCGAGCACGCAGCCCGGCCGGTCAGGAAAGGGGGTGGGGGGACAAGCAAGCGCTCCCCCCCCTTTGAACCGTACCAGGCCACATGCCCTCAACATGGGGGGGTGGATGCTTTGGAGCAGGGGGGCGCCCTGCGCCCCCCCCACCCCAAAGCACCTTGTCCCAATGTTGATGAGGACAAGGACCTCTTCCCGACAACCCTGGCCGTTGGTTGCCGGGGTCTGCGGGTGGGGGGCTTATCGGAATCCGGGAGCCCCCTTTAATAATGGGGCCCCCAGATCCCAGCCCCTCACTCTATGTGAATGAGTATGGGTACATGGTACCCCTACCCATTCACCTGGGGGAAAAAAGCGTCAATAAAAAAACACACCAGACAGGTTTTTCAAGTAATTTGTTAGGCAGCTCTGGGGGTCTCTTCCAACTTCGGGGGTCTCTTCCGACTTCTCCGTTCTCTCCGGCCTCTTCTCTCGGTCTCTGGTTCTTCTCCCGCTCTCCCGTTCTTCTGCCAGGCTCCTCTGCTATCTTCTGCTCTTTTGCTAGTGTTGGCCCGGTCTTCTCCGTCATCTTCTTCCCTATTCTCTTCTGATGTTGACGTGACGCTCTCTCCCACTGTAATGCCGTGTGCACGGTGCGCAACGACTTATATAGGCATGGGGCATGATGGGACTGTGACATCATCCGGGGAGTGGTCACCGGATGGCGCCTATATAAGTCATTGCGCACACGTCATACAGCGGGAGAGAGCATTGTGTCAACATCAGAAGAAGAGAATAGGGAAGAAGACGATGGAGAAGACCGGGCCAACACTAGCAGAAGATAGCGGAGGAGCCCGGCAGAAGAACCGGAGAGCGGGAGAAGAGGCCGGAGAGAGCGGAGGAGTCGGAAGAGACCCCTGAAGTCAGAAGAGACCCCCGGAGCTGCCTAATAAATTACTTGAAAAACCTGTCTAGTGTGTTTTTTTTATTGACGCTTTTTTCCCCCAGGTGAATGGGTAGGGGTACGATGTACCCCATACTCATTCACATATGGTGGGGGGCTCCCGGATTCCGATAAGCCCCCCGCCCGCAGACCCCGACAACCAACGGCCAGGGTTTTCGGGAAGAGGCCCTTGTCCTCATCAACATGGGGACAAGGTGCTTTGGGGTGGGGGGGCCGCAGGGCGCAGATGTGTTAATAACACAAAAATTTTATATGTGGATTGTTTTTTTCAGTAACATACAAGCCAGTTCATAGCAGGGGGACAGAATATATTTCCCTTATGTAAAAATGAGAATGCGTGCGTGAAGTGGCTTTAAAATGTACAGTATGAATACAGTATATCTACTAAGTAGACATGCTAATGTATGAGTGTAGTCTTATCATTTTCTGTACATTATTGACATGAAGTATATGTCACTTTAGCAGCAGCATGCATTTGCTATGTACATATGTTCAACTTTGACCCAAGGGACAGGCCTAGAAGGGTGACCTCATCAATCAGCTAAATATTCCATCTCATTTTTATTTCACTATAATACAATTATTTTCTTTTTAAAGGGCATATAGTTAATGGAAATATATTGATGTTGTAGTCAGAATGTCTATAAACACAGTAAAGAAATAGATCAGTTCTAAACATTTGAAAAAACAAAACTATTAATGCTGACTTTTTTCTTTTGTGATATATATATATATATATATATATATATATATATATATATATATATATATATATATATATATATATATATATATATATATATATATATATATATATATACACATATATATACACACACACACTATTATTATATTATTACTATTACCAAAAGTATTGGGACTCCGGCCACACACACATGAACTTTAATGGCATCCCAGTCTTATGCCCCGTACACACGGTCGGACTTTGTTCGGACATTCCGACAACAAAATCCTAACTTGTCTTGCATACACACGGTCACACAAAGTTGTCGGAAAATCCGATCGTTCTAAACGCAGTGACGTAAAACACGTACGTCGGGACTATAAATGGGGCAGTGGCCAATAGCTTTCATCTCTTTATTTATTCTGAGCATGCGTGGCACTTTGTCCGTCGGATTTGTGTACACACGATCGGAATTTCCGACAACGGATTTTGTTGTCGGAAAATTTCATAGCCTGCTCTCAAACTTTGTGTGTCGGAAAATCCGATGGAAAATGTGTGATGGAGCCCACACATGGTCGGAATTTTCGACAACAAGGTCCTATCACACATTTTCCATCAGAAAATCCAATCGTGTGTACGGGGCATTAGTCCGTAGGGTTCAATATTGAGTTGGCCCACCCTTTGCAGCTATAACAGCTTCAAGTCTTCTGGGAAGGCTGTCCACAAGGTTTAGGTTTAGTGTGTCTATGGGAATGTCTGACCATTCTTCTATAAGCGCATTTGTGAGGTCAGGCACTAATGTTGGACAAGAAGGCCATGGCTCGCAGTCTCCGGACTAAGATGCCATTAAAGTTCATGTAATGGCAGGCGTCCCAATACTTTTTGGTAATATAGTGTGCGTGTAAAGCAAGTTGGCACTATGGACAGTTTGGTATGTGCATACCTTACTCTTCTCTTATTCTTGATTCTTTGTTAGACGCCATTGATGTCTTCATTACAACTGGTAGTACAAGTCTTTTGTTACCAGTTGTATCTATGTTAGTACATGCAGCATCTGAGATACATTCCCTGATATCCTTGTTACTTGTATATACTGCTTTATCTAACTATGTGGCATAAAGGATGTTTAAGGCTGGGTTCACGCTGCAACACAGAGCGGCTTACAGCAGGAATTTGCACCGGAGCTGATCCGTGTGTGAACCGTCTCCATAGAGAGGCAGTCACAATCTCCTGACATGCAAATTGGATGCAGAGAAACCTGCATCCAATTCGTAATTGTGTGAACCCAGCCTTAGGCCCCTTTCACGACAGTCATACAACTGTGGACCCGACTTTGACCTGCGACTAGAAGTCCAACATGCGTCCAACTTCAATAAACAGGGATCCGACTTTGATCCCTGACAATACCAGGCACTGTTGTGTATGAATCTTTAGGGGGAACTCCACCCTGAAATAAAAAAATAAAAAACAGCATGGGTTCCCCCTCCAAGAGCATACCAGGCCCTTCGGTCTGGTCTGGATTTTAAGGGGAACCCCCACGCCAAGAAAACGGCATGGGGGTCCCCCCAGTATCCATACCAAATCCTTATACGGGCACACAGCCCGGGAGGTCAGGAAAGGGTGTGTGGAGCTGCTAGCGCCCCCCCTCCTGAACTGTACCAAGCCGCATCCCCTCAACATGGGGGGTGGGTGCTTTGAGGCAGGGGGGCCGTGCACCCCCCCACCCCAAAGCACCCTGTCCCCATGTTGATGAGGACAAGGACCTCTTCCCGACAACCCTGGCCGTTGGTTGTCGGGGTCTGCGGGCAGGGAGCTTATCGGAATCTGGAAGCCCCCTTTAATAATGGGGCCCCCAGATCCCGGCCCCTAACCCTATGTGAATGAGTATGGGTACATGGTACCCCTACCCATTCACCAAAAAAAGTGTCAAAAATAAAACACAGTACACAGGTTTTTAAAGTAATTTATTAGGCAGCTCCGGAGTCTCTCCCGACTTCTTCTCCCCTCTCTGGCTCTTCTCCCCTCTCTGGCTCTTCTCCCCTCTCTGGCTCTTCTCCCCTCTCTGGCTCTTCTCCCCTCTCTGGCTCTTCTCCCCTCTCTGGCTCTTCTCCCCTCTCTGGCTCTTCTCCCCTCTCCGGCTCTTCTCCCTCTCCCTGCCTCCTCCGCTGATGTCTTTTGCCTCTGCTGGTTCTTCTCCCTCTATCCGCTGTCTTCTCGCTCTTTTGCCCGATCTTCTCCCTCTGTTCTTCTTCCGATGTTGACACAACGCTCTCTCCCGCTTGAATGCTGGGTGCGCGGTGTGCCACTACTTACATTGGCATGGGGCGGGGTCACCGGAATCCCGCCCCTTATGGCGTCACCGCCCATCATGCCCCGGGCGGTGATGCCGGAAGGGACGGGCCTCCGGTGACCCCGCCCCATGCCAATATAAATAGTGGCATACTGCGCACCCAGCATTAGAGCAGAAGAGAGTGTGGAGTCAACATTGGAAGAAGAACAGAGGGAGAAGACAGCGGAGAAGACCCAGCAAAAGAGCGAGAAGACAGCAAAGAAGACCCAGCAGAGGGAGAAGACAGCGGACAAAGGAAGAAGAACAGGCAGAGGCAGAAAACATCAGCGGAGGAGGCAGAAGACATCGCCAGAAGAGGAAGAATAAGTCGGAAGAGACCCCGGAGCTGCCTAATAAATTACTTTAAAAACCTTTGTACTGTGTTTTATTTTTGACACTTTTTTTTTTAGGGGAATTGGTAGGGGTACAATGTACCCGATACTCATTCACATACGTTGGAGGTCTGGGGGCCCCCTTGTTAAAGGGGGCTTCCAGATTCCGATAAGCTTCCGACCCCAACAACAAACGGTCGGGGTTGTCGGGAAGAGGCCCTTGTCCTCATCAACATAGGGGCAAGGTGTTTTGGGGTGGGGGCGCAGGGTCCCCCCTGCCTCGAAACACCCACCCCCTCATTTTGAGGGAATTCGGCCTGGTACGGTTTGGGGGGGGCGCTCGCTCGTCCCCACCCCCTTTCCTGACCTGCCGGGCTGTATGCTCGGATAAGGGTCTGGTATGGATTTTGGGGGGGGCCCCTACGCAGTTTTTTTGGCGTGGGGGTTCCCCTTAAAACCCATACCAGATCGAAGGGCCTTGTATGCTCTTGGAGGGGGAAACCCATACCGTTTTTTTTTTGTTTTGTTTTTTTTTTGTTTTTTATTTCAGTAGTGCAGGGACTACTTTGAAGTCGGCATGACTTGAAGTCGTACTAATATGATTGGTAGTCATTGGAAATCATGGGGAACGACTTATGCAACTTTGCAGTCCCGAATCGTAGGTCAAGTCGTACAAGTGTGAAAGGGGCCTTAATCTGAGGTAATGCTAATGAAAGCAATCATTCAGGAAACAGCTGAACATACTTTAAGCTCTGTTTCCAAATGATCCTGAACTTTTTAGGCCCTGTGAACACTGAACATTTTGCTAACTTTCCTAGACTCCTTTCCTCCTGGCAGCAGCCAAAAACAGCTTGACCCTTGTAAAAGCGTGTAATGCGTTTAGGTGCACCAATCACTTAAATTATTTATTTGGCCAGAGTAATAAGCTATTCCAGCCATTGAAATGAATAAACGTTCAAGCGCTAAACATGCCTATCGCTAATGCGCATTTAGATGCATTTAGAAGCATCAAGCGTTTTTTTTCTCCCAAAACGCCGCTGCTCATGGACGCACTAGCTGTGAGTTTTTTTTTTTTTTCCTGACTCTAAACTCCTCCAAAAGCCTATGTGGGTCACTTAGAGGCAGAAGAAAATAACACCAGATACCCCTAACAGACACGTTAAAAACGTCCAGTGTGCATGAGGGGAAATGTTATGGTTGTACAACATTGTATAATTCTTCCAAAAGTCTATTTAATTGCATTCTATCATTTCCTATGAGCCGCTTCTTACTTTTTCTGTATTGCACAAAAGAAAAAAAAAGCAAATTTGTTTGGCATTCTTCTCTACTTATGCCCTGTACACATGATAGGATTTTCTGATGGAAAATGTGTGATAGGACCTCGTTGTCGGAAATTCCGACCATATGTAGGGTCCATCACAAATCCGACCCTCAAAGTGCCACGCGTGCTCAGAATAAATTAAGAGACGAAAGCTATTGGCTACTGCCCCGTTTATAGTCCCGACGTACGTGTTTTACGTAACCGCGTTCAGAACTATTGGATTTTCTGACAACTTTGTGTGACCATGTGTATGGAAAACAAGTTTGAGCCAACATCCGTCTGAAAAAATCCATGGATTTTGTTGTCGGAATGTCCGATCATTGTTCAACCGTGTGTACAAGGCATTAGAATTAAACCTTAATGTTCGTCTGTATAGAACGGTAAAACCATAAAATTGAAAAACAAAACATATTTTTATGTGGTATCTTCATAAGCTATAGTGTTAGATGAAATCTTAACAAATACTTGATTACCTTTGCATTGCATTATATTACATCTTTGCCATTGCAGAAAAAAAAAATTTAAGCCCATAGTAAAACCTTAAACCAAACTGCCTCAGACTTCTTAACATTAAGAAGAACCCAATCTAGTGCTCACAGTACATTAGCTTGATCTATAGGTTGTAAATATAATCATAATACATTAAAGTGGAACTTTACACATAACTTGATAAAAAAAAATGTTCTTTAGCAAGAAACATACATTTCACATTAATAATTATACTACCAAAATTGGTGTGTGCTGTAAATTGTCTCCAGCATTGCTCCTGTTTCTTCTTGCTGCAGGCTGCCATTTTGCTGAAATCCATAGCCCCTGAGCAGTAGTAAATTGTTACACTGTCAGTAGATAGGCCTGTAGTGATTTTTGGCACAGTGTCTAAAAATAGAGAGCAACTGAGCATGAGCAGAGCATTGTATTACTGGATTTTAAACAGTATAGGCACTTTTTTTTATGTTTTACATAGCTATACCTGCAAAAGGGCTCAGCCAGTGATCTAGCAGGACTTAATTTTCTGACTAAAGCTCCACTTTAAATAATGTGACATAAGAAATGGGTTTGACCCGATCTACAGTAGGCAACAGAATTATGTTAGTAGTAATTAAAAAGTGAAAGTGGTACTAATTATGGCCATAAAAGAAAGAAATTTAAAACTGTAGTGTTCGTTTACATTGGTGGTCATTGGCAAGAATGCATCATTACATTGGTGATCAGAGAGAAGAATGCACCCCCCCACCACCTTTTAGATTGCTTGGTGTCAATAGTTGCATACCTGATTGACAAGAGGAGAAACCTCACTGGACCACTGACTAGATCATTAAAGTCAGTGCAGCTTTACTGACTAAGCTATGTAGAAATTCATAAGCATGTTTTTGTGGTGGTGGTATCTCTTAAATGCTTGGAGGTTACAGACACTGATGGGGGGGGATAAGAAGACCCTTGTGAGATTGCTCATCGTTTCAGCATGCATTGAAGGGGCAGAATTGCATTGCTTGTATCAATAATCATGTCTTGCAGAATATTTAACACCGTTCTTTAAAATGAAATGTGTTTTATTGTTTGTTAGACTTTAAAATAATATAACACTTTTAGTTCTAAATGTGCAGAAACATTACTTCTAATGGTAAATCATAAAGCACAACAAATTAATAGACAATACATAGTAATCTAGTCTTCAAGAAACAAATCCATCTTGTGAAAGCTAGAGGCTTAATTGTCAGTTTTGTTTATCCCTTCTTCAGATATGCAAAAAAATCCCATGAGGCAAAGGCCAATATCAACACAATTCTTTCCAAACGAAAATAGTTTCAATTTTCCCTACAGCAGTCAAGACATTTAGCTGTTGTGTTTTGATCAATACAGCCCATTAAGTATGCAGTGTAACAAACACGGTGCATGAAATATTAATTGTGTGCATTTTAGCTAGATAAATGTAGTTTTATCTTTACGATTGATGCCAATAGTTAAGCCACATTTCATACATTTATCAAAGAAATAATTTTTTTTACGTTTGATATTATCATGTCATTTTTTTTAAAGATAAGCATGTGATTTGTAACATGCCATGGCCTCTTAACTTATGTAACTTATATACCGTATTTATCGCCGTAAAACACGCACTTTTTCCCCCTGAAAATCAGGGGGAAATCGTGTGTGCGTGTTATACGCCGATCCCTGCTACTCGGAGTGGAAGGAGGGAATGAACACCACAGAGCCGCAATCTCCTGTGTATCCGGCGATGTCACACAGAGTCCCGCCCCCCTGGCCCGGCATTTGACCACTGCTTTGTCCATTATATGAGACGGGCGGGACTGTGAGTGATGGATACACAGGAGATCGCGGATCTGTGTCATCCAACACTTGCGCGGCTGCAATCATGTGCAAAGGCGAGTCTGCAGATGTATACAAAACAGGCTGCAATCATGGGCATGCTAGAGACTGCAGATGGGCATGTTAGAGGCTGCAATAATGGGCACATTAGAGGCTGCAGATGGGTATGTTAGAGGCTGCAGATGGGCACTAAATAGGCTGCAATAATCAAAATAAAAACAGAAAACACTGCGCTTATAGGAAAAACCCTTAAGACAGCAGCAGTTCAAATGTGCAATATGCACACCAATATAGAACAAACAAAAAGAAAACTGCGCTATACCCTGAATGATGTATGCGTGAAAATAAATTCAGGTAGAAATTATGTGAGAAACCATCAAATGTAAATATGAATAAAACATTAAGATTATATTACGAGATACATGGGACAGAAATCCAAAAATATCCAATAATAATATCAAGTGTGTACAAATCAATAGTTCTGATAAATAGGTAGTGAAAACCATAAATAATGTTAATGTGTTGATATTATATAGCAAAGTCCATAGACCAGAAAAATGAAAAATCTTCTAGGGAATTGGGAAGAGTCCCCTGGTAGCTCTTCATAGGGATCAGTGTGGAAAGGTAGGACATTGAAAACACCCCTCGCAGTGATCCTCCACCACCTAAAATGCACGCTTACCAGATAGTAAGCTCAACAGGCTCATAGGCAAACCAGGGACCGGGTCAACAGTAGATGGTAAAGCGTCCCTCTATGCAGCGTAGCAGATGGTAGACAGACCAGGCAATTGACCTTGAATCCAGATATCCAACCCGCAATGGAGCATCCCTCTAGCGTCGTAGCCGCGGGCATATATAGAAGGTAGCGCAACCCAAATCATGGACATAGGGGCAAAGAAAGAATGGCCGTAGTGTAATTCTAATAGTACAATTTATTAATATATAGTAGAAAACTTACAAATTAGCAGTTAAAAGGAGCGAAATCGCCGGCCAGCTGGCGAGCGCCCGTTCAGATTGAGATGCGATGACGTCAGAACGTCAACCTCCCGACGAATGTTTCGTCTGTAGCTGACGTCGTCTGCAACAATGGGCACATTAGAGGCTGAAGATGGGCACTAAACAGGCTGCAATAATGGGCACATTAGAGGCTGCAGATGGACATAGATCAGGCTGCATTGATGGGCACTGGTGAGGCTGTAGAGCACTGACCCTTATTTTAAAATTTAAGTTTTTTTTCTGAAACTTCCCTCTTAAAGTTCAGGTGCGTGTTACGGTAACTTATTCCTGCTTATTTCTTTTATTCCAAATCTAGCAACTTTGCAGTTTTATTTTGTTGTACTTCTGCAAATACAGCTCCAGGGAAAACAACACCCCCCTCCCCAGGCAATCGCGGCGGAACTGCTGCTCTCCGCTGTCTGCTGGTCGGTCTGGCACTTATTTCATCTAGGTAGCGACCTCTGGTGTCCTCTGCTCCAGCACGACGGACCCGATGTAGGTGGCGGGCACCAGGCAGCGGCTTTGGTGTCCTCATCTCCAGCACAGTGGCTTTCGCCATGCTTCTCCTCTCTCCTAGGCGCTATTGTGGAAATTTTTTGAAGATGTATTTTAATATGTATTGTCATAGTGTCTCCCAGTGTTGGTACTCCTGCAGCCCGCTTTAAAGCGCTGACTGGGGCAGACTGACGCTGGTTGAGATCCATTTGGTAGTGGAAAGCTCCCGTAAACAGAGGCAGTAGTATAGTCCGGGTATGCGTTGTTCTCTGAACAACGCAGAATAAGGACTCACAAAAAATGGGAGCCTTTGAATCGTGGTCGGGAGAAGCGTTCAGAATCTCAGGCTTCCTGTGATCTCATTTGGTGTACAGAGACGGGGGGCTGGGGACCGTACTTGCTGCCCAGACACACCCATAAGACTCCCCTAGTCATTATTCTTTGGTTGTTTTATTATGTGCTGGTGAACCGTGCATAGTTTGACAGCAGACAATATGGGATTTTGAGATGAGTAAGGAGGGTATGACATCGGGCAGTATGTGAAGGATAGAGGATATGACAGCAACACTATGCGCAGGATAGAAGTGTGAAGGATAAGACAGGGGCATTTTATGCAGAAGAAAGTGCATATTGTATGACAGCATACAGTATTTGCTTGAGAGAGATATGGAAGGTATGATAACAAACAGTATGTTTGGCAGAGGTGTGCTTTGGGTATGACGGGCCAGTATGTGCAGGGGAGAAGTGTGGAGGGTATGATGGGGCAATAGCAACAGGAAGAACAGTTAATCTTTTGATCCACAAATGGTTATCTTTCTATTATTAGTAGCAAAAATATGATCATCGCCAATACAGGTGAATAAAGGTTGGGAAAAGGCACCCAATAATGTATTTGAGACCCTTTTACAAAACTGAACAATAACAAGCAGGGCCCTCTGATTGCTCCTGAATTGTATTGTAATTGTACTGTCTGCCCTAACATTGTAAAGCGCTGAGCAAACTGTTGGCGCTTTATAAATCCTGTCCTGTATAATCATAATAATACAGCAGCATGGGAATCGTGCTTTTAACACACAGCACTTTACAGAAGAGAAGTAGAGGTTTAACATTCATGCACTGGGCACTGAGAAGATAACACACATGAACGGGGCTTTGAGGGTTTATAACACACACTGCATGCTCTTTGCCAAGGGGGTTACTGTACATCAACAGAGGATGGAGTATCCAATATGCATGCTCCTATGCAATAAATTAATGTACATGTTTCCAACAGGTGCATTAATCAGTCGCTATTTGAAATTGACACTTTCTTTTTTAAGGCCCTTTTCAGACGGGGCAGACCCCACCAGGAGTCCTGCTCAGGATGGATTTTGTCCACTGATCCCTGCTGAGCAGGCGAATGGCTGGTCTGTGTCCACTCTCCTCTATGGGCTGTTGGATGTAAACAGACTGCCTGTTCATTTACACCGGCTGCCATCCGACCTGATCCGCTGGACAGATGGAGAACGTATCTCCATCCGTTTTTATCTGATTGGATGTCAGCCGCTGTAAACAGACACATGTTCATTTACATCCGCCACTCCATAGAGGATAATGGAGGGTCTGATCGGGTCCGCCTGAAAAACGAACAGGTGGACCTAATCCAGTGGTTCTCAATGCCTGTCCTCAGGACCCGCTAACAGGCCAGATTTTAAGTATTACCTTGGGTTACCTTGGGGAGATGCAGACTAGAATACTGCAATCACTGAGC
Source organism: Lithobates clamitans (assembly GCA_037952925.1). NCBI lineage: Eukaryota > Metazoa > Chordata > Amphibia > Anura > Ranidae > Lithobates > Lithobates clamitans. The sequence goes on from JBBGZY010001277.1 coordinate 4,961,988, forward strand.
AGCAAATTATATCACCTGTAATGTTTTTCAGTTATCTTGCAAACCCGGCCTGTTAGTGGGTCCTGAGGACAGGAGTTGAGAACCACTGACCTAATCGGTCCATGCTTGTGAAAGGAGCCTAAGGACCAGTTCAGACCATAAAAACGAAGTCTGGATTAGGGTTGCCGCCTCATCCTTTTAAACCCGAACACATATTAATTACACATGTTCTTTGGCTGATTAAGGTGATAATTAAACTTGGTGCCTTCTCAGCATTAAATTAGCCTCAGAACCTGTCTAATTCATATGTGTTCCAGATGCTTTTCTGCATGCAGGTTTTTGACGTGTTTTTGACCCTCTTTTTTTCTTAACCTTAAATAGGAACATGTGTGTTCCAGTGCATTTTTTAATGCTTTTTACAGTGTTCTAGTACAGTCCTGTGCAGGGAAAATGCAGCATGTTCTACTTTTTTTTTTTTTTTACTGGAACTCCAAGCAATGGTGTGAACTATGCCATTGAAAACTATATAACCTCCTTTCTATGCGTTTTTGATGCAGGAAAAAAATGCACTGGACTGCATATGGTGTGAACTGGCCCTAAAAGTCTACAAAAAAAGACCAGTCTGTGTGCTGGAGGTTGGATCTTACTGGGTAAAGAAGAAGGCAGTGACAAAGTGAAAGCGCAGCCTACTCATTATATAGGGTATGATGAAAAGTGCAGGGGTTTAAATAAAAAAATTGAGTAATGCTTTAGAAACTGTCATATTGACCTTCTCCAGAACTTACCATATTTTACCTGTTCCATGTCTTGGTACCTGTGGCCTGACATTCGTTTGATGATGGAATTTCTCTGATCCTCACATACTATGCAAGCATTTTGTTTTGCAGAGGCTTGGTTAAATTGAGTTAATGAGTTTGAGATCCTTCATAGCAAGTTTGAGGGTAATAGAAACATATGTAAAAGCAAATTACTTTTGCCGGATGGAGAAGTAAACCGTAACCACTGGCTTGGCAAAGCAGGAAGGCAGGGCCTGAATTTGTAATAAGCAAATCTTTCCCTGTATACATATATTATCTTTAAATACAAACACAATCTTAAAAGTATTGGTAACCTTTCCAATAACATTTCCTTTAAACTGCATGCTGCCACTTTGCATCTGAAGACAGTATGACTGGTGGAATAACAGAATAATTTTCAGCAAGTTAAACTCACAAGCAATACAGCTGTGCTGTGAATCCCACTCTCTATTTAGGCCTTATGTTACAGTCCATTAAAGCAGCAATTATTAGACGTCTACACCTTTTCTGCCAGCTGAATCTATGTCAGCTGCCTGCCTTGATTGCCTGGCTGTCAAGGGCCATAAGCCGGTTGTTTACAGGCCAAAATCTGGATTATTTTGTGAAAAAATATCTGCCCTTTACTCTCTGCTGCTTGCATGTAAAAAAACAGAACGCAGCATTATTATTTACTGGCAAAGATATGACACAGGGAGCAGTAGCTTCATATTGCTGGTGATGCCAACTTTACTGAAAGCTCCCAAGTGCTAAATTAATGCAGTAACTGAAATAGGGAACAAAAATATGGAAATCCACACCACTTTTCACAGTTTTTTTTCTGAAGGTGTAGTGATCCTCCAGCTAAACATGGTCATAACAGAATACTGCTAAGGTGTTTACAATTTTTTAATACATTCCTTCTGAATGAATAGCTTAACTGCTTCAGCCCCGGAAGATTTTACCCCCTTCCTGATCAGAGCACTTTTTGTAGTTCGGCACTGCGTCCTTTTAACTGTAAATTGCGCGGCCGTGCGATGTTGCACCCAAACAAAATTGACGTCCTTTTTTCCCACAAATAGAGCTTTCTTTTGGTGGTATTTGATCACCTCTGCGGTTTTTATTTTTTGCGCTATAAACAAAAAAGGAGCAACATTTTTGGAAAAAAACACAATATTTTTTGCTATAATATCCCCAAAAAAATATATAAAAATATCGGGGGGGCGCATGCGGGCGAGTGAAGGAGATGGCTGCCTGAATCCACCGCTCCGCACCGTCGGAATCCACGAACCGGCCTGACACAGCACCGGGACGCCGCTCACAAGATTATGTCGTTTATCTTGACCCTTGCTTTTGGAAAAGTGTATAACTGTTGTAATATGGCTTTCAGGAATGTCCAGTCTACTCTATCAAATTCTTTTTCTGCATCCGTGGATATCAGCACTAAAGATTTTTGATATAGCGCTTAGAACCCGTTGCGTGTTTTCTCTACCTTCTCTATCTGGGGTGAACCCCACTTGGTCAGGATGTATTAGGGAGGGAACATAGGGAAATAGTCTATTCGCAAGTATTTTCGTAAGAATCTTGAGATCCACGTTTAGCAATGAAATTGGGTAATAACTCGCGCATTGTGATGGGTCTTTCCCCTCCTTGGGGATTACTGTTATATGGGCCATTAAAGTCTCCTCAGGCATCTTTTGCCCTTCTTGTATTGAATTGAAGGCGGCCAGGAATCTTGGTGCCAATTTTTCAAAAAAGGTCTTATAATAATACAAAGTATACCCATCAGGGCCAGGGAAATTCTTCTATTGTGATTGGACCGTCTAAGTCACCTGCGCCCTCCTCGGGCATCTGGGCATTCCTGAGGCCCTTATATATTCTTTAGCTGCCTCCCCTCCAGTAGGCAAATTTGGAGAAGGCAATTGACCCTCTACCTGGTAGAGACTGGTATAGTAATCTCTAAATGTCATTGCAATTTCCTGTGATGAGCTAACTAACACATCTCCCTGGGTATTGATACGTTCAATATGATTCCGTGCTCTCGTCTCTCTGAGCGCATTAGCTAGCATCCTGCTCGGCTTATTTCCATACTCGTAGAATGCTCGCTTGCACCGAGTTAGAGTAGCTTTTGGTTTATCCATTAATAGTAAGTTTAATTCCTCGCGTAAACATGCGAGTTTCTCCTCCGTCTGTTGTGCATGCAATTTCTTATGTGCCAATGCGAGTATTTGGATCTTCCCGAGCAAGGATTCCAGCTGAGCCCCAATAAGGTGTTTCCTACGTGTACCTAAGGATATGAGAATTCCCCTGATATAACACTTATGAGCTTCCCATATACATAGTGGGGTTACTTCACCTGACTCATTGATTGTAAAGAAAGATTCTAATTCCTGGGCTATCTGTTTTTCATATTCTGGTTCTTTCAGAAGAGTCTCATTGATCTTCCAATACCATTCCTGTGGCCCTAAGTTTCCCCATTTTAATACGCAGTTGGTTCGGGCATGATCCGATAATGTGAATGAACTTATAGAGGTTTCCACGATACAGGACAGGGCATTTTAGGAGACAAAGACATAGTCAATCCTAGTATATGTCTTATGTTTTGCTGAAAAAAGGGTATAATCCCTATCATGTACGTGGAAAGTTCTCCAACTGTCCATTAATTTCAGATCTTGGAGAAGTCTCTTTGCTTTACGCAATTTTGCATAGGATATATGGGAGGCACCTTTTGAAACACCCAACGTGGGGTCCAGTGCCAAGGTTAAGTCTCCCCCCAACAGCAGGATGCCCTCCTTATTTTGATGTACTAAGTTTAGATAAGTCTCAAGAGCTGAGTCTGGATCCTCATTGTATAAGTATAGGTTCACTAGCATCACCTTTTGTTCACCCAAAGACCCTTTTACGATAAGAAGACGTCCTGCCTCGTCGGTAATTATCTATTACTATTTGCTTTTGAGGTCTGTGATGCACTGTGATACGCAGTTGGGAATCTCCGGTTAACCAATCTTGGAATTCTATTGTTTCTGAAGTGTGTCTCTTGTAGAAAAATAACATGAGATTTAAGTCTCCCAAGTTTAGCAAGCAATCTAGAACGTTTCTCTGGACTGTTTAACCCCTTCACATTGTAGGAGGTTAAGGTTATCCTAGTCATCTTGACGTTTCTCTTTACTAGGTCCTTTACTAGGATAGTAACTAGGATAGTTTCTGTTGTGATTATGATTTAAAAAGAGTAAACACAGTTGATTGATAATAAATGGCTTCAGCCAATCACTAACCATGAGTGAAAGAAAAGTTTTTGTGTTATCATTCATATTCTCTGAAAAATGGCCAAGAAATCCTAAATTCTGCCAGGGTATGTAAACTTTTGAGCACAACTGTATATTGTGACAGACTCTCCTGGGACAGAGGCTTTTAGAGGGGACTGAATGCTAGCCTCTTGCCTACCGACTATGAGCCCTGGCATTTGAGGGAGCTAGAAGCATTTAGGAAGATGTTCTGTTATGTAATGCAAAAGGACATTATTAAGGAGGCAATGATGGTCTCTGCCAGCTTGGGACTCAGTAGACGGATGTATGTGAAAGGAATGCTGATTAATGAGCTCTGGAAAGCCTGAAGGGTCTTTCAGTCATTGTTAATTGTGCTAACTAACACACCTTTGTCTCTTAGCAAACTATTGGGGGATATGTTTATTCTTGTAATAATGTGTATTGTAAGTTGTGAGCTCAATGCTAGACAGTCTGTTGCTGGGGGTCTCCTGCTATTGTCTGCTTATAAGGTGTTCTGTGTTTATACTTAGGATAATGTATAATGTACTCTGCTTTAACCTTGTTGCCGGGCAGTCTGTTCACCTGGCTGGTTTAAGGGCTGCGTTAATTAGTCAGCTAGTAGTTGCTAGAGGAGGGGGGAGTAGTCATGAGTCAGTCCTACCTCGTAATCTAACCCATTGTGTGATGTTTTGGGTAAATATTTGACTTATTGTGTATGTGGGGAACTGACATACTTCTCAAGTGTATAAAGAGCCTGTATCATTGTCCAATAAAACATCCCATGTTCCTACAAGCCAGTATCGGATAGTGTTGTACGTTTGGCTATAATATCTGATCTCTGATTTTAAGACTGGAGGAGGCGGTATACTGACGGACACACTCAAACGCAGTGTGGAAAAAGGTTCTGTCACATATACTTTTTTAGCAGAGACCCTAGGGAATAAAATGGTGGTTGTTGCAAAATTGCGCACACTCGTGGAATAGTTCCAAACTTTGGTACTTGGAAATCTCCATAAGCTACACTTTAATTTTTTTTACTGGTTACCAGTTTAGTTACAGTTCTAGTGTTATTTTTCAAACGCATTTTTTTTCGTGAAAAAAACAATTACATGAGATAAAAAAAAAACAAATTACTATATTAACTCCAATTTTTTTGTATAATGTGAAAGATGATGTTACGCCGCTTTAAATTTCTTTTACTGGTTACCAGTTTAGAGTTACAGTTCTAGTGTTAGAATTATTGCTGTCGCTCTAACGTTTGCGCCGATACCTCACGCGTGGTTTACATATGCGTGCGTGACCTACGTATGCGTTCGCTTCTGCGTGCGAGCATGAGGGGATTTTTTTTTATTGTTTTAATTTTACACTTTCCTTTTTTAATCTTTTTATTTTTTCATCACTTTTTTTCCTATTACAAGGAATGTAAACATCCCTTGTAATTGGAATAGGGCATGAGAGGTCTTCTTTACAGAGAGTTCTGGGGTCTATAAGTCCCTGGATCTCTCCTCTATGCTGAAAAGCCTGAGATTAAAAACAAAAATCCATCTCAGGCTTTCCAGCAAAAAAAAGGAAGTGACGTCATGACGTTGCTCCTGGCCTCTGAGGGTCATAGAGATGGGGGGGGGGACGACGACCCAGACCACAGCCAGCTCTATAGTAAACTGCCGCCGCTGGTGGATTCGTTCTCTGGCCCCCTGATCACACAGTTGGGTGTCCACTCCCGCCGCCTGTAAAAGCAATCAACAGTTAAACGGCCGCTATGATGGATTTTACTTTGCAGGGAATCTCCTGCTGAAAGAAAAGATGTTTGAATGGTACCTGCAGCTATTATTCAGATATCTCCACTTCAAAGTCATATGACAGCCTACAGGCAAGAAGCGGTTAAATGAAATCCCTCTGTCCAGGTGTATAGAGCTAGTTAATTTATTTTTTAACTACCAAAACTATTCTATAGTGCATCGCCTTTCATCTGTCCTCTAAATTCCTGAATTATTATTTTTTTAAACTGTCAGTATGAAGGAGAATTAGTGGTAAAAAAAACATGGTTTACTCAATCATTTTGTGAGTATTCATTCTTTACGATATGCATAATTGGGGAGTGGCAGGATGTGTTCTTTGCCTATGTACAAAGGTGTTTCTGTTTCCCATATTCGTGAGTTGGGAGATATGCCTAACCCAGCCAATTATGGATCAAATCCCTGCTGAACCAGCTGAGATTTAATCCATGTATGGGCAATCTGATTGTACCCAAGTTGATCCATCGATTAACTTGGGCACAACCAGCATGTCTGATTTTTAGCATGCAAATATTACCAGTGGCAATAATTGTTGTGTTCTCCCGGCAAGGATGAGACCTCTTCTATGGAGCACAGATGCAAATGGAATTTTGTTAATTTACACCCGCCTACCTCCAATGCGATCCGACAAAGACAAACGGATGGGGATTCTTTCCCCTCTGTCTGGCCGGATCAGAGGGCAGTCAGGTGAAAATAGACAGCCAGCCCTTTTACATCCGAGTGCCCATAGGACAGAGCATGCTGTGTTTGTGTCTGCTCCACTCAGCTCAGCAGGGATCAACAGACAGATCCCCTGCTGAGAAAACCAGACCAGATCAGGACTGTGTAAAAGGGCCCTTTTAGAATGCATGTCCACTGCTTAGAAACCAAACTCCACAGTTTTTCTGAGATGCGCATGGAACAAGCCTGCAGATCAAAAGTTCAGAAATTATTCTGATTTAGTAACTACATACTTGCAAACACATAAGCTGCACTTCTCCCTGTTTTTATTTTTTTGCTGAGCCTCAACAAGTTTTATTTATGCCAGATCTGGTCAAATAGACATTCTTTCACCCTGTCAAACGTGACTCTACCCTTGTATGTGCTTCACCCAGTCTGCCTAATAGTAGTTTCATTAGCTGTATGCTTGTTCCAGATCAGTGGCTCAGAAGGTACTGAAGTCAGAATATCAGTGTTATTGTCAGTCTCATGGATTGGTTTTAGTAATGGCATCCTCCCAGGTTCTTTACAAACGGTACAAAACATGGTTTTACAACCTCAACAGTAGGAATGGGCTCTTACTTTTCTTCCATGCACATGGGATGACATTTCTTTTAAAATAGGATATTTATTGTGAATTTTTGGTATTAAACTAGATGGAGAATTACACCAAATTGCTACTCTAGGAAGTACGAAGGGCAGCAATCCTTAGCAACAAGTCCGATTTTAATTTAATTAGGATTGCTAAAGTCTGATTTGTGGATAGCTCTGATGTTTTATTATCCTTTATCTTGGTAAATGGGCCTGGAATTCTGCACATTATTCAAAAGCGACATACCGTATTTTTCGCTCCATAAGACACGCCTAGGTTTTAGAGGAGGAAAACAAACTATTCTGAACCAAATGGTGTACTAAAATATTTACCAGTGCCAATGAAATGCAAAATGTGTCACAATGGGGTGAGAATTACTCCTGCGCTTGTGAGAGCGTTTGTTATGTAATTGGGTAGTATTTGTAGATGGTGAAAAGTATAAAGGAGATGGTAATGCGTGTCTCGCTGCCTCAGCTGACCAGGGGTGGTCTGGAGAAGACTGTGTGGAAGGAGGTGGAAGGAGGGCGTGTGATCAACCACTTACATCAAAAACATATTTTGGTTTAATCATGTATAATAGAATACAAAAACAAATGAATATCACCATCTAAATAATACAAATACTAGTTTCATAAAAACAGGTGACAAAGTATACACTGAAAGGTTAAAATAGGGATATGCCCATGTAGAGGCAGATGTTTAAAAAAAGGCTGATGTGTTTCGAGGGTGACCCCTTCATCAGAGCCTGAAAGAACAGGAACACAGTCTGTGTGAGCCAATAGGCTGACACGTGTACATGGGGAGGAGTGGCTAGTTGGAAGCTGTGTCCTGTGATGTAAAGTTACTTATCCTGAGCTCCATAGCAGTCCACGTCCAAACGGTATGGTATAGTGGCAAAGTAAGTATGTATTCCTTTAACGGTGGTACAGGACTGTTGGGTATGCCTGTCTCCAGAGATGAACGGGGGAGTGCTGCAGCCTGCACACGTCCCTGGCGATAGAACACAGAGCAGCCCGAGCGGCCGCCGTGGCTGTACTCAGTTTGGCCGCTCTGTCTTCTGTGAGTGACAGGCTGAGCTGGGAGATTGCCTGGCACTCGCGGGTGACAACCAGCCTGATATTTTGTGACATGGGGGGAGGTGTATCCTGGTCAGTATTCGCTCCATAAGACGCAGAGACATTTCCCCCCCATTGTTGGGGGGGGGGGGGGGTGTGTCTTATGGAGCTGAAAATACGGTAGTTGAATGGTGGAAAAACAATACATTTCCTTTGTGAATTTTCTATTTAAATAGACACATACAGTATATTGTATAGGTTCTGTATATTGGATGAAAACATGTAGCCAGTTTCTGCTGTTTTTTTTTTCTCTTTTATTATTATTACTGCATTTTCAGGCAGCAGAGAGGGAAGGTCAGTGGTGCTAACCTTTTGTTTTCCCAGCAGAAATTGCGAGCAAGATGAAGTGATCAGAGCAAAATGTCAGTATTTGAGCGCTTTTCTCATTATAATCCTGCTCTGCTGTCCGCTTCTTTTCTGGTACTTGGTGATACTTATTTGCATGTCATCTATTACTGAGGGTTTATGTTATACCAAATATCTTGCATACATATTTATTTTATAAATGTAAATCTATTCACTGATTTAAATAAAAGTTGGTATTGGTGTATGTGGACAGGTGTTATAGTGCATGTCTTAACAGCGTGGTATTACGTGACCCTGTCCAGGGGGTACAATGTTTATTTTACTATGTGTCTCATTTATTTGCTTGTTTCATTATAATGTTTTTGTGCAGAGTTGTCAAAAAATATTGTCAAACCCAGAACCTCTGCATCTATTACCAGATTTAATCATGGCTATATTTCCCACCATGGACATTTCTGTGACTACGTTTACTGATTTATAATTTCTTTTAGCGCCTAATGATTTAAGGGAGCTAGGGACATGTGAGCAGACTCTGGATTAATTTACTTTTTTTTTACTTTTCTTAAAGGATTGTATTGTTCAGTTGCTCCTTTGTTTCTTTTGTATCTTTCACTTTTCCTTACCTCTGTTCCTCTTTCAACTGTCAGCTCAACTTTCATTTGCTTTCTGGCAATGATCTGTGAGGCCAAAGGAAAAACTGCACCACTCCAAGCTCCTAAACTACCTCTTGGGAAGTTCACTGCTCCACAGGGCAGAAGAGCTTGTCTATTTCATAAAATATAGACACAGTCCCTGCCATTAGACCACGCTCTTCTGACATGTTTCACCCCTCACCCCCAGCCTAATCATAGAGGTCCTCTATGATTAAGCCCTGGGAGGGGAAAACATGTCAAAGGGTGATATCTAAGGGCTGGGACTGTGTCTACAACCAGCTATGCACAATAAACTTACCAGTGGGATTTCCGTGGGGTGCGTTCTCTTTTATTCGATTTTCCAATAACAAGGTCATAGATGTCGCCTCATTCTTAAAGTGGAAAATCCAGGAAGACTGATATACAGTTGTAATACTTTTTTGCTATTTTACGGGGCAATAGAATTCTTTCAATTTCTTTAATGTTGAGATTTAAGCTCCCATCATGTTTCAATCTGAATGTACAATCTTTTCTAGATTTACCAATAACTATGTAGTGCAAGGGTCTGTCTGATTTTTATTTTTGCCTTTTGGGCTCAATACAATGTAATTATTAATAATGTGCTACTTTTCTGTACTTGCGGTGCCTTGAAACAGTATTCATACCCCTTGAAATTTTCCACATTTTGTCATGTTACAACCAAAAAAGTAAATGTATTTTTTTTGGACTTTATGTGATAGACCAACACAATGTGGCACATAATTGTAAAGTGGAAGGAAAATGATAAATGATTTTCCATATTTTTTACAAATAAATATCTGAAAAGTGTGGTGTGCATTTGTATTCAGCCCCCCTGAGTCAATACTTTGTAGAACCACATTTCACTGCAATTACAGCTGCAAGTCTTTTTGGGGATGTCTCTACCAGCTTTGCACATCTAGAGAGTGACATTTATACCCATTCTTCTTTGCAAAATAGCTAAAGCTCTGTCAGATTGGATGGAGAGCATCTGTGAACAGCAGTTTTAAAGTCTTGCCACAGATTCTCAATTGGATTGAGATATTTTGGGGGATAGAGGTACCCAAACGCCACTGGAGGGGTTCCAACTTTGTAAGAGAAATTAGTAAACGTGAATCATGGTGGATACACCAGCTCGGCTCCATGGCCCCGGGGGGGGGGGGGGGGGCTTAATAAGGAGTTCGATTTAAGATGTTTCTTGAGTAAATATTGATTTCACCTTTTTGTATCCCACCTAGATATCAATATTTTACAGTACTTAAAAGGTTTTTTATGGGTATACATTATGACGATTCGCTTGATTTTGATTGGATTCACTCTAGCCACTAAAATAATATGTTTGCACATTGGGGAGCGATTAAGCTCATATAGTGCCTTTCACAAAGCACTCCCCCATATTTATTGCTTTTTGATATAACGCTCTCCTGGATTACTTAGCACTTTTTAGATACTTAAATGATCGCCTGATTAACATTTATGGTATGGTTCATATAGATTTACTTTTCCCCTTTTACCATTTGGTGAGGCGGCTATTTTTTAGGTGTTATTACTAGATAGTAATTGTGATATTCCAAGAACAATACGCAGTTTCAGGAATACTTTCGTTTATATTTGCAATTTTATCGTATCTACTGTATTCCAGATATATATTTTTTAGGTTATAGAATTTTTATATATAAAAATATATTTTTTTGTATCAATTTTCTATATTTATTTTAAATATTTTTTATATATTTATTTTAATATTTTTATTTAAATACATATCTGTGAGTTCCCTATTACAGAGCAATAAAGGTTACAGGTCCCTTTAAGGGTTTTATAGGATCCCACAATGATGATTGTGCTGTATTACTGATGCGAGAAACATACTTAATTCTCAGTATGATTTTAAACAAAATTTTTTTATATATATTTTTATATTGTTATATATTATGCCATTAGATTAGTACATTTGTAGTTTTTTGATGTTCCATATATTAATCGCTAGTGCGATTACCATTATTTGTGGTGTGCGATGTGGTGTCTACTCTGATGTGTGGCTCTGTCCTGGATTAGGATTATACTTATGCAGATAGGGTTAACGCCGCTTACTATAGCTTTTCATTTCCTGGTTTTTCTAAAATATCAAGGCCGGCATACAGCCTTATTTGCTGTTGATTTTACATAGCTGGAGCCTAACACTAGGATGTCAGCGATCCCAGGCAAAATGGCCGCTGTTGGAGCCGAACACTAGGATGTCAGCGGTCCCAGGCAAAATGGCCGCTGTGACAGTATAAATAACACATAGAGCGCCCGTCCTATTAGATCCCCCAGATGATGGCACGTATACCCTGTGCCGAAGACGCGTAGGGGAGGGGCAGGACGGAGCTTTCTACACACAGACAGGCAGAGGATTGTACACCGCACCGCACACCACAGGATTCATGTGTATTTCATACTTTGGATAGAATGGTGCACTGACGCACCCAAGCATTGTGAGTACCCTCCTGGAGGGATTGTTTTTATGGCTTTTCAAATAAATTCCTGGCGGTATTATGCTATGAGTCTCCTTTCTTTCATATATGTCACCATTTGAGCGTGGTACAGATCATCACCAGCAGACCCTGTATGAGCCCTGGAGTGGCTCTAATGCGTGTTTTGACACTGATTAGCCACTGTGTCACACGCTCTAAGGTGAGCGCATTATCCATTGGGGGTCACTGGAGAGCACTGCAGCATGCCATAACGTGCACATCTCTTAACCACTTGCCGACCGCCTAACGCAGATATACTGCGGCAGAATGGCACGGGCAGGCAGAATCACGTACCCGTACGTGATCTGCCTCCCGCGGGCGGTGCCAGCGGCGGACGGCATTTGACTGGGAGCGTCGGGAGGCGAGGGGGAGACCATCCGATCGTGGCCCCCAGCCGCGATTGCTCCCAGCCAATGGGAATCCTCCTCTGCCTGTGTGTAGTTTCACACAGGCAGAGGATGTGATGTCATCTCTCCTCGGTCTGGCAGTTTCCGTCCCAGCGCCGAGGAGAGAAGACAAGTGAGTGCACACAACACAAACACACACAGTAGAACATGCCAGGCATACTTTACACCCCCGACCCCCCCCCCCCAATCACCCCCCCCCCCCCCCCCCCGTCACAAACTGACACCAGCAGTATTTTTTTTTTTTTTCTGATTACTGCATGGTGTCAGTTTGTGACAGTTACAGTGTTAGGACAGTGAGTATTACCCCCCTTTAGGTCTAGGGTACCCCCCTAACCCCCCCCCTAATAAAGTTTTAACCCCTTGATCACCCCCTGTCACCAGTGTCACTAAGCGATCATTTTTCTGATCGCTGTATTAGTGTCGCTGGTGACGCTAGTTAGGGACGTAAATATTTAGGTTCGCCGTCAGTGTTTTATAGCGACAGGGACCCCCATATACTACCTAATAAATGTTTTAACCCCTTGATTGCCCCCTAGTTAACCCTTTCACCACTGATCACCGTATAACCGTTACGGGTGACGCTGGTTAGTTCGTTTATTTTTTATAGTGTCAGGGCACCCGCCGTTTATTACCGAATAAAGGTTTAGCCCCCTGATCGCCCGGCGGTGATATGCGTTGCCCCAGGCAGCGTCAGATTAGCGCCAGTACCGCTAACACCCACGCACGCAGCATACGCCTCCCTTAGTGGTATAGTATCTGTACGGATCAATATCTGATCCAATCAGATCTATACTAGCGTCCCCAGCAGTTTAGGGTTCCCGAAAACGCAGTGTTAGCGGGATCAGCCCAGATACCCGCTAGCACCTGCGTTTTGCCCCTCCGCCCAGCCCACCCAAGTGCAGTATCGATCGATCACTGTCACTTACAAAACACTAAACGCATAACTGCAGCGTTCGCAGAGTCAGGCCTGATCCCTGCGATCGCTAACAGTTTTTTTGGTAGCGTTTTGGTGAACTAGCAAGCACCAGCCCCAGGCAGCGTCAGGTTAGTGCCAGTAGCGCTAACACCCACGCACGCACCGTACACCTCCCTTAGTGGTATAGTATCTGAACGGATCAATATCTGATCCGATCAGATCTATACTAGCGTCCCCAGCAGTTTAGGGTTCCCACAAACGCAGTGTTAGCGGGATCAGCCCAGATACCTACTAGCACCTGCGTTTTGCCCCTCCGCCCGGCCCAGCCCAGCCCACCCAAGTGCAGTATCGATCGATCACTGACACTTACAAAACACTAAACGCATAACTGCAGTGTTCGCAAAGTCAGGCCTGATCCCTTCGATCGCTAACAGTTTTTTTGTAGCGTTTTGGTGAACTGGCAAGCACCAGCGGCCTAGTACACCCCGGTCGTAGTCAAACCAGCACTGCAGTAACACGTGGTGACGTTGCGAGTCCCATAAGTGCAGTTCAAGCTGGTGAGGTGGCAAGCACAAGTAGTGTCCCGCTGCCACCAAAAAGACAAACACAGGCCCGTCATGCCCATAGTGCCCTTCCTGCTGCATTTGCCAATCCTAATTGGGAACCCACCACTTCTGCAGCGCCCGTACTTCCCCCCATTCACATCCCCAACCAAATGCAGTCGGCTGCATGAGAGGCATTTTCTTTATGTCCTCCCGAGTACCCCTACCCAACGAACCCCCCCAAAAAAGATGTCGTGTCTGCAGCAAGCGCTGATATAGGTGTGACACCCGCTATTATTGTCCTTCCTGTCCTGACAATCCTGGTCTTTGCATTGGTGAATGTTTTGAACGCTACCATACACTAGTTGAGTATTAGCGTAGGGTACAGCATTGCACAGACTAGGCACACTTTCACAGGGTCTCCCAAGATGCCATCGCATTTTGAGAGACCCGAACCTGGAACCGGTTACAGTTATAAAAGTTAGTTACAAAAAAAAGTGTACACATACAAAAATATAAAATAAAATAAAAATAGTTGGCGTTTTATTGTTCTCTCTCTCTATTGTTCTGCTCTTTTTTACTGTATTCTATTCTGCAATGTTTTATTGTTATTATGTTTTATCATGTTTGCTTTTCAGGTATGCAATTTTTTTTACCTTACTGTTTACTGTGCTTTATTGTTAACCATTTTTTTGTCTTCAGGTACGCCATTCACGACTTTGAGTGGTTATACCAGAATGATGCCTGCAGGTTTAGGTATCATCTTGGTATCATTCTTTTCAGCCAGCGGTCGGATTTCATGTAAAAGCAATCCTAGCGGCTAATTAGCCTCTAGACTGCTTTTACAAGCAGTGGGAGGGAATGCCCCCCCTCCCCCCCCAACGTCTTCCGTGTTTTTCTCTGGCTCTCCTGTCTCAACAGGGAACCTGAAAATGCAGCCGGTGATTCAGCCAGCTGACCATAGAGCAGATCAGAGACCAGAGTGGCTCCAAACATCTCTATGGCCTAAGAAACCGGAAGCTACGAGCATTTTATGACTTAGATTTCGCCGGATGTAAACAGCGCCATTGGGAAATTGGGAAAGCATTTTATCACACCGATCTTGGTATGGTCAGATGCTTTGAGGGCAGAGGAGAAATCTAGGGTCTAATAGATCCCAATTTTTGCAAAAAAGAGTACCTGTCACTACCTATTGCTATGATAGGGGATATTTACATTCCCTGAGATAACAATAAAAATGATTTAAAAAAAGAAAATGAAAGGAACAGTTTAAATATAAGATAAAAAAATAATAAAGAAATAAAGAAAAAAAAAAAAAAAGCACCCCTGTCCCCCCTGCTCTCGCGCTAAGGTGAACGCAAGCGTCGGTCTGGCGTCAAATGTAAACAGCAATTGCACCATGCATGTGAGGTATCGCCGCAAAGGTCAGATCGAGGGCAGTAAGACCTCCTCTGTAAATCTAAAGTGGTAACCTGTAAAGGCTTTTAAAGGCTTTTAAAAATGTATTTAGTTTGTCGCCACTGCACGTTTGTGCGCAATTTTAAAGCATGTCATGTTTGGTATCCATGTACTCGGCCTAAGATCATCTTTTTTATTTCATCAAACATTTGGGCAATATAGTGTGTTTTAGTGCATTAAAATGTAAAAAAGTGTGTTTTTTCCCCAAAAAATGCGTTTGAAAAATTGCTGCGCAAATACTGTGTGAAAAAAAAAAATGAAACACCCACCATTTTAATCTGTAGGGCATTTGCTTTAAAAAAATATATAATGTTTGGGGGTTCAAAGTAATTTTCTTGCAAAAAAAAATTATTTTTTTATGTAAACAATAAGTGTCAGAAAGGGCTTTGTCTTCAAGTGGTTAGAAGAGTGGGTGATGTGTGACATAAGCTTCTAGATGTTGTGCATAAAATGCCAGGACAGTTCAAAACCCCCCCAAATGACCCCATTTTGGAAAGTAGACACTCCAAGCTATTTGCTGAGAGTCATATTGAGTTCATGGAATATTTTATATTGTGACACAAGTTGCGGGAAAGAGACAATTTTTTATTTTTTTTATTTTTTTTTGCGCAAAGTTGTCACTAAATGATATATTGCTCAAACATTCCATGGGAATATGTGAAATTACACCCCAAAATACATTCTGTTGCTTCTCCTGAGTACGGGGATACCACATGTGTGAGACTTTTTGGGAGCCTAGCCGCGTACGGGACCCCGAAAACCAAGCACCGCCTTCAGGCTTTCTAAGGCCGTAAATTTTTGATTTCACTCTTCACTGCCTATTACAGTTTCGGAGGCCATGGAATGCCCAGGTGGCAAAACCCCCCCCCCCCCCAAATGACCCCATTTTGGAAAGTAGACACCCCAAGCTATTTGATGAGAGGTATAGTGAGTATTTTGCAGACCTCACTATTTGTCACAAAGTTTTGAAAATTGAAAAAAGAAAAAAAAAAATTTTTTTTCTCGTCTTTCTTTATTTTCAAAAACAAATGAGAGCTGCAAAATACTCACCATGCCTCTCAGCAAATAGCTTGGGGTGTCTACTTTCCAAAATGGGGTCATTTGGGGGGGGGTTGTGCCACCTGGGCATTCCATGGCCTCCGAAACTGTGATAGGTAGTGAGGAGTAAAATCAAAAATGTACGCCCTTAGAAATCCTGAAGGCAGTGATTGGTTTTCGGGGACCCGTACGCGGCTAGGCTCCCAAAAAGTCTCACACATGTGGTATCCCCGTACTCAGGAGAAGCAGCTAAATGTATTTTGGGGTGCAATTCCACATATGCCCATGGCCTGTGTGAGCAATATATCATTTAGTGACAACTTTTTGTAATTTTTTTTTTTTTGTCATTATTCAATCACTTGGGACAAAAAAAATGAATATTCAATGGGCTCAACATGCCTCTCAGCAAATTCCTTGGGGTGTCTACTTTCCAAAATGGGGTCATTTGTGGGGGTTTTGTACTGCCCTGCCATTTTAGCACCTCAAGAAACGACATAGGCAGTCATAAATTAAAGGCTGTGTAAATTCCAGAAAATGTACCCTAGTTTGTAGGCGCTATAACTTTTGCGCAAACCAATAAATATACAGTTATTGACTTTTTTTTACCAAAGACATGTGGCCGAATACATTTTGGCCTAAATGTATGACTAAAATTGAGTTTATTGGATTTTTTTTAGAACAAAAAGTAGAAAATATCATTTTTTTTCAAAATTTTCGGTCTTTTTCCGTGTATAGCGCAAAAAATAAAAACGGCAGAGGTGATCAAATGCCATCAAAAGAAAGCTCTATTTGTGGGAAGAAAAGGACGCAAATTTCGTTTGGGTACAGCATTGCATGACCGCGCAATTAGCAGTTAAAGCGACACAGTGCCGAATTGTAAAAAGTGCTCTGGTCAGGAAGGGGGTAAAACCTTCCGGGGCTGAAGTGGTTAAGAAGCATGAGGAATACCTGCTATTTGTTTGGACACTATTGTGCACTTTGATTTATATACTCTTGTGAATGGTTTGGACTGAGATATATTCATTTGTATGAATTGGTTTCGGACACTTTATTTATCAAGTAGCACTTATATATTTTTGTTAATTATTTAAAGGATTTTTTTCTTTTCTCTCCCACATTTTTTTTTTTTTTTTGCATGTTGCATGTTACCATTTATTCATATATTCAATTGTGGATTTTAGTCACTTTTTTCACAGGCGTTTGACACTGTTTGTAATTTTCAATATTGTATAGATTTATTATATTCTTTGTTCACGTATTTATAGCCTTTAGCGCATGCACATATATTTATTTTATTTTGGCATATACACGATATGGAACGTGGTTAGTGTGTGCAGCTGAATTAGGTTCATTGATTCACATTGGAGGCATTAACCCATTTGTGGCTCACAAGATTTTAGCACTATTTTTTGGAATAACTCAAACTCTGTCAGATTGGATTGAGCGCATCTGTGAACAACAATTTTCAAGTCTTGCCACAGATTCTCAATTGGATTTAGGTCTGGACTTTGACTGGGCCTTTCTAACACATGAATATGCTTTGATATAAACCATTCCATTGTAGCTCTGGCTGTATGTTTAGGGTGTTGTTCTGCTGGAAGGTGAACCTCCGCCCCAGTCTCAAGTCTTTTGCAAACTCTAACAGGTTTTCTTCTAAGATTGTACTTGATAGTAATTGTGATATTCCAAGACCAATACGCATTTTCAGGAATACTTTCGTTTATATTTGCAATTTTATCGTATCTACTGTATTCCAGATATATATTTTTTAGGTTATAGAATTTTTATATATAAAAATATATTTTTTTCCAGATATATATTGCCCTGTATTTGGCTCCATCCATCTTTCCATTAGCTCTGACCAGCATCCCTGACCCTGCTTAAGAAAAGCATCCCCACAACATGATGCTCCCACCACCATGTTTCACAATGGTGATGGTGTGTTCAGGTTTAATGTGCTGTTAGTTTTCCGCCACACATAGTGTTTTGCTTTTAGGCCAAAAAGCTCAATTTTGGTGTTATCTGACCAGAGCACCTTCTTCCACATGTTTGCTGTGTCCCCCACATGGCCTTTTCACAAACTGCAAATGGGACTTTTTGTGGCTTTCTTTCAACAATAGCTTTCATCTTGCCACTCTTCCATAAAGGCCAGATTTGTGGAGAGCATCACTAATAGTTATCCTGTGGACAGATTCTCCCACCTGAGCTGTGGATCTCTGCAGCTCCTCCAGAGTTACCATGAGCCTCTTGGCCACATCTCTAATAAATGCTCTGCTTGCTCAGCTTGTCCGTTTAGGTGGACGGCCATGTCTTGGTAGGTTTGCAGTTGTGTCATACTCTTTCCATTTTCGGATGATGGATTGAACAGTGCTCCGTGAGATGTTCAAAGCTTGGGATATTTTTTTATAACTCTGCTTTAAAATTCTCCACAACTTTATCCCTGACCTGTCTGGTGTTCCTTGGCCTTCATGATGCTGATTGTTCACTAAGGTTCCCTAACAAACTTCTGAGGGCTTCACAAACTAGCTGTATTTTATACTGAGATTAAATTACACACAGTTGGACTCTTTTTACTAATTAAGTGACTTCTGAAGGTAATTGGTTTTAGTTAGGGGTATCAGAGTAAAGGGGGCTGAATACAAATGCACGCCACACTTTTCGATATTTATTTGTAAAAAAAATATTGAAAACCATTTATCATTTTCCTTCCACCTCAAAATTATGTGCCACTTTGTGTTGGTCAATCACATAAAATCCCAAAAAAATACATTTACGTTTTTGGTTGTAACGTGACAAAATGTGGAAAACTTTTTCAAGGCACTGTATAACAAAAGGGTTCATGTGATAATTTCTTTCCGTTTCACCATCAGTTACAAGTATACTGTCCAGGGTGTGGATATAAATCAATGATTTAAAAAAAAAAAATCAGATTTTTTTTTTTTTTTTAATCAGATTTTTTTGATTTTTATCAAATTTATTTTAACAAAATGCGTTTGGAGTAAAAATCTAAAGATAGTTTTCTTTTTAAGATACATTAATAATTTAGTTTATTAAGCATGAAATGGAGCTTAGTTGTGTAGCATGAGGCTGTATATTCTGTAATATTAAAATCTTTGGTAAACTCATTCAATGAATACAAGCTCTGCAAGCTGAGATAACATGCACTGCATTGATGCATTCACACAGTATCACAGTAACCATGAGCTAATTCAAAGTTCAGGAATGTTCCTTTATCCCATAGTTTTGCAAATCTATGTACACAACAAACTGTATGATTGAATCGGTTTTGATATCGCTGTTTTACTAACCTGACAGCCTATTATTCTAAATAGGAAACCTTTATTTTGTTTGCAAATATTAAATATTTTAACTACCAGCAAGAATGAGTCCTTACATTTAAAGAGCACCTGTCATTTCAGATCTATAAAGGCAGCACCTGTTAGTGGGCATCCATTCACCTGCTGCCGCCACATCCCTCACCTTGTTCTGTCACTGCCACATCACCAGCCATCCCATTAACCACTTCAGCCCCGGAAGGTTTTACCCCCTTCCTGACCAGAGCACTTTTTACAATTCGGCACTGCGTCGCTTTAACTGCTAATTGCGCGGTCATGCAATGCTGTACCCAAACGAAATTTGCGTCCTTTTCTTCCCACAAATAGAGCTTTCTTTTGATGGTATTTGATCACCTCTGCCATTTTTATTTTTTGCGCTATACACGGAAAAAGACCGAAAATTTTGAAAAAAAATGATATTTTCTACTTTTTGTTCTAAAAAAAATCCAATAAACTCAATTTTAGTCATACATTTAGGCCAAAATGTATTCGGCCACATGTCTTTGGTAAAAAAAATGTCAATAAGTGTATATTTATTGGTTTGCGCAAAAGTTATAGCG
Organism: Lithobates clamitans; assembly: GCA_037952925.1. NCBI lineage: Eukaryota > Metazoa > Chordata > Amphibia > Anura > Ranidae > Lithobates > Lithobates clamitans. The sequence continues at coordinate 4,981,933 of JBBGZY010001277.1, forward strand.
TCTACAAACTAGGGTACATTTTCTGGAATTTACACAGCCTTTAATTTATGACTGCCTATGTCGTTTCTTGAGGTGCTAAAATGGCAGGGCAGTACAAAACCCCCACAAATGACCCCATTTTGGAAAGTAGACACCCCAAGGAATTTGCTGAGAGGCATGTTGAGCCCATTGAATATTTATTTTTTTTGTCCCAAGTGATTGAATAATGACAAAAAAAAAAAAAAATTACAAAAAGTTGTCACTAAATGATATATTGCTCACACAGGCCATGGGCATATGTGGAATTGCACCCCAAAATACATTTAGCTGCTTCTCCTGAGTACGGGGATACCACATGTGTGGGACTTTTTGGGAGCCTAGCCGCGTACGGGGCCCCGAAAACCAAGCAACGCCTTCAGGATTTCTAAGGGCGTACATTTTTGATTTTACTCCTCACTACCTATCACAGTTTTGAAGGCCATAAAATGCCCAGATGACATAAAACCCCCCCAAATGACCCCATTTTGGAAAATAGACACCCCAAGCTATTTGCTTTGAGGCATGTTGAGTCCATGGAATGTTTTATATTTTGACACAAGTTGCGGGAAAGTGACAAATTTTTTTTTTTTTTTTTGCACAAAGTTGACACTAAATGATATATTGCTCACACAGGCCATGGGCATATGTGGAATTGCACCCCAAAATACATTTAGCTGCTTCTCCTGAGTACGGGGATACCACATGTGTGGGACTTTTTAGGAGCCTAGCCGCGTACGGGACCCCGAAAACCAAGCACCGCTTTCAGGATTTCTAAGGGCGTACATTTTTGATTTTACTCCTCACTGCCTATCACAGTTTCGGAGGCCATGGAATGCCCAGGTGGCACAAACCCCCCCCAAATGACCCCATTTTGGAAAGTAGACACCCCAAGCTATTTGCTGAGAGGCATGGTGAGTATTTTGCAGCTCTCATTTGTTTTTGAAAATAAAGAAAGACGAGAAAAAAAATTTTTTTTTTTTCTTTTTTCAATTTTCAAAACTTTGTGACAAAAAGTGAGGTCTGCAAAATACTCACTATACCTCTCATCAAATAGCTTGGGGTGTCTACTTTCCAAAATGGGGTCATTTGGGGGGGTTTTGTGCCACCTGGGCATTCCATGGCCTCCGAAACTGTGATAGGCAGTGAAGAGTGAAATCAAAAATTTACGGCCTTAGAAAGCCTGAAGGCGGTGCTTGGTTTTCGGGGTCCCGTACGCGGCTAGGCTCCCAAAAAGTCCCACACATGTGGTATCCCCGTACTCAGGAGAAGCAACAGAATGTATTTTGGGGTGTAATTTCACATATTCCCATGGCATGTTTGAGCAATATATCATTTAGTGACAACTTTGCGCAAAAAAAAATAAAAAAAATAAAAAATTGTCTCTTTCCCGCAACTTGTGTCACAATATAAATTATTCCATGGACTCGACATGCCTCTCAGCAAATAGCTTGGGGTGTCTACTTTCCAAAATGGGGTCATTTGGGGGGGTTTTGAACTGTCCTGGCATTTTATGCACAACATCTAGAAGCTTATGTCACACATCACCCACTCTTCTAAGCACTTGAAGACATAGCCCTTTCTGACACTTATTGTTTACATAAAAAAATAATTTTTTTTTGCAAGAAAATTACTTTGAACCCCCAAACATTATATATTTTTTTTAAAGCAAATGCCCTACAGATTAAAATGGTGGGTGTTTCATTTTTTTTTTTCACACAGTATTTGCGCAGCGATTTTTCAAACGCATTTTTTGGGGAAAAAAACACACTTTTTTACATTTTAATGCACTAAAACACACTATATTGCCCAAATGTTTGATGAAATAAAAAAGATGATCTTAGGCCGAGTACATGGATACCAAACATGACATGCTTTAAAATTGCGCACAAACGTGCAGTGGCGACAAACTAAATACATTTTTAAAAGCCTTTAAAAGCCTTTACAGGTTACCACTTTAGATTTACAGAGGAGGTCTACTGCTAAACTTACTGCCCTCGATCTGACCTTCGCGGCGATACCTCACATGCATGGTGCAATTGCTGTTTACATTTGACGCCAGACCAACGCTTGCGTTCACCTTAGCGCGAGAGCAGGGGGGACAGGGGTGCTTTTTTTTTTTTTTTTTTTTTTTCTCTTTATTATTATTGTTTTTTTATCTTATTTTTAAACTGTTCCTTTCATTTTTTTTTTTTTTAAATCATTTTTATTGTTATCTCAGGGAATGTAAATATCCCCTATGATAGCAATAGGTAGTGACAGGTACTCTTTTTTGCAAAAATTGGGGTCTATTAGACCCTAGATTTCTCCTCTGCCCTCAAAGCATCTGATCACACCAAGATCGGTGTGATAAAATGCTTTCCCAATTTCCCAATGGCGCTGTTTACATCCGGCGAAATCTACGTCATAAAATGCTCGTAGCTTCCGGTTTCTTAGGTCATAGAGATGTTTGGAGCCACTCTGGTCTCTGATCAGCTCTATGGTCAGCTGGCTGAATCACCGGCTGCATTTTCAGGTTCCCTGTTGAGACAGGAGAGCCAGAGAAAAACACGGAAGATGTTGGGGGGGGGGGGGCATTCCCTCCCACTGCTTGTAAAAGCAGTCTAGAGGCTAATTAGCCACTAGGATTGCTTTTACATGAAAGCCGACCGCTGGCTGAAAAGAATGATACCAAGATGATACCTAAACCTGCAGGCATCATTCTGGTATAACCACTCAAAGTCGTGAATGGCATACCTGAAGACAAAAAAATGGTTAACAATAAAGCACAGTAAACGGTAAAGTATAAATAATTACATACCTGAAAAGCAAACGTGATAAAACATAATAACAATAACAATAACAACAACAATAAAACATTGCAGAATAGAATACAGTAAAAAAGAGCAGAACAATAGAGAGAGAATAGAGAGAGAGAGAACAATAAAACGACAACTATTTTTATTTTATATTTTTGTTTGTGTTTTTTTTTTTTTTTTACACTTTTTTTTGTAACTGTAACTTTTATAACTGTAACCGGTTCCAGGTTCGGGTCTCTCAAAATGCGATGGCATCTCGGGAGACCCTGTGAAAGTGCGCCTAGTCTGTGCAATGCTGTACCCTACGCTAATACTCAACTAGTAATGGTAGTGTTCAAAACATTCACCAATGCAAAGACCAGGATTGTCAGGACAGGAGGGACAATAATAGCGGGTGTCACGCCTATATCCGCGCTAGCTGCAGACACGACATCTTTTTTGGGGGGGTTCGTTGGGTAGGGGTACTCGGGAGGACATAAAAATGCCTCTCATGCAGCCGACTGCATTTGGTTGGGGATGTGAATGGGGGAAGTACGGGTGCTGCAGAAGCGGTGGGCTCCCAATTAGGATTGGCGAATGCAGCAGGAAGGGCATTATGGGCACGACGGGCCTGTGTTTGTCTTTTTGGTGGCAGCGGGACACTACTTGTGCTTGCCACCTCACCAGCTTGAACTGCACTTATGGGACTCGCCACGTCACCAAGTGTTACTGCAGTGCTGGTTTGGCTACGACCGGGGTGTACTAGGCCACTGGCGCTTGCCAGTTCACCAAAACGCTACAAAAAAAACTGTTAGCGATCACAGGGATCAGGCCTGACTCTGCGAACGCTGCAGTTATGCGTTTAGTGTTTTGTAAGTGACAGTGATCGATCGATACTGCACTTGGGTGGGCTGGGCCGGGCCGGGCGGAGGGGCAAAAGGCAGGTGCTAGCAGGTATCTGGGCTGATCCCGCTAACACTGCGTTTTTGGGAACCCTAAACTGCTGGTGACGCTAGTATAGATCTGATCGGATCAGATATTGATGCGATCAGATACTATACCACTAAGGGAGGTGTACGGTGCGTGCGTGGGTGTTAGCGGTACTGGCGCTAATCTGACGCTGCCTGGGGCTGGTGCTTGCCAGTTCACCAAAACGCTACCAAAAAAACTGTTAGCGATCGCAGGGATCAGGCCTGACTCTGCGAACGCTGCAGTTATGCGTTTAGTGTTTTGTAAGTGACAGTGATCGATCGATACTGCACTTGGGTGGGCTGGGCTGGGCGGAGGGGCAAAACGCAGGTGCTAGCAGGTATCTGGGCTGATCCCGCTAACACTGCGTTTTTGGGAACCCTAAACTGCTGAGGACGCTAGTATAGATCTGATCGGATCAGATATTGATCCGATCAGATACTATACCACTAAGGGAGGTGTACGGTGCGTGCGTGGGTGTTAGCGGTACTGGCGCTAACCTGACGCTGCCTGGGGCTGGTGCTTGCCAGTTCACCAAAACGCTACCAAAAAAACTGTTAGCGATCGCAGGGATCAGGCCTGACTCTGCGAACGCTGCAGTTATGCGTTTAGTGTTTTGTAAGTGACAGTGATCGATCGATACTGCACTTGGGTGGGCTGGGCTGGGCGGAGGGGCAAAACGCAGGTGCTAATCTGACGCTGCCTGGGGCGACGCATATCACCGCCGGGCGATCGGGGGGCTAAACCTTTATTCGGTAATAAACGGCGGGTGCCCTGACACTATAAAAAATAAACAAACTAACCAGCGTCACCCGTAACGGTTATACGGTGATCAGTGGTGAAAGGGTTAACTAGGGGGCAATCAAGGGGTTAAAACATTTATTAGGCAGTATATGGGGGTCCCTGTCGCTATAAAACACTGACGGCGAACCTAAATATTTACGTCCCTAACTAGCGTCACCAGCGACACTAATACAGCGATCAGAAAAATGATCGCTTAGCGACACTGGTGACAGGGGGTGATCAAGGGGTTAAAACTTTATTAGGGGGGGTTAGGGGGGTATCCTAGACCTAAAGGGGGGTAATACTCACTGCCCTAACACTAACTGTCACAAACTGACACAGCAGTAATCAGAAAAAAAAAAAAAAAAAAAAATACTGCTAATGTCAGTTTGTGACAGGGGGGGGGGGGTGATTGGGGGGGGATCGGGGGGCGATCGGGGGGGGATCGGGGGTGTAAAGTATGCCTGGCATGTTCTACTGTGTGTGTGAGTGTTGTGTGCACTTACATGTCATCTCCCCTCGGCGCTGGAACGGAAACTGCCAGACCGAGGAGAGATGACATCACATCCTCTGCCTGTGTGAAACGACACACAGGCAGAGGAGGATTCCCATTGGCTGGGAGCGATCGCGAGGGGGGGGCCACGATCGGATGGTCTCCCCCTCGCCTCCCGACGCTCCCAGTCAGATGCCGACCGCCGATGGCACCGGGGGGGGGTCCGATCGGACCCCCCGCCCGCGGGAGGCAGATCACGTACGGGTACGTGATTTTGCCTGCCCGTGCCGCTCTGCCGCAGTATATATGCGGTAGGCGGTCGGCAAGTGGTTAAAGTGAATGGGACTGTTGGTGAGTTAACAGTGGGTCAGAGGAGGAGCCGCTACCTGACAGAGATGACAGTTGCTCTTTAAAAATTATGATTTAAATCAAGCCTTTCTACTAGTGATTTAAATCAAATCCACCCTGATACTGTCTACTTGGTAGGGTGCGTTGTCATATAGCTGTTTAGGGTAAAAGAACAGAAGTCTACTCACTTCCTGCAATTGGTGTTCTCTACAGGCTATTGTGTGCAGGCTGTCTTGTGTGCATGCATTACCAGACAGTAATGTGGTGGAAAGTATGCTGTGTCATGGACAAATTTGTAAAGACTGATATTAGGCTGCGTTTAGTATTAATTTCAGTTGCCATCCAAGCTGGAAGAAAGGTTACCTTTATATTGGCTTTTGATTTATGAAGACCTAGGCACATTAAGGAACATTATGCCCAGTAGCCTAGCTAAAACCTCGGTAGCTAACACAAGGTTTTATTTACATAAGGGTTTGAAAAATAACTACTTGTATTGTTCCTAGCATTCAAACATATTCATCCATGTCCCTCTTATTTAACAAATGTCTTGTCTTTGAAGCTGTTTATGGCCACTTTCTGCATCATACACAATGCCTGTTGCATTCTGTAATTAGACACAAATATGGTGGTGTTAATTTTAAGACCCCATTCACACAGGGACGACTTGTCAGGCGACCTAGTCGCCTGACAAGTCACCTCCCGTTCTGTGCTATGGAACCGTTCTAAGGGGAGTGACGCAAGTCGCTCCGACTTAGAAAAAGGTTCCTGTACGACTTCGGGGGCGACTTGGGGCGACTTGCATAGACTTCTATACAGAAGTCGTTTTGCAAGTCGCCCGGGCAGTCATTTGCAGGTCACCTCGCTGAGGCGACCTGCAAGTCGTGTTGCCCCTGTGTGAATGGGGTCTCAAGGCTTATATCCCTCTAGTCCAATTATTGGTCATTACAGGCAGCTGGGATATGACGGGCTGGTGGCCTACTAGGAATTGTCAAAATTAGAGAAGCTGTGTATTTTAAGGATCCTTTAAGCCAACGTTTTGAAAATTGAAAGTCTAATTGACCATTGTTATCACAGAGATAATGGCATCCCACCAAGAATCTCTTTCTCCCCCCCCCCCCCCCCCCCCTCTCTCTCTCTCTCTCTCTCTCTCTCTCTCTCTCTCTCTCTCTCTCTCTCTCTCTCTCTCTCTCTCTCTCTCTCTCTCTCTCTCTCTCTCTCTCTCTCTCTCTCTCTCTCTCTCTCTCTCTCTCTCTCTCTCTCTCTCTCTCTCTCTCTATATATATATATATATATATATATATATATATATATATATATATATATATATATATATATATTATTCGACCTGAAAACTGTTGCTGCCAGCACTGGATGTTTTTTTGTTCATGTGTGCCATTTTATATTTTGACCTGGGTTGTTGAACAAGTAAAAGCTCTGTAAGTTTTATAAGTCAGGGAAGAAGTGTAAAGCATCCACCTTGATCTTTGTCAATCTATCAAGTTCTTTGTCTTTTCCTAGCTTTAAAATATATAATTACCTTTCACGTGACAGCCCTGGAAATTATCCATGGTAACGGGATGCTAATGGTTTAAGTGGTCGGTTCGTCTGACAGTTTTAGGACGAGTTCTATGTAGGGTCACGGCAAAGAAACCATTAATCCTGAGTTACTTCATTTATTCCACGTTCAGACTTGTAATGGAGGAGAAATTAGAGCTTCCTGCCAACACAGCTTGTAATATTAAGACATTGTTGGACTAGTTCCCATTTTATTTTGCCAGTCCAGAGAAAAGCTGTGTGAAAAAAAAAAAGTGGATGCAAATGTAATCATTACATAGGTCTTTAGGAATGTGTTAAGGATTAGATTGACGTGTTTAGATTCTAGTCCGAACCAACATCATGCCCACCAGGAAGCTGCAACCCATACTGAGCCAATGATCTGCAGGCAGGGCATTCCCCGGCGCACAGTGGTACATATACAAGGGGCACACTTAGCTGTGGGGTGGGGAATGCCATATCTGCACATCATTGGCCCAGTAGAGTGACCGCTTCTTAGCAGGTTTGCTCACATGGGTTCAGTTTAGGTTTCAAAAAAACACATCTGAAATCATCCCTGTTAAAGATGAGCTTACAGAATAACCCTGTAAAGCAAACGCATCATAACTCCTTCAGTTTATACTGGGGAATTATTGATACATAAACACAATTTGTGAAGCCTGGTATTTTAGAATGAATAATCATGGATCCCACTTTGCACTTCTAACTGTACAAAAACTGCAAATGTAGTCTTTTAGCATGGGCAATTTTGATGACCTTTGTTGCTCTTTTAGAGACCGTGATGGTTCCTGGGATTCTTTTCAATAACAGGCCTTCTTTCTTGATCAGCATTTATTTAGATATACTTTATGTTAAGGGACATGCTGATGGGCATATTTTATGCTAAGGGGGAACACTGATGGGGACATCTGATGTAAGGCACCCTCAGTGTGCCCCCTTAACAAAAATTGTGCCCATCAGAGTGCCCCTTAACATGAAAGGTGCCCATCAGCATGCCCCTTAACATAAAATAAGGGGCATACTAATGGGCATATTTTATGTTAAGGGGCACTCTGATGGGCACATTTTATGTTAGGGAGGGGTACTGTTGGCTGTGCCAATTCCATTACTAATATACATGCACGTCATCTGCAAGTGAGCGTGCTGCCTTTTTGGAGTTACTTTTTAAATAATAATGTAAACCAGGTGAGCTTAAAGTAAAAAAATATATATATTCATAGGGCTTTTTTTTTAACCACTTCCCGCCCGCCTATAGCAGATTGACGGCCAGGAAATGGTTCTGTTATCCTGGGTGTCATATGACGTCCAGCAGGATAAAATTCCTGCGCGACCCCGCGGGATCGCGCAGAGTGATAAGGAGCCTCTGACAGAGGCTTCTTACCACATGATCAGCTGACCAATCACAGCTGATCATTGCGTGAACCAGGAAGTGCCTGTAGATCGGCGGCTCTCCTTGGGGGGGGGGGGTCTGTGCTGATAATCAGCACATTGATTATCAGCACAGCCCCCATCAAAAGGTGCCCATCAGCTGCCAATCAGTGCCCAACAGCTGCCAGTCAGTGCCCCCTCAAAAAATATCAGTGCCCCTCACAGTGCCAATCAGTAACACCTGTCAGTACCGCATCAGTGCTGCCCATCAGTGCCATCTGTCAGTGCTGCCGGTCAATGCCCATCAGTGCCGCCTATCAGTGTCCATCAGTGCTGCATATCATTGCTGCCCAGCAGTGCCCATCAATTCTACATATCAGTGCCTGCTCATAAGTGCCGCCTCATCAGCGCCCGTCAGTAAAGGAGAAAATAACATTTTATGACAAACTAAAAATAACTTTTCTTTTTTTTTTACAAAAATTTCGGTCTTTTTTAGTTTGTTTAGCATAAAAAAAAACCCCAGAGGTAATAAAATACCACCAAAAGAAAGCTCTATTTGTGGAAAGAAAATTATAAAAATTTAGTTTGGGTACAGTGTTACATGACCGCGCAATTGTCCTTCAAGGTGCGACAGTGCTGAAAGCTGAAAATTGTCCTGGGCAGGGAGGGGCGAAAGTGCCTGGTATTGAAGTGGTTAAACTTGCTTCAGTGTATAATTAGTAATTATATGTGTATTTGGGACAGCTGTTATTTGCTCATTACATATGCAGATTTGGTTTCTGGTTTGAAATCATTGCACTCCCTACACGCGGGTGTCTGGGAGCAGCAACTGTATCCATGCAGTCTCTCTGTCTCTGTTAACATGAATGGGGCTACCCGCATATGGATGCACAGAACACCATGCAGGCAAACACAGCCCTCAGTCGGGTGTATGCTTAAGTACACCAGTGTGAAAGAGGCCTAAAAGACTTTCTTGCATCAGTTGTTTTTTTCTTCTAAATGTTCGCTTCCTGGTATGTATGTTGTCCAAGCAAGTTGATAACGTTGTATATTCTTTTCTCAGAGTATCGTATTACAGTAAGTTGCGTTTCTTTTTATTAGATAATTATATATTCGTGCCATATTTAGCTGACTTGTAAAGTGAATGTGTATATTAGTGGTGCCGGGGAATTTGTATATTATGGCAATCAATATTACTAGCTAAGCAGCATTTACTAGCAAAGCTTGCAGTACCTTTGTGCGTGCATTGTGTGGTATCCTGCCACATGTTTTATAGCTGTATGATGTCTGACAGTAATCTCATTTAACGTTTTCCCAAAAGTGAAAACGGTGCATTAAGCAGCATAACAAATACCTCAAATCAATAGAAAGCCAGCACTTTCCCTTGTATGCTAATCCAAGAAAATTCTTAGGCTCTGCTGGAGTCGCTGGAGCCATTTCTGTTGATGCTCATCAATATCACATTGGAGTGCCTAAAGAGATTGGAAATGGATATGGGAGCGTATGAAAATACAATGAGTGCTAGTCATAAGCAGACAGGATGTCAAGGGACTGAAATGGGTATTGACTGTGGAATGAGAAAGCTCATTTGATTTATTACATGTCAGGAACGTTGATGTGTGGGTCTCCACTAATGTCACCTCTGGCATTCTGTAAAATAATGTTGTTCAACTATTTGCATTACATGCCATCTAGAACGTAAGTTTCGAAAGGATGATGATTTTTTTTGGAAAAGATGGAGAAAGGGAGCATTTATTGTGAGACTGCTAATTTTTATTTGCTACTTTCTTCAGAAAAACTATCTGCAAAACAATCCTTGCAATTCTAAATAAATAAAGATTTTTCCTAATTGCCTGTGCACACGATAGGATTTTCCGACAACAAAATCCATGTTTTTTTTGGCTCAAACTTGTCTTGCATACACACGGTCACACAAAGTTGGTTGGAAATTCTGAACGTCAAGAACGCGGTGATGTACAACACGTACAACGAGCCGAGAAAAATGACGTTCAATAGCCAGTGCTGCTCTTCTGCTTGATTCCAAGCATGTGTGGCACTTTGTGCGTCGGAATTGTGTACACACGATCGGAATTTACGACAACGGATTTTGTTGTCGGAAAACTAGAGTACCAGCTCTCAAGTTTTGTGTGACGGAAATTCCAATGGAAAATGTCCTACACGCGGTCGGAATTTTCAACAACAAGCTCCTATCAAACATTTTCCTTTGGAAAATCCTGTCGTGTGTACGGGGCATAACTGTGTGGACCAGGACAGGGAATAAGGATAATCTCTCCAACAGGGAGATATTGTAACATTCGTTTTTAATAGAGTGTAGAAGATGTTTACTTCTGTCTGTGTCCCCCTTGGGGTAATTCCCTATACATCCAGTGTATTCGAATGTCAGGACTGGAAGTGATGGGACACAACAATAAAAATTAGTGATATAGCATTGTTGTTATAAATTATAGCCGTAGTTTTCTGCATTGATAGAAGGGGTGTGCACTAATTTATTGATATTTGCATCCTGTTTAAAGTGATTGTAAAGTTTGAAGTTTTTTTTAAACCACAAACATGTCATACTTATCTGCTCTGTGCAATGGTTTTGCACAGAGCAGCCTAGATCTCCTCTTCCCAGGTTCCCTGCCAGCACTTCTGGCGCCTCCCCCCTCAAGTGCCCCCATAAGAAGCTGCTTCCCACGGGGACACTCGTGCGTGCTCGATCATGAGCCAGACTGTTTGCATCTATCCGGCCCTGCTCTCTGCTGACAGGTTTTGACTGACAGCAGCAGGAGCCAATTGCTTCCATTGCTCTGAGCCAACCGCTTCCATTGCTCTGAGCCAAGCCTGTCAAAGCCAGGACAGGGGAGAAGAGCTGCTGCAGACAGGCACAGCACTGGACCTAGATCAGCTTCAGGTAAGTATTTAGGGGAGCTGGGGGAGAGCCACTATTTTAAAGTTTTTTTGTTTTTTTTAAATCTTAAACCTCTAAAAACCTTTTATCTTTAGAACCACTTTACATTCTACAATAAGCACAAAATGTTGCAGTATTTACTCACATGTTCATCAATTGTATTTACAAAATGAATGTGTTACTAAACCCAGTGCCCTGCATTCACTATATCTGGTCTCCCACAGTACGCAGAACCTGGAAATTATTGGCAATTTTTTTTAGTAAATATAACCTGCTAAATACCTTTTAACTTCAGCAGTTAGAGCAGTCTTGTGACTTCTAGCAGTGTCCAGCTAAGCACTGGTTAAAAGCTTGTAGGAGGAGTTTTCTAACTGTCCATTGAGACTGCAAGATCCCTGACCCTTTGTTTGGACAGTGCTGATTGGCCCTGTGCTAATCACATGTATCCACCCAAGATTAAAAAAAAAAACTCTAGCAATACACACCAAACTGAGCATTTGCAGCCTGACTCCATAGACTGTGTTATCAGATAATTATTATGGGATAGTGGAAGGAGGGGAGGATCAAAGAAAGCAGTATCAAACAGCCTTTTCACACAATGCGGAGGATTAACCCCTTAGGTACCACAGTGAGTATTGCAAGCATGCTTTACTGCATATACAGGCTGATTTTACTGTTGTGGGTTTTGTAACACTGTAAGGTATTCTTAAATTGGTAATCTGGTCTTTCTTTTTGTTTTGTCCAGGAGATATGAATCCCATCCAGTATGTGCTGACCTACAGACTCAAATTCTCCAGTGCTATCAGCAGAATCCCCAGCAAACGCTGAGCTGCTCTGTGTTGGCTAGCCAGTACATGCAGTGTGTCAACAATGCCAAACAGGTGAGTTTCATTGATTTTTGAAGCATCCTCCGTTTATGTTTAACTACTGCTTTATCTAGTGCGATAGAATTATATCCAACTATACCTTTTATCCCTATCGCTGCCAGGCCCTGTGCTCTACTTTTAAACTCAGCTGGCCGGACCAAAATGCAATTTTTCCATTGCTTTTTTATTTTCCCCTACAGCTTTGAGTTTTGTAAAAGACCCCCCAAACCATATATATTTTCAGAAAGCACATGACCTGTAGACTAAAAATAAGGTGCTACCGATTTTAAGGCCCTGCGATATTTGCGCAAATGTTTATCAAAACATAATTTTCGCTAAAAAAACACTAAAATCCTTATTAGCAGGAACAAACATAACAAATTTTACAAAATCCCTGCTAATTTATTACTAAATATAAAAGCTTAACCTGTGTTGAGTTAATAAATAACAAATATTTGTAAATCTAAAATTTTGCAAAATGGTAAAAATCGAATGTACGCAAAATCTTCTCTAAAACTGGATGTATCATTTATCACTTACAGCTTTCAGAGTTTGTAAAAGACCCCCCAAACGACATATTTTCTGAAAGCTCATGACCAGTAGAATAAAAAGAAGGTACTAATAAGATCCCGGAATATTTGTGCAAAATCAAGATTCACTTCAAATTTTCAGAGTTTGTAAAAGACACTCCAAACCATACATTTTCTGAAAGGTGCTACTGATTTATTTAGGCCCCACAATAGTTTTGCAAATGTTTATCAAATGGCTATTTTCACAAAAAAAAAAAACGCTAAAATCCTTATTTGCACACATAAGCACAACATAACTTGCATAAATCCTGCTAAATTCCTACTAAGGCCTAGTTCAGTGGGGTGTGCTAAAGTTTACACCCATGGAGGTCCGTGTTTTCCTGCACGGGGATACACAGGTATTCTGTGCATCCCTGTGCAGATAGTCCTATTCATGTCAGTTGGGACACAGCAGCTGCAAGGATAGATCTGGCATCCATGCAGTGTAGGTGCATGGCTCCAAATGCAGACCATGAGAGTTCAGGAACACTCACTCACCTGGATGTCCATTGGAAGCAGTGGCTGTGTCCATGCAGCCTCTGCGTCCCAATTGACATGAATGGGACTGCCTGCATGGAGAGGCACGGAACACCTGTGCATCCCTCTGCAGCTAAATATGGCCCACGGTATTTTGCACCACGTGCAAGTGGCCTTAGGCTTTGTTTAGACTTGTGGTTGTACTGCGTGTCTGCCGCCCGCCAACCAAGGTTAAGCTTTTTGGGGGAATAGCTCTGGTCAGCGGATTGTCATCCGCTGGTCAGAGCTATTGCTTTGTTCAACAGAGTCTGCTGAACAGTTCTGATATAAGCTCATGGTCACTTCAAATAAAGTCATGAAAATTCTCGTACGACAGGGAAAAAAAGTCGGGAGTGATGTCATGTGTTGTAATATATTTGTATTGTATTTTTGGACGACAACTATACTGACTAAACGAAAATCGTACGATCTGGAATCGTACAAGGAAAATTTTTGTGCATGTCCGATCGAATAATATCGGATGAACTGTCGTGATCCGTTGTCAAAAGTAGTGTACACATGATCATCGTACGATTCTTCCTCGGACGACAGTTTTCGTACAATATTCGGATCGTGTGTACGGGCCATAAGGCACACCTGTGCAATAATCTTGCTGTCCAATCAGCATCTTGATACGCCACACCTGTGAGGTGGATGGGTTATCTCCACACAGGAGAAGTGCTCACTAACACAGATTTAGATTTGTGAACAATATTTGAGAGAAATAGGCCTTTTATGTACAAAGAAAATGTTGTAGATCTTTGCGTTCAACTCATGATAAATAGGGGCAAACATAAAAGTGTTGTGTTTATAATTTTGCTCCGTACACATACACACACACACACACACACCTTTTAAAGCGTAAGTTCACCTTTTGGAGCATATTACATGATACAACCATATTTAGGGCACAGATCCTCTTCCTGCACCCACTGTCACATTTAAAAATCTGTGTGGTTAGCTAGGGCTTCGCTCACACAGCCGCATCATTCATTCACAGCAACCTGTGAATGAAAGAACTACACGACCCGTCTTCTGCTGCGCAGACAGCTTGTAGTCCTCAATGAACTGTGAGGACATGCATGAGCGCCCTTCATACCCTGTTTCCCCTAAAATAAGACCTAGCGTGAGTGTCGGTGATGGCTGCAATATAAGCCCTACCCCCCAAATAAGCCCTAGTTAAAGTCCTTGTAGGTCTTATTTTCAGGGTAGGGCTTATTTTCAGGGAAACAGGGTAGGACTTATTTGGGGGGTAGGGCTTATATTGCACCCATCACAGACACTCACGCTAGATCTTATTTTAGGGGAAACAGGGTAGTTCATTTAAAAGCCTTGCAGCTTTCAAACTGTCAGTCTATACAGAGGTACGGGTAGAGAGCTGTAGGTCTGGTCTGCAGGAACCTGATTGCAATCCACTGAGTGCGGGTGCAATGCTTTGCAGACTCCTTGGGGAACAAATAATAAACAATCTCTTTTTCTGCAAAAATATGTAAACTTATGATTTTTCCTCAAAAGGTAAATATCATTTTGCTCAGTGTGTGTTTGTATATGTATGTGTGTATATGTATATATATATATATATATATACACACACACAGTCATGCTCAAAAGTTTAAACATATAACATAGATTGATGCGCTCTGATACAAAGTTCAATCAATGTGAGAAAATAATTTTTTGTGCTAAAAAACCAATGTGAATAAAAAAATTGCTACCAAATCGCTAAACAATCGCATATATATAAAATCGTAAATATATGAAAAAATCGCAAATGTATAAAAACTGTGTTCCTCCAGTTATACAAATCCACTGGAAGTGGTGCGATATCTCCAAAGTAAACTGAGCAACAGTTGTGTATAGATATACTAAAAATTTGTTTGCAAATAGTAATCAATCCAAATTAGTGCCAATAAATAAATAAATTAGATATATTACCTGTGATAAGTGTTGAATCCTCCGTAATAAAGAATAAATAAATGATATGCTTATAAAGGTGCAATATATATACAATTGATGAGTATAAATAGTGCCAATAGAATCTGATTAAATATAGATGATTAAATTCATGAGATAGGATAAGTAGCAGGCGACAGTTCAATCCTCAGTAATCTGGGATATCTGGATTCCTGCAGTACTTATTTGTTCACCCTCTGAGCTATTTCTTCCACAGCCACAATGAATGGTAATTTTCTCAGTATCAAGTGGTTTTATGTAAAATAAACAAAGAGAGAAAACATTGCGCAATATTGTTACAATAAAAGTTCACAGGCAGAACAGCACAGTGATAAACTCACGTGTGCCTGACTTGTTTTAGGCATGCAGATAAGCAGATAGGCAGATCTCAGCTGGCTTTATTTAATTAATTGCACGTGCATTCACATACATTTTATTTACACTTATTTGATTGTATATGTCACGCTAGAACATTATTGCGCTTGGTGTTTTTGTTTATTTACTTTATGCTCAAAAGTTTGCATACCCTGGCGGAAATTGGGACATTTAGGCATTAATATTGAAAATCTGACTTATCATGCCAAAAAAATGTCTTTTATTTAAGGATAGCAATCACATGAAGCCATTTATTATCACATAGTTTTTTGGATCCTTTTTAAATCATAATGATAACAGAAATCACCAAAATGGCCCTGATAAAAAGTTTACATACCCTGGAATGTTTGGCCTTGGTACAGACACAGAAGGTTAAAATGGCGATTAAAGGTCAATTTCCCACATTTGTGGCTTTTTAAATCACAATTCATGTCTGTATAAATAGTCAATAAGTTTTTTAGCTCTCACATGGATGCACTAGGCTGGTTAGACACCGAGCAATGAGGATGTAGAAAAGAACAGTCAAAAGACCTGCGTAACAAGGTAATGAAACTTTACAAAGATGGAAAAGGATATGAAAAGATATCCAAAGCCTTGAATATGCCAGTCAGTACTGTTCAATCACTTAAGAAGTGGAAAATCTGGGGATCTCTTGATACCAAGCCAAGCTCAGGTAGATCAAGAAAGATTTCAGCCACAACTGCCACAGGAACTGTTTGGGATACTTCGTTGAATTGTGCTCCTTAAAAACAACCACACCGGGTTGTCCCGATTCTGAGCGTGTGTGTGTATGTATATATGTTTATATATATATATATATATATATATATATAAATATATAAAACATTTATTTACAGTATACAGCGGATATAAAATGTCAGGTTTCTGTGATTTAAACAAATGAGACAAAGATAAATTGTTTCAGAACTTTTTCCACCTTTAATGTGACCTATAAACTGTACAACTCAGTTGAACAACAAACTGAAATCTTTTAGGTGGAGGGAAGTAAAAATATAAAAATAAATAATATGGTGGTTGCATTAGTGTGCACACCCTTAAACTAATCCTTTGTTGAAGCACATTTTGATTTTATTACAGCACTCAGTCTTCTTGGGTATGAGTCTATCAGCATGGCACATCTTGACTTGGCAGTATTTGCCCACTCTTCTACAGTTTTTCAAATCTGATTCAGGTCTGGGCTCTGGCTGGGCCATTCCAAAACTTTAATCTTCTGGTGAAGCCATTCCCTTGTTGATTTGGATGTGTGCTTTGGGTCATTGTCATGCTGAAAAATGAAGTTCCTCTTCATGTTCTGCTTTCTAGCAGAAGCCTGAAGGATTTGTGCCAATATTGACCGGTATTTGGAGCTGTTCATAATTCCCTCTACCTTGACTAAGGCCCCTGTTCCAGCTGAAAAAAAACAGCCTCAAAGCATGATGCTGCCACCATCATGCTTCACTGTGGGTATGGTGTTCTTTTGGTGAGGTGCAGTGTTGATTATGCACCAAACATATCTTTAGGAATTATGGCCAAAAAGTTCAACCTTGGTTTCATCAGACTATAACAAATTTTCCCACATGCTTTTGGGAGGCTTCAGATGTGTTTTTGCAAAATTTAGCAGGGCTTGGATGTTTTTCTTAGTAAGAAAATGCTTCTATCTTGCCACTCTACCCCATAGCCTAGACATATGAGGAAAACGGGAGATTGTTGTCACATGTACCACACAGCCAGTACTTGCCAGATTTTCCTGCAGCTCCTTTAATGTTTCTGTAGGCTTCTTGGCAGCCTCCCTGAACAGTTTTCATCTCGTCTTTTCATCAATTTTGGAGGAACGTCCAGTTCTTGGTAATGTCACTGTTGTGCCATATTTTCTCCACTTGATGATGACTGTCTTCACTGTGTTCCATGGTATATCTAATGCCTTGGAAATTCTTTTGTACCCTTCTCCTGAATGATACCTTTTAACAAGGAGATCCCTCTGATGCTTTGGAAGCTCTTTGAGGACCATGACTTTTACTGTAGGATGCGACTAAGAAAATGTCAGAAAAGACCTACTAGAACAGCTGAACTTTATTTGGGGTTAATAAGAGGCACTTTAAATGATGGCAGGTGTGTACTGACTCCTATGTAACATGAGTTTGAATGTGATTGCTTAATTCTGAACACAGCTACATCCCCAGTCATAAGAGAGTGTGCACACTTATCCAACCACATTATTTTATTTTTTTATTTATAATTTCCCCCTAAAAGATTTAAGTTTGTTTTTCAATTGAGTTGTACAGTTTATAGGTCACAATAAATGTGGAAAAAGTTCTGAAATGATTTACCTTTGTCTTTTTTTTTTTTTACATCACAGAAACCTGACATTTTAACAGGGGTGTGTAGACTTTTTATATCCACTGTGTATGTGTGCATATACAGTATATGAATTAGCATTCTGTTATCTTCTGCCTTTGGTTTATTGTTTGGTTTGCATGTTTGTTTCTCTGTCTAATCCCTGCAAGTGAATACTCTGCGTGCTTAAAGAATTCTCTAAAATGTGTAAACAAGCTACTTTGCATCTATTGCTAATATTTGTATTATGATGACTGACTGCAGAACAAATTCATGACTATTAGCACTGTTTTAACAGCAAGCAGAAAAAAAATGCATGGTTTATAGAAATCCAGAATTGTGCCTCAGAAGCAGAAACTTGCAGGCACAGATACTTCAAGTGACCCTGTCTATACAGCTCTGTCCAGCTTATCTTCTGTTCTCTGCCTAAAGCCCTGGCTGCTGGAAGCAATGGGAAAAAAAAAGTCTGAGAGGGCATATGTGGAGCATGTGACTCATTCCCCTTGCTCCCATCTAACAGTATTGGTGATTGGCCATTCAGGCGCCAAGCATTGTTACATGGGGACGAGAAGGAAGATCTTAGCCCTGTGTAATCCAAAAGTCACAATTTTGGCTTCCTCCCTCTATTCCTGGCAAGGTGCAGTGGCAGTGGGGGATACTGAGCGATATATAGTATGGTAGTGCAGGGCAGTGAGCAGTGTGTAGTCTCCATGCACAGCAGTACATAGAAAAAGTGGAATTAGCAATAAGAAATGGCAGTGCAGAGCTGTGGAATTTTGTGATTTGTAGCTATTAGAAAGTGCAGGGCAATATGTAGTAGCAAAGAAAGCCAAGGCCGTGCATATTATCTAGTAACATATAAGAGTAGGCCTTGAACTGTATGTACTGGTAATGGCATTGCAGTAAGTGAAAAATATGCAGTGGCAGTGAGCAGTATGTAATGGCAGTGCTGTTAAGTGAGCAGTATATAACAACAAACGCAGTAAGTTGTATGTAGTGGCAGCAGTGCTGGGACAAGGTCATCCACTGCCGAGGGCAAAAATGCCAAACTGCGCCCTCAGGGGGTGTAGGACAACAGAAGAAACAGTCCTAAGCTGTCAGGGCACCTGCTGGCAGAAGCCAGCAGGTGTGTTTACAGGCTACAGAAGCACTGCACTGACAGAAGGGAGGAGCTTAGGGGGGTGCACAGCTCTGCCTCCTCTCGGCTCTCTCCCCCAATTTCGGTCCTCTCCTGGACACTTCTGTGCTCAGCAGTGGGCTATGCTCTCTCTCCCCTTCTGAATGTCTGTGATTGCTGCTGCTGTCTTCTGAATACAGGAACGCTGCACTGGCAGGAAGGAGGGGTAGCAGAGAGAACACCGCCCACATTGCTTTGCGGCTCTCTCCTCGCCGCTCCTAGCACTGGGCTGACAGGAGTATTGATGTTGCTGTCACTACTCCTGCCAGCCTTGTAACAGAAGGAAAGTGCCCCCATCCCTACAGTAAACCATGGCGCCCAGGGCATCCTTCCCTCCTGCCCATCCCTTGTCCCAGCCCTGAGTGGCAGAGCATGACAGTATGTAGTGACAGTGCAGTGAACTTTAAATAGTATCAGTGAAGTAAGCTGCAAATAATAGCAGGGCCCGGCAATGAGCAGCATGTTGTGACAGTGTCAGGCAGTGTGGCCTGACAGTGCAGTACAGCGGGCAGTGTGTGGTGGTAATGCAGTAAGCAGTATGTAGTGGCAGGACAGGAATTTCCTTAGCCATCTTCTTTTTGTAGAGTGTAGCAAGCAGGGGTCCTGGGGTGGGACACATAGAGGGAATTCCTGCAGTAGCTTCTCCCTTCCCAACAGCCTCTTATCATATGGCTTGAGAAGGAAGACTCCTCAGACTGCTATATCTCTGCTCCTCAGCATCATCCTATCTGCAGCAGTTTCTTTTACGAGGAGAATCCCTCCGCCAGAGTGAAGTGACCACCCTTGCAAAGAGGTGGCCACCCCTCCAACCTTGCCTGCCTGGGGAGAAGCTGCTAAGCCCTGAAAGAGTGCCTGCCAGCTGCAGCCCCAGAGGGCTCTGGGAAATGTGCAGGGAAGAGATGCACAAGAATACACACTGCAGCCAAGAAGAGAACCACAGGCAGCCCCTCTTGTGTTTAGTCGTCAGGATTTTTTTTTTATTTTTTTTTTTGTAGTAAACCTGGTGACCCAGTATTGTACAGCCCTGCTCTAAGGTGCTGTTTTGCCAGGTATTAGGTTAATAAAGAGACATATATACCATGTTTACCACCTCAATACAAGGCATATGCACCCCCTTCCTGCCTAGGCCATTTTTCAGCTTTCAGCGCTGTCAGACTTTGAAAAAAAAGTTTTTCTTAGTTTCTGTCATTAAATTTTGTAAATAAGTAATTTTTCTCATTCACTGATGGGCGCTGATAGGCTGCACTGATGAGGTGGCACTTATTGGCACTGATGCGGCACTGATGAGGAGGCTTGAATATGCCACACTTCTGTGCACTGATGGGCGGCACTGGTGGGCACTAATAGGCGGCACTGGTGGGCACAGATGGGCAGCACTGATAGCCAGCACTAACTGTAATCACTAATGACCACTGATTGCTGGCACTTGTGGGCACTGATTGCTGGCACTGGTTGCTGGCAGTTGTGGGCACTTAATTGTAATCAGAGCAGTGATGATCAGTGCCCTGATTACATACTTAGATGTCCTCTGCGAGGAGATGCTGCTGATCGGCTCTCCTCTCCTCACACTTTTTTTTATTGTGCCATTGTGTGGCATCTCCGTGTATACATGTGGCCGGCTGTGATTGGACACAGCCGATTACATGGTTAAAGAGATCAAGAGCGCGCTGTGTCCTAGCGTCTGGGATGACGTCCACCCAGAACGAGAGCCGAGCCGTCATTTGACGGTGGGCGGGCAGGAAGTGGGCTGCTGATAGAAATCAGGGGGGCTCGTACAGACTACCTGATGGGATCCCCCCCCAAAGAAAATATTAAAGCTATATTTCGGTAAAAATACAATAAAATAATTATTAGCAGACACAAATACAACATAACTCACACAATTCCTGCTAAAGCTAAAAGACAAAACTGAGTTAATAAATAAAAATGATGAAAAAAGTATACACGCTGGGAAGCTCCGGGATCAGAGAGACAGAGGGAGAGAAACAAAGTTACAGAGATAACAAAAGTCAGGAACAAAGCTAACATTAGAGCCAGCACTGGGAGTGGGTGGCCCGCGCAGGGAGGGGGATTAGTGAGAGGCTACTGTCTCTTTCTCAGCAGATAAAAGCTGGCAGCAGGGAGAGGGAGGGAGACCAGCTTTTAGCTGCTGGAGGGAGAATTCTGCAATTGTCATCCATCACTAATTCTCTCCCTGTGTGGGCCCCCCTTGTGTTCTCGGCCCCCCTACAAGAGGACTGGTGGCCCTGCATGTAGCCATATACCCAGGATGGGTAATAAAGTACCTTTTGAAAGTACCTAAATGTATGATATTTAAAAATAAGGAAACCTTTGCATCTAATGCTTAAGCCCACCATAGACGGGAAAACGCAATGGCTCCTGTGGTTGTAGGAAAGGAAATGGTTCCGTCTATGGCCCGCATTAGGTGTATCGACAGAGGATCCAGAAAATGGCTGAGAAACCAATAACTATAACACTACTCATTTTGTAGCACTGTTCACATCTTATTTATGTTGTCTTCATAATATAATATCCCCATATGTATCTGTAAAGGGATTCCAAAGGGGTACAATAATATTGTGAACTTAGTATATTAATTCAATAGCCCATCCTGTGTTCACAATGCGGCAGCACAGTTGCTCAGCACAGGACCTGACTTTTCAGCTTCCACCGGCATCCCACAGACCAATATACCTTTGTAAAAATTACTTGGAATTCAGCTTTAACCGGTGCCTGACCAGCGCACGGCGATGTACGTCCGCAGAATGGCACGGCTGGGCAAATGGGCGTACCCGTACGTCCCTATAAATTTGGCGCCGTGCCATTGTGTGCGCGCTGGCCGCGAGCTCCATGAGTCGGGTTGCGGAATCTATCGCCACTGGGATACCCACGATGGCCTCGCGGGGAGATGCTACTGTAAACAAGCATCTCCCCGTTCTGCATAGCACTGATTCCTGTATAAATGACAATGGTCCCAAAAATTGTCTGATGTGTCCGCCATAATGTCGCAGCCACAATAAAAATTGCTGATCGCCGCCATTACTAATAAAAAAAATATTTAATAATAAAAATGCCACAAAACTATCCCCTATTTTATAAACGCTATAACTTTTGCGCAAACCAATCAATAAACACTTATTGCAATTTTTTTTTTTTTTTACCAAAAGTATGTAGAAGAATACGTACCGGCCGAAACTGAGGAAAAAAAATGTTTTTTTAAATATTTTTTGGGGATATTTATTATAGCAAAAAGTAAAAAATAATGCTTTTTTTTTTTTTAATTGTCGCTATTTTTTTGTTTATAGCGCAAAAAATAAAAACTGCAGAGGTGATCAAATACCACCAAAAGAAAGCTCAATTTGTGGGGGAAAAAAAGGACGTCAATTTTGTTTGGGAGCCACGTCGCCCGACTGCGCAATTGTCAGTTAAAGCGACACAGTGCCGAATCGCAAAAAACGCACTGGTCAGGAAGGGGGTAAATTCTTCCGGGGCTGAAGTGGTTAATAAAGTGAATAGGGAAACTTTCTGAAAAAATGTTACCTATGATAAATGCTTGAGGGTCCCCGCTCAGGCTGTCACAGTCCGGTTAGTTGGATGCCGCTGACCAGTGAGGGTGCAGGCTGAGGAAAGGTCCGTCCAGACCCAAAGGATACAGCAAAACAGAAAAAGCCCGACCGCCGCACACCTCACCCAGCCTTAGGTGATGAGTAAGTAAGTAAAAGCCGCCTCAGCTCAATTCATCCAGACCACAACTGCAACATGTTTCACCTCGCTCCGGGGGCTTAAGTATTTCTGAAAATTGTTCATACATGTAAACACTACATGATGGGGTTCCTGTTGTCTGGACCCCTATAAAAAGTAATATATTTGTTTCTTTGCATGCTGACAGTATTTTATACTGACTCTGTAAATAATGTTCTGCATTCATAGATTTTTATGTATGTTTCTTCTGGCACAAATATTTTCAATACTTTCGCAGCATATTTGTCTTTGTAGTCTTGATACTTTAATCCTGCTGATGGCACTGTTGCTGTACATCTAGCTTCTGTGTATTACCAGCTCCGTGTACCATTGACATGGCTTCTCTCATAGATGCATTCATTTACATATAATTTAAGTGATGCAATAATCTTAATTTTATATTTTTTATGGCCCTTTTATATATATGTTTTAATGAACAATGTAGGCACTTTTTTTTTTTACTGAATGCACACTACACGTTTACCTCTTCCATGATAATCATCTGATGATTTTCTAATCAATGCTAGAAAGATGAACTTCCATCAGTAGGTTTCTCTGGGATACACTTTCAATTTCTTCTAGACTCTTTGAGCCTCATCTAGTCTGTCTGAAAATGTTTTCGTTGTAGATTTTTTTCTGATTGGTTGTTTAGGGTAAACACAGACAGTGCTCGCTTCAGATGCAGAGAAACTAGGCCAATTTGAAAAAATACAGCAAAACATTTATCATTGTTGTAGAATGATTGATTATACTAAAGCCATTTTTTTAGGAAAGTTGCACTTGTGCTTTACGCCTGAATCAGAAAAAAAAACTACAGTTCATCTTTTATGTGTTTTTCTGCATCCTTGGAACATGCTCCATGAGCTCCCACGCCTCTCCTCCCCCCCTCCCCCACTTCCATTTGTTTGGAGCAAGCCATGCGCGTTATGTGCAGTCTTGTGCACTGCTCTATGTGCACTACACATCCCATAGTCTATGTCAGGAGAGGGTAAGAGAAGATAGCTGTGTTTCTACATACAGTGGGACCATGGAGAACAAACGTAGCCACCCTCTTAACAGGTATTCGGATCACAGCAGCAAACAGGAATTTAGACATTTGGAGCAGTCTGAGAGCAATGGTAGACACTTTTATGAATTAAGTGTGTGTGTGTATATGTATGTGTGTGTATATATATATATATATGTATATATATATATATATATATATATATATATATATATATATATATATATATATATATAATATAATATATTTAAACCAAGGTGGGACAATTCTGCTGTGTAGCCAATGTACTTTTCACAGGATTGCATCCAATGTGGATTTCCTCCAGTTTTCCACCAAACACATAACAAAAAGTTGAGGATGCAATCCAGACCTTTGCAATATTCTCTTTGCTTCAAATCTTCATATACGTATATGAAGAATTGAAGTACAGAGACTATTGCAAAGATCTGTAATATCTTTTTTTTTTTTTTTAACCGTGCTTAAAGTGGATGTAAACCCGACTCATGAAATTTGAGCTGGGCACATATCTGCAGTGTTTTGTTATCTCTCTTCAAAGCACAATGTCCCGTAGCTTTGTCTTGCTTCGTTCTTCTGTTATCAGCATGATCACTCCTGACAAGTTCTCCGTCACATGTGATAAAAGCAGCTGGAGTTTTGTGTTGGGGAGGATGCTATAAATAGATTAGCAGAGCCCTGAACTATTCAACTAAAGGATCTGAAAGTCTTTACCTATGAGGAGAGGGGGTGTTTGCATTTCCTCCAATCGGCTGTCTTGGCTGTATGCCCAGGCTTCACTGCAGTCTTAACCAGGAAGAGAAAATCTGCTAACACGAAGTGCACTTTCTGAAGGATATATACAGTTGAAGACAGCAGATATACATGTAAAACTTATGTAGGGAGATTTTTTTCATCCCTGTTTATCATCTGAGGCTGTTCAGTTCACTGGGTATATGTAAGGGTTTACATCCACTTTAATTCCTGCTTCAGCAGTGCAGCCTCCTAAGCAACCTCTCTCCAGGCTGCACTTAACGTTTAGTCAGCACCTTTACTCTGTCCAGTGATTGATTAGCAGAGATGTTTGAAAGGATGGCTTGTTAAAAAATAAAGATCCATTAGCAGGTGAAGCAGTAAACATATGCTATATAAAAATCAAGAATTTATTTAGTCATGGAGATCCAAAACATTTCAGCATCACTGTATAATTGCCCTCAGTTTGTATTATTAACCTTCAGAAGCAATTATGTGATTAGACCGTGTTTTCTGTTATAAATCATTTTTTTTACTGAAACAAGATAGAAGATTTCGTTTTTTGTTTTGTAATGATTTCAAATTCTTTAACATAATGTATAGGAAAAAAGGAAACCCCCTTGCTTGGGACTTTAAAGGCAACGACAACACAAGTACAGAGTAAAAAGCATTTATTATTGCACATAGAATTTCATTACACAAACATGTTAAAAACATGACATAACAAAGAACAAAAACATAGCAAAATGACATAGCAAGCATAGAATTGTATCATAAATACTCTCTGATTATTGAAAATCTCCGGTACCCGACGCGTTTCTGGTTCAAGCCCTTCGTCAGGGGTATTGGATAGGGGAATATGTAATCATACATTTGTCTAATAAAGAAAGTAAAAAAAGAATATCATAGCAATAAGACATGGATAATGGCAGCCATAAAAGAAAAAAATTACAAAAAGTTGTTCATGGGACACCTACCATGTGATTGGGTAGGCGGAGGGGAGGGGGCATAGCAGCTGCAGTGGCTCTACTGTTGAAGATGCTGAGACCTGTTGGGCTCCCCGAAATTTAGCAGATACAGGTATCTGTCTTCCGGAGTACAATCTGCTGTATTTCCAGGATCCCAATGCTGATCCTTTAGGTCTCAGCATCTTCAACAGTAGAGTCCCTGCAGCTGCTACTCACTCCTCACTTGTGGCATAGCTGCTTTATGTGCCTTTCTCGTCTCTCACAACCCCGGGTGTCTCCAGTTTATCTCCCGCAGAGCCAAAAAGCTGTCAGATATTAATAATAGAGAGGGGTTCAGGAGATGTCATGCACCTCATATGTAGTGTATCTTCACTTTTTACAAAGTGACTGAATTTTTGGAATTCAGCTTGAACTTTAGGGACACAGTTGTGCAGATACTAGACGTATTCATTACACACATATAAAAGAAAATTTTGTGCACAGAAAATATGTCATAGGCCTGGGCATACTAAAGTCTGCACATGTGATAGGCCATGTTTACCTCTATGGCAATGCACCTGTGCATCCCTATTTCATCAGTTTAATTGATATTAGTTACATACACACCTACATACACACATTCTGAATACCTTTTGTTTTATAAGTGATCACATGTCATCTGTTTACAGTTGCACGAGGGGCTTAGAAAGGGGGGGGGGGGTAGCGTGCCAGCAGGAGGTAAACGGCAGTACACTGGTCTTTCCAGTGAAGAGCTGTGCAGGTGGGCGTGCCAGCAGAAGTGTGACCAATGGAGTACAGGCAGGCTGTTCTCCCAAGTAGAATGCAAAGAAGAAAATTGGTCACGCTGGGATGGATATGCTTTCATGCCTGGCGTAGTGAGTTTAAACTAGGAAAGCTGGGGGACTGGTAGAATCACCAGGGATTTCACACAAAGGAAGGAAATAGAACAGGATGCTTTTTAATACAAGTACATGGTAGAGGAGACGCATAAGAGAAATATGACATTTTAGGGCAACGTACACTTTAATGTAAGAATAAAATAATCGCCTTAAAGTGAAACTCCAGCCAAAAACAATTTTTTGATACGTGTACTGTAAAAATAAATCTAAATGGACAAAGTGTGTGTTGTCTTATTAACAACTCTGACTATCTCTTACCCCTATAGAGGGCAGTCAGCACTGAATGTCCAGCGCTTAGAGATACAGTTCTAGCTGAAGTACTCAGATCACAATGGGTCACTCACATTCCAGCTCCTTCATTTAGTAAACATCTTGCATCCTTTTCAGTGAATGAATTAATGCAAGAAGCTCTGTGATTAAAGGAGGGCTGGAGTTTGTCACATTTACTGAATGGAGGAGATGGAGTGCAAGTGATCGGAGTACTTCAGCCAGAACTGTAACTCTCAGCGGCAGACTTTTGGTGCTGACTGCACTGTACAGTGGTGAGTGAAAGTCAGAGTTGTATATAACGCTGCACCTTGGACACATGAGACACTCTTCATTAGTGTGGATTTGTTTTTTTTAATTCACATGTCAAAGAATAGTTTTTTGACCGGAGTTCATGTTTAATCACATTAGACTTATTCACATGGGGTTGATTTACTAAAACTGAAGAGCGCAAAATCTGGTGCAACTCTTCATAGAAACCAGTCAGTTCCCAGGTTTTTTTTTTGTTTTGTTTTTTTTGTCAAAGCATAACTAAACAAGCTGAAGTTAGAAACTGGCTACCATGTACAGCTTTTGCACTCTCCAGTTTTAGTAAACCAACCCCTATGTGTCAGCTCTTGTTGAGGAGAACCATTAAGTGGACAGGTTTTTCTGACTGCTATTCTCATTAAATTTGTTTATCGAGAAAAAAAGAACTAATACATCAGGAATATAACAGACCAGACAAAGGGAGGTCAGACGCAACATCCAAAATGGAAATAACAGAACAAGTCAACGCCTGACAATCAAAATATATCAGCATGTTATAGGAGTCATATACAACCATTATATAAAGGTAGGTTTGCAGTTGTATATACGGAGGCATCAGCTTGAGAAGAACCAACAATGCTACATAGTAAGCAATGGGAATTGATAGCAAGCCTCCATACTTTTAATATATGGACACTTACCTGTCCAGGGAGCCCGTGATGTCGACACCTGAAGCCAACCCGTCCCTCGGCTCCGAGTGCAGGCGCCGGCATCCTTACTAAGAGAAACAGAAAGTGAATGAGCCTTACGGCTTCACAGCCTTTTTCCTACTGCTCGTGTTCGAGTCACGCTTTCTGAATGGTCCCTGCTATCTTCTGGGCTCCCAGAAGGCAGCATGGGAAAGGAGGAGGGCCGGATATTGCGTAGTTCACCGCACAATATTGTGGCAATCTTTCCCCTGGAAGTGGGAGCAGATACCTGGGTTTTATGGCTATCCGCTCCCCCCTCCCCTCTGAAAGGTGCTAAATGTGGCACCAGAGGGGGGGGGGATCCGATCCTCATAAGTTCCATTTCTGGATGGAACTCCTCTTTAAGGGCAAGCAGTGTGAGATCTAAGAAGCTCTTAAAGCTTTGTGTTAAACAAGCGCGTGGAGAACTAACGCATGGTGGGATACCCGACTGGACACACTAGCTGCCGTTAATTGAACAGAGTGAAGCAAGTATGACCAACTGGTTAA
The DNA here is from genome assembly GCA_037952925.1 of Lithobates clamitans. Classification (NCBI taxonomy): domain Eukaryota; kingdom Metazoa; phylum Chordata; class Amphibia; order Anura; family Ranidae; genus Lithobates; species Lithobates clamitans. Next base: position 5,010,056 of record JBBGZY010001277.1, read on the forward strand.
GAATAAAGTTATGAGAGAAGAAAAAAAGGGGTAAGGATAGTATGAATAAAAACGAAAGGAGAAACAAAAAAAGGGCAGATAAGATAGGAGAGAGGGATAAGATAGGAGAGGGGGAAAGAAAATGGGGGCGGAAGAAGAGGGTAAGGAAGCACTGGGAGAGAAGGCTCCCGAGAAGCTATGCTGCTCCCAGTGTTCACAAGCACTGATTCTGATTGCTATTCTATTATTGGTGATGATTGCACTAGCAGAATCCTTCCTCTATTCACCTCTTCAATAAAGAAAAATGTTTACTTGGCAGAGCCGAGCAAACAGACATGTAAAGGCCCGTACACACGCATTGATTTTCGGATGTCAATTGTGTTACGACTCTTATCGTTAGTACGGTGCTTTCGTCAGACAAAAGCTGGATGTGCAGGCTATAAAATTTTTGTTGGATGTGAACGCAACGTCTGATTTTCGTTTCATTAGTATGGTTTTTGTACGAAAAAAATGAAAGAGCAGGACTACGCATGCTCAGAAACTAAAGAATACGTACAAAACTATTCAAAAGGTCACTTCTGACGACGTATTCTGTCAAACAAAAATTCTCGTATTGTTCGTAAGGTCTTCACTTTCGACATGAGACTAGCATGCCACAAAAATCAGACGTTCTGTTGTCAGAAAATCAAAGCGTGTGTACGAGGCTTTAGTCAGAAATGGGCATTAAAAATAATCTGAATCTCCACCCTTGGGTTGTGCATAAAATTGTGTGTTCAAATATGTTAAAGTCAACAAATGTTTAGAGCTTTACTCAGACAGTGCATACAGATAAAGGTGATATACATGAATAAGAAAGATTTGCCTTTTTACCTAATTATTAAACAAAATTATTTATCTAGAGACATAATGGTGTACAGTGGAAAAAGTAAGTAAAGGATTGCTATCAAAGGCTGCTATTGCCCTGTAACAAAAATTACTTCTTGTAGGCATTTTGTATAACTGCCTACCAATCTCTGACATTGATATACCAGCACACTTGGTATGATGCAGAATATCTAGTTGATCTGATGATTATGAGCTTCGTACGCCCTGAAACAGCAAAGTAACCCCAAACCGTAACCTTTCCATCATAGACCTTCACAGTTGTTCTGAGTTTTTTTTTATGAAATAGTGTCTTCGGTTTGTGGCAGATGAGCCTACTGTTGCTTTGACCAAGCAACTCAAACTGTGATTGATCTGTCTTCTGCACTTTGTTCTAAGAATACCTGGTCTTTGCTTATATGTACAATGGCAAACTCTAATCTTGCTCTAATGTATTTTGGATGGCTAAAACTCTTTTCCTTAACACATCTCATGCAGGTTTAATTGGTTCAATCACTTTCTGATTGTAGATGCATAAACTTCCACAACAGTTACCTGAACACACGGAGATGAAATTTTGGTGTACTTGGAGCCTTCTTTTAGCATCAAACGGGCACCGCTTGATAATGCTGGTCTGCCCTGTCCTGAACAAATTGGCAGTTTGAAATCTACACCTCTTGTAGATAAATTTCCCTACAGTGGAATGATTGATTTCAGTTTATTTGGCAATGTTTAAATGCCTACCCAGACTAATAGGCATCCACAACTTTTTTTTTACTGAAGGCCTTAGAGAGTTCAAATCACCTCTGTACCCCACAAAGGGGTTCTGATCATTAGCAACTAATCTGGAACAGCAGATTCTAATTTCATGGATTTGAAGTAGTGGTAAATGTTGGGGTGTGCTTGCTGGATCATGAAAATTAATATACCATATATGTCAGTTTGTGTCATTTGTTCAAATATATCACTGCTATGTTTAGGCGCTATTTGAAGATAAAATGTTTACCTGTTCAATCATGAACAATAAAAAAATCAAACATTTCCAGGAAATCAAACATTTCCAGGGGTTGTACTTTCTTTTCCACTTAAAGTGTTAAAGGCACCGTAGTGATGGTGTTGGTAGTAGGGCAATGTCACAAGAATCCTCAAATAATAAAATCAGCTGTTTATTTACCCCCCCAGTAGCTATAATATCAGATGTGGGTCAGCTAACCTTTTAATTTGCCTACATGCACGTAAGTTAATATTTTGAGACTTTTAGTAAAGTAGTAAGTGTACAGCTTGTATAACAGTGTATATTTGCTGTCCCCTCAAAATAACTCAACACACAGCCATTAATGTTTAAACCGCTGGCAACAAAAATGAGTACACCCCTAAGTGAAAATGTCCAAATTGGGCCCAAAGTGTCAATATTTTGTGTGGCCTCCATTATTTTCCCAGTACTGCCTTAACCCTCTTGGGCATGGAGTTCACCAGAGCTTCACAGGTTGCCACTGGAGTCCTCTTCCACACCTCCATGACAACATCACGGAGCTGGTGGATGTTAGCGATCTTGCTCTCCTCCACCTTCCATTTGAGGATGCCTCACAGATTAGGGCTGGGGAAAAAATCGATTGAAATCTTGAATCGAGTTGAGAAGTCAAATCGATTAAAAATTTAAGCAAATAGATTTTTTTAGATTTTTTTTTTTCATCGCGCCGGTCCTGAGGAGCTGCGGGCAGGAGTTTTTAGGCGAGTCCCTGGCTTCGCCTTAGTCCACGAGGCCGGACGCCGCAGACTAGGCCGAAGCCGCGGCCTCGCCTAAAAACTCCTGCCTGCAGCTCCCCAGGACCGGCGCTGACACCGCGCCGGCCCTGAGGAGCTGCAGGCAGTAGTTTTTAGGTGACGCCGCGCACTAGGTCGAAGCCGTGGCCTCGCCTAAAAACTCCTGCCCGCAGCTCCTCAGGACCGACGCGGTGTCCAAAAAAAAAATTTCGAATCGTGAATCGAGTTTTTTTTTTAAGAAAATCACAGATTTTTTTTTTTTTTTTGGAAAATCTCCCAGCCCTACCACAGATGCACAATAGGACTTACGTCTGGAGACGTGCTTGGCCAGTTCATCACCTTTACCCTCAGCTTCTTTAGCAAGGCAGTGGTCGTCTTGGAGGTGTGTTTGGGGTCGTTATGTTGGGATACTGCCCTGCGGCCCAGTCTCCGAAGGGAGGGGATGATGCTCTGCTTCAGTATGTCACAGTGCATGTTGCCATTCGTGTTTCCCTCAATGAACTGTAGCTCCCAAGTGCTGGCAGCAGCCCATGACACTCCCACCACCATGCTTGACTGTAGGCAAGACACACTTGTCTTTACACTCCTCACCTGGTTGCCGCCACACACGCTTGACACCATCTAAACAAAATAAGTTTATCTTGGTCTCATCAGACCACAGGACATGGTTCCAGTAATCCATGTCCTTAGTCTGCTTGTCTTTAGCAAACTGCTTGCAGGCTTTCTTGTGCATCATCTTTAGAAGAGGCTTCCTTCTGGGACGACAGCCATGCAGGCCAATTTGATGCAGCCTGCCGAATATTGTGTGAGCACTGACAGGCTGACCCCCCACATTCATCAACCTCTGCAGCAATGCTGGCAGCACTCATATGTCTATTTCCCAAAGACAACCTCTGGATATGACACTGAGCACGTGCACTCAACTTCTTTGGTCGAAAATGGCGAGGTCTGTTCTGAGTGGAACCTGTCCTGTTAAACCACTGTATGGTCTTGGCCACCATGCTGCAGCTCAGTTTTAGGGTCTTGGCAATCTTCTTATAGGCTAGGGCCATCTTTATGTAGAGCAACAATTCTTTTTCTCAGAGACTTCTTTGCCATGAGGTGCCATGTTGAACTTTCAGTGACCAGTATGAGAGAGTGAGAGTGATAACACCAAATTTAACACACCTGCTCCCCATTCACACCTGAAACTTTGTAAAACTAATGCCCTGTACACACGGTCGGACATTCCTACAACAAAATCTATGGATTTTTTCCGACGGATGTTGGCTCAAACTTGTCTTGCATACACACAATCACACAAAGTTGTCGGAAAATCCAATCTTTCTGAACGCGATGACGTAAAACACGTACGTCGGGACTATAAACAGGGCAGTAGCCAATAGCTTTTGTCTCTTACTTTATTCTGAGCATGTGTGGCACTTTGTGCGTCGGATTTGTGTACACACGATCTGAATTTCCGACAACGGGTTTTGTTGTCGGAAAATTTTATAGCAAGCTCTCAAACTTTGTGTGTCGGAAATTCCTATGGAAAATGTGTGATGGAGCCTACACACGGTCGGAATTTCCGATAACAAGGTCCTATCACACATTTTCTATCGGAAAATCCTATCATGTGTACAGGGCAAGTCACATGACACCGGGGAGGAAAAATGGCTAATTGTGCCCAATTTGGACATTTTCACTTTAGGGTGTACTTATTTTTGTTACCAGGAGTATAGATATTAATGGCTGTGTGTTGAGTTATTTTGAGGGGACAGCAAATTTACACTGTTATACAGGCTGTACACTCACTACTTTACATTGTAGCAAAGTGTCATTTCTTCAGTGTTGTCACATGAAAAGATAGAATAAAATATTTACAAAAATGTGAGAGGTGTACTCACTTTTGTGAGATACTGTATGTATAATAAAGTATTAATAACTTCATTTTGCTAAATTCCATTTTGCCCTCATCTGATGTCATCATTTGGAAAAGCACTGTCAGCAGTTCCTTTCTATGCTGCTTTTTGTTCTTTGCTTTGTTTTCAACATATGTTTATTGACAAGTTTATTTGGCATGAATGAAATATTAAATCCCATGCACAGAAATAGCAATGTATTATTGCTGGTAATTAAGCTCTCTGTGAGCCAGGAAAGCTAGACATTTCTCTGACGCTTCCAGATACTTCACACATAGACCCAATGGCATGGGTCCTATGTGCCTTTCCCTTACTGGATACTCCTTGCTAAAGACATGGGTGAAATGAACTAAAATGAAAAGCTGTTTCTTCATTTTTATAAGGAAGGAATTTCTTTTCATGTTACGATTTGTACAAAAACACCTTGGAGCAAAAACTGTTGAGAGAAGTACAGCACACGCACAAAACTTTTGCATAAAGATACCATAAAGTTAAAATACCCATCCTTTAATTGCCTTTATAATGCAGTCTTATTAATTACAGTAGTGCTCACTAAAGTGCAATGATGTGGAGAAGTGTGGCATCTAAAAAGGGAATTTCATTAGCTTTAACTACACTAAACTTCCAAAAACAGTTTTTGTTGTGTTGCCAATCTACAGAACATTACTGCCTTTTGTCTTTTTATTAATGGAAAATTTCAGATGTAAATTATTAATGTTGGACAGCGCTAAAACTGAATAAATAAGTAAAAATAAAACCAAAAACACGTACCTGTGTGATTTAATCACTGTCTCCCAAAATGCAAATTTATATAAATTACCATAAACCTACACAATCCCAAAATACCATATCCGCCCCAAATTCATATATCCAAATGAATAAACTTGAGAATATATTAATTTTAAAAAAATCATAAATCAAAGGGCATCAACCTGAGAATTAATTATTAAATAAATGACAATTTCAAAATGTTAACTTAAAGTCCTGTACTGTGCTCAAATTAAAATGCATTAGTAACCGTGCACCAGGATTAAAAGTGTCCGTGCCTGCAGTGATTCCACCAATCTTCCACCATAGAGTGAATTTTCAATGGGTGCCACAAATCCATACTAACAATTCACCAGATTATCCTCATCAGCATTTTAAAAATACCAGGGCTCACTTTCCTCCAAAAGACAGTTAATTCATCCTCATCTGTGTCAATTATAATGGAGAAACCCAGAAAGGAAAGATTTTTGATTTAAAAGCATAAAAATAACTGCACTTAAGAGTCACCGTGTCAACCCTACACTAGGGAACAGACAGCTTGTGGTATTACTATAGCTGCATGCTTGATGACATCATGTCCAAACTGCCCCACCCTACTTGTTTAGTTCTGATATCTTCAAGACGCGGTATTAAAGATGTCAGATAACCGTTTTTTTAGTACACTTTTCAGTATAGCACCTATTCATTTTATCAGAGTCTGGTGGTGCAGATTTTTTTTTAGAACACTATTAATGAAATACAGCAAATTTGTTGAATGCTACTAGTACATTAAGAGCTAATGTATTTATTTAAATTGATGTCATTCTGTTCCAGGCCATTATAACTTATGTCCATCAAGGTGTATATAAATGAGCAATACTGGTAGTCTGTAGGTAGCATAACTATGCTTGTCTTCTAATACTCTCTTTTATGAAATTATAGGACTCTGAACTCTAAGCCTATGCTGTATAAAGGCTTAGATTAAACTTTGCAGACTGCCTCATTTATCTGTCAGGGCCTCTGTGATCAGAAGAGCCTTTGTGGCCTGTAGGATAGGCTTTATGCCATGAGGTGGTAGTTCTTGATCTCCGCTTGGAGAGGAGGTGGCCCTGTGTACATCCAAAGCCTAATATCCAGTGTCCTTCTTTGGTGCATAGGAACAGATTTAAAAACTGATACCTGTAATGTTGGTATAGCACATTCTGTCTGCCTGCTTGCTTGTTTTTCACGGTATAACTATTGGTACACAAAAAGCAGTTGATGAAAACCAAGCTTTTTAACCTGATGTTTTATGGGCCGCATTGTTTTTTTCTCTGTGGTCTTGGTTTAAAAAAAACAGCTGTTTCTCCAGCAATTCTACTAGTAATAACTTACATTTTCTGCAGCTCAATACTTTACATTTGGGCACAAAGGGGTTAATACCATAAATGTAAATATTTGTTTAGGTTTGTTGTAGAAGTAATATATTAATATTGTTTGTTTCAAAAAGTCGGTGCTAAATTCATCAGCATCTTATGAAAAGATGTTTTGGTTGGTTTTGCCATGTTTTTCTTAGCTGCACAACCCTACCTCAAGCTGTTCCAATGTAATGTGGAATGGGGAAAAAGTTAATGGCAAACTCTAACTTTGAGCTGTAGGCCCCATTCACACTTGTGTGACTTGTCATGCAACTTTGGACAAAGTTGCATGTCAAGTCGTTCCCCATGTTTTCCAATGATGACCATTCATATATGCACGACTTAAAGTTGCAGTGACTTCAAAGTAGTTCATGCACTACTTTGGTCCACCTTTCATGCCACTTGAGGGCCATAGAATTCATTTTTAACCCTCAGAAGTTGCATGAAAGTCGTACCTTAGTGTTATACAATGCAACAGTTGTCCATTATCAGTGGTCAAAGCCAAAGTCGTATCCAAGTTGCACCCATCCAAAGTTGCATTCCAAAGTCAGCCCAACTTTGGAGTCTTACAAGTGTGAATGGAGCCTTAGGCCTCTTTCACACGATTGGCTCGCTAAGATCCGGTTGTCCCTTTTTCAGGTGGATCCGAGTGGGCCACCCATTGACTTGTATGGGCAGGCAGATGTCAGCGGAGATGTGTCCGCTGACACCTGCCTGCCATCTGATTCGACAAAATCCCCTCAAAACAGACGGCTGGCGATACATTTGCCATCAGTCCAGCGGATCGGATGAAAACGAACATGCAGTCCATTTTCATCGGATCTGCCCATAGAGAACAGCAGGGCTCTGACAGGTCCGTCCCTGGGCTCAGTGAGCAGAGATGGACCTGTCATCCGCCAGCTCAGCAAAGATCAATGGAGCGATCTCCTGCTGAGCAAGTGGAAGCCTGTCCAGCCGATCCGCCCGCGTGAAAGGGGCCTTACCGTTCTGCTAAATTTAAAAAATCCTGTTTTTGTGATGTTTTTTTACTCTGGCATGTGAATTATACCTTGGAGTAAATATCTAGGGCTACATAAGTTATTTTTTTTATCATTGTTCTTTATTTTTGCCTCCTCCCTAAAAATGTTTCCAGGTCTGCATCTATATTAAATACTTTAAAGCCGCATTGCAGCTAGCCAAAAAATTATAATAGTATTATATTTTAAAAGTAAAGTGACATCATCACTGTGCTGTACATACCATGTACAAAGAGCAGAACTGTGGGCGGGGTCCATAAACTCTACCAACAATAGGCTGCTTGCAGAATGTTTTCGGAGGGAATACAAGACCTGGAAGCTCCTGTAGAGGGAAAGTGCGGAAGTTGTGTCATCCCAGATCCCAGATCACTGAACAGATCTGGAAGAAATACATACATAGCACCAGGATCCATGGAAGAATACACATGTCTCTTGGATTAATCAATTGTTTTTTGAGCCTTTAGTTCAGCTTTAGGTAAAAGTGGATATACAGATAAATAGCTTTGGAGCATACATGGGTATTTCTGTTTTTCAGCTTATATTGAAACCTTTTACCATTAACTATCTTTATTATTTTGTTGGAGAATCTCTAAAAAGGTGTAACTTGACTATACCTGTCAATCATCAAAAAATAACCCTTGGACTCTGATAAAAATCTTTAAAGCCACAAAATCAGATTTTGAATGTGTTACATTGGAATGAATACATGGTTTCTGCATTAAGTGACATTTTTCTTTTTTATTTAGAGCATGCTTGGAAGAGGCGGTTAGGATCCCTGTGTCCTTTATGTCCACTCACTGTGCAGTTACAGGGAGAAGAGCATCTGAACTATTAACGTGAGGCCACAAAGATGATCACAGATGAAGACAGAAATGACATTAAAAACGATAATGAATTCAAGATGCCACTGGATTCTTATTGGAACACACTTCTATCCTTGCAACAAAGTCCTTAGATTTCAAAACTGATGTTCTGTACATGCATTTATTATACACAGATATTCATGTTTTCTGTAAACGCCTTACCCAATAGGCTTCCCACTTCCTATTCTACACACTATAACATTTTTGCTTTTAGATAATGAAAATCTGTTAATTTGCCTCTGTTGATGTCTCTTATTTAGATTTTTGCAGCCACTCTGTTATATCCTATTGTACTGGACAGTTTGATATCAGTACCTGAGTTCTGAACTCTATTTTATGCCTGAGTTCCTAATAAATATATATTTTCTGATTGACATTCCGTTTTCAATGATTTCTTATGTTAGTTCCCTTCCCTAGAATACAATTATTACTTGGTGAATGCTTTCTTCTTCAAAGTATGTATAGCAAACCTTTTTTTCTTTTTAGTTTTTGATAAAGTACCTGTCTGTTTTTTTTTTCTTGTACCATCGGGCAAAATTTGACTTTGCTTTCTGTCGAAGGTGCATCAGGAAATGAGTGAAAATCTTTGAGAACAAGTGTTAGAAGATTTCTTTTCATTTTCTTTCTCAAAAACAATGGTCACCAGTAGAAATAGAGTGTGTGAATCCCCCCCCCAATAAGGTAGTCAGACAGCAATAAAAACTTGACAATGTCATACCCCTTCCTCTCTCTATCCAAAACTAGATATACTTTAACCCATTTCAAAGCCTTGTAATATATTGTATGTTGAAATGTTGTGAAAGCTTTCAGCTCAAGTACAGATACTTGACACATATTAGTGATACCAAATGCAAAGGTAATGTGTAGCTACCTAGAGACCAGACAGAATCAAGTAAGTTTGAGTCAGATGATCTGCTTTAACCACTTGCTGACCAGCTCACATACATATACGTCAGCAAAGTGGCTCATTCTCACGAATCGCCGTACCCTTACGTCGGCTCCTTTAAGAGCCATAGCAGGCACGAGAGCCAGAACGGGGATTTGTGTATGTAAATACACAAATCCCCATTCTGACAGGAGAGGAGAGACAGATCTGCTGTTCGTAGTAATTATGAACAGCGATATGTCTCCACCAGTCAGTCCCGTCCCCCCACAGTTAGAAACACTCTGTTGCTTGCCCCCTAGTGTTAACCCCTTCCCTACCAGTGACATTTACACAGTAATCAGTGTGTTTTTATAGCACTGATCGTTGTATAAATGTCAATGGTCCCAAAAAAATCTCAGAAGTGTTCCATCTGTCAGCCGTAATGTCGCAGTTCCACTACAAAACGCAGATCACCGCCATTACTAGTAAAAAAATAAATGCCATTAATCTATCCCATAATTTGTAGACACTATATTTTTGAGCAGACCAATCAATATATGCTGCTTTTTTTTTTTTTTTTTTTTTTTTTTTACCAAAAATATGTAGAAGAATACATATTGGCCTACACAGATGAAGAAATTCTTTTTTTTTGGGGGGGGGGGGGGGGGGAATATTTATTTTAGCAAAAAGTAAAAAATATTTTTTTTTTTTTTTTAAATTGGTACTCTTTTTTTTTTTTTGTTTGTTTATAGGACCAAAAAAATGCAGAGGTAATAAAACACCACCAAAAGAAAGCTCTTTGTGGGGGAAAAAAAGGACATCAATTTTGTTTAGGTACAAGGTTGCACGACTGCGCAATTGTCAGTCAAAGCGACGCAGTGCCTTATCGCAAAAAATGGCCTGGTCATAAGGGGGAAAATCTTCCGGGGCTGAAGTGGTTAATCTTCAGACTAAATACAAAATGACGTGTGTAAGGTAGGTTGTGTCAAGATATAAGTTGACCAATAAAAACTTAATAAGATCTACAGCAAGCATAGAGTTAATCATCTTGTGATTATGGTTCATCAAGAAGTCACCATTGAAGGATGTTTATTTCTTGTGGCTTTTGGATGTCATTCAGAAAATAACCATCTGGATGGGTTTCCAGGAATTTGCTTTGCCGCAGGTAGTCATCAGAATTATTTATGCAGTATGCCAGTGTACATATAAGATAAAAAACAAGCAAGGATTAACATTTTCATAATGAAGACATTTTGTTCTAAGCAGCCATCTTGCCACCTCAGAGACATGCCATAGGAAAAAGCTAAAGTACAAATGTAAGATCAGCCGTTAAATGCCCCATAATACTTAAAGCCAAACTTTGTTTACGGTCACCAGATTTGCATCATCTAATTTACAGAACATGCCCACAACTTTGAAGATGTGTTTTTTTTTTATTGTGAAGCAAACAACAAATGGGAAAAAATAACAGAAAAAGTCAATGTGCATAACTATTCACCCCCCTAATGTCAATACTTTGTAGAGCCACCTTTTCCGGCTATCACAGCTCCAAGTCGCTTTGGATAAGTCTCTATGAGCTTGCCACATCTTACCACTGGGATTTTTGCCCATTCCTCTTTGCAAAACTGCTCTAGATCCTTTAAGTTGGATGGTTTGCAATTGTGAACAGCAATCTTTAAGTCTGACCACAGATTTTCTATTGGATTGAGGTCTGAGCTTTGACTAGGCAATTCCAACACATTTACATGTTTCCCCTTAAACCACTCAAGTGTTGTTTTAGCAGTGTGTTTGGGGTCATTGTCCCGCTGGAAGGTGAACCTCCGTCTTAGCCTCAAATCACACACAGACTAGGTACAAGTTTTGCTCAAGAATATCCTTGTATTTAGTACCATCCATCTTTCCCTCAACCGTGACCAAGTTTGCCAGTCCCGACTGCTGAAAAACATCCCCACAGCATGATGCTGCCACCACGTTTCACTGTGGGGATGGTGTTCTTTGGGTGATGTGTTGTGTTGGGTTTGCGCTAGACATATCGTTTTCTTTGATGACCAAAAAGTTAAATTTTAGTCTCATCAGACCAGAGCACCTTCCTCCATACATTTTGGGAGTCTCCCACATGCCTTTTCACAAACTCAAAACGTGCCATTTTGTTTTTTGCTGAAAGTAATGGCTTTCTTCTGGCCACTCTGCCATAAAGCCCAACTCTATGGAGCGTACGGCTTATTGTCGTCCTATGTACAGATACTCCAGTCTCTGCTGTGGAACTCTGCAGCTCTTCCAGGGTTACCTTAGGTCTCTGTGCTGCCTCTCTGATTAATGCCCTCCTTGCCCAGTCCATGAGTTTTTGTGTGCGGCCGTCTCTTGACAGGTTTGCTGTTGTGCCATGCTCTTTCCATTTGGTTATACTAGATTTGATGGTGCTCCTAGGGATCATCAACGATTTGGATTTTTTTTTTATAACCTAACCCTGACTTGTACTTCTCAACAACATTGTCCCTTGTTTGGATAGTTCCTTGGTCTTCATGGCAGTGTTTGGTTAGTGGTTCCTCCTTGCTTAGATGTTGCAGCCTCTGGGGCCTTTCCAAAAAGTGTGTATATGTAATGACAGATCATGTGACACTTAGATTGCACACAGGTGGACATCATTTCACTCATTATGTGACTTCTGAAGGTAATTGGTTGCACCAGAGCTTTTTATGGGCTTCATAACAAAAGGGGGTGAATACATACACACATGCCAATTATCATTTTATTTATCAAAAATAGTTTTATGTATATATTTTTCTAATTTTACTTCAACTTAAACTATTGTGTTCTGAGCCATCACATATAATTCAGATTAAAAAAAAACATTAAACTAAAGGCTGTAATGTAACAAAATAGGTAAAAAATGTTTTTTCCCAAAAAATCGTGTTTGAAAAATTACAGCGCAAATACCGTGTGACATAAAAGGTTCCAATGACCGCCATGTTATTCCCTAGGGTGTCTGCTAAAAAAATATAATGTTTGGGGGTTCTGAGTATATTTCTAGCAAAAAAAAATAATGATTTTTACATGTAGGAGAGGAGTGTAAGAATTTGCGTGGTATGGAAGTGAAGAAAGATTATTTGTTTAACCACTTCAGCCCCGGAAGGATTTACCCCCTTCCTGACCAGAGCACTTTTTACAATTCGGCACTGCGTCGCTTTAACTGCTAATTGCGCGGTCATGCAATGCTCTACCCAAACGAAATTTGCGTCCTTTTCTTCCCACAAATAGAGCTTTCTTTTGATGATATTTGATCACCTCTGCCGTTTTTATTTTTTGCGCTATAAACGGAAAAAGACTGAAAATTTTGAAAAAAAATGATATTTTCTACTTTTTGTTATAAAAAAAATCCAATAAACTAAATTTTAGTCATACATTTAGGCCAAAATGTATTCGGCCACATGTCTTTGGTAAAAAAAATGTCAATAAGCGTATATTTATTGGTTTGCGCAAAAGTTATAGCGTCTACAAACTAGGGTACATTTTCTGGAATTTACACAGCTTTTAGTTTCTGACTGCCTATGTCATTTCTTGAGGTGCTAAAATGGCAGGGCAGTACAAAACCCCCCCAAATGACCCCATTTTGGAAAGTAGACACCCCAAGGAAATTGCTGAGAGGCATGTTGAGCCCATTGAATATTTATTTTTTTTGTCCCAAGTGATTGAATAATGACAAAAAAAAGAAAAAAAAAAAAAATTACAAAAAGTTGTCACTAAATGATATATTGCTCACACAGGCCATGGGCATATGTGGAATTGCACCCCAAAATACATTCAGCTGCTTCTCCTGAGTACGGGGATACCACATGTGTGGCACTTTTTGGGAGCCTAGCCGCGTACGGGGCCCCGAAAACCCAGCACCACCTTCAGGATTTCTAAGGGCATACATTTTTGATTTTACTCCTCACTACCTATCACAGTTTTGAAGGCCATAAAATGCCAAGATGGCACAAAACCCCCCCAAATGACCCCATTTTGGAAAGTAGACACCCCAAGCTATTTGCTGAGAGGCATGGTGAGTATTTTGCAGCTGTCATTTGTTTTTGAAAATGAAGAAAGACCAGAAAAAAACATTTTTTTTTTCAATTTTCAAAACTTTGTGACAAAAAGTGAGGTCTGCAAAATACTCACTATACCTCTCAGCAAATAGCTTGGGGTGTCTACTTTCCAAAATGGGGTCATTTGGGGGGGGGGGTTGTGCCACCTGGGCATTCCATGGCCTCCGAAACTGTGATAGGTAGTGAGGAGTGAAATCAAAAATTTACGGCCTTAGAAAGCCTGAAGGCGGTGCTTGGTTTTCGGGGTCCCGTGCGTGGCTAGGCTCCCAAAAAGTCCCACACATGTAATATCCCCGTACTCAGGAGAAGCAACAGAATTTATTTTGGGGTGTAATTTCACATATTCCCATGGCATGTTTGAGCAATATAACATTTAGTGACAACTTTGTGCAAAAAAAAAAAAAAAATTGTCTCTTTCCCGCAACTTGTGTCACAATATAAAATATTCCATGGACTCGACATGCCTCTCAGCAAATAGCTTGGGGTGTCTACTTTCCAAAATGGGGTCATTTGGGGGGGGTTTGAACTGTCCTGGCATTTTATGCACAACATTTAGAAGCTTATGTCACACATCACCCACTCTTCTAACCACTTGAAGACAAAGCCCTTTCTGACACTTTTTGATTACATGAAAAAATTATTTTTTTTTGCAAGAAAATTACTTTCAACCCCCAAACATTATATATTATTTTAAAGCAATTGCCCTACAGATTAAAATGGTGGGTGTTTCATTTTTTTTCACACAGTATTTGCGCAGCGATTTTCAAACGCATTTTTTGGGGAAAAAACACACTTTTTTAAATTTTAATGCACTAAAACACACTATATTGCCCAAATGTTTGATGAAATAAAAAAGATGATCTTAGGCCGAGTACATGGATACCAAACATGACATGCTTTAAAATTGCGCACAAACGTGCAGTGGCAACAAAATTACTACATTTTTAAAAGCCTTTAAAAGCCTTTACAGGTTACCACTTTAGATTTACAGAGGAGGTCTACTGCTAAAATTACTGCCCTCGATCTGACCTTCGCGGTGATACCTCACATGCATGGTGCAATTGCTGTTTACGTTTGACGCCAGACCGCCGCTTGCGTTCGCCTTAGCGCGAGAGCAGGGGGCGACAGGGGTGCTTTTTTTTATTTATTTTTTTTCTTTATTTTTTTTTGCTTTTTTATCTTATTTTTAAACTGTTCCTTTCATTTTTTTTTTTTTTAAATCATTTTTATTGTTATCTCAGGGAATGTAAATATCCCCTATGATAGCAATAGGTAGTGACAGGTACTCTTTTTTGAAAAAATTGGGGTCTATTAGACCCTAGATCTCTCCTCTGCCCTCAAAGCATCTGACCACACCAAGATCGGTGTGATAAAATGCTTCCCCAATTTCCCAATGGCGCTATTTAGATCCGGCGAAATCTAAGTCATAAAATGCTCGTAGCTTCCGGTTTCTTAGGCCATAGAGATGTTTGGAGCCACTCTGGTCTCTGATCAGCTCTATGGTCAGCTGGCTGAATCACCGGCTGCATTCTCAGGTTCCCTGTTGAGACAGGAGAGCCAGAGAAAAACACGGAAGACGGTGGGGGGGGGGGCATTCCCTCCCACTGCTTGTAAAAGCAGTCTAGAGGCTAATTAGCCGCTAGGATTGCTTTTACATGAAAGCCGACCGCTGGCTAAAAAGAATGATACCAAGATGATACCTAAACCTGCAGACATCATTCTGGTATAACCACTCAAAGTCGTGAATGGCGTACCTGAAGACAAAAAAATGGTTAACAATAAAGCACAGTAAACGGTAAAGTATAAATAATTACATACCTGAAAAACAAACATGATAAAACATAATAACAATAACAATAAAACATTTCAGAATAGAATACAGTAAAAAAGAGCAGAACAATAGAGAGAGAATAGAGAGAGAGAGAACAATAAAACGACAACTATTTTTTTTAATTTTTGTTTGTGTTTTTTTTTTTTTTTACACTTTTTTTTTGTAACTGTAACTTTTATAACTGTAACCGGTTCCAGGTTCGAGTCTCTCAAAATGCGATGGCATCTTGGGAGACCCTGTGAAAGTGTGCCTAGTCTGTGCAATGCTGTACGCTACGCTAATACTCAACTAGTGCATGGTAGCGTTCAAAACATTCACCAAGTGTTACTGCAGTGCTGGTTTGACTACGACCGGGGTGTACTACGTCGCTGGTGCTTGCCAGTTCACCAAAACGCTACAAAGAAAAGTGTCAGTGATCGATCGATACTGCACTTGGGTGGGCTGGACTGGGCTGGGCCGGGCGGAGGGGCAAAACGCAGGTGCTAGCAGGTATCTGGGCTGATCCCGCTAACACTGCGTTTTTGGGAACCCTAAACTGCTGGGGACGCTAGTATAGATCTGATCGGATCAGATATTGATGCGTTCAGATACTATACCACTAAGGGATGTGTACGGTGCGTGTACGGTGCGTGCGTGGGTGTTCGCGGTACTGGCGCTAATCTGACGCTGTCTGGGGCGACGCATATCACCGCCGGGCGATCAGGGGGCTAAACCTTTATTCGGTAATAAACGGCGGGTGCCCTGACACTATAAAAAATAAACGAACTAACCAGCGTCACCCGTAACGGTTATACGGTGATCAGTGGTGAAAGGGTTAACTAGGGGGCCATCAAGGGGTTAAAACATTTATTAGATAGTATATGGGGGTCCCTGTCGCTATAAAACGCTGACGGCGAACCTAAATATTTACGTCCCTAACTAGCGTCACCAGCGACACTAATACAGCGATCAGAAAAATGATCGCTTAGCGACACTGGCGACAGGGGGTGATCAAGGGGTTAAAACTTTATTAGGGGGGTAAGGGGGGTACCCTAGACCTACAGGGGGCTAAACCTTTATTCGGTAATAAACGGCGGGTGCCCTGACACTATAAAAAATAAACGAACTAACCAGCGTCACCCGTAACGGTTATACGGTGATCAGTGGTGAAAGGGTTAACTAGGGGGCAATCAAGGGGTTAAAACATTTATTAGGTAGTATATGATCGCTTAGCGACACTGGTGAGGAGGGGTGATCAAGGGGTTAAAACTTTATTAGGGGGGGTAAGGGGGGTACCCTAGACCTACAGGGGGTAATACTAACTGTCCCACCACTGCTAACTGTCACAAACTGACACTATGCAGTAATCAGGAAAAAAAAAAAAAAAAAACCTGCTTGGTGTCAGTTTGTGACAGGGGGGGGGAGGTGATTGGGGGGGGATCGGGGGGCGATCGGGGGGGGATCGGGGGTGTAAAGTATGCCTGGCATGTTCTACTGTGTTGTGTGTGAGTGTTGGTGCACTTACATGTCATCTCTCCACGGCGCTGGAACGGAAACTGCCAGACCGAGGAGAGATGACATCACATCCTCTGCCTCTGTGTACTATACAGAGGCAGGGGATGTTTGTCATTGGCTGGGAGCGATCGCGAGGGGGGGGGCCACGATCGGATGGCCTCCCCCTCGTCTGTCATCGCTCCCAACCAAATGCCGACCGCAGCTGGCACAGGGGGGGGGTCCGAGTTTAGGTCGGGGCCTCTCAAAATTAAAACTGGATCATGACAGGGAAGATCTCTTTTTAAAAATCAACAAACTGCTGTTAGGCTCAGTATAAAGACGATATGGATGTGTCTATGTCAGTATAGAGCAGTGTTTCTCAACTCCAGTCCTCAAGGCGCACCAACAGGTCGTGTTTTCAGGATTTCCCTCAGATGAAACAGCTGTGGTAATTACTAAGGCAGTGAAACTGATCAAATCACCTGTGCAAAATAATGGTAAGCCTGAAAACATGACCTGTTGGGGCGCCTTGAGGACTGGAGTTGAGAAACACTGGTATAGAGTACCCAAACATACTTTGCATCAACGGTACTGTACACATTCCAGAAAATCGCAATGGCATAGGTAAAGGGAGTAGTCAGGTTTATATCCAGTGCATGTCTCACATACACTACCCTGCTGTCCAGAAAGAAGGCCATCCCATGGCCAAAACTACAATAGCAACCATGAGCTTGTTTATAAGGTTTAGTGTAAAGACTGATGTTCATCCATAAAGATTACCTGTCACTCTCTATTGCTATCACATTAGGGGGCTTTTCAGCGATAGTAACAAAATTAAAGTATTACAAAATAAAATGATAAAAGAAAAAAGTTAAGACTGCTGTGTGCCTACGTGCACCTATAATGCATGTGTGTATGTATATGCATATATTGACCAAACAGAGCCAGGCAAATAAAGAGAAACAAAGTAGTACAGATCTGAAAATTATTATTGCCGCATTAAACGCAGTGCATGTACCTGAATTCAGCTTGCTATTGGCCTCTTGCACCAATAGATCTGACTTCACTTTATTTTTACATACTTGTTCTGGGTCAGCGACTCAAAAATAAACACACAACCAGGCAACTAGCATTTTCAAAAAGAGAGCAGCCATGTCAGCCTCCATAAGTCTTTACATATTTCATACACAAGCTACGTTTGTGCTTTTTTTTTTGGATTTGTTCCCTTAATGCTGCATTTCCAAAACCTTTGCAATAAGGACAGCTAGGCTTTATGGTCTGTCTGGATATTTTATTGCCTTTCTCAATGGCCATTTCTAGCTCTTCTATTATATTTGTGGTTCTTGCTTACTTAAATTCTGTTATCTTTTTCCACAAAATCAATAACTGTCCCCTGGATGTTTTATTGATGGTATTAGGGTAAATGATCCAAAAACTGAGTGATGTCCTTTGCAGTTTCATGCCCTCTACAAAACAGAAAACCACATTACAATTAAAATGAAGAAATATGTTGTAGCATTCTGTCCTGTGTTTGATAGGCGGAATATTGCTAATGTTTTTCATTTTCAATAAAATCATACAACATCAAAAAGATATTTATTTGATATTTGATCTAATAATCATAGATGAGTTCTGGTATGATTTGCATTTCAAGCCTGCATGAATAAATTCCTGACATCACAATATACTGCAATAGTATACTTTTTCACCTTTCGTTCCTTACCAAAGATGAGGTGATGTCATCAAGCTGCTGGAGACAGTAAAAATCATTTCCTCAATTTGAATTCACAAACACTTACAGGAAGTAAAGTATTTGATGATAGAATTTATCAGACATTTTAACCACTTCAGCCCCGGAAGGATTTACCCCCTTGCGTCACTTTAACTGCTAATTACGTGGTCATGCAATGCTGTACCCAAACAAAATTTGCGTCCTTTTCTTCCCACAAATAGAGCTTTCTTTTGACGGTATTTGATCACCTCTGCGGTTTTTATTTTTTGCGCTATAAACGGAAAAAAACGAAAATTTTGAAAAAAATATATTTTCTACTTTTTGTTATAAAAAAAATCCAATAAACTCAATTTTAGTCATACATTTAGGCCAAAATGTATTCGGCCACATGTCTTTGGTAAAAAAAATGTCAATAAATGTATATTTATTGGTTTGCGCAAAAGTTATATCGTCTACAAACTAGGGTACATTTTCTGGAATTTACACAGCTCTAGTTTCTGACTGCCTATGTCATTTCTTGAGATGCTAAAATGGCAGGGCAGAAAAAAAAAAAGCCCACAAAAAAAATTACAAAAAGTTGTCACTAAATTATATATTGCTCACACAGGCCATGGGCATATGTGGAATTGCACCCCAAAATACATTTAGCTGCTTCTCCTGAGTATGGGGATACAACATGTGTGGGACTTTTTGGGAGCCTAGCTGCGAACGGGGCCCCAAAAAACAATCACCGCCTTCAGGATTTCTAAGGGCGTAAATTTTTTATTTCACTCCTCACTACCTATCACAGTTTTGAACACCATAAAATGCCCAGATGGCACAACCCCCCCCCCAAATGACCCCAATTTGGAAAGTAGACACCCCAAGCTATTTGCTGAGAGGCATGTTGAGTCCATGGAATATTTTATATTTTGACACAAGTTGCGGGAAAGTGACTATTTTTTTTTTTTGCACAAAGTTGTCACTAAATGATATATTGCTCACACAGGCCATGGGCATATGTGGAATTGCACCCCAAAATACATTTAGCTGCTTCTCCTGAGTATGGGGATACCACATGTGTGGGACTTTTTGGGAGCCTAGCTGCGTACGGGGCCCCGAAAACTAATCACCGCCTTCAGGATTTCTAAGGGCGTAAATTTTTGATTCACTCCTCACTACCTATCACAGTTTCGAAGGCCATAAAATGCCAAGATGGCACAAACCCCCCCAAATGACCCCATTTTGGAAAGTAGACACCCCAAGCTATTTGCTGAGAGGCATGGTGAGTATTTTGCAGCTCTCATTTGTTTTTGAAAATGAAGAAAGACAAGAAAAAAATTTTTTTTTCTTTTTTCAATTTTCAAAACTTTGTGACAAAAAGTGAGGTCTGCAAAATACTCACTATACCTCTCGGCAAATAGCTTGGGATGTCTACTTTACAGAATAGGGTCATTTGGGGGGGTTTTGTGCCACCTGGGCATTCCATGGCCTCCGAAACTGTGATAGGCAGTGAAGAGTGAAATCAAAAATGTACGCCCTTAGAAAGCCTGAAGGCGGTGCTTGGTTTTCGGGGCCCCGTACGCGGCTAGGCTCCCAAAAAGTCTCACATGTGGTATCCCTGTACTCAGGAGAAGCAACAGAATGTATTTTGGGGTGCAATTTCACATATTCCCATGGCATGTTTGAGCAATATATCGTTTAGTGACAACTTTGTGCAAAAAAAACAAAATGTGTCTTTTTCCCGCATCTTGTGTCACAATATAAAATATTCCATGGACTCGACATGCCACTCAGCAAATAGCTTGGGGTGTCTGCTTTCCAAAATGGGGTCATTTGGGGGGGGGTTGAACTGTCCTGGCATTTTATGCACAACATTTAGAAGCTTATGTCACACATCACCCACTCTTCTAACCACTTGAAGACAAAGCCCTTAGACACTTTTTGTTTACATGAAAAAATATTTTTTTTTTTGCACGAAAATTACTTTGAACTCCCAAACTTTATATATTTTTTTAAAGCAAATGCCCTACAGATTAAAATGGTTGGCGTTTCATTTTTTTTTTTTACACAGTATTTGCGCAGCGATTTTTCAAACGCATTTTTTTTGGAAAAACACTTTTTTTAAATTTTAATGCACTAAAACACATTATATTGCCCAAATGTTTGATGAAATAAAAAAGATGATCTTAGGCAGAGTACATGGATACACAAACGTGCAGTGGCGACAAACTAAATACATTTTAAAAGCCTTTACAGGTTACCACTTTAGATTTACAGAGGAGGTCTACTGCTAAAATTACTGCCCTCGATCTGACCTTCGCGGTGATACCTCACATGCATGGTGCAATTGCTGTTTACATTTGACGCCACCAGACCGATGCTTGCATTCGCATTTGCGCAGGAACAGGGGGGGACAGGGGTGCTTTTTTTTTTTTCTTTATTATTTTTTTGCTTTTTTATCTTATTTTTAAACTGTTCCTTTCATTTTTTTTTAATCATTTTTATTGTTATCTCAGGGAATGTAAATATCCCCTATGATAGCAATAGGTAGTGACAGGTACTCTTTTTAAAAAAAATTGGCGTCTATTAGACCCTAGATCTCTCCTCTGCCCTCAAAGAATCTGACCACACCAAGATCGGTGTGATAAAATGCTTTCCCAATTTCCCAATAGCGCTGTTTACATCCGGCGAAATCTAAGTCATGAAATGCTCGTAGCTTCCGGTTTCTTAGGCCATAAAGATGTTTGGAGCCACTCTGGTCTCTGATCAGCTCTATGGTCAGCTGGCTGAATCACCGGCTGCATTCTCAGGTTCCCTGTTGGGGCAGGAGAGCCAGAGAAAAACATGGAAGGCGGTGGGGGGGGGCATTCCCTCCCACTGCTTGTAAAAGCAGTCTAGAGGCTAATTAGCCACTAGGATTGCTTTTACATGAAAGCCGACCGCTGGCTGAAAAGAATGATACCAAGATGATACCTAAACCTGCAGGCATCATTCTGGTATAACCACTCAAAGTCCAGCAACATACCAGTACGTTGCTGGTCCTTGTTAGGCATATATTGTAATCTTTTTTTCATGCAGCCTGTGGGCTGAACGAAAAAAAGAGATTGATCGGTGGGTATGCCCACCATTAGAATACCTCCCTTCATCCACCCACTTCTAATGATGGGCATACATGCACCATTTATATATGCCGACGCATGGGGGCATCTGCCCCAAAAGTTAGGAGCAAGTCACTCCTCCGCCCCTGCTGCCCCCATGCTTCGGCATATATCACCTCCGAGTCATGGCTTTATATATCGTAGGAGCAAACGCTGTTACTGTCAAGATAGATAAATACGCTCTGCAGCTGA
Organism: Lithobates clamitans; assembly: GCA_037952925.1. NCBI lineage: Eukaryota > Metazoa > Chordata > Amphibia > Anura > Ranidae > Lithobates > Lithobates clamitans. The sequence continues at coordinate 5,031,902 of JBBGZY010001277.1, forward strand.
ATGGCATACCTGAAGACAAAAAAATGGTTAACAATAAAACACAGTAAACAGTTAAGTATAAAAAATTGCAAACCTGAAAAGTAAACATGATAAAACATAATAACAATAAAACATTGCAGAATAGAATACAGTAAAAAAGAGCAGAACAATAGAGAGAGAATAGAGAGAGAGAGAACAATAAAACGACAACTATTTTTTTTTATTTTATATATTTTTTGTGAGGTTTTTTTTATACTTTTTTTTGTAACTAACTTTAATAACTGTACTCGGTTCCAGGTTCGATTCTCTCAAAATGCGATGGCATCTTGGGAGACCCTGTGAAAGTGTGCCTAGTCTGTGCAATGCTGTACCCTATGCTAATACTCAACTAGTATATGGTAGCGTTCAAAACATTCACCAATGCAAAGACCAGGATTGTCAGGACAGGAAGGACAATAATAGCGGGTGTCACGCCTATATCCGCGCTTGCTGCAGACACAACATCTTTTTTGGGGGGGCCTCGTTGGGTAGGGGTACTCGGGAGGACAAAAAGAAAATGCCTCTCATGCAGCCGACTGCATTTGGTTGGGGATGTGAATGGGGGAAGTACGGGTGCTGCAGAAGTGGTGGGTTCCCAATTAGGATTGGCGAATGCAGCAGGAAGGGCATTATTGGCACGACGGGCCTGTGTTTGTCTTCTTCTTGGTGGCAGCGGGACACTACTTGTGCTTGCCACCTCACCAGCTTGAACTGCACTTATGGGACTCGCCACGTCACCATGTGTTACTGCAGTGCTGGTTTGACTACGACCGGGGTGTACTATGCCGCTGGTGCTTGCCAGTTCACCAAAACGCTACCAAAAAAACTGTTAGCGATCGCAGGGATCAGGCCTGACTCTGCGAACGCTGCAGTTATGTGTTTAGTGTTTTGTAAGTGACAGTGATCGATCGATACTGCACTTGGGTGGGCTGGGCTGGGCCGGGCGGAGGGGCAAAACGCAGGTGCTAGCAGGTATCTGGGCTGATCCTGCTAACACTGCGTTTTTGGGAACCCTAAACTGCTGGGGACGCTAGTATAGATCTGATCGGATCAGATATTGATCCAATCAGATACTATACCACTAAGTGAGGTGTACAGTGCGTGTGTGGGTGTTAGCGCTACTGGCACTAACCTGACACTGCCTGGGGCTGGTGCTTGCCAGTTCACTAAAGCGCTACCAAAAAAACTGTTAGCGATCGCAGGTATCAGGCCTGACTCTGCGAACGCTGCAGTTATGCGTTTAGTGTTTTGTAAGTGACAGTGATCGATCGATACTGCACTTGGGTGGGCTGGGCTGGGCCGGGCGGAGGGGCAAAACACAGGGTCTAGAAGGTATATGGGCTGATCCCGCTAACACTGCATTTTTGGGAACCCTAAACTGCTGGGGACGATAGTATAGATCTGATAGGATCAGATATTGATCCGTTCAGATACTATACCACTAAGAGAGATGTATGCTGTGTGCGTGGGTGTTAGCGGTACTGGCACTAACCCGACACTGCCTGGGGCGATGCAGACCCTATCTGACCCTAAAACCTAACTTATATCACCGCCGGGCGATCAGGGGGCTAAACCTTTATTAGGTAATAAACGGCGGGTGCCCTGACACTATAAAAAATAAACTAACTAACCAGCGTCACCCGTAACAGTTATACGGTGATCACTGGTGAAAGGGTTAACTAGGGGGCAATCAAGGGGTTAAAACCTTTATTAGGTAGTATATGGGTGTCCCTGCCGCTATAAACCGCTGACGGCGAACCTATATATTTACCTCCCTAACTAGCGTCACCAGTGACACTAATACAGCGATCGGAAAAACGATCGCTTAGTGACACTGGCGACGGGGGGTGATCAAGGGGTTAAAACTTTATTAGGGGGGGTTAAGGGGGTATCCTAGACCTAAAGGGGGCTAACACTAACTGCCCTACCACACTAACTGTCACAAACTGACACCAATGCAGTAATCAGAAAAAAAAACTGCTTGGTGTCACTGTGACGGGGGGGGGGGGGGGGTGTGGTCGGGGGGTGATGGGGGGTGTAAAGTGTGCCTGGTGTGTTTTACTGTCTGTGTAGTTGTTTGTGCACTCACATCGATGTCTTCTCTCCTCAGCGCCGAAACGGAAAATACCGAGCCGAGGAGAGATGACATCACTTCCTCTGCTGCTGTTCACTATATAGCAGCAGAGGAAGAATCTCATTGGCTGGGAGCGATCACGAATGGATGGCCTCCCCCTCACCTCTGATCGCTCCGGGACAGAAGCCGACCGCCTCGGGCACCAGGCCATTCTGCCGCAGTATATCTGCGTGAGGCGGTCGGCAAGTGGTTAAAGAACGAGACTGGGCATACCTGCAGAAGCTTCCACAATGTTCCTTTCATTGGCAAAGCTCTACCACTTCTGTATCTATAATTGTCAGAGGTTGCTGCTAATACACATGCATTCCTATTGGACCTTCACAATGATAGGCAGCCTTATTGGCCAATATTATTATACGAGATTTATATAGCGCCAACAGTTTACTCAGCGCTTTACAATGTATAAGGGGGACAACACAATTACAGTACAGTTCAATACAAAAAGGTACAGGAGGGCCCTGCTCGTAGAGCTTACATTCTAAAGGGAGGGGGTGGTGGTACAAAAGGTAATAGCTGCAAAGAATGATTTGATGGGGGTGGTAGAAACAGGGCTGGCAAACTTTAGCAAGAATGGCCAAAGATTTAATTTTCTAAAAGACCTGAAATTAAGCCATCAAAGGCAAGGTTTTGGAGGCTGCAGGTGCACACAGCAGTTTTTTCCCCAACAGAGGCTCTTTGAATGCTGAGCTGCAAGAGCAATTGACAAAAAGTGAGGGTAAATCTCTTGAACATAGCCCCAGATAGCTGTAAAAACATGGCCAACGTTTTAAATGGATACACACTTTAACCACTTGCTTACTGGGCACTTTCACTCCCTTCCTGCCCAGGCCAATTTTCAGCTTTCAGAGCTGTCACACTTTGACAATTGAGCGGTCATGCAACACTGTACCCAAATAAATTTTTTATAATTTTTTTCCCACAAATAAAGCTTTCTTTTGATGGTATTTAATCACCACTGGGTTTTTTATTTCTTGCTAAACAAACGAAAATGAACATTTTGAAAAAAAAAATTTCATAGTTTGTTCTAAAATTTTGCTAACAAGTCATTTTTCTCCTACACTGATGTGTGCTGATGAGGCTGCACTTATGAGCTGGCACTGATGGGCACTGGTAGGCGGCACTGATAGTTGGCATTGATGAGGAGGCACTGATGAGCACTGAGTGGCAACACTGGTGGGCACTGATTGGCAGCACTGGTGGGAAGGCACTGATAATCTGGACACTGATAATAAGTGCCGATGTCCCTTTAACACTAGCCGGTTTTCAATTCTCTTCAAAGAAAAGCCAATAACCTGCTTGTGTTTACATCCTGTGATCAGCTGTCATTGGTTAACAGCTGATCACATGGTAAAGGGCCTGTGATTGGCCCCTTACCCCGATCTGTGATCAGCTGAGTCCTTTGGATTCGGCAATCATAGAGTGCGCCACAGGGGGCACGCAGGCAGCGCGATCACGGGAGAACATCAATAGATGCCCTCCTGGCAAAGTAAGTCTGTGCTGTAGCTGTCATGCAGCTAAACTGCAGGCAGCAAGTGGTGAAAGTTGAATTTTAGGCAGATATAAAAGACACAAATGATTGCAGCTATGTAATCATTATTACAGCATTAAAATATTTTAAGTACCCAAATCTAAACTGGTATCAACCTCATTTAGTCCCTGTACAGCAGGACTGTAGTGTGAGGGAAAGAAGCAGAGCAAGGAGCTAATCAGTTCATGTGCTGTCAAGAAGCATGCAGATAAGAGAAAGCAGAGTGCCTGGGAGATAAACTCATCACTGAGCTGCTTCTCCTTTCACTGTCTCAGGCTGTAATGGGCTGTTAATTTTTATCTTGTATTTTTTGGCTGGAATTCTGCTTTAAGTGTGTTCATGTTTCTATGCATGTTTGTTTTTAAGAGAAAAATACAATTATTCAAAGTACAGTCCCATTATAATAAATGTAATTCCTATTAATAGTAACAGAATGGAAACTAAACTGGTCTGCTGTAATTTTAGGTGAAACATATCATTACCTAAGTGTAAACTACTGTGCTAAGTTTAAGGACATATCTGGTCTATAGAGTATAGGTTGTTCATGGGCTCATTGATTGCCATGGGCAAGATTTTTTATTTTGTACAATTTGATAAATGAGCTCAAGTATGTATATAGGATTCCTGCGTAAGGAATGCTGGTTTCTTCACATTTTCAGCAACCTATTTCTTATTTCTAGCATAAAAGTAGCAATGCACATTCTATATATGTTGCACTGTACAAAGATGTTTAACACCAGCCAATTGTGGGTGGGAGAAACTTTTCTTAAAATGGTCTATATTTGAAAATAATAGCTGCTCTGCTAGTTCATTATATAGTCATTTAGTAAATTTCATTCAAACCAGCTCCCACACATAAGTAAAGGCAAATGAGCCTCCCACACTTCCGTAAGTGAGTGCATCTTTACTCTGATCTTTAAAGAATAAAGTGGAGTGGGAGAAAGTGTCATGCATTTGTATTGCACCCCGTTATTTTGTAAAGCACTGCGCAAACTGTTGCCACCATATAAATCCTGTATAATATTATTAATACCACTGTTGCCATAGAAGCAACAGCTGCTCACAAGGTAATAAACATTTTCAACATGGTGCTGCAGACAGAATGCTTAGCCATTATTAGGAAAAAAAGATTGTGATAGCAGAGAAGTCAGAGGAAACAAGTGACAAAAACAACATTTTCCTTCTATCTCAATTATTGTCATGCAGTCAGTTGATGGGGGAGCGGAGCAGTGAAGGTAGTGTTCTCTTTGTCTTCTAAATTATAAATTATCATTTGAACATTCACATAGAAAATTGTAAAAAATCGTTCAAGAGAACATTCTTTCTTGCCATCATTGAGTCACCTAATTTTGTTCTAAAGCCCTTAAAATTTCTTCTAGACCTGATATTTTGAATGGAATCCCAGACGTATTAAACAGGTTTCATTATGGGGAACATGTCCCAGCTATGTGAAGAAGACATGTCCCACTTCTGCTCCGTCTCTCCCAGCTTAGCACACAGCATCCAGGGGACCCAGTAGCAACTTTATAGGCTGGATCAGCATGATCAGCAAGCAGAAGCATTCCGCCATCTCTCACTAGGGACAAGGCACTGCACTTGATCTTTACATTTCAAGGTATCTTTAAGCAGATACTGAGGTTCATTTTTTAAAACTGGTGAGTGCAAAATCTGGTGCAGCTGTGCAAGATAGCAAATTAGCTTCTAACTTCAGCTTGTTCAATTAAGCTTTGACAAAAAACCCTGGAAGCTGATTGTTTTTTACGCAGGGCTGTACCAGATTTTGCACCCTCCAGTTTTAGTAGATTAACCCAACTAAATCAGACTGCTATAGAAACCATGGAAATTGATTGCACGCACTGGGATCTGCATTTCCTTTCCAGGACCCTAATAAGCCATGAGATGTGATCTGTAAAGTCCACAAATATGCTACCAAAAATGCTGTTATGAACAAAATGTGCACTAAACCATATTTTTTTTCTTATGCCGCATACACAAGATCGGAATTTTCGTCAGAAAAACCTTGGATAGTTTTTCCAATGGAATTCCGCTCAAGCTTGGCTTACATACACACGGTCACACAAAAGTTCTCTGAACTTTCGACCGTCAAGAACGCAATGATGTAAAACACGTACGATGGCACTAAAAAAGGGAAACTCCATACGAAGCGCGCCACCCTTTGGGCTCCTTCTGCTAATCTCGTATTTATCTCGTGTTAGTTGAAGTTTGGTGAGAGACGATTTGCGCTTTTCAGCCTCGTGCTTTTCAGATCGTTACTGCTCTTCAGTTTGTGCTTGTGGGTTCGTATCTGTTCTTCAGTGCGTGTAGTCAGTTCACATCTGGGTTTCAGTTCGTATTCTTATAGTACGTATTTGCTTTTCAGTGCGTTCTTGTCCGCTCATTTCTGATTTTCAGCTCGCTCTTCTCAGGCCTTTCTGTTTTTCAGTGCTTTCTGTTAGTTCGTTCTGACCAGCCGACCGTTTTAAAGCGATGTTGCGGTTATGTACTTGTCGTAGAGTTTGTGCTGTGTGGGGGCTTGGTGTTGGGGTTCTTGCTTTGACCCATGCCCAGTCCATGAACAGGGTGGGGAGGAGTTCATGGACCAAGAATTAGTTGCTCCAGCATGAACAATTCTGTTATATGTCTTTGTTGCCGGAGATCCAGGAGAATAATCCTGATTATTTCAGGAATTTTCTTCAGATGACGGACCCCGTTTTTCACCGTCTGTTGACTTTGCAACTGCATGCGGCAAGCCATCACTCCTGAACAGAAGCTCATCGCCACATTGCGGTACTTGGCGACAGGGAGAAGTCTGCAGGATCTCAAGTGCTCAACAGGCATCTCCCCCCAGGCTCTGGGGATCATTATTCCAGAGACCTGTTCTGCCATTATACAAGTCCTGCAGAAGGACTTTATTAAGGTAAGTTTTCTCCTTTAACATCACATTCTATGTATTTAATGTATGCTAATATTTTGTATTTCTTTAATTATTCCCTAATTACCATGATTGTAATATGCTGTGAGTGTCCCCTTTGTCCTCATACATGCTGTAAGCTTTTAATGCTTCTTTTTTGTCCTTCATGCATATTTGCCTTCACTAACCTCCCCAGCATGCTATCCTGGGCCCATACACACCTAGCCTAGTCACTTAACAATGTATTTTGTCAGTTCCATAGTAGTGCTTTACCCTAAACACCCCCTAAAATGTACACAAATGTTATTGTTGACCTTAAATTCAGGCAGAGTGCCATAATCTTTTTTGGGGGGTCCCAAACTCATCTAAACCCCCCTAAATTTTTTACAATGGGCCATCAGAGGGGGTGAGGAATCTGATAAGTGTACCTTATCTTTTTATCTTTAAATTTTAAATAAATGTTATACTGATGTTGGCCAAGAATATGTGTGTATAATCTGCTTGCAATGTTATGTGCAAAAGTAGTAATTTTATTTTTTCTGGTTTGACTCAGTTTCCTTCAATGCCACAGGAATGGCAGACTGTGGCCTCCCAGTTTGCCGAGCGGTGGGACTTTCCAAACTGCAGAGGGGCAATCGATAGGAAACATGTCCACATCATCCCACCACCCCACTCGGGGTCATATTTTTTTAACTATAAGGGGTTTCATAGTATCGTGTTGATGGCGGTGGTGTTGGCGACATATGAGTTTCTCTATGTGGACGTGGGGAAGAATGGCCGGATGTTGGATGGTGGAGTCTTTGCCCAGACCGAGTTCTACCATCTCCACAGAGTGGTGGCTTTGGATTGCCACCTGCTGAAGAGAACATGGAAGGACTCCCATTTGTGTTTGTCGCAGATGAAGCATTTGGTCTGGGTGAACATCTGATGAGGCCATTCCCCCAGAGGACCCTCACCCCTGAGAAGATGGTTTTTAATTACCAGCTGGCCAGAGCCAGAAGAGTGGTGGAGAATGCGTTTGGTATAATGGCCAGCCGGTTCCGCCTTTTCCTTACGGCAATCAACATGGCGGAGTATAAACTGAATCACATAGTGCTAGCATGCAGTATTCTACATAATTAATTAAGAAGCAATGCTTCAAATTATGTGGCCTCAGTTGGGCCTGAGGCCGCAATTTAGGACATACGGTAAATCCAATGACGGCCCTGGAAGCTGGCCATCCTGGCTTGCCCCCCCAAAGCACCCAGTGATGTGCGGCAAAAGTATCTGGACTATTTTACGGGTAGGGGGGCCATTGCTATGCCAGCAAATTTTTGATTCTTTTCTAAAATTAAAAATTATTTTGATCTGAAATCATATTGAATTTGATTTACTGCTTGTGTTTCTTTTAGCTGTCTCCTTGGTTCTCCTAGTGCACTTGTAGTGCCAAGTGGATTTTGCTTTATTAAATAACCCCTATTGTCACTGTAAACACCAACTTAATACAAAAACTGGTATTGAGCATTAAAAGAAGAAGCCACACATTGTTGAGTATAAAAACTTTTACTCCATGCACATTCACATGTGCGTTGTAAAACATTTTTCCACCAAAAATACATCTTTGTTTAATTAAGTTTGACATTTTAGTTTTATATTTTGTTTAACAGGCATGTTTCAAACCATAACATACACAACTCTGGAACTTACAAAGTTAAACGTACAAAAAGTAATGGCAATATCAGACATGAGTTTGTCAAAACTGTGTTGATCTTGCCTTAGTCAGATGGGGTGATGTCACCCCTGTAAAAGCCAAATTTTGAAGATGCACAAAAATTGAGATTCAAAATGGGGATTTCCCTCCTGATCCCATGGCTAATGTCAACATGTGCTAGCTCCCATCATGGGGGATCAAAGGACGTGTTTTGGGGGTGCAACCCCTTCCTCTCACCTACTAGAGTTACGAGGAAGGGGTTGCACCACAAAACGCGTACATTGATATCCCATTATGGCAGATAGCACATGTTGACACACTGTGTGCATCTTCAAAATTTGGCTTTTAAAATGTATTAAAACTTTAGGAAATTTCTCAAAAAACGTTTAAAATTGTGTCATTTTGTTGTTATTTAGATTCTCCCTAATTTATCAATCATGTTCTTCATTTTTTCTTCAACATCATTGGTTTTTTGCTTTATGATGTCTAAATCCCGACTACACACCATTATGTCCTGGGTTAGCATTTTTGCACTTGCACTGGTGAAATAAGGAGATTGTTCTTCCACAACATGCACATCACCTAAAATAAAAAAAACACACCATGTATTATAAATATGCAGGCATACATCTATTACCTGAAGCTGTGGTCTTAGACACTCACCTGTTGTGGTCACTATTTCAACCACATCATCCACCACTCCTTCCTCCACATCCTCAGGTTGTGGTGTGCTGAGTTCCCTTCTTTATGAGGTTGGGCATTCCTGGTGTCCTCAGATGTCCCGAGTTTTTCTCCCCTATGAGAATTAAACAAAAGGTATACTTAGCACACAGATATTTGAGGCCAGAAATAGGAATATGAAACATTGCTTGGAAGTGTGGTACAATTGCCTGTTTTGGCACAGTTCCAAGCTGAATACATTATTTTTTTTCCCTTACCAAAGCTGGAATACTTCCCTTTTTTGGACAATATTCACACATGGAGACACCCCTAGTATCCCCTGGAGTACCTGTGTGGGACACCCTAAAAAGTTTGTTCTGGTGTCCCACACTAGTGCTCCTGAGTCCAGATATGTAAATAGCTGTCCTCTCCCTCCTTTACACTGAATCAAGTTTGCATTTCATTCTAGTTACAAACACATCTAGACAACAATGTACTAAACTTATTTTAATACAAATAGGCATGACCAAATGTAGTTAACCCTGTATCTGTAAAAAACATTGTATTAGTAGTGGGTGAACGAACGATTACTGTGCCCATGAGCCTGTAAGTTGCCATTTAAAACTGCACAACAGTAAAGAAAAGCACATGGAGCAGCATGCAAGTAATAATAATAATAGGAACACACGACAACTACTTACTTTTTAGAAGCAGTTTCTTGATCCTTCTGTACTGATCCTGCTCCCTCAATTTCAGGTCTGACCAGCGTTTCCTCAATTGCTTCTTGGATCGCCTTACCCCAAAATTCCTGTGCAGACTTCTCACAACTTTAGACATGATCTTGGCCTTTCTCACATTTGGATTTAGGTAAGGTCCATACTTCCCATCATAGTCAGCCCTCTTCAAGATGTCCACCATCTCCACCATCTCTACAGGCCTTATATCTCTTCTGGGATCGGGATGTTTCTGGCTCCGGGCTTTCCTCGTCGTTACTGGAATTATGCACCTGCTATGTCTCCGCCATGTCCTCTTCCACTGTGCCGAAAGAGAAGCGGCGGGGAATATTCTAGAAAGAACATCAGGGGTGGGTGACGTGGGCGGAGTTTCATGCATGCGCAGTGTATATAAAGTGTAACGCGTGTGAGTGAAAGAAGTGCCGATTGTGGGAACGAAGGTAACATTTTAACTTGGGGCATCAGTGGCCTATACGGCTTCTAGATTGAGGCCTATATTGTGATAAGATTATGAGAGTTTAGCTTGACATTAGTATTTTTCACTTGTTTTTTGTCTTGCAGAAATAATGAATCTGTTCAAAAAGCCTGAGTTTATGAGCCAGTTTATTGATAGGTACAGGGAGCTGCCCAGTTTGTGGCAAGTCAAACATAATTTATATCATAACAGACCAGCTAGGAAGCCAGCACTGGAGAAACTGCTGGAATTTGTGAAGATGGAGGTCCCCAACGCAGACAGCCATTTTTTGGACAGGAAAATTGGTAGCTTGAGGAGCACATATAAGAAGGAGCATAATAATGTCCTGGCATCCCAGAGGTCAGGAGCAGCAGCAGCAGAGGACATGTATGTACCCAGTCTGTGGTACTATAACAAAATGCGTTTTCTGGAAGACCAGACTGAAGTGAGGTAATTACTTTCCACACTTCCTTCCCCCCCCCCAGCTGAGGCTTCCAAGGACCAACCTGGACCTTCCATCCAGGAAGAAGTGAAGGAGCCCAGCTTGAGGCAAGTATAGTATTTTTCTACATATTTCTTGTCCTAAAATTAATGATGTTAACTAGATGTTAAGAAATTAATGATTGAACAATATCAATAGACAGTAGTGGCCAAAAATGATTGGGACAAGAATGAAAAATGCTGGGGTCAGGATGATAGTCTTTTCTATTTATTAACATTCAATTTGCAACAGTCTTGAGCTGAAAATTGTGTGTGATTGATAAAGCAAAAACTAAAACTATGTCCTTTTTTCATACATAGGAAAGCCTCAGCCAGGATGAGGGTCTGGAATGTGGCAGCCAGGAGGTGGCAGGGGGAAGTGGCAGCCAGGAGGTGGCCAGGCCCAGTGGACTGACCCAATCCCAGGTCCCTCCCCTCCGCCTTCCACCCAAAAGGCCCAGGAAGGGTAGGAACATGGAGGAGACAGCACTTGCCCTCATTCGGGATGCTCATGCGACCCTGAGAGACCCCCCCCAGTGTTCAAGAGGGCTATGGCTGCATAGTAGCAGCGAAAATGCAGGAAATGGAGGAGGGCCAATGCCTCATCTGTGAGAACATCATTTTCCTGACCCTAAATAAGGGCTTGAGTGGCCAACTTACAGAAAATACACACCTTTCTGAGTTCGTCCATCCTCCACCTCCTCCACCTCCTGCCACAACTCGACGAACAAAGCCACAGCATGCAGGGAAGCGTGCAAGTAAGACAAGAAAGTGATGAAAGTGATGGCCTCCCTATTGTATGGACTCCTCAGGCTACCAATTTTCAAAAGGACAGTTTGTTTGTGAGTAGGCATCTACATTTCAAAAATAAAATGTCAAATTAACAAGGGACACCAACCTCCTTGAGGTTAAAAAATACAAGATAATAATGTTGTTGTGGTAACTTGACACACAACAAAAAAAATTATGGAGATCACTAGAAAATGATTTTAAAATAATCAAAAAAAAGGAGATCTTGATTTAAAGAAAAAGGAAAAAAAATCACTATAAAAAATAATTCTAAACATTATTATGGAGATCTGGCTTTAAAAAATAAAAATATTATTAAGGAGGTCACAAGAAATTATAAAGAAATAAGTTTGTCAGAACTCTGTGTAAATATCAGCAGCAAAACAACTTCATTCTTCTAGCATTAGAAAGAACAAAAGAATGCGCTGCATTAAAAGATCCAAACATTTACAGTGTAATGAATGTGCTATCTCCATTACGAACGCTAGTTTTACCAGACCGAGCGCTTCCGTCTCATACTTGATTCAGAGCATGCGTGTTTTTTTTTGCGTGTTGAAATAGCATACAGACAAACGGAATTTCCGAAAGGAACTTTTTCAGACGGAAAAATAGAAAACCTGCTCTCAATCTTTTGCTGGCGGAAATTCCGCCAGCAAAAGTCCGATGGAGCATACACATGGTCGGAATTTCCGACCAAAAGCTCACATCGGACTTTTGCTGGCGGAATTTCCGATCGTGTGTACTCGGCATTAAGGGTCAGCTTCAGGGATAGTATATATGCCCCCAACACCCACCAAATTTCCTTTCTTAGATCAGGTTCTAGATAAAATTGCAGAATTTAAAGTGGGTTTTCTTGTACTTATGTACTATTTATACCTAAATTGAATGCTTCTACGGGTAAATTAGCTTTGCTATACTCGGGCACTTTACCATATTCAGAAAGCAATCCATTCGATGTGCCTGGTGGACTGTTGGTGTTCTCTATACACACCACACTGGGACTATGCCTACTATTCGAAGGTGCACAAAATTGGTTTTAAAATAGACATGCTATTTGTAGACCAATTCCACCTGAGGGCACAAACTATCTGCGTATGCAGATGATATCCTTTTTTACTTCACTGATCCCTTGTTTTCCCTCTCTAATTTAATGGCTGACCTGCAACTTTTTTGGAGAGCTGTGAAAATTTAAAATACATTTGCAGATGTCTGAATTTTGCCGTTGCAGAGCTAACTAGTTCCCTTAAGTCAGCGTAACCTTTCCATTGGCAGGAGACCTACAGTGGGGATGGAAAGTATTCAGACCCCCTTAAATTTTTCACTCTTTGTTATATTGCAGCCATTTGCTAAAATCATTTAGGTTCATTGTTTTTCCTCTTTAATGTACACACAGCACCCCATATTGACAGAAAAACACAGAATTGTTGACATTTTTGCAGATTTATTAAAAAAGAAAAACTGAAATATCACATGGTCCTAAGTATTCAGACCCTTTGCTGTGACACTCATATATTTAACTCAGGTTCTGTCCATTTCTTCTGATCACCCTTGAGATGGTTCTATACCTTCATTTGAGTCCAGTTGTGTTTGATTATACTGATTGGACTTGATTAGGAAAGCCACACACCTGTCAATATAAGACCTTATAGCTCACAGTGCATGTCAGAGCAAATGAGAATCATGAGGTCAAAGGAACTGCCTGAAGAGCTCAGAGACAGAAATGTGGCAAGGCACAGATCTGGCCAAGGTTACAAAAAAATTCTCCTTCACTTAAGGTTCCTAAGAGTACAGTGGTCTCCATAATCCTTAAATGGAAGACGTTTGGGATGACCAGAACCCTTCCTAGAGCTGGCCGTCCGGCCAAACTGAGCTATCGGGGGAAAAGAGCCTTGGTGAGAGAGGTGAAGAAGAACCCAAAGATCACTGTGGCTGAGCTCCAGAGATGCAGTTGGGAGATGGGAGAAAGTTGTAGAAAGTCAACCATCACTGCAGCCTCCACCAGTCGGGGCTTTATGGCAGAGTGGCCTGACAGAAGCCTTTCTTCAGTGCAAGACACATGAAAGCCTGCATGGCGTTTGCTAAAAAACACCTGAAGGACTCCAAGATGGTGAGAAAATAGATTCTCTGGTCTGATGAGACCAAGATAGAACCTTTTGGCCTTAATTCTAAGCGGTATGTGTAGAGAAAACCAGGCACTGCTCATCACCTGTCCAATACAATCACAACAGTGAAGCATGGTGGTGGCAGCATCATGCTGTGGGGGTGTTTTTCAGCTGCAGGGACAGGACGATTGGTTGCAATCGAGAGAAAGATGAATGTGGCCAAGTACAGGGATGTCCTGGACGAAAACCTTCTCCAGAGTGCTCAGGACCTCAGACTGGGCCAAAGGTTTACCTTCCAACAAGACAATGACCCTAAGCACACAGCTAAAATCACAAAGGAGCGGCTTCACAACAACTCAGTGACTGTTCTTGAATGGCCCAGCCAGAGCCCTGACTTTAAACCCAATTGAGCATCTCTGGAGATACCTAAAAATGACAGTCCACCAACGTTTACCATCCAACCTGACAGAACTGGAGAGGATCTGCAAGGAGGAATGGCAGAGGATCCCAAAATCCAGGTGTGAAAAGCTTGTTGCATCTTTCCCAAAAAGACTCATGGCTGTATTAGATCAAAAGGGTGCTTCTACTAAATACTGAGCAAAGGGTCCGAATACTTAGGACCATGTGATATTTCAGTTTTTCTTTTTTAATAAATCTGCAAAAATGTCAACAATTCTGTGTTTTTCTGTCAATATGGGGTGCTGTGTGTACATTAATGAGGAAAAAAATTAACTTAAATCATTTTAGCAAATGGCTGCAATATAACAAAGAGTGAAAAATTTAAGGGTGTCTGAATACTTTCCGTCCCCACTGTATATTTAGGTATCTACCTTACATCTAATCTCACATAAGAACAAAACTATGCTCCTTTTTTTTAACGGGAGCTGGAGAGTTGGAATAATCCTACTGATACATGGTTGGGCAGAATCAGTATTATAAAGATGAATGCACCCCTAGAGTACTGTTTTTTTTTTTCTTTGGATGGTACCCATTGCCCTCCTCAAGTCTTTCTTTACCTATATGCAACATGAGTTAAATAATACCATGGCAGACACAGCTGCTGAAATTATCAGTAACAAGTATCTAGAACTAGGCTACAAACTTGTCACTAGATGGCATCTTACTCCTTCATGCGATGTACCCATCTACACCGGTGACCTGTTAGAGATGTGGAGACTCACCAGGTTATCTCCTCCTTATTTTCTGTTCCTGTCCAATTATCCAACCCTTTTGGATGAGGGCGCATAATATAATTAACAAATTCACAGATTAGGTAGTTACTGATTCACCTTTCTACTTCCCTTTTCATCATAATGACATCCCTCTGAAGGCCTAAATAAAATCTGTAATATGTAATGTACTCAATGCTGCCTGCTCTTGCATTCCTGCACACTGGCAGTCTGCCACTCCCATTCAATTCAGCAATGATCCCATCAAATTGAAGACTTTCAGCATATGGAAGAACAGGGGGAAAGGGGGTGTCTTGTGTGTTTAGTCTGCACACAGCATTCCTACATTAGGCAAATTTAAAAAAAGAAGAGGCATGCATACACTTTAAGGAGAACAATGGGTCACCAGCAGCAAAGAAGAGTTTTCTTGTCTTTTATCTCAGTGGTAACAGCTCATATCCATACCAGGGACTATTAGCAGCAAGGGTTCTGGTGGTAATAGGCGCTTTTTCCTGTTCACCTAGTACATTTCCAAGCGATTCACAGGTGGACACGTCACATAGCTATAATGGACTATAAGGCACAGCACATCCCTCCAGCAGATCAGCAGCTGTTGATTGACTTCTGTGTAAGACTACCTATAGTAAGCAAAAGTCTTTTTCATTTAATCACTGTTGCAGATACTGGTGTGCTGGGAGCTTGTCAAAAAGTAATGCAAATTTTTGGAAACATTTTTTAAGAACCATCCAAAGACAGGTAAATACAACTTTACTGCACTACATCCTATACTAGTCATTTTTTTTACTTCTCTACTAGTTATGCTATTGTGCTGTAAAAAGAAAACACCAAAATTATTATTTTTGTATTAGTTATGGGTTTGATATTTTGCATGTTCCATTTTTGGAGCACTAGGCAAAACCACTACCACTAGGGCTAAAAATATTTTTTTTCTGCTTTCCAAAAAAAAGAAAGGGGCACATTTGATTATCGAATTAATGGCAAAGGCGATATTGTCTGCAGATGGAATGATAACAGTGCTGTCACTGTTGCCTCATCTGGTGCTGGTATTGATCCCCTGTGTTTTGTCAGTTGTTATTCCCAGAAACTGAAAAAGAAGATCCAAGTTCAGCAGCCAAACATGATCAAAGTGTATTAGTATTTCATGGG
Source organism: Lithobates clamitans (assembly GCA_037952925.1). Lineage (NCBI taxonomy): Eukaryota > Metazoa > Chordata > Amphibia > Anura > Ranidae > Lithobates > Lithobates clamitans. The sequence goes on from JBBGZY010001277.1 coordinate 5,047,738, forward strand.
AGGCGTAGACAGAGCTGATGAAAGTATTGGGCATCAATCCATGAAAGGAAATGGTATTCAAGCCCTCTTTTGTTCTGTTTCGAATTGGTCTTACAAAATGCTTGGCAACTGCATAAAACATGATAAGAAGCCAATGGATTTTCTTGAGTTTCGTCGACATGTGATATGCCATTATCTGGAGACTCATGGTCATCTTCCAGAACCTGGCTGAAGAGGAAGACCTTCTCAGAAGCGTAACATTGAATCATGTCATCGTGGCAGGAATCATGTGATAGTCAAACAGGAAAAGAAAATGTGGTGTGCTAAATGTCATAAGAACACCACTTTTCAATGTGAAAAATGTGATGTTGCCTTACAGGTGAAGTGTTCTGTTGAATATCACACTGAATAACAGGTGTCACCACCTCCTGAGACAAGAGACTTGATTTAATACATTATGTACAATGTAGCAGTGGTTTTGCCTCTTGTTCCTTGAATTTTTCTAGGTAAGGTACATGAATTTAATGCACATATTCAAAAAATGACAACCTCAGGCATAAATGGGTTAACTTACCACACGCTGATTTTATGGAAGGTAATTAAAATGATGTACTGTTTGTAAAAAGTCATATGCTTGGTTAATTTACAGTGAATTTATGAGGAGATGGAAAAGACTAAATATTGTTTGCATTTGACTGCTATTAAGTCCTGACTGTCCTCCAGACCTCTTCATAATTTAATGGCAGAAGACCAGGAAAGTGGCAGATAGATGGGCAATGGCCATTGATACTACCAATCAACTACAGAATCCAGAGAAAAAAAAAGCTTATATAAAATTTGTGCAGTAAATGTATTCTTTTAGCAATGTAATCAACTTCCAGGAGTGCCATAACTCTTTCTTCTGCAGACAATCTGGTATAACCTTCAAAGTACTAAGAAGACGTGTATAAAAAAGTAAGGTAAAAACCAGGTCAAAACCATGTGGTTTGCATAGATACTAAAGCTCTGACGAGATTAGTGAGGTGAAGGACCCATGCTTCCCTGGTCCTTAACACATTCACAACGTGTACAATTTAGAAACTTGGCTACAGGTCACAATTTTTAATCACATAGTAGTGTCACTGTGAGTGTAACCATTTTAACAAATTTCTTATACGCAATGCACTGATTTTCACGTGTTGCAAATAAAAGGAGCTGTCAACAAAAAGATAATAACATTCTACTAGAGACTAAAATGCTCACATGTAGTCTGGCCTAAATCCAAACTTACTGATCTATCTATCTATCTATCTATCCATCCATCCCATGCTATATTTCAATGAGAAAAACGAAGGCAGGACTTTGAATGAAGCTATTGATTTGTGGGTTTGAGATAATTAAAAAGTATATTTAATTGGCATATTGAGTCTGACAATACATAGCAGTGATGCACATAGTAGAAAAGTTTTAATATGTAAACACACACATACATGATGTTCACTCCATGAATACATTACATATACATATCAAAGGGACGGCATATAAAATTGACATCAGATTTAATATGGATAAAATTATAAAATTGTGGGCTCCTTTCACAGCTCCCGGAACAGACAATTGGGACAGCCTCTGATTCCTCATCCCAGATTTTCCAGACTTATCATGATGTAAGTACTCAGAGAGACGAGTAACTCTCTCCCTTTTCGCTTGTACACATCCTCCCCGTTGAGGGGTATAACGTTTGATCATACTAGTCTACTCATGTTTTGTTGTCTTTTATAGAGTTGCATGCATCTGCCCCTGAAGAGTGGTATTATCCATGAAACGCGTCTGACTTTTAAGATGCATTCTCATGCCTACTGATAGGAACCTATTTAGACTCATGATCTACAACCAAATGATTATACTGTGTTTCTTACCAATGATTACACTGCATAGTGCCATTTAGATGGCGTGTACATATATGAATCTGGAATAATTAATTTTATCCATATTAAATCTCTTGTCAATTTTATATGCCGTCCCTTTGATATGTATATGTAATATATTCATGAGGTCAACATCATGTATGTGTGTGAATACATATTAACCCTTTTCTACTACGTGCATCATGTGCATTATGTATTGTCAAACTCAATATGCCAATTAAATATTCATTTCTAATTATCTCACCCCCACAAATCAATAGCCTCATTCAAAGTCCCACCTTTCTTTTTCTCATACCTGAACCAGGGATGGAGGCACACACCGTGTGCTTCATTTAAAGTCCCAAACTCCCCCCTATTATAATATATTTCAGTTCTTTCAATTGCTGCCTGAACCTTATGCAGGTGACTTGGGTTTATTTAAAAAAAATACAAAATATAAAAAGAAAAAAGTTTTTATCCTTTTTGAGTAAAGCTTAACCGTTTAAGGACACAATACAACCTTTGAATTAAGAACTGCAAGAAGAGAAAGAGTTGAACTTCTAATATAAAATTGTGCACAGAAACAGGTTGTGACATTTTGAAAATAAAACAAGATTAAAGTATAGATAGATCTGGAATTCATAAAATGAGCAAGTGCTAAATAAAAAAGTAGAAGTGCTCTACTAATGGACGCAAAATATTTGGATAAAGATTGAATAATAAGTTTGGAATAAGATAGTGAAAAGAAAAGAAAGTCTCCTAATAGGGAAAATCTTCCAAAAAATGTGCATTCAAATTTACTTCCAGTACCACAGAAATTAACAGAGCAGTGGTGATGAAGGAGTCTAGTGAGGCAATAGTTTTTATTTTTTCAAGATGTACCGTATTTTTCGCACCATAAGATGCACTTTCCCCCCCCCCCAAAAATGGGGGAAAATGTCCCTGCATCTTATGGAGCAAATACTGACCAGGAACCGACCCCCCCCCCCCATCGCCGCCGTCGCATCAGATTATCGGCGCTCGGCTTCTTTGTGGAGGAGAGAGGACAGGATGTGAGGCAGATCCTTGCAGGGGCATACCATGTAAGAGTGGGGGAGTGGGGGAGCTGCTGCCTGGGTGTATCTGAGGCTGGGAGCCAACCAGCCAGTGAGCAAGCAAGCGAGCCAGTCAGCCAGAGGGGGTTGTGGATTGTAGTGGCAGTGTCCTCCACTGCCTGAGGTGAGCTGGTGATAAGGGCGTGGGAGGTGTGGGCTGGCATGGTCCACTGCCCAGTCATCTGAACTGTTGTGATAGAAAAGGCTGAAGGGGTATTTGTGTCTGCCCTGTCACCCTGAGCTGATCTGGGAAGGGGGGAGGTTGCTGTGTCCACCCCCACCACCACCCAGATATAGTGTAGCTGAGCTGATTTGATAGGGGGGTGGTATTACTGTGTCTCCACCACCCACCTATAGTAATAGTATAATATTAAATATTTTAGGACACCGTTTGGTTAAAAATATATTTTTTTGTTTTGCTCCTCTAAAACCTAGGTGCGTCTTATGGTCAGGTGCATCTTATGGTGTAAAAAATAGGGTATATCATAATTTTTAATTCCTGGCTCCATCCCTTCTACCCTTCTGAGACCACTAGCAAATTTATTAATATCTATCATAACAAACATAAAAATAATTTGTTCTGGTATTGTATGAGAAAATTTTTTGTGTTTATCCCTTCGGATAATTTTGCATGAACTGCGTGATCGGCTCTCGAACGATGTGCATTAACGATCAGATTATTGTACGATTACTTTGAAATTGGTATTTTTAGTCTGATTTTCTGATCGTGTGTATTAGACTTAAGTGTCAGGTCATAAGTTTTAAACTCCAGTTTGGCAAGTTAGAATGAGTTGCAGCTGTAGGATTTGTGACTGTTTTCTGTCGCTGATAAGGCCCTCTTTTGTGGGAGATGCAGCAAACTATAGTTTGACCAATGTCAGCTACTGCATATCCTGAATGTTTATTTTTTTCTTCCTGTACCTTTGAGGCCAGTTATTTCCATCACCACAGTTTCCAAGTCCTGATGAAAAGGGAATGCCAGAACCCCAAAACAGGTAGGCTGGTTAAAAACCAACTTGGACTTTATAATTGGTGTGGGACTCTTGACAGGTTACATTTATGACTGGGAGAATAAATGAGTATTTGGATGGCTTTGCTTTTAGGGCTTGTTCATATCTATGCACATCCTGGTTTAAATGCATTTTTTGCATGTGTTTTCAGTGCTAACACACATTGAAGTATAGTCTTGCTGAGCTATGATATGTCTGTTTTGATGCACTTAGTGTTTTAGTGTTTTCTCTACAATTTTAGAGTAAAAGGTCTTCCCTTTCTGCATGGTTAAAGCATAATAATACTGGGTACACTTGTGTTAAGTGCTGATGTTCATTCAATGCACTAATGCTTTTCCTGCAGTGCTAAGCAGTGCAATAATTTAAAAAGACAAAATATAGATATTTTCCTATAATAAAAATATCCATAGATCAAAGGAAATATAATGACATGCTCCCTGATTTTTCGTTTATTCCTCTGTGTTTAGTTTATGAATTTTAGCATAACCCCTCAAGGCTTTTGTCGGCTATGCCAGGGAGTACTGCTTCTGGGTTTTAGTCCAGCTTGAGACATGATGATAAAGAATTAAACAATTGATTAGTGTTTAGCAAATTAACTTGCATGAGTCAGAGTTCTCAGACTTCTTCACTTGAAGTTTGAATTTCATGGATATTGAGTGTCTAGAGCCACAGTTATTTTGCCATTTGGCTGCCACATACACATGGTGAGCCTCTCTATGATCACCAGAATTCCTTCTAAAAGAGGAAAGCGCTTTCTCACCTTCTGCAGCAGCCAATCGGCAAGGGTGAATTGCAAAGATGTGCGTTAGCTTCCATTTCACGTATTGCAGTAGTGACTGCAATGGGATAAGACATTTTTGCAATTCAGCATAAGTTAAGAGGGACAGATTGCTATGGGCTAAAGAAAGCGTAAAAAGTGTCCTATCTCACTTGGTTGACATATTTAAAAGGTGAATGTTCCCACAGATACACCATTTTACATCTTCCAGCAGTTTTTGGACACATGGGACATCGCAGAGCTGCAAAGAGTTAGTGCTGAAAGACTTTCCACCACCAGATGCTATAATGACAAGTCTGAATTTGGTGCAGATAACTATATAATCCTTCCCATGTGTCACTGACTGTAGACCCCACTCCAATTAACATTTTTGGGATGAATTATCTCCATTCTGGGCCTCCAACCCAGCATACCTCTTTAGCACTTGTCCATGAGTCAAGTATTCCTTTCCTGTTTCATTTAGAGAAAAATAATAGTGTATCAGACTCATAATTTTGACCAGAGTGCATATGCCTTGAGTTTTTTCTCCACAAACGTTTGACACACTGGGGTTGATTTACTAAAGGCAAATAGACTGTGCACTTTGCAAGTTCAGTTGCACTCTGAAAGTGCAGTTGCTCCAGCGCTTTACTTCAAAGCTTCACTTTACAAAGAATACAAAATTTAAAAAAACTGCATTTTTGCTTGCACATAATTGAATGATGAAAATAGCAGAGCTTAACCATATTTACTAAGCTATGGGGAAAATGTGGGCAACTGCACTTGCAAAGTGCACAGTCTTTAGTAAATCAACCCCACTGTGTCTGCAGTGTTTGTTACTAATCATTGCTTATAACAGACATGAATCAATAGCTAATTTAATCCTAAATGTCGGCTAAAACCCACAAAATGGTGAACCGCCACATAGGGTAAATTAGAAGGCGCTCAAAAACAATCCAGGTGTACCTTGCAGTACAGGTATTAATGACAATAGGTTCCCTGGAACAAAGGTTAAAGGTGTATCTGCAGTGTGAAATGGTGGTGATACCCTCTACAAATGAATCAATTATCTGGGTGTAACACACCTCTAATATTCAACAGGTTACCTAAGTGTGAACAATAAATGTGTACCTTACGGCATATAATGGTGGTGACACCCTCTAGTAGTGCATCAGTGACTTTAATGTTGTACACTGAATTAACAGTGGACCATAAAACTATATGAATCTGTAAAAATAAACTTACAAGATGGTGGTGATATCCTCTAATTAGTGAACCAATCACCTAAGTGTAACACACCTCTAAATTACAACAGGTTTACTGGGTGTAAACATTCAAAATATATCTAGCAGTATAAAATAGTGGTGACACCCTCTAGTGGTGAATCAATCACCTAAATGTGGCACACTGAATTAGCAGTGGGCCTCAATGGTGTGTGAACCTGTAAACATAAATACGTTTACATAATATGTGGCGTGATCAAATAAATAATGAACATAAAAGTGACAGCGATAAACTTAAATAATATATAAGTGACAGCAATAAAAATTGTTAGTGCAAGTTTTTCAATTCATGCTGCAAAAGTTTAAAAACCTCATTAACAGTCCATGAATGGAACCGGCCTCCAAAAGGCTGCAGGTGATGAAAAATAGTGACGATAAAATATAAATCAAATGTCCCACACAAATGATTCCTCAGTGATAAATGTCAAATGATGAGTAACTCCGTGCTTCTTCCACCTCACCACTGTGCCAGTGAATTACACTCTCCAGACATACACTCACCGAAATGAAATGCCAGCATTCTCATGCAAGGCAAAACAAGCTCTCTTTACCACACACCAGGGTAAATAGTGCATACGAAGTTCACAGCGATGGTATTCAATGGATCCACATAAAAGAAAATAAATGCCCCAATAGTGTAATTCAGCAACAACAATTTATTAAAATCACTGCAATCCTCACACATAGCACTCACATTGTGTAAAAAGTAATATAGCTTAAAACGTGTAATGAACGGCAAGCATCAACTTCGTGGATTAAACAATAACCAGTGGCCACGGCGGACCCGAGGTGTACAGCTGCTGGATGTGCTCTCACCCCTCCCTCGGGATACCTCCGTACCTTCGTAGGAATACGATGCACTATTTACCCTGGAGTGTGGTAAAGAGAGCTTGTTTTGCCTTGCATGAGAATGCTGGCATTTCATTTCGGTGAGTGTATGTCTGGAGAGTGTAATTCACTGGCACAGTGGTGAGGTGGAAGAAGCACGGAGTTACTCATCATTTGACATTTATCACTGAGGAATCATTTGTGTGGGACATTTGATTTATATTTTATCGTCACTATTTTTCATCACCTGCAGCCTTTTGGAGGCCGGTTCCATTCATGGACTGTTAATGAGGTTTTTAAACTTTTGCAGCATGAATTGAAAAACTTGCACTAACAATTTTTATTGCTGTCACTTATATATTATTTAAGTTTATCGCTGTCACTTTTATGTTCATTATTTATTTGATCACGCCACATATTATGTAAACGTATTTATGTTTACAGGTTCACACACCATTGAGGCCCACTGCTACTTCAGTGTGCCACATTTAGGTGATTGATTCACCACTAGAGGGTGTCACCACTATTTTATACTGCTAGATATATTTTGAATGTTTACACCCAGTAAACCTGTTGTAATTTAGAGGTGTGTTACACTTAGGTGATTGGTTCACTAATTAGAGGATATCACCACCATCTTGTAAGTTTATTTTTACAGATTCATATAGTTTTATGGTCCACTGTTAATTCAGTGTGCAACATTAAAGTCACTGATGCACTACTAGAGGGTGTCACCACCATTATATGCCGTAAGGTACACATTTATTGTTCACACTTAGGTAACCTGTTGAATATTAGAGGTGTGTTACACCCAGATAATTGATTCATTTGTAGAGGGTATCACCACCATTTCACACTGCAGATACACCTTTAACCTTTGTTCCAGGGAACCTATTGTCATTAATACCTGTACTGCAAGGTACACCTGGATTGTTTTTGAGCGCCTTCTAATTTACCCTATGTGGCGGTTCACCATTTTGTGAGTTTTAACCGACATTTAGGATTAAATTAGCTATTGATTCATATTGTGTTTTTAAGAGGGCAGCTCTACATTATTTGTGTTTACGAGTTTATTTTGATGTAATCACTGTCACTGGTGTATTTATTTAGTACTTTCATAGTTTTAGGGGAGACATTGGCGCGGTGGAGGTGTTCCTCGTGCAGAGGGCGGTAGCATTTAGGATACCTATTTTTATAACAGACATGGCCAAAAGTTTTGAGCATGACATAAATATACATTTTCACATAGTCTGCTGCCTCAGTTTTTATGTTGGCAATTTGCATATACTCCAGAATGTTATGAAGAGTGATCAGATGAATTGCAATTAATTGCAAGGTCCCTCTTTGCCATGCAAATGAACTTAATCCCATTAAAAAAAAACATTACCAGTGCATTTGTGAAGAAGGCTTAAGGGTGCCCAAGAAAGTCCAGTAAGCGGCAGGACCATCTCCTACAGTTGATTCAGCTGTGGGATTGTGGCACCACCAGTGCAGTCAATAAAAGCCTTTGACACTTATGAAATGCTTGTAATTATACTTCAGTATACCATAGTAAACATCTGAGAAAAAGATCTAAAAACACCAAAGCAGCAGACTTTGTGAAAATTAATATTTGTGTCATTCTCAAAACGCTTGGCCACGGCTGTACATACACCTAGTTAAAAACGATTATTATTATACCTACACGTTTTTTATTCTCCATCCCCTGTCCTTAAAGCAGAGTTCCGCCTAAAAAAAAAAAATGAAAAGCCAGCAGCTACAAATACGGCAGCTGCTGACTTTTAAAATAAGGACACTTACCTGTCCAGGGTGCCCGCGATGTCCTCACCCAAAGCTGATCCGTCTCCTCGGCTCCAGGTGCAGGCACCGGCATTGCTAGTAAGGGACTGTGCTTGCGCAAGTCGCGCTGCGTGTTCTGAGTGGTCCCTGCTGTCTTCTGGGACCTATGTGTCTTCCAGAAGACAGCGGAGGGGACGTAGGAGAGGCCGGACATGGCATAGATTGCCACGAATACTGCCGCAATCTTTTGCTGGAAGTGGTAGCAAATACTTGTATTAGACAGGTATCTGCTCCCCCTCCCCCTGAAAGGTGCCACCGGAGGGGTTGGAATCTGAACAGTGGAAGTTCTATTTTTGGGTGGAACTCCGTTTTAAATGGGTAACTGCTGCATGTTTCTTAGGCAGTAAAGTGTGTTTTTTTCTAAAAAAAAAAAAAAGAAGAAATCTAAATATATATATACTGTATATATACAGTATGTCAAGGTGTTTCCACCCTCTCTTGCAGCACTTACATCCACTCACTCTGCAATACTTCAGTAACTAGGAAATCCCAAGCCCCAGGCTATGTAGGACAATCTTCATTTTGTTGTTTATTACAGATATTATTATATTCCAGCTTGTCTTTAGAACGTGGAAGGAAACCCTTGCAAGCAAAAGGTAAACACTAAAACTTCTTGCAGAAAAGTGTGCTAGCCACTAAGCCACTTGTGACTATAATGCAGTCTGGTAATTCCAAAATCTGCTAATCAGTGATGAAAATGAACTGATTTAAATTTCTTGCCTGTGCTAGACATTCATGGGATTTACTATATCTGACAAAATAATAGATTACAGTTTACAGCACATTTAACAGAGTTCCCATTAAGCCAGAGACTTTTATGGCTAATTTACAATATGAGGGTGATTTACGAAAACCATGCGCCATCAGTAGAGGTGCACAACACACATTTTCATATTTACGAAACAGTGCGCCGGTAACAGAGCACGAATCCCCCATTTACTCTAGTGATCTCGGCGCACGGGAGAATGCAATCTGTGCGCCACTATGGACATGGTGCACGGCTTCTCCAAATCAATATTGACAGAAGATGGAGGTGCCAATATCATGGGGTGATGTGAGGAAGTTTAGTAACAACTGCCCAAGTAACAAATATGCCCAAAATAGAATGAGAAAGTAACGTTTTCAGAGAAAGCCTGCTGTGCCTGCAAGTATGTTTAGAACTGCGTAAGATTAATGTAAGCAGTGCGCATGAGATCACCCAACCCCCTTCTGAAACATACAAGACCACGTGCACTTAACATAGCTGGCTGCCTTTGGGGCATGTTGGGCTCAGCCCAATACCAACCACAAAGCACCTTGTACCCACTAGTTTAAAGGAGCCCACATTCCGTAAAGCCCCCTGTCTGCAGCCCCCCACAACCCCAGCCTAGGGTTGTGTGGAAGAGGCTCTTGTCCCCCTGAATATGGGAACAAGGTGGTTGACTTTTGGGGTGCCCAAGCCCCTCCTGCCCTCAAGCATCCACCCCCTTTCATGGGCTGGCTTGCTGTGTGTTTGGCTAGGGGTTTGTTAGTGTGTGGAAGGGGCGCATTTTTTTCAGTTTTGGGGTGGTATTTTTCATGTGGGGGTTCTCATTCTAAGCCTTAACAGACCCAAATGGCCTTGTATGTATTGGGGGGGGGGCAGGCTATTTTTTGTTTTGGGTTAAAATCTTGCAGCTGCAATGTAGATTTGTAAGTTTTCTCTAAAGCCGTACATCTTTGAAGCAGCATTTTGGATACATGCTACAGATGCACCACTTTACAGGCAGAGTAAGCCCCCCCCCCCAAGTTACTAGCTTTTAATCAATTTTGCATTTTTAAAGCCACTTCTCCTTGTTTCATTTTTGGGGTTGTCCAAAGTGGTGACATTGATATATGTCCCTCATTGTGGGACCTGGGCCCCCCTACCCATTTTAAGGCCAATAACTAGAATATAAGCCAGCCAAGTGGGGACTAGCATAATTAATAAGTCAGTACCCATAGACTGCAGTGGTATTTTGTTGTATAACTTTTGCCCACGTTAGGCTCTTTGTTTGCCCCCCTGGAACAGGAGGTGTTTGTCCCATCTGTAATTTTGTAGCATGCTGGATGATGTGCTTTATTTTTGACAGGGGATGGCTTATTTTGTGCTAGCTGCATTTGGGTTGTTCTGGGCATGCTAAGGGACTGTTTTTTTGTGCTTTTTGTGTGTGCATGGCACTTGGATTCTTCTGGGTATGCTCAGAGAGTATGTTTTTTGGGTTAGTAATTTAAGGACATCCTTAACAGGTGTACCCACTTTTAAGTTCTGTCTCTACATTGGGTGAACTTGCTTTTTATGTGTTTCATGGACTGTGCATGTGTTTTCAATTGCCTTATTAGCACACAAACCTATGTTATATAAAACTTGCAGATAGCATGCTTTAGCTTGCCCTGAAAAGAGGCAAGATTGCTTAATGGCCTGAATTTTCTTTGCTGAGCGCAATGGAGTAAGGGGGGATTCAGACCGCCTTGCGGTTTCAGGTTATGCCTGGTCATTTGCATAAAGTGAGTTTGGAGTTCCTTGTGCAGGATTTGCTAGAGAAATCAGTTGGAGTGGAACCACAACACATCTATTGCATCCAGGACAATGCAGCACCAAGGTACTATGATATTTCTTTTGTGCATAGCAATTTTTGCACAGGAGTTATTGAGAAGTGTAAGGAATTAGAAAAAGCTAACCATGTGTCTATAAGGCCTTTCATAGTGGAACCCTTGTATGCTATGGAGGAAAAGCCATTGGTTGTTCACCTGTTTAACCCCTTCACGGACATTGAGGCTGGGGCTTGTTTGGTTAAGCGGGCCTGTGATATATGTGGACAGCGTGATCACACAGTGAAGAATTGTCCAAAAGAAAGATAGGCCTGCGGGGGTTATTTACGGAAGGCAAATCCACTTTGCACTACAAGTGCAAACTACAAGTGCAAAGAGCACTTGAAATTGCACTGAAAGTCCACTTGGAAGTGCAGTTGCTGTAGATCCGAGGGGGACATGCAAGGAGAATAAAAAAACATTTTAGCTTGCACACGATTGGATGATAAAATCAGCAGAGCTTCCCCTCATTTCAGATCTACCCCTCAGATTTACAGTGACTGCACTTCCAAGTGCACTTTCAGTGCAATTTCAAGTGCACTTTGCACTTATAGTTTGCACTTGTAGTGCAAAGTGGATTTGACTTTCATAAATAACCCCCTGTGTCTCTTATGCTGAAGTTGTCAGGCGCACTGCTGAGAGTAGATGACCAGTGTCCACACAAGTGCTGTCTGACTCTCCTGAAAGACAGGGAGAGGAGGGGGAGGGGGAGGTGGAGGTGGAAGAGGAAGAAAGTGTGTGGTGGAGAGAGTGGAGTAGAGAGTAGAAGTGCCACCCACCAGTGTGGAGCCATTAACAGCGAAGAGTGGAGCAGAGGTGGAGAGGGCAGTGGAGGGGGCTATGGAGGAGTTGGCAGCAGCCTTTCAGTGGGGGCCGGAGGTGCAGGAAGCCCAAGAAGAGAAGGTGGAAAAGATGGAGACACTGGATGCCAAGACCAAGGTGGACGCTTTGGAGAGCCCTAAGAAGGGAAGGGGTAAGAAATTGAAAATAGAGGCAGCTGGAATTGAAACAACCCCTTTGAGGTCCTGGGGGATGTCGGAGTGGAGGTAGAATCACCAGCACTAAGTCCGGGGACTCCAGGAATTTTTCAGCTGGCCACAATGTCGCCTAGTCAGGAGTTTCTGGATGATGAAAGCGCTGCGGCCCTGAGGAATGTATGTCAGTTTTCTGGCTTAAGTGATAGGACTGGAGGTGAATGATGCACATTTTCATGTGAATGAGCATCAAGCTGGAGTCCCACAATGTGAGGAATTTTGGGTCTACTGCTAGACAAAGTGCCGTATTTGAGGACTTGAGGGTCAATGGAGGAGACATCACCTGTGTACAGGAATGTTTTTTTAATCAAACGCCCAAGCCTCCGGCATGGGTGGTGGATTACATATGGTCGGAAGTTGGGGACAATAGGAATGCTGGGGTAGGTATTATCATTACCAATAGAAATATTCACATTATGCCACATGTTGTGTTATGCAGCGTACACACGGTCGGACTTTTCGACCGGACTGGTCCGACAGACCGAGTCCGGCAGACAATCCGATTGTGTGTGGGCTTCATCAGACCTTTAGCGGACTTTTCCAGTCAAAAATCTGACGGACTTTAGATTTGGAACATGCTGCAAATCTTTACGTCGTAACTCCGCTGGACCCAGAAATCCGCTCGTCTGTATGCTAGTCCAACGGACAAAAACCAACGCTAGGGCAGCTATTGGCTACTAGATATCAACTTCCTTATTTTAGTCCAGTGTACGTCATCACGTACGAATTCGCCGGACTTTGGTGTGATCGTGTGTAGGCAAATCCGTTCGTTAAAAAGTCCGTCAAAAGTCCGTCAAAAGTCTGTCGGAAAGTCCATCGGACCAGTCCGGTTGAAAAGTTTGCCCGTGTGTCACTGGCTTTAGTGCCAGGAAGATTAATTATGGCAGATTTAGTTTTGTTTAACCAGAAGTTTAGGCTTTTTAATGTATATGCTCCTTTGAATAGACAGGAACAGTTTTAATTTTTTTTTTTGTTTTGATGTTACATGTAGTGGGAAGGAGACCTACTGTGATCATGGGTGATTTTAATACGATCCGTTTTGACTAAGTTAGATGTAGGTAGCACCATGCTGAACGGAGTAATTCAGGAGGACTTACATCTCAATTATGTGAATTATAAACGTACATATACCATGCTGTCAGAAAAAACAGAACAAAAGAAAATATGAAAATATAGCAGGCAGCACAGCAATAGATAAAGTTGCAAAATAAAGTGACAAAATGGATAGAATGTGCAGCGCTTAAGCAATCATATAAACCATGGCAAGCAATATGAAACTTGATATATACCAAGGGGATTTTAGACTCGCAATCCGTATGACCTCCAGGTAGACCTCCAGGTGGACATAGGATATAAGTGGGATCAGTTGATTTGGGCAATCAGCCCCACCGTTAAAAGAAGAAGGAAGGCATATAGCGTAATTCCGTATGAAAGAACATTTAATATATAAAAGCAAAGGAAATACATTCACGTTTATAGCAGTAAAAACAAGCGCTTAGATAAAAGGTGACAGTGGTCTCAGCATAATCTCTCCCTAGAGACGATGGGGTTGATTGCCCAAATCAACTGATCCCACTTATATCCTATATCCACCTGGAGGTCTATCTGGAGGTCATACCCGGATTGCGAGTCTGATATCCCCTCGGTATATTATACCACAAAGCCTGATTGACTCACTAGGTGTACACCTACTTGAGTTCAATCCTTCCGGAAAGCATTTAGGTGTTTCTGGTGGTGGGTCTACTATCAAGTAAATTACTATAGCCTATGTATACATTTGAAGTTGAAGATTGTCACCATACTATATGCACATACAGTCAGGTCCATAAATATTGGGACATCAACACAATTCTAATCTTTTTGGCTCTATACATCACCACAATGGATTTGAAATGAAACAAACATGGTGTGCTTTAACTGCAGACTTTCAGCTTTAATTTGAGGATATTTACATCCAAATCAGGTGAACGGTGTAGGAATTACAACAGTTTGTATATGTGCCTCCCACTTTTTAAGGGACCAAAAGTAATGGGACAAATGGCTGCTCAGCTGTTCCATGGCCAGGTGTGTGTTATTCCCTCATTATCCCACTTACAAAGAGCAGATAAAAGGTCCAGAGTTAATTTCAAGTGTGCTATTTGCATTTGAAATCTGTTGCTGTCAGCTCTCAATATGAGATCCAAAGAGCTGTCACTATCAGTGAAGCAAGCAATCATTAGGCTGAAAAAACAAAACAAACTCATCAGAGAGATAGCAAAAACATTAGGTGTGGCCAAATCAACTGTTTGGACCATCCTTAAAAAGAAAGAACGCACCGGTGAGCTCAGCAACACCAAAAGACCCGGAAGACCACGGAAAACAACCGTGGTGGATGACCGACTAATTCTTTCCCCGGTGAAGAAAACACCCTTCACAACAGTTGGCCAGATCAAGAACACTCTCCAGGAGGTAGGTGTATGTTTGTCAAAGTCAACAATCAAATGAGGACTTCACCAGAGTGAATACAGAGGGTTCACCACAAGATGTAAACCATTGGTGAGCCTCAAAAACAGGAAGGCCAGATTAGAGTTTGCCAAACAACATCTAAAAAAGCCTTCACAGTTCTGGAACAACATCCTATGGACAGATGAGACCAAGATCAACTTGTACTAGAGTGATGGGAAGAGAAGAAAATGGAGAAGGAAAGGAACTGCTCATGATCCAAAGCATACCACCTCATCAGTGAAGCATGGTGGTGGTAGTGTCATGGCGTGGGCATGTATGGCTGCCAATGGAACTGGTTCTCTTGTATTTATTGATGATGTGACTGCTGACAAAAGCAGCATGATGAAGTCTGAAGTGTTTCTGGCAATATTATCTGCTCATATTCAGCAAAATGCTTCAGAACTCATTGGACGGTGCTTCACAGTGCAGATGGACAATGACCCGAAGCATACTGCAAAAACAACCACAGAGTTTTTTAAGGGAAAGAAGTGGAATGTTATGCAAAGTTAATCACCTGACCTGAATACGATTGAGCATGCATTTCACTTGCTGAAGACAAAACTGAAGGGAAAATGCCCCAAGAACAAGCAGGAACTGAAGACAGTTGCAGTAGAGGCCTGGCAGAGCATCACCAGGGATGAAAGCCAACGTCTGGTGATGTCTATGCGTTCCAGACTTCAGGCTGTAATTGACTGCGAAGGATTTGCAACCAAGTATTAAAAAGTGAAAGTTTGATGGATGATTGTTAATCTGTCCTATTACTTTTGGTCCCTTAAAAAGTAAGGGACATGCGCTGCACATTTTATCCATTTTGTTACATTTCAGTGATGCTCATATTGTTCTGGGCTTAGTGGATCTGTATTTCACTTTTTTTCGGAGAGTGGACGCACCAAATCCAGAATTGATTTATGTTTGTTTTCTGATGCGTTCAAATGTGCTAATGTTAAGCACAGGCCAGTAATTTTTTCAGACCATGTGGCAGTGTATGTTGATTTGAGTATGGGGGATAGTATTAAGTTTGGTTTATGGGTATGGAGGTTAAGTAGTTTACTGTTGCAGGGCAAGCATGTCAAAGCCCATTTTAGTAATGTATATAGTAGATGGGTTAATAGGAAAAAAAGATTTCAGTAATATTTTGGGGTGGTGGGATTGGGTCAAAAGGAAAATTAAATTATTTTTTCAAAAAAAGAGTAGGGATAAAAGTAGCAGTGAGAAAAGGAGATATTCTAGGTTACAAGTCAGGTTGGCTACATTATATTAATTTAGGAATATGGGCTTTGACATGGCCGATGAAATAGACCATGTTAGGAAGAGGATTAAATAAAATTATTTTTCTTGTCAAAAGAAGTTTATTGAGTATACAATGTTATAAAGATACATAAAGTAAGTTTACAAGGATCTATAAAGTAAGCTCATTGTTTTACAGTAGGGTTTATATAGGTAAATATCATGGAATTTCAAATATTAAACATCGGGTTCACGTAAACCTAAATTAAAGATATATATCATTTCCTTAGTTACTTTTGTAGGTATTTAAATGATTTATACCTACTATACATATTGTTTACAAGTAGAGTGTATATAGGTCAAATAAATTCTGATAAAGAGCTTTAATCGTAAGGTGGAGAAAAGGAAAGAGAAAGAAGAAAAAGGGTTGAAAGGTAGAGGTATGGTCCACAAGGTTGTCCCGCTCGTCAGTTTATTATTCTTTTTAGTTCTCTTTAAAGCCTTAGAATGGGTGTCTCTGTAAGTCATTTAATCTGTTACCACGGCAACAGGACAGAGTCATTGAAGTTTGACAGGAACTGTTGTTTTATCCAAGGATGCCAAGGTTTTTCAAATTTTGGAATTTGATTTTGATCGATGGCTACCATCTTAGCATGGGACATTGTATTATTCATTCTGTGAATTG
The DNA here is from genome assembly GCA_037952925.1 of Lithobates clamitans. Classification (NCBI taxonomy): domain Eukaryota; kingdom Metazoa; phylum Chordata; class Amphibia; order Anura; family Ranidae; genus Lithobates; species Lithobates clamitans. The sequence goes on from JBBGZY010001277.1 coordinate 5,064,433, forward strand.
TTTCTGCTAGTACCAATGTAGGAAAATAAAATTATTTTTCAAGCAAGAGTAAAACATCTGGAGCAGGATGAAAAATGCTCTGTTTTTTTTTTCAAGAAGGTAAGTAAGGAAAAAGGAGTGTTTGAGGGTGTGTCTGATGAAGAAGGGAGGGAATGTAAGGGAGAGAATGTGCTGGAATGCGTGACTAAATTTTATGAATGGTTGTATGAGGGTATGAGGGAGTGTGTGTTGATGTGTCAGATACTAGAATAATTGATATGATAGAGGATAATTTAGATGAGGATAATAAGGTTTTTTTGTAGAAAGAGGTGAACGAGGAGAAGGTGTAGGAAGCTGTGACAAGCATGGGGCTAATAAAACCCCAGGAGGGGATGGCTTACCAAGTGAGTTTTTTTAATTGTTTTGGGATATTATTAAGGGGGAAATGGTTGAGTTATTTAGTTACATGATGAGGGAAGGTATTATATCTGAATCTATGAGAGAAGGGGTAGTGGTATTAATTTATAAGAAGGGGGATAGGAAGGATATTCAATATTGGAGGCCTGTCTCCTTGTTAAATTCAGACTACAGGGTATTTGCAAAAATGGTGGCGAGGAGATTATCTAAGGTCATTAGTAGGATGGTTAGCGAGACACAGACCTGTGCAGTGCCGGGTCGAATGACCACTGAGAATTAAATTTTAGTTAGGGATATAATTAATTTTTGTAAAGGTAGGAATAGTTTGATTGTCCTGACATCTTTTGACCTAGAGAAGGCATATGATAAAGCGAATCATGGGTTTTTGTGGGAGGTTTTGAAGCAGATGGGTATACCACAACAGCTCATTAATGTAATAAAAGGATTGTATTGGGGGATCAGTAGTCGGGTTCTGGTTAATGGGAGTTTGGGGCGGGCTTTTTTGCTTAAATCTGGGGTGAGACAGGGGTATCCCCTGTCCCCTATTCTTTTTATTTGTTTTATTGATCTGCTGTTAAGGATGATACAGAGGGATAAGGTGGTGAGGGGCTTTTTGGTGCCTGGGAGTGGGGGAAAATTGTGAAATGTTTAGGTTATATGGATGACGTGGTGGCAGGGTGTCAGTCGGTGGCGGGCGTAAGAAGGGTGAAGATACTTTCTTCTATTTTTTGTGTATGTGTGGGAATGAGTGTGAATTGGAATAAGTGTAGTTTGGGTGTTTATGGGAGGCAAGTGGAATGTGTGGATGATCAGATTGGGAAGGTTGAGGATGGAGTGAGGATTTTGGGTATTGTGTTTGACCATGGAATGAAAGGGGAAGCGTGCTGGAATGAAGTGGAAGAAAAGATAGCCAAGAAATTGAGGTTTTGGTGTCTAAGAAAATTGTCGATTTATGGGAAAGTTTTAGTAGTCAAGGCAGTAATCTTAATCTTTAATGCTGTATGCAAGCAATATCTTCCCTCCTGGGGAGATAAGATTGAGGAAAATGAATAAGTTATTGTTTACTTTTTTATGGGGGTCGAAAATGGAAAGAGTCAAGAGAGAATATGTGTTTAGATGTAATGGTGGGTTGGGTTTTCCGAATGTGAGAGTGTTTTTGTTAATGCAATATTGGTTTTGTGTGGTGAAAATTTTGAGGAATGGTGGAGTGTGTGCTAGGATGATATCTTTTTCGGGTGGGTGATGGTTTAGGAGATGGGGGTGGGTGGGAAGGGATTCAAGGATACCGGTGGCCTACGTGGTGGCACGAGACTACTGGGTATTAGAAAAGTTTAGGGTAGAGTTTAAGTTGGCAGATTTAGGAAAAGGGGAGAGGGATAAAGTGAAGGTGAGAAAGTGGTTGATAGAGAAGTATGTGTGTAACCTTAAGGGAGTTAATTTGTCAGTGGCTGGGAAAGTATGAAAGAAAATGAGTGTATATGGGGTGACAAATGTGCAGAGACAGATAGTATGGATGAGTTTGCATGAATGTCTAGCTACAAGGCTATTTATGAAAAGTAGGGATTTGTGTGTGTCTGATATTTGTCCAAGAATGAATTGTGGGGGTGTAGAAGATAGTGAGCATGTGTTATGGAGGTGTGGTGTAGTGAGAGATGTGATCAATAAGAGTCAAGATCTGGTGAAAGAAATAACAGCAGTGAAGGTGAGTGAGTGGAAAGTGATGAAATGATGTATGGCTTGGGGAAACGAAAAAGATAAACAGAGTATTGTGGTTAGTGTTATGTGCATTACAGGAAGTGCTGTGGGACACTCGTATGTATATAAAAGGGTTTCATTAGACAGTAAACAATGTATAGGATTATGGCTAAACAAGCTATACTTCTTTTTTGTGTTGGATAAAAAGAAGGGTGTGGATGCCAAAGGAATCTGGAAGTTTAAAAAATGGAGGATGTTGATTAAAAATTAAGTCTCTTCCACGATGATGTAAGACCTTATTGGAGACAGGGAATGAGCATCAAAATGAATAGTCTCTCGATAGAGTTTTCTGAAGTGGAAAAAAAGAAGCAAAAAAAAGAGTACATTTGGGTGTCCTTATAGAGTTTGTAACACATGTATTTTCTCTTTGTATTTTGTTTGTTATGTCTTTGCAAAACAGATGTGTTTTTGAGCAAGTATTTTTTACTTTTATTTTTTTTTTTTTTTTTGGGGGGAGGGGCATAGTTTTGCCTGAAATATTTTTGATGTTGTCAATGTGTGTTGTTGGTTGTTAGTTTCACTTTGATTTAATTGTCTGTGCTGCATTATTTTGCTAAATCTTCCTCAAGATGTTGTGACTACTAAATGTTTAAATCCTTAAGAGACTATCCATTTGTGGGCACAGTCCTTTTAACTCCTGTTAATTTCCTCTGCAAAATGGTCATACCTCAAAACCATATTCTATTAGTGTCTCAAATTAACTTACTTGTGTTTTTTGCTTTCCTTGCTCTTTTCCAAGTCCTGTTTTGTTGACCAATACAATTTGTAGCATTTTTTTTGTTTTATGTGTTTTGTTAATAATTTGCTTTGCAGATGCATGCTCAATCCAAGTAATGCATTTTACACACACGACCCCCCCCCCCCCAAACAAGTTTCAAGCAGCAGATTTCCCAGCTGCAGCTTAACTAGGCTGATTGGCATGGCAAAACAAAAAAAGGTGTGATTTGTCTAAAAGCTACGTTCCTGGTACCTTCATGGTAGCATATGCATGGATTGTGCGTATTCTGCCATGGATAGGCACCAGGAAAAGAAAATTACAAAGAGGTAAGTATTCAATTTTACATTTTAGCGCAGTGCTTCTCAGCCTCAGTCTTCAAGTACCCAGGACAGGACAAGTTTGGGGAATTTATCTTAGCTAAAATGGCTGTCCAAAATACCAAGCCATTGACTCTGATTTAAAGCACCTGTGCAAGATGAAGGAAAACCTGCAAACATGGCCTGTTGGGGGTACTTGAGGACCGGGTTGAGATCCACTGATTTAGAGCACTATGCTAAAATCTAGCTCAAGACAATCCTATTCTAATTGTGGGCATTTGAGGGAAACCCAGTGAGTGTTAGAACCCCTGCTTGTCTTTTTAGGTTAAGCTTAGTGTCCCTTTTCTGAAAATTGGCTTCACTTCCTGTCACATGGCCATACAGGAAGTGAGGGTAAAAACCTACCAATGTCTTTTCTTAAGGACACACAGGTCAATCTAACTAATGTCCCCATTAGGCAAATTGCACTTTAGCACTTTGTTGTGTACAACCTAAATTATTAGGTATTTGGGGGTTTATTAAAGGCAAATACACTCTGCAATACAAATGTACTCGCTCTAAATCTGAGGGGAAGCACTGGTGATTTTATCATCTAATCATGTAGAAGCAAAGATGCTTTTTTTATTTTCCTTGCATGTCCCCCTTGGATCTCCAGCAACTTCACTTCCAAGTGTACTTGTAGTGCAAAGTGGATTTGCCTTTAGCAAATAAACCCCAAAGAAATGCTAGAGTGCAATTTACCTAATGGGAAAACTATTTAGATTGACCTGTGTGTCCCCAAGGAAACACATTGGTAGGGTTTTACCCTCACTTCCTGTTAGGCTATGTGACAGGAAGTGAATAAATATGAAGGAGAAATTGGAAAAATTTGGGAGGTGTCTTCAAGCTATCAGCGGTGCATGCATCCGGAGGACTGACAAGACTTCTAATCCCTCTGCACTCTATCCCCAAGCACAAATAAGAAAGGATTTCATTAAGTTTAACTTTGCAAAGACACATTCCTAAGTTCAACTGTGATGCATTCCAATGGCCCATTTAGACCTTGTTTAATAGAAAACACCAGTTGCCTTTCACTATAAACATTTGTTAGTCCAGTCCTGGAAATCTGCATCTGCTTTACTATTAATTTCCATACAAATTGGGTTCCTGCAGCTAGATGCGCCAAATGCATCTAGATGTGCGACCGCTGGGTATGTGAGATGCCCAACTGCTGTGTGTGCGGAGGTATGTACCCGTGGTGCATATCTGGTTCCCGGAAGCGGTGGCCAGCACACAGAAATGACATCATGCCCCTACAGGAAGTTGCTTGTACTGCTGCTAATTTCTTCCCACCATCATGCCCCGCTCACTGTTCTCTGAGGAAGAGATGATCCTTATTTGCAAATTAAGATCATTTTTTATTTATTTTTATATGGGGGTGGTGTTTGTGTGGGTCATGTGTGTATGTTTAAATGATTTGGTCTCAAAACACACACCTACTTCCTGTGTACAGATTCAGTTCCGGGACAATGTATATTGCTTCCTGCTTCAGTATGTGTGTGTATATAGATATAGCTATATATAGATACATCTATAGATGTGGGTTATTGTGTCCATCAGCAGAGTTGGGTAGATGCCACACTTCCAATTCTGGAGACATAATAATGGTCTAGCACAGGGGTCTTCAAACTACGGCCCTCCAGTTATTCAGGAACTACAATTCCCATCATGCCTAGTCATGTCTGTGGATGTCAAAGTTTTACAATGCCTCATTGGATGTGTAGTTCTGCAACAGCTGGAGAGCCGTAGTTTGAAGATTCCTGATCACCCTAGCATGTCTTGAAAAAATGTGTTTTTTCACGTGCCTTGTATAATGCCCAAGAACTATCATTTGGAAAATACAAGTGGGTCATGGCACATCTACATTCCAAATTTGGCACTTAAGATGGTCATGCACTATGCAATCTGATTGGCCAATCTCTGTACAACTCGATACTTAGGCAAAATAGGTAATAGGACGATCTAACTGATTTCAGTGTATGGTCACCTGTAAAGATCGAGATCTGAAAATATTAATTTATTAGGTTTAGAAACACTTCTCTGTTCTTTGTAATGTATTGAAAGATTTGGGTAAAAAAGGAAAAAAACAAATTTCAAAGATATATTAGAAGTGATAGGAATGAGATTAGCATCAAAAGGGTTAATTAACTGAGAACATCTACTAATTTCCTATCAAGACACATCCAATGAGATGAAATTAACCAATTGTATTGTATGTGGCGTGCACCATTATCAGCAAGAAAACCGCAGTTACCCTAGCGACAGTTGCAGTTTACATATGCGGGTATTTCTTATCGCTATTTGCGCTTCAATGTGCGCCGGTTCGCACTTTCGATTAATGACGTTTCCGGCGCACCAATTAATGTATGAACTGGTGCAGTGCCTTCTTCTTAGTAAATCACCCCCTATGTGCAGTGACAGGAGAGTGTATTTTTTAATGCACACTTTCACTTTTAATGTAATTGTGCATATTTGCTCTTTTTTCACATTAAGAAAACACTGTACAGATTTTCTGTAATATGCAGAAGTGAAAGTACGCAGTTCTATTAACATCATCAATAGATAATATTGAATTGATATTTTACCTTTCTTTAAAGGCCAGGCATTTTAATGGCTAAATATGGAAGCTAGCATTGATCCAGGAAGCAATGCAGTAGAAAAGGAGAAATAATTTCCTTTACTAATGGTTTTAATTTCCTGAACAAAAAGGTCTCACATAATCAAGGTTAATTGTGTCTTAGTGTTGCATGTGCTACCTCCTCTTAAAGTATCTAAGAGTTTTCTGTGGATGCAGCAAATGTTGCACATTTTTCAAAGCTGATGGCATGTTTATGCATGCTAGGTTATGTGTAGAGGTAAAACTTGCAGGAATTTATCCTAAAGCAAATACGCACAATACGCCCCTGACAATGCTGTCATCTGCTTTTCCCTACAGAAGCACAGTGCCATCTTTGGTCAGCATTATCCAGGACCAATGTCTACTTCCTGAACTGTATACCTCACATCATCACAATTGTAGCCATGGTCTTTTTTTACGGGCATATAGATAATGGCACCACATAAACAATTATATAAAAGCAAAGAATGTATTATACATAAAATTTTAATTCAGATATAGCCATGCCATTATAGGGTTCACACATTTTTTCATCCAGTGATTCACATGTGGACTCAACACATTTTGAATAATCTTCCATTTTGCACATGTGAATAATATCAATGTCATGGAACCCAATCTCTTTAAAATAAAAAATGTGCAAGATCTGCTGGAACCAAAAGGGGGCCACAAAGGAGCGATGATGGGTTGAGGAACATCAAATCCCAACCCGGGGACACCATCGCAAAACACACAGCCCAGTGTTTTTCCATTTTCCAAAAAGATGACTTTCCCATACTTTTAGTGGTCACGTATTGGTATAATACTGCGCTACAGGAATCCAAAGTAATCAGTTCACTTAATCAATCATAAAGTATAGCACATCTTCTAGTGTATCCAGACAGTATCCCACAGCAGAATAAATAATTTAAAAACAATATGGGAATAAGAATAGGGAACACAGTGCAGAGTACAGCATGAAGTTGGAAAGAATAGGGAATGCACAGTGCAGAGTACAGAATGAGGTGGTGAAGAATAGGGAACGCACAGTGCAGAGTAGAGAATGAGGTGGTGAAGAATAGGGAACGCACAGTGCAGAATACAGAATGAGGTGGTCAGGAACAGGAAACAGAGTGCTGAGTACAGAACGAAGTGGTGAAGAATAGGGAACGCACAGTGCAGAGTACAGAATGAGGTGGTGAAGAATAGGGAACGCACAGTGCAGAGTACAGAATGAGGTGGTGAGGAACAGGAAACACCGAGTGCTGAGTACAGAACGAAGTGGTGAAGAATAGGGAATGCACAGTGCAGAGTACAGAATGAGGTGGTGAAGAATAGGGAACACACAGTGCAGAGTACAGAATGAGGCGGGGAGAAACAGGAAACACTCAGTGCTTAGTACAGAACGAGTTGGTGAAGAATAGGGAACGCACAGTGCTGAGTACAGAATGAGGTGGTGAAGAATAGGGAATGCACAGTGCGGAGTACAGAATGAGGTGTGGAGGAACAGGAAACACTCAGTGCTGAGTACAGAACAAGGTGGTGAAGAATAGGGAATGCATGGTGCAGATTACAGAATAAGGTGGTGAGGAAAAGGGGACTGCACAGAGCAGAGCGCAGAATGAAGTGGTGAGGAATAGGGAATGCACAGTGCAGAGTACAGAATGAGGTGGAGTAAAATAGGAAATGAACAGCACAGAGTACAGAATGAAGCGGTGTAGAATAGGGAACACACAGCGGAGAGTACAAAATGAGGTGGAGAGGAGCAGGGAACACCCAGTGAAAAGTAGAGAATGAGTTAGTGTGGAATAGGAAATGCACAAAAAAGAGTACAGAATTAGGTGGTGTAGAATAGGGAATGCATAGCACAGCAGTCAGACTTGCATACAGTTACAATCACAGAAGCAAAAATTAGCATACCAGATCACTGCTTACTTCTCCAGACTTGTAAACTTTGTTCTTCAGGAGGGATGACTTAGAGGAGGACATGAAGGCCGGTCGGTCTGGGATCCTCTGTGTCTTGTATGCGGGTTGGGCTTTGGGACGCCTCATCTCAGCGAGGAAGATGTGGTCATCTGCTAGGGCTCTGTTGACTCATCCAATCAGGCAACAGTAGCACCCCATCACAGCATATAGAAGGAATAGAAACAAAAACAACATGAGTATATATACATCTTCTTCGTTCAACCATGATCTGCTGAAAAATAAAAAAATCCCCAAAAGATTCCCAGACCCTTAAAAGGATTCCAACCTTCACTAGCTATAGCTCTGGCTTTGCCTTGCAGGGATCTGAACCTTATCCATATGGGCTTGAACTTTGTCACTAGTATCCCCAATCCAGGTAGAACAATCTTTACCTATGAATTCACAAAAACCCCCCTTGGATGCCAACAGATAATCATGGACCATCTTTTAACCAGTTGCCGACCGCCGCACGACGATGTACGTCCTCAGAGCGGCATGGGCAGGCAAAAGGGCTTACAGGTACGTCCTTGCCTGCCCGCGGGTGGGGGGTCCGATTGGATTGTACACAGAGGCAGAGGAAATGATGTCATCTCTCCTCGGCTCGGTATTTTCCTTTCCGGCGCCGAGGAGAGAAGACTGGAATGTGAGTGCACAACACATACACACACAGTAGAACATGCCAGGCACACTTTACACCCCCGATCCCCCGCGATCCCCCCCAATCACCCCTCCCCCCCCGTCACAAACTGACAACAAGCTGTTTTTTTTTCCTGATTACTGAATGGTGTCAGTTTGTGACAGTTAGAAGTGGTAGGTCAGTTAGGGTTAGCCCCCTTTAGGTCTAGGATACCCCCCTAACCCCCCTAATAAAGTTTTAACCCCTTGATCACCCTCTGTCGCCAGTGTCACTAAGCGATCATTTTTCTGATCGCTGTATTAGTGTCACTGGTTCCGCTAGTTAGGGACGTAAATATTTAGGCGTTTATAGCGTTTTATAGCGACAGGGACCCCCATATACTACCTAATTTTTTTTTAACCCCTTGATTGCCCCCTAGTTAACCCTTTCACCACTGATCACCGTATAACCGTTACGGGTGGCGCTGGTTAGTTAGTTTATTTTTTATAGTGTCAGGGCACCCGCCATTTATTACCGAATAAAGGTTTAGCCCCCTGATCGCCCGGCGGTGATATGCGTCGCCCCAGGCAGCGTCAGATTAGCGCCAGTACCGCTAACACCCACGCATGCAGCATACGCCTCCCTTAGTGGTATAGTATCTGAACGCATCAATATCTGATCCGATCAGATCTATACTAGCGTCCCCAGCAGTTTAGGGTTCCCAAAAACGCAGTGTTAGCGGGATCAGCCCAGATACCTGCTAGCACCTGCGTTTTGCCCCTCCGCCCAGCCCAGCCCACCCAAGTGCAGTATCGATCGATCACTGTTACTTACAAAACACCAAACGCATAACTGCAGCGTTCGCAGAGTCAGGCCTGATCCTTGCAATCGCTAACAGTTTTTTTGGTAGCATTTTGGTGAACTGGCAAGCACTAGCCCCAAGCAGCGTCAGGTTAGCGCCAGTACCGCTAACACCCACGCACGCACCGTACACCTCCCTTAGTGGTATAGTATCTGAACAGATCAATATCTGATCCGATCAGATCTATACTAGCGTCCCCAGCAGTTTAGGGTTCCCAAAAACGCAGTGTTAGCGGGATCAGCCCAGATACCTGCTAGCACCTGCGTTTTGCCCCTCCGCCCGGCCCAGCCCACCCAAGTGCAGTATCGATCGATCACTGTCACTTACAAAACACCAAACGCATAACTGCAGCATTCGCAGAGTCAGGCCTGATCCTTGCAATCGCTAACAGTTTTTTTGGTAGCTTTTTATTGAACTGGCAAGCACCAGCGGCCTAGTACACCCCGGTCATAGTCAAATAAGCACTGCAGTAACACTTGGTGACATGGCGAGTCCCATAAGTGCAGTTCAAGCTGGTGAGGTGGCAAGCACAAGTAGTGTCCCGCTGCCACCAAGAAGACAAACACAGGCCCGTCGTGCCCATAGTGCCCTTCCTGCTGCATTCGCAAATCCTAATTGGGAACCCACCACTTCTGCAGCGCCCGTACTTCCCCCATTCACATCCCCAACCAAATGCAGTCGGCTGTATGAGAGGCATTTTTTTGTCCTCCTGAGTACCCCTACCCAGCGAACCCCCCCAAAAAAGATGTTGTGTCTGCAGCAAGCGCGGATATAGGCATGACACCCGCTATTATTTTCCCTCCTGTCCTGACAATCCTGGTCTTTGCATTGGTGAATGTTTTGAACGCTACCATGCACTAGTTGAGTATTAGCGTAGGGTACAGCATTCCACAGACTAGGCACACTTTCACAGGGTCTCCCAAGATGCCATCGCATTTTGAGAGACCCGAACCTGGAACCGGTTACAGTTATAAAAGTTACAGTTACAAAAAAAGTGTAAAAAAAAAAAACACAAACAAAAATATAAAATAAAAAATAATAGTTGTCGTTTTATTGTTCTCTCTCTCTCTATTCTCTCTATTGTTCTGCTCTTTTTTACTGTATTCTATTCTGCAATGTTTTATTGTTATTATGTTTTATCATGTTTGCTTTTCAGGTATGCAATTTTTTATACTTTACCATTTACTGTGCTTTATTGTTAACCATTTTTTTGTCTTCAGGTACGCCATTCACGACTTTGAGTGGTTATACCAGAATGATGCCTGCAGGTTTAGGTATCATCTTGGTATCATTCTTTTCAGCCAGCGGTCGGCTTTCATGTAAAAGCAATACTAGCGGCTAATTAGCCTCTAGACTGCTTTTACAAGCAGTGGGAGAGAATGACCCCCCCACCGTCTTCCGTGTTTTTCTCTGGCTCTCCTGTCTCAACAGGGAACCTGAGAATGCAGCCGGTGATTCAGCCAGCTGACCATAGAGTTGATCAGAGACCAGAGTGGCTCCAAACATCTCTATGGCCTAAGAAACCGGAAGCTACGAGCATTTTATGACTTCGATTTCGCCGGATGTAAATAGCGCCATTGGGAAATTGGGGAAGCATTTTATCACACCGATCTTGGTGTAGTCAGATGCTTTGAGGGCAGAGGAGAAATCTAGGGTCTAATAGACTCCAATTTTTTCAAAAAAGAGTACCTGTCCCTACCTATTGCTATCATAGGGGATATTTACATTCCCTGAGATAACAATAAAAATGATTTTAAAAAAAAATGAAAGGAACAGTTTAAAAATAAGATAAAAAAGCAAAAAAATTAAATAAAGAAAAAAAAAAAAAAGCACCTCTGTCGCCCCTGCTCTCGCGCCAAGGCGAACGCAAGCGTCGGTCTGGCGTCAAATGTAAACAGCAATTGCACCATGCATGTGAGGTATCACCACGAAGGTCAGATCGAGGGCAGTAATTTTAGCAGTAGACCTCCTCTGTAAATCTAAAGTGGTAACCTGTAAAGGCTTTTAAAGGCTTTTAAAAATTTATTTATTTTGTTGCCACTGCACGTATGTGCGCAATTTTAAAGCATGTCATGTTTGGTATCCATGTACTTGGCCTAAGATCATCTTTTTTATTTCATCAAACATTTGGGCAATATAGTGTGTTTTAGTGCATTAAAATTTAAAAAAGTGTGTTTTTTCCCCAAAAAATGCGTTTGAAAAATCGCTGCGCAAATACTGTGTGAAAAAAAAAATGAAACACCCACCATTTTAATCTGTAGGGCATTTGCTTTAAAAAAATATATAATGTTTGGGGGTTCAAAGTAATTTTCTTGCAAAAAAAAATAATTTTTTCATGTAATCAAAAAGTGTCAGAAAGGACTTTGTCTTCAAGTGGTTAGAAGAGTGGGTGATGTGTGATATAAGCTTCTAAATGTTGTGCATAAAATGCCAGGACAGTTCAAAACCCCCCCAAATGACCTCATTTTGGAAAGTAGACACCCCAAGCTATTTGCTGAGAGGCATGTCGAGTCCATGGAATATTTTATATTGTGACACAAGGTGCGGGAAAGAGACAATTTTTTTTTTTTTTTTTTGCACAAAGTTTTTACTAAATGATATATTGCTCAAACATGCCATGGGAATATGGGAAATTACACCCCAAAACACATTCTGTTGCTTCTCCTGAGTATGGGGACTTTTTGGGAGCCTAGCCGCGCACGGGACCCCGAAATCCAAGCACCGCCTTCAGGCTTTCTAAGGGCGTAAATTTTTGATTTCACTCTTCACTGCCTATCACAGTTTCGGAGGCCATGGAATGCCCAGGTGGCACAAACCCCCCCCAAATGACCCCATTTTGGAAAGTAGACACCTCAAGCTATTTGCTGAGTGGTATAGTGATTATTTTGCAGACCTCACTTTTTGTCACAAAGTTTTTAAAATAAAAAAAGGAAAAAAAAAAATTTTTTCTTGTCTTTCTTCATTTTCAAAAACAAATGAGAGCTGCAAAATACTCACCATGCCTCTCAGCAAATAGCTTGGGGTTTCTACTTTCCAAAATGGGATCATTTGGGGGGAGTTTTTTGCCACCTGGGCATTCCATGGCCTCCGAAACTGTGATAGGCAGTGAAGAGTGAAATCAAAAATTTACACCCTTAGAAATCCTGAAGGCGGTGATTGGTTTTCGGGCCCCGTACGCGGTTAGGCTCCTAAAAAGTCCCACACATGTGGTATCCCCATACTCAGGAGAAGCAGCTAAATGTATTTTGGGGTGCAATTCCACATATGTCCATGGCCTGTGTGAGCAATATATCATTTAGTGACAACTTTTTGTAATTTTTTTTTTTTTTGTCATTATTCAATCACTTGGGACAAAAAAAATGAATATTCAATGGGCTCAACATGCCTCTCAGCAATTTCCTTGGGGTGTCTACTTTCCAAAATGGGGTCATTTGTGGGGGTTTTTTACTGCCCTGCCATTTTAGCACCTCAAGAAACAACATAGGCAGTCATAAATTAAAGGCTGTGTAAATTCCAGAAAATGTACCCTAGTTTGTAGGCACTATAACTTTTGCGCAAACCAATAAATATATACTTATTGACTTTTTTTTTACCAAAGACATGTGGCCGAATACATGTTGGCCTAAATGTATGACTAAAATTGAGTTTATTGGATTTTTTTTATAACAAAAAGTAGAAAATATCATTTTTTTTCCAAATTTTCGGTCTTTTTCCGTGTATAGCGCAAAAAATAAAAACGGCAGAGGTGATCAAATACCATCAAAAGAAAGCTCTATTTGTGGGAAGAAAAGGACGCAAATTTCATTTTGGTACAGCATTGCATGACCGCGCAATTAGCAGTTAAAGCGACGCAGTGCCAAATTGTAAAAAGTGCTCTGGTCAGGAAGGGGGTAAATCCTTCCGGGGCTGAAGTGGTTAATAGAAGGGTCTTGATCTGCCATTATTCCTGTGGGAACTTCCTTGTAGCTTCAACAGTTACATTAAACATCCCATCCACACTGGATGAGAAATTGTTCAATCATTTCATAAGCTCAAGCCCCCACCTTGTACAAGCAGAAAACCATGCTCAGACCTGATTGGGGTTGGTGAACAATTCCCTTCTAGCTGTCCCTGCCATTCTTACCTTCTCTCGCGCCATCAGATCCTCACGATCGGCTGCGACATAAGATGCTGGGAGGAGTTTCACCAGCACGTATGAACCTCTTGCGATAGGGGCAGTTACCTTATAAGCTGTAGACCTACATAAGTACCAAACTAAAGTTGAAGCAATATTGTACCAATACCAAAACTGGCAAGAATCAGAGCTATTGTTAAAACTATAACTAATTTTACCATCTAGAAATGTATCGTTATATTCTATTGACAAGTTTCTGTTTGGAGTTTTTTTACTAGTTTGTCAAAACTCCTCATACCAATATGAACATCCTATATATCATGTATTGCTGTCATCGCTGGGGTACTAAAGCTCGGTGGAGATTTAGAGTAGACCCAACAATTGGTCCTGTTCGCTTTCCTGGCTAGTTGGAGAATACACTTTAAACAATAAGTTGGGATCCTTTCATTGTTACGCTTGCCAAAATATACTAAACTAAAACATATAAATAAACAAAGAGATACTCCTCATCCTTTGGTGTAGTTGAGCAGCTTCTTGCAGCATCTGGCGTGGATCCAGTTGTCTCATCCATCAAGCTTCTTTACAACGAGCCAGTCACTTTCAGAAACTCCTTGGACCTGAAAAGATACTTATAAACAAAAGTTATTACTCTATCCTTCATCTTTAACATGCAAAGAATGGTAAACAATACAACATTCGTGTACATTAGTAATTTGTCACTGACATTCCTCAAAACCGACAACAACAAAACCCTCTGTAACCCTTACTTTCACATCCCTACTAAAATACAACAGCCGCGACACGTAAGAGAACTGTTGCGGTAGGTTCAAACATAATCATGTTACTACTGTGTTTCCCCGAAAGTAAGACAGTGTCTTACTTTCTTTTTATCCCTAAAAGCCCCACTATGTCTTACTTTCGGGGTATGTCTTATATTGGGAAAATATGTTGGGGGGCTTTGGTGAGATATCAGGGGTCTTAACAGACCTCTGATATCTCCCCCTTGAGACAGAGAATAGAGATTCCCCAGTCCCTTTCTCTGCAGCGTCAGCTGCACTGAGAATGAAAGGAGAGAAGACAGCGGCTTCTCTCCATTCATAAACTGACACATTGTAATCACAGGAGATTACAATGTTTCAGTTATGTGAATGGACAGAGTCAGCTGACTCTGTCTATTCACAAAGGAAGGAGGGGGAGGACGGAGGAACGGAGGGGGAGAACGGAGGGGGACAGAGAAGGAGGGGGGAACGGAGGGGACAGCGGGGAGGCACAGAGGAGGAAAGCGGAACGGAGGGGGAGAACGGAGGGGGACAGAGAAGGAGGGGGGAACGGAGGGGACAGCGGGGAGGCACAGAGGAGGAAAGCGGAACGGAGGGGGAGAACGGAGGGGGACAGAGAAGGAGGGGGGAACGGAGGGGACAGCGGGGAGGCACAGAGGAGGAAAGCGGAACGGAGGGGGAGAACGGAGGGGGACAGAGAAGGAGGGGGGAACGGAGGGGACAGCGGGGAGGCACAGAGGAGGAAAGCGGAACGGAGGGGGAGAACGGAGGGGGACAGAGAAGGAGGGGGGAACGGAGGGGACAGCGGGGAGGCACAGAGGAGGAAAGCGGAACGGAGGGGGAGAACGGAGGGGGACAGAGACCCGCACCCCCAGCGGCCCGCACCCCCAGCCCCACTCTTTGTACCGCACGTCACTGGAGGCAAATCCCCCCGTGTTTCCCCGAAAGTAAGACATATGTCTTACTTTCGGGGTACGGCTTATATTAGCTGACCCTTCTGAAACTCCCGATACGTCTTACAATCGGGGGTGTCTTACTATCGGGGAAACACGGTATGTACAAACAATGAGAAGACTAAAACATGAGACAAACATTTAGATACAAATGTGGGGGCGATATTTCATAGTTCCCAAAACAAAAATTAAAAAACAAAACAACCAGATGGAATGCTGCCTTCACTCTTTTAGCAATAGAAAAAAATACAATGGGAAAAAAGCATGGGCCAGCCACACAAGGTTCAAAAATAGGCATAAGAATTTTAATCACACAAGTGTGTACTACACATCCATCAACCCACTCATTACAGATTTCTGAAGCCACAGCTGATCTACTTCAAAGGTATTTTTATTCTGGGGTTCGTACCTACCGGACATCGAAAGTACCTTCCAAAGGGATACTGTACCCTCTGACCATATATGCCAATCTTTAAGGGGTTTAATGGCCTTAGCCCCAAAACTAGACTTCATGTACTGTGCAACCGTCTGACTGTGGGAAGCCTCACATTCCTTCCCTTGCATGGGCTGCTCATTGCCCATGGCGATTCGAATTGGCTTATTGTCTTACCCCTGTGTCCAGGGAAACCATTGTGAAAATATTTTCCGGCACACCATGGAACAGCGTAGATAGCGTCCAAATGTGTAATGATCACAACACAAGGAGAGTGCAAGGAAACCATTGCACCCATTTAGGAGAGCACCGCCTGGTGGATTGACAGACTACAACCACTGGTCCAGTCCTCCAACTAGAAACCAATACCGAGGCATTATTTAACTCTATGGCTTGTTGTCCCAACACTTTTGGCACAGAACTACAGAGTACCACTCTTTTACACTGCAATAGCCATAATAACAACCAACTATTAACTATGCCAAATGTACCCCTTTTTCCTCAGGACAACAAAGTATTTCAAGCAGTTTGATGTCCTGGACTGGGATCCGTTCTCCCCCCCATGATCCGATTGTGTAGGAGGTTCTGTTTGCTCCTTAAATGAAAAAACACAAGGAAGGAAGGCGCCTCTGGGTGTAGTATAAAAGGCCGTTTTTCATTTTAAAAGCAATATGCAAACAACTCACATTTTAGTAGTGTAAACAAAGCATATAGGAAGCCAGAGGAATGATCCATCATGGGGCAGTTCATCCAGTAAGTCACAGTGGTGCTGGCAGGTCTGCGTGTAGCTCCTGGTATACCGCTAATGCCGGCTGCGGTGATGATGGAAATCCAGGTGAGGCTTGGAACGCAGATGGAGGGCAAGCGCACAGGCTGTGACGTCAAAGGGCCGCGACGCGTTTCTTGAGCGTACGGGCTACGATATTCTGGTAGCCGCGCTCCTTCATCAAGCTATGGATAGATAGTGAAACTGGCTTATGTAGAAGGAAGAGAGGGGCGGGGGAGGAAGAGAGGAGGGGGGAGGAGGGGCCGGAGTGAACATGTTAAGGAACAAATGTGATTTCATCTAAAAACATCTAAAAACAATGGACACTAGATCAGGACTGAAATGTTATTTTACAGAAATCTCTTAAAAGGTATTATGACGGGAAGAAGGCTATTGTTTGGGATATCTATATAAATATGGTCAGCAAAAATAAAAATAAAAATAATAGTGATAATAATGACAATAGAAAATAGAAAATAAAATAAAATAAAAAATAATATATTAAAAAAATATAAAAAAACATATATATAAAATAAAAAATAAATAAATAAATAAATAAATAATAAAAAATAAAAATAAAACATGGACCTTTAATGGACTTTTCATGTTGATTTTCCCTTTTACATTGCACATGTATCTTTTAAAATTGTAGTTTCTAAAATCGTTTGCTGCTTATTGTGATGTTGCTAAATATTTTCCAGTTTTTTTGCTCCTTTTCCTTGTACAGTTCGCTCCTTAAATGGCCCACCATCTGACGTGGAGATTTTACTATACGCTATGTGTAATCCATGTCTCTTGCACTACTAAGCGCCCTTTCAGCCTTTTGGTATAATGCATCTTAAACAACCCGTCTCCCGCATTTCCCCAAGTAAACAGAAATAGTCACCATCCTCATGTTCTTAGCTCCATCGCTCGACTGCCTGCCCTCAGGAGCACAGGCACCTTTTATTCACCGGCAACAAAAGGAAATGACAAACAGGAAGTCATGGCCCCAACAGCCAATCGTTTCCTCCATGCAAAATTACATCACAGGAAATGACTACACAGGAAATGACCACACTAAAGGGGAGGGCATCCACCATCTTGATCAGCATCAAGCCCACTCAATACTGCTCAGAGTAACCAGTATCTAGTAAGATCATTCTACTTGTTCTTACAAGCTTGAGAAGATCTACAGGGACATTGCTTACTGGTGTTGTAAATATACGGTATGAGTACATTAACAAGGCAGATATCAATGTCCTCTTATTAAAGCAGATATGTATCCAAAAGGGATAGCGTAGCCACAACAGAGATATAATATGTTTCTCTTGTTATGCGGACTTCGCTTCTGTAATGTGCATAGACATTTGAAGGCAAGAAGCCCAGCGCATTGCGCTTAATACTTACAAACCGGCAAACGCCCACACACACAGAGAACACGTCTCCAAGCCCATGAGAAGGTTTTCATACTGACGGTTTTACTGCTGGTCCAGATTCAACCCAAGTGCGCTCTGCTAGAGCGCTCCTTGGTTAATTCAGACACAGGGAGACAGATGACAACCTATAAATCACACATAGTCAAATTTCCACAACAAGAGGTACTGTACAGTACATCTACTTGGCGCTTCTTTGTGCGTCCTCTTGCACCGTGGAAACCTCTGCGCTGAGCTGGACGACGCCTGGAGGGGACAATCTTCCTCAGCACTGCACTGTCAGATACATTAGTTGAATTCCAGGTTTACAGTCACTAGTTTGTTTGGGCCAGGTTGGCCCAAAATAACAATTTTCTACAATAACAGGTGCACCTGCTGGGCAGGTGGTAAAAAATGTATGTAGCCTCAACTACATACAGTATACAGCCTTGTATTGTGGTATGAAGAGAAATTTTTATCTCACACCTGGAACAAAAGAGAGTTGGGCTGAGCAACGCACATTCTGTAAATAAATACAAAGCTTCCAATGATTAACTGAGTCGGAGATTGTGACATCATCAGCTCGTTGTGCGCCAGACCTAGCTGCAGTTCTGGAGCACAAGGCTTATACTTTCTGTATAAAGGATGCGCTGTCAGTGATCCTGTATAAATGAGAACAATTTGCCAGTTGCCACTGACAGATCAGCACTTGCTTCTGTGTAAGTAAACAATGTACCACTGACAGATTGGCACTTGCTCCTGTGTAAGTAAACAATGTGCCACTGACAGATCGGCACTCGCTTCTGCGTTAGTAAACAATGTGTCACTGACAGATCAGCACTTGCTCCTGTGTAAGTAAACAATGTGCCACTGACAGATCAGCACTTGCTCCTGTGTAAGTAAACAATGTGCCACTGACAGATCAGCACTTGCTCCTGTGTAAGTAAACAATGTGCCACTGACAGTACCATGAGATCCGGTGCAGTGTGTTTTTGAAAAGTAGTGCTACTTTAGATGCTATCGTTTGCGATTTCAGCCCATTCAAATGAATAGGCTGAAAATCGTACCACAGTCGCATAGGAATTCAGAATTCAGGTGTGAACCGGATCTTAGCATATGGTAACGTGGTTAGGCTAGTGTAAAAATAAACAGCAAAACAAATCACTGGAGAAAGGGAATGAAGGCATCAATAAAAATGAATTAGCGTTAACTAAAGGTTTAATGCTTAAGGTCCGCCCTATAGCAGTTTTACTGCTACAGGATAGCACTTGCGCTGGGACACGTATATTTACATGAGCCAACATTTTCAGGTAAGGGGTGTGCATGCGCACCGCCAGCAGCTCGCTCCCCCTCTGATTAAACACAGCAGGAGCCTATCGTCTAGTACCATGGACTCAATGTCTGCCGCCACCCGCCAATCATCCTGCAGAGAGACAGAACGGCGCTCTGCCTTTGTAAACAAGGCAGATCACCGTTCAGACAGGAGGGAAGACATTGATCCTGTGTCTCTGCAAAGCAGGGTCTAGGATCCATGTATTCCCCTAGTAAAAGCACCTCCCACAGTTTAGTAAAATATTGGTTAGGCACACAGTTAACTCTTTGATCGCCCCTGATGTTAACCCCTTCCCAGCCAGTGTCATTAGTACAATGACAGTGCATATTTTTTAGCACTGATCACTGTATTAGTGTCAATACAGTGTCAAAAGTGTCAGTTTGTGTCCGAATATCTGCCACAATATAAGTTGCTGATCGCCGCCATTACTAGTAAAATAAATAAATAAATAAAAATATCCCATAATTTGTAGACGCTTTAACTTTTGCGCAAACCAATCAATATACGCTTATTGGGATTTTTTTTACCAAAAATATGTAGCAGAATACATATTGGCCTAAATTTTTGAAGAAATTAAATTTTTTCAATACTTTTTTTTGGATGCGTTTTATTGAAGAAAATAAAAAATATTGTTGTTTTTTTTCAAAATTGTCATTCTTTTGTTTATAGCGCAAAAAAACAAACAAAAAAAAAAAACCGCAGAGGTGATCAAATACCACCAAAAGAAAACTCTATTTGTGGGAAAAAAGGACATACATTTTATTTGTGTAATGTGTTACAACACAAAATTGTCAGTTAACGTAACAAAGTGTCGTATCCCAAAAAATGACCTGGTCATGAAGGGGGGGGGGTAAATCTGCCGCAGGTCAAGTGGCTAAAATTGTGTAATTAAAAAAGGTGCTGCTTGCAGGACTTTTTCTAACGTCCTGCAAGCGCACCGCCCGGGTGTGAAAGCACCCGTTGCAATGAATGGGAGGCAGTTTTCAGGCGCTAAAATGACTGAAAACTGCCTCAGTGTGAAAGGGGTCTAATGTCCCGTACACACGATCAGAAATTCCGCCAGCAAAAGTCCGATGTGAGCTTTTGCTCCGTCTGACTTTTGCTGGCAGAATTTCCGCCAGTAAAAGATTGAGAGCATGTTCTCTATTTTTCCGACGGAAAAAGTTCCTATCGGGAATTCCAATCGTCTGTAGCAATTCCGACGCACAAAATTCTTACCCATGCTCAGAAACAATTCAACGCATGCTCGGAAGCATTGATCTTCATATTCTCGGCTCGTCGTAGTGTTGTACATCACCGCGTTCTTGACGGTCGAAAGTTCAGAGAACTTTTGTGTGACCGTGTGTATGCAAGCCAAGCTTGAGCGGAATTCCGTCGGAAAAACCATCCAAGATTTTTCCGACGGAAATTCCGCTCGTGCGTACAGGGCATAAGTGTGATCTGCAGAGCTGTCAGTATGATGGTTGAGTCCTCCACAGTACAGGAGAAGGTTAGGAGAATGTAGCGGCAGGATAGGCTCCCACCTCAGCATGAAAGAGATGTTTTTGTTGCACACAGTGTGAGTGCCTATGCATGGTCCCTTCAATGGCTGCTGTCACATTTAGGTGAAAATCTAATAAACTAGTGAAATAATTGTAGATTATAGAAGATCAAGAAAGACCAATCATTGCCCAGTATATAGACGAGGACATGGAAAGGGTGGACACTATCACATTTTTATAGTGTGCCTATTACATTGGAGTATGTCTTAGGAAGTATTCATCTACAGTGTGTTTCCCCCATTGATGTCAAGAAAAAGGTGGGGACACTAATTGCTTGAAGTATAGTTTTTTCCCTAGGACTGTATTGTCTATAAATCCACCAGGTGCAGCGTTTTAGGAATTCTATGTAAATGTTTTACTTTTTAAAAATAATTTATATGCTTGCTATATTTAAGGACAGATATGTGGCCATGTTTTAGGAAGTATGCATGTGTGGTTGCGTTGAATATTGTTTTTTAATTTTGCTGTTGTAAAGAGTATCTTGAGAAATCTTTTTGTATGTATAAAATGAAAATAAAGTATTATTTTATCGTGACTTAAAAGATTATGGATCCAGGATAAGCTAATATCTCTCTGTCTGTTTATGGGCACCCATATAGATGAAAAAGATGTTTTGTACAGCTTAAAAGATGTTTTCCATTGATCAACCAGAGCTATCCATTTGTATAATTTGTTAAATGAATGCCTCAGCAATATTATTTGACCAATCTTACTAGTTGATTTTTATTGCTAACAGCATACTGTCCCAGCCAATTGTCAAAACTCAATTTTAATTGGATTCTCTCATAACTTAATACTGTGCTAAACACATTATTTCATGTTGCATGCTTAGTGATAATCCATTAGAGTGTATACAGAAAACCTACGTTGAAGCTGTAAATGGTTTCCATATAACCCAAGGTTCCTTTGTCTTCTTAGCGATCTATAAAATCATTTTAATAAGTGCAATATTGTGGGTTATTTGGATATTTCATATCATGGATAGTCACAAACAAAATCAAATAATTGCTGTTGTGTTTAAGGTAATATTTACAGAGTCAATAAAACGATTTTTTGAAATATGAAATAGATTTTGGACATATGCAATTATAAAGCTGGCCATATGCAATATATGGAGCTGCTTTAGTTTACAGAGGTTCTCCTGGGCGAATTGCCTTAGGCGTACATCGGCCGCTTTAAGAGTGATAGGGGGCCTGTGGCGCGACACCGGAGCCAATGCTCGTGGCCGGCGGCTGCAATATCCACGGCCACCTGCGATCGCTATGCAGAAAGCTAGAACGGGGATCTGCCAATGTAAACAGACGGGTTCCTGTTCTGACAGGGGAGGATAGAGAGATCTGCTGTTCCTAGAGGTTAGGAACAGCGATCTCTCTCCTCCTCCAGTCAGTCCCATCCCCCCACAGTTAGAAACTCCTCCCAGGGAACACATTTAACCCCCTGAATGCCCCCCTAATGTTAACCCCTTCCCTGCCAGTGACATTTACACAGTAAGCAGTGCATTTTTGTAGCACTGATCTCTGTATAAATGTCCATGGTCCCAAAAATGTGTCAAAGGTGTCCGATCTCTCCGCTGAAAAGTCACAGTCCCGCTAAAAATTGCAGATCGCTGCCATTACTAGTAAAGAAAAAAAAAGAATAAAAATGCCATAAATCTATCCCTTATTTTGTAGACGCTATAACTTTTTCGCAAACCAATCAATATACGCTTGTTGATATTTTTTTACCAAAAAATATGTAGAAGAATATATATTGGCCTAAACTAATGAAGAAATTATTTTTTTTTAATTTTTTGGGGGATATTTATTATAGCAAAAAGTAAAAAATATTGTTTTTTTTTTTCAAAATTGTCACTTCTTTTATTTTTAATAACGCAAAAAATAGAAACCGCAGAGGTGATCAAAAACCACCAAAAGAAAGCTCTATCTGTGGGGGAAAAGGGACATCAATTTTGTTTGGGTACAACTTTGCACAACCATGCAATTTTCAGTTATCCAGTGCCGTATCGCAAAAAATGGCCTGGTCATTAAAGGGGCAAATCCGGTACTTAAGTGGTTAAACCCATTTTTTTTTTTTTTTTTACCACTACCATTTCTTTATACTGGCTTTTGAAATTTACAAATGCAACAATTTAGAAATTGGATGAAAGTTTTAGCACTGGAAAACACTTTTTGAATAAATATTGCATTTTATATACAACTGTATTCATCAGACTAAAATGAGGGACAATTGAAGAGGAAAGAGGGACAGAGGGTTTTTGTTCCGAATCAGGGGCCGTCCCTTGAAATCAGGGATAGTTGGAAGCAATGCATTCTTCCTATTATAGTATTAAAGTACTTAATGATATGGGCAATGCAGAAGCAGGAATACAAACACCCAGTGTTCGGGCGGGAGGCACTTACATCTCCAGTGTTAAAGGTAAACATAATTATTTAAACAAAATCTATTATAAAAAAAAAAATATATGAGAAAACAGAACATAAAACAAGGAAAGGGATGGACAGTGCAGAAAAAAAAGTAAAGTGTAAAAAGTAACCCAGCCCACTAAATCATTAAAACCCAGTCTAAAGAATATTTTTCCTTCACTGGCCTGATAAGAACCTAGTATAAACAACACATACTACTGCCTGGGAGCAAGTAAGTGTCAAAGAGCCACATGCAGTATTTGGACTGCATGTTGGGCACCAATACATATATATATATCTATCTCTATCTATCTATCGATCGATCGATCGATCGATCGATCGATCGATCGATCGATAGATAGATAGATAGATAGATAGATAGATAGATAGATAGATAGATACATAGATAGATCTTTTACTGCTGCAGATTCCAATGAGAGATTTGCCTATACATGGAAGACATTTTGTTGTTCATAATAAAATATTCAATTACTGCAGCCTCAGGGGAACTTGGCAAAGTTATTGGTCCAGCTTAAAAACAAATGGTTCTTTTCAGAAATAATGTTTTTCAAAATCTGTCAATATACAGGTTTTACAACTGGTGCAAAAAATGATACTACCAATGTAACCAATTTTCACATGACAAGGACACAGACTTTAAAGTCCTTAATTCGTGCCTGGCTTTTACAAGCTATAGTCAAATCTGTCTCTGCATAGTGTGGTGGTGTCGTACCCCACCAGTGTTTGGACGCAGGATTCTCAACCAGGCAGGTTGAGGGGTTCCAGTTTATTTGCTTATTTGGGAGGAAGCTGGCTTTTCAGTTTCCTCATTGTTTACTAAAGTCCACTTTGGGACCTGGAGCCCAGGGATTTCGTAGCGATCCGGGTGGGATCAAATCCTCAGTCCTGGGTCCGAGTTTTGAGATCCACCAGCATACTGACTTGTCAGGCGTGTGCTGGGCTATTTGTAGACACCTGACCATGTTTCTGGGCTCCACCCTCCTGAGGAGTCCAGGCAAGCTAGGGAGAAGTGTGCATGTCTGCACAGTTCTGTTTGTCAGAGCAGACAGAGGGTCTAAGCCTGTGGGCTGGAATAGCAAGGAAGCTGGAAAAGAGTGCTGAGGTACAGGAACACCGTTATAAAGTCAAAAGGGCTGAGGCAAAGCCTGAGCAGCAGAGCTGACCAGAGAGCCAGGTGACTTGGTATTTTTTGTTTATTACTGCTGTGAAATTGAAACCCCTGCGTGGGAATTCTGGATTGACATTTTCTTTTTTTAATAAAAGTGGGCCTACAAGCCTTTAAAACTGCATTTCTTGCGTGGATCCGCTCAATGGTAGGCTCTACACTAAGCTTAAGAACCCCCAATATTACAATAGTAGATTCACAGAGACCAGTTCCAGTAATAAGAGGAATATATGGACATATCTAAGTTTTGCTTAGAATGTAAGACTATGGGGGTGATTTACTAAGACGAATGCGCTGCGCCAGTTCATACATTAATTGGTAAGGTGAAAAAGTCATTAACTGATCGTGCGTACCGGCATACGCAGACGCGCAACACGATAATAAATCTAGAATCCAACTGGCGCTATGGTAACTACGATTTTCTCGTTGATAGCGCACGCCCAATGCAATTAGTTAATTTCATCGAATTGGGTGTGTCTTGCTAGGCAATTAGTAGCTGTTCTTAGTTAATTTACCCCTTTTGATGCCAATCTCATTCTTAGTATTTCTAATATATCTTTGCATGTTTGTTTTTATTCTTTTTTTACCCAAATCTTTCAATACTTTACAAAGAACAGAGAAGTGTTTTTAAACACAATAAATTCATGTTTTCATATCTTTAAAGGTGACAATACACTGTGCAATCAGTTAGATCTTACTTAAATTCAATTTAGGGCCAGAGCCTAAAATTACTACAATTAGAAGTAATTCTTCAAGTGTGTCTTCCTATTACCTACAGTATCTCAAAAAAGTGAGTACACCCCTCACATTTTTGTAAATATTTTATTCTACCTTTTCATGTGACAACACTGAAGAAATGACACTTTGCTACAATGTAAAGTAATGATTGTACAGCTTGTATAACAGTGTAAATTTGCTGTCCCCTCAAAATAACTCAACACACAGCCATTAAAGTCTAAGTCCCTGGCAACAAAAGTGAGTACATCCCTAAGTGAAAATGTCCAAATTGGGTCCAATTAGCCATTTTCCCTCCCCGGTGTCATGTAACTTGTTAATGTTACCAGGTCTCAGGTGTGAATGGGGAGCAGGTGTGTTAAATTTGGTGTTATAATCCTCACTCTCTCATACTAGTCACTGAAAGCTCAAAATGACACCTCATGGCAAAGAACTCTCTGAGGATCTGAAAAAAAGAATTGTTGCTGTACATAAAGATGGCCTAGGCTATAAGAAGATTGCAAAGTTCCTGAAACTGAGCTGCAGCACGGTGCCAAGACCATACAGCGGTTTAACAGGACAGGTTCCACTAAGTTGAGTGCACGTGCTCAGCGTCATATCCAGAGGTTGTCGTTGGGAAATAGACAGACGAGTGCTGCCAGCATTGCTGTAGAGGTTGAGGCCTGTCAGTGCTCAGACCATATGCTGCATCAAACTGGTCTGCATGGCTGTCATTCTAGAAGGAAGCCTCTTCTAAAGATGATGTACAAGAAAGCCCACAGTTTGCTGAAGATAAGCAGACTAAGGACATGGATTACTGGAACCATGTCCTGTGGTCTGACGAGACCAAAAAAAACCTTTTTTGGTTCAGGTGTCAAGTGTGTGTGGTGGCAACCAGGTGAGGCATACAAAGACAAGTGTCTTGCCTACAGTCAAGCATGGTAGTGGGAGTGTCATGGTCTGGGGCTGGATGAGTGCTGCAGGCACTGGGGAGCTACAGTTCATTAAGGGAACCATGAATGCCAACATGTACTGTGACATACTAAAGCAGAGCATGATCCCCTCTCTTCAGAGACTGGGCCACAGGGCAGTATTTCAACATGATAACGACCCCAAACACACCTCCAAGATGATCACTGCCTTGCTAAAGAAGCTGAGGGTAAAGGTGATGGACTGCCCAAGCATGTCTTTAGACCTAAATTCTATTGAGCATCTGTGGGGCATCCTCAAACGGAAGGTGGAGGAGCGCAAGGTCTCTAACATCCACCAGCTCTCTGATGTCGTCATGGAGGAGTGGAAGAGGACTCCAGTGGCAACCTGTGACTCTCTGGTAAACCCCATGCCCAAGAGGGTTATGGCAATGCTGGAAAATAATGGTGGCCACACAAAATATTGTCACTTTGGGCCAAATTTGGACATTTTTACTTAGGGGTGTATTCACGTTTGTTGCCAGTGGTTTAGTCATTAATGGGTGTGTGTTGAGTTATTTTGACAGCAAATTTACACTGTTATACAAGCTGTACACTCACTACTTTACATTGTAGCAAAGTGTCATTTCTTCAGTTTTGTCACATGAAAAGATATAATAAAATATTTACAAAAATGTGAGGGGTGTACTCACTTTTGTGAGATACTGTATTTAGCCTAAATGTCAAGTTGTACAGAGATTGTACATTCAGATTGTGTAGTGTATAACCATCTTAATTGCAAAATTTGGAATATAGATGTGCCATGACCCACTTGTATGCTCCAAAAAATATTTTTGGTTCGTTATACAAGGCACATGAGAACCCACCTTTTTCCAGATACATGGATAGCCTTCAAGACATGCTAGACCGTGATTTTTCAAGCCTGTGCTTTTTTTTTCCATACATCACAGATTAGGGACAATGCTGAAACCATTTTTATGCCTCCAGAATTTGTAAGTGTGGCATCTACCCAACTTCCCTCTGCTGGTGGACACAAGCAGCTACATATACAAAACATACAATGGAGCATAAATAGAAGAAATCATATGACTAACTAGCATTTTTAGTGTTAAAGTATCTGGGACAATTGTGTCCTGTCACTAGCTATTAAATAAGATAGCTGCTTAAATAAACACGCCAGATGTCCGCAGCGGAATATGCCAAATAGTTTAATTTATTCTAAATAGGGACTCACATGTAGTATTGCCACACCCTTTAGGGCATGGCTGCTGTAGAGATTCTGATCTAGCAGAAAAGAGTCCCACATGTGGAGTGTCACTGAGGAACCCAGAAGTCACACTATATGGGAAGTTGCTATAGGCTCACCCCTCCTGCTCTGGAGAAATGTCTGCCTTAGCCCAGGTCTCTGAAAGGGACCTGGGCAATTAAGCTGGGCCTACATATTTTTGTTGTTGAAGCCAATTTTCAGGCATTTGTAAAAGCATATGAATTTCATGAAACACTTTTAAATTGTCTGCAATCAGGTAGACCCTTGTGCTATGTGTTAAAAGGTAAATACGGCCAACCCAGTCACTAGTCCAGTAGTGCATACCACATTGGTTTATTGGCCTGTCACTAGCTGGAATAGTCCCTACTAGAAATTGTTGATGTCAGGGTCCAACTACCAGGCACACCCTTTCACATACTTTATGACGTAATACATGCATGGCTAGATTCAATCTAATAATTCTGGCTTTTAATTTTTACATGTCTTTATTGTCAAAATAAATAATGATGTAGGTTTCTAGTTGACTGTCCTCATCCGAACTATTTTTCATCTAACCACTTAAGGACTGAGCCTCTTTCTGAGATTTGTTGTTTACAAGTTAAAAACTGTTTTTTTTGCTAGAAAATTACTTAGAACCCCCAAACATTATACATTTTATTCTAACACCCTAAAATGGCGGGCGTTGCAATACTCTCTGTCACACCGTATTTGCGCAGCGGTCTTACAAGCACAATTTTTTGGGAAAAATACACTTTTTTGAATTAAAAAATAAGAAAACAGTAAAGTTAGCCCAATTTTGTTTATATTGTGAAAGATAATGTTATGCCGATCAAATTGATACCCAACATGTCACTCTTCAAAATTGCGCCTGAACTTTTATCCTTGAAAAATTTCCATAGGCGATGTTTAAAAAATTCTACAGGTTGTATGTTTTAAGTTACAGAGGAGGTCTAGGGCTAGAATTATTGCTCTCACTCTACCGATCGCGGGGATACCTCACATGTGTGGTTTGAACATCATTTTCATATGCGGGCGCTAGTCATGTATGTGTTCGCATGCGAGCTCGTCGGGACGGGGTGCATTTAAATTTTTCTTTTTCATATTTATTTTACCTTTTTTTTTACATTTTTACACAGTTTAAAAAAAAAAAAAATTGTCACTTTTATTCCTATTACAAGGAATGTAAACATCCCTTGTAATAGAAAAAAGCATGACAGGACCTCTTAACTATAAAATCTGTTGTCAAAAAACCTCAGATCTCATATTTACATTAAAATGCAATAAACAAAACAAAAAAAAAATGTTGTCATTTAAAAAAAAAAAAAAAAAAAATGGCCCTTTAAGAGCTATGGGCGGAAGTGATGTTTTGACGTCGCTTCCACCCTGCAGTGATATGAAGACGGGTTAAGGCATCTTCTTCTCACTCAACTGCATATCCAGGCAGAGGACAGACGAGATCGCCTCCACCGCTGCCGACGGCTTCGGTAAGCGATGGAGGGTGCAGGAGGGGGGCCCTCTCCCCCCGGCGATAAAAGTGATCTCGCAATGAATCCGCCGCAGAGACCATTTTTATCTTAAACCGGACCTGAAAAGGAGGATACCGGAGTAATGGCAGCTACCTGCTGCCATAACAACGATATCCTCCTTCAAAGTACCAACGTATAACGACTGTGAGTGGTCCAGAACTGGTTAAGGATTGTCTTTGGCCCACAACAGAGGTCAGCTTTAGGATCTTCTCAATGCTAGGACCCACACTGTCCTACATTTTGAGAAATCAGATTTTGTATTTGTATTGTGTGTAGTGTGCTACATCCATGACTGTTGTGCATATAAGATGTTTCTAATTTATGGAATTACAAACAGCTTTGCCTCCTTTGACAGGGAGCTGTGATTGGGCACCAGGTATTACATGGGTACAGGTTAAAGCACACACTTGTGACTCCAGACAGTCCTTCTGAATGGGTTTTCCAGGGTCCAACTTTTAAGCAAAAAGCTCATATGCTTATTCGCCTAAAGAACAAAAAAACATTACAAACAACAAAAACATAGCAGAAGTAATTTCATAATATACAGGTAAGCTCTCTCTAACAGGGGCACACACACAAACACCTGACAGCTGTTCTACTCCCTTTCCACTCCATGTCGGAAAAGAAACAATGCTTGCCATTTATCTTGGGGTTGTGCTGCCCAGTGGCATCATGCTGACGACAGACTCCATATAATGCCAAGAGCCGCGGTCAGATATTTCGTAGTGTCTGGGTCCATGTCATAGAATGATTTCAATGTGTTTTTTATTTAAAATTCACAACTAGATAGGATTCGTTACATGTAAAGTATCTGCTGATCAGCTCAGCTTGAGTAGCCAATCCTGCCTCAGTACTCTCTCTTCTGGTGACAGCTGGCTGAAGGCCTTGGGCTCCCTATCCTCAGAAGGCTCCCAGGATTCATTTCTTAACAAACAGATGTTGTGTAACACACAGGAGGCAAGAATGATCTTGGCAGCCTTTCCGAGGAGAGTACAGGCTTTCTCCCCCAGGCTTGCCCAGGCACATAAATCGGCTCTTGAGAAGGCCAAATGTGGTCTCCACAATGCTTCTTGTTTTTTTAAGTGCCTTATTGTATAGGCGCTCTGCCTGACTCTGGGGTACCTGACTGGAGCCATCAGCCATGCCAGCTGCACGTAACCGGAATTGCCTGCCTAAAAGAAAAAAAAAATTGTAAATAGCATTTTTGCAATGTACCTTCCCCACTAAATCACCCACAAAAAGTGAACTTCAAGGGTTAGATTCTTTTTCCATAAAGTTCAAAGCTTACGCTATACATGTACCTAAGGGTGCTCTGTTAAAAAGGTTTGTCAAAGTCAGACAAGATTTGTTATGCTAGGTTGACCTTAAACATGTAAGCTGAATGGTTTCTATGCAGAAGTGAGACTGATTTTGCAATCTCCAGCTTTGGCAAATTAAGGGGTTAATTTACTAAAGCTGGGGAGTGCAAAATCAGGTTTACCAAACTGATTCCAGGTTTTAGGCCCCTTTCACACGAGGCGGACTCCGTTTCCAAGGAGCCCGCCTCGGTCCGCCGGCTCAGCGGGAGATCAGTCCGTTGATCTTCGCTGAGCCGGCAGATGACAGGTCCCTCTCTGCTCACTGAGCGGGGAGGGGCTTGTCAGGCACCGCTGCCGCCCATGGAGGGATCGGATGAAAACGGACAGCATGTCTGTTTTCATCAGATCTCACCTGATCCGATCCGCCAGCGACGGACCTGGACGTAGGGCCATCCGTCTCCTTTTTGCGGATCGGGCCGGGTCGGATGTCAGCGGACATGTTTCCGCTGACAGCCGTCGCTCCATAGGCTAACATGGAGCACCCATTCAGGTCCGCTGTCAAAACTGACAGGCGGACCTGAACGGTCCGATCATGTGAAAGTTGCCTTAGTGCCAACACTAAATTGAACAAGCTGAGTTGAGAAGCTGAATGGCTACCATGCACAGCTGCAGCAGATTCTGAGTGCACCAGTTTGAGCTAATCTACCCGTAAGCCATTCATGTCAACCTAGCACAACTAAATTATGCACAATACTCCTTGGGGTTGATTTACTAAAACTGGATAGTGGTAAATCTGGTGCAGCTCTGCATAGAAACCAATCCAGGTTTATTTTGACAAAGCTTAATTAAACAAGCTGAATTTAGAAGCTGATTGGCTGCCATGCACGACTGCAGCAGATTTTGCACTCTCCAGTTTTAGTAAATCAACCCCCTTTTTCTTTGGTGTGCCTTGTTGTACAGGTGCTCTGCCTGGCTTTGGGGTGGTACCTGTAATTGAAACTACACCTGGAACAGACAGATAGGGTTTTTTTTTCATAAAGCTAAGCCAGGGTTACGTCCAATGACATGTTATGTAATCTGTTCTCCAAACAACATTCACAGCTCATTTAATTTTTACAAAAATTTAGACAAACAAATATGTCTTAACATTATACGTTACCAAGGAGCCATCCTGCGGGCATTTGGCTAATCTCAAACTTCTCATATAGCGAAGTCTGTCGGAGAATGAATGCATCATGACATGACCCTGGGAAACCCGTTTGTGCACTCATGATGCACTGTCTAGCGTAACACACAATTTGCACATTGAGAGAGTGGTACTGCTTACGGTTCCTATAGTCCACTTCACATCTCAGGGGGGCCTGATTGCAACATGAGTGCAATCAATGGCCCCCAGGATCTGTGGAAATTGTGCACATTGGTAGAAAGCCACCTTCACATTGGTCCACTCATCTTCAGTTTGTGGCCAGCGTATAAATTGGGACACAAGGTCAAGAATGGCATTAATGACCTGCATAAACACCCTGGACACAGTGGGTTGGCTGATTCCCAATATAAGGGCAGAAGTGGTTTGGAAACTGCCACAGCCCAAAATATAGAGTGTGGTCAGCAACTTGACCATCTTAGGCACTGAATGGCTTTGGGATGTAGCTGGCTCCAGTTTATCCTCTAGAAGGCCATAGAGGTAGAAAATTGCTCCTCTGGTCAATAGGAATCTGGTCCGGACATCAGAGTCCTGTATGTCTCACAAAAAGGCCCATGGCATAAAGAGCTGTGGTTGGCGAAGGCAGGGTGGA
This sequence comes from Lithobates clamitans, assembly GCA_037952925.1. NCBI lineage: Eukaryota > Metazoa > Chordata > Amphibia > Anura > Ranidae > Lithobates > Lithobates clamitans. The sequence goes on from JBBGZY010001277.1 coordinate 5,096,128, forward strand.
AGAGCCACAGCATGGTCTCCTGCTTTCCTCTTCCTGCAGTAACTCATCCGCTATAGCTCTGGAAACCAAACAAATCCCCAATCGAACAACATCAGCATAATTTAATGGATGCAGAGAGTCAACCATAAGATCCACAATTGCCTGTTCTTGCGCCTGCGCCATAATATCTGCAAACAGAAAGGATGAGCAAATAGCCATATGTCCATGTGTACATTTATGCGCGAAACGACCATGCCCGCTCGCCACGCCCTACTATTGTATAAATAGAACAATGGCTGCTGGTCATTCTCTCCTTAGGATGCAGAGTGCGATGCAGAATTGAGTTCTGTACACCGGCACATCACCACCTTTCTTATAAAGGTAAGTCACATATTTAACTCTAACCTGCTACAAATAACTCTTTAATTAGGATGTGCTGCCATTTTCCCTAATGTGTTTGTGGTGCTCCAAATTTGTAATTGTTTATTTCCTTACTCCCATGCTGTGTTTGTAATTAGCATAAATCAGAATTGGTGATCATCCCCCCCCCCCCCCCCCCAAGATAAAATGGTGTGTTTCAGCCTGGTAGGCAGGCACATTTTAGAATAATCTGCTTCTTTATATAAGCTTGGCCACTCAAATCTGGCTTCTCTTTGTTTGGCTGGCTGAGATGTTTCTTTGGCAGGCTGAGCTCCACCAGAGTTAAACAACATGCAGATTTAGGCAAAATGTAACTATACCCTTGCTGTGAAATATCTAACCTTCCCAAACATGCCTGTTCCGGCTAAGACAATATAAGTTAGATTACTCTGATTTATTTTATAACTTACCTCTCTCTGTGTGTGAAATGTGCCTCATTGCAGACTCATAAATAATATGCCAGTGTGAGCAGACCCATTGTAGTTTCTAAAAAATCCTTTAACATTGAGCAGCATGCTTTCATTAAATTAATGGTGTTAGATTTTCACCTCCTTCAATTCTTTTTGTATTTGCATCCCTTTGCCTGTGAATTTACATAGTTCTGAGGCCAGGACAGTGGTTAAGTGAGTTTACACCTAAAAGCACATGTTAGTTTCTTTGTAGCCATAATTAGGACACTTACTGCATGGAGTCTGCATATTAGCAGTGTGGCTTTGGGTTGTACAGAAACTCTCTTTGCCTCTACAAATCTCCAGACATGCTGGTTAATAATTAAGGTTCAGGTCTAAATGTCCCCTAGTATATTTGAGTGTGAATGGGAGTTAGACAGACATGTTTTTTCTTTCCTTGAGGGCAGCCCGGGGACAATCCTTTATAGCTTTTTGGTCCATCTTGGAAGATTCTTTGCAACAGGGTGGTTTTAGGGGAACCAGCAGCACATGCATTGTAATGTGCTGCTGGGTAATTGTTTCATGCAGCAAAAGGGTTCCTGCATCATTTTTGCTCTGCGGGGGCTGGTCAAGTGCATGTTGATTATCAAACATGCAGTTTCATGTTTCTTGCAGCAGCTGAGGGGCAAGTCTCCATGGAGTTTAAGAACTTGCTTACACTATGGGGTAGCCAGCCTTATTATCTACTCTCTCTCTTACACCTTCCTAAATTATGCCCTGTGGCCATTCTGCCTTGGTGTTCATTAGAATTTTGCCTTGATCCATTTGCATAGGCCTCTTCAAATAAAGTAATTTCTGACATCCCTTTAGCTGTGCTCATTTAAGCATCCCCATGGGTCCCCTCTACTCTAAAAAATTCTGGAGAATGGCATCCCCTGCACCCCCCCACCTCACCATCCCACCATAATATGTGCTAGCTACTTCTGTCTGCCCCAGGCTGAATTTACATGTGTTGCATGTGGCCTGCAAATTGAATCACCATGTTGTCAAGTGAGCTTTGCACTTTTGGTCAGAAATATCTTCAAACAAGCACACCATTATACACAGTCATCCCCCAGATGTGGCATGTTGAGTCTTTTGCAGGGATGGGCTGAACACCCCCCTGTTTGGTTGGCAGCAAAACTACCAAATGGGGGGAAATGTTCGAACCTGAATAGCAAAACGCATTGAAGTCTATGTGAGCCAAACAGGAAAAATTAAAGGCTTTGAAGGCTTATATGCAAGTAAATGTCAATAAAAGTGGTATTGGGGGTTTGGGTACTGCCCTGGGGGCATGTCTGAATTCATACATTAAATAATATTGTATTTTCATGAGCAGTGTTTTTAATGATGCTTACAATGCAACAATGAAGGCAAACTTCTTTGAAATATCATTCATGGTGGGTCCCCCCTACTGTGCCTGTAAATTGGTGCATTTGGGGCAAATACACAACATGCTACAGCAAAAATGACATTTGTAAAGCAAACCAAAAGAGTCAAATCCCATTTAAAATGACTTGTGGGTCCAATTGTTAGCAGCCAGCAATTAAAACCACAGGAAAAAAGAGCATGGTAACCAATACCCATTCACATGGGGGGCAGTATCTGGAGGCCTCCTTGATAAAGGGTGTTTAAAGATTCTGAGAATCCCTCAACCCACAGACCTCCACAACAACAGCCCAGGGTAGTCGGAAAAAGGCCCTTGTTCCCATCAACATGGTGACCAGGTGCTTTGGGGTGGGGGGGCGCAGAGCTCCCCTGCCACAAAGCACCCACCCCCCATGTTGAGGTCATGTGGCCTGGTATAGTTCAGTAGTGGGGGAGGGCACTTGCTTATCCCTTCCCCTTCCATAACCTGCTGGGCTGCATGCTTGGATAAGGGTCTGGTATGGATTTTGGGGGTGAGTCCATGCCATTTTCACAAACTTTTTTTGATGGGCAGTTGTTTTTTTTTGGGATTCAGCTGTCGGGGAGAAAACACATTGACAGCTGCTGACTCAGTGGTTGTTAAGGTTGTGGTGGCCAGCTTCCTGACCCTGTCCCTTAACAACCAGTTTACACTGCACACTGATTGCTTAGCACAATCAGGGCACAGAATGCACTGTACAGTGATTAGTGTATTGCAGGGTGTTTGTTGGGGCCAACACCTGGCAAACACCTTTTGGTTAAAATGCACAATCTGGTTTGGTTTCCCCCCTCCTAATTTCTCAATTCCCCTTTATTGGTGGCTCCCTTTCTTTGTAGGAATCCATTGTTGCCCTCCTTGTTGTTTTTTCATTGCAGAATCTCGTTTGTCTGGGGCGGCACACCAGATTGTGGCCTTACCTTGCTTGGCAGCTCCATTTTATGATCAAAGTGAGTATTTCCTGATTCCCTCTCCAAGCTGGCATGTTGTGTTGGGGACTCCCTTTCCTTATAACCATGTTTCCTTTTTTATTTTTCTCTTTTCAGATACCCTCATTTTGCCTCTTGGTTTAATACACCCCCACATAACTTGCCTGCTGCTGTGTTGTTTTTACCTGCCTGCTGCTGTTGATTACCACTATCCAGACCTCCTGCCTCATTTTCTGGTTTTGCCATGGCCCCCACCAGAAGGCCCAGGGATTCAAGGTTGTCTGGCCATGGTGCAGTTAGGACTCCAGCTGTAGGGGTGAATCTTCCTCCAGAGGACGGCAGGTGGCTGGGGCACAGACACTTCCAGCCTCAAGGATGTCCCCAAGCCTGGAGTCACCAGGGGAGGGTTAATCTAGGGAGGCTGCGAGGCTGCAAGTTCTCTGAGGAAGAAAACCGGGTCCTGGTGTCAAAATATTTGGAGAACTACTCCCAAATACAGTGCCTGGGCACCACCCGCACAGGAGCTCCTCAAAGAGACCTCCTGTGGGATCAGATCGCTGTGGCAGTAAATGCAGTGGGTGGCCATACTGCTGATAAAGTACAGAAGCATGTAAATGACCTGGTGGGGTGGACCAAGAGGTTGCTGGGCAGGTGGGCTCGTGATGGGTATGTGACCAGGCAGGGGTGTGGCTCCATCTCACCTGAGCCAACTGAAAAATGGTCAACGGGCACTGCTGGATATCATCAGTCTGGATAATGTTTTTGGTGTGGTTTCTCGGCATGACACTGATGCTATCCAGCATGGTAAGTAAAAATCACATGTACCATTTTACATGGGAGGGAGGTTGCTTGTTTGTGTTTAATGCTTTATGCAAATTGTGTCTTGATGAGGAAGCATGAGGAAATTCTCAAAACTTTACACACTTGAATTGTAGCTCCTTCATCAAGTCCTGGGTCATCTACCAGGCAGGAACATGCTGAAGAGGCCCACACACATGCTGATGGGGAATCTCAGGTCCCTCCTGGTAGTTAATCAAATTAGCTCTGCTTTGTTTCTTTGCTAAAAATACAATAGTAAGAGGAAACTAAAATTAACTTTCAAAATATATCTTCACAGCAACACACCAGCAGGAGGAAAAAAGAAAAACAAATATCTCTGCGCTAACTCAAACGTATAAGCTGCTAACACTGCAAATATAATTTTTGTTGTAAACCATGGAATATATAAAAAAGTGCAGCGCTATACTTTTATATCGTGAATTGAAAATTGTGCATATCAACATAGAGAAATCCTAAAATAGTAAAAGTCCATTTTCAATAAATCAAAGTCCATTTGTTTGTGAAAACATGAAAATCACCACGTGAGTATATGACTGAAATAATAATTAAGCAATCCCCAAGGTAGTGGAGGCGTACCGTAGATTTTGGACCTAAAAATAGCATATGCTACATAGGTCAACATAAGCATTTATTGCCCAATGGCAATGGTACACGGGATCAGTACCGAAGGAAGATCGACGGTCCTGGAAACTTGCCCCATATGAATGGAGGCTTACCAAAAGGTTGGGACCCAAAACAGCATATGCTGAATGAGTCAAACAGGCTGGGAATTGCCCTCTGGCCATATTTTACGGTATTACACTATATGGCCCCTTTTTTATCCTATGTGGGGCATGGTCGAGGACGTCCTTAATTTCCATGTGGAGGAAGTACCCCGGTGAGGCACCCCCAGGATTTCTTATCCAGTGTACCATTGGGATCTCCTCTTCATTGCCAGAGGGCAATTCCCAGCCTGTTTGACTCATTCAGCATATGCTGTTTTGGGTCCCAACCTTTTGGTAAGCCTCCATTCATATGGGTGGTGGTATCTGCACAAGTGTGGTTTTTGCACATAATCCCTGAGCAAGTTTCCAGGACCGTCGATCTTCCTTCGGTACTGATCCCGTGTACCATTGCCATTGGGCAATAAATGCTTATGTTGACCTATGTAGCATATGCTATTTTTAGGTCCAAAATCTACGGTACGCCTCCACTACCTTGGGGATTGCCTAATTATTATTTCAGTCATATACTCACGTGGTGATTTTCATGTTTTCACAAACAAATGGACTTTGATTTATTGAAAATGGACTTTTACTATTTTAGGATTTCTCTATGTTGATATGCACAATTGTCAATTCACGATATAAAAGTATAGCGCTGCACTTATTTATATATACCAGCAGGAGGAGGCAGCGGCGCTAAGCACCACCCCACTGCAGAGAAGCCAGGAGGAAGATCTAGGTAGGATGGTTTAAATCTGGCTACATTTGGGACAAACATCCTTATATGGGAAAAGGACAGGAACAGAAAACAGTGTAGGCATAATGAAAATAAGTAGAACATAGTGGTTTGTGGTAGACCAACAAATGCCCAAATACATCAACCACATAATGTTAATTGGCAACACACCATATGCTTGGTGATTTTCCGGGAGGGGGGGGGGAGTTAGGTGGATGCTCCTGCTTAAGATCCAGAATAGAGTACATGGCTTATACAATAGGGTGTCCTGCTAGCAAGACCTCAATTGCAAAGCACACACTGACACATATATTGAGGGCAAAGGCCTCTTTGCCACTACACTGGTGTGTTTGTGATGGTTTACCAGTGGCACAATTTGCATTTTAAACCTCTGACAAGCTAGGTCAAATTCAACTATTTGGCCACATGTTTCAAGTATCCAAACTGGGCAAAATGCTTGTTGGTAATGAAAGAATAGTTTAAGGATGATTACTTACTTTTTTGGGGAAATGCAGCCCCTCAGTTTCATATCATGCCTGCAGCTGGAGTTGGGGATGATCCTGCATCCAATGTGAGGGCATGTGTAAGGAATAAAATGTGTGGGGGTGGGGGGAACATTGAAAGGAGTCCTATGTCCTTTGTGTCATGCCATACATTTGTGTTACTTTTCAGGCTTTTGCAGACAATGCAGCTGCTCCATCTTTGCATCCTTCTGCAGCTCCTACTGAGTTGCCTCTACATCTGGTAAGTTAAAATAATTGATCTTCTTTGCCACAAGTGTTTGCACACAACCTTCATCTTTTGCGCTTTCCCACAAATATACCTTGCCAATTGATCTATCAAGTTGCTTTGAAGTTCTTGTTCCTTTAAAAAATGAAGGGTTAACATAGCCCTGGAAACTAAGGGGTTGATTTACTTAAACTGGAGAGTGTCAAATCTGGTGCAGCTCTGCATAGAGACCAATCAGCTTTTAACTTCAGCTTGTTCAATTAAACTTGGGCAATAAAACATGGAAGCTGATTGGTTTCTTTGCAGAGCTGCACCAGATTTTGCACTCCTCAGTTTTAGTAAATAACCCCCTGTATGTCTGAACTTGCATTGGATTTGCATAAAAAATGTGCAGGGACATTACTTTTCCTGCACTGGAATTAGATTGCATGGGTGTTCTCAATCATGCAATTATATTTCTGACCAAATACAGTTTGCAGTGTGATCTACTCTGGAGGTGTCATTATTTTGTATTGACACCTGCAGCAGTTCACAGAAGGCAGTGTGAACTGCCTGTGGGAGAGATGCAATGTGGGAGCCGGTGCTGCAATAGCACTGGTTCCCGCAATGCTAAAAGATGCCCAGGACCACTGCAAGACACTACGCAGCTTGCCCCAGAGCTATGTGAAACAGCTCCATAGAAAGCCGTTTTTACGCTCATGTCATGCAAATTGTATGGGAAACCTGCATCCAATTTGCATAGGTGTGAACTTAGTCTTCAAACTGTGTAAGCTGCATTTTGTTTGTGTGTGATTGTGTCCCAAAATTGGATGGTGTGTCCATATTTCAGCCATCTTCCTAAGTTTACTTAAAACGTTATGTTGAAGTCTCCTGTGCTAAGTAACAGAGGTGGGGGACTTGAGTCACATGACTTGACTCGAGTCGGACTCGAGTCACCTTTTTGAGGACTTGCGACTTGCTTGACAAAATTAAATAAATGACTCGACTTGACTTTGACTTGCCACTAATGACTTGCGACTTGACTTTGACTTGGGCTATTTGACTTGCAATGACTTGCAATGACTTGGCACTACCAGTGCTGTGTCATGGCCTAGGCAAAAGCCGCCCCCCCACAAAAGAAAGCTCCCCCGAGTCCCGGCTTCTGCCCGCACAAATACAGCTTGCTAACATTGTGGGCGGGGATCGGATAGGTGTCCGCGAGCGGCGCTTGCAGGGTTCGTGGCCGCAGCAGACTTTTTTTTTATTTGATGATGACTGCACTGCAGTCTCTCCACCTAGGCTGTAGGTCTCTGTATTCCATCTGGCCAGGCCGCGGCGCCGCCCCCTTCCTGCTGCGGAGTGATCTCTGAGGGAGGGGCTGGGCTTCTGTGCAAATGTGCAGAGCCAGCAGCGTGAGTCGCGGGCCTCATGGTGGGGGAGGAAAAAGGAACTGGAAGTTGCCCAAGGAGCCAGCCAAGCCTAGCCGACTGACTGAATCTGAGTGGTGTCCAGTCCAGCAGCCATAGAGTAAGTCATGGCAGACTATTATTCTTCTACTGAGGGGGCACTGGAGCAGGGACAGTCACACGACTCAGGGAGGAACAGGTCTGAGAATGGGGGTCAGTGCAGTGGTCGTCGTAGCGCAGAAGAAAAAGCACAGAGCCGAGGAGGAGGAAACAGATTTGCAGAAGCTGCAGGTTTGTTTGATGCAGTGCCAAGCAAATGCTTCCCTGAAAACTTCCCTGCAAACTTTGCAGGGAAGCATTAGCTTGCTTGGCACTGCATCAAACAGACCTGCAGCTTCTGCAAATCTGCACTAGTGATGTAGCAGCTAGCAGGGCCCTGGCCAGTGGCCTGTACTCATGATTGCAGGATACAGATATGATTGCAGATGCAATTAATCATCAATATCATTGCACATGCTGAAACTATGAAACCTAGGTAGGTACAAACCTTCTTTCCTTGTTTTCTCCTCCTCCTCGGCTCTGTGCTTTTTTCTCCTGCGCTGCGACAGCCACTGCACTGACCCCCAGTCCCAGACCAGTTCCTCCCTAAATCCTTCACTAATTAACTATTACTTGTGCGAAGTACAAAGTGCTCAACGTGAATATTACATAAAAATCATATTGCTGAATTAAGTGCTCCATGTGTACTACAAACTCATTAAACAGTCCACATCCAGTGAAAGTTCATGTACTGCAGTGCTCCATGCATGCTGAAATCAATGCAAACTTTAGCACTGGTCACTATATTGGTGTCACTGGTGCCCAAAAAGTGTCACTGTGAGTCACTAATGTAATATTCTAATCTGGAATGATAAACGTGTCACTGTTTTAAACAAGGTTAGGTTAGGACCGTATATATATATATATATATAATACATTAAAAATAGTTCTGTAAGTACTAGTGTACTAAGCAGCAACACCTTATTTTCTGGCAGTGCCCGGGCTGTCCCGACAGCAAACTCTGGATCCGCCCCTGACAGACCAATGCACAAGGCAGCTATAATGGAGGGAGCGATTCCAAAAATAATTAAATTTGGATTTAAGGATTATGTTTTAGATGTTGGAGAAGAGAACGGCGATATGCAAGGTCTGCAACTCAAAAATAAGAGACACATCCACCACAACATCCAACTTCATCCGTCACTACAAAACCCACAAAGAAAAGTAGGTACAGTAACGTCACGCGTATGTATATATATATATATATATATATATGTATGCAAATTAGGCCTACATCCCACTTTAGGTGGGAGCAGAGTGTATTGTTGTTCAAATCAATAAATCACATAGCTAACTTTTTTTTCTATCTCTCTTCTGTTTACTCTATAGATATGAAGAGTACATCCATACCAAAGGGACTTTTGATGATACCCAGCCTCAAATCTCACAATTCATCGCACAGGGGACTGTGCAGCTATACCACTGCAACCACCAGCAGCAAAAGGCAATTACAAACTCAATCCTGTCAGACCTCATTATAAACTGCAACATGCCTTTTGGAGAAGCCACAGACCTCTCACAGGGAGAAAAACTTGTGACAATAAGTGCTGTTGTACCCTGTATCCTTTCTCTGAATCACCACTTGGAAAATCATAAAGAGAGTGTGCGCTACCTTGGTGGCTTGATCCGTAGCCTGCAAGAATCACTCCAAAGACTATTCGAAGGGATCTTTGGCAATGTGAGGATGGCAGATGAACAGAATGATGTAGCAACCTTACCCTTCTCTGACCCTCTATACCTAAAAGCTGCTCTGCTGGATTCTTCATTTGGCACCATGTGGTTGACCCATAATGTTTTGGCTACCGAAAATGTCAAGGAGGCTGTGTCTGCGATGATAAAAAGTATGTTATGTTTTTGGTAATAACCCGTTTGCAGTAATAACACCTGAGTGCATTGAGTCACTGTTTTATGCTTGTGTTTTTCAGACTTGATTCTCAAAGAGGACTGCAAGCCCACCCCAACAACCACCGATGAAGACGAGCAAATGCCAGTGGCAGAGTCAGAGAGTCAATCTGGGCTGTTCACAGCATACCGCAAAAAACAGAAGAGAGATTCATGTTCCAGTCCCCTGAACCAGTATTTAGACATTTGTGATGGACAGAGCTGCCTTCAGTTTTGGGCCATGAACAGGCACATGCTCCCCTCTTTGTTCAGGGTAGCGGTAAGAGTAATGTCAGTCCCTGCATCAAGCGCACCTGTTGAACGTGTGTTCAGCCATGGTGGGGTGATAATGCGACACCATCGCTCACAACTGAGTGAGAAAGTACTTTCCAATTAAATTTTTTGCAAATGCAATGCATGTTAAGTGGCTATTCTGAGAATAGCCACTTAACATGCATTGCATTTGCAAAAAATTGTATTCTGAGAAGTGAGAATACTATTTTTTGCAAATGCAATGCATTTTAAGTGGCTATTCTAATAACTAAGAAAAAAGGAATAGAAGTAGATAGGCGCTGTTTCCAAGCCTGGTGAATTCAAATGTGTTATTCCCTTGGTGGGAGGGCAGTATGGAGTGGGAAAGATTGTAAAGATGTTGCCTATAGTATTCATTGAATGTTTATCCCGTGGAATTGTGTATAAAGGTCCTGGATGTGCATAAGTCAAGTTGGTTGTCTGACTTAATAAAGTGCAGTGTGTGCTCTAAAAAAGATATAACCTAATCCATATAAATATAATATATCCATATATAAATGAACCCTATTTTTAAATTAAAAATATTTGTGCAAAATTATGTGATCCATAACGTAATCGATAATGTACATATGTAGTGAACAAACAAATATATATAATCAAGTGCTTTCAGTGCTGCTACAAAGAAAACCCCTGGATTCTGATGGATATTCCAAACCTTTCAGTGCGTGCCTTAATCCGTGTTCTAATAGTGATTGATTGCACTCACCAGATCCTAGCAGCACTGAAAGCACTTGATTATATATATTTGTTTGTTCACTTCATATGTACATTATCGATTTACGTTATGGATCACATAATTTTGCACAAATATTTTTAATTTAAAAATAGGGTTCATTTATATATGGATATATTATATTTATACGGATTAAGTTATATCTTTTTTAGAGCACACACTGCACTTTATTAAGTCAGACAACCAACTTGACTTATGCACATCCAGGACCTTTATAACACATTTGAATTCACCAGGCTTGGAAACAGTGCTATCTACTTCTATTCCTTTTTTCTTATATCTTACTCCACCTAGTGGAAGTAATCGGTAGTGGCAGCTGTTCCAACAACATTCTTTAATTTTTTAATTTTTATTCCATTGCATGCATCCCATTGCGCGGGTGTTTCTCCCTCTTTTTTCTATTCTAATAACTAAGCTCAAAGTTTGAACTTGACACAATGCCAAATTGCCAATATCTGGACACTTGAAGAATGGTGATGGGAATACTATTATTCTCGTCACCATTCAAGTGTCCAGATATTAAAATCGATGGTGGGTAAGTACAGCGCTGCACCAATACTAGAGGATGATTACACAGCAAGCAGCTAACACTCCTCTTAGACAAAGAGAAATAAAAAATTAAAATGTGCTGAGTGTAGCGCTAAATGTGTAAATAAGTGGGAATGAACTAGCCCAAACTATTCATGAAGGGCCCACAAAACCCGTGGAAAAGTGTGGTTCAAAGTTGCATATAAACAAACACAATCAAAAATAAACTAAGTGTCATACACTGTTATATAAATTGATAATATTAAACCAGTGGAAAAACAAAGTGAAAAACAGTGATGTAAAGGTGAAGAGATAACAAAATGTCCATAAATGTTGAAAATTATGATCTAGATGAAAACTCCACATCCACCACCCAAAAGTCTCTGAAGGTGAAATAATAGGGACAACGATGAAAAAATTTTTTTTGCCGAGTGAATAAATAAAGCACCAAATAAATCGTCTAGATGAGTGTCAGGACCACCACCAAAGCATCAGAGGAGGCTTACCGGAACCAGGTGACTTGATAAGACATACGTCTTACAAGTCCCAGAGAACTTGTTTAGCCACCAAGGCTGGCAAATGGATCCTCAGATGTCCTCAACTTCAAATGGAGGGGGGGGGAGGGATAAAAAACCCGTCACAGCTTCAACCGTCCAGACTTATCAACAGGCCAACCGGATAATATTACACGCCATGGGGGAAAGAAAGCTCACATGGCATGATATCGTTTAAAAATGTAAATTTATTGAAACATTAAAAAAGGAACACTCACATGTTAGGAGATCAGAATAAACTCAAGACTGTATCGTAATCGCGGTGATCGTAGGGAGTCCACCCAACATGTTTCGGCTAACAAGCCTTCATCTGGGGTGTGGAGCCCCCCTACCCCTAAGTGTCCAGATATTGGCATTGTGTCAAGTTCAAACTTTGAGCTTAGTTATTTTCCCCCTCAGCAAGGACTACATTTTTTTCAGGCTTGTTGGCCATTTAATTGCTGAGTGTTCTGCTCCTTGTCTGCTATTTGGGCATTCAAAGTGTTTCTTTAATATGCCAAGAAAAAAGCACTAAGCTGTTTTGTTAATGTTGAAAATAAAACAAAACCTTTCCTGAAAACTGATCAGTATTTTGACTTAATTTGTGACTTGACCAAAATAAATGACTTGACTTGACTTGCTTGACTTCTAGCAGGGACTCGACTTGACTTGCTTGCTTTTCGCCACAGTGACTTGGGACTTGCTTATGACTTGAAGGTTAAGACTTGAGACTTGCTTGTGACTTACCCCCATGTCTGCTAAGTAACCCAGCCTTGACAACATGAACATGTTCTAGTACTTGGGAAAACGACACCCACTTCTACTACTGTTTGTGTGTTCAGCCATGCCAACACTGTTTTTCAAATTGTATATTTTTTCTTTTTGCTTTCCAGCCCACATTGGATGCAGCAGGATCAGCACCCCTGCCACCTGGCCAAAGCCGACTTATCGAAGTAGGTGAAAGGTTGGCTGCCCAGGCGGCTAGATTATGGGAGGAAGGGAGGCCTTCTACACAAATTAATTATGTAGAAAGGACACTGCAGCTCTTACAGCAAGACATGGGCCAACAAGCTCATGACTGCCAGCAGTTAAAAGAAGAATTGCAGCGTATGGGCCATAATCAGGTTTCACTACTTCATATACTGACTACAGGCATCAGCAACCAGACTGGACTCCTCATGCGAAGTGGTGAAGACATTCAGGCCCTGCGTTTAGCGGTACAGCAACTGAATGCAACAATCGCCAGTTGCTCTCACCGCAGGGGCAGTAGCAGTGAAGAGCAAAGTGTTGTGTTGCAACAACAAGATGTGCATGTTGAAAGGCCAGGGGCTGAAGGCCAGGGTGTGGCTGATCCTGATTTACCCCTGGTGGACCCTCCCTCCCAATTGGTTATTATCCCCACTTCCTCACATGCCCCCACAGACCCAAACACCCCAACACAAATTTCATCCCTAGTGATTCAAACCAGCAATCACAAACTTCACGTCAAAACACAGCATCTCCCCGTTCCCAAATTGCAAATATGTCCCCACCTGACCAGCCTATGTCATCTCACATTGTCCTTACCTCAACTCCCTATACCTCCTTGCCCTCTGCCACACACACACACCTCCTCTGGACACTCTCAACCTGACAACTCCCCTGTCTATTCAACTCTCACTACCCCTCTTCGTCAAAGTCCTGATCGCCAAATACTTTCTTCATTTCAAGCCCAAAATTACAATCCCTCCATGATTTGTAATGTGCCCTCTAGTTTACCCCTTTCAAATTTCCCTATCACATATCGCAAAAAATCTGCGCTAACCCCAAAATTGCTATCTTATTTAAAACGTGATGTGGGTTCAAAAGTGAACAGCAGAATATTTCCACACAATTCTGCACATATAAAGTGAAATTATTTTCTTTAGATTACAAAAAATATATAAATAAACAATAAACTATTCAGTGAGTGAAATGAGACAAATGACAAAAAGTGCTGCAACCTTAAAAAAAAACGGAATTTTCAGTTTTAGCAATATGGTAACTATATTCAGGTGCGCTACTAATGTCACAAACAATCAGACTGGGGGAACTCCCTCAGCCTGGATGTGTGTGTGAATTATACCTTTGAGCAATAATAATAAATAACAAAAAAAGTAACAACACAAATGTTGGATATTGCACCTTCCAGTGAATGGTTACAATGTAGCAAAAAAAGTCCACTGAAGGAATAGATAGTTGAAGGAAGGCAAATTAAGAAAGTCCTGCAACATAAATATATGTATATGCTTCCTGGGTAAATTAATCCTTTCTCTGTGAACCAGACTCTTGTGATAGAATGAGAAAAGGTGGGCGCTTACCAGATCCGTGGGACCCCTATCACGGGGGGTCTTATGGGCTCATAAAGTATCCAGGAACTGCTGATAAGATCCTCTTATTCAGTCATCCATCCACCCGGGATCCTCCACTGGCATCAGGGTAGCGGTGTAAAGAAATCCCATACACTGGAGCAGCTGATCAGATGGAACAGCTGATCTGATCACACAGGCTCACTCCTTCACAGCCGCTGTTAGTTCTATGCAGCCAGACCGACTTCAACAGTAACTCTCGCCATATGCGGATTAAAAAACCAGGAGAAACTCCATAGTGTAATAGGTAAAAACTTCTTTAATAAAACAAGAACATGGCCGGCATCAAAAATGTTAGCAGAAGATCAAAAATACGTAAAGTTTAGCGGCACTGCTGCATTCAAGCTAGTCAGCTGCTATGTGGTGACGTCAGGTTTCTTGGCTCCCCCTACGCTGCGTTTCTCTGTAAGAGGCATCAACTGGGAAAGGAGGCTGAGAGGCCTTCCCCCCCATCAACCTTGCCCCCCAAAGTTTACCTAACACATCTAGTCTGCCCACTTTCACACATTTAAATGCATACTTGCCCCAAATATCCTCTTATACCTTCCCCACCCCTCAAGCACAACCCCTAACCAGTATCCCACTCTACAAGCAGCTGATAATGGGCCAGCAGCAAAATCAGATTTGCCAGCTGCAGCAGCATATGGGCCAACAACCACAGCAGCACATGGGCCAGCAGTTGCTGCACATGGACCAGCTGCAGCAACAGATGGCCGCACAACCACAGCAGCACATGGGCCAGCAGTTGCAGCACATGGGCCATCTGCAGTAGCAGATGGCCACACAACAACCACAGCAGCAGATGGCCGCACAACAACCACAGCAGCAGATGGCCGCACAACAACTATAGCAGCAGATGGCCGCACAACAACCACAGCAGCAGATGACCGCACAACAACCACAGCAGCAGATGCCCGCACAACAACCACAGAAGCAGATGGCTGCACAAAAACCACAGCAGCTTGACCAGCAAACACAGCCCCTGCTACCTCAGCAGTAGGGCTCCTTTTTGATAGTGGTGTAATATATTTATTTTTGTTAACCTTCATTTTTTGGGGGCCAATTTCAAGTAAAAAAAAAAAACTTGGCCTTGATTATGTTTTAAGGTATTGTACAATAAATTTGATGTTTGTCTAGGAGGCTTCCCTTTATTGTGTCTTAAAAAAAAGATATTTTACTCTGTAAATTAAGGCCCCATACACACTATTATGTTTTCGGCAGCTTTTTGTCTTAAGGTTTGACCTCATATTATACGGTTTTTGGAAATCTGAAGAGCTTAAATTTGTATGCAGTCAGGCAGGCCCTTGCACTACATGGTTTTGTTAAATCTGAAGACAAAAATCAGCAGAAAATCTAATAGTGTGTAAGGGGCCTATGTCTGCCATCGCTTGAGTGTTCAGGAGAGGAGGAGGAGATTGTGCCAGCTATGCACACATTGAACAGAACACCACAGTAGGCTAACTGACCCTTTGGCACTCATCTTAACAAATGCATTATGTTGGAAATAGGCAAATAACTGACATGAAACTTCGTAATTTTACTGTAAGGAAGCACCACAAAATGAAATGTGTTTAGTTTCATGCAAGTAGCTATTACAGCAGACAGATTTTAATGGAAAAAGTTTGGTTGACATCAGAAACTGGTATCTAAGTAGCTGACTTGCCATATCCTATAATCAATACATATGTTGGTATAAGTTTTTTTCCTACATCATGGACTTTAGTCTAACAGATTTGGGGTCAAGACAAATCTAAGGGCCAACATTAGTCAGTCCATGTATGAGGAAACTACTTCCAGGTGAACCAAACGCCACATCCACTAAGAGCAAACTTGAGACTTTGACCACTGAGGAGTCTTCCCAAATTTGCCACCACAAAAAATAGAGTTTGTGATTTGCGGCTAATTTGATCCATGACAAATTTACAAGGAGACAGAAGTGGTTTCCATATTTAACATTTTGAAAAAGAAGAATCCCCAAACTAAATATTGTATGAGCTGCAATCCATGGCAAACAATCTCCAAAGCTTGAAAATCCACAACTTTAAAGGTAACAGCTGAAGTTGTAAGTGGTTGTTTTCCTATTGACAGCTACTACACATATTTAAGATTTTACCTAATCACCTGAGAGAATCTTTAGCACTGCAGCTGGAGTGGGCAAAATCTGCCCATTGTGCCTCAAGCTAGCAGAGTCTTGATCAGACTTTGGCAGATATGTATGTGTTCTGTACTGTAACTGCAGGGTTTCAGATTGTGTTCAAATGAAAAATAGGAAAGGACGTTTGACAAGGTACAGTAGTGCAGGGTTGGATACTTTTTTAAAAAAATTTTTAGAAAACATTTTTAACAAACTTTCTAAAACTAAAAATATAAAAAAAAGTAAATAAATATCTACGAAATTAAAAAAAAAAAAACACAACTCTGGTGGCTGATCATCACAGTGTGGCAAGCCCATCAGCTACTCCACGTATTCAAAATGATGGTGCAGCCAGCACACCACCACCTTCCTGTCATGTTGAGTGGGGTCTGTGGAAAACAAAAAAAAGTCTTCAATCCTGAGTCTCATTTGTGGCAAATAATACAAAACATGAATTGTGTCTCTGTGGGTATTTTTGAACAACCTAAGGATCCAGTGTTGTTGTGCACTAATAACTTGACACCTGGCTTACACAAACTATTCACTTAACATGTTAATTTAATGGCCAAAGTAGTCTTCCTGGAAGTTGGGTGACTAAATTGCTGACCTTCACATGTCAAGGTGGGTTATAAGGATACCTCTTTGGTGTTCACAATAGAAGTGTTTGGACATTTCATGGCCTCCAAATGCATGTTCCACAAAAAGGCATTTAAAATCGAGTAAAGGAAAAATAGAATCAAGGAAAAAACAGGCTCTGTGAAAGCTGGACATCAAATAAGTAAGTGTGTGAATAAGTGAATGCTTCTTCACATTGTCAAATATTGGTCCTCCTTGCATATACCCCTTCAAATCTAAGGTTTCACAAAGATTACAACCCTAAAAATCCATACATGATCTGCAAATGTTTGGCACCAGGCCCGTGCCCTCTACTTTGTGCTCCAAAACACACCTGAAATCCCTTTCGCAAAAATTAGGGGAGGGGGGATGGGGTTGGCAAAAAAATCTCCATAAAAAAAAAAAATCACAGGTTGAGAGAATTATAATGAGTGAGGAAATTAGAAGAAACAAACCCATACCTCTCTCCACAGGCAGAGAAACATCAAACAGAGGGTGCTAGACATCTGCTGTGTGCTTGCTGAAAGGATGTCCATTTGCCAGGAAGGGTGAGATTTTGGCTTCACCTATTCATAGCAAGTCAGACTTAGGCCCCTTTCACACTTATACGACTTCAAAGTCATGCGATTTTACAGCGGTTTCGCGGCTGCAATTTTACCGCAATTTGGGAGCAGTACTACTTTGTATGACTTTGCCACATTTTTGGCATTAACAAATGAAAACATACAGTAGTTGGTATGAATCATAAGGGGGAACTCCACGTCAAGTTTTAAATAAAGAAACTGGCGTGGGTTCCCCCCAAGGGGCATACCAGGCCCTTAGGTCTGGTATGGATTGTAAGGGGAAACTCCTACGCCGAAAAATCGGCGTGGGGGTCCCCCCAAAATCCATACCAGACCCTTATCCGAGCATGCAGCCCGGCCGGTCAGGAATTAGGGTGGGGACGAGCGAGCGCCCCCCCTCCTGGACCGTACCAGGCCATATGCCCTCAACATGGGGGGGTGCTTTGGGGCATGGGGGGGACCCTGCGGGGGCCCCCATGTTGAGGGCATGCGGCCTGGTACGGTCCAGGAGGGGGGGTGCTCGCTCGTCCCCACCCCCATTCCTGACCGGCCGGGCTGCGTGCTCGGATAAGGGTCTGGTATGGATTTTGGGGGGGACCCCACGCCGATTTTTCGGCGTAGGGGTTTCCCCTTAGATCCATACCAGACCTAAGGGCCTGGTATGCCCCTGGGGGGGAACCCATGCCGTTTTTTTCATTTAAAACTTGGCGCGGCATTCCCCCTCAGGATTCATACCAGACAGCTGTCAGCACTGCCTGACGCTCATCGTGAAAGGAAAAAAAGTTTTCCTTTCCCAATCAGCGAGCCAGGCTTATGCTTACAAAGTCGTACTGAAGTCGTGTCTATATTATTCAGGCACGATTTGCATGCTACTTCAGGGTTTAACATTGAGGTCTATGGAGTACAACTTGCATAGAAGTTGGACCAAAGTAGTGCAGGGACTACTTTCAAGTCGGCACGACTTAAAGTCATGCCAATATGAATGGTAGTCATTGAAAATCATGGAGAATGACTTGTCATACGATTTTGCAGTACAAAATCGTGGGACAAGTCGTATAAGGCCCCTTTCACACTTAAGAGATTGTATATTTTTTTTCAACATGTTTTTTGGACATGAAAATTACTAAGCAATTCTAATGACTGTTTAGATTGGCCAAATCCCACTCAATGATGCATTTTGTGTAATGGGAACAAGGGATTGTGGTAATCACACTCACAGCTATATGTTTGCCAGACAAATACAAAATTATTCTTACGTTCCCCATCGGGCGGGAGGGGGTGAGCACCAGGGTGGATGGCTCTGCCTCTTGTAGGTGGCCCCTTGGATTGGCAGCTACAAAAAACACATATTCCTTTCAAAAATGATTCCCATCAGGAACTGAAAACCAGCCTGACCCAGATCTTACCACCAATGGGCCACTTGGCTCCTCAACCTTGCAAATGCATGGTCCTGCCACACTGTTCCCAATAATCTAAACATCAAGTGTAAGATGTGTTTTTGGTCCCACAGCATCAGCATTGTAAAAGAAGCCGGCGGTAGAGGAAGTATGTGGCTGAGTAGCAGAGCCCCATAAGTCGTTGCTTACTGTATAGCGCCAACTCCTGTCACAGGTAGGGTGATACCAAATGCACTCTGCCTGGGCCAACAACAGCTGGCAACACTGGAATGGAAGACTGTTTTTAAAGCCAAGTTTAGGACTATAATCACAGCGTATATATGGGTATATCTGTTCTGCAGTGGTTACTGGACTGCTTTCAAACTGATCCACAGGTGCACCTGCAGGTTACCTGCACTGAGCCACTGACTTTCACAAAGTACACCACACCTGCAGGATCTAATAAAAGCTTAGGGCAAACTGCAGCTAACACACAGGAAAGCCACAGGAGGCACAACGCACTCGTGGTGGGGGTAAACTGCAGTGCATCAGTGGGAAAGCAGCCTTAGGATCAGTCCAACCCAATCGGATCCTTCATTCGCTTCTATGGAGTGGCAGATGTAAAAAGACTTATGTCAGTTTACACCCACCTACCTCAAATTTGATCCACTAAAAATAAAACAGAAAGAAATCCCTCACCTTCCATCTGGGCGGAATGAATCGAAGGGCCCATACAGTAGAGTGGCCTGTGTCCATGTTATCCGTCCTTTTCGCTCATTGTGGCCTGCACCAGGTTAAGAAGTTGCTTAAGTGTCCCTCGCTGTTCAAAAGGTTGGCCACCCCTGGTCTAAACTCAGCTAACAAACTCTGCTTGTTCTATGTAATCTGGGTGTTAACATTTCTAAGACCCCTTTCACACTGTAGCCGCATTGTTGAAAAAGTTCTGCTCGTTTTCATGGCGCTTTCCCGCTGTCTAAGCGTCTCTTTGGCACGGATTTGCGCCCACTAGCGAGGTGCTTTTAACACAGAAAATGTTGTTTAAAATGTCCATATTGCTTTGCTTTCAAAGTGCTTTTAAGGACCAAGATTCCAATAGGCAGGGGCGAGTTGTGAGCATAATATATAGCACTTCCAACCCGCCCCATAGATGCTGCTTGCAGGACTTTTTTGCCCCTTTTGCAGAGGCTATTTCCAGCACTAAAGCACCTGAAAAACGCCCCAGTTAGAAAGGGGTCTAAGGCAGCTAGCTACATAACCCCCCCCCCAAAACAAAATAGATAAAAAGGACGTACACGTTGCAACACCAATTTCCTGCGCTCTCTCTTGAGCCTCATCCTCCGAACTTGAATCGAAACAAAAAGAAAAAAACAAAATCAATTAAGCATGACAGAGCACATTGCTTACCTTCCAGAAAAAAAAAAACAATGCCACATTTGTCGGCTGTTAACTAAATTATTGAACATATCAGACAAGATCATCCCCTTCTCTTGTCCAACACTGACCCTCCTGGCTCCTTGTTCACACTTGTGAATTCTAGCACTGGTTCACACCTCGCTTCTCCCCTGCAGGCAGGTCAGGCTGCCCTCTGCGACCTGCTGTGGGTGTCATTACAATATTAATGACACCCCCAGAATGGTTCACAGATTGCAGTACGAACTGTGTATTTGTACCTAAATCTTATTGCATGAGTGAGAACACCCATGCGATCTGCTTCCAGTGCATTTAAAAAATAGTCCCGGCATCTTTTTTTCTGCAAAGCCAATGCTAGTTCAGCCATACAACTGTATGGCTGAACTTGCATTGCTCAGACATTGCATGTGATTGGCACTTGCGGTGCATCAGATCTGTACACTTGTATTGCAGAGTGGATTTTCCTTTTATAAACTCCAAATTACCTAATAATTTGGGGGTGTATACAACAAAGTGCTAGAGTGCAATTTGCCTAATGGGGACACTAGTTAGATTGACCTGTGTGTCCCCAAGAAAAGACATTGGTGGGTTTTTACCCTCACTTCCTGTTTTGCTATGTGACAGGAAGTGAAGCCAATTTTGCAAAAAGGGACACAAAGCCCAACCTAAAAAAGACAAACAGGGGTTTTAACACTCCCTTGGTTTCCCTCAAATGCCCACAATTAGAATAGGATTGTCTTGAGCTAGATTTTAGCTTAGTGCTCTAAATCAGTGGTTCTCAACCCTGTCCTCAAGTCCCCCCCAACAGGCCATGTTTGCAGGTTTGCCTTCATCTTGCACAGATTCTTTAAATCAGTCAATGGCTTGGTATTTTGGACAGCTATTTAGCTAAGATAAATTCCCAAAACATGTCCTGTCGGGGGTACTTGAGGACTGAGGCTGAAAACCACTGCACTAAAATGGAAAATTGAATACTTACCTCTTTGTAATTTTCCTTTCCTGGTTCCTATCCATGGCAGCATATGCACAATCCATGAATATGCTACCATGAAGGCATCAGGAAAATAGCTTTTAAACAAATCACACCTTTTTTTGTTTTGTCATGCCAATCAGCCTAGTTAAGCTGCAGCTAGGAAATCTGTTGCATGAAAATTTCTTGGGGGGGGGATTGTAAAATGCATTACTTGGATTCAGCATGCATCTGCAAAACTAATTATTAACAAAACACAAACATAAACATTTGCTACAAATGTTATTGGTCAACCAAACAGGACCTGGAAAAGAGCAAGGAAAGCAAAAAACACATGTATGTTAATTTGAGACGCTAACAGAATATGGTTTAGCGGTCTGACCATTTTGCAGAGGAAATTAACAGAAGTTAAAAGGACTGCGCCCAAAAACAGACAGTCTCTTAAAGGGGTTGTAAAGGTAATTTTTTTATTTTTTAAAAATAACAAACATGTTATACTTACCTTCACTGTGCAGCTCGTTCTGCACAGAGTGGCCCCGAACCTGCTTTTCTGGGGTCCCTCGGCGGCTGTTTCAGCTCCTCCCCGCAAGCACTAACCACCTCAATGCGAGCTCCCTCGCATGGTGGTTAGTTATTGCGGGTGCGCTCCTGTTATACAGCCGGCGGCTATAGCCGCTCGCTGTATCACTCGGCCCCGCCCCCCAGCGCGCCGCGTCATTGGATGTGATTGACAGCAGCGCGAGCCAATGGCTGCGCTGCTTCCAATCCATCCACTGTAGCCAATCAGCGGCCAGGCTGAGCAGTGGAATCAAGGTCGGGAACGAGCAGCCGAATTTCGAGGGGTCAGGTAAGTAAAACGGGGGGGCTGGGGACGGCAGTATTGTTAGTAGTTTTTTCACCTTAATGCATAGAATGCATTAAGGTGAAAAAAATTTTACCTTTACAACCCCTTTAAGGATTTAAACATTTTGTAGTCACAACATCTTGAGGAAGATTTAGCAAAATAATGCAGCACAGACAATTAAATCAAAGTGAAACTAACAACCTACAAATATTGACAACATCAAAAATATTTCAGTGAAAAATATCCCCCCCAACACACACACACACCCATCCCCGAACATGCCCAGACCAACACAAATGCATTTCACACACCAAAAGCCACAGCAAAAAATAAGTTACCCCCTGTCCAAAATTAAGCACATCATCCAGCATGCTACAAAATTACAGAGGGAAAAAAAACCCCCAGTCTTGGGGGGCAAACAAAGAGCCTAACATGGGCAAAATTATACAACAAATACCATTGCAGTCTATGGAAACTGACTTGTTCATTTTGCAAGTCTCCACTTGTCTGGCTTATATTCTAGTTATTGGCCTTAAAATGGGTATGGGGTCCCAGGTCCCACCCAGAGGGACATATATCAATGTCACCAATTTGGACAACCCCAAAAATGAAACAAGGAGAAGTGCCTTTAAAAATGCTAAATTGCTTAAAAGCTAGTAACTTGGGGGGGGGGGGGGGCTTGCTCTGCCTGTAAAGTGGTTCATCTGTAGCATGTATCCAAAATGCTGCTTCAAAGATGTACGGCTTTAGAGAAAACCTACAAATCTACATTGCAGCTGCAAGATTTTAACCCAAAACAACAAATAGCCTGCCCCCCAATACATACAAGGCCATTTGGGTCTGTTAAGGCTTAAAGTGAAAAATACCACCTCAAACTCAAAAAATATTGTGCCCCTCCCACACACTAACAAACCCCTAGCCAAACACACAGCAAGCCAGCTCATAAAAGGGGGTGGATGCTTGGGGCAGAAGGGGCTCAGGCACCCCAAAAGTCAACCATCTTGTCCCATCTTGTCCCAAAGGCAGCCAGCTATGTTGAGTGCATGTGGCCTTGTATGGTTCAGGAGGGGGGTTGGGCAATTGCTCTTCTTACCCCTTTCCTAGCTGGCCCTGTTGTATGCTCCGAAAAATGATGTGGTTTGGGTTGGTGAAGGCAGATCACAGCCTTTGGAGAATAGAGTGGGGTGTGGAGTTTCCCTTTAAAAGCAAAAGTTAGCCCATGGAAATCCAAGGGATTAGAGGGGGTAGAAAAGAGCATTGTGTGGAGTGTGGAGTTCCCCTTTAAAAGCAAAAGCTAGCCCAAGGAAATCATAAGCATTAGAGGGGGAAGGTTAAATGCCCTTTTAGGAGGCGCTAGAGGAGAGAGAGTCTTTTTACATAATTTTAACAAGGTGCATAGCACATGTTGGCAATGTAACATGCTAAAATGACCCGTGTGCAAATATCCTTAAAAAAATACATAAAGATGAACCAGCGTAAAAAAAAAAAAGACACGTTTAGAGATGCGCCTGTTCAATACCAAGCAATTGCATGTACATTGCTTAACATTTACTAAGATTTTGGCCGGGCAGTGAACAAACACATTTGAACGTGCGCAAGAGCCGTTTGTGCATGCGCAGTGCTTTGATTGATCTCACGCAGTTCTAAACGTACTTGTGGACACAGCAGGCTTTCTCTGAAAAAGTTACTTTCTCATTCTACTTTGGGCATTTTGTTACTTGGGCAGTTGTTACTAAACTTCCTCACATCACCCCATAATATTGGCACCTCCATCTTCTGTTAATATTGAATTGAAGATGCCGTGCGCCATTTCCATAGTGGCGCACAGGTTGCATTTTCTCGTGCGCCAAGATCGCTAGAGTAAATGGGGGATACGTGCTTTGTTCCCGGTGCACCGTTTCGTAACTATGAAAATGTGCGTTGCGCCTCGGGCGCACGGCTTTCGTAAATCAGCCCCTATGAGTTGGTCAACTAATTAAAAACAATACATTCATTATGTACCTGTTGCTAAGCAGGGGGTTTAAGTAAGATTTAGTTAAAATTACAGCTCACATTTGTGTTTCATCTGCAAACTTCTATATTGTATTTATACAATAACAATAACTTTGTTGCAGTCAGTGTCCTCATTGGAGAGATTTCCCATCACTCCCTAATAGGAAGTGAGAAGAAATCTCTCCCCCATGGGGGAAAGAGGGTATGGGGGTCAGTGACTGCAGGTAAAACCTGTTCTATCCCCTCTTCAATATGTCCAAAACTAAAAATAAAGTATTGGCTGGAATTCCGCATTAAAAAGAACATCCTTATTTTTAGCTAATCAACAAATGTTATCACCCTTTCTGTAAAACTTGCCTGTAGACCCTAACAGTAGCAGATACCAGAAAAAAAGCATAATTCCTGGAGCCATTTTATTTTTTTAAACACATACCTACCAAACTATTTAAATGTGACCGCAATTGCCTAAATAATATATTTTAATATAAAATAATTTAGTATGAAGAGCAGGAGGCAAGAGGAGGACCTGGAGGGGATATAAAAGAGTTTTTGTGTCCCTATAACGAAGCCATACCCATACCCATGGCTGGACATGCAGACATGGATTGCTTTCAAGCATTTATCGTGCCTGTGGGGTTCCAAAACATAAGGGGTTGCATTACAACTGAAGGTTGGGGATAATACTCCCATACACCTCCTGTGCTGGCATATCGGGGAAAATAATTGGATAGTATTTTTAATGTCTGATTACGTCTTCCTCTGCCAAGCCAGACATCTGTCATCTAGTGTCTTTTGGCACCTTATGCTTGTATCATGTCAGACCTTGATCAAAATGCGTCACTGGGGTCGATTATCAATATGGGGTATATAGTACTTTGTGAAAAAGACAAACTACCCTTCTTCTGCTACATGTAGTTTGAAAAGTTTGGGAACTTTTACAGCAACTTTCAGGCAAGATTAACCCTAGTCCTCAATATTTGAACAAATGAAACCTGCCGCAAAGAGATAAAGCAAAAAGTCATTCCAGGACACAGTTTTCTTCTGTGAATAATGAGTTCTATTTATCATAAGTGGAATCTCAAAAAGAAATTCCAGTTACTAGAACATAGATAAAGCCATTAATATTAGCAGAAAAAAACAATATGATACATACAGTACATTTGTTCCAAATAAAATCAATAAAGAAAATGTAACCACTAGAAACACAGTCTGTACCAGGGGTAGGCAACCCCCCGGCACTGGTGCCACCAGCGGCACTTGAAACATCTTTTGCTGGCACGCGACTCCCTCCCCATCAGCAGAGCAGCACAGGGAAGTGTCAGTGAGACACTAATGCATTCCAATTTCAGAATTCCCCACACTGCACTGAGGGGGTGGAATTGTGCCCCCACACAGTGTAAAAGATGGGAAACATTGGTTATCTAACTTTGCTGTAGCTGCAATCGTCAGCTTTTGTGATGGGGAAGAGATTGGGTGCAGTTCGGCTGGGGGGGGGTCCCTGTTTCCAGGAGGAGGAGGACTGTCATTGGCCTTTGCTAAAGCCAATCACAGTCCTGCTAGCCCCATCCACCATCTGGAGAAAGATGATTCGCTTGGTTGCCACTACCGATCTCAGAAAGAAGGGATTTCACTGTGATTGAGAAAAGCACAATCAGGTGACAGTGCAGGGGCCCAACTTATGATCCTGCACACAGGCCCACTTCTTTCAGAAAATGCCCCTGACCTGAGCCCATCATTGTGCATCCATTCCAGATGCTTATATGTGACATCACATACAAGCACATGGTTTGGATGCGAGAGGTGGATCAGCAGGATGAGTGTGCCAGGACAGGTAGATGTGTCTCATCTCTGCTTCCTTTCACCACTCTGCATATCATAGATGAGAAGAGGGTACAGCGGCAGTGCAGATGAGCAGGAGGGTACAGCGGTGGGGAAAATGAGCAGGAGGGGTTCAGAGGTGGGACAGAAGGACAGGAGGGTACAGCGATGGGGCAGATGTACAGGGGGTTACAGTGATGGGACAGATGAGCAGGGGGGTACAATGGTAGGGCAGATGAGCAGGGGGTTACAGTGGTGGGACAGATGAGCAGGAGGGTACAGAGGTGGGACAGATGAGCAGGAGGGTACAGAGGTGGGGCTGATGTGCAAGGGGTTACAGTGGTGGGTAAGATGTGCAGGGGGTACAGTGGTGGGTCAGATGTGCAGGGGTGTACAGTGGTGGGACAGATGAGCAGGTGAATAGGGGTTGATCAGAGGTGTGAAGGTGCAGGAATTTGGGCTGATCAGCGGTGTGAAGGTGCAGGAATTGGGGCTGATCAGAGGTGTGAAGGTGCAGGATTTCAAGTAGTTTAAAGCATTTACTTTATAAAAAATCCTTTTCGTGATTGAGAGTGTGAAGTTGACATTTTTTTGTTATAAAATTGGCACGCTCAATTTCTTTGAAAACATTTTTTGGCACACTGTGCTCAAAAGGTGGCCTACCCCTGGTCTGTTCTATGGATGTCTACATACTTGTATTCTCAAAAGCTCTGTACTGTACGCTATAGAAATATTGAATAGTTTTATCTTCTTACATTATAACTAATGTACAACAGGTTACTATGAGTCAAAGCTTCACCAGACAAAGAAATGTTTCAAAATATACACATTAAAAATATTTTATAGAATGTCAATTGTGATACTTTTTTCTTGAGAAGATGTACTATATGAACCTTCAACACAGTACAAAAGCATTAAGTCAGTATGGGACTGAGGGGAATGAGGAATGCGGGGAATGAGGGAAATCCTAGGACAAACTGGTAAAGAAAAATATCTTTAGATAAAGCTGTGATATATGATTTATTGTTCTTTAAAGGATTAATCTCCCTGGTGGTTTTCCCGAGTGTGGCTCGGGGTTAAATTTCAGTACCATTAGCGGTAACCCCAAGCCTCACTCGGGATTGCATCTCAGGATCCTGGTGCAGGTTATTTACCTTGTCCCCAGGATCCTACGATGTCCCCCCGCTGTGTCCTGCCTCTGTGTGTCGGGCTCCATTCCCTGCGAGCGTCGCGATGCACGGGGGCGGAGCCCGGCGGCAAATTCATAAAATTCATAAAATTCATAACACCTACAGTACACTGTAATCTTACAGATTACCTTACTGTATGAAATCATTTCACATCCCTTTTGTCCCTAGTGCTTTGTCCAATGCCCTGCATGCAGTTTTATATTATATATACTGTTCTTTCTGCCTGGAAACTTGAGATTGTCCATAGCAACTAAAAAGTGTCCCTTTACGTCAAAAGTGGTTTTAGACCAGCTAGAAAACAGCGATAGTAAATTAGAACACTTGCAGAATTGAGCGATAGTGAATCGTGGGCAAATTCATTTTATTATTATTATATTATTATTTTTTATAATTATTTATAGTTATTTATTATATTATAATTTGCAAAACAATTGTACCGCTTTGAGACGCAGAAATCTGACATAATCATACCGCCAGTATAGTTAAATGATAACATTTTCATTGGATGATGTAAATCCACCTACATCCCCTACCCCCCTTCTCACAAAATCACCTTAATCTGCCATGGCTCTGTGACCACCCTTAACTACAGCACCACCCGTACCTAGCCACTCTTACCTACAACACCACCTACAGTTTGTCACCCTTACCCACAGCACCACCTGCTCAGCTTGCCACTCTTTTGTACAACACCACCCTCTTATGTAGTGCCTCTGGGGCAACCCTTACCTACAACACCATCTCCAGCTGGCAGCCCTCTTGCCACCCTTTCCCACAGGACCACTCTTTTCTGCCACTGTTCTGTGGCCACCATTACCTGACACCCCTCTGGCTGCCTTTACACACAAAGCCACCCTCTTCTGGTCCCATCTTGGCCACCCTCAGGACCATACTCTTCTGCCATGGCTTAGTGGCCACATAGCTGTTGGTTGGTACTATACCAGCGGCATAGTAGAAACCAACAGCGAGCTTTGCTTTAATGGACTCTGAGCTCTCATAAGACCTTACCAGCCTTTTGAGCCACCAAAAAATAAATGTAGAACAAATGATTCTGCGCTACCCAAACAACAAGCAGCTAACACAGCCAATAGGATATAAGCAGAAACCAAAAAACAAAAAATAGTGTAGCGCTAAAAACAACCATGTGTTGTATACTATGAAGAGCGATAGATTCCTCAAATGCACATTTCAAAAAAGAGGACATAAAAAGTATATAAAAAGACGGAAAAGTCCTAATGGTCCTCAAGGAAGATTACATAGCTTTTTAGACAACATCGCATACAGTGGATATAAAAAGTCTACACACCCTTGTAAAAATGCCTGTAAAGAGATAAATCACCTCATATTTTTTTCTATTTTTAATGTCTGGGCTGACCCCAAGTGTTTTAGGAGGCCTGCCCCCTGCCAATCCAATTTGGGAAATGGTCAAGGCACCTAGAATACCCCAGGCAGCTCCACCTCTCCTCCCTTCCTCTCTTTCTAGTACCTTCTAGAAAGAAGAGGGAGGTGACAGTAATGCTACCTGTGAGTCACCCAGCCCTGCCTTGAGCCACTGCCAGCCCAGAATGAAAACAAACAGGTCTAGCCACCAGCTAGGCCTGCCTAAATTTTCCTACTCTCCAGAAAAATCCACACTCTAGCAACTACCTAACTAGAGGGTGCTACAAATGGTACAAAAACTTCCTCTGAGAACAACTTACCCCAACCATCCAAGAACAGTTTGCTGAAGAACAATGTCCTTTCCAGCATGATGGAGCAGCTTACCATAAGGCAAAAGTGATAACTAAGTGGCTTGGGGAACAAAATATCAAAATTTTGGGTCCGTTACCAGGAAACTCCCCAGACCTTAATCCCAGAACTTGTGGTCAGTCCTCAATAGGCAGGTGAACAAAAAAACCCACAAACTCCAAGCATTGATTATGCAAGAATGGCTGCCATCAGTCAGGATATGGCCCAGAAGTTGATTGACAGCATGCCAGGGCAAATTGCAGGGGTCTTGAAAAAGAAGCTTCAACACAAATATTGACTCTTTGAAAAAACTTAATGTAATTGTCAATAAAAGCCTTTGACACATATGAAATGCTTGTAATTATACTTTTATATATTATAGTAACATCTGACAAAAAAATCTAAAAACACTGAAGCAGCAGACTTTGTGAAAATTAATAATTGTGTCCTTCTCAAAACATTTGGACAGGACTGTTCTTTGTTGAAGCACATTTTGATTTTATGACACCGCTAAGTTTTTTGGGGTAGGAGTTTATCAGCCTGGCACATCTTGCCTTGGGAAGCAAAAGCACTCCAAATCTGTCAGATTGCACTGCCATAAACATATATGAAATATGCTACCACATGCTCATGCATTTAAACGCGGTCTACCCTATGTGTTTAACCTTTTGCCGACTGCCGCACGCCGATATACGTCGGCACAATGGCAGCAGTGGGCAAATGGGCGTACCTGTACGTCCCCTTTAATTTGCGGGGCTAGTGGGCGCGCTGCATACAGCATGACCAAGCCCGGGGGTCCCGTGGACTCGATGTCCGCTAGTGTCCCATGATCGTGTCATGGGGAGGCAGAATGGGGAGATGCCTATGTAAGCAAGGCATTTCCCTGTTCTGCCTAGTGACATGACAGGGTTCTACTGCTCTACTGCTCATGTCAGTGGTAGCCCATCCCCCCACAGTTAGAATCACTCCCTAGGACACACTTAACCCCTTGATCACCCCCTAGTGTTTAACCCCTTCCCTGCCAGTGTCATTTACACAGTAATCAGTGCATTTTTTTAGCACTGATCGCTGTATAAATGACAATGGTCCCAAAATAGTGTCAAAAGTGTCCGATGTGTCCGCCATAATGTCACAGTCACAATAAAAATCGCAGATCGCCACCATTACTAATAAAAAAAATTAATAATAAAAATGCCATAAATCTATCCTCTATTTTGTAGACGCCATAACTTTTGCACAAACCAATCAATATAGGCTTGTTTCAATTTTTTTTTACCAAAAATATGTAGAAGAATACATATTGGCTTAAAATGAGGAAAACATTTTTTTTATATATGTTTTGAAGATATTTATTATATCAAAAAGTAAAAAATATTGCTTTTTTTTTTTTTTTAATTGTCACTCTTTTTTTGTTTATAGCGCAAAAAATAAAAACCACAGAGGTGATCAAATACCACCAAAAGAAAGCTCTATTTGTGGGAAAAAAAGAAAGTCAATTTTGTTTTGGTGTAACGACGCACGGCCGCTTAATTGTTTTTTATTTAGCCATTGATTTTATCATTTTAAAAATGCCAATTGGCTAGCTCATCTGGGCACAAATGCTATAATGTTCTTAAAGCGGAGCTCCACCCAATTTTATCACAATAGCTCAAGAGGATTAGCTCAATGTTCTAGTGTAAATACGGAACATATATATATTTTATTTTTCACTGTACCTTGGTTTTGCAGATCATCTGGTGTATTTCCTGGATGTGGAGTTTGCGGATATGGGCGGGGATACTGCGGCTATCTCGTCATTTCCTTTTAGCCGCACTGGCTCCTTGGAGCTTGTGTCATTGTTCCCAGGAGTCAGTGCGGCGGCCTTGCTTATCTCAGTTGCCATCACAGCGGTGCGGGACTTCCGACGACGACGCCCGTTGTGATGGCAACCTGAGCTGTTGACGGTGCTCCGATTTAAGGTTACTGCGCATGTGCGAGATCGGGGATACAATGGGCAGTGCATGCTGGTCGATCAGCGGCACAGTATCCCGGAAGAGGATGCCTGTGGGCTTCACATGCCCACAGGCAAGATGAGAACCGTCAATCTAAAAATTTTAAAGTTGATTTTTTCGGAGAAAACGGACATCTTAAAGCAACAAAAACTGAACAAGTGAGTTACATATTTCAATCGCATAATCTTTGCCATTTTCCTAAAAAAAAACAAAAAACGTTGTAGACAGTGGAACCCTGCTTTAATGCTGTGTCACTGCCCCTGAACCAATACAGAGATAAGAAAAGTCAGATACTTTTTCTGGTTGTTGCCTCAAAGTATTGAAGCGTTGGGGACAGTATGACATCCAGGCAATGAGTATTGCAAAAATGTCAGAAGTCAGCAATGACAGCCTCCAGGTCTCTTTTAAGAAAGGTTTCCTTTCACATGTATTTAGATACACATTCTGAGCTGTAGAAAATAAAACCACTAGCAATTAGCTTCAGTCTGTCAAGTAAAATGAAAGCCAGTGTCTAATTATCTGCATTGGCCTTTTAGTGAGTTTGGCATAAAAAACGCAAATTAGTGAAAGAGGTCTATAGTTCAATTACAATAATCATGTTAGGTGTACAAATGACTCACAATAAAGGGTTGTGGTATTACTCAGACTTGATTACCAATAATCCTAATTTGAAGGTGTCCTCTACTTGCTGTTCCTTTTTTACCTGTAGGGATGTAGTGTTTATATGAACTGTCTATCTGCCTTAAGAATGGACATCTCAAAGAAAACGCTGGCCTTAAAGCATTTGTTACCCCAACACTTCATATTCCTGATATGTGCCTGCTTTACCTTGTACTTGGAGGAAAAAGTATCCTGTTCTATTTGTATGCTTCCTTTATGTGAAATCCCTAGTGTTCCTGCCAGTCCCTTTGTTTTCCTATTAAAAAACTGACCACACTAAGCAGGAGAACATACCATGGTCAGTTCTCAAGCTATGCTGGGAACTCATTGTACTCCCCTCCAATGATCAGACTTGTCCTGACATGCCCTTGCTGCACAGCCATTCACTGGGAAGCTCAGTGAGCTGATGCTTCTCCTCTCTCAGCTCTAATATAGCTGAAAACAGCGAGAATGTGATCACTTATAAAAAAAAATGCAAAACAGATATTTATAATGTATTTTTTATATCTATACAAAAGTGTTTTGCCTTTCATTTCTATTTTAACCCCTTAACGCCGATCATACGCAAAGACGCGTTCTCGGCTTAAAGGGGTTATACCGGGGTGATGCCTGCAGCTGCATACATCACCCTGGTACTGTTATTTAGAGCCAGTGGTTGGCTTTCTAGTGATAAAAACCGATGCGGCTAAAATCCACTCAGACGTCTCCCCCTTCCACCACCTTCCGCGGCTCTCCCGGGCTCCCCAATCTCACTGGGAGGCCCGCGCGACCAGCCGATGTATCCGCCAGCTGGCCGAAGCCCGGAATGATCGGGTCTCTGCTCTAGTAACCATTCAGGTTAACCCTTTTATGCCTAAGCCTTTTTTTTGACATTTGTTGCTTACAAGTTAAAATCCGTATTTTTGCTCGAAAATCACTTAGAACACCCAAACATTATATGTATATGTATGTATATATATATATATATATATATATACACAGTGGGAAAAGTATTTAGACCCCCTTAAATTTTTCACTCTTTGTTATATTGCAGCCATTTGCTAAAATCATTTAAGTTCATTTTTTCCTCCTTAATGTACACACAGCACCCCATATTGACAGAAAAACACAGAATTGTTAACATTTTTGCAGATTTATTAAAAAAGAAAAACTGAAATATCACATGGTCCTAAGTATTCAGACCCTTTGCTGTGACACTCATATATTTAACTCAGGTGCTGTCCATTTCTTCTGATCACCCTTGAGATGGTTCTATACCTTCATTTGAGTCCAGCTGTGTTTGATTATACTGATTGGACTTGATTAGGAAAGCCACACACCTGTCTATATAAGACCTTACAGCTCACAGTGCATGTCAGAGCAAATGAGAATCATGAGGTCAAAGGAACTGCCTGAAGAGCTCAGAGACAGAATTGTGGCAAGGCACAGATCTGGCCAAGGTTACAAAAAAATTCTGCTGCACTTAAGGTTCCTAAGAGCACAGTGGCCTCCATAATCTTTAAATGGAAGTCGTTAGGGATGACCAGAACCCTTCCTCGAGCTGGCTGTCAGCCCAAACTGAGCTATCGGGGGAGAAGAGCCTTGGTGAGAGAGGTAAAGAAGAACCCAAAGATCACTGTGGCTGAGCTTCAGAGATGCAGTCGGGAGATGGGAGAAAGTTGTAGAAAGTCAAAAATCACTGCAGCCCTCCACCAGTCGGGGCTTTATGACAGAGTGGCCTGATGGAAGCCTCTCCTCAGTGCAAGACACATGAAAGCCCGCATAGAGTTTGCTAAAAAACACCTGAAGGACTCCAAGATGGTGAGAAATAAGATTCTCTGGTCTGATGAGACCAAGATAGAACTTTTTGGCCTTAATTCTAAGCGGTATGTGTGGAGAAACCAGGCACTGCTCATCACTTGTCCAATACAGTCCCAACAGTGAAGCATGGAGGTGGCAGCATCATACTGTGGGAGTAGTTTTCAGCTGCAGGGACAGGATGACTGGTTGCAATTGAGGGAAAGATGAATGCGGCCAAGTACAGGGATATCCTGGACGAAAACCTTCTCCAGAGTGCTCAGGACCTCAGACTGGGCTGAAAGTTTACCTACCAACAAGACAATGACCCTAAGCACACAGGTAAAATAATGAAGGAGTGGCTTCACAACTACTCCGTGACTGTTCTTGAATGGCCCAGCCAGAGCCCTGACTTAAACCCAATTAAGCATCTCTGGAGAGACCTAAAAATGGCTGTCCATCAACTTTTACCATTCAACCTAAAGGAACTGGAGTGGATCTGCAAGGAGGAATGACAGAGGATCCCCAAATCCCGGTGTGAAAAATTTGTTGCATCTTTCCCAAAAAGACTCATGGCTGTATTAGATCAAAAGGGTGCTTCTACTAAATACACTGAGCAAAGGGTCTGAATACTTAGTACCATGTGATATTTCAGTTTTTCTTTTTTAATAAATCTGCAAAAATGTCAACAATTCTGTGTTTTCCTGTCAATATGGGGTGCTGTGTGTACATTAATGAGGAAAAAAATTAACTTAAATGATTTGAGCAAATGGCTGCAATATAACAAAGTGAAAAATTTAAGGGGGTCTGAATACTTTCCGTCCCCACTGTGTATATATATATATATATATATATATATATCCCTCAAATTTTTCACTTGCCTACTCGCATTTTGCGAGTGGAAAATGAGGGCTGGCGAGGAGCTGGGCTGCCTGGGAGGGGGGGAGTGAGCACTGCCGGCAGGCGGAGTTGATCGGGAGCCGTTCTCCCGGTGGAAGAGTGCCATGGAGTTAGAGGAGAAGGATCACCGAGCGGTAAAACACGCCGTAACAGCTGACACTGAAACTGTCTCCGCTCTGCTCATTCTCGCACAGCCCTGCCTCCTCCTAACCCCGCGCATGTGATAGACAGAACGCTGGTCCAATGCGGGGATGCATTCTGTCTATCACAGGCACGGGGTTAGGAAGAGGCGGGGATGTGTGAGAGTGAGCAGAATAGAGACAGTTTCAATGTCAGCTGTTACAGAGTGTTTTACCGCTCTGCGATCCTGGCTCTCCTCTAACTCGTCATGATCCTGCTGCCCTCTCAATTCCTCCGCCCTGGCAAGGCTGCAATGGGGGCTCTGTGAGGCTGCTATTTGGGGCACAGTGGTGCTGCAATTTGGGGAACAGTGAGGCTGCAATGGGGGCACAGTGTGGCTGCAATGGGGGCACAGTAAGGCTGCTATTTGGGGCACAGTGAGGCTGCAATTTGGGTAACAGTGAGGCTGCAATTTGGGGCACAGTGAGGCTGCAATGTGGGGCACAGTGAGGCTGCAATGGGGGCACAGTGAGGCTGCAATTTGGGGCACAGTGAGGCTGCAATTCGGGGCACAGTGAGGCTGCAATGGGGGCACAGTGAGGCTGCAATTTGGGGCACAGTGAGGCTGCAATTTGGGGCACAGTGAGGCTGCAATTCGGGGCACAGCGAGGCTGCAATGTGGGGCACAGTGAGGCTGCAATGTGGGGCACGGTGAGGCTGCAATGTGGGGCAAGGTGAGGCTGCAATGTAGGGCACAGTGAGGCTACAATGGGGGCACGGTGAGGCTGCAATAGGGGCACGGTAAGGCTGCAATGTTGGGCACGGTGAGGCTGCAATGCACGGTGAGGCTGCAATGGTGGGCACGGTGAGGCTGCAATGATGGGCACAGATTACACTGCAATGATGGGCACAGGTCACGCTGCAATGATGGGCACAGGTGAGCCTGCATTGATGGGCACTGGTGAGGCTGTGCTGAGGGGAACTGATAAAGCTGTTGTTAATATTTATTTATCACCATTGTAATTTATACAGCGATCAGTGCTATAAAAATGCACTGAATACAGTGTATATGACACTGGCAGTGAAGGGGTTAACCACTAGGGGGCGATGAAGGGGTTTAGTGTGTCCTAGGGGTGATTCTAACTGTGGGGGGATGGGCTACTAGTCACATGACAGCGATCACTGCTCCCAATGACAGGGAGCGGTGATCTCTGTCATGACACAAGCCAGAACGGGGAAATACCTTGTTTACATAAGCACTTCCCCGTTCTGAGGCTCCGTGACACGGTTCCGCCAAATCCACCGGTCCCACAGGCACGCGTGCCTCTGGCGGTGAGCGCACGCCTGCTATCCCCACCTCCTAAAGGGGATGTACAGGTACCCCCATTTGCCCACCTCTGCCATTGTGCCAACGTATATCGGCATGCAGCGGTCGGCAAGTGGTTAAGGAAGAGGCCTAAGGAAGAAAGGATACCCTTAAAATGCATCAGTGTCTGCAGTTAATTTTTGATGCCATAATATATATATATATATATATATGCAGTGTTTGTGGATCACCCTGGTCTGAGGAGGGCTGCAAGGCATGGTGGGCTCTTGATGACTGGTGATCACCCTATGAAATATTTAAAGTAGAGACCATCCATTTCCATTATTGTCTCACACTTCAGCATGGAAGATTTTCTCGTTCTTTGTATACTATTGATTGTTGTAAACCCTTTACATATACCCACCGTGTGACTAAGTGACTAGGCTCAGAGTTTCCAGAAAGCAGGCGGTGGGAATCTGGTGCACAGGACACAGCAGAGAGCTGAGTGTAATCTGAGATCTGAGCAGAGGGAATGGACACACCCCCCAGTAAATAGTCTCATATGAAAACAAGCACAACTGAGGCTGTCAATCACCTGCTGTGCCTGGCCATGCTTACCAGGCTCCACTTGCCCATTGGCGGTCCCGGGATCTCCATGGCGGATGTCGGTGGGTAGAGGGGAAGGAGAAGAGCGTCTGCTCTCCTCTCCTTATTCTTGAGACCCAGAAAGCGACGTCTCTGTAAAATAGCAACAATTTTGAAGAAAAAAAAATATATATATTTTTTTACTTTCTGCTATAAAACATAACCAATAAAAATATGTAAAAAATCAAATTCATTAATCAATTTAGGCCAACTTGTATTCTGCTACATATTTTTGATTAAAAAAATCCCAATTAGCGTATATTGGTTTGCGCAAAAGTTATCGCATCTGCAAACTATGGGATACATTTTTTTTTTACTAGTAATGGTGGCGATCAGTGATTTTTAGCTGGACTGTGACATTGCCGCTGACAAATTGAACACTAAATGACACTTTTTGGGGACCAGTGACACCAATACAGTGATCAGTGCTAAAAAAATGCATTGTCACAGTATACATGACACTGGCAGGGAACGGGTTAATATCAGGGGCAATCAAAGGATTAATTGTGTTCCCTGGAGGTGCTTTCTTACTGTGTGGGGGATGCTGACACTAGACAGAGAGAGAGATCTGTGTTCCTGATTAGTAGGAATCACAGATCTCTCTCTCCCTGTCTGACAGAATGACTGTTCATTCCTGAGAACGATCACGGGTGGCCAAACGGGGTGAGTCAAGTTATTGCCCAAGAGCTCAATTTTGGCCTCATCTGACCACAGCACTTTCTCCCAATCCTTCTCAGAATCTTTTAGATGTTCATTGACACGACTGTACATGTGCCTTCTTGAGGAATTAGACTTGTTGTGTTTGAAGGAAGAAAAATGCCTATGACCCTAAGTACACCATCCCTACAGTCATGCACGGTGGTGGAAACATTTTGTTTTGGGGCTGTTTATTTGCTAAAGGTACAGGCTGACTTTGTCGCATTGAGGAGCCAATGAATGGGTCCATGTATTGTAAAATCTTGGATGAGAACCTTCTTCCCATAGCCAGAACACTAAAGATGGGTCGTGGATGGGTCTTCCACCATGACACTGGCCCAAAACAAGAAGAAGCACATTAAGGTCATGGAGTGGCCTAGCCAGTCTCCAGACCTTAATCCTATAAAAAATGTATGGAGGGAGTTGAAACTCCAATTTGCTAAGCGACAGCCAGGAAACCTTAAGGATTTAAAGAATACACCTATGATAAAAATTATGGACCCTTCATTTCTTTGTAAATGGGCAAACTTACAAAATCTGCAGGGGAACCAATAATTATTTCCCCCACTGTATGTAAAATAAATTGGTTCCTTTACGAGTCAAAATCTACTACTGGAAAATACAGCTATATTTATGGTACTGCGACTGTGAGAGCTACGGCTCTCATACACAGAAGCCATACTGTTGTATATCTGCCCCACCTCTCCCCTTGTCCAGTTACTGAACACTTTACATTCTGTGAACCATTAAAAAAAAACAAGGCTTTCTGTGAATGGACAAGGGGGAGGAGGGGCATATAAATGACAACATGTCTTTTGTGCATAAGAGGCACAGCTCAAAGTCACAGCACTGGAAGTTTCATGATAGCTGTACTATACAGCATCTAAAAATGTATGAATTAGGTGTAAAGATTGCTTCCCTTTATGGCCCAACTCACCTGCCCAGAATTAACTTTTTTCTTACAATTAAGAATTTAAAGAGATGTGTTTGTGCTACGAGTTCCTTTGAAAATGGTTGAACTAGGCACTCTTGTTAATACCAAACACAATGAAACAGTGTTCTCTGTAAAACTGAAAAGGAGAAAAGGTACATGCCCCAGCCAAGGACTTTGGCAATACCAATGTTCAATCTTTATTAAAGAGAGCAGATATACAAGAGACATCAGTGCAATGGGTCAGCAGAAAGAAGGCACAGAATGACTGATACCCTTGTTCTACAATGTGTAAATACATTCCATCAGCAGGATATAGTGATATTTGTGCTGCCAAGCTTTCCAGCTGAAAGCTATTCTTGGCAGATGAATACCTAACAGCATACCTTTATGTAGATAACGTTTTTATATTATCTCTTTGGGGAAAAATTGAATGGTTTTGGATAGTTTTATTAATTTTTTTTTTTAGATTCATATTTTTTCAGTCTGATTTCTGTTTTTGCAAAATGTATACCTTCTCTGTTTTACAAATAAACATTTAATACATGACAAAGGGCTCAGAAAGCACTATGAGTTATCTAAAAAGACAGCACAGCAGTAGGACAGACAGCACCGCTGATCGCGGCCGTTTACCAAAACAAATGACGGAGCGATCACATGTAAATAAACCAGCGTTATGTCATGATGCCAGTTCCTCCCTCCCCTCTGTGTACCGATCGGTACAGAGGGGGAGGGATCGGATGGCAGCAGCGCATTGGGCT
This sequence comes from Lithobates clamitans, assembly GCA_037952925.1. Classification (NCBI taxonomy): domain Eukaryota; kingdom Metazoa; phylum Chordata; class Amphibia; order Anura; family Ranidae; genus Lithobates; species Lithobates clamitans. The sequence goes on from JBBGZY010001277.1 coordinate 5,134,582, forward strand.
GGATTTGTAATGCCCACAGCGCTGCTCTGTGACAAATGCAGTCACATCCAGCCATCTATCCATCCATGCTCAGCCATCCCTCCATGCTCAGCAATACCCTGCACTACTCTGCAATACCCCGCAATACTTTGCAATGCCCTGCAATACTCTGCAATACCCTGCAATACCCTGCAATACTCTGCAATACTCTGCCATACTCTGCCATACTCTGCCATACTCTGCAATACTCTGCAATACTCTGCCATGCTCTGCAATACTCTGCAATACTCTGCAATACCCCGCAATACTCTGCAATACCCTGCAATACTCTGCAATACCCCGCAATACTCTGCAATACCCTGCAATACCCTGGAATACCCTGCAATACCCTGCAATACCCCACAATACTCTGCAATACCCTGCAATTCTCTGCCATACCCTGCCATACCCTGCCATACTCTGCAATACTCTGCAATACCCCGCAATACTCTGCAATACCCTGCAATACCCTGGAATACCCTGCAATACCCTGCAATACCCCACAATACTCTGCAATACCCTGCCATACCCTGCAATACCGTGCCATACCCTGCAATACCGTGCCATACTCTGCAATACCCTGCCATACTCTGCAATACCCTGCCATACTCTGCAATACCCTGCCATACTCTGCAATACCGTGCCATACTCTGCAATACTCTGCAATAACCTGCCATACTCTGCAATACTCTGACATAGCCTGCCATACCCTGCAATACCCTGCCATACCCTGCAATACCCAGCCATACTCTGCCATACCCAGCCATACTCTGCAATACCCTGCAATACCCTGCCATACTCTGCAATACCCAGCCATACTCTGCCATACAAAGCCATACTCTGCAATACCCTGCAATACCCTGCCATACTCTGCAATACCGTGCCATACTCTGCAATATTCTGCAATACCCTGCCATACCCTGCCATACCTTGCCATACCCTGCCATACCTTGCCATACCCTGCAATACCCTGTCATACTCTGCAAAACCCAGCCATACTCTGCCATACCCAGCCATACTCTGCAATACCTTGCAATACCCTGCCATACTCTGCAATACCGTGCCATACTCTGCAATACTCTTCAATACCCAGCCATACTCTGCAATACCCTGCCATACTCTGTCATACCCTGCAATACCCTGCAATACCCTACCATATTCTGCAAAACCCAGCTATACTCTGCCATACTCTGCAATACTCTGCAATACTCAGTGATACCCAGCCATACTCTGCAATACCCAGCCATACTCTGCCATTCCCAGCCATACTCCTCAATACTCGGTGATACCCTGCCATACCTTGCCATACCCTGCAATACCCTGTCATACTCTGCAATACTCTGCCATACCCAGCCATACTCTGCAATACCTTGCAATACCCTGCCATACTCTGCAATACCGTACCATATTCTGCAATACCCTGCAATACCCAGCCATACTCTGCCATACCCAGCCATACTCTGCAATACCCTGCAATACCCTGCCATACTCTGCAATACCCAGCCATACTCTGCCATACCCAGCCATACTCTGCAATACCCTGCAATACCCTGCCATACTCTGCAATACCGTGCCATACTCTGCAATATTCTGCAATACCCTGCCATACCCTGCCATACCTTGCCATACCCTGCAATACCCTGTCATACTCTGCAATACCCAGCCATACTCTGCCATACCCAGCCATACTCTGCAATACCTTGCAATACCCTGCCATACTCTGCAATACCGTGCCATACTCTGCAATACTCTGCAATACCCAGCCATACTCTGCAATACCCTGCCATACTCTGTCATACCCTGCAATACCCTGCAATACCCTACCATATTCTGCAAAACCCAGCTATACTCTGCCATACTCTGCAATACCCTGCAATACACTGCAATACTCAGTGATACCCAGCCATACTCTGCAATACCCAGCCATACTCTGCAATACCCAGCCATACTCTGCCATACCCAGCCATACTCCTCAATACTCGGTGATACCCAGCTATACTCTGCAATACCCAGCCATACTCTGCAATACTCAGTGATACCCAGCCATACTCTGCCATACCCAGCTGTACCCTACCCTGATGTCCCCCCCTTCCCTCCGCCCTCAGGTGCTTCTACCGACTCACTGCTACGATCGAAGCCAGGATCTTTTTTTTTTTATTTCAGGCTTCCCAGCCTAGAGGTGAGATGTCGGGTCTTATTGACCCCATATCTCACTGTAAAGAGGACCTGTCATGCCATATTCCTATTACAAGGGATGTTTACAAGGGAACCTCTTCAGATCCGCGCTATTGCCAAATGACGGCAACAGCGCGGACCTACATTGCCGGGACAACGTCTATTGACGTCATCCCGTGCACGAGCAGCCTGCGCGCCCCCTGCAGGGTGTGCGGCGCGCTCGGTGATCAGCGAGTCTATGAGACTCGCCTGATCACAGATTGGAGTAAGGGGTCGGTCCTGACCCCTTACCACATGATCAGCTGTCAGCCATTGACAGCTTATCATGTGATGTAAACAGAGCCAGTAATTGGCTATTTTTTCTCCTCGCGCTGACAGTGTGAGGAGGAAAACAAAAGCCGATCACTGGCGGCCGTGAGAGGGACATCAGTCCCGATCACGGCGATCATCTGTGCCCCCTGCCAGTGACACCTAGCAATAGGCAGCAGTGCCGTCTACCAGTGCCCACCAGCATCACCCATCAGTGCCCACAGTGCCACCCATCAGTGCCCACAGTGCCACCCATCAGCGCCCACAATCAGTGCCACAAAAACAGTGCTGCACATCAGTGCCACCTATCAGTGCCCATCAGTGTCACCTACCAGTGCCCATAAGTGCCCATCAGTGCCACCCATCAGTGCCCCCATCAGTGCCACCCATCAGTGCCCCCCATCAGTGCCCATCAGTGCCACCTATCTGTGCCACCCATCCATGCCACCCATCAGCGCCCATCAGTGGCCATCAGTGCCACCTTATCTGTCCCCAGCAGTGCCACCTTAACTGTGCCTATCAGTGCCGCCTTAATTGTGCCTATCAGTGCCGCCTTAACTGTGCCTATCCGTGCCCATCAGTGCAGCCTATTAGTGCCCACCAGTGCCGCCTCATCAGCGCATATCAATGGAGGAGAAAAATTACCTGTTTGCAAAACTATGAAACATGATTTTTTTTCAAAATTTTCCATCTTTTTTTGTTTGTTTAGCAAAAAATAAAAATCCCAGCTGTGATTAAATACCAACAAAAGAAAGCTCTATTTGTGTGAAAAAAATGAGAAAAATGTCATTTGGGTACAGTGTTGTATGACCGCGCAATTGTCATTCAAAGTGCGTCAGCGCTGAAAGCTGAAAATTGCTCTGGGCAGGAGGGGGGTTTAAGTGCCCAGTAAGCAAGTGGTTAATAGGAATAAAAGTGATCAAAAAATGTATTTTTTGGAAAAAAGCATCAAACTAAAAGAAATAAAGTAAAATGAACAATAAAAAAAAATAAAAAAATTTTAAAGCGCCCCTGTCTCCGTGTGCTCGCATGCAGAAGCGAACACATAGGTAAGTCCCGCCCACATATGAAAACGGTGTTCAAACCACACATGTGAGGTATCGCTGCGATCGGTAGAGCGAGAGCAATAATTTTGGCCCTAGACCTCCTCTGTAACTCAAAACATATAACCAGTAAAAAATTTTAAAACGTCGCCTATGGGGATTTTTAAGTAGTGAAGTCTGGTGCCATTCCACGAGCGTGTGCAATTTTGAAGTGTGACATGTTAGGTATCTATTTACTCAGCATAACTTCATCTTTCACATTATGCAAAAACATTGGGCTAACTTTACTGTTTTTTTTTTAAAGCACAAAACTGTTTTTTTTTTTTAAAAAGCGCGTTAGAAAAATTGCTGCGCAAATACCATTCGAGATAAAAAGTTGCAACGACCGCCATTGTATTCTCTAGGGTCTTTGCTAAAAAAAATATATAATGTTTTGGGGTTCTATGTAATTTTCTAGCAAATAAATGATGATTTTTACATGTAGCAGAGAAATGTCAGACTTGGCCTGGGTGCTCCAGAACGCCTGAAGGTGCTCCGTGCATGTTGGGCCTCTGTATGTGGCCAGGCTGTGTAAAAGTCTCACACATGGTATTGCAGAATATGTTTTGGGGTGTAATTTGTGGTATGCATATGCTATGTGTGAGAAATAACCTGCTAATTAGGGATGAGCCGAACACCCCCCTGTTCGGTTCGCACCAGAACATGCAAACAGGAAAAAAGTTTGTTCGAACACGCGAACACCGTTAAAGTCTATGGGACACGAACATGAATAATCAAAAAGGCTAATTTTAAAGGCTAATATGCAAGTTATTGTCATAAAAAGTGTTTGGGGACCTGGGTCCTGCCCCAGGGGACATGGATCACTGCAAAAAAAAGTTTTAAAAACGGCCGTTTTTTCAGGAGCAGTGATTTTAATAATGCTTAAAGTCAAACAATAAAAGTGTAATATCCCTTTAAATTTCGTACCTGGGGGGTGTCTATAGTATGCCTGTAAAGGGGCGCATGTTTCCTGTGTTTAGAACAGTCTGACAGCAAAATTACATTTTGAAGGAAAAAACCCATTTAAAACTACCCGCGGCTATTGCATTGCCGACAATACACATAGAAGTTCATTGATAAAAACGGCATGGGAATTCCCCAAAAGGGAACCCCGAACCAAAATTTAAAAAAAAATGACGTGGGAGTCCCCCTAAATTCCATACCAGGCCCTTCAGGTCTGGTATGGATTTTAAGGGGAACCCCGCGCCAAAAATAAAATAAAACGGCGTGGGGTCCCCCCAAAGATCCATACCAGACCCTTATCCGAGCATGCAACCTGGCAGGCCGCAGGAAAAGAGGGGGGGGACGAGAGTGCGGCCCCCCCTCCTGAACCGTACCAGGCCACATGCCCTCAACATTGGGAGGGTGCTTTGGGGTAGCCCCCCAAAACACCTTGTCCCCATGTTGATGAGGACAAGGGCCTCATCCCCACAACCCTGGCCGGTGGTTGTGGGGGTCTGCGGGCAGGGGGCTTATCGGAATCTGAAAGCCCCCTTTAACAAGGGGACCCCCAGATCCCGCCCCCCCCTGTGTGAAATGGTAAGGGGGTACTTACCCCTACCATTTCACTAAAAAACTGTCAAAAATGTTAAAAATGACAAGAGACAGTTTTTGACAATTCCTTTATTTAAATGCTTCTTCTTTATTCTATCTTCCTTCATCTTCTGGTTCTTCTGGTTCTTCCTCCGGCGTTCTCGTCCAGCATCTCCTCCGCGGCGTCTTCTATCTGCTTCTCCTCGGGCCGCTCCGCACCCATGGCATGGGGGGAGGCTCCCGCTCTTCTCTTCTTCTTTTCTTCTCTTCTTTTCTTCTTCTCTTCTTCATTTTCTTCTCCGGGCTGCTCCGCACCCCTAAGTACCCCCTTACCATTTCACACAGGGAGGGGCGGAATCTGGGGGTCCCCTTGTTAAGGGGGGCTTCCAGATTCCGATAAGCCCCCCGCCCGCAGACCCCCACAACCACCGGCCAGGGTTGTGGGGATGAGGCCCTTGTCCTCATCAACAGGGGGCAAGGTGTTTTGGGGGGCTACCCCAATGCACCCTCCCAATGTTGAGGGCATGTGGCCTGGTATGGTTCAGGAGGGGGGGCCGCACTCTCATCCCCCCCTCTTTTCCTGCGGCCTGCCAGGTTGCGTGCTCGGATAAGGGTCTGGTATGGTTTTTTTGGGGGGACCCCACGCGGTTTTTTTTTTTGGCGCAGGGTTCCCCTTAAAATCCATACCAGACCTGAAGGGTCTGGTATGGAATTTAGGGGGAACCCCACGTCATTTTTAAAAAAAATTTTGGTCGGGGTTCCCCTTAATATCCATACCAGATCTGAAGGGCCTGGTATGGAATTTAGGGGGACTCCCACGTCATTTTTTTTTAAAATTTTGGTTCGGGGTTCCCCTTTGGGGAATTCCCATGCCATTTTTATCAATGAACTTCTATGTGTATTGTCGGCAATGCAATAGCCGCGGGTAGTTTTAAATGGATTTTTTCCTTCAAAATGTCATTTTGCTGTCAGACTGTTCTAAACACAGGAAACATGCGCCCCTTTACAGGCATACTATAGACACCCCCCAGGTACGAAATTTAAAGGGATATTACACTTTTATTGTTTGACTTTAAGCATTATTAAAATCACTGCTCCTGAAAAAACGGCCGTTTTTAAAACTTTTTTTGCATTGATCCATGTCCCCTGGGGCAGGACCCAGGTCCCCAAACACTTTTTATGACAATAACTTGCATATTAGCCTTTAAAATTAGCACTTTTGATTTCTCCCATAGACTTTTAAAGGGTGTTCCGCGGCATTCGAATTTGCCGCGAACACCCCAAATTGTTCGCTGATCGGCGAACTTGCGAACAGCCAATGTTCGAGTCGAACATGAGTTGGACTCGAACTCGAAGCTCATCCCTACTGCTAATATGACAATTTTGTGAAAAAAAAGAAAAAAAATCTTGATTTTGCATAGAATTGTGGGAAAAAATTACAACTTCAAAAAGTTCATCTTTCTAAATACCTTGGAATGTCTTCTTTCCAAAAAGGGGTCATTTGGGGGGTATTTGTACTTTTCTGGCATGTTAGGGTCTCAAGAAATTAGATCAGTACTTCAGGTGTGATCAATTTTCAGATATTGGCACCATAGCTTTTGGACTCTATAACTTTCACAAAGACCAAATAATATACACCGATTTGGGTTATTTTTACCAAAAATATGTAGCAGTATAAATTTGTGCCAAAATATATGAAGAAAAATTACTAATTTGCAAAATTTTATAACAGAAACATGCATTTTTTTTACAGAATTTCTTTTTTCTTTTATAGCGCAAAAAATAAAGAACCCAGCAGTGATTAAATACCACCAAAAGAAAGCTCTATTTGTGTGAACAAAAAGGACAAACATTTCATATAGGTACAGTGTTGCATGACTGATTAATTGTCATTCAAAATGTGAGAGCACTGAAAGCTGAAAATTGGTCTTGTTATTAGGGGGTTTAAGTGGTCAAGTGGTTAAAGTGAAAAAATAAAAGTGAAATATTCCTTTAAATATCGTACCGGGGGGGGGGGGGGTGTCTATAGTATGCCTGTAAAGTGGCACATGTTTCCCGTGTTTAGAACACTCCCTGCAAAAAATTACATTTCTAAAGGGATAAAAGTCATAAAAGCTTGCGGCTGTGGATGTAATGTCGGGTCCCGGCAATATGGATAAAAATTATTGAGAAAAACGGCATGGGCATAGGCGTGCGCACAGGGTGTGCCAGGTGTGCCTGGGCACACCCTAATCACCCTGTGTGGCGCAGATTGCCCCTGTTTAAGCCCCTGATATTTCACTAAAGCTCTTTCTCTACTTGATATTTCACCAAAGGGGCTCCTAAAAAAAATAGTAAAAAACTAATTAAAAAAATAAAATTGTAAAAAATAATACAAATATAAACTACTGACTCCATCTACTGCCCTACTGACAGCAATCTCTGCCCTACTGACACCATCAGTATAAATACACATGCACACACACATATGTGTTTGAGCTTTGAGGTGCACACCCTAATGCAATAGGCTGTGCACACCTATGGGCATGGTTACCCCCCCCCCCAGCCCATTACCAGGCCCTTTGGGTCTTGTATGGATATTAAGGGGAACCCCGCACCCAAATTAAAAAAAGAAAAGGCATGGGGGCCCCTAGGCCCTATATACTTTTAACAGCAGTATACAGGCGGTCCAAACATGACAGGGACTGTGGGTTTGTTCTTAAGTTGAATCTGTTTGTAATTTGGAACAGGTACATTTTTTAGTGTAGCTCCAGCCAAAAAAATCTATTTTTAAGCTTTTTGGATAACATAGGGAAGGGTTATCATCACCCCTGTAACATTTGTTTTGCTGTCTGTGCCCCTGTTCAGAAGATTTCACCTCACTTTCTGTCCCAATGACAATTGGATTTTGAAAATTTGGGGTTTTTAGGGAAACAAGGATTGGTGATAAAGCATCAGTGGAGACACCTTTTTCCCCATATTAACTCTTACAGGAGAGAATTTCCCTTCCTAGGAGTAGATTTCCTCTCACTTCCTGTTGTCTCCGTTTGTGAGTAGGAGTCGTTTGTAAGTCGGATGTTTGAAAGTAGGGGACCGCCTGTATATACTATACGGCCTGCCTTATATACTCTGCAGAAATTTGGGCCTTAGGTGTTGGTGGTAACAGAACACTGTTGTGAAATATTATATCAAGAATTGTAATTACATGACCCTGTTGAACAGGGGCAGAAAAATTGGGCCTTTGGTGGTGGTGGTGGTGCCACAACACTGTAAGCCCTCATAGTTACTCTTGGTGGGTGCTGGAACGGGCCCTGCTGTGAAATATTATATCAAGAATTGTAATTACATGCCCCTGTTGAACAGGGGCAGAAAAATTGGGCCTTTGGTGGTGGTGGTGGTGCCACAATACTGTAAGCCCTCACAGTTACTTTTGGTGGGCGCTGGAACGGGCCCTTCTGTAAAATATTATATCAAGAAATGTAATTACATGCCCCTGTTGAACAGGGTCAGAAAAATTGAAAATTGGGCCTTTGGTGGTGGTGTGGTGGTGTTGCCACAACACTGTAAGCCCTCACAGTTACTCTTGGTGGGTGCAGGAACGGGCCCTGCTGTGAGATATTAGATCAAAAATTGTAATTACACGCCCCTGTTAAACAGGGGCAGAAAAATTGGGTATTAGGCAGTGGTGGTGGTGCTACAACACTGTAACCCCTCACAGATTCTGTTGTTGAGCGCAGGTAAGAGCCCTCCTGTGAAATATTGGATCAAAAATTGTAATTACGCGTCCCTGTTAAACAGGGGCAGAAAAATTGGGCCTTAGGTGGCGATGGTGGTGGTGGTGGTGACACAACACTGCAAAGCCTCACAGATACTCTTGTTGAGAGCAGGAACGGGCCCTGCTGCGAAATATTACAGCAGAAATTGTAATTACACGCCCCTGTTAAACAGGGGCAGAAAAATTGGGTCTTAGGCACTGGTGCTGGTGCCACAACACTACAACCCCTCACAGATACTCTAGTTGAGCGCAGGAACAAGCCCTGCTGCAAAATATTACAGCAAAAATTGTAATTACATGCCCCTGTTAAACAGGGGCAGAAAAATTGGGCTTTAGGCACTGGTGCTGGTGCCCAGCACCAAAAATGTTCTTAGAAGCTATTAACATGAACATTGAGGAGGAATAGGATAGTCACTCAGCATACCAGGATAGTCACTCAGCATCAGCATAGGCAGTCTTCAAGGAATCTCACATTCATAAAAAAATATTTGGTTACATCAGCATCAGGTGCTTGGTAGCTGATGATCCAAGACTGATTCATTTTAATGAAGGTGAGCCGATCAACCAAGTCTGTGGACAGGCGCACTCTGTGATCGGTTACAAAGCCTCCAGCAGCACTGAATGTGCGTTCAGATAGAACGCTGGATGCAGGACAGGCCAGTAGCTCATTTGCATACTGTGCATACTCTGGCCACTGATCAATCCTCAAGACCCAGTAACCCAGTGGATTTTCGGTTGGAAAGGTCTACAAGTCTGATCTTGCCCCAAGGTATTCCTGCACCATGTAAATCAGACGCTGGCGGTGGTTGCTGGAACTGATCAGACCTTGGGGCTGAAGACTAAAAAATTGTCTGAACGCATCGGTCAGATGGCCAACTTCTTCACCGCTCCTTCTGAGAATGAACGAAGCCTCCGCAACACGTTGTCCAGGAGGACCAGGAAATTGTAACCTCCCAGGCTCTGGAAACGCATTGCACAAACCTTTCTGCAAGGCCTCCCGAAGATGTTTCCTCCTCTGCTCCCTCTGTGAAGGCTGGATAAGTTCCGCAACCTTACCCATGTAACGTGGATCAAGAAGGGTTGCCAGCCAGTACTGATCCCTCTCCTTGATACCACGAATCCGAGGGTCCTTTTGCAGGATCAGGGAGGCCGTGCAGCGTAGATTTGCTGAGGCATTCGGTCCGGCGTCCTCTGGGTTACTAAGGATGACATGATCCGCAGCCACCTCCTCCCAGCTACGTACAAGTCCATGGGTTTCTGGGGACATAAAACGATCCCTTGAAGACTGCTGCTGATGCTGAGTGTCATGCTCCACCTCCATGTTGACACAATCCTCCTCCTTCTCTTCTTGTGTGATAGGCAGGCCTGCAGGAATGCTGTCTGGATAAAGGGGGCCTTGAGAGGTAAGGAAGTCCTTCTCTTCCTCCCTCTGTTCTGCCTCAAGTGCCCTGTCCATTATTCCACGCAGCGTGTGCTCCAACAGGAAGACAAGAGGGACAGTATCACTGATGCATGCACTGTCACTGTTCACCATCCTCGTGGGCTCCTCAAATAGTGATAGGACAGTGCATGAATCCTTGATCATTAGCCACTGGCGTGGCAAAAAAAAGCCAAGCTCCCCTGACCCTGTCCTGGTACCATACTCGCACAGGTACTCATTGATGGCCCTCTGCTGCACGTGCAGCAGCTGCAGCATTGCCAATATTAAGTTCCACCTGGTGGGCATGTCACAGATGAGGCGGTTCTTGGGAAGGTTGCGTTCCTTTTGAAGGTCAGCCAGTCGAGCACTGGCATTATATGACCGGCGGAAATGCCCACAGACTTTCCTGGCATGCCTCAGGAGATCCTGTAATCCCGAGTACCTGCGCAAGAACCGCTGCACCACCAAATTAAGGATGTGAGCCAAACAGGGAACATGGGTCAAGTGTCCCTGTCGGAGGGCGGAGAGGAGGTTGGTGCCATTGTTGCAAACCACTATTCCTGGCTGAAGCTGGCGTGGCATCAACCACCTCTGAACCTGCCCCTGCAGAGCTGCCAGAATCTCTGCCCCCGTGTGGCTCCTGTCCCCTAAGCAGACCAACTCAAGCACCGCATGGCATCTTTTTGCCTGAGTGCTTCTGTAGCCCCTAGAACATCTACGGAGCACCGCTGGTTCCGAGGACAAATCTGTACAGGAAGAGGCCATAGAGGAAGAAGAAGAGGAGGTGGTGGAGGAGAGAGGTGTGGCAGAATCACCACTACCTTCCTCTCAGTGCAGGTCTCTGAGAGGACTGAAGGTATAGTGGGGTTGGAGATCCCAACTGATGAGGAGCAAGGAGAGGTCCGCCTTGTTCTTTGGTGCAGGTCTTTTAAGCACTATTGCCAATGGACTGCATGGGAACTCTACATATGTTTGGTCAAGCATGTGGTGCCCAAGCGGCTGCTGTTGTGGCCATGCTTGATACGCTTCAGGCATATGTTGCAAACAGCAACGGTGCGATCTGCTGCACATGTCTCAAAAAAGGCCCACACCAAAAAACTTTTGAAAAAACGAGTGGAGTCAGCAGCGCCCTGCACATGCGGAGTTCTGCAGTGTGATGCAGTCGGTTGGCTGTCCTTAATCTGGCCCCTGGAGGGCATCCTGCCTCATTGGAGACGTGCCTCCTCCTCCTCCTCTCTTGTATCAGGCACCCACATAGCGTCAGTGACCTCATCATCCCCTCCCTCCTCGTCACTGGAGCAAACCTGGCAGTATGCTGCAGCTGGGGGAACATGACTGCCAGTTTCTTGTCCTTCTTGGGCACCCCCTCTCTCTGGGCTCATGTTACTGCCTTCATCCTCAACCTGGGTACCATCATCAGAGCCTTCAAAACGCTGCGCATCCTCCTGCAGCATGTACCCGACACTGTGGTCGAACAGTTCAGGGGACTCCTCAGGACATGATGGTGGGGCTAGGGAACGAGTAACTGATGCCATTGAGCTGATGGAATAGGCCCCTTTGGCAGCTGCATTGGCAGCCAAACTTCTCTGAGCCTGGGCGATAGAGGATGAGGAGGATGAGGACGGCTTTGTGATCCACTCTACCAACTCTTCTGCATGTTGTGTCTCAACACGGCCAGCTGTTGAAAAAAAGGACAAGCGTGCCCCATGGCCACGTGGTCAGGATGCACTGTATCCATGACCAGCACTGTTGGCTGTAGACACAGAGTCTGCTTGCCCTCTTTTAGTGGCCTGTGAGCATCTGCTTTTCCTTGGTGGCCTTCCAGACATGCTGTAAAATTGGATTAGCAAAACACCGCCTGAAGTTTACTAGAAAAATTACACCAGGAATGGCCTGCAGTCAGGTATAGGCTTGGCTAGACTAGAATGCAGTGGATATATATGTAGGAGACTGTATATATATCTTTATGCACTGCAGATCACTGAATCACCTGCCCGGCCTGCCTGCCTGAAAGTGTCTTTGAATACGTACACCAGGAATGGCCTATAATCAGGTATAGGCTTGGCTAGACTAGAATGCAGTGGATATATATGTCGGAGATTGTATATATATTCTATGCACTGCAAATCACTGAATCACCCGCCTGCCTGCCCGAAAGTGTATTTGAAATCGTACACCAGGAATGGCCTGCAGTCAGATATAGGCTTGGCTAGACTAGAATGCAGTGGATATATATGTAGGAGACAGTATATATATTTTATGCACTGCAGATCACTGAATAACCTGCCTGGCCTGCCTGCCTGAACATGTATTTGAATACGTACACAGGAATGGCCTGCAGTCAGATATATATATATATATATATATATATATATATATATATATATATATATATATATATATATATATATATATATATATATATATATATATATATATATATATATATATATATATATATATATATATATATACATACATAGCTGAGATGTGTATATATATACTAAATACACTGCAGCTAGCTGAATCAACTGCCTGCCTGAAGTATATTAGAAACAGTACACCAGGAACGGTCTGCAGTCAGATCTAGCTACACAGGATACAGTGTGTGTGTATATATATATATATATATATATATATATATATATATATACACAAAGCCGGGATGTATATATATTTATATACTAAATACACTGCAGCTAACTGAATCAACTGCCTGCCTCAAGTATATTAGAAACTGTACACCAGGAACGGTCTGCAGTGAGATCTAGCTACAGTGTATATATATATATATATGTATATATATATATATATATATATTGTGACAGACCTAGCTGGGAGAGAGGCTTTTTGGAGGGGACTGAATGCTAGCCTCTTGCCGATTGTGGGCCCTGGCATTTGAGGGAACGGTGCTCTTTGTGAGCTGTATGCCTGAGGACCCTTGAAGTGGTGTTACTTTGGATTCAGGTCCATATCCCCCCAAGAGACACAGACTCTGGGGACCCTGGATTTGCCATATTAGAAATAGTGGCTGATTCATAATGCTGGGACAAATACTGTTAGGAGATGCTGATGTCAATTCCAGCCACCTGTCTGTCTGCTGCCTGCTAGAGTGTGTTTATTGTAAATAAGTCTAGTATGGGTTCTAAGAGTCATTAGATCCCCATTGTTGTTTGTGTTAATTAACTCTGCTATTGTGTGAAGAAGAGTTCTGTGTTGATTTGTGATAATGTTGATTGTGTTTTCTGAGCTACAAGATGGCCAGTCTGGCCTAAAGGTCATGACTGAGTCATCTAGGCTGTCTAAAGGGATTAGTTAATTAGCCCATGTTAATTAGGTTTCTGGTCACAGGTGTATGTTCAGAGTAATATGAGCAGGAGGTATGCACCTCCTCTTTTACTGCATAAAAGAGCCTGTATTCCTTTCAATAAAAGAAATCCCTGTTTGAACTTACAGCCTGCCTGGTGTTTGTTCTGAGCTATCACAACTGGATTCGAACGGCACATAGCTGTAGTTCAAATCCCGGAGCATCGGATGACTGAACCATCAGACGTTGCGATCTGCAATCCGATTCAATAGCCGCAGAGGAGTGTCGGGAGAGTGAAACCGAGCGAGCAGGGGCTCGTTACATATATATATATATATATATATATATATATATATATATATATATATATATATACAAAGCCGGGATATATATATATATATATATACTAAATACACTGCAGCTAACTGAATCAACTGCCTGCCTGAAGTATATTAGAAACAGTACACCAGGAATGGTCTGCAGTGAGATCTAGCTAAAGTGGATACAGTGTGTATATATATATATATATATATATATATATATATATATATATACACAAAGCCAGGATGTATATGTATACAAAATAAACTGCAGCTGACTGAATAAACTGCCTGCCTGAAGTATATTAGAAACAGTACACCAGGAAAGGTCTGCAGTGAGATCTAACTAAACTGGATACAGTGGATATATATATATATATATATATATATATATATATATATATATATATATATATATATACCAGTCTGACTGTATATATATATATATATATATTAAATACACTGCAGCTAACTGAATCACCTGCCTGTCTGAAGTAGATTAGAAACAGTACACCAGGAACGGACTGCAGTGAGATCTAGCTAAACTGGATACAGTGGATATATATATACCAGTCTGACTGTATATATATATTAAATACACTGCAGCTAACTGAATCACCTGCCTGCCTGAAGTAGATTAGAAACAGTACACCAGGACCGAACTGCCTGCTCAATCTAACGTCAGCAACACACTACACAGAGCCGACGTGCAGGCAGCCTTATATAGTGTGGGGCATGGACTTAAACCCCTGCCTTTGGCCAATTATGGATCTTTTTGGCCAATCATCAGCCAGCAATGCACTGCGATGACGCATCGAATTTGGCGCGAATGCCCCATAATGTTCGATCTTCGTTGAATGATCGAACAGCCTATGTTCGAGTCAAACTCATGTTCGACTGGAGCAGAAAGCTCATCCCTAATGTTGAGCTGTCGGATAAATGATCAATCACTATTGATGAGTCATTCAGGTTTTGTGTGTAAATTGGCCTACTGATCTCTGAAAACAAGTGAGTATTTATAATACACTGCAAAACAGTCTCTATATAGCTATTTTTAAGCTTGCGGGATGGGGTGGTAAAAAAAGAGTGGTTGAGCCGCATTCTTATCGCCCCGCAATCACTCCCCTATAATTTGAGAAGGCAGCAGATGGGGGTGTACACATGTCGCAACAAAATGTATTCCCCTGTCACATTCAAACATGACCCATTTAACTGATCTGGGCCACGCTTCAACCACCCTGAAACTGCAAGGAGTGCACGCGGCTGTGGTGTGGTGTTGTGGGGTTCTAGAGGTTAAAGCAGGCAATAAGGAGGTGACACAATGCCTCCTCATCGCCTGTCAAATTCCCTCTAAAATTGGATTTAGAGCTGGAGAATTTGGAGGCCAAGTCAACAAGTCTCAAACTTTGGAGACCAAGTCTCAAACTCATTGTTGTGTTCCTCGCACCATCCTTGAATTCATCAGACCAGACACCTTCTTTCATTTCTCAGTGGTTCAGTTCTGATGCTCATCAATTGTAGGCACCTTTTGGCTGCGATGCCTTGTGTGTTCCAATACCTTTCTATTGGAACCAACATTAACTTTTTTAACAATCTGAGGTACAGTAGCTTTTCTATTAGATTGGACTGAACAGGACAGCATTCGCTCCCCATGTGTATTAATGAGCCTTGGCTGCCCATGATCCTGCCGCCGGTTTTCCTTCTTTGGACTACTTTTGGTAAGTCCTGAACACTGCAAACCAGGAACATCCCACAAGAGCTACAGTTTTGGAGTTGTTCTGACCAAGTTGTCTAGCCATTACAATTTGTCCCTTGTCAAAGTCCCTCAAATCCTTATGCTTGCCCATTTTTCTTTTTTCAACACACTAACTTCAAGGACAACATGTTCACTTGCTGGCTAATATATTCCACCCATATTCAAAAGCCATTGCAACAAGATAATTAATGTTATTCACTTTACCTGTCAGTGGTCATAAAGTTATGACTGATTGGTGTATTTGTGGCTTCAATAAAAACAAAAAAGAAATCATCATAAAAATGCTACAAATTCCCTTTATCCCAGTTGTTTGTCTTCTGTGAAAGCCATACAATGTCTTGATTTCAAATAAGACCTGTACCTAAAGTTATAAATTGCTTTGTATGAAAGATTAATGGGTAAATCTCTCTGCAAAATCATACTTTGAGGCTTTCTGTATGTGACGATCTATTGCAAATAAGTTCCTCTAGTGATTCCCTCCATATGATACTCCTGCTGTTGCCACCTGTCTTGAATTCTGAAAATTTCCCATTAGGGTCAGTTAGGACAGACAGGGAAAGCTGATGATGTGCGGGTCTAAGATTAGATAGAATGATGACATGAGTACATGTGAATGAAGGCTTTCTGTATTACCTATACTAGTACTATACTAGAAAAAAAGGTTTAATTCACAAAGCTTTACACAAAGATAAAGATCTTTATTTTCAGCCATATGTCTATTGTCTTCAAATCACATTGTACTCAGCTGAAAATAACTGTCACGGGTCCTTATTCTGGTGTTTTAGCTCTTATCAACTGAGCCAAAAGCATTTTATATGTAGTCGTTGA
Organism: Lithobates clamitans; assembly: GCA_037952925.1. Lineage (NCBI taxonomy): Eukaryota > Metazoa > Chordata > Amphibia > Anura > Ranidae > Lithobates > Lithobates clamitans. Next base: position 5,151,084 of record JBBGZY010001277.1, read on the forward strand.
CTAATTTAAAATTGACCCACTTATCCCCATTCTTAAAGTTAAGCTGTAGAATCGAAGATTACTACTAGCAGGCACCAGAAAGTTACAGATCATACAGGTATGATTCCAGAGAGAGTCTTTACAGGGTAACTCCACTTTCGTGGGAAAAAATAGCAAATAAAAAAAGAAAAATAATATAGCATAAACAGTTGCTACTCAAGTCAAATTGTAATTGAATATACCGTATATACTCGAGTATAAGTCGTTCCGAGTATAAGTCGAGGCCCTAATTTACTACAAAAAAATGGGAAAAACGTATTGACCCGAGTATAAGACGAGGGTGAGAAATGCACAGCTACTGTAAGTGGAAAAGAGGGTCAACAATGCCATAGGTCCCCTGAACTTCAAACTCGGTAGTTAGGGGTTCCTAGATGCCCCCTAGCTGCAGCCAAAATTTGGGGTCTCTGAACCCAAAGGGTCCTGAAATGACATTGCTGCAGATGGACACAGTTGACCGAATTTGGGGCCCTGTATCTCGGGGCCACTTAGTGCTAGGAACCCCAAATTTAGTGTGCAAACCCAGTGGAACTAGCACCATAAAATTTCCAAGGCTGGGGTTTCTAGCACCAAGTGGCCCCGAGATACAGGGCCCCAAAAATCAGTTCACTGACTATTCTGCAGCAGAGAATGACATTTTCCGAACCGTATCTCAGGGCCACTTGGTGATAGGAACCCCAGCTTTGGATATGTTATGGTACCAGTTCCACTGGGTTTGCACACCAAATTTGGGGTTCCTAGCACTAAGTGGCCCCAAGATACAGGGCCCCAAATTCGGTCAACTGTGTCCATCTGCAGCAATGTCATTTCAGGACCCAAATTTGGGGTTCCTAGCACCAAGTGGCCCTGAGATATGGGGCCCCAAAGTCGGTTCAGAAAATGTCAAGCACTTTTCCGAACCGATTTTGGGGCCCCGTATCTCGGGGTCACTTAGTGCTAGGAACTTCATCTTTGGATATGTTGTGGCACCAGTTCCACTGGGTTTGCACACCAAATTTGGGGTTCCTAGCACCAAGTGGCCCTGAGATACGGGGCCCCAAAGTCGGTTCGGAAAATGAAATTTTTTGCTGCAGAAAAGTGCTTGACTCGAGTATAAGTCGAGGGGGGCACTTTCAGCACAAAAAAATGTGCTGACAAATTCGACTTATACTCGAGTATATACGGTAATTAAAAATGTGCTTTCCTATTTAATCTGCAGTGCTGTAATTTTATGTAAAATGCAATGCAATATGGCTACCTGGAGGTCTTCTGTACAGAGTACACCCAGAGTGTGTACAGAGCGCCCCCCCCAGATATGTAATTTCCTGTTTGTGTGATTGGCTCACTGATTTTCCCAGAAGTCTACACTAGGATACAAGTCAGATATCAGGTATCCCCTAGAACAAAAATGTAATTTCTGGTGAAATACTCCCAATAGGAAATTGCATCCAAAGGGATGCAGATCCAGCAGCTTTCCTCATTAAAGCCCTGCAGGTGCAGCAGCTGATTGATAATTATGAAACCACTCCCATTAGATTCACTTTCCACAAATGAACAGTGATTTCTTCAGAATAACAAAAGGTATACATTTGCAACAAAATTTGTTAAAATCCTTGCACTATACAGTAAATAGATCACCCAGAGGGGAATGTTTTTTTCTCAACAATAGTGGAGTTACTCTTTAAAGCATCCCCAGAGCTCCATAATGTTCCTCTATAACAAGATGGTATTTGAATAGGTACAATACCCACCTACCATGAATCAATGTTTTAGCTTGGTGATAGACGCTGAGCATAGCATTGCAGTATGCAGGATGGATATTGCTTATCCTCGACATGCTTAATGCCAGGATTTGTGAGGCAATCTGGCAGCAATCTGAGGTATCTAAGTGTATAAATAAAGCCATGGTGTCTGCTAGTAAGCAGTGATAGTTTAGAACCTTTTAAAATACTATAGGCTTACTTTAACTTTAGGGGAAAAGTCCTCATATTTGAGACTGCACTATGAAAGTCCTAAAGAAAATGTACGATGTAGCACCCTCCTAAACTAGGATGCTAGGAAAATTAGTGTTTGGTTTGCTCTGTAGCCAGAGGAGCTGGATTTGATTGTTTAGGTCTGTTTGTGGTTTCCCAGGTGGTGAGATTGATTATTTTTACCTGTCTCGATTTGAGAACCTTCCAGAGTTTAGGGAGGCAAAATCAAATCTCTCACCTGAATATTTACTACCTTCTGGCCAATCCCTGGGGAGGTATGCCAAGTAGATGGTCAGAGAGGGGTAAATAGGCTGGAACCTGTTTAGACTGTGTGCTTCAGGGGGCTGTTTTCCTAGACTTGCTGCTGGACTACTCTCTCCCATGGACTGAGTACAGTGACTTGTTCTGAGTTGGGATCTGTCAGTAGTGCCTAATCCCCCTGTGCTGCAGTTTATCTATGATCCCCAGCTGTGTATGTTGAAACTGCTCCAGTCTGCCTGTGTTGCTGTGGTATCTTGTGGTCTTCAGCTGCAATAAACTTAGACTGTTACAATCTACCTTTATACCATGCATACACTCTAATATTCTCTTGGCCTGCAGCTGGGAGTGAAAGACTGTTGTTACTAACTAGGGATGAGCCGAACACCCCCCAGTTCGGTTCGCACCAGAACTTGCGAACAGACCAAAACTTTGCACGAAGGTTAGAACCCCATTGAAGTCTATGGGACTCGAACGTTCGAAATAAAAAGTGCTCATTTTAAACGCTAATTTGCATGGTATTGTCCTAAAAAGGGTTTGGGGACCTGGGTCCTGCCCCAGGGCACTTGTATCAATGCAAAAAAAAGTTTTAAAAACGCAGTTTTTTCGGGAGCAGTGATTTTAATAATGCTTAAAGTCAAACAATAAAAGTGCAATATTCCTTTAAATTTCGTACCTGGGGGTTGTCTATAGTATGCTTGTAAAGGGGCGCATGTTTCCCGTGTTTAGAACAGTCTGACAGCAAAATGACATTTCAAAGGAAAAAAAAGTCATTTAAAACTACTCGCAGCTATTAATGAATTGCCGATCCGACAATACACATAAAAGTTCATTGATAAAAACGGCATGGGAATTCCCCACAGGGGAACCCCGAACCAAAATTTTTAAAAAAAATGACGTAGGGGTCCCCCTCAAAATTCATACCAGACCCTTCAGGTCTGGTATGGATTTTAAGGGGAACCCCGCACCAAATTAAAAAAAAAATTGGCGTTGGGTACCCCCAAAAATCCATACCAGACCCTTATCCGAGCACGCAACCTGGCAGGCCGCAGGAAAAGAAGGGGGGGAAGAGAGAGCGCCCCCCCTCCTGAACCGTACCAGGCCACATGCCCTCAACATTGGGAGGGTGCTTTGGGGTAGCCCACCAAAGTACCTTGTCCCCATGTTGATGAGGACAAGGGCCTCATCCCCACAACCCTTGGCCGGTGGTTGTGGGGCTCTGCGGGTGGGGGGCTTATCGAAATCCGGAAGCCCCTACCATTTCACAAAAAAACTGTCAAAAATGTTAAAAATGACAAGAGACAGTTTTTGACAATTCCTTTATTTAAAGTCTTCTTTTTTCCATCTTCTATTTTCTTTCTTCTTTCTTCTATCATCCTTCGGTTTCTTCCTCCATCTTCTTCTTCCTCCGATCCTCTGCTTCTTTCTCCGGTGTTCTCATCCGGCATCTCCCTCTGCGGCATCTTCTTCTCTCAATCTTCTTATCATCATCTTCTTTTCGGGCCGCTCCGCATATATGATTGGATGGAAGGCTCCCGCTGTGTGACGCTTCTCTCTTCATCTTTTTCTCTACGTCGTTTTTTTTTTAAATTTTGGCGTGGGGTTCCCCTTAATATCCATACCAGACCTGAAGGGCCTGGTATGGAATTTAGGGGGACCCCCACGCCAGTTTCTTTTAAAATTTTGGTTCAGGATTCCCCTGTGGGGAATTCCCATGCCGTTTTTATCAATGAACTTTTATGTATATTGTTGGAACGGCAATTCATTAATAGCCGCAGGTAGTTTTAAATGACTTTTTTTCCTTTGAAATGTCATTTTGCTGTCAGACTGTTCTAAACACGGGAAACATGCTCCCCTTTAGAGGCATACTATAGACACCCCCCAGGTACGAAATTTAAAGGAATATTACACTTTTATTGTTTGACTTTAAGCATTATTAAAATCACTGCTCCCGAAAAAACGCCAGTTTTTAAAACTTTTTTTGCATTGATACATGTCCCCTGGGGCAGGACCCAGGTCTCCAAACACTTTTTATGACAATACCATGCATATAAGCCTTTAAGATTAACACTTTTGATTTCTCCCATAGACTTTTAAAGGGTGTTCCGCGGCTTTCAAATTTGTCGCGAACACCCCAAATTGTTCGCTGTTCGGCGAACTGGCGAACAGCCGATATTCGAGTCGAACATGAGTTCGACTCCAACTCAAAGCTCATCCCTTTTACTAACCAGTGGAGAAGTGCCCTCTACCAAATCTGTGCCCTACAGCTGCACGATTAATCGTCAAGAATCGTTATCACGATTTTTTCCCCGTTGCGATCTTGACAAAAGTGTTTCACGATTCTTTCTATGCAAAGAATTCTCTCTGCTCTTCTGAAGCCACAGCCATCAAAAGAAAGGAAAAAGAAATGGGCAGACTGCCAAGAATCACAACATTCTTTAGCAGTGCAACTTAAGTATAAACATTGTAACAATTTGTCAAGGGAATAGACTTGTGTGTAAATGAGGAAAGTTTAAACACTTACCGTATATACTCGAGTATATGTGTGCATGTGTCACCTACCTGTGTTCTGTGCATGTGTCCTGTGCTTGTGTCCCTGTGTATGTGTGCATGTGTCCTGTGTATGTGTGCATCCTACCTGTGTCCTGTGCAGGCCTCCGTGTGGCGATCTCCATTCTCCATGTGCCGCTCTGCACCGATTAGCGTGTGATAATACCATTCGGCCATTCTACTGTTCGAAAGCCACGCCTCCTCCTCGTCCGTGATAGGCAGAACACTCCATTTCCCAGCAGTCAGCGGTCAGCCTATCATGGACATTCTGTCATCCTCATACCACGGATGAGGATGAGAGAATGTCTGTGATAAGCTGTACACTGACTGCTGGGAAATGGAGTTTTCTGCCTATCAAAGACAATCACAGACAAGGAGGAGGCGTGGCTTTTGAACAGTGAATGGCCTAATATTCTCCTGGTCCACAACTGGGAGTAAGAGACTGGGTTGCTGCTGCCGGGATGTGTCGGCAGTTTTTTTCTCAGATGTTTTGGAGTACCCCATACCCCACTATCCTCCCCAGTTACATGTTCTTTAGTAATTAACAAAAAAAAATCATCTCCTAGACTGATCATTGGGCTGGAGTGTTGCTCTGTGCCTGACTGCCTCTGCACTGTTTTGGGAAAGAACCTCTCTAATCTTCAGTTTCAGCAGCCTCTACGGGAGTAGAGCTACAACTACAGAATCACAAAGTGTAACTTCAACAATTACATCTTGGTATTTTGTTAGTACTCAGTATTAGATTGACACACAGATCTCAAGAATATTTTATATTTTTTTGGGCTGAAAGTGCCCCCCTCGACTTATACTCGGGTCACCGCCATCTGCCTACATGATCAGCATGCCATGTAGACAGACGGTGGCCAGCGTGTGCTATTACCATTCGGCGGCCATTCACTGTTCAAAAGCCGCGCCTCCTCCTTGTCTGTGATTGTCTTTGATAGGCAGAAAACTCAATTTCCCAGCAGTCAGTGTACAGCCTATCACAGACATTCTCTCATCCTCGTCCGTGGTATGAGGATGACAGAACGTCCATGATAGGCTGACCGCTGACTGCTGGGAAATTGAGTGTTCTGCCTATCATGGACGAGGAGGAGGCGTGGCTTTTGAACAGTAGAATGGCCGAATGGTATTATCACACACTAATCGGTGCAGAGCGGCACATGGAGGATGGAGATCGCCACACGGAGGCATGCACAGGACACAGGTAGGATGCACACATACACAGGACACATGCACACATACACAGGGACACAAGCACAGGACACATGCACAGAACACAGGTAGGTGACACATGCACACATACACAGGGACACATGCACAGGACACAGGTAGGTGACACATGCACACATGCACAGGACACAGGGACACATGCACAGGACACATGTAGGTGACACTTGCACACATGCACAGGACACAGGGACACATGCACAGGACACATGCACAGGACACAGGTAGGTGACACATACACAGGGACACATGCACAGGACACAGGGAGGTACACAGCTGCAGATGGGCATTGTTGACCCTCTTTTTCCACTTATAGTAGCTGCTGCATTTCTCACCCTCGGCTTATACTCGGGTCAATACGTTTTTCCCAGTTTTTTGTGGTAAATTAGGGCCTCGACTTATACTCGGATTGACCTATACTCGAGTATATACGGTAAACACTAAACCTTTTTCTGACATTTGTTGGTTTCAAGTTAAAATCATTTTTTTTTGCTAGAAAATTACTTAGAACCCCCAAACATGATATTTTTTTTAGTAGAGACCCTAGGGAATAAAATAGTGGTTGTTTTTAATATTTTATGTCACACTGTATTTGCGTAGCGGTCTTTCAAATGCAATTTTTTTTGGAAAAAATTACTTTAATGAATTAAAAAAAAAAAAAAAAACTAACCAGTAAAGATAGCCCAATTTTTTTTGTATAATGTGAACGATTTTACGTCGCGAGAATCATGATCTTTTTAGTAAAAAAATCATGATTCTCATTCTGACCAGAATCGTGCAGCTCTACTGTGCCCTAATATTCTCCTGGTCCACAACTGGGAGTAAGAGACTGGGTTGCTGCTGGCGGGAAGTGTCGGCAGTTTTTTCTCAGATGTTTTGGAGTACCCCATACCCCACTATCCTCCCCTTTTACATGTTCTTTAGTAATTAACAAAAAAAAATCATCTCCTAGACTGATCATTGGGCTGGAGTGTTGCTCTGTGCCTGACTGCCTCTGCACTGTTTTGGGAAAGAACCTCTCTAATCTTCAGTTTCAGCAGCCTCTACGGGAGTAGAGCTACAACTACAGAATCACAAAGTGTAACTTCAACAATTACATCTTGGTATTTTGTTAGTACTCAGTATTAGATTGACACACAGATCTCAAGAATATTTTATATACATGCAAGGGTCCTTTTTTTAAGACCGCTATTTATTTGGCTGGAATATATCACATACTAGACATTTTCATATGCCTTTACATGAAGTTATTATCCCAATATAGCCAGTGTACTTCCAAATACCTGAAAGCATTACCTATTCTAATTGAATTAACAACATTAGCTGGGCTTGCTAAAGGAGTACTGATAAATCATTTTATTCTCATTTAGCACTTATTCTCTTAGGGTGATGCCAAATGAATCCCTATGCAGTGTGGCAGGCCATCATTTCCATCTCAGGGTTTGCTTCTTAGTGTATGATAGGGATAGAAATAAGCTAGTTGGTTGTCAGTGTTTTTAGACTGTTATTGATTAACTCGGTTCTAGGAGGGAGTGTTTAGAAGTACACAATACCCAAAAAGAGCACAAAGCCAAGACAGGTATTCTGGTAGCAGCAGGCCCTCTAATAGCAGCCTTTTGGTAATTATGAGAGCAACCAGATAGATCAATGACTCTGCAAGAGCGGTCAGTCTTTCTTGTAATACTTAATGAGGAAATATAAAATAAGTAATCCAAAATTAAAGATATGCAGCGCTAGAAATACGAACATGAACTATGTAAATAAACATCCACTGTCATTGAACGTAAAGAGTCCATGTTCCAGGAAATGGCATCACCCACAGTGTAAATATGACAAGCTGAGGTGAACTATGAAATCCTCCACCACACACCAACACACCAACACACTGGGCCTCTTACTGCAGAAAATGGACCACTAGGTTATAGGTGGTCAGATAAGCATGATATCCACTATAGCACGACTCCACTCTGGTACCAGACAGCTGAATCTCATAGGGTCATAACATGGAGTGAATCCACAGGTTCATATGTAGGATAAAAGAGAAGCAACTCCTTCTAGTGTTGTATGTTAATTCAAGATGATTTTATTAAGTAAAAAGCATACAAGGTACTCACATTTGGAGAATTAAAACAAGCACTTCAGGAACACAAAAAATCCTTGGTTAACATTTGATTCCATCCAACAAAATGGCCACGATCAGCACAGGACTCCTGTCAATCATCTGGCACCCATTACAGGTTCACCTCTAAATGCCTGTTGCTAGAGGGTCTCTCGTAGTCTGCCTCTTTCAGTGCCTGGGCTGGTGACATCACTTCCATCTCGGCACAGGAAGGGCTCAGCTCTGCTCCCTCCCTCCTGTCAATCATCTGGCACCCATTACAGGTCCCAGGTGACTGAGCGGCCAATCACGGCGCTCGGCGCCGCTCGCGCATGCGCAGTGGGTGCCAGGCTGTGAAGCCACAGCCCGGCGCCCACAGTTGCAATGCCGGTGCCACCGAACAGAGGGGGAGACGAGCGGGGCTTCGATCCCCCGCATCGCTGGACCCAGGGACAGGTAAGTGTCCAATTAAAAGTCAGCAGCTGCAGTATTTGTAGCTGCTGACTTTTAATTTTTTATTTTTTTATTTAGTGGCCCTCCTCTTTAAGTACACTCGCTAATCTTCTATTCCTTTAAGCCAGCCATAGACGGTTCGAATCTCGGCCAGTTCAACAGGAACTGGCCGAGATTTGAACCAAGTGTGGGCAAGCTGAATGTATCCAAGTTGATTGACCAATCAAGTTGGATACAACCAGGCTGCCGGATTTTACATGTGATTATTGCAAGTGGCTGTTGCTCCAGCCAGGAGAACACAATGGCTTAGCAGGAGGATGTCCCCATTCAACACTGTCTGTGTTGATGGGGGAATCGAGCAAACTTCTTTCCTGTGGGTCAGAGAGGTGGATCATCTTCAGGCGTGCAGAGAAATTACAAAGCAATTCAGCTGCGCCTCTGTGGGTAGCACCACATACATACATGATTCTAAAAGTGCAATAAGTGCAGTTCAAAATCTGTAAAATCTTCCATCTGCTATAACCAATGGCAACCAATCTTTTCCAACAAAGATCCACTCTGTGCTGAAGGATCAGTCACATTTTCCAAGTGTTTTCTTTACCCCTTTGCACCCCCCTCAGTATGATAGATTTACATAATTATATTGCATTGCTAGTCCAGTGATCTCCTGTTGCTTGCGAGTGCCACGTTTAGTGACTGCCTTGCTGTATTCTGAATATAGGAGGTTGGCAACTCAGAACAGGCACCATTCAGAGAATGCTTCTATTTTCTGAATGAATGCAAAGCATTGTCTGATTGAACGAGGTGAAGAGTGATGTCACCTGTGTTTAAAATGGAACAGGGCGGTGTTAGTCCAAGCCGGACCAATGTAACTATGCATAAAATATCCATACCTAGAATTCCTCTTTAATGCATAAAAAAGAGGAGGAACATTCTCCATAGTGAAAAAGTTGAAAAAACAGATTAAATGCATTTACAGACTTTGGTGTTACAACAAGCACCATTTAATGTACACAAAGTACTCATCCCCTGCCCCTGGTCTTCCTGACAACAAGGAGCATCCCTAATGTACATGATAACATCACTGACTCCACTCAACACATTTCATAAGAGCAGTGTAAATCAAATGGCTTAAGCTCAACACATGCACCCTTGAGCAATGGTGTCGCCAGGGGGTGGCTATAGCTCAGAATCTGGAGCCCATAGCCCCGAGTCTCTTACCTAGGGTTGGCTCTGGGTTCCATCTGCTCAGTTGGTGGCCGGGGGAGGAACATGACTAATTAATGTTATCAGGCACAAGTTCTTTTCTATATTCAGCACTGTCCCGACGTCCACTTCTCTACCGATCTGCCGGGCAATGTAATTGTCGGGAACCGCAACACAAAAATTACTCCGCCGGGACTATTGCCCGGCAGATTGTTATAGAAAGTGGACGTGGAGACTCTGAATACATTGTCGGAACTGATGAATATAGATAAGAACTTGGGTCTGATAGCATAAACTAATCATGTTCCTCCCCCAGCCACCAGCTGAGCAGATAGAGCCCAGAGCCCAGTCCGGGCTGGATCACCACACGCAGTAAGCACTTGAGCTCAGGGGTTAAACAGACCTATTGCTTCCCCTGGCCCCCAGCTGAGCAGAAGTTTTTTTGCTATATCTGCTGCAGACAAGGGGGGGGGGGCTCTCTGGGGACCCTGATGCAAGGGGGGCTCCCTGGGGACCCTGATGTAAGGGGAAGCTCTCTGGGGACCCTGATGTATGGGGAGGCTCTCTGGGGACCCTTATGTAAGGAAGGGGCTCTCGGGGACCCTGATGTAAGGGGAGGCTCTCTGGGACCCTGATGTAAGGAGAGGCCCTCTGGGGCCCTCAATGTAAGGAGGGGGGCTCTCTGAGGACCCTGATGTAAGGAGGGGGCTCTCTGGGGACCCTGATATAAGGAAGGGGCTCTCTGGGGACCCTGATGTAAGGGGAGGCTCTCCGGGGACCCTGATGTAAGGGGGGGATCCACACTCAGATATGTAACAATATTTTACAATATTTTACATATACAGTATCTCACAAAAGTGAGTACACTCCTCACATTTTTGTAAATACGGTATTTTATCTTTTCATGTGACAACACTGAATAAATTATACTTTGCTACAATGTAAAGTAGTGAGTGTACAGCTTGTATAACAGTGTAAATTTGCTGTCCCCTCAAAATAACTCAACACACAGCCATTAATGTCTAAACCGCTGGCAACAAAAGTGAGTACACCCATAAGTGAAAATGTCCAAAGTGGCCCAAAGTGTCAATATCTGTATGACCACCATTATTTTCCAGCACTGCCTTAACCCTCTTGGGCATGGAGTTCACCAGAGCTTCACAGGTTGCCACTGGAGTCCTCTTCCACTCCTCCATGACGACATCATGGAGCTGGTGGATCCTAGAGACCTTGCGCTCCTCCACCTTCCATTTGAGGATGCCCCACAGATGCTCAATAGGGTTTAGGTCTGGAGACAATCCATCACCTTTACCCTCAGCTTCTTTAGCAAGGCAGTGGTCATCTTGGAGGTGTGCTTGGGGTCGTTATAATGTTGGAATACTGCCCTGCAGCCCAGTCTCCAAAGGTAGGGGATCATGCTCTGCTTCAGTATGTCACAGTACATGTTGGCATTCATGGTTCCCTCAATGAACTGTAGCTCCCCAGTGCCGGCAGCACTCATGCAGCCCCAGACCATGATATTCCCACCACCATGCTTGACAGTAGGCAAGACACACTTGTCGTTGTACTCCTCACCTGGTTGCCGCCACATACGCTTGACACCATCTGAACCAAATAAGTTTATCTGTCTCATCAGACCACAGGACATGGTTCCAGTAATCCATGTCCTTAGTCTGCTTGTCTTCAGCAAACTGTTTGTGGGCTGTTTGCAGCAATGCAGATCAATTTGATGCAGTGTGCAGCGTATGGTCTAAACACTGACAGGCTGACCCCCCACCCCTTCAACCTCTGCAGCAATGCTGGCAGCACTCATACATCTATTTCCCAAAGACAACCTCTGTATATGACGCTGAGCACGTGCACTCAACTTCTTTGGTCGACCATGGCGAGGCCTGTTCTGAGTGAAACCTGTTCTGTTAAACCGCTGTATGGTCTTGGCCACCATGCTGCGCTCAGTTTCAGCATCTTGGCAATCTTCTTATAGCCTATGCCATCTTTATGTACAGCAACAATTCTTTTTTCTGATCCTCAGAGAGCAATAACACCAAATTTAACACACCTGCTCCACATTCACACCTGAGACCTTGTAACACTAACAAGTCACATGACATCTGGGAGGGAAAATGGAAAATTGGGCCCCATTTGGACATTTTCACTTAGGGGTGTACTCACTTTTTGTCACCAGCGGTTTAGACATTAATGGCTGTGTGTTGAGTTATTTTAAGGGGACAGCCAATTTACTCTGCTATACAAGCTGTACACTCACTACTTTACATTGTAGCAAAGTGTAATTTCTTTAGTGTTGTCACAAAAAAAGATATAATAAAATATTTACAAAAATGTGAGGGGTGTACTCACTTTTGTGAGATACTGTGTGTATATATATGTATATCTATATCTATCTATCTATCTATCTATCTATCTATCTATCTATCTATCTATCTATCTATCTATCTATCTATCTATCTATCTATCTATCTATCTATCTACATATACACACATACATACACACACACATGTATATTATATACATGCATATGCCCACCCAAGCGTATGACTTTCTTTACTTCGCTGCTATGGGCTCTTGCCCCAGATCTTTTATAGACCTAGCAACGCCTCTGCCCTTGAGGGTTAATGAGCAGGCCATTACTGTACCTGCAAGATTTGTTGTGGGCTAATAAAAAGTGTGCATAGAATGCAGAAAGGGACATTCCAGCTGAAGGCAGGGTCCCTGCACTAGGTAAAGGCAGCCGATTTTAGATGGATTTTTCTTTTAATTACCAATTATTTTTTTAAATGTATTACAGTGTGCAAAGAGACAGGCTAAGTCACAACACCCATAAGGTTTGGGCTGTTGTATCTTATACTTACACTTTGCAGTTTATTGTGGATGAAAATACATACATATTCATTATACTGACTTGTATTTATTATTTATTAATGGTATGTAATAGTAACTTCATATAAGCATTGGATGTTATATTTGCTTTATTGTAATATTGTATTTGCAATTTCAAAACAAAGAATAACTATAAAGAAGAAACACATTAATAGCAAAATGGTAGCACTTGACATTTTTATCACGTATTGGGTAAAAAAATAATTTTTCTTGAAATCATGACTTATCTCTCTTTAATTAAATGTACATTTTTGTTTCATGTGCTGTGCTGGATTTCCTGTGTGGTGTATTACAAATAAATTAGACATTTTAATAGCTTCTAACAACAGTTTTTTTGTCCTGTAGTTTACTTAAGTAATCATTACACTATTAATAACATTTTACCAAAATCAAACAGACAGTGAAAATACAGCATGCACTGTTGAACCTAAAAAGCTGTATGCTGAATCTTAAATCAATAGCAAGATGCTCCAAAGTGTTGTAAAATAGTTTATTAATGAATGAATTAATAATCACATTACGGACCAAGCCGCAGGCTCCATGCTGTCTCGCCCTGTTGTCTCAGAGACACATTGGATGATGTGATAATAGCACCCCTTTATTTCAGGGACTACATGTTCACTAACAGGACGTGAGGAATCAATGATGTCCTTGTCTGTCCACAAGTGATAATTATAACAAATGGCTCAGCAGAGATTACAGTTCGCTATGTCAGTTGTTCAAGAAACTGATTGACTTGCCATTCTAGGACAGGACTTAATAGAAAAATCCTGTATTGACCCACGGTCAATAGAGAAAAGCAAGTCGTAGACCATATGGAAAGAAACATCATTCATAAGGTATAGGAAAAGGTGTGGGTGGGAGGGCAATGACAAAAAGGTGACTTGATATAGTCTCTCTCAGATGCAACCTTAAGGCAATGTGCAGTATTTATGTAAACATTATGATACGTTAGGACAAAAAAATATATATATTTTCTTAGTAAGATAAACGTGAAATATTGCACAAGGATATTTTATTTTTTAAAATTTCAGGTAGCAAATGGAGCTCTAGATTTTTTTTTTTTGTATGCTTATGAAGCTAAGCGCTTTTCTGAAAAAGCCTCTTGTTTACAGAGAAGCATAGCTGAAGCTTAAATTTACTATACAAAGAAATGTCAACATGGAAGAAATGTTAATAGGGTAATAAGGAAGTGGATGCACATCAAAAACAAACAAAAGATTTGCCAGCACACTTACCAGCCATCCTGCAAAACAACCAAATTGACCCTATCTAACAATTTACGTTAAAAACAGGGGGTTTTGTTTGCATACATGTGCAAATATATAGGTAAGCTGCAGTGCTCACATCAAGGCTCCTCTGTAAACGGCAGTCCTCTTAGGTAGAGTCCCCAGGGTAGGAGCACATATAGCAGTAGTATATTGTTAGACAGGATCAGTTTGTACGTTTTGCAGGCTGGCTGGTAAGTAAGCTTAGGAATCTTTTGTTTGTTTGTGATGTGCATTGCCCTTCCAAGTGCACCTTGCTGCAAAAGCTAGTTATAGGTTGGGGTGGTTGCCACTTCTTTGTACAATTGGTTGAACTGGGTGTGGGGATGCACAGGATGCCTTCACTGCCATCGTGCCCTTGCTGGGCGTCACATGCATCCATGTGCCTTTGAGGAGGAGTGGGCTCCCTCCAGGCACACCTGCCCCTAATCTATCCTACTGCTATATGTGCTCATACTTAGGAGACTGGAAATTTATAGAGTTGTGTGCGACCTGGGGGCAACACAGCTGTGCCATCTGTGACTGCTGTGTTCACTGGACACAGCGGATCACTGATCGGGGTACTGGGTCACTGTGATTGGTCTCGGTACCATGTAATCACTGTAACCAATCACATGAAAAGTAGTAAACAATGGCTGTCATTCATGGTGCAATTGCTTACTACTGTGATCTCTGTGATTGTCACAGTGATCACAAGGTACATGGCCAATCAGAGGCCCTGCACCATGTGAAAGCTGTGGCCAATCACATCGTTCACAGTAGTAAACAATGGCATCATAAATGGATGGCAAATACAGTTAAAGAGGAACTGCAGTATGCTCACATAATTTGTAACAAAAATATCTGTGCCATTCTGAAGCTTCCCTCCAACCACTTTGCATAATATTTTATATATACTGTGATTCTGTACTTGCCAAATATGCTGCAGAAATCTACCTCCACTGAGTCTGGCTGCATCCATTTTAACTGTGGGCAACTGAATCTGCTGCCTGTTCATTTTCTGGATTTACCCAGACACACAGAGGCACACCTCCAGCTCTGCAGCTCTCATTGGCCCTCTTATGACTCACCCCTCCCCTCCTGGCAAACTGTCATGAGAGTGAGAGAGAAAGCTATGCATGATGTCATAAGCTTAGACCTTTTTGCCGGACAAGACACAGGAAGTGGGCTGTATAAGGTATTTACTGGTAGAAACACATACATGTGAAAAAAAGGGGAAAAAATGAAAAATAATTATTACAATGTCACTATGGTGACATCATACTGCTGTGATGGTGATCATTTACAATGGCTGGCTGCTCTGATATCACTGTCACTGCCACCAGACATTATCTCTAATCATCACCACAGCAGTACTGTGTCAAAAGACCTCCACCCACCAGTTACAGTGTCCCTGATCACTGCCACACTAGTCATAATGTCTCTAATCACCAGCACTCCAGTCTTATTGTCCCATATCATCATCGCACCAGTTACAGTGTCCCTGACCACCGCCACACCTGTCACAGTGTCACCACACTAGTGGAAGCCAGTAACAGTGTCTCTGATTGTTGCCACACCAGCCACAGTGTCATCAGACCTGATCACTGCTACACAAGTCCCACTGTCACCAGACCAATGCAGCCAGTAACAGTGTTCCTGATCACAGCCCCACCAGTGCAGTGTTGCCTTTGCCTAGTGCCTGTACTAACCCTGCCCCGTTTATTGACCATGTTTTTGCCTGCTGCCTGGATGATCTTTTGCCTGTTTGCTTACCATGTGTCTGTCTATGCCAAAACTGACTCATCTGCACATCCTGGTGACTAAGCTCCCGTGGGACACCAGTCCCACCCATTCTCTGCAGACAGCTGCACTCCTGGAACCCCAGGAACTCATTTGTTCCTCCTTTTCTTCAGCTTCCTGTACTTCCTGGCCAGTGAACATGGCATTCCTGGGGACAGCTACATACCAATAGGCTAGGCTTGTTTGGCTTATAGTAACAGGGACTGCTATAGGTGACATTACACTAAGATATATTCCCTTGCCACTAGACCAATACAGTACATAGGTTTTGACACAATTGGTTGATTTGTGAGATACACAACATACAATATTTAGTATGTAATCAGTCCAGAAAAGTCTTACACATGTGGTATTGCCATACTCAGTAGGAGTAGTAGAATTGTTTTGGGCTCTAGGTCAATGCTGTGTGTGAGAAGCATCTTATTAAATTGACCACTCTGTGTAAAAAAAGTCTTTAACCACTTCAGCCCTGGAAGGATTTGCTCCCTTAATGACCAGGCCATTTTTTGCGATATGGCACTGCGTCCCTTTAACTGCCAATTGTGTGGACGTGAGACGCTGTACCCAAACAAAATTGACGTCCTTTTTTTCCCACAAATAGAGCTTTCTTTTGGTTGTATTGGATCACCTGTGTGGTTTCTATTTTTTGTGCTATAAACAAAAATAGAGCGACAATTTTGACAAAAAAGCAATATTTTTAACTTTTTTGTTATAATAAATACCCCCCCCATAAAAAAACCTAATTTCTTCCTCAGTATAGGCCGCTATATATTCTTTTACATATTTTTGGTAAAAAAAAGATCGCAATAAGCGTATATTGATTGGTTTGCGCAAAGGTTAGCGCCTACAAAATAGGGGTTATATTTATGGCATAATGGCGGTGTTCTGCAATTTTTAGCAGGACTGCGACATTGCGATGGACAGATCGGATACTTTTGACACATTTTTGGGACCATTGACATTTATACAGCGATCAGTGCTATAAAAATGCACTGATTACTGTGTAAATGTCACTAGCAGGGAAGGGGTTAACACAGGGGGCGATTAAGGGGGTTAATTGTGTTCCCTCATATGTGTTTCTAACTATGGGGGGATGTGACTGACTAGAGGAGGAGCCAGATCGCTCTTCCCAACGAGTAGTACCGGACAAACTGTCTCTCCTCTCCTGATAGAATGGGGATGTGTGTGTGTTTACACACACACACACTGTTTATAGGGCCGACGTACAGCTACATTGGTTTGCGTAGGAGAGCCGACCTGCCGTAGTAGAATGACGGCGGCTGGTCGGCTAGTGGTTAAAAAACTCACCATGCCTCCTAGAAATTAACTTGGGGTGTTTGCTTTCCAAAATGTGGTTATTTTGTGAGTGTTTCTACTATCCCATTGCTCCAGGGCATCCTATTAAGTGATAGGTAGTCAGGAAAATAGATGTGTAAATTATGCCCCTAGAACACCTGAAGGTGCTACTTTTGCTAATTTTGGGCCCCTTCATGTGGCTAGGTTGTAAAAACGCCTCGGGCCATACTCGGAACGAGTAGTAGAAAGTGTTTTGGGGTTTAATTCTAATTATACCTATGATGTGTGTTAGAAATGGTATTAATTGACAATTTTGTGTAAAAATTAAAGTACATTTTAATTTTCCAAAAACTTGTGGCAAAAAAAGTGACATTTTCAAAAGACTCATTATGCCTTTCAGATAAAACCTTGGAGTGTTAGCTTTCCAAAATGGTATCATTTTGTGGCTGTTTAAAGTGTTCTGGTGATCCAAGGCTTCAGAAAATGTGATAGGTAGTCAGGAAATTACAAGGGAAATGTATGGACCTTGAAAGCCCATAGGTGCTCCTTAGATATTGCCCCCTCTATATATTCAGGCTATAAAAAGTCTCACACATGTGGCATCCCCATATATTTATTTCTTCCTTTTCCAAAAAATTGTGCCGAAAAAAATTACAACTTCAAAAAACCTACCATGCTTCTTACATAATACTCTGGACTGTCTACTTTCCAAAAAGGGGTCATTTGAGGGTATCTTTATTGTCCTGGCATTTTAGAGCCTCAAGAAATAAGATAGGCAGTCAGTACATCAGGACTGATCAATAGTTTGTAGACTCTATAACTTTCACACAAAGTAAATAATATATACTGATTTGGGATATTTTTAGCAAAGAAATGTTGCAAATTACATTATAGCCTACATTTATAAAGAACTATTATTTGTATGTATCATTTACATAGCAAATAAAAAAAAACTGTGGTGATTAAATACCCACCAAAATAAAGCTTTGTCTAATAAAGTGAAAATTGTATTTTGAGTACAGTGTTGTATGCCTGAGTAATTGTCATTCAAAGTGTATTAGTGCTAAAAACTGAAAAATGGCCTGGGCAGATAGCGGTGAAAGTGTCTGGTCTTTAAAGAACTAAAGGATAACATGAAGGCAACAAAAAATATACAAGCAATTAACAAGAGTTCATTGCAATATGCAGCAACAAATCGGAAGCTTTGAAAATACATGGGTAACAAACAGGCAAACATTACGATATTTATCAACAAATGGGCTATAGTTACAATACCTATCAAGACAAATGGGCAATCATTAAAATACATATTCTCTTCCTATATATAAATATATACGTATGAAAGTATGTTGTGGGACATATTTGTTTAAGAAATGTCTTAAAATGGTTAAATATGTTAAAGAATGTTTTTTTTTATCCACAATTTAATCCAAACCTATTCAAAATATGGGACTGACCTAGTATTTGAAATTATTCTTTTTTTCCCATGGGGGTTATTCTTGTGTACCACAGATTATCAGTTGACTTGCTTTCTGAGTGCATGCAGGAAGCAAGTGAAAAGACTACTGAGTATATGCTGCTTATAAACTGTGGATTATAATAAACTGGGGACTAGAATTGTTTTTAAGTTGTTTGCTAAGTGTAGTCAACTACAACTGCTGGTGTACGTCTAAATAAAAATATGTTGTGGACTCCTGCTGCTGCTTTATAGCCTCTGACAATACATATATCACATCTACAACACAATACCCACAATATCCCTACATGCAATTTTTTCATGCATAAGTTATAAGTTAGTCCAGTAAAAGCAAGCCTTCCCTGGTTGTATCCATGCTGTAATTTAGGCATTATGGCTTTTACTTTGATTTGAACATTTCTGTGATTTACGTGCTTCTATTATCCCTAATGGCTGTGGATTCAGTCCCTGGAATTCATAAAGACTGGCATAGACAGATTTTCCAAAAGTGTCTCATGCGTTTTAAAAGTGGTGCAGCGGCTTGCACTTTTAGAATGCATGCAAGACATTTTCACAAAATCTGTCTGTGCCAGTTTCTTTCCCAGTACGCCAAAAGAGAGTTGGTCTTAAAGTGGGGTTCCACCCCAAAAAAAAAAACTACATGAAAAATCCTAAAAAAAATACAAAAAACATTTGGATATTTTTTTTTTTACTTACCTCTAAATGCCTGTTGCTAGGGGGTCCCTCGTAGTCTGCCTCTTCCAGTGCCTGGGCTGGTGACATCACTTCCCCCTTGGCACAGGAAGGGCTCAGCTCTGCTCCCTCCCTCCTGTCAATCATCTGGGACCCATTACAGGTCCCAGGTAACTGAGTGGCCAATCACGGCGCGCGGCGCCGCTCGCGCATGCGCAGTGGGTGCCAGGCTGTGAAGCCACAGCCCGGCGCTCACAGTTGCAATGCCGGCACCACTGAATGGAGGGGGAGACGAGCGGGGCTTCGATCCCTGCATCGCTGGATCCAGGGACAGGTAAGTGTCCAATTTAAAGTCAGCAGCTGCAGTATTTGTAGCTGCTGACTTTTAATTTTTTTTTTTTTTTTGACTGGAACTCCTCTTTAATTAGTTCCACTTTCACAAGATACAAACTGTTGGTATTTTATTCTGAATTTGGAGCATTCATTGTGCCACTGTCAGAACCAAAAGTGTTACAAAAAATTCATGACTTTGACACAATGCAGCTTTATTGAATTCCTCCCAGTATTTGTTAAGGTGTATGGCTGTTTTCTGACACATCATGGCAGCATACAATGGGTTGTGGCTCCACCCCCTGTTTAGCTTGTGTCTCTTTTAAAGGTTCTTGCGGTAAAAGTCAAGGAAGCTTAAACCTCTGTAGTGTATTAAAGTGATTGTAAAGGCTTGTTTTTTTTCCTATAAAAATAATAGACATGTCCTACTTACCTGCTCTGCAGTGGACTTGCACAGAGCAGCCCGTATCCTTCACTTTTCGGGTCCTGCTTCTGTGATCCTGGCCCATCCCTCCTGTTCAGTGCCCCCACAGCAAGTAGCTTGCTATGGGGGCACCTGAGCTGAGTCACAGCTTCCTGTGTCCATTCAGACACCGAGTCCCACCTGGCCCCGCCCCCTCTCCCCCCTGATTGGCTAGCTGACTTTGAGTGACAGCAGTGGGAGCCAATCAGGAAGGAGAATCTAGAATTGTTGAGACACCCGTGGACAGAGAGGGGCCTCAGGTAAGTGTTAGGGGGGGCTGAGGGGGGCTGCTGCAAACATGAAGGCTTTTTATTTTAATGTATAGAATGCATTAAGATAAAAAAACCTTCTGCCTTTACAACTCCTTTAATCATTTTACCAAACAGAAAGGCCGCACAAACAACTACAGAAAACACAATTCATAGCATGCAAAGTATAACCAAATATGCCTACAACATGCACAAGCTGACTATCTTCCTAGCAAATAAGCATGTACGATATGTAAACAATAAGTATACTAAACAGCTACTTATCTTGGATCTTTCTTTATGGTGGAGTCGTTGTTTAGGATCAAGGATCTTAAAGACTGCTTCCTACTTCTCCAAAGTCCTCAGATCAGCTCTAATGATGCCCAAACAAAGCCTGGAAGCAGAAATAAGACACTGTTACTTCCCATAAGTGGAAAATGTGAGTCTGATAAATTCAAATAGAGATGGACAAGTTGAGTCAGAGAAAAACTCTATGATCTCCAGGAGACACATGTGGACTTATTCACTTAAGGTGGGGCCCTCTAGCCACTTAAGGATCAGGCTTATTTTGGATTTTAGGTGATAACATGTTTAAAACAGTTTTTTTTGCTAGAAAATTACTTAGAACCCCCAAACATTATATATGTTTTTTTTTCTAACACCCTAGAGAATAAAATGGCAGTCGTTGCAATACTTTTTTTTGCACCGTATTTGCGCAGCGGTCTTATAAGCACACTTTTTTTGGAAAAAAATTCACTTTTTTGAATAAAAAAATAAGACAACAGTAAAGTTAGCCCAATTTTTTTTATACTGTGAAATATAATGTTACGCCAAGTAAATTGATACCCAACATGTCACGCTTCAAAATTGCGCCCGCTCGTGGAATGGCGTCAAACTTTTACCCTCAAAAATCTCCATAGGCGACGTTTAAAAAATTCTACAGGTTGCATGTTTTGCGTTACAGAGGAGGTCTGGGGCTAAAATTATTGCACTCGCTCTACTAGTCGGGGTGATACCTCACTGTTTTCACATGCGGGCGCTACTCGCGTATGCGTTCGATTCTGTGCGCAAACTCGTCAGGACGGGGGGTTTTAAAAATTTTTTTTATTATTATTATTTATTTTACATTATTTTATTTATTCCTATTACAAGGAATGTAAACATCCCTTGTAATAAAAAAAAGCATGACAGGACCTCTTAAATATGAGATCTGGGGTCAAAAAGACCTCAGATCTCATATTTAAACTCAAATGCAATAATAAAAAAAAAAAAAGTCATTTAAAAAAATGACATTGAAAAAAATATGCCTTTAAGAGGCGTGGGCGGAAGTGACGTTTTGACGTCGCTTCCACCCAGCAGTGTCATGGAGACGAGTGGGTGCCATCTTAGCCTTCACTCATCTCCAGGCACAGCACGGAGAAGGATGCGATCGCTTCCGCTGCTACCGACAGCTCCGGTAAGCGGCGGAGGGCACCGGATCGCGAGAGGGGGGGAGCCCTCCCGCCACCGATAAAAGTGATCTCGCGGCGGATCCGTTGCAAGGACCACTTTTATCAGAAAGCCGGCCGCCGCACGAAAACAGGGATACTGCAATAACAACGATATTCGCTGACAAACTTTGGACGTACATCGGCGTGCGGCGGTCCGGAAGTGGCTAGAGAGGAACTAGATTGGATTTAGTCACATTACGTGTTTTTGTTGTCATAGACTGGGTCACATTGCTAGAGTGTGCCATGCTGTGAACACAGGACAACAGCAGACCAGTATTCCCAGGAAAGCATGGAGAGATATGCAGATTTATTCTTTCTGCTTGAAATCTATGCCTTTTTGTAAAAGTGTTACAAGGCAACAGTGGGCCCCCTACAATAGTTTTCAGTAAGAAACAGGCAGATAGAGAAATTTAAGCAGTGAACTATGTTTTTTGGCACAGTTAGAGGGAACATATAATCTACTTTGTCTTTTATTCTTTTAAAGTGTTTCTAAACCCAGGACCCTGCATTCACTATATCTGGTCCCCCACAGTACACAGAACATGGAAATGCAATTATTTTAGTAAATATAAACTGCTAAATACCTTTTCTCATCAAGAGTATAGAGTGGTCGTGTGACTTCTAACAGTGTCCGGCCAAGCACTGATTAAAGAAACTTGTAGGAGGAGTTTTTATTCTCATCTGACTGTCCTATGAGGCTGCATGGCCCCTGACCCCCTGTCTGGACAGTGCTGATTGGCCCTGTGCTGAACACATGCGCCCTCCCCCCAAAAAAAACTCTCTAGCAATACACACCAAACTGAGCTTATGCCAAGTGCCCCAAGGCTCTGTACTATTGGGAGATGGATAGGGGACTGTGGAAGAAGGAGAAGATCAGAAAAGACAGGATCATAAAGCCTTTTTACACAATGAGCAGGATTAACCCCCTAGGTTCCACAGTGCGTATAACAAGCATGCATTACTGCATATACTGTACAGATGGATTTTACTGCTGTGGGATTAGTAATACTTTAAGCTAATGAACATTCGAGAGGTGGAGCAGGCAAAGCAGATGACCAGGCCAGTTGGAATGAGGCAGACCGAAAGAGGAGATGGGAGCATGAGGAAGATGCAGATGATTTCCTCATGGCACAATTGAATTGGAGTGGACTTTCATCTGAGCATTTCCCTATGGTATGGTGGACAAAGGACATTCATATGGAACTTTCTTTCCATCTATATTACACAGACTGCCAATGACATTGCTAACCCTGCTCAAAGGAATGTTGCAGCTTGTCCAGGGACAAAGGACCGATCACCACAGAACAATTTTTACTTCCCATTTGCAAAACAGGGGGGTTTATTTTGCCTTTCCTATCATGCTATAAAATCAAGTGGTGGAATGGGTTATTTTATAGCATAGTTATAATTAAATTGTTAGATTTTAAGACTACGTGTTGTTTTTTGAAGCTGAGCCTCCCCTGTTGATATGTAAAATAACCCATCGGGCTGGTTTATGAGCTCAGCACAGGAAGTCAGGCTAGAGCAGGGGTAGACAACGTGGGGCCCTCCAGCTGTTGCAGAACTACAAGTCCCATCATGCCTCTGGGAGTATTTGTAACTGCTAGCCTTGCAATGCCTCATGGGAAATATAGTTCCACAACAGCTGGGGGGGGGGCCCAGGTTGCCTACCCCTGGGCTACAGGATATGATGTAATAGGAAATAGGGGGGAATAGGACTTTGAACAGGCTATGTGGTCAGACAAGGACAAAGCATTGTTTTGGGATTTAAAAAAGTAAGATTTTGGAGGAAACAGATGTTTTCTGTGGTCATTGTCTGCAGGTATTATTTCCCTCTTTATGGCATTCAGCTGGGCTCCTCCTATCTCAGGTTCCTGCTCTATGCTTGCTCTGGGTCATTGTGTCATACTGTTTTTCATTTCAGTCTGCTGCTGTACCCTGCCTCTATGGGGAACACTGCCCAGCCAGACCACCCATTGCCTATAAGGTAAGAGATTAGGTGAGTAGTGAAGTTATTTTAAAAAAAGAGAGCATATGGTCCCAATGCTGTTGGATTATATACAGTCCTACAAGGACCTCAAGACAGGGAGGACCCTGAAAAGGCCAAAAC
Organism: Lithobates clamitans; assembly: GCA_037952925.1. Lineage (NCBI taxonomy): Eukaryota > Metazoa > Chordata > Amphibia > Anura > Ranidae > Lithobates > Lithobates clamitans. The sequence goes on from JBBGZY010001277.1 coordinate 5,174,902, forward strand.
AAGTCGCCATGCAATGTTGACCAAAGTCATCATCTCACCTCACATTATCATTGCTCCTGATCTACAAAAACATTGTAGGCTACCAGCCCTAACAGTTGAGGGGTTTGTGGAGGAAAGTCATTGCCTGATAAGCTAGTATGTTAAGTCTGCTTGGATGAAGCGGCAAAAGAGAAGACGTGGATGTCAGGGATGTTGCAGCTTTGATTAAAGAATTGGCCAAAGAGTCGATATATAAAGTCTTTAGTCCTCAGGCTGAATTACCTAGCACTTCCAGTCAGAGCCAGCAGGAGGTGTTCGTCAAAACTGTGTCCTATGATAGGGGAAATGTCATTCTGCTGCTGTTGAGTCCAATGGTGGATGTATCAACAATGCAACTGGCAAGACATGTCACTCTATGGTTACGTTCAAGAAAACTCTAGACTGAAAGTTAATTCTAGATCTAAAGTGCCCTTATGTAGCATTTGGAGGTGCCTGCAACCAAAATGATGGGACATTGGTGGGAATTTAAGGGTCGTCCACCTTCCGATCACTTCCAGCTAACTGGGCTACCGTATTCAGTGGAAAAGCAAAAAGTTCTGTCCAGTTTGTGTCCAAATTAATAAAAAAATGTGCGATAGTGAAGGTTCAAAGCACCCAGAGGAGAAAAGGATTCTGTTCACCTCTACTCCTAGTGAAAAAAAAAACAAAAAACAGGCGATTTGCGCCCAATACTAGATTTGAGAGAACTCAACAAGCACATAAAGTTGGAGTTGTTCAAGATGGAGAGTCTTCAATCAATTCTATTATTGATAAATCTGGGAGCATGGATGCTCTTTGTAGATTTAACAGATGCCTACTTACATGTCCCAATCCATCCTGCATTTCAGAAGTACCTTCGTTTTGCCATACATTGGTCCCACTACCAGTTTCGGCGCCTTCCTTTCAGTCTGTCCACCTCCCTCTGAATATTTACAAAGGTCATACTGTCTGCCATATCGAGGGGAATGAAAATGTACCACTACTTGGATGGCATCTGGCCAGCAACTGGGAGATGCTTATCCATTGGTATGCTGTCCAACACACTTTACAAAGTGGCTGGGTTGCTAATCAATTGGAAGGAGAACTTCCTCTGCCCACCCCAAAGAATGGTGTTCTTGTGGGCATTTTTGGATAAGGAGGCTCTGGTTTCCGTCTCTCCTACAGTTGAGCATTGAGTCACCACTGCCTCTACCAATTATGCTGGATCTGCTCTCCCAAGGCCAGTTTTGCCATCCAGCCCCAGGAGACTACATTTGAAGGCATGGAAGTTAAGAGATGGAGGCTACTAAGTCAAGGGTGCTCAGTGGAGGTAGTGGCTACCTTGCTTCAAGCCAGAAAGGGCTCAATAAAAAAGACTTAACAGAGAATGTGGGCATAATTTGTAGAATTGGAGGAGCAAAAAGCCTTTATCACCAGAACTGGTCCAGGTTCTGCATTTTTTACAACTGGGGCTAGGCAAGGGCCTAGGTTCAAATATATTTCAAAACGTTCATATTTCAGCCTTGTCTGCACTTACAGGGCCCCTTAACCCTTTAGTGAGACAATTCTTAAAGAATTGCATGAAACTAGGACCTCCCAGGAAACCATTGTTCCCCAAGTGAGACTTGCCTATGGTCCTTGATGCTCTATCAAGGCCCCTATCTATCTGATGGAATTGCCTACACTCTGGAATCTCACCCTGAAGACCGTATTTTTGGTTGTCACAACCTCTGCAAAAGGGGTGTCAGAGCTGCAGGCTTTTATACACAAGGAACCTCACCTAATGTTCTACCCCGACAAAGTAATCCTAAAACCTTCAGAATGCTTTATCCCAAATGGATCTACCTCTTTCCACTCTAACCAGAAAGTCAATTTACCGTCTTTCTTTGGTGAAGTGGGAGAACCACAGCCCCTAGATGTTGGCCTAACCATAAGGGCCTACTTAGCAGCCACCTCTTCATTCAAGCAGGATGAAATCTATGCTTGGTCCTGCTTGATTTAAGGCAGGGACAGTCAGCATCAACATATACAATCGCCTCCGGGATTGTTAATGTAGCACCCTCCTAGTTTAGGTGATATATGAAATGACTTGGGTATGGGACCTCCAAAAGTAATAACACCCTATTTAAAGTATTACATTTTTATTGTATACAATACAATTAGATACAATAGACAATATACAAGACATAAAAAATCATGGTCATTCCATGCATTATAAAATACATTACATATCATGTGCATAGGGTCGGCCAATAATATCAGAAAAACATCTCTAGGGCATCCTACTTGAAATTCCACAGATTTGTGGAAGTAGGGTTGATGCGTTTTGTGGGAATACTGCTTCCTTAGGACCTCCTTTGCCTTTCTTGTATTCACATATAACACAATCTATAGTTAAAACTACAAGTAAATAGAATGTTTTAATTCATATCATAAATAAACATATTTACATACAATAATGATTAAGGCCCTGAGGAAGCTGTATTCTCATGAAAACGCATATGTGGCATTTTAAGCAGGATGCTCTAGAGATGTTTTTCTAAAATTAATGGCCGACTCTCTGCACATGATATGTAATGTATTTTATAATGCATGGAATGACCATGATTTTTTATGTCTTTTTGTATAAATAACATTTTTTTAAAATATTTTACCACTTCAATAATGGGTACTTTTACCCCCTCCTTCCCAGACCAGTGTTCAGCTTTCCGTGCTGTCGCATTTTCAATGAGAACTGCGCGGTCATGCTACACTGTACCCAAATTAAATTTTTATCATTTTGTTTACACAAATAGAACTTTATTTTGGTGGTATTTATCTACTATTTGGGGGAAACTGTGGGGTGACACTGTTGTGGGGACACTAGGCCAGTGATCAGTGTGTAAAAAGCTGTAAAAAACAGCCCATACTCACTGATCACCAGCCGGCTGCAGCGGTCCGCTCTCCCTCTTCTCACTGACAACTTCCATGTGAGGAGAAGAAAGTTGATGGCCTAGCAACCGGCTCTCTATTTATGTCACATGATGGCTGTGATTGGACTTAGAAATCATGTGATCAGGAGGGCCAAGCACAGAGCCCTCCTGCCAATCTGAGATGCACCATGTCCAGATGACACGAGCGCATCATGATTGTGCAGCTGCGCACGCACGCGCACGCGATCCCCCTCCTTCTGAAGGACCTTACTGAATGTCCACTCGGGAGGAAGAAGTGCCCACCCGGCTGTATATGGGCAGTGGCCGGGTGAGAGGTGGTTAAATAAGGTGTTATTACTTTTGGAGGTATATATAAAGACCCCAAACCCAAGTCATTTCATATTGTATTATTTAGGGATGATACCTACTTGAGTAGTGTGAGATTAAAAGGGGCCACCATTTTCCTATTTCTACCAAGTTTAGGTGCTAGAAGTGAGGCAAATTTAGTTTTAGGCATTGCTGTTATAAGTGGAGACATAATTGTGTTTTGCCTACTCTAAGTTCTGCAGCTGCAGACTTTCCTGTCTCCCCCTGTCTTTTCAGAACTTTCTGGAAACATAGTGAGCAGGAGAGGGCAGACTCTGAGCTGGCCCTGGATACAGCCTCAGCCAATCCCCAGCCAAGAAGAGTGATTAGCAGGGGGATGAGCATGGTATATAAGGGTGAGAGCAGAGAGTAGCAGGGTCCTTTGCCTGCAGGAGAGTGACCCAGCCTGGAAATGCTGTTAAACCTTCCAAGGCTTAGGATGAGCCTCAAGAAGTCCTGGATGATTCTCACTCACCAAGGAGCCATAGGATCACCCAAGGCAGCATCAAGAGGGGATCTCTTTGGGATACTTTAGGCCAAAGTCAATTGAAGCTGAAAGGAGGCCTTCAGACTGTCTGGATCACAGTGAATAGGCTGCAGAAAAATCCTGAGTGAGAGATACTGTTGCCTGTACACCTCTTCTAGATAGGAAACCATTCCAGACCTGCTGCCAGGGCTGTGCCTTAGAGGAAACCCCCCTCACCACAACTTCTGGTTTACTTCACTTAACTGCTTCAAGATGGTGTCCTCATTCAAGTTGTTTAGTTCTGGCATTCCAAAGCTTTTCACAATCCCTATCCCAGTTCTACAAAACAAATAAAAACAACAAAAAAAGACAATACCTGCCTAAATACTGTCAGAGGACTGAGTGAGATTGGATGCACCTGGCTGAAAATACCCTGTGCCTGTCTTCTTGCTCCATTAAGGGATCAGAACCTGGGATCAAGTCACCAGAGCAGTCCTGTCAGTGCAGTACATTAAAGCATTTGTTAACCAAAATAAATAAATAAAATAAAGATCCTGTTCCCTTAAAGCATGTTATACAGCACAGTGCTTGTGTTGTGTCATTTGAACCCCCGTATCACCTGAAATACCTGGCTGATCCTGCCTAGCTATACCCTTCCCTCTGCAAACAGACCACAATAATCATGGCTGGTGACCTCTGACATTGTGGTCCATTTGCGTGATCCCGTCAGCTGCAGCCCTGTTCTGTCTCCTGTGTCCTTCTCCCCCTCCTCCCTCCTACCCTCTCTCCCTGTTTCTGCTCTACCAGTGCAAGCCCCCCCAACCTGCTGCTCTCATTTTAGCTATTAAATGCTGCCACCCTCTCTGCACCATTATAATATTGTCCTTGTGTCTGTGTTCTGTAAAAAAAACCTGCATTATTGTATCTGTATGAGCTCTGCTCCCGGCGCTCAGCTGATTGTCGGCGGCTCGGCGCTCTCTTTCTCTCCCCTCTCCCCTCCTCCCCAGCTGATATCAGCGGGAGGACTCGAGACCACCCACTGCAGCTGTGAGCTGGAGAGACAAGGGAGGAGAGGAATCAGCCGAGCGCCGGGAGCAGAGCTCATACAGGTACAATCTTGCATTTTATTTACAGAACACAGGCACAGGAACAATTATTATAATGGTGCAGAGAGGATGGCAGCATTTAATAAAAGTGGGTTAACAACCACTTTAAGACAATTAAAAAAGCCTACTCTTCCCAAGACTTTCTTGTTCCAGAAGTCTTAAGAGCACATTCAACCAAGGCAGTAGCAACAGGACAGTGCAGTGGCAAGTGTCTCCTGAGGCTATATACAAGTCAGCAACATGGTCCTCCCCAAACACCTTCATTTTACATAGTTACATATTTACATCAAGTCCATCCTATGTGTGTGATTATATGTCAGTATTACCTTCTATATCCCTGTATGTTGTGGTCGTTTAGGTGCTTATCTAATAGTTTTTTGAAGATATTGATGCCCCCTGTTGAGACCACTGCCCGTGGAAGGGAATTCCACAACCTTGCCGCTCTTACAGTAAAGAACCCTCTACGTAGTTTAAGGTTAAACCTCTTTTCTTCTAATTTTAATGAGTGGCCACGTATCTTGTTAAACTCCCTTCTGCAAAAACAGTTTATCCCTATTGTGGGGTCACCAGTACGGTATTTGTAAATTGAAATCATATCCCATCTCAAGTGTCTCTTCTCCAGAAAGAATATGTTCAGTTCTCGCAACCTTTCTTCATAACTAATATCCTCCAGACTTGTTAACTTTGTTGTCCTTCTTTGTACTCGCTCCATTTCCAGTACATCCTTCCTAAGGACTGGTGCCCAGAACTGGACAGCATAATCCAGGTGCAGCGGGACCAGAGTCTTGTAGAGAGGTAGAATTATCGCTTTATCCCTTGAGTTAATCCCTTTTTTAATGCATGCCAATATTCTGTTTGCTTTGTTAGCAGCAGCTTGACATTGCATGCCATTTCTGAGCCTATCATCTACTAGGTCCCCCAGGTCCTTTTCCATCCTAGATTCCCCCAGAGGATATCCCCCTAGAGTATAGATTGCATTCATATTTTTGCCAAGGGTATACCCTTGAAAGGTTGCCAGCCAATCATGAGAGCTGTTGAACCAGGTCTCTGAAATTCCCACAAAATTTAAATCCTCCTCGTACAACAATATCTCTAGTTCACCCATCTTGTCCGCCAAGCTCCTGGCATTGGTGAACATGCCACCTAGTTTAGATCGGTCACATACTATCCTCTTATTGGGTGTTCCGAGATTGCAACTAGGAATTGTTACTATACTTACCTTGGGTTTATGTGCTTTAGTCAACCTACCACTAATGCCCCCAATACTACCCTCTGGACTATGTGCCGCACTGACTATCTCTACCTCTGGATCCTCCCACCGTCACCTAGTTTAAAAGCCCCTCTAACTTTTTGGCCATCTTTACTCCCAGCAGATCTGCACCCTCCCCATTTGGGTGCAGTCCATCCCATCTATAGTACTGGTGACCGACTGAGAAGTCGGCCCAGTCCTCCAGGAACCCAAACCCCTCCTTACTACACCAGCTCCTCAGCCTCTTATTTACTTCTCTAATCTCCCTCTGCCTTTCTGATGTGGCTCGAGGTACCAGTAGTATTCCTGAGAATACTGAGAATATTCCTGAGAATACTACCTTGAAGGTCCTTTATCTCAATTTAGCTCCGAAGTCCCTAAAATTGTTCTTTAGGACACTCCATCTGCCTCTAACTTTGTCATTGTTGCCAACATGGACCATGACAGCTGGGTCTTCCACAGCCCCTCCCAGTAATCTGTCCACCAGATCCGTGATGTACCAAACCTGAGCGCCCGGTAGGCAGCATGCAGTTCAGCGCTTCAGGTCTTTGTCACAGATTGCCCTCTCTGTCCTTCTAAGAATTGAGTCCCCTACCACCAGAATCTGTCTATCCTTTCCCTTCGCTCCCCCCCCCCCACTCTCACTGGAGGAATTCTTCCCCTGGCAGCTAGGAAAGTCCCTCGGCTCCAGCAGTGCTAGTCCCTGACTGGATTCACCAATGTCACTCAATGGAGCGTACTTATTGGGATGCTCCAGCCCTGGATCGGCCTCCCTGGCACTTCCCCCTCTATCCTTCCTGATTGTCACCCATCTACTCTTTTCTGGTGCCTGCACCTCTTTGTCTCCACCCGCATCTGTGCTGGCCCCGGGTACGTTCCTGGCTCTCCTTTAGTATAGAGGGTCTTCTCAGTGCTGACAGTTGCTTCCTTAGATTCAAAACCTGGGCTTCCAGGGAAACAATGTGCTTACATTTTGCAAAGCCGTATTCGCCCTCGATCAAATGATTAAGGAACTCATACATACCGCAAGATGTACACCAAGTCGCATCTCCACACCCGCCAGGCATTGTACCTACTAATTTAATGAGGATTGAGGATTATACCCTGTCCAAATTACCTAACAACTAGCTTCCTGACTCTAATACTCAACAATACAATACACAGGTACTCAACAGGACAATACACAGGTATTGGCCGCCCACGTGCACTCGCAGGCCACGTGCACTCGCAGACAACGTGCACTCACAGACCATGTGCACTCGCAGCCTACGCGCACACGCAAACCACGTGCACTCGCAGACAACGTGCACTCACAGACCGTGTGCACTCGCAGACCACGTGCACTCGCAGACCACGTGCACTCGCAGACCACGTGCATTCACAGCCTATGTGCTGAAGGAACGAAAAGAAAAAAAAGGCTCTTTAAAAAGTGACAGAGGGGGTGTTAAAAAAGCTGCAAGGAAAACCCCCAAAAAAACTAAAAATGCAACACAGCAATCACCAGCAGTCAAAAGCAAAACTTGTTCACACTCCACTCAAGGTTCCCACTGTTCAGCTTCCAACCAGCAAGTCATTACGTTTTATCAGGTGGACCCGGCTCAGCTTATTACAGTAGAATTTGGGAAATTTGTTGTTCAGGCACATACTTAGGCAACTGATCATTACAATTTTTTTCTTGCGCCATCCCATCTGGCAAGTTAGTTCCCATTGTATGCTGCCATGATAGGCCAGGAAAATGGTAAATTATATACTCAACTTTCCATAATTTACCTTTCCTAGTGCACCTTCATGGCAGCATACAAATTCCCACCGAAATGGTGAGAGTTATAGAGAATTCTGCAAGCGGGGTCTGATTTATAGTTAACCAGTCTCATCAGGTTTTAAGGGCGGAGCCACAACCCATTGTATGCTGCCATGCAGATGCACCAGGAAAGGAAAATTACGGAAAGATGAGTATACAATTTTCCATTTTTTCTTTTTGCTAAGCATTCTATTACTTAGGAATATTGATAGGCTGAATTTACCTGGTTTTAATTCCTTGGATGTTCACCAAACTCTGCTGAAAATCAAATGTTAATGCAAACCCCAATTAACTCAATGGGAGTCAAATCTTTAAAATTAATACTGTGCATTTTTAAGACTAATAGAGTAGGGATTTTCAAGAAAAGGGCATGGGGAGCTGGGCACTGCCCTAGAGAACATATACCAATGAGAAAATTTTCTTAAAAAACGCTTTGCAGCGAGGAACAGCTCTTTAAATAATGCTTAAAGTGAAACATTAAAAATGCATTATTCCTTTAAATAACTTGCTTGGAGGATTCCCTAAACCTTCCTCTGAAGTGGTACATCTGTAGGATATTCTACCGCAAAATAGACATTTACAAAGAAAAAATAAATACCATTTGCTACTAAATGACATTTTCATATTGGATTCTTTTTGGTATGGGGGCCCCAAGTCAAACAGAGGGCATGGGGAGCAGGACACTGTCCTAGGGGACATGTGCCAATGCAATTTTTTTTTTTTTTAATTCCGTTCAGCAGGGAGCAGCTTTTTTTATTAATGCTTCAAGTAAAATATTAAAATGCAAAACTGTTAAATAACATGCCTAGGGATACCCTAAACATGAGTGTGAACTGGCACGGCTGTAGATGTACATAATATATTACAGCAAAAAAGAAATGCACATAGAAAAAAAAATTGCTGGTAAATTACTTAGTTCTGTTTGTAAACTAAATGGGTTGGGGGTTCCCTCCACTTATACCAGACCTTTTTCTAAATAAGGGGCTGGTATAAATTTTATGGGGGGACACTAAGTAAAAAAAAAAGCTATCAGAGGTTGCCCCTAAAAACACATACCAGACCTTTATATTTGATGAGGGACTGGCAAATATTTTAAGGGGTCTCCCCCAAATTCTATTGCAGGCTCACTGGATCTTGTATGGATTGTTAAGTGTGGGGTCCCTAGACCCTTTTACAGTATCTCACAAAAGTGAGTGTACACCTCACATTTTTGTAAATATTTTATTATATATATTCATGTGACAACACTGAAGAAATGACACTTTGCTACAATGTAAAGTAGCGAGTGTACAGCTTGTATAACAGTGTAAATTTGCTGTCCCCTCAAAGTAACTCAACACACAGTTAGTGTTACAAGGTCTCAGGTGTGAATAGGGAGCAGGTGTGTTAAATTTGGTGTTATTGCTCTCACTCTCTCATACTGGTCACTGAAGGTTTAACATGGCACCTCATGGCAAAGAACTCTCTGAGGATATGAAAAAAAAATTGTTGCTCTACATAAAGATGGCCTAGGCTATAAGAAGAATGCCAAGACCCTGAAACTGAGCTTCGGCCTAGTGGGCAAGACCATACAGCAGTTTAAAAGGACAGGTTCCACTCAGAACAGGCCTCACCATGGTCGACCACAGAAGTTGAGTGCATGTGCTCAGCGTCATATCCAGAGATTGACTTTGAGAAATAGACGTATGAGTGCTACCAGCATTGCTGCAGAGGTTGAAGGGGTGGGGTGGGGTCAGCCTGTCAGTGCTCAAACCATACACCGCACGCTGCATCAAATTGGTCTGCATGAAGGAAGACACTTCTAAAGATGATGCACAAGGCAGCCCGCAAACAGTTTGCTGAAGACAAGTAGACTAAGGACATGGATTACCGGAACCATGCCCTGTGGTCTGATGAGACCAAGATAAACTTATTTAGTTCAGATGGTGTCAAGCGTGTGTGGCGGCAGCCCGGTGAGGAGTACAAGTCAAGTGTGTCTTGCTAACAGTCAAGCATGGTGGTGGGAGTGTCACGGTCTGGGGCTGCATGAGTGTAGCCCCAGACTGCTGGGGAGCTACAGTTCATTGAGGGACCCATGAATGCCAACATTTACTGTGACATACTGAAGCAGAGAATGATCCCCTCCCTTCGGAGACTGGGCCGCAGGGCAGTATGCCAACACAATAATGACCCCAAACACATCTCCAATATGACCACTGCCTTGCTAAAGAAGCTGAGGGTAAAGGTAATGGACTGGCCAAGCATGTCTCCAGACCTAAACCCTATTGAGCATCAGTGGGGCATCCTCAAGCAGAAGGTGGAGGAGTGCAAGGTCTCTAACATTCACCAGCTCCATGATGTCGTTATAGAAGAGTGGAAAAGGTCTCCACTGGGAACCTGTGAAGCCCTGATGAACTCCATGCCCAAGAGGGTTAAGGCAGTGCTGGAAAATAATGGTGGCCACACAAAATATTGACACTTTGGGCCCATGTTGGACATTTTTACTTGCCAGCGGTTTAGACAATTAATAGCTGTGTGTTGAGTTATTTTGAGGGGACAGCAAATTTACACTGTTATACAAGCTGTACACTCACTACTTTACATTGTAGCAAAGTATAATTTCTTCTAAAATAAGGGTCCCTGGATACTGTTCCCCAGTTGGCAGCTTGATTGTAAACAAAGGGTTTTCAGATGCTGGCTGATGCCCTTGACCAAATAGGAGCATGCCCATATTTTTTTATTTTTTTTTATTTTTTTTAATTGCATTTTCAAGACAAACAATACATATACAACTTAAAAACTAAAAAGAAAAAAAAAAAAAAACTGTGGTGCCTATATAAAGTATCCCACACATCACATGACAAGATATTATAATTTGTGTTATTTATCACATGATGAGTTAACCGATGGCTCGCTTCTTTTGTATCTATTTAGAGGTCACTTGAGACGTCAAGTCCTCTCTCCAATCATAGCCAATAAGTTCTCACCACTTCCCCCCCCCCCCCGCAACCCCCATCATAATATTTGAAGACTCAACCAGCTGTTTCCACATCCTCTAACCATGTACGCCAGACTCTATCGTACTTCAGCGGGCACCCTCTATTGATGTATGTGTCTTTATATAGAGGAAGGTTATTATTGACCAGACTTTTCCATTGTGTCAATGAAGGGGGAGTGGGCTACTTCCATTGCATGGCAATGTTTTTCCGGGCATAGAATAGCAATAGCCCTACCAATGTGCCATTGTTGGTACAAGTGTTTCAATTAACCCCAATAGACAGACTTCCATGGCATGTGGTAGTGTAGTTGATGCAACTCTATTTACCGTGTCGAGTACCTCACTCCAATATTGCTGAATTTTAGGGCAATGCCAGAAAATATGAGAGAAATCTCCTGGGGAGATTCCACATCTCCAACACTCCGATGGACATGTAGGGTTCATTTTATGGAGTCTATGTGGAGTAAAGTACGCTCTATGCACTATTTTAAATTGGATCAGCCTATCCCGCATAGAAACTAAGGAGCGGAAAGGGAAATCCCAAACATCATCCCAATCATCATTGTCCAGCGAGGGTATATCAAGCTGCCAGCGAGACCAGAGCTTATCTAAAGATGGGAGAGACACATAGACCAAATGCTCATAAAGCTGTGAGGTAGGTTTCTCTGTACATTTAGTTCTAAGTGTCTTCTCCAGTCCTAACTGGACAACGATGCAGGAAGCGCGTGGAAACTGCGCAGCAAAAGCATGTGACAATTGGAGATAGCGAAATTGGTAATGATGAGGTATGTTATACATGGACGAAAGGTGTGAAAGGGGAGATAATGACATTTGTGACACTATATGAGAGATAATTTTTATACCATATTTAGTCCATGCAAAGGGGTCTGGAAATTTGTAAATGTGTGGCAAAGTAGGGTTCAGCCAGATCGGGGTGTTAGGAGAGATCTCGGTTGGTTTGTATTTCTCTATATCTAGACCTGCCCGCCAAGCCCGCAGGGTGGTATGCATAGAGGGTGTCAAATGATATGGGGCTCGAGGGCCTCTGAATATCAGAAATTGCAAAGCTCCAAAAGAGCCCACTATCGTGGCCTCTAGGGCTGTGGAAGAGTTAGTTTTGTCAGGGTGCAGTCACCAGGCCACTGTCACCAGTTGGGTAGCCAGAAAATATTTGTAGCAATCAGGAAATGCCATACCACCCTGCGTTGTCGGCCGCATCAATGTCGACAGCCGATATCTGGGTGGCGAGGAGCCCCAGATAAAGGATGAGAACAATTGATTCATTGTATTAAAAAATGATTTAGGTATCCACTGAGGGGAGTAGTGGAACAAATACGTGAATTTGGGGATAATTTTAATTTTAAGGAGATTTACTCGTCCCCAGACTGACAGAGGTAAATTACTCCACGTTTTAAGTTTTGTCTTAGTGTCCAAGAGTATAGGGGTAAGGTTAAGCGAGATGAAATCTGATGCTTGTGTGGATATATGGACCCCCAGGTACTTGAAAGTTTCCACCCATTTTAGTGAACAGTCTGGGGAGGAAGTAGTTTTGGCCGCCTGGTCTATCGGAAAAAGTATGGACTTGGACCAGTTGACCTTTAGCCCGGTGACTCCTGCAAAGGTGTCTAACACATTCAGAACACCCTGTAAGGACGGGCCAGCATCATTGAGGAACAGTAGCATGTCATCCGCGTACAGGGCCAGCCTCTCCTCCAGCAAGCCAATACGAAGACCTCTAATATGCGGGGACGTACGGAGCACCTCCGCCACTGGTTCAATAGCTAAGGCAAATAAAGCTGGAGAGAGAGGACAGCCCTGCCGGGTTCCTCTGGTGAGCCTAAAAGGGGCTGACAGTCCACCTCCCAGTCTTACCGATGAAGTGGGGCATTTGTACAATACCTGGAGCCATTGAATAAACAACAAGGGGAACCCCATTCTACGCAATGTTTCCCAAAGAAAAGGCCACTCTACGGTATCAAAAGCCTTTTCTATGTCAAGTGAGGCTATAGTTCTCAAACCCGTGTTGTGATGTTGGGCATGTATGTTGGTATGTAACCTTCTGAGGTTGACATCCGTGGATCTACGGGGCATAAAGCCAGTTTGGTCCGAATCAATGACTGAAGGCAATAGGGGATATAGTCGTAGAGCAAGTAGTTTGGTCAAAATTTTAAAGTCGTTATTTAGCAATGCAATTGGCCGGTACGAGGCGCAGGAGGTTGGGTCTTTAGAGGGTTTGTGTATTAAAGTCAGATATGCAAGATACATGGAGTCGGGTAGTTTGCCATCCTTCAGGCATATATTATATAACTGGGCCAACAGGGGTGCCAGAAGGTCTCCATGCGACTTATAAAAGTCAATTGGAAGGCCATCCGGCCCCGGCGCCTTACCAGTTGGGAAGGATTGGATGGCATTTAGAACTTCTAGGGCCGTAAACGGCCTAACTAGTGTCTCACGCTCCTGATCCGACAGCCAGCCCAGCGCCAAGGGATCTAACAGGTCCCGTAGCCGCACAGGCTGAAAGTCAGAGGGCAGGGTGGAGGTATATAACTTTTCGTAGAAAGCAGTAAACGTTTGTAATACCTCAGAGGGTGAAGTCACCATGTCTCCATCAGCAGTCTGCAGAGTGGAGACAAGCGTGAGTGGTTGGTCATTCTGCGCCAATAGGGCCAGCAGGCTACCATTTTTGTCACCCTGTTCAAAAGTTCTTTGTCTGCCCCTATGAGTTTCAAGTCGTGTAACCTCTGTCAAGTGAAGATTCAGTTCTCTCTGAGCTGCCATAAGTGAGTCAAAATGAGATGGTGTGGGGTCCGAGCTATAAGTAGAGGTATGATTTGTCACCGACTGTTGCAGTAGTTGGGTCTCCTTTAATTGTTTCTTTTTAATATGGGCAATAGATGAGATGTATTGTCCCCTCGTATATGCTTTAAACGCATCCCAAGTGATTTCAGGAGAGGAGGACCCAGTGTTCCGCTCCCAGAAATCAGTTAACAGGGGGGGTATACTCTCAGCTAGGTCCGGATGGGAGACCCAATGAGCCCCCAGTCTCCACAGTGCCGCACTCCGGGATGCAGGAGAGCGAAGCGTCACCACCAATGGGCTGTGATCAGACAGTCCACTTGGCAAATAAGATGCCTCAAGCACATCCGCCAACAATGGGGGATTAGAAAAGGCCAGGTCTATACGTGATGCAGTTTTGTGGGATGGTGAGAAACACGAATAGGCTCTGGTTGTAGGGTGCTTCCACCTCCAAATCTCTTCTAGGGCTACTGCCTGAGCCCAACCAGAGAGATCTGTGCAATGATGCTTTGGTGGGGCAGGTCTATCTAGATCCGGGGACATGATAGCATTAAAGTCTCCCATAATTAAAATCTTCCCAGGGCAAAAGGGGGCAATCTTTTCCATAACCGCGTATAGTATTACAGGTGAGAAAGGCGGAGGGATATACATATTGATGACAATATACCTGTGAGACCAAAGTGTAAATACAACAATAACGAATTTACCCTGTGGGTCCGTGCTCACTTCTTCAATCACACAGGGGAAGTTCTTGTGTATAAGAATCGACACCCCTCTTGCATACGTAGAGTATGTGGCATGTATAGCCCTCTGTATCCACGGTTTTTTCAATGTCAGGATTTTGCTGCCCATTAGATGGGTTTCTTGAAGAAGAATGAGTTGGGGGGAGTGGGACTTTAGGTACTGGAAAAGGAGAGCTCACTTGAATTTTGATCCAAGGCCCCTGACATTCCAGGAAAGGACCGTAAAGGAATCAGCACGGGGATTAGCCATCTACATTAAAAGGTGAGAACCAACTAGGATAAATGGGAGAGCGAACCATGAACAGCAAAATCCTTGACACAGCACACCATGTAGTAGCAGCATTTAGATTTATCCAATATTGTGCACCAAAAGAGAAAAAAAGAAAAGAAACCTTTAGAACATTTTTAAACAAACCCAAGCACAATGTGCTTTTCCTACTATGCCCCATCTCTCTTCCGAAATGAGGGAGAAGGATGGGGATAGTTTTACCCCTAAACCAAAAAACCTTGTAGCTGTAGTGGCAACCTAAAAACTCAGTGCACTACACTATCGTGTCAGTCCAGAAACCCTTTGAACTTGACTCGTATGGTCACGTCCTGGACCAGGGTGAGGGGGGTCGCCGTAACTGGCAAATGTCCTCGTCTGAACCTGAGCGAGGGGGAGGGGGGGTGTCAAGGTGAAAAAAAAAAAAAAAAAATCAGGAACGGATCATCGTTTAGGAGTCAATGACAAAAAGTCTGCATGGTATTTACTGGAGCTCCTCGGACAGGAGGAACTAGTTTCAGCTCCATCAGTATCAGATGTATAGTAGCCGGTGAGGATGATGACGTGGTGCCGCAGTGCAGAAAGATGCGGTAGCCGATAATGAATTGTGCTGGGAGTCAACATGGGGTAGAAGGAGGGTCATTACAGGAATTTGCAATACTTATCTGAACTCAGCAGATCGTATATTCAACACCGGTCCAATTTTCATTATGACACTAACGGGTGTCTAACCATGCCGCTGCGGCCTCAGGGGTATCGAAGAAGCGGGTGTTGTCGCCATCCGTGATCCTCAATCTGCTGGGGTATAGAAGGCCAAAACGTATTCCCTTCTCTCGGAGTCGACGTCTGACATCTGTAAAAGATTTGCGGCGCTGCTGCACTTCTTGAGAGAAATCAGGAAAGAAAGATAGCCTGGTGTTCTCATATTTGATTTCAGGCATGGTTCGGGCCGCCGCCAAGATGCGGTCTCAATCACGGTAGTTCAGCAAGCGTAACAGGAAGGGACGTGGAGGGGCCCCCGGTCTTGGAGGAAGTGGCGGAACCCTGTGAGCTCTTTCCACTACAAAAGTGGGCGACAAATCCCCCAGATTAAACAGGGTGGATAATAACTGCTCGGTGAATTCAACTGGCTTGGAACCCTCCGATCTCTCTGGCAGACCAAGGATGCGGATGTTGTTGCGCCGGAGGCGGTTCTCGGTGTCTATGGCTCGTTCTTGGAGCGCCTTCACTTGGAGCTGTAGGGCCCTCACCTCTCTGGAATCCGACCGGACCACATCCTCCACCGTGGAGACTCTGTCCTCCACCTCAGCGATACGGGATCGGAATTTATCCATGTCTTGGTGGATTAGACTGACATCTACAGTTAGGAAGTCTATTTTGGCAGTTAGGGTTTCTTTACATGCCGTAATGGCCGCCAGGATCTCTGCTCCCGTGGGGGACTCCGCAGCCCCTGACTCCGCCACTGATTTCGCGTTCGCCGCCATTTCTGCCACCGGCAAGCGCCTGGTCACTGACGGAGCGGTATGAGAAGCCTTTTTTTTTTAATGTGAGTAACGGGTGTTAGGAGGGCCCATCCGCAGTGTGTTCTGCTCTGGAAAAGGGCTGTGCGGTTGGTGAGAGACAGCAGGCAGGCACCAGAGCACAGTGGGCAGGGTAGAGGATGCACAGGGTCAGGGCCTACAGGGCATAAGTTCTGCGAGGATGGCAATTTGGGGAAGGCAGCACAGCACCAATGGGACACAGTACCTGTAGGTGGGGGATGCCTCAAGCACCATAGGCCTGGAAGATGGTAGCAGGCCTCAGATCCAGTCCATGTAGGAGTCTCCTGCGGCCTCGGGGTCTCCACACCGATCGACAGCCTCCCGGGGACCC
This sequence comes from Lithobates clamitans, assembly GCA_037952925.1. Taxonomy (NCBI): domain Eukaryota; kingdom Metazoa; phylum Chordata; class Amphibia; order Anura; family Ranidae; genus Lithobates; species Lithobates clamitans. Next base: position 5,191,452 of record JBBGZY010001277.1, read on the forward strand.
CCACCGCAGATGCGGATGTAGCGGCCGCCTCCCGCTCCGCCGATCGCGGTAATCGAGCCCGGGGATGCTGGAGGCTCTGTAGGCCTCAAAACGGCAGCCGCCCGCGGTGCCCGGGAACAGTGCAGGCCAGTCCTCCGGCGGTCATCCGGCCCTCCTCCCACCTCAGACACCTCCAGGGGGATCGCCGCTGCTGATGCCGGTGGAGCAGCCGTCCGTCGCTCCTCCGATCGCGGCACTGAGCTCGGGGATGTTAGAGGCCTATGCAGGCCTCAAGATGGCGGCTGGCTGCTGCTGTGTGGAGGCGGTCCCGGCCCGTACACGCTCACTCGGCTGGCTGAGCTCCACAATTTTTCCAAGGGCTGGTGCAGAGGATGTCCGAGGGTAGCAGGGAGAAATTTGAAGGCACAACAGGTTAGTTAGGTTACAGGATGGTGGTGGATTAGATCAGGATCGCGGAGCTCCTCAGTAACGCGTCCTGTTCTTTCTACATCCGGACACGCCCCGAGCATGCCCATATTTGATGAACAATGTCAACTTGCATAGCCACCCCTTTGTGTACATTGATCTGTTGGCTAGGAATGCCCAAGCTGGCAGAAGAAAGATGCCAGGGATTCATCACTGGTGGTTAGGACACTGACAGCTGCTGGCTTGGTGGACAGGCAAATGAATCTTACATTAGTCCAAAACCAAATCTCATGCCTACTTAGGAACAATCTTGTCTGCAAGATTTAAGAGTTGCAGCAGGTTTTACAGTGGGAAGAAAGAAATATTCTTTGTTTTCCTTGTTTTCATTTTCACGGTTAGCTGTCAGAGACAAATTTGCAGCATTTAGTCTGAGTAGCTAAATGCATCAAATGTAAATCCTTTTATCTTAGAGCTCAGCAATCCTGCCAACTCTTTCAACAGCGTGTCTTTCTGTGTACGTGTGTCCACTGCACAATTCTAACAATATGAAATGTGTAGAAAATGTGTAGAAGAGCAAGATATCAACAGGTTAAGTATTAACAAAGAGGATGTTAGACGCGGAGGACTGCCATCTTAAGCATTTACCATGGCCTCTCATGCCCATTCTTTAATATAAATGTGTTGAGTGATGGTATAGGAGACTGGCTGATAAAAAACAGTGTGTGTATACAAATTTAAAACACAGTAGAAGTGATTGTGTAGTACAGACACTTTCTGCTTTCAGATAGACCAGAAACTTATATGACAGTGAACAGCAGAACAAGGCATTAACCTGTATTTTACACTATGCTGGCAATCATAAACTGCAACACAATAATTGCTTGCCTCTTACAGTACATACACAGCAGAGTTGCCAGACTGGGTTTCCCCCCAGCCAAGATTGATTTAAAACTACCACCATATGTTTTGAGACTGTGTACCTCTTCTCAGTTGTGGGTTTTGAACCTGTGATCTACTCTGCTGTAAGTTTTGGAGACACAGGGTAAATATTTTGTCCAAACTTTCGGTTCTCTAAGACGCACTTAGCTCACAAATGTGCACTTGGCAGACGTGCAAATTTTGTCTGTCAACTCTGACCCAAAGCAAACAATACAATAAGTTGGCATTCTGAGCCTAGCTGTCCCATTAGTCATCTTCTTGCCTTAATATTGAACAATACTAGGAGGAGAAGTGTTGTCCTGCACCTATCTTCCAACTGCCACACTAATGTCCTATTTAGGGACACTATTAGCCATCACCCAAAAAGGGAGAGGACCACATGGTAAAAAAAGTAAAGGTTAAGTATGGTATTATAATTTTTTTAACTAATGTACTTCTTACTACATGTTACTAATTTAAATGCCAGCTCTGACAATTTTTCTGCAACACTGAACCAATTACATCAGGTATAAAAAAAATGGGCTTGCAAGCTCACAAGGTTAACCATATATGTACGAGTAACAACTTTTGAGTGGAAGAAAATTACCCTTAGGACAGCATATTAAAGCTACACCATAGACATTGGGCCACTCAAAGAAAGAATTTATCAAGCAGGTTGGAGAATCTTTCTTGCTTTTACTTTCCCTGATAACATCTTGTGCCAATAATATCCACACTGCATCTCCCTCACCCTTCTCCATAGGCTTAAAATGAATGATTGATAAAGTCAAATGCTCATACACAGGGGCTTGACAGAATACACAGGTGCTTGAGTGTAGTCATACCTGTACATCCAACCATTGTTATTGTGTCTAAAGACACCTTAACCACTTGCCCTCTGGAAGAAATAACTCAGTGCTGCAATACAGCACTGAGTTATTTTAACTGAAAATTGTGCGGCTATGCAACACTGTACCCAAATTTAATTTATGTCACTTTTTCCCCACAAACAGAGATTTCTTTTGGTGGTATTTGATCACCAGTGTTTTGTTTTTATTTTTTGCGCTATAAACAAAAACAATCAACAATTCTGAAAGAAAAAAAACAATATTTTTTATTTTCTGCTATAAAACATATCCAATAAAAAATGTAAAAAAATCTAATTTCTTCATAAATTTAGGCCAATATGTATTCTGCTACATATTTCTGGAAAAAAAAAAATCCCAATACGCATATATTGATTGGTTGGTTTGTGCAAAAGTTAAAGCGTTTACAAGCTATAGGATATCTACTGGAATTTGTATTTTTTTTAGTAATGGTGTCAATCAGGAACTTATAATGAGACTGCAATATTGCGGCTGACAATTGGACACTAACTGACACTTTTGGCACTTTATGGGAACCAATGCTCAGTGCTAAAAATATGCACTGTACTAATGACACTGGCTTGAAAGGGGTTAAACATCTAGGGTGATCAAAGGGTTAAATGCATGTCTAACCAGTGTTTATGTATACTATGTGTGGTGTTTTTACTAATGGATGTGATGGATTTTTTCCCCTGCAAAGCCCTGTTAATACTTAACCTGTTGAAATCTTGCTCTTCTACATATTTCATATTGATGGAATTGTGCAGTGGACACACGTACACAGAAAGACATGCTGTTGACAAAGTTGGCAGGATTGCTGGGCTCTAAGATAAAAGGATTTACATTTGATGCATTTAGCTACTCAGCCTAAATGCTGAAAATTTGTCTCTGACAGCTAACCGTGAAAATGCAAACAGGAAAAACAAAGAATATTTCTCTTTCCACTGCCAAATCTGCTTCAACTCTTAAATCTTTCACACAAGGTTGAGCCTAAGTTGGGATCAGATTCAACTTCGGATTGTGGGATTTTGTAGATCTACAGGTGAAGATAAGATAGCACTCTATGTGGACGATACTCTTGTGTTTCTGGGGGATACTGGCCCATCCCTGATTGCAGCTATGTTTTTAATAGACCTGTATGGATCCTTTTCAGGATTTAATATCGACTGGGACAAAGCTGTAATGCTGTTTGTGGATCCTGTGCATGTGGGACATCCACACCAGACTCATCAGTTGGCCTTGGTTACATCATTTAAATATTTGGGAGTGGTATTTACACCGAATGTTATAGAATATACAGATAGGAAAATACTCCCTCTTATTACTAAATTTAGACAACAGAGTAAAACATGGAGTCAATTTCCACTGTCTATGGTGGGGAGAGCGAATTTGGTAAAAATGATGTGGATGCCCCAGATGCTATATGTATTGCATAATTGCCCCATATGGGACGTTATGATTATTTAGGACTAATGATTCCGTTTTTAGGGATTTTGTGTGGAAGGGTGGAAAACCTAGAATTAGATTAGAAGTATTACAACAACCCATAGATAGTGGGGGGAGGGGGGAATTGCGATACCAAATGCAAGATTATACTTTATCGCATCACAATTACAACATTGGCATGGTTGGGAGGTAGAGGATATGGAAGACCCTACACGGAAGATAATAGCATCCCAATTTAAAAAATATCCTTTGGTTCAACTAATAGTAGCTCACCATTTTTGTAATAAAAAAAGGGTTCCCTACTTTCTACTTGATCCATAGGATATGGGAAGCAGTGCGAAATATCACTCAGCATAGGGGGTATACGAAACATATGCCCATATGGGATAACTTATACCTTTATGAATGGAATAGACTCTCAGAACTTTTGGATTGGAAAAAGGCGTGCATAATATTTTTGTACCAGTTATATGAAGGGGATGTTCTGCTTCCCTTTAATATGTAAATATATAAAAAAATATATATAAAAAATATCTTCAAATACGTCACGCATTACAAATTCAAAGCTCAAAAAATCCAATTAAAGTATGAACACTCTAAAATACTAACAAAGGCAACCTCGGCTGCCTGTATGAAATGAGGATTATTAGGAGATCTTTATTCCAACTTACAAATAATAGAGAATACTGAAAAACATAAAAATAGTTTTGCTCGGTGGCAAGGAGACATAGACGATCAAGATGAGGTGGACTGGACACGAGCTTTAGAAACACTTCCCAGGATATCTCTTTCGCCCTCTTAAAGGCTATGTCAGCTTTTTATTATACATAGGGCTCATTATACCCCACAAAAACTCTATGCTTGGGGAAAAAACACGACACCGTTATGCGCGCGATGCTCTCTATTTAATTGTTCTCTTCTCCACATGCTCTGGCGATGTCCAAAGTGCCATCGTTACTGGGAAAAATATTCATAACCTTAAATTTATTATGCTCCACTGAGATAATAGGGACACCCAAACTTGCACTACTGGAAATAATACCCGATGGAGCATTACCTGTAGAGATGTACACTATGTGGATAGGATCTCTATACTTAGCACGTACAGTTATTCTACAAAAAAGGTCATCTGTTGATCCTCCAACCCATAAACAATGGGTTAAGAAACTTTACTATATACTTAAAAGAGAAAAATGAACATATAAGCATAAAGGTATACCCCAAAGGTTTTGCTAAAATATGGTCATGGTGGATAGAATCTGGTAATGAATTTTATGATGGTTTATCTAGTAGAGAGGAATAAAGGTAGTGGAGATAGAAGGGAGTAAAGAGCTGAGGTAGAAGGGTGTGGAGTAGATGAGAAGGGAAGAAATTAATACGTAAAAGAAAGATAATCTGAAGCTGCATAGAGGAAGCTACCATAGTCTGACGACTGATATTAAGGGAGCTTAATTTGATGAGTAAATTGTATTTATGCTCCTATTATGATTTTGATTATTATATGTTAAGTTACTTTAATACGAGAGGTGCAAGGTCTGTTTGGTTTATGTGTTTTTTTTATTTTTTATTTCTTGATATTTAATTAATTAACTTCATATATTATTTGTGTGGAAGTATAATTATAAAATAAAACAATATTTGATTAAAAAAAAGAAAGGGATGAGATTCGAGTTTGGGCTAATGTAAGATTTATTTGCCTGTCCACCAAGCTAGCAGCTGCCAGTGTCCTAACCACCAGTGATGAATCCCTAGCATCATCCATCTCCCAGCTTGGGCATTCCTAGCCCACAGCTGAATGTAAACAAATGGATGGCTATTCAAGTTGACATGTTTATCAAATATGGCCATGCTCCTATTTGGTCAATGGCATCAGCAAACATTCACCAACCATCCATTTACAATCAAGCTGCCAGCTGGGTAAATGTCAGTTGTGCTGGGTCTTTATAGATCAGCCATCTTGTTTTGGTTATAATGAATGCAGATTAATCTACTTCGCTAGATGAAGTGATTGACTTTGGATTTGGATTTTGTGGGTCTTTTTTAATAAATAATTGGTCAAATATGTCAGTATGTTCATTTATTTTTTTATTTTTTTTTGTAAATGAGTAATCAGGGCTACTATTTTTACCTTACATGTGAGGGGCAGTATCCATGGACCCTTATTTTACATAACTCCCCCCCCCTGCAGACCCCTGCAACCACCAGCCAGGGCTGTGGGTAAGAGGCCCTTGTCCTCATCAAAATGGGGACAAGGTGCTTTGACAGAGCAGTCTTTCCTGGCATACTATCCTCCCTATGTTGATGGCATGGGGTCAGGTAATGTATGCATATATAAGGGTCTAGGGACCCTACACTTTTTTCATTTTTTGCATGGAGTTCCCCCTTAAAAATCCATACCAGATACAATGGGCCTGCAATAGAATTTGGAGCAGGTGGGAACTTTAAACCCTGTGGTGGGACATATTTATGCTGCCGGTTAAGTTATGGACTGTGTTGTTGGTTAATGCTGATGATGAACTCTTTTTTGCCCTTTTTGAAGGAATAAAGACTGTTTTAACAAGATATTGCTACCTAGTGATCTGGACCTGCAAATATCACACTGTTTAAAAAGTGTTAGCTGGATTGTGGCTTTAATTTGTTAGTTAAGCTAATCTAAATTTGCTAGTAGATACAGTACATTGAAACATAAAACAGTTTACCTCTCCAGTGCTGCAGACCCAGGGTTGCTCCACTGCTACTTTATAAACTGGAGCCACCCTATTGGTATCCAATTGATGTGCAACTCAATCACAACCAACTGATAGACATGCTTTCTTTTCCAATCTACAGTATGTAGATAAAATGTAATCAAACTGAGTTGATCGGCCTGGATGGAAAATTATCGATTGGGAACACTGAGACGCTTTGTTCATGAATTCGCTTGTACTTCAATTGATCAGATTATAAGATTGCATGGGGAAAACAGAGGTACAATGAATAACTTACAATCGAATCTTCCAACTAAATCAACTAAATCAACTTCCTTATGTGCGGCATATTGATTGAATGGGTTACCAACTATAGATTATTTATTCTTGTTGAGAGAGATTAATTGGAAAAGAAATCAATCAAAGTTTGTTTGGCCACTATAAGGCAGGAAGTATCTACTGACCTGATCACCACTAGGGATGGGCTTTATGTTTGGGTCGAGCATGAGTGCTAATTTTAAAGGTTAATATGCAAGTTATTGTCATAAAAAGTGTTTGGGGACCTGGGTCCTGCCCCAGGGGACATGTATCAATGCAAAAAAAAGTTTTAAAAATGGCCGTTTTTTCAGGAGCAGTGATTTTAATAATGCTTAAAGTGAATTAATAAAAGTGTAATATTCCTTTAAATTTCATACCTGGGAGGTGTCTATAGTATGCCTGTAAAGTGGCTCATGTTTCCCGTGTTTAGAACAGTCTGACAGCAAAATGACATTTCTGAAGGAAAAAAAGTAATTTAAAACTACCCGCAGCTATAATTAATTGTCGGTTTCTGCAATACACATAAAAGTTCATTAATATAAATGGCATGGGATTCCCCCACAGGGGAACCCCGAATCAAAATTAAAAAAAAAAAATGCATGGGGGTCCCCCCAAATTCCATACCAGACCCTTATCCGAGCATGCAACCTGGCAGGCCGCAGGAAAAGAGGGGGGGCGAGAGAGCGGTATCTTCCTGGCTTCTCCCGCTGTGTGACGCTTCTGTTCAGGTGACAGCTCTTATATAACAGAGGGCAGGGCCACCCGGTGACCCCGCCCCCTCTGACGCACGGTGACTTCCCTATGGCTTTCCCCGTGTTGTCAGAGGGGGGCGGGGTCACCCGTTTACATACACAGGAGACACTCATTGAGGCGGATCAGAGGACAAAGCGGAGAAGAAGCCGGACGAAGATGCTAGACGAGAAGACCGGAGGAAGAACCGGAGGAAGAAGCAGGGGAAGAACAAGATGGAGGAAGGAGAACACCGAAGGAAGACCAGAAGAGGATGGAAGAAGAAGCGGGGAAAGAAGAAGACATTAATAAAGGAATTGTCAAAAACTGTCTATTGTCTTTTTTTACATTTTTGACACTTTTTTGTGAAATTGTAGGCCACTACAATTCACACGGGGGGGCGGGATCTGGGTGTCCTCTTGTTAAAGGGGTCTTCCAGATTCCGATAAGCCCCCTGCCTGCAGATCCCCTCGACCACCAAGCAAGGGCTGTGGGGATGAGGCCCTTTTCTCCCCATCAACATGCGGACAAGGTGCTTTGGGGGGCTACCCCAAAGCACCCTCCCAATGTTGAGGGCATGTGGCCTGGTACGGTTCAGGAGGGGGGCGATCTCTCTCCCCCCTCTTTTCTTGTGGCCTGCCAGGTTGCGTGCTCGGATAAGGGTCTGGTATGGATTTTTGGGGGGACCCCACGCCATTTTTTTACATTTTGGCGTGGGGTTCCCCTTAAAATCCATACCAGACCTGAAGGGTCTAGTGTGGATTTTGAGGGGGACCCCCACGCATTTTTTTAAAAATTTTGGTTCAGGGTTTCCCTGTAGGGGAATCCCATGCCGTTTTTATCAATGAACTGTTATGTGTATTGCCGGACCGACAATTCTTTATAGCCACAAATAGTTTTAAATGACTTTTTTTCCTTTAGAAATGTCATTTTGCTGTTAGACTGTTCTAAACACGGGAAACATGCACCACTTTACAGGCATACTATAGACACCCCCCAGGTACAAAATTTAAAGGAATATTAGACTTTTATTGTTTCACTTTAAGCATTACTAAAATCACTGCTCCCGAAAAAACGTCCATTTTTAAAACTTTTTTTTGCATTGATACATGTCCCCTGGGGCAGTACCCAGGTGCCCAAACACTTTTTAAGACAATACCATGCATATAAGCCTTTAAAATGAGCACTTTTGATTTTTCATGTTCGTGTCCCATAGACTTTAAAGGTGTTCGCGTGTTTGAACAAATGTTTTGCCTGTTCGCATGTTCTGGTGAGAACCGAACGGGGGGGGGGGGGGGGGTTGTTGCCCATCCCTAATCACCACAGCATTTAGGGATTGGTATTAGGAGGAAACACATACACAATATTGGTATAATGTTTGGCGCTAAACCATCTGATCAAAAAGATTTTAAAAGTTTAAAATTTTAATGAAAAGGCATGCATCTGTATGCTGATACATGAAGCTGCAACCATGTGAATGGTGAGTGGATTGAAAGTTCTGGGGGATGAACCCCTAAAAATTAGCCTCTAAAAAAAATCTCTAAATGAAGGCTGTAAAGGGAGCGAGGCTGCTCCAGGCACGGGCTGAGGAACCTGATTGCTGTAACCTTCTACCTATTGGTATAGTTATCCCCCAGTGGCTACGAGTGCATGTGTATGTGTATTTATATGTATACACATGTATCACTGTTGCATCTAGTTCATTTTATGCATCCTTTTCACCTTTTTTACAACAAGGTACACACTCAGGCATTTACCCACCTAAGACCTACTCCATCAAATGCAGCTTTTATCCAAACTGAACGGTAACGTTATTTCTCATTTTCATCTTTTATATATATATATATATATATATATATATATATATATATATATATATATATATATATATATATATATATATATATATATATATATATATATATATATATATATATATATATATATATAAAAATATAAATGTGTGTGTGTGTGAGTGTGTATATATCTATATATAATATAATATATTTTTATATATATGATTCTTACATATTTTTCACACATATATTATACATTTTAAATTATGTCTCTAAGTCGTACATTTGCTTTTAACTCATTATATTCCCATCTGACAATTGCGGCTCAGAGTGGGTTAATTGTATCCTCTATATAAAGGTGATGTGACTGTTAGAGGATCAGCTGATGAAGAAGGCGAGGCCGTACCCTTGAAACGCATTCTGATTGGCCAGACAGCGTGTGGGTGGCTCCTCAGTTTGACAGCCCTGGACCACTCCCACCCAGAGACACATAGCCGACGTCTCCATGAGGCTTATCGAGGCTCCAGCTGTGGCTAACACGTGGATCCCTCAATAGAGACTTTCCGGCGGTCCTCCTGTGCTCCTGTGACACTGCACGTGGAAGCTCCCACCCGCTCTAGCACTCTGCAAGTGCTCCAACATTTTTCACGCAAGTTTTTAGTGTTGTTTTATACTTATATACTGAATAAATTCCTAAGCTTTTTAAAGGATTGGCTTTGTGCTTCTCTCTCTTCCTTTTGCCTTTAGGGATTGATAAGCTGCAATAAATTACATTTTTGCTTTTGGGTTTAGATTACTTTAACTGCTTGCTGTCTGGGGCAATTTTGACATTTTTTCATATACATGTTTAAATTTGCATTTTTTTTTTGCTAGAAAATTACTTAGAACCCTCAAGCATTATATATTTTTGGAAAGCAGAGGCCTTGGAGCACAAAATGGTAGCTTTTTTTATGTCACACGATATTTGCTTAGTCATTTATCGCATATAAAGCTAATTTTCAGGAAAAGCATACACTTAAATGAATTTTAGTGCACACAAACACAATATAATACCCAATTTTCTAGTAAAATATAAAAGATAATTTTGCTCATGGTAGCAAAGTATAGCTACAGTCGGACTGGGTAGCATCCAACACAATGCTTGGGCAGGGGCCAAATGCCTTGCTTAGATTTTAATGACAGATCCAGCATGCCTCTACACCACATGATGCATCACTTGACATGGCCATGACAATCCAAGTCCTGGAAGTGCCCATGGCCATGCAGAAGGGAGGAAGCGCTGGCACTGGATCACAAGAGGTAATGGGTTTTTAGAGCACTGGGCTGACTTTTCCTTGGGGTGCAACCTATATGCTAAAGATGGTTTGCACCTAAATGGAAGGGGGTCTACTGTGCTGGGGGGAGAGGTTTATGAGAAGACTGGTGGAGTATTTAAACTAGGGTTGTGGGGGGAGGGTGAATTAGATTATAATGGGGCAGACAGGTCAGACAGGGGTCAGCCTCTATTGGTGGGTGGAATGGGGAAAGATGGGGGGAGGGCTATGGCAGATGATATGAAGCTTCCTATGTTACAAACAACCATTGGAAATGGTACTATTTGTACTAAAATAATACATATGCAACATACGTTTGTAAAATGTGATACTAAATTTAAGTGTTTGTTCACCAATGCCAGAGGTCTGCAAAACAAAATAGGTGAGTTGGAAGCTCTGGTGTACGAGGAGAACTATGATCTAATTGGTATTGCTGAATCTTGGCTTCATTCCTCTCATGACTGGGCTATTAATATTCCTGGTTATGCTCTCTTTCGGAAATACAGGGTAAAACGGAGGGGTGGTGGTGTCTGTCTCTATGTGAGAAGTGATCTTAAAGCGAGTGTTAAGAGGACCTAGCTGATGGAGAGTGTGATGAGTCTGAAGCATTATGTGTGGAACAGTACATGGGTATGAATATTACAAAGGTTGTCATTGGAGTTTGTTATAGACCTCCAAGTGTTGATAACGAGGTGGAGGCTCCTTACACAGATGGAAAGGGCTGCAAGGGCTGGGACAGTGATAATAATGGGGGATTTTAACTACCCAGAAATTGACTGGAGTAATGGCATTGCTGGGACACTTAAAGGGCAAACATTTAAAATTTATTACAAGACAATTTTTTGGTCCAGTTTATTGAGGCCCTGACTAGGAATGACGCTCTGCTGGACCTGGTAATCTCAGACCATGCAGAGCCTATTACCAATATTCATATAAAAGAATATTTAGGTAGCAGTGATTTCATGATTTCATTAATGTTAGTTGTAAGCATCAAACACATACGGGAAAGATAAATACACTTAACTTTAGGAGAGCAACTTTTCCAAGGATGAGGGCTGCTCTCCAAGGCAGACTGGGAAGGAATATTGGCATCAATGGACACAGAACAGAAATGGGAATTCTTCAAAAAGACTGTATGCGAACTGACTGCAAAGTATATTCCCATGGGCAATAAGTTTAAAACGCTAAAAATAAAACCTATTTGGCTCACGGCCAAAGTTAAAATGGCTATAAATAATAAGAAAAGAACTTTGAAAAAAATATAAAAATGCAGGAACACTATCATTGTTTAAATGCTACAAAGAGTATAATAGAATAAGTAAACAGAAAATCAAGGATGCAAAAATTCAAAACGAACGGCAGATCGAAAAAGATAGTAGGACAAACACCAAAACATTCTTCAAATATATTAATAGTAAAAATGTCAGGTCTGAGCATGTTGGCCCTTTACAAAATATTCTAGAGTGAGTGACTGGGGACAAAGAGAAGACTAATTTATTAAATACTTTCTTCAGCTCTGTGTATACAAAGGAGCATGGGGGAGCTCATGTCCATAATGGGGGTGGCATTGGCACAGCCCCAAATGATCCACAAAGTTATATGGTCCAGACATATTTAGACAGAATAAAGGTGGATAAAGCACCTGGACCAGATAGCTTCCACCAACGGATCCTAAAAGAATCAAGCTTTGTCCTTTTAAAGCCACTGTTTCTAATTTTTAGGGACTCGTTAATGACTGGAATGGTACCACTGGATTGGCGTAGGGTCAATGTGGTGCCGATATTTAAAAAGGGATCAAAATCTTTACCAAGTAACTATAGACCTGTTAGTTTAACTTCTATAGTCGGGAAGATACTGGAGAGTTTAGCAAAAGACCACATAGATGAGCTCTTGCTGGGAAAAAATATTATAGGCATCAGACAGCATAAGTAAAACCTTGGACAGAGGGGTATATGTGGTATACTTGGATTTTGCAAAATCGTTTGACACAGTTCCCCACACACAGCTAATGTGCAAGGTAAAGTCTACAGGTTTGGAAAGATCAGTTTTTAAATGGATAGAAAGCTGGCTAAAAGACCGAATTTAGAGAGTAGTGGTTAATGATTCTTACTCTGAATGGTCTAAGGTTATCAGTGGTGTACCCCAAGGTTCAGTGTTGGGACCCTTACTTTTTAATAACTGTATAAATGATATAGGGTCTGTGATTATTTGAGATATCATTATGCCCCTGTACAAATCATTAGTAAGACTTCATCTGGAATATGCAGTTCAGTTTTGGGCACCAGTTCTCAAAAAGGATATCGGGGAACTAGAGCAAGTGCAGAGAAGGGCAACCAAACTGATAAGAGGAATGGAGGAGCTCAGCTGTGAGGAAAGATTAGAGGAACTGAATTTATTTTCTCTTGAGAAGAGGAGATTAAGGGGGGGATATGATTAACAATTGGTCCATATGATGAACTTGGTGTTAAGTTTTTCACTTTAAGGTCATCACAGAGGACAAGCGGGCACTCTTTACGTCTAGAGGAAAAAAGATTTCATTTCCAAATATGGAAAGGTTTCTTCACAGTAAAAATTGTGAAACTGTGGAATAGACTCCCTCCAGAGGTGGTTCTGGCCAGCTCAGTAGATTGCTTTAAAATAGGCCTGGATTCTTTCCTAAAGGTACATAATATAACTGGATACTAACATTTATAGGTAAAGTTGATCCAGGGAAAATCTGATTGCCTCTCGGGGGATCAGAAAAGAATTTTTTCCCCTGCTGTAGCAAATTGTAGCATGCTTTGCTGGGGTTTTTTGCCTTTCTCTGGATCAACTGTGGGTGAAGGGTTGTGCATATGGAATTGTATGATTTTTCTTTTTTTTTTTTGGTTGAACTAGATGAACTTGTGTCTTTTTTCAACCTGACTAACAATGTAACTATGGTTAATTGAGAAGAAATGTGACCTGACACAACTAGCAAAGGCATACCTCCGTCCCTAATATATAGATATAGATAGAAAAGGAAATGATGAGACCTTACATGAGGCATGTCTGTGCAAATAATAATATATATAACAGTAATGAAATACATATGATCTACTTTAATTTAATTAGATGTCACAATCACGTGAAATACACCATTGATAGACACTTAATAAATCATGCATGTGTGAATGTGTGCCTATGAGAAGGGACTATATAAAATAAGACAATGATAACTAATAATGATAAAAAATAAATAAAAAATCAAATAAATAAAAAATGTGGATAGGTAAACTAGACACTCCAGTAGGAGTGCATGGTGAGCAACCACAATGGGTTTGTATACATGTATGAATGAATACCTATGAAGACAAACCTATAAAATAGAGCAATGATGTAATTGAAGAGTTATAAGTAGGTAGACTAAACACGCTCCTGTAGGAGTGCATGGTGAACAAACACAATATGTTTGCATATCTTATCCTCAATTACCTGGTTGTATAAGAGTGTCGTGAGTGGTGTCCTGTCCTGGTGGTCGGCTGCCATAACCCCAGGTGGCACACATTTACACATGCACAACATTTTCACACATTCACATACCAATCCCTGTGTGGGCACCCAGGTGATTCACTCATTTCATACACTAGCTACACTTTTTATCCTTTTATTTGTACTTATTTCACTTTGATATATTCGTAGTGATGTATGGTTTTACACATTGTTTTTTAGGTATTGAAAATATGCTGAGTGAATGCAACACATACACAGGGACTGCGCTGTGGTGGTCTGGCACATCCCTTGGCTGTTCCCCTGTCCCCTCTTCCTCTTGAAGGGATGGGGGGAGGAGTGGGGGGTGCCCGCCTCAGCCCTGGGTGAGACACACTGCCTGGACCAACACACTGCCCGGACCCATCATATCCCCATTCAGAAGCTGGGCACAGCCCCTGAACTGATTCGTAAAAGACTGACCAGCTATCTGTTGTTTGTATGTTCCTCCTTTTCAGAGGGCATGATACATTAATAGTTATATTTATTTATTCATCTTTCAGTATAGTCTTGCATTTTTCACTCCTGATGATTGGCTACAGGCCATAAAACGCGTAGAGTCTCCGTTAGAGGGTGTCAAGACAAGCCGGTTCTTATGATGAACTTTGAATTTAAAATTTCTATTATCATGTATTGATTCATATTGGATGTATTTTATCTTTCTGCATTTAATCTATTAATCATGATTATTGCGATTTGGATTCTTATCAATTATGTTTACCTATTATTGTATCAAATCTTCTATGATTATTTTGTGATATGTTATTTATTTATTGAAAAACAATTATATGATTATTATTATATCATTATTATTATTATTATTACTTTTTTTATTATCATCATGTTTATTAATATTAGGATTATTATTATCATTATGTATTGATTTGTTATGTGTCCATCAATCGTGTATTTCACGTGATTGCAACATCTAATTAAAGTAGATCATATGTATTTCATTAATGTTTATATATATTATTTTTATTCGCACAGACATGCCTCATGTAAAGTCCCAACATTTCCTTTTCTATCTATATCTACGTAACTATTGTGGCATTTAGACTTTCCAGGTCACTGACTCATAGTATAGAACTGAGAGATGGTCAGCATATTTTTTAGAAGGAAATCAGCAATAGCAGCCTGCATATTGTTCTCAGTACAGATTTTCTTTAACATTTTTTAAAATTTTAAGCAAATTAATGCATCTAAATAAAAAGAGAAAGACATCCAATGAGTTGTTTAGGAACTAGGGGAAATGTAATTAAGTTACAGAGAATACAATTTTCTTGCTCGAGCAAGATGGGGGATCTAACTTTCATAACAGCTACTCTCATATATACCACAAAATGTCTAAAATAAAACTTTTGCCATTCTTCTCTATAATATATTTTGTTTGTGTTGTATAAGGTTATTAATGGCAAACAAAGCAGATTTATTATGTTATCTGCTACACTGGCTGGTTCTCCCTTAATTTTAGTTTATTTATACAAACCTAATACTAGCCAAAGGGAATTTCTTTATGATTTTCTGCAAATAAGAGGCACAATCAACATGCCTGTAATTTGTTTGGGCAATTTTAACAATGTTTTCCACACTCACTTACATAGATCTTCTAACTTCTTCTCTATCTTCATTAAAACAATTTCTGCATACCAACAAAAAATATGAAACTACTTTAGATTTTAGCCTCTGGAAAACCCTATATATAGAAAATGCACACTTTTTGCTAATCACGTCTAAAATTGATTACACCTTAATTAGTTCTTTGTTAAGTATCAATGTACAATCTTTAGCATTGTCAAAGGAAAAGATCCATAAGCCGCACATCATGAAGCAGACCCATGTGCATGAAGTGAGATGAATGGCAGCCTCAACCCGGACTTCAGCCAGGCCACGCCCCCAATGCATTTCGCTCTGCTCCTTGAAGCTTAATCATGGGGCTCAATCTTTCACAATCTATCACTGTACAATCTTTTGTCATTCTGTCGTGTCCACAGTCTGCTCATGTTATGGTAAAGACTACTATTTCTGTTTTAAACGGGTGTTCAATCACTTAGGCTGCTTTCACACTGGGGCGGTAGGGGGCGTTGGCGGTAAAACAGCGCTATTTTTAGCGCTGCTTTACCGCGGTATTCGGCCGCTAGCGGTGCGGTTTTAACCCCCCGCTGGTGGCCGAAAAAGGGTTAAAACCGCTCATATAGCGCGGCTATAGCCGCGGTATTGCCGTGGTATAGCCGCGCTGTCCCATTGATTTCAATAGGCAGGAGTGGTTTAGGAGCGGTGAATACACCGCTCCTTCACCGCTCCAAAGATGCGGCTGGCAGGAGTTTTTTTCTTCTCCTGCCAGCGCACCGCTTCAGTGTGAAAGCCCTCGGGCTTTCACACTGAACAAATAGCAGCGGCTGTTTTGGGTCGGTTTGCAGGCGCTATTTTTAGCGCAATAATGCCTGCAAACCGCCCCAGTGTGAAAGGGGTCTAAGAGATTAAACAAATCCATTAAGATGCCATCAAAGATTTATTTGTTTACTATATAAAAAAGAAGACTTCACCCGACAGAGCTTCTGGGTGACAGATAAGGACTTTATAAAAGGGGAATAGTTGCAAATGTAAACTAATTTGCAACTAATAAACCTAAATGGAAATAACAATTTTGCTAAAACTTCAACTCTGTCAAAATATTCAAGTGTTGCTCTCTTGAAAATACAGCATCCTGTGGTGTTCACCACGTATAGAATTCCCCCAGAAATCATATTTAATCTTCCTTAAATACGATTAGCTTAATACTTTTCCTGAATGTTTGCAAAGTCTTTGAAATACATGTTCAGACACCCCAACAATAGGAGCTTCATTCTTTGAGAAATACTTTAAAAGAATCCCCACTACTAAAGGGATGCCAAGAATGTTCATTTTCATATTAAAATACTTAGGCCTCTTTCTCACGGGGCGGATCGGTGATGATCCGCCCCGTGAACATCCGCTGGCTCAGCGGGGATCGCTCCGCCGATCCCCGCTGAGCAGGAAGATGACAGGTGCATCGCTGTGAAGCGGCGGACCTGTCAGAGCGCCGCTCTCCCCTATGGGGGGATCAGATGACGATGGACCGTAGTGTCCGTCGTCACCCGATCCGATCCGAAAACGGATGGAAAAGTAGGTTTTTCCTCCGTTACACTTTTCGGATCGGAGCGGGGTCGGATGTCAGCGGACATGTCACCGCTGACATCCGATGCTCCATAGGGATGAATGTATGTCCGTTTTTCATCCGAAAACGGAAGGATGAAAAAAGGACATACGGATCGTCCATGTGAAAGAGGCCTTAGTGTATAAAAATTTGCATAGCAATTTACCCCCAAAAAAATGCTTGTACGTCTGTTCTGTGTGGATGCATCAAGAAACAAGTACAGGCATACCCCACTTTTAAGTACACAATGGGGTTTATTTACTAAAGCTGGAAAGTGCAGAATCAGGCTCACTTCTGCATAGAAACCAATGAGCTTCTAACCCCAGCTTGTTCAATTAAGCTTTTGTAATAAACCTGGAAGCTCATTGGTTTATATGCAGAAGTTAGTCTGATTTTGCACTTTCCAGCTTTAGTAAATAAACCTCAGTGTGTACTTAAAAGTGGAGTATGCCTTTAGCTTATAGTCTGCTTTATTTGGGCTGGATGAATTTTTTTTTTTTTAATTTAAAACATCCCATCTGGTCACTAGATGGTGCTCACCATGATAGGGAATTCATTTCTATCATAGGTGTGCATGCATTTTCTATGGGAAAAATGCTATGCACATTTTGCCTAGGTGTTATTAGTTAATGCAGAATTAACGCTGTCTCTGTGTGAGGAGGGAGAGCCGGCGATGAGAGATGATCTCAAGTGTTCACATATGAGGTCACCTTCCATTGGACACTCCGATCGAGTGCTAATTGGCCACTGTGACTGGCCATTTAGTATGATCTGTGATTGGCTGTGTCCAACGGACACGGCCAACACAGAACTTCCCAGATGCATGCCCGCGGCGGCACGCAGAGGGGAAGTAAACAGGAGGACGTCCAGGGATGCCCTCCTGGCAATTGGCATCCGTGCTGTAGCCGTCTTTCGGCTATAGCACGGGCACCATGGGGCCCCCTATTAGGTGGGCCCATGGGCTTGAGCCCAGTCAAGCCCAATAGTAAGTCCGGCCCTGCTAGTACTGCTTTATCTGCTTTGCTGTTGGATGATGATGAGAAACGTGTGTGCTGGTTGAGATCCAAGTTTTATATCACCTGTAACAAATCTGGCACTGTGTTTACCCAGGAAGTTATTAATCATCCCAAGAGGTCATTTATTTTATCAAATAATACAATCATACAGGAAATGTATTCTGATGGCTAGTCCAAAGGAAACCATTGAAGTAGCCCACAGATGAGTCATTTTATTTTTTTAGCCAGTAGGTTGAAGGAAAAAACTATCTCTAATCCCCCGTTCACACTCCCCACTGAGTCATTGTATTCTAACAGGGGAGAGACTTCCCCGTCATCAGACTACACCAATCAGCACTTCCGGCTATAGCCTCTAACCTCTGATCGAGCGAAGAAAACCCAACAGGGTGGTTGTACAGAAGATGATTGGTAGACTGACTTCTGTAAAACCAAAATGCCCTTACATGGATAGAAATTTGGCCGGTGATTTCGATCCATGCAGGCGCAGGACTTACATCATCCCGTTCTGGCAAATGAAGAAACCTAAAGACTGGCACTCGTAAAAAATATGCCAGTGCTGGTAAGTGACACCTCGCGGACTTTGGACATTAGAGAGAAGTTTACTATAGTGACTTTAGTTCTTCTTTAACTTCTTGCCACATGAGTAATGCGTATGTGGAGCAGCAAAGAGGGTGGGCTTTGACCCCCACACGCCATACTTCTGCGTCCATAGGTGGCTGAATGCACTCAATGCGTGCTCCAAGCAGAATGACTCAGCTGTCATAGACAGCTCCCGGTCTCTTGTAATGATCGAGAGCCAGTGGGATTGGCTTCTGATCATGTGACCACTGTGACAACCAATCACAGTGGTCATGTGATGGGGCTGTTCCCCCTGGGCGTAAATATTCTGTTAAAGGGATGCCAGGGCTGAGCAGGAAGGGGTTAAGCATTCCCAGGCATTTCTACTCACATTCTACTGGTTTTGAATTTCAGATAAACACATTCTAAAGCATACTCAGTCAAAAAGCTATTTTGGTGGGAAGTTAAAACAGGTAATAAGCATAGTCATTTTTTTCCACAGACAGAGCTTTCTTTCTTTTATTCACTAGTTTTTTTTTGCTATATAAAAAGGAAAAAAAATGAAAAATGTTGAAAAAAAATGGCTGATCACAGCAATTAATTGGTCATTTCATTGACCCTGTACCATGTGATCACAGTGCCCAATCATAAATGAAAGCTTATGTTTACTATTACTACTGATATTGGTCACATCAATCACATTGTACAGGGCTAAGCAAATTGGCCCTGTACCACGATCTGTGATCTGCTGTGTTTGAGAGTGCACGAGCAGGCGATGTGGGAGGACGTACGTGTTTGTCCACCCACATCGCCTGCTCGTGCACACTCTCAAGCACAGCAGATCACAGATCGTGGTACAGGGCCATCCACATTAGCACTGCTCCCGTTCGACCCATATAGATAAACGGTTAAAACCAGTTAAAAGACCATTCTGATGCATTAAAGACTATAACTGAATGACACTTAACATTTCAATGTAAAATACATTTTTTGGAATCATAATAAATAGCCCTTTTATCTTCTATGAGATAAAATGACCACATTAAGATCAGTATGGGAGCCTTGGAAGAAAGTGAAATCTCTTTAATGCTTACCGTACATTTTTATAGATCTATAAAAAGTTATTGCCATTGCTTGTTTACCATATTTTCTGTGATACTTAATCAACTAATACCCTGTCAAATAATTTTATTGGACGAGGTCCTGCCGCACATGAGAAACATTATCTTTATTATACTTGCTGTAAACCAAAACCATGCACTTTCTCAGTTTTAAATATTGTGTTATATACTACGTTTCATTTTTTGTTTGCCTTATAGAGAAATATAATGAAAACACATTGTTTAACTATTATTAAAGTGGTATCACAGAGTTATATCCAGAAGATGATTGACCTGTTTTCTTGTCACAAGAAAAATTAATTTGGAGAGCAAGAGAGCCAGTGCACAGTAAGACACCAATAGTGCTCTGTGTAGGTCCTGTCACCATGGTTATTATATTATAACAGTATGAGAATTCACAACATCACCAATTCAAGAGAGTACAAATCCAAGTTAAGTTAATTAATTGATAGATCTATGCACCACGGTGCAACAATACTAAAACCAAAAACCACCAATGAATGCAAATATGTCAAAAATGAATGAATAAATAAACCTTTCTGCCATCCATTAAGTGTAAAAACGCTGGAAATGATGATATGAAATATAGGGAGCGCTAGTAATGAACAATTTTATCACACCAAAACAAAATATCTTTATGAAAACTAAATTAAAGTGCATAAATAAATATAAAAAAATAAAAAATATATAAAAATAACTTCATAAGTACAGGTATATACAGTAACAATTCAAGAATTATTTGATGCAAATCAGCATGTGCCAAAAGTGAAACAATGGTAATTAAAAATCTATATTATAACAAGTACTTTTGATTAAACATATACATAAAAATAGTGACATCTTTGGAATAAAAAAAAACAGTGACATCAAAGCAGTGAGTGCCACCACAATTTGTGCAAATAAGCAGTCAAAAGAAATTATCCAGGAAACAATTAAGTCCATAGAATAGTCTATTTATCTATTATCTATTTACAATACAATATTTTAGTGCACAATAGATGAGGACAATTAAAGATATATATATATACACACACACACAGTCATGCTCAAAAGTTTGCACACCCCAGCAGAAATTGTGAAATTTATGCATTAATATTGAAAATATGACTGATCATGCAAAAAAAACTGTCTTTTATTTAAGGATAACAATCACATGAAGCCATTTATTATCACAGTTTGTTGGATCCTTTTTAAATCATAATGATAACAGAAATCACTGAAATGGCCCTGATAAAAAGTTTACATACCCTGGAATGTTTGGCCTTGGTACAGCCACAGAAGGTGGCACACAGGTTAAAATGGCAATTACAAGTTCATTTCCCACATTTTTGTTTTTTTAAATCACAATTAGTTTCTATGTATAAATAGTCAATGAGCTTGTTAGCTCTCACATGAATGCACTAAGCAGGCTAGACACTGAGCCATGAGGAGGTAGAAAAAACAGTCAAAAGTCCTGCGTAACAAGGTAATGAAATTTTACAAAAATGGAAAAGGATATGAAAAGAAATCCAAAGCCTTGAATATGCCAGTCAGTACTGTTTAATCACTTAGTAAGAAGTGGAAAATTTGGGGATCTCTTGATACCAAGCCAAGGTCATACCAAGCACAGGAGCTGTTCAGGATACAAAGAAAACCCCACAGGTAACCGCAGGAGAAATACAAACTGCTCTCCAAAAAGACGGTGTGGTTGTTTTTAAGGAGCACAATTTAATGATACTTGAACAAAAAAGAGCTGCATGATTGAGCTGCCAGAAGGAAGCCTTTACTGCTCCAATGCCACAAAAAACCCAATGAGGCATATTGTAACCAGGCTTTTTTGTGGAACTTGTACAGTAAAGGCTTCTTTCTGGCAACTTGACCATGCAGCTCTTTTTTGTTCAAGTATCATTGTATTGTGCTCCTTAAAAACAACCACACCATCTTTTTCCAGAGCAGCCTCTATTTCTCCTGAGGTTACCTGTCGGTTTTTCCTTGTATCCCGAACAGTTCCAGTGGCAGTTGTGGCTGAAATCTTTCTTGATCTACTTGACCTTGGCTTGGTATCAAGAGATCCCAAAATTTTCCACTTCTTATTAAGTGATTGAACAGTACTGACTGGCATATTCAAGGCTTTGAATATCTTTTTATATCCTTTTCCATCTTTGTTAAGTTTGATTACCTTTTACGCAGGTCTTTTGGCTGTTCTTTTCTACCTTGCAAACTTTTGAGCATAACTGTATATTGAATAATTTAATGTTTTGTACATGACACATAGTGACTGCAATGTTTTTTTGTATCTCTGTTATGTTTCATGTTGTGGGTATTCAGCGCTGTCCATCTATCCTGGGATTATTGCTTGCTCTTAATTCTGACTATTGTGACCTTTTTTTGTCTGTTCCCCTCTCTAGCTTTGTGAGTATCCACCCGTCACGCGTGGGCCACCCATGTGCTTTCAGAACAGAGTGGCTGTTTTTCCCATCATGGGCTTTATTGTCCCAAGGGTTTGGTCCTTTTGCCAATGTCGACGGGTGTCTGATGCGTGACGCCGCCCTGCTGGTATGGGCAGGGCTGCGTTGCACGTCACTTACCCGGGGACCAGGCTGGAACGCAGTCCAGTCTTGGCAAAGCGAAAATACACCCCACCCGCAGATTATCGCCTGACGGCTGGTGGTATAAAGGGCAGACATTGTTATTGTCTCCCCATCCATCCTCTAGATCTAGGAGAAAGGATGCATGACATCCTCCTATGGAGTGAACTCTTCAATCATTCATCTTCAATTTCCTTACAGACCTGGTAAACTTCAATCACTGCTTTTTTCTGCTTACTTTTATCGCTTTTTTCTAGACTGGAGCTCCTTTTTAAGGAGCAGATCACCCTGTAGAGATATCCCACTTTTTATGATACCAACCAGACCACATGAATATAATAAGGCCATGAATAACTCATTAGATCACCACTTTCATGATTTTTTTCCCTTGTTTTTGCCTCATGTCATGGGGCCAGCAGATCATTGCTTGCATAGGTATTTATTGCTCTCCACAGACTTGTACATCGGTGCATCTCTAATTTTTAGTAAAAATATGTAGCCGTGAAAAACCCTTAGAACACAAACCCTAGGACAGAACCTAAAGTATTTTGTAAGCACATTTTCCAGAGCACCAAATGTATACCCCTTTGTCATATACAGTAAAATGGTAATCATTCTTACTTAAGCACAGCAGTATTGACCTGTAGCTGGAGAACTCCTTGCCTTGTGCTGTCTTGACAAGATGAATGTAGATTAATTATTGTATTATCTTCTCCTTTGTTGTAATACACCACAAGAGTGATCTTTACATTCTGTCTCCTCCCAATGCTAGTTGATGGTTAAAACTCCTTTGACCTTGTCTTTTCACTGTCGTTAATCTAAATGCAGATGGCCAGTTGAGGTCTCCAGCCAGCATCTATCCTAAGTCGTAGTCTATTTAAGCACTGTTTCATGGTGCACTGCCATCCACTTAAATGCCTGGGACTGTGTATTCCAAAACATAGTAATGGAATATCTACTACATTAATATCTAATATATTGAATTGGTAAGACTCACTTGAGACTTTAATGTGTTCACAATAATTCAGTCAATGTAGAAAATATCATTATTAATCTATTAACAAAGATTTAGAATGGATCCAAAAAAAGAATAAGATTGTTTGTTACAAACTAAGAAGTATTAAACGTAAAGCTATTAAACCTATAAACTATGAAAAAAAAACTATAAAAATATTATATAGTTTGGGAGAAAATTTAAATCTGTGTCTGATCAATGTCTGAATGGTGAATTATTCACACTTGGGGTCACCAAAAAAGTTGGTACGCTGTAAAAAATCTACATAAAAACAAAATGCAATGATTTGCAAATTTCGTGAACCCATATTTTATTTACAATAGAAAACATATTAACTGTTTAAACAGCACATCTCAAAAAAGTTGGGAGAGGGCCATGTTTACCACTGTTTAGCATCTCCTCTCCTTTTAACAAAAATCAGTAAACATCTGGGAACTGAGTTGACCAGTTGCTGGAGTTTTTGTAGAGGAATGTTGTCCTATTACTGACTGATATAGGATTTTAAATGCTCAACAGTCCTGGGTCTTCTTTGTCATGTTTTTTGTTTCAAGGTGAGCCAAATATTTTCAGTTGGTGAAAGGTCTGGACTGCAGGCAGTCCAGTTAAGCATCCAGACTCTTGGCATTGTCCTGCTTAAAGAAACAAGAACTATCCTGAAAAAGACATCGTCTGGATGGGAGAATATGTTGTTCTAAAATCTGGATATAAATGTCAGCACTGATGGTGCCTTTCCAGATGTGCAAGCTGTCCATTCCATGCACACTAATGCACCCCCATACCATCAGAGATGCAGGCTTTTAAACTGTGCGCTAATAACAAGCCGGAAGGGTATGCTCCTCTGTGGTCCAGAGGTTACGGCACCCATGGTTGCCAAAAGGAATATTAAGTTCAATTAACCTGACAAGATAACAGTTTTCCACTTTGGAACAGACCATTTTAAATGAGCTTCAGCTCAGAGAAGACGGTGGAGTTTCTGAATCATGATTAAATATCGCTTCTTCTTTATATGATAGAGCTTTACCTTGCATTTTTGGATGGCACAGCAAACTGTGTTCACATATAGTAATTTGGAAGTATTCCTGAGCCCATGCAGGGATGTCCAGCACAGAATCTTGCCTGTTTTTAATGCAGTGCCATCTGAGGGCCCAAAGATCACAGGCATCCAATATTGCTTTTTGACCTTGCCCCTTGTGAACAGAGATTTTTGGATTTTTGGAATCTTTTGACGAAACAATGTACTATAGATGATGATATATTTAAAGACATTGCAATTTTACGTTAAGGAACATTTTTCTGAAGTTGTTTTAGACACAGCTTTCCACAGATTGGTGAACCTCTGCCCACCCTTGCTTCTGAGAAGCTCTGACTCTCTAAGATGCTCTTTTTATACCCAGTCACTCGACTTACCTGTTGCCAATGAACCTAATTAGTTTCAAAATGTTCGTCCAGCTCTTTCTTGTTAGTGCCACTTGTTAGCTTTTTGCTGCCCTGTCCCAACTTTTTTTGAGACATATGCTGCCATCATTTTCTAAACTACTTTATTTTACTATTGTGAATAAAATATGATTCTATGAGATTTGCAAATCATTGCATTATGCTTTTATGTAGATTTTACACAGCATCCCAACTTTTTTGGAATTGGGGTTGAAGGTTGTTACCCTTTTCTACTCTTAAAACCTAAAAGAGATCTACACTTTAAATTAAGGGCAAAGTTTAGTAATTTCTACTTTAAATTTTGTGTCTGCATACAATGGGTTTAATTTACTAAGGCTCCATTCACACTTGTGCAATTCGTCATGCGACTTTGAACATTAAAGTTGGATGAAAAATTGCACCCCATTCCTTTCAATGGCACCCATTAAAATCAGTGTGACTTACAGTCACAGCGACTTTGAAAAGGTGCCTGTCTTACAGGATTATCAGTGATCTGGAGTGCAAGGTATGACAATGATGCAGATTGCAGTATCTGTATCAAAGAGGAGACACAAAACACTGTTGCTCACTTGCTTTCCAATGTATTGTGTTAAACAGAAATGGATCACATTACACAGATGATTACTTTCTTTAAAGTGGCAGCACAGGCCACACGGAAAAGCACATCAATTTGTGTTAGCAAGTTACCAGTACTAACATATAAGATACCAACAATGAAATTGAATGTCAGAATAAATACAAAACTGAACCAATATACCACAAAGTGTGACTAACCTGTATTGAAGAGGATACACAAAACACTGTTGCACACTTGCTTTTCAAGTTTAATGTGAACTTGTTGGTTTTAGTCTCCTGAAGTCACACTACACGTCATTAGAGCTCCCTCTATCTGCAGCCTAGTAATAGCACTACTGGGAGGATTATTTGTTTACTTACTGCATTACTTTGGTATGAATTTTGATGTGATTTTGATCCATAGAATGTAAAGTTAATTCAAAATCGCACCAAAAATCGAATCAAAGTTGGGCTCCAAAGTCGCACGATTTCCAGATTTTCCAGATTTCCAACTGCACTAATGTGAATGGAACCTAAAACAGAGAGTGAAAATTCTAGGGCAGCTGTGCATGGTATCCATTCAGCTTCTAACTCCAGCTAGTTCAATTAGGCTTTGACAAAAAACTCTGAAAGCTGATTGGTTTCTGTGCAGAGCTGCACCAGATTCTGCAGTCACAGTTTTAGTAAATCAACCCCAATATCTCTCAAGCATGTACAGTATCTCACAAAAGTTAGTACACCCCTTACATTTTTTGGAAATATTTTATTATAACTTTTCATGTGACAACACTGAAGAAATAAGACTTTGCTAAAATGTAAAGTAATGAGTGTAAAGCTTGCATAACAGTGTAAATTTGCTGTCCCCTTAAAATAACTCAACACACAGCTATTAATGTCTAAACCCGTGGCAACAATAGGGAGTACACGCCAAAGTGAAAATGTCCAAATTGGGACCAAAATGTCAATATTTTGTATGGCCGCCATTATTTTCCAGCACTACCTTAACCTTCTTGGGCATAGAGTTCACCAGAGCTTCACAGGTTGCCACTGGAGTCCTCTCCCACTCCTCCATGATAACATCACGGATCTGGTGGATGTTAGAGACCTTGCACTTCTCCACCTTCCGTTTGAGGATGCCCCACAGATGCTCAATAGGGTTTAGATCTGGAGACATGCTTGGCCAGTCCATTACCTTTACCCTCAGCTTTTTTAGCAAGGCAGTGATCATCTTGGAGGTGTGTTTGGGGTCAATATCATGTTGGAATACTGCCTGTGGCCCAGTCTCCGAAAAGAGGGGATCATGCTCGGCTTCAGTATGTCACAGTACATGTTGGCATTCATGGTTCCCTTAATGAACTGTAGCTCTCCAGTGGCGACAGCACTCATGCATCCCCAGACCATGCCTTTGTACTCCTCACCTGGTTGACACCATCTGAACCAAATAAACTTATCTTGGTCTCATCAGACCACAGGACATGGTTCCAGTAATCCATGTCCTTAGCCTGCTTGTTTTCAGCAAACTGTTTGTGGGCTTTCTTGTGCATCATCTTTAGAAGAGGCTTCCTTCTGGGATGACAGCCATGCAGACCA
Source organism: Lithobates clamitans (assembly GCA_037952925.1). NCBI lineage: Eukaryota > Metazoa > Chordata > Amphibia > Anura > Ranidae > Lithobates > Lithobates clamitans. The sequence goes on from JBBGZY010001277.1 coordinate 5,218,468, forward strand.
ATTTAATGCAGTGTACGGTGTATGTTCTAAGCACTGACAGGCTGGCCCCCCACCCCTTCAACCTCTGCAGTAATGCTGGTAGCACTCTAATGTCTACTTCCCAAAGACAACCTCTGGATATTACGATGAGCGCGTGCACTCAACTTCTTTTGTCAACCAAGTCGAGGCCTGTTCTGAGTGGAACCTGTCCTGTTAAACCGCTGTATGGTCTTGGCCACCGTGCTGCAGCTCAGTTTCAGGGTATTGGCAATCTTCTTATAGCCTAGGCCATCTTTATGTAGAGCAACAATTCTTTTTTTCAGATCCTTCTTTGCCATGAGGTGCCATGTTGAACTTCCAGTGACCAGTATGAGAGAGTGAGAGCGATAACACCAAATTTAACACACCTGCTCTCCATTCACTACTGAGACCTTGTAACACTAACGAGTCACATGACACCGGGGAAGGAAAATGGCTAATTGGGCCCAATTTGGACATTTTCACTTAGGGGCGTACTCACTTTTGTTGCCAGCAGTTTAGACATTAATGGCTGTGTGTTGAGTTATTTTGAGGGGACAGCAAATGTACACTGTTATACAAGCTATACACTCACTACTTTACATTGTAGCAAAGTGTAATTTCTTCAGTGTTGTCACATGAAAAGATGTAATAAAATACTTACAAAAATGTGAGGGGTTTATTTTCATCAAATAAAAGCCCAGCTGGCTTATTAATATGGGTGATTTCTCAATTCTGAAATTCGGAGTTTGATGAAAACAAAACAGCACTTTTGTCCACAGCAGCATTCAGGTCTGAGATTAATCAGCTTTTATCAACCAAACCACAGATATCCTAGTCAGCTTTCTGAAAATTCCCTAAATTATCTGAAGATTTTTAGAATTTTGGTTATATTTTTAGCTTCTGTGAGTCACAGAAGCAATGAAGAATCTATATACTAAGGGTCAACAAAGTAAAATTAGAATAAATATTGAACTGGATTCACATTTGGAACTTCTGTTGTTGCAATATGCACCCCAGTCACACCTATGTATTATCTATAGCATAGTTTCAGTAAGGGCATCATTTAGTTGTAACAAAATTGGACATTTAATAATCTGACAGAGGGTAACTCTTACTTGATGTTTACTAAATAGGTGCATAGTGGGATTAATGACAAAAGGGTCATTGTCAAAGCGTATACATACAGTATAGAACAATGTTAACAGATAATAAAGATGTGCAAATAAGAGCTCCCCAAAGCAATGTCTCTGCAGCTCAATCAGGACACTAGGCATTAGCATCAAACGGCACAGTCTCTACTGTATAGTAACAGAGACTAGATAAAAACCAACCCTTCAATAAACAATACAGTACAAAAACAGTTACTTGTGCTTATCCTCACAGACAGTGGCACTTACAGTGCAGCCCAGGATGGATCTCCTAACAACGATGGACAGCTCAAGGGATCCTAGTGGTGGTAACACAAGTGAGTGGCTGGCAGCAGTTTCAGTCCTGCAGTGACTAGGTCTTTAGTTGAGATTGTGTGCTACTGAGCTCTTACCTAGCTGTGTACATGCTGGAGTATGTTAAAAGATATACTACCAATTAACAATAGCTTTGGCACTGTCTATCACTATGCTGCACATAACACATTTAGAAAGCAGAGGTGTGGGATGCACCCAGTAGACCAACCCACTACAGGAAGCCTACAATCTTGATGTATTGAACCCAGTGTGTCTCAGGTTTTGGGAATGTTAAGGAGATTGATATAAAATCATAGAAGTAGATGAGAGTAAAAATGAATGGGGTGGCACAAGATAGGGCCCAAGGGGGAATAAAGATAGCGTTGACCAGTTTACACCAGGTACACTGATAAGCATTGATCAACTCAGGCTCAGTACAAAGGCACCTAGAAAACAATTGTTTGCACCACATGTCACCACACTGCAGTGTATCGCAATGCACTGCAGGTCAAAAAGTTGAATAAAATGTAATTTTGTGACATTTCAATAACATGAAAGAAAAGTAAATAATGTGATATTTTGTAACATTGCATCACACCGCCCTTCACATCAGCACACATGTGTAATACAGAGAATAAAGTTTACAAGCTGCTGTGGACAAGCTCCTGAATTGCCCCTTAAGTCTTGCCTTTATCAGTAGGAAGAAGTGTGAGCTTACACATAGAGTTTAAAAAGATTTGTTGTGTTTGGGTGTGGTTAAAAAATTGAAACAACATCAGTATATGAAAACGAAGAGGGAAATGAAATAAAAAAAGAAAATGTTTTGAAAATTAAAATACAGCTAAATTATCAGGTGCTGCAAATGAGTTAAGACTGGGATCACACTTGTGCAGATTGGGAACACTCACAAAATTGAAGGTGTACCCAACCTGCAGGCAAAATGTGCTGCTTAATTCTTAATGGAACCCCTATTTATCAGCAAATGTGGTGCATTTTGCGCATGATAAATCACATTGTGCTATGGCACCATGCAAATTGGTGTAGCGTGATTTAAAAAAGAGGCAGGGGCTTCTTTCTATGCCTTTCTATGGGTAGGTAAGCCTATTGAAATGAATGGACTGCCTACACGCAGAACACAGGTTGCAAAAGGGTAAACCTTAAAGATTATTGTGATAGGATGTAATAGTAGAAATAAGTAGGATGAGAGAACTAAAATGATTCTCTTGGGAAAGCCAGGTATTCCAGCAAAACATCAGTCCCTTGCGAAGCACTGTATTTTCTTAGGTGATCTATTCTTTATCTGTGCATTATACTGACCTCCAAGGTGATTTTTTTTGGTTGGAATATGTTGCCTAGACTAGAGTATTGAAGATTTAGTTGATACTAATGTGAACTAGGAACAGGATCAGCAAAAGTGCATCAACTTTTGAGAACCTGAGGCAGTCCGCCTTAAGAAGAGTCAGTTGCGAAGGAGGCAACATGGCTCTAGAGGAACAATAAATCTGATCGCGAGTACAGATACAAAGTTCTGTATTTATATATATATGCATATGTGAAGAGACTGGTAAGGGCTTAAATAGTTCAATAGTATGCTTTGAAATTATATAAATAAAAAAGAAACCCCTTAAGTCCAATATGTTAAAGGTGCTAGCTAGATTAATTGAAGAAGGTCCACTGCGCATAAAAATAAGATGATGTAGAGTTGTAAAAGGTTGCAACCCACAGATCTGTTTTGTTTTTTTAAACATGTTAGTTAATATTTGGTATTTAAAAAAAATATATGCATTTTATATTACTGACAATTTGATTGATGATTTATGATAATCCCGAAAAATGTGATGAGTAATTAATAGAAGGATAGCTGCAATTTAGCAATGTAAATTGGGTAATATTTGTTCAGTCTGTCCATGCGAGATAAAAGATTTGTACAAGTAATCAAAAGTTCAATAAAACAGTTTATAAACTTGTAAACGTTTAAATAATATTAGAAAGGTTGCCAAAATCTATTACACTTTTCTTTCAAATGCTCTTTAATTTAATTTTTGGTTTATGTCAAGTACCAAATGATGGTGTTATAAATTATTAACAGATGTTTCTTAAGAGGAACAGGCAGTATTTAGAAATGTGAGACATCTCTCTACCAAACTAATTGTGTTGAATGACTTGAACTGAAATATATGTAAAAAATGGAGAAATTGCCTAGTGCAGTTTGATATATGACTATGACATCAGGACAAGAAAAGAGGAAAATTAAAGCAATAAAAAACATAGAAATTACAACCCTTCCCACTCTAGTAAAGAAAAAATTGAGGGGAAAATCTTCCCGAAGGCAAGACATACAGCAATGAAAATCTGGTGTTCTAACCCTTCCAACTGTGCCCACAACAAAAAAAGTAGAAGATGAGCTTTAATAAAGTTAGAAGATAAACTGGCTAGTTGATCTCATGAGAAATAAAATGTACTGTATACCATGTTGGGATGGATTGCTTTAACTGATAATGTGTCCTTTTTCTAACTTTGTTAGAGAGGCTAAATGGCTGAGCTAGTGGTATTAAAGTCAACAGGCCCAAGGCAATCCATTAGGAATCTCACCAAATGCAACCTTGGATGTTTATTGTTTAATGTTTATAGCATTACACATTCATATCTGCTTTTGTCATTGCATGGAACTGCAGAGTGTCTCTGTACCTGCAGGGTTCCATTAAGGAAAAATAAGATATGTCCAGAATTCACTGTCCTGCCATGACCTAATTCAGAGAAATGCATATTAAAAATTGTTTTAATTGTGCTAGTGTGATTTTTTTTTCAGATTCTAGCTTATAGATATCTAATTTATGTTAAGCATAAATTCCCTTTATTGCATAATAGTGTACAACCTATTATGCTAATTTACATATAACAGGAGAATTTATTAAAGTATTATGTCTTTGAAGAAAATGTTAACTATTCCTCTACAGACAGCCTTACTGTTCCAAGTTATGAAGATCTCTATAATTTAATTCCTGCACCCCTCCAAACAATATCTATTGGCACACTTAGCAAGTGAATTCTGTGTAACCTCCCAGCTGTGTTATATGGCTAAATCACATAGGGGTTGTGATAATATTCTGCAATTATTGGACTCTATATTTTAACTTTTAGAGAATAGAGGTGAGCTTCAAACTTGTGTTAAACATGAGTTGAATCAGACCTAGCCTGCCTGCATTTGGCAAATGGACAAACTGTCCATATTTTGCATCAGCAAGGTCTCTCCCAGGCAGAGGTCAGCCAAGGAAACTTAAAGCAGCAGATGAAAGACACATCCTGCTTACTTCCCTTCAACATTGGAAGATGTCTAGCACTGCCATCAACAAAGAACTGGAAGAAACAAGTGGGACCCAGGTATACCCATCTACTGTCTGGAGAAATCTGGCAAGAAGTGGTCATCATGGAAGAATTGTTGCCAAAAAGACATACAGTCAGGTCCATAAATATTGGGACATTGACACAATTCTAATATTTTTGGCTCTATACACCACCACAATGGGTTTGAAATGAAACAAACAATATGTGCTTTAACTGCAGACTTTCAGCTTTAATTTGTGGGTATTTACATCCAAATCAGGTGAACGGTGTAGGAATTACAACAGTTTGTATATGTGCCTCCCACTTTTTAAGGGACCAAAAGTAATGGGACAATTGGCTGCTCAGCTGTTCCAAGGCCAGGTGTGTGTTATTCCCTCATTATCCCATTTACAAGGAGCAGATAAGAGGTCCAGAGTTCATTTCAAGTGTGCTATTTGCATTTGGAATCTGTTGCTGTCAACTCTCAATATGAGATCCAAAGAGCTGTCACTATCAGTGAAGCAAGCAATCATTAGGCTGAAAAAACAAAACAAACCCATCAGAGAGATAGTAAAAACATTAGGTGTGGCCAAATCAACTGTTTTGGAACATCCTTAAAAAGAGAGAGCTTACCAACGGAAGACCACAGAAAACAACTGTGGTGGATGACCGAAGAATTCTTTCCCTGGTGAAGAAAACACCCTTCACAAAAGTTGGCCAGATCAAGAACACTCTCCAGGAGGTAGGTGTATATGTGTCAATGTCAACAATCAAGAGAAGACTTTACCAGAGTGAATACAGAGGGTTCACCACAAGATGTAAACCATTGGTGAGCCTCAAAAACAGAAAGGCCAGATTGGAGTTTGCCAAACAACATCTAAAAAAGCCTTCACAGTTCTGGAACAACATATGGACAGATGAGACCAAGATCAACGTGTACCAGAGTGATGGGAAGAGAAGAGTATGGAGAAGGAAAGGAACTGTTCATGATCTAAAGCATATCACCTCATCAGTGAAGCATGGTGGTGGTAGTGTCATGGCGTGGGCATGTATGGCTGCCAATGGAACTTGTTCTCTTGTGTTTATTGATTATGTGACTGCTGACAAAAGCAGCAGGATGAATTCTGAAGTGTTTCGGGCAATATTATCTTCTCATATTCAGCAAAATGCTTCAGAACTCATTGGACGGCGCTTCACAGTGCAGATGGACAATGACCCGAAGCATACTGCGAAAGCAACCAAAGAGTTTTTTAAGGGAGAAAAGTGGAATGTTATGCAATGGCCAAGTCAATCACCTGACCTGAATCCGATTGAGCATGCATTTCACTTGCTGAAGACAAAACTGAAGGGAAAATACCCCAAGAACAAGCAGGAACTGAACACAGTTGCAGTAGAGGCCTGGCAGAGCATCACCAGGGGTGAAACTCAGCGTCTGGTGATGTCTATGCATTCCAGACTTCAGGCTGTAATTGACTGCAAAGGATTTGCAACCAAGTATTAAAAAGTGAAAGTTTGATGGATGATTGTTAATCTGTCCCATTACTTTTGGTCCCTTAAAAAGTGGGAGGCACATATACAAACTGTTGTAATTCCTACACTGTTCACCTGATTTGGATGTAAAGCACATTTTGTTTGTTTCATTTCAAATCCATTGTTGTGGTGTATAGAGCCAAAAAGATTAGAATTGTGTTGATGTCCCAATATTTATGGATCTGACTGTACCTCTCATATAAACACAAGGCTAAGCGACTCAACTATGCACAAACACATAGGGAACTGGGGTGCAGAAAAATGACTGATGAGTCAAGATTTTAAATATTTGGCTGTAGCAGGAGGCAGTTTGTTTGGCGAAAATCAGGCGAGTGGTACAATACAGAGTGACTGCAGGCAACAGTGAAGCATGGCGGAAGTTTGGTCAGGATCAATGGTGACCTCAATGCTAAGAATTACAGGTAGCTACTTATCCATCATGCCATACCATCAGGGAGGCCTGTGATTTGCCCCAAATTTATTCTGCAGCAGGACAACAACCCCAAACATACAACCAATGTTATTAAGAACTATCTTCAGTGTAAAGAAGAAAAAGGAGTCCAGGAAGTGATGGTTTGGGCTTTACAGAGCCCAGATTTCAACATCATAGAGTCTGTCTGGTATTACATGAAGAGACAGAAGAATTAGAGGCAGCCTACATCCACAGATGTGAACATGATCTGTGGTTAGTTCGCTAAGTTGGTTGGAACAACCTAATGGCTGAGTTCCTTCTAATTCAGCATGCAGGTGTACCTACAAGAATTGATGCTGGCAAAGAGTGGTCACACCAAATAATGAATTGATTTAGAATTTATCTTTTATATATATTTCCAGTGAAGTGACGGGCATAATGTGATAGATGGAGATGAAACAAATCCCCCTACATAATGTGTACCTATTTATCTGAAGTTGTCTCTTCTTTACATCCGTTCTAAGTGCAGATTTTATAAAGTTTGTTTGATCATTCAGAAAAAAGGGTGCAGGGAGCTGAAGTTACACTCTGCAAAGCTCAGGGAGGAAAACTCTGGGAGCTGATTGGAGGGATGGGACACACACCCCTCCAATCAGCACACAGGAACAGAGCTGAGGCTGTCAATCAGCTGGAGCTCTCCCCCTGTCACCTTTTTCCTCTTGGTGTCAGGTAAACGTGTCACAAGTGATTCATGCTCATAGCAGAGGAAAGAAGAAGATAGAAATGACACTTGGTGTTCTTAACTGAGGCAAGTACACACTGTAGAGGTATATGCCTTGTTCATATTTCTTGTCTGAGGTTTACAACCAGTTTAATTGATAAAAATAAACTGTTAATGCTTCTATTTCTAAAAGCATTCTTAATTTACAGCATTTTTTCACACCTGCCTAAAACTTTTGTAAAGTAGTGTATACTGATATTAGAACACAGTGGGGTTGATTTACTAAAACTAGAAAGTGCAAAATCTGGTGCAGCTGTGCATAGTAGCCAATCAGCTTCTAACTTCAGCTTATTTAGTTAAGCTTTGACAAAGAAACCTTGAAGCCGGTAGCAGCCTGTTTTTTTTTCTGGCGTTAGGACCTGCTAAATCACTGACCCTCATTAAATGTGCAGCAGGGGAAATCAGAACTTCTGATCAACATACTTGTTTCAGGTTTGAGGTTCAGCAAGCATGGCAGCAATTGAATCATTATAACAGCTAAGCAACTAGCATTTTTAGAAGGTCAGTAGTGGCAGGCAGCCCCCATATATCTCATTCCTTTAAAGGTGGGTCTATATTAGTACACTTTTACACTTTAGTTGTTCAATCAAACTTTCCTTAGCAAAACTTCCTTGTCTTCTGAGTGCTCTATCTGCATGATATCAGCATAGATAATTCACCATCATTCACATAAGTACCATTATGAACTATAGAAATAAACGATCTTGTCTGTGTGCTGTCCGGAGCTCTATAATGAATGTCTCCATGATGTCAGAGAACCAGGTAAATGGGGGAAGGAGGTCAGCTCAAACCATCACAGCATATTCAGAACTAATTGAATTACTAGATTAGCTAATGCATGATCCATTAGGAATGGAATACAGCCATTCTCCAAGGACCATATGTGTTGCCACAAAGGGCATGAAAACCTTATAATGGAAAAGACAGGGAATTGTGCACTGAACATATTAGAATTATTTCATTTCAAAAGTCTTTAGTTTATGATCTTATGTCTTTTGCTTTTAATATAAAAGCTTTTATGATAAAACTAACGGGTATTTATTAAGAATTCTTCAACAATACAGGTTCACTTAGGAAATACAGCAAAATGGATTCTAAATTGTTCACTAGGGTTTCAGGTGTGCCATTTGAAGTAAGTGTTTGTGAAAAGTTGTTTTGAAGCCCAATTTCTAGCTGGAAAAAAAAAATCAAAGAAATCATGCTTGCTGCCCCCTCCCTCCAATTATATGTAGGCTTTATTTCTCATTTAATCTGATGGGCTGTAATAGAAAATATTCCTTACGTTATCCTATGATCCCAGAGGCTTCTTCCACACTGGTTCCGGTAGTGCCAACTGTTTCACATGAGGAAGCAACCCTTCTTTACCAGTAAAAAAAATTTCCATCTCACTGATGTCATCATATACAGGACCTGCATTCTATGTGATATTTGCTGAGTGAGCACCTACATTTCAGGCTGGAAGCAAAGAAGACCAGAGCCCCGGCTACTGTGGGATCTAGGAATATATTAAAGTGTATTTATAGCCAATTTGTTTTGTTTTGGATAAAGCCAGAAAGGATTAGAACCCCTGTCTTGTTGTACTGCTATTTGAGGCTATGTAATGCCCCGTACACACGATCCGAAAATCAGACGACAGATCGTCCGGTTTTTTTTTTGCAAGTGGTATATCGAACCTGAAGAGTTTACTAAGGTTACGAAAATTCTCGTACGATAGAATAAAAATTTGGAAGTGATGTAATGTGTATTTGTATTGTATTTTCGGATGATAGCTGTACTGATTAAATGAAAATCGTACAATCTGGTATCATATGAGAAAATTTTCCGTGCATGTCCGATAAAATAATATTGGATGAACTGTCATGATTGGCTCTCAAAAGCTTTGTACTAATGATCCGATTATCGTACAATTTCGTGGAAAGCGGTATTTTTCGTCTGATTTTTGGTTCGTGTGTATGGGTCATTAGAGAGATTTTCCCTAATTTTCAAGGACAAAGTTTTATCAGACAGAAAGTAAGGGGAAAATATGCAACACAAAACCTGATAACAAGAAAAAGCTAACATGAGTTCTAGCATCCCCCTACTCTACTTTTTAATTCTGTCTGTATTTCTGTTTGAGGGTTTGCTTCCCTTGCTATCTGTGGAAAAGGTTGTCCCCGAGACAATGAGTAAGGGTAGTAAAATATAGCAGTCAGGCATGAGCCAAACATTCCTGGGTTCGGTTTGAGGCATGTTCGGTAAACATTAATATTCGTATGCCATATCCTAACTCCATTGAAGCCAATAAAGTCAATGGGAGCCAATGGGAGCCATTGGGCTTTTTTTGAGGCTGCTCCCTTCAAATTCGCCACACAAATTCATTAAAAAAAGGGAAGCTCTTGCTAATTATCCAAATTATCTATGACAAAAAAAATATCAGTGCCACCAAACTCATAGGTGCATATGAAAAAAATGTAATAAAATTATGTATAAAATTATGTAATAACAAAATGTATAAAACATAATGTGTTCTAAATAAAATATGTGATAATTCATGTATACAGTATATACACACACGTTAATAATTACATAAATCTAATAATTCATATATATATATATATATATATATATATATATATATATATCAATTATTTTTCATATGAAATATATATTTCATATGTACATACAGTGGGGACGGAAAGTATTCAGACCCCCTTAAATTTTTCACTCTTTGTTATATTGCAGCCATTTGCTAAAATCATTTAAGTTCATTTTTTTCCTCAATAATGTACACACAGCACCCCATATTGACAGAAAAACACAGAATTGTTGACATTTTTGAAGATTTATTAAAAAAGAAAAACTGAAATATCACATGGTCCTAAGTATTCAGACCCTTTGCTGTGACACTCATATATTTAACTCAGGTGCTGTCCATTTATTCTGATCATCCTTGAGATGGTTCTACACCTTCATTTGAGTCCAGCTGTGTTTGATTATACTGATTGGACTTGATTGGTAAAGCCACACACCTGTCTATATAAGACCTTACAGCTCACAGTGCATGTCAATGCAAATGACATTCATGAGGTCAAAGGAACTGCCTGAAGAGCTCAGAGACAGAATAGTGGCAAGGCACAGATCTGGCCAAGGTTACAAAAAATGTATGCTGCCCTTAAGGTTCCTAAGAGCACAGTGGCCTCCATAATCCGTAAATGGAAGACGTTTGGGACGACCAGAACCCTTCCTAGAGCTGGGAAGTTTGGCCAAACTGAGCTATCGGGGGGAGAAGAGCCTTGGTGAGAGAGGTAAAGAAGAACCCAAAGATCACTGTGGCTGAGCTCCAGAGAAGCAGTAGGGAGATGGGAGAAAGTTGTAGAAAGTGAGCTGTCACTGCAGCCCTCCACCAGTTGGGGCTTTATGGCAGAGTGGCCCGACGGAAGCCTCTCCTCAGTGCAAGACACATGAAAGCCCGCATGGAGTTAGCTAAAAAAACACCTGAAGGACTCCAAGATGGTGAGAAATAAGATTCTCTGGTCTTATGAGACCAAGATAGAACTTTTTGGCCTTAATTTTAAGCGGTATGTGTGGAGAAAACCAGGCACTGCTCATCACCTGTCCAATACAGTCCCAACAGTGAAGCATGTTGGTGGCAGCATCATGCTGTGGAGGGGGGTTTTCAGCTTCAGGGACAGGACGACTGGTTGCAATCGAGGGAAAGATGAATGCGGTCAAGTACAGGGATATCCTGGACAAAAACCTTCTCCAGAGTGCTCAGGACCTCAGACTGGGCCGAAGGTTTACCTTCCAGCAAGACAAAGACACTAAGCACACAGCTAAAATAAGGAAGGAGTGGCTTCACAACAACTCTGTGACTATTCTTGAATGGCCCAGCCAGAGCCCTGACTTAAACCCAATTGAGCATCTCTGGAGAGACCTAAAAATGGCTGTCCACCAACGTTTACCATCCAACCTGACAGAACTGGAGAGGATCTGCAAGGAGGAATGGCAGAGGATCCCCAAATCCAGGTGTGAAAAACTTGTTGCATCTTTCCCAAAAAGACTCATGGCTGTATTAGATCAAAAAGGTGCTTCTTCTAAATACTGAGCAAAGCGTCTGAATACTTAGTACCATGTGATATTTCAGTTTTTCTTTTTTAATAAATCTGCAAAAATGTCCACAATATATATATATATATATATATATATATATATATATATATATATATATATACAGTATCTCACAAAAGTGAGTACACCCCTCACATTTTTGTAAATATTTTATTTTATCTTTTCATGTGACAACACTGAAGAAATTACACTTTGCTACAATGTAAAGTAGTGAGTGTACAGCTTCTATAACAGTGTAAATGTGCTGTCCTCTCAAAATAACTCAACACACAGCCATTAATGTCTAAATTGCTGGCAACAAAAGTAAGTACACCCCTAAGTGAAAATGTCCAAATTGGCGCCAATGTGTCAATATTTTGTGTGGCTACCATTATTTTCCAGCACTGCCTTAACCCTTTTGGGCACGGAGTTCACCAGAGCTTCATAGGTTGCCACTGGAGTCCTCTTCCACTCGTCCATGATAACATCAAGAAGCTGGTGGATGTTAGAGACCTTGCGCTCCTCCACCTTCCGTTTGAGGATGCCCCACAGATGCTCAATTGGGTTTAGGTCTGGAGAAATGCTTGGCCAGTCCATCACCTTTATCCTCAGCTTCTTTAGCAAGGCAGTGGTCATCTTGGAGGTGTGTTTGGGGTCGTTCTCATGTTGGAATACTGCCCTGTGGCTCAGTCTCCGAAGAGAGGGGCTCAGGCTCTGCTTCAGTATGTCACGGTACATGTTGGCATTCATGGTTTCCGTCAATAAATTGTAGCTCCCCAGTGCCAGCAGCACTCATGCAGCCCCAGACCATGACACTCCCACCAGCATGCTTGACTGTAGACAAGACACACTTGTATTTCTACTCCTCACCTGGTTGCCGCCACACACACGTGACACCATCTGAATCAAATAAGTTTATCTTGGTCTCAGACCACAGGACATGGTTCCAGTAATCCATGTCCTCAGTCTGCTTATCTTCAGCAAACTGTTTGCGGGCTTTCTTGTGCATCATCTTTAGATAAGGATTCCTTCTGGGAAGACAGTCATGCAGACCAATTTGATGCAGTGTGTGGCGAATGGTCTGAGCACTGACAGGCTGACCCCTCACCCCTTCAACCTCTGCAGCAATGCTGGCGGCACTCATACGTCTATTTTTCCCAAAGACAACCTCTGGATATCACAATGATGCATATGACGCTGAGCATGTGCACTCAACTTCTTTGGTCGACCATGGCGAGGCCTGTTCTGAGAGGAACCTGTCCTGTTAAACCGCTGTATGGTCTTGGCCACCATGCTGCAGCTCAGTTTCAGGGTTTTGGCAATCTTCTTATAGCCTAGGACATCTTTATGTAGAGTAACAATTCTTTTTTTTTATGATCCTCAGAGAGTTCTTTGCCATGAGGTGCCATGTTGAACTTCCAGTGACCAGTATGAGAGAGTGAGAGCAATAACACCAAATTTAACACACCTGAGACCTTGTAACACTAATGAGTCACATGACACCAGGGAGGGAAAATGGCTAATTGTGCCCAATTTGGACATTTTCACTTAGGGGTGTACTCACTTTTGTTGCAAGCAGTTTGGACATTATTTTGAGGGGACAGCAAATTTACAGTGTTATACAAGCTGTACACTTACCACTTTACATTGTAACAAAGTGTAATTTCATCAGTGTTGTCACATGAAAAGATATAATAAAATATTTACAAAAATGTGAGGGGTGTACTCACTTTTGTGAGATACTGTATATATATATATATATATATATATATATAGCTATAGATCTATATACAGTGCCTTGCAAAATTATTTACCCCCTTGGCTTTTTACCTATTTTGTTTATTTACAGCCTTTAGTTTAATGTTTTTTTATTCTGAATTATATGTGATGGATCAGAACACAATAGTCTAAGTTGGTGAAGTAAAATTAGAAAAATGTATATGTAAAACTATTTTTCAGAACTAAAAAACTGATAATTGGCATGTGCGTATGTATTCACCCCCTTTGTTGTGAAGCCCATAAAAAGCTCTGGTGCAACCAATTACTTTCAGAAGTCACATAATTAGTGAAATGATGTCCACCTGTGTGCAATCTAAGTGTCACATGATCTGTCATTACATATACACACCTTTTTGAAAGGCCCCAGAGGCTGCAACACCAAGCAAGAGGCACCACTAACCAAACACTGTCATGAAGACTAAGGAACTCTCCAAACAAGTAAGGGACAATGTTGTTTAGAAGTACAAGTCAGGGTTAGGTTATAAAAAATATCTTTGAGGTTATAAAAAAATCTTTGATGATCCCTAGGAGCACCATCAAATCTATCATAACCAAATGGAAAGAACATGGCACACCAAAACTCACGGACCTGGCAAGGAGGGCATTAATCAGAGAGGCAGCACAGAGACCTAAGGTAACCCTGGAGGAGCTGTTTTATACAGTTCAACTACCTTTTCTCACCGATCCTTTGACAATTCTTTTGCTTCCCCATGATTCAGAATCCAGAAACGTCAGTGCAGCACTGGATGAAAGTTGCAAGGGTCTGTCAGGAGTCCAGAAACTCATTGACCTTTTATACACACACACTTATTACAAGAAAACATATCACAGGTGAGGATGGTTACTTTTAATAGCCATTCAACCCCCTTTGTGTCAACTTGTGTGCATGTTATCAGGCCAAAATCACCAGGGTATGTGTTGGAATACAACATGGTCTAATGTAATATTTCTGATATTTCATTCCCTGGTTGATACAGGCAGATGGCCCCAAGTTGGAATGTAACCAGTTACACATCAGAGCTTGTAGCATATTAGAATCTGCATCTGAAAGCTAGCAAGGCTTGTAAAAAGGGCTTGGCTCCGAGCCGACTGGTATGATTAGTGAGCTTCAAAAGGACCATAGCTGACAAGATGATTGATGAATGTCATGCTACAGAAGATCAAAGGGCCAGCTAAGATTGAAGATTGACCTAGGATACTGTCATATACCAGATAAGACCAGAACTGTGTGGACTGCAACAGAGTGAACCAGACATAAATAGGTGAAACTAAGTTTATTAAGGTAAATGCATATACATGTGAACACACCACCAATACAGAGTGAACAAACCAAACAACCAAACAGTGATAATAAACCAGCCAGCATATATAGCAAAAGGGAATACCAGAATCGTAGTCAAGCTAGGCCAGGGTCATAAACAGGAGATCAGTAGATGGGGGGCCAGGAGTAAACACACAGGGAACAAGATAGAAGGGATCAGGCTGCAGGGCAAAAAAACAGGGATACAGGATCAGATATAACAGATTCAGGATACGGAATACAGGGATCAGGAATCAGGCATCAGGCATCAGGTATCAGGCATCAGGATAACAGGTAAACAGGCTGCAGGTCAGGGCACAAGGACAATACCAGGGCAAGATGAGTGTGCACTTGCCAGATATTTATTCAATAGCTGCTAACGAGGTCAGGTTAAGCCTGATTGCAGAAGGTAATACCTGCTCCACACTGCCAGGATCCCTCTGCTGGTGGATGCCAGTACTGCGGTCAAATGATGACATAATACCAGCAGGGAAAAGCTCTTCTGACAGCTCCAAACTGCCAGGAGACACCTGCTGGTGGGCCTCAGTACTGCATGCCAAATGGCTGATATTACCAGCGGAGAGAACCTTTCCTGACAGATACAGAGACATGATACATGGACAATGCTGCCCCTAGAGGCCAATACAGCGGGATGGACAGTAATATATAATCCCCATAAGTATTGTGATTCGTCAAAAGTCTAGATGGAATGGCAATGGGGTTGGGTCTGGATGGTGTATGATTGGCTCGCTCTCCATCTGAGCACGGCCATACAAAGCCTTGAGGAAAGCATTGTGATAAGTATCTTTGATATTCTGATATGATGTGTTTTGTTGGTATATGTTTGTAATACCTTTAGTACTTTCATGTTAGCGTTTCCTATTTTCTTGGGAAATAAATAAGACTTTAACATGTGATCAGAGTTTTAATAGACTAGTTAACTAGGGGAATAGACAAGTTAATACACAGGTGCAATAGATATAGGGAATAACCACCCCCGAATAATATTTGTTTGCAGCAATTACTTCAGCATGTAAACTTTTGATCAGGGTCACTTGGGTAGTTTCTGTTGTCATTATGATTTAAAAATAGATAAATATGAGTGAATAATTGCGCTGATATTAACCTCTTAATAATGCAATGAATAAACACAAATAAAACACCCATAAATTAAACCAAAATTGTCCTGTGTATAGGAGTACCAAAATCTAATAAGTAAGCCAAAAACACATAGGAAGGTAGGTAGGATATTTTCGTTTTTCAGCAGATTTCCCCGACATGCAAAATAAGCACAAAAAACAGATCCATTGCGCAGAGATTAAAACAGAGTGATGCTAAATATTAAGATGCTAATCTCACTCACATATACCCGTTGGTTAGATCGCATGAGAAAGAAAAATGATCAGCTGCATTCAGCTATGCGCTGGAGGCTCCTCATCCACCGCCAGCTCACACACAGACACTGCTGGAAAGTGTCACGGGCTCCTCATCCCGACGCGTTGCATCACCAGACACGTGACTTTTTCAACGGTGCCCATGTGATCAGCCTGCGAGATAATTATAGTGTGTGTACTGGTAGCCATGGTAACCCCGGGAGTCAATGCATCATCACATCATTTGAGCGATCTCAAATACATTCAAATGCCCGATATAACCTACATAATGCAGCATGATTTACATTCCCTAATACATTAACAACATTTAATATAAAACTCACTTGAATAAACAAAATTAAATATATAAAAAACTGAGATAACATTCGCTACATAGATACTGCAATCTAAACAAGAGTATAAAATTCTTGATCTGATAATCTGTGTTATTTATGACATTTATGCCATGTACAACTGAGGGGGTAGTGTATGTATTGCAATGCCCGTGCTCGTTACAGTATGTAGGCAGAACCAAAAGACCGATGTGGAAATGCATCAGAGAGCACATACAAAACATTTTAAAAGGCTTTCCAAAGCATAGTGTTTCACTCCATTTCTTCCTTCACCATAATAAAAATCCAGCACTTTTAAAATTTTGGGCAATTGAAAAATATAGACCTCATTGGTGGGGTAGTAACAGAGTGAGGGAGTTAAGTAAACAAGAATCCAAATGGATATATAATATGCGTACACTCACGCCAATGGGTTTAAACATAGATTTTGACGTGAACTGTTTTATATCGGATTTTTAATAATGGAACATGGTTGTATTGAATTGTTATTATATCCTCAGTCATATATTTTATCCTGTTTTTATCTATATATGTTTACTGTATCTATTTTAAACTATACGTACAAGCTTTTAAATGTATTTTAGCAATCGTTCCAAATTAACCTACAGTGTATTACCTTTCATGCAGTGGATTATTATCAAGCTAAGGGAGGGTGTAATTCTAATTATGTCCTCTGGAGGGAGCTTTATACTCTTGTTTAGATTGCAGTATCCATGTAGCGAATGTTATCTCAGTTTTTTATATATTTAATTTTGTTTATTCAAGTGAGTTTTATATTAAATGTTGTTAATGTATTAGGGAATGTAAATCATGCTGCATTATGTAGGTTATATCGGGCATTTGAATGTATTTGAGATCGCTCAAATGATGTGATGATGCATTGACTCCCGGGGTTACCATGGCTACCAGTACGCACACTATAAGTATCTCTCAGGCTGATCACATGGGCACCCTTGAAAAAGTGACGTGTCTGGTGACGCAACGCGTCGGGATGAGGAGCCTGTGACGCTTTCCAGCAGTGTCTGTGTGTGAGCACTGGCGGTGGATGAGGAGCCTCCAGCGCATAGCTGAATGCAGCTGATCATTTTTCTTTCTCATGCGATCTAACGAACCAGGATATGTAAGTGAGATTAGCATCTTAATATTTAGCATCACTCTTTTTTTATCTCTGCGCAATGGATCTGTTTTTTTGTGCTTATTTTGCATGTCGGGGAAATCTGCTAAAAACGAAAATATCCTACCTAATACCAACGACAGCTTAGTGGTGAAATTGCTTAATGGTGAAATTGGTATTGAACTTGCTGCCATTTGTTTTAAAGCATATTCATCAGTGGACCTCCAATTTTTTATTTTTATTTATATCTATTACTTGAACTTCCTATCAGTGTTTTTGGCTTACTTATTAGATTTTGGTACTCCTATACACAGGACAATTTTGGTTTAATTTATGGGTGTTTTATTTGTGTTTATTCATCCATTTAGTGTGTGTTAATTCACAGGAGGATTATTATTCACAATCATGTATTTATATATTTATTTATCACATATTGATTAAGGACACTTAAGTGCATTATTAGGAGGTTAATATCAGCGCAATTATTCACTCATATTTATCTATTTATTTGTGCATTTCACAATATTAATTGCAGCTATATTATTTGGATATCTTTTAATCATAATTTTATTCACCAAATCCATTTCAGCACTTTGGTATTTTATCACTATATGATTTAAAAATAGTAAACACAGTTGATTGATAATAAATGGCCTCAACAGGGGCGGACTGACAACTCATGGGGCCCCCGGGCATAAGAAGATCATGGGGCCCCCATGTGTCCATGCTCACACGCAAGCCACACCTACACAAAGCCCCACTTACATAAATCATGGGGCACACAGTAAGGCACATCTCATGGCACACAGCAGGACATGGGGCACACTCAGGGCATGGGGTGCACAGCAGGGCACATCATGGGGCACAGGGCACATCAAGGGCAGGGCACAACACAGGGCATGGGGCACACAGTAGGGCACATCACAGGGCACACAGGAGGGCACATCAGGGGCTACACAGCAGGGCACTAAGCACATCACAGGGCATGAGGCACATCACAGGGCACACAGTAAGGCACATCACAGGGGACATCAGGGGATACACAGCAGGGCATGGGGCACACAATAGGGCACATCACGGGCAGACAGCAGGGTTTATTATGCTGTACACAGCAGAGCACATTATTGAGCACAGCATGGTGCATCACAGGGGGCACAGGGCACATCAGTGGGTACCAAGCAGGGAATGGGACACACAGTAGGCACATCATGGGGTACAGAGCGGGGCAAATCACAGGGCACATCAGGCGGTATACAGCAGGGCACATCAGGATGTACACAGCAGGGCATGTGGCACATCACAGGGCATGTGGCACATCGTAGGGCACACAGAGCACAGGGCACACAGTAGGGCACATCCCAGGGCACATCATTGGGGACAGGGCCCATTAGGCGGTACACAGCAGGGCACATCACAAGGCATGGGGCACACATCACAGGGCATGGGGCACACATTAGGGCACATCAGGGGGTACACAGCAGAGCATGGGACACATCACAGGGCATGGGGCACACAGTAGGGCACATCAGGGGGTACACAGCTGAGCACAGGGCACATCACAGGGCATGGAGCACACAGTAGGGCACATCAGAGAGTACACAACAGAGCACGGGGTAGAGCACATGACAGGGCACACAGTAGGTCACATCAGGCAGTACACAGCAGGGCATGGGGCACATAGCAGGGCACATCACAAGGCACAGGACACGTCAAAGGGCATGGGGTACACAGTAGGGCACATCAGGGGGTACACAGCAGGGCACATCAAAGGGGATGGGGCACATCACAGGCCATGGGGAACACAGTATGGCAAATAGCAGGGCACAAACACAGAGCACACAGCAGAGCACCAGGATCCTCCAGACTCAGCACAGTGTCTCTCAGGGCAGCCACTGGGGGGACACAGGGGGACATCGTGGGGGGTGACAGACATGGGGGGACATTATAGGGGGTGAAGGACACAGAGGGACACCGTGGGGGGTGGAGGACACAGGGGGACACCTTGGGGGGTGGAGGACACAAGGGGACAATGTAGGGGGTGGAGGACACAGGGGGATAACGTTGGGGGGTGGAGGGCACAGGGGGACGATGTGGAGGGTGAAGGAGATCACCGTGGAGGACACAGGGGGACACCATGGGGGGTGACGGACACAGGGGTCACCGTGGAGGACACAGGGAGGAACCATGGGGGGCGGAGGACACAGGGGGACACTGTGGGGGGTGACGGACACAGGAGATCACCATGGAGGACACAGGGGGACACAGAGGGGGGTGATGGACACAGGGCGTCACCGTGGAGGACACAGGGGTCACTGTGGGGGGTGACAAACACACGGGGACACCGCCCTCTGGACGGCACAGGGGGACACCGAGGGTGGGTGGAGGGCACAGGGGGACACCGAGGGTGGGTGGAGGGCACAGGAGGACACCGAGGGTGGGTGGAGGGCACAGGAGGACACCGTGCGGGCGGAGGACCAGAAGAGTATCATGGGGCCTCCTGCGGTCCTGTTGGGGCCCGGGCCCCCTACATCTGTACTGGCTGCATGCCACCTGCCCCCGCGATGGCAGCCATGGTGCCTCCAGACTCCAGTAAAAAAAAAGTGCACAGTGCCCCACCTGATGCCTGTAATACCTCTCATAGCGCGCTGCTCCCCGTCGGCCCCTCCTCTCTTCTCGTCCATCCCAGGTGATGTCATGTACAACTTACAAGCACCTGGGGGGTGCTTGTAAGTTGTACATGACATCACCTGGAGGGACAGAAGGGCTGGGAGGGAAAGAAGGGCTGGCGGGGAGCAGCGCGCTGTGAGAGGTATTATTGCAGCCGCTTCCCTGCTAGACTGCATGTGTTGCGGAGCCTCTCACGGGCCCCCTAAAGGCCCGGGCCCTCTGGCAGTGCCCGAGATCCCAATGGGTCAGTCTGCTCCTGGGCCTCAGCCAAACACTAACCATGAGTAAAAGAAAGGTTTTTGTGTTATCATTCATATTCTCTGAAAAATGGCTAAGAATTCATAAATTCTGCCAGGGTATGTAAACTTATGAGCACAACTGTATGTATCCTTGTCATTTTTCATTTTTCGTTTTTCATATTTCAGTTTTTATTTTCCAGTTTCATTCTCTTTGCAGTTTCATTGCATACTCTACAATTGTACGTTATTACAGTATATGACTTATATAAGGAGAAATGTAATACCAAGTTAAATGTATTTACTACTACTGGAATGTTTTTTTTCTAAAACTAATCAAAAGTTTAAAGTTAAAAAAAAAAAAAAAATAAACCATGATTCTTCCCTCTCCACCTATTCCATTTAGTCAAGTGAATAACAGCACAAAGGGGCTTCATATGAAAACTGGTCAGCACAGTAGCAGCATGAGATAAAGTTGGGTTTCTTGCAGAAATACAACGGTAAAGTTAGTGTGACCGATAAAGCTTGAACTTGGAACACTCCAATACAATCTTCTTATTGGATACTGATGAGGTAAGCTTACAATTCAGTCATCTGAGTGACTTGTACTGATGATCATAGAATAGAATTCCAAAAATCCAGATAGAAATTTCCCGGAAAGACAGCCTACTGAGCTGTCTTGTTAGAAAAGCAATCTGCAACAGAGTAGTAAAACCGAGCTTGATTGGTTTATTGGGTGCAGTTATATAAAAAACTGATATTTTATGTATGTTACAGAGCTCAGTAATGCACTGCTTGTAATATGCATACATATTATCTTATGGTTTTACTTGCTACAAGAGACATGGCATGTGGCAGTGTCTTGAAGAAACGAAAGAAACAACGACAACAAAAAAAAAATATTGAAATTAAAAAGTGTCTCTTATACCCATACACACTATAAGTTTTAATCTAGGTAATAACTTTTGCATGTAACGAGCTCCAGTTGTTAAAATACTTTACCAAGAATGAGGTTTGGAATTAGCTGGCTGTAAAATGCAAGCCTAATAAAATGTATATGCACTCTCTGGCTAATAGCCGGGATGTTTTTCCACTTTGCTCTTAGTGACTACTGCATGTTACCAAACTTTACAAAGAAATGGACAATAAAAAGCAATTTGCACTAATACCCTCATAGTGAAGATCATGTCACCTCAAATCCAGTTCAGCCACAATTTACTCAGTGAGACAGTCACAATTTGCAAGGCAGGTAAAATCAGCTTTTTTCATTCCAAATATTTCTTTCTCGTATTCAAGCATGTTTGCTCCTAGAGTTAGAAGTGTTATTACTGCTATTACCATTTCCTGACACACACATACAATGAAATACCCTAAAGTTGTATTTCTTTTCAGTTGTATATTAGGGCAAGCATAATTGCATACAGCCCTTTGCAACTTTGCCTCTTATTTGGAACTAAAGTGGAACAAATTTGAGTCATTTTCCAGCTCTTGGTATAAAGGGACTGAGGGCCTCTAATCACTGCCTGTGGGTTTGACTCAGCCATCCATAAACTGCAATATCCACTCATTTATTACTTTTCATTCAATTGACTTCAAATTACTTCATACAGGCTTCCTTGCTACAAGTAAGAAAAGCTGGCTTTATTATCATTACCAATGACAGGAACACAAAGAGATTTTCATTTTAACCCTTAGCTTCCAGACAAGCATTGTGTTGACATGCTAGAGATAAATGGGCATTTTTGGCATTGCTGCATATATTGTCTGGAGAAGGTCAAGATTTCGAAGAGTACATGAGAAGCTAACAGAGCAGATGAGAGGCTGTTGAAAAGACTTAAATATTTATCATACTTTTTTGTTCATAGCTCAACACATTGATTATCATAGCAGTACAACCTAACCTGTATATATGGAGTGTCGGGCAATATGAAGCCAACCACAGGCAATTATTTTGCATATTGTGTCTTCTAAATAGGAGATTCCCTATAATGTTTTTTTTTCACATTTATACATTTTTGCTTGATCTGTTTTTAATTGAAAGACACAAAGTGCATGTTAACTTGCATTGATATGCACTTTACATCACACATCAATGAGCATCATAAAGCAGGTCAACTAATTTCAAGGTGTGACAGTGGGCCCCGATGAAGAAATTGGTTTTAATGTTAATATAATTGTAATTTTGAGTGGTTAGGATTTAAAAAGGTATAAACAAACGCTATATTGTCATAAGTATTGGGACACCTGCCTTTACACGCACATGAACTTTATTGGCATCCCAGTTTTAGTCCGTAGGGTTCAATGATGAGTTGGCCCACCCTTTGCAGCTATAACAGCTTCAACTCTTTTGGGAAGGTTGTCCACAAGGTTTAGGAGTTTGTCTATGGGAATTTTTTACCATTCTTCCAGAAGTGCATTTGTGAGGTCAGGCACTGATGTGGACGAGGCCCAGCTCGCAGTCTTCACTCTAATTCATACTAAAGGTGTTCTATTGGGTTGAGGTCAGGACTCTGTGCAGGCCAGTCGAGTTCCTCCACCCCAAACGCACTCATCCGTGTCGTTTATATTATATTTCTGCTCTGTTTTGCCTGTTTTTGTAATGCATAAACGGGGTATCTGAAGGAATTACAGCTTTGTTTGCTGTGATTCTATAGGTGTACTTATGTACTTATGTAAAAGGGAGGCACGACAAGCTATAAATGTTTGCATATTTTGTTTGTTACATGCTTTGTGAAGGGATGGAGTTCCCAAAGGTTGTGACCACTTTACATTTAGAAAAATTTAATTAGGGTAGGGAAAAAAACAGACGGGCACTTTTAGTGCAGCATCTCATAATTTAATTTAAAGGTATGAATAATTCCAAATAATCATAATGTATCTTTGGGCAGTTTACTAACCTGGTGTATTTACAGCCAAAACTTTTTTTTGTAATTTTGAAAAGAGTGAGGAAGAGATAAAACCCATGTCATCTTTTACTGCTATCAGGGACTCCATTAGAGGGATTAGAGGAAGCATTCTGCACCTTCAGAACACAGAGAGCAGTGTTGACAGCTATAGCCAGCGGCACTGATCCTTCAGGAAAAACCTGACAGGGTGCTTGTACAGAAGTCAATCGATAGGGTGCTCATACATGGATCAAAATTTGGCTGGTCCCTGCAGAACCAACCAAGTTTCAATCCATGTATGGCGGGCTTAATTCTATAGTTCTACGGTATTTTCACAAGTAAGATATACTCAGACCCCAGACGACGTCATCTTATGATGAAACGCACGTTGGGTGGACAGGACGTGCTGACGTAATTGCGTTAGATCTCCCGAGGGAACGGGTGTTCACATGCCGGCCGGCCCATATGCTGTTATCTTTTCACTTGTAAGTGCACATTTTATCCTTTAAATAAACATTTGTATCAGTATTTCACCATGGGAAGTTCCCTCTTCTTTACTTCTGGGTAATATCTGGCATACCACTGAGTCCTGGCTTGATGTCCTTCGAGCTCCGCATCCTGGACACCCTAAGACAAGATCCTGGCTGGGTGATTTGCCGCAAGCTGTTCTTTGCTTGCCTTCTGGTAAGCGTACATTTCTTATGGTGATCAGCACATAAGGGTGATGGAAGATCACACATGTATATTATATCACTTTAGAGGATTATTTGGACTTTGTTGCATGGTTTAATATTCACCTTAGTGGACGATTTGGACTTTGTCTCATACAAGGTTTACATTCACTCTTGGATCACAATATATTCTTATGATTCTGGTACATTCAATTGTTTTGTTTTTTTTTGACCATTTTCACATTTATTTATATGTATTCATTTTTATATTGTTTAGCACTGGTTCATCACTAGTGGTCTCACTGTTTAGTGCAGCTATTTTATCCACAAACAAAAAGAAAGCAGCACTAAGCAACCTTTCACACTGAAGCGCACCTAAAACAGCACTAAAGCGCCAGTTGTTTTTGTGGTGCTTTGGCAGCATTTTAGTGCTACTTTTGCGGCTCTTTTCGGGCACTAGCGGGGGTGTTTTTTTTTAAGGTCACGTGATAACATGACCTAAAAAAGGAGAAAAGACCCATTTTTCGGTGCTTTCAATGCGCTTTTAAGATGCTTTGGAAGCCCTGACCATTTATTTCAATGGGTAGGGTTTTTTTTGGAGCGCTATTTATAGCACTCCCAACCTGTCCCAAAGATACTGCTTGCAGGATTTTTTTTAACGTCCCGCAAGCGCACTGCCCGACTACGAAAGCACATATTGCAATGAATGGGAGGCAGTTTTCAGGCGCTTTTCAGAGGCTTTTTGTAGTGCTAAAACGCCTGAAAACTGCCTGTGAAAGGGGTCTAGCTAAATGTGCTAAACAACCAGAATGTTCTAATTACAATATATACAAACTGGGGTAGGCACAGTAGGACATAAAAAATGGTGCAGGTCCCACCAGAATATTCACTAATACTCATGAGTACGCAGACCAGTTTTTAAGCCTTGGATAAAGCTCTGAAGGATAGAAAATGTGTCATACCTTGCCATTTGTGTGGTTATTGGAAAGATCACTTTCTGTCTATGTGACTAGTTTATTATTATGCCGATCGGAATTTCCGACAACAAATGTTCGATGTGAGCTCGTTGTCGGAAATTCCGACCGTGTGTAGGCTCCATTGGACATTTTTTGTCGGAATTTCTGACAAACAAAATTTGAGAGCTGGTTCTCAAATTTTTCGACAACAAAATCCGTTGTAGTAAATTCCAAGCGTGTGTAGACAATACCGACACACAAAATTCCACGCGTGCTCTGAATCAAGTAGGAGACAGAAGCACTTGGTCTGGTAAAACTAGCGTTCGCAATGGAGATAGCACATTCGTCACGCTGCAAAGTTTTTAATCTTTTAATGCAGCGCATTCTCTTCTTCTTTATAATGCTAGAATAATGAAGTTGTTTTGCTGCTGATATTCACATAGTTCTGAGAAACTGATTTCTTTATTATTTCTCGTGATCTCATGAATAATCTTTTTTTTTTTTTGCCAGATCTCCAGAATGTTTTTTTTTTGTGATCTACTTTTTTAATTTTTCTATCAAGATTTTTAAAAAATTTTTTTATAGTGATCTCCATAATATTTTTTCTCATTTTGTGTGTCAAGTTACCACAACATCTGTCACGTACCTGATGGCGAGCCTGACGTGTAGAGGAAGGCCTCCCGTACAACTCCGGCTCAAGGGCCGCTGGTAGTGGAACAGCTGGCGCTGGAGCACGGTGGAGTAAGAGTGCCTATGGAAGTCCCGAAGTCTGAGCAGGAAGTTGCCGGAACACACAGGTGGACGGCTGGACTTGACTGGAAGCAGACAGGAGAGTCGCTGGATCACTGGCAGGTCTCGGCAGCAGAGAGACAGATCAGATGACTCGGCTGGCAGGAACGTGGTCAGGTCACAGACCGAATAGGCAACGGCTAGGCAGATCAGGTACAACAGCAGGCAGGAGAGAGGTCAGGTCACAGGCAGGTTCGGCAGCAGGTAGGCAGATCAGGTGCAAACAGCAGGCAGGAGAGAAGTCGGGTCACAGGCAGGTTCGGCAACGGGTAGGCAGATCAGGTACAAACAGCAGGCAGGAGAGAAGTCAGGTCACAGGCAGATTCGGCAACAGGTAGGCAGATCAGGTACAAACAGCAGGCAGGAGAGAAGTCAGGTAGCAAGCCGGAACGATGATCGGAAGTCAACACAGGTAGCAAGAATTCAGGTACACGCTGTAGACCAAGCAGCAACCAGCCAGTACTAAGTCCGTGTTTAAATAGGCCGTCTGGCGCCAGTTCTGATGACAGGCGTGCGCGGGTGCGCGCGCACGCGCAATCGCGAACGCGCACACGCGCGATCGCGCATGCGCGAACGCGCATTCGCCGATGCGCCCGTAGTTGTTCTGTGAATCCCTTGCTGGCGCCTGCGCACAGGCGTATGCTTGCAAGCATTAGCTGTATTCTGCGGATGACTTCCCTGACAACATCATTATTATCTTGTATTTTTTAACCTCAAAGAGATTGGTTGGTGTTGGTGTCCCTTGTTAATTTGACATTGTCTTTTTGAAATGTACCTGCCTACTCACAAAAAAACTGTACTTTTTGAACTAAAACACATAGCCAAGGATTTGTGAAAATAAAATAGGCATTTATTAGGGGTCATAACAAAATAAAGAGGAAGGCAATGCTGGATAAACCGGTGAAATTGGCAAAGCCTTTGAACCCCAGGGCAGGCAAAATTGGTAGCCTGAGGAGTCCACTTAAAAGGGAAAACAATATGGTCCAGGGCTCTGGGAGATCAGGGGCAGCAGCAGATGACATGTATGTCCTGAGGCTGTGGTCTTACAACAGCCTGCGTCTTTTGTCAAACCAGACTGAACCCAGGCCATCACTCTCTTGTCTTTCTTCCACGCTTGCTTCCACGCTTGCTTCCGGGCTGTGGCTCTGATGTTGGAGTTGTGGTGGAGGAGGTGGAGGAGGAGGAGGATGGTCCAACTCACACAGGTGGGTTTTGCTTGTGAGTTCGCCCCTCAACCCCTTTTTTAGAGCCAGATAGATCACTTCCTCACAAAAGAGGTGTTGGCCCACCTCCATTTCCTGCATTTTGCTGGCTATCATGCAGGCATAGGCCTCTTGAAGATTGAGGGTGGTTCTGAGGGCCGCAGTAGCTTCTCGAATCAAAGAAAGTGCTGACTCCTGCACATTCCTCCCCTTCCTGGTACTTTTTGTTGGAAGGCGGAGGGGAGGAACCTGGGATTCGGTCAGGCCACTGGGCCCGGCCACCTCCTGACTGCCACCTTCCCGCGCCACCTCCTGGCTGCCACTTTTCCCTGCCACCTCCTGGCTGCCACTTTCCTGTGTATGAAAATGGGACATATTTTTAGTTTATTAAAGACTTGGGACGTCTGAGGTCACCAGGGACCCCCAACCTTCTAAAGAAAGGGAACTCACAACACCACAACCTCATAATGTGGAGGAATGAGAGTTTTATGAAGTGGGCAAAATAGTGACCACAACAGGTGAGTGTCTGAGACCACAGCTTCAGGTAATAGATGTATGCCTGCATATTTATAATACATGGTGTGTTTTTTTATTTTAGGTGATGTGGATGTTGTGGAAGAAGAATCTCATTTCACAAGTGCAAGTGCACACATCCTCATCGGGGAGATCATGGCGTGCAATCATGATTTACAGAAGATCAAGGAAGACATCAATGATGTGGAAAAAAAGACTCAAAAACATCATTAATGTTTTAGGCAGTATCTAAAACACCACAAAATTATTCTAGTTTGTTTGTATTTTTCTGATTTTCACACATTTGAAATATTTTTTAGAAAGCCAAATTTTGAAGATGCACACAGTGTGTCAACATGTGCTATCTGCCATCAAGGTACATGTTTTGTGGGTGCAACCCCTTCCTCGCAAATAAAGTAGATGAGAAGAAGGGGTTGCACCCCCCAAACACGTCCATTGATCCCCCATGATGGGAGCTAGCACATGTTGACATTAGGCATGGGGTCAGGAGGGAAATTTACATTTTCACTCCCAATTTGCGTGCATCTTCAAAATTTGGCTTTCACAGGGGTGACATCACCCCATATGATGAAGATATTATCAACACAGTTTGGACATACTAATGTCTGATATTGCCTTCACTTTGTCAAAGTTGAACTTTGTAAGTTCCTGAGTTGTGTATGTTTATGGTTTTAAACATGCCTGTTTAACCCTAAAAAGGCTATTTGTACTGTCAAAACTAAAAATGTTATCCAACAAATATGTTGGTTTGTTCAAAAACCCTTTTCTAATGCACATGTGAATGTGCTTTGAGTAAAATGTTTTCTACTCAACAAAGTGTGGTTTCTTCTTTCAATACTCAATACCAGTTTTTGTAGTAATTTGGTGTTTACAGTGACAATGGGGGTTATTTACTAAAGGCAAATCCACTTTGCACTACAAGTGCACTTTTAATGCTGTTTCAGTGCACTTTCAAGTGCACTTGTAGTGCAAAGTGGATTTGCCTTTAGTGAATTACCCCCACAGTGCCCTAAAATTTGCCCCAAACCGGCCAGTTTGGGGACTCGAAACAATTAATTAATGGTGCTGAAAAGGATGTGTTTTTTTTTATCATTAATGCATTAATGTGTAGCAGACCCACAACATAATAGTTAGCTGAAGAAGAGATTGTCACCTCATATTTCAACTAAATTACATTTGCACTATTGAAGAAAATTGCCAAAAAGAAAAGCCCATTGCAGAACCTAGGAGGCAGCTAAAAGAAACACAAGCAGTAAATCAAAAATTTTATTTTAAAAATGCTTATCAAACATTTGCTGGCATATTAATGGCCCCCCTACCCGCAAAGTATTCCATATATTTTTGATGGACCTCACTGGCACTTTGGGGGGCGGGTAAGCCAGGACGGCCAGCTTCAAGCGCCGTCAGGATTGTTGTTTGTTCTGGAAATCCAGCCTCAGGCCCAACAGAGGCCACATAGTTTGTAGCATTTCTCCTGAGTTGTGTAGAATGCAGCATGCAAGTATTATATGGTTTAGTTTATATTCCACCATGTTGATTGGCTTCAGGAACAGGCGGAACCGGCTGGCCATTATCCCAAAAGCATTCTCCACCACTCTTCTGGCTCTGGCCAGCCGGTAGTTAAAAACCCTCTGCTCCGGGGTGAGGGTCCTCACCGGGAATGGCCGAATCAGGCGATCACCCAGCCCAAATGCTTCATCAGTGACAAAGATGAACGGTAGACCAGCCACGTTGTCTTTTGCAGGTGGCAAGCCCAAGCCACCACTCTGGAGCCATCCGAAGAACTCGGTCTGGGCGATGACTCCACCATCCGACATCCGGCCATTCTTCCCCACGTCCACATAGAGAAACTCGTATGTCGCCTACACCACCACCAACATCACAATACTATTAAACCCCTTGTAATTTTAATATTATGACCCCGAGTTGGAGGGTGGCACGATGTGGACGTGTTTCCCATCAATTGCCCCTCCGCAGTTGGGAAAGTCCCACCGCTGGGCAAATTGGGAAGCCACAGTCTGCCATTCCTGTGGTGTTGAAGGAAACTGTGGAGTCAAACAAGAAAAAAATAAATTAGTACTTTTGCACATAACATTGCAAGCAGATTAGACACAAACATTCTTGGCCAACATAAGTATAAAGTATTTATTTTAAGGAGTATTTGAAAAAAAAAATAAGGTCCACTTATCAGATTCCTCACCCCCTCTGATAGCCCATTTAAAAAATTTAATGGGGGAGATGTTTTGGACAG
This sequence comes from Lithobates clamitans, assembly GCA_037952925.1. Lineage (NCBI taxonomy): Eukaryota > Metazoa > Chordata > Amphibia > Anura > Ranidae > Lithobates > Lithobates clamitans. The sequence continues at coordinate 5,248,153 of JBBGZY010001277.1, forward strand.
GTAACCCTCTCCACTTCATTGAGAGCTAAATGCATAAATAATGTGTGTTACTTTGGCCAGCCCCTCCTTACTTACAGTATTGGCAGGCCACTGGGCAGGTAAGAAGTGTCATTATCCAAAAAAATATGAATACACACTGTCCAAATTGAAGCACATTTTTACATTCTGCAATTACCTATCAAGATAATAGGAGAACAAAACTTTAAACAGTACCATTTGAAAGTATTCAGGCAGGACCTTTCACTACATGCTTTGGTGAATTCATCCATAAAAATGACCACAAAAGAGGTAGGTATAGTGTGTATGGGTTTGGCAAAGTCATCAGATAGAGTATTGGTATTGGTTAACTTAACGGTTGGGGGGGAGGGAGGGTCCCAAATGAGTTGGGCCCCCCCCAAAAAAAAGCCTCTTGCACTTGCCTAAATTTAAGGTGAAAAATAACATTTGTACACATTTTAGGGGGTGTTTAGGGTAAAAAAGTACAAAGGAACTGACAAAATACATTGTTAAGTGACTAGGCTAGGTGTGTATGGGTCCAGGATAACATGCTGGGGAGGTTAGTGAAGGCAAATATGCATGAAGGACAAAAAAGGAGCATTAAAAAATTCAAGCATGCATGAGGACAAAAAGGACATTCACAGCATATTACAATCATGGTAATTATGGAATAATGAAATAAATACAATACAGTAGCAAACATTAAATACATAGAATGTGATGTTAAAGGAGAAAACTTACCCTAATATAGTCCTTCTGCAGGACCTGAATGATGGCAGAACAGGTCTCTGGAATAATGATTTCCAGAGCCTGGGGGGAGATGCCTGTCGAGAACTTGATGTTTTGCAGACTTCTCTCCGTCGCCAAGTACTGCAAGGTGGCGACGATCCTCTGTTCAAGAGTGATGGCTTGCCTCATGCAGGTGTCCTGCTTGGTAATATAATGGGACAGCAGAGCCAACAAATGGTGAAAAACGGGTCTGTCGCCTGGAGATAATTCATGAAATCATCAGGATTATTCTCACGGATCTCCCGCAACAAAGGCATGTGCGAGAATTGGTCACACTGGAGCAACCAATTCTTCGTCCATGAACTCCTCCCCGCCCTGTTCATGGACTGGGCTTGGGTCAAAGTAAGAACTCCAACACCAAGCTCCTGCACAGCATGAACTCTATGACGAGTACGTAACCGCAACATGGCTTCAAAACGGTCGGCTGGTCAGAACGAACTAACAGAATGCACTGAAAACCAGAAAGAACCTGAGAAGAATGAGCTGAAAATCAGAAACGAGCGGACAAGAACGCACTGATAATCAAATATGTACTAGAAATAGCATGCACTGAAAAACAGATGCGAACTGACTACACGCACTAAAAATCAGATACGAACCCACAAGCACAAACTGAAGAGCAGTAACGATCGGAAAAGCACAAGGCTGAAAAGCGCGAATCGTCTCTCACTAAACTTCTACTAACACAAGATTAGCAGAAGGAGCCCAAAGAGTGGCGCACTGGCTATTGAACTTCCTTTTTCTAGTCCCGTCGTATGTGTTATACGTCAGCGCGTTCTAGCCGATCGGAATTTCCGACAACATTTGTGTGACCGTGTGTATGCAAGACAAGTTTCAGCCAACATCCGTTGGAAATAAATCCACGGTTTGGTTGTCGGAAATTCCGATCATCTGTACGCGGCAAAAGAATAGTAAACATCACGAAGGATATAAAATTGTAGCATAAGAAGTATAGCAATTTAATCATATTCAAGCATTCAGAAACACAAATATAACATGTATTCCTATATGTATGTATAAGTAAACTTTAAAAAAATGTGCATAAAAAGTCCATGCAAGGAAAGAAAAAATAAATATCCACATGACCAAATATCCATGTGCCCAAATCGTCTGTGCAATTCTTTAGTATACCTGGTGATCCACAGCAACCAATAGTGAATTGTGAATAGTGAACAGGCATTGCAAAAATACGCTTACCAGACAAATATGATCATCTAGAAAAGATAGGTCACACTTCTTTAAAGTTACAACCTCCTCCAGGAACCAGGTCAGCCCAGTACTCCTTCACTTAGATCTTTCCAGGGTAGATGGAATGTGGCCAGATCAGACACATCGGTTTAAATAATCTGATGTCATATGTAGGGGTACAAAGGGTAAGAAAAATCCCAATAGTGTAAAAATGTAAAATTGCACTTACACTGAATAAGAACAGCACTGTATGAGCATAAAACCATGAGTCTCCCACATCAAAAATGGCCGTCGAACGACACACATTTGTGGTGGGTGACGTGTCCCCAAACTCTGCCTGACCAGTTTTGTCAGAAATTATGTCATTAGGGGTTTTATATCTGGTATCAAGATATGTGCTAGCTGCTAACCTTTGCTTAAGGTATTCATAATTTTTTCGCGTATTTCCTAGAATAGATTTCCTTCCATCACCTATATGAAAAACTTTATAAAAATATAAAAACATAACGTTAGGGGTCATGGGATTCACCCCCTTACACTTCTAGTCAAAAAACTCTTCTAACCAGGAGGGATGAACTTGGCTCTGGCTCAAACTTGGGTATCTGGTAAGCTGTCATTACTGACCACTGCTGCCCAGTTAACAGCAACCAGGACATTTCCCACCCTGCAGATGCACATCCACAAAGGGGCGGAAATGCTTGTGACATCTTTCTTCCGGGTTTGGTCTGAACCCAAGCATGGACCAAACTAAAGTTCATCTTTACTCTTCAGTAGAAAGCAGGATAATTCATACACACCATTCTATCTCTAATGCCCCACACGGTAGGACATTGATCGGACATTCCGACAACAAAATCCATGGATTTTTTCCGACGGATGTTGGCTCAAACTTGTTTTGCATACACATGGTCGCACAAAGTATTTGCAATTTCCGAACGCCAAGAAGGCGGTGACGTACACCATGTACGACGAGACTATAAAAGGGCAGTTCAGTACGAAGCGCGGCACCCTTTGGGCTCCTTTTGCTAATCTCGTGTTAGTAAAAGTTTGGTGAAAGATGATTCGCGCTTTTTCAGACTCGTGGTTTTCAGATCATATTTCTGGTGTTCAGTTTGTGCTTCTGGGTTTGTATCTGTTCTTCAGTGCATGCAGCGAGTTACCATTGACTTGTCATTGTGTTCTTGTTCGTTCGTTACTGATTTTCAGGTCGCTCTTCACAGGCCTTGCTGTTCTTCAGTGCGTTCTGTTACTTCGTTCTGAGCAGCCGACTGTTTTCTAGCCATGTTGCGTGTACATACTCATCGTAGAGTTCGTGCTGTGTGGGGGCTTGGTGTTTTGGGTCCTTACTTTGACACCAGCCCAGTCCATGACAAGGGCGAGGAGGAGTTCATGGACCAAGAATTGGTTGCTCCAGCGTGACCAGTTCTGTCACATGCCTTTGCTCCGTGAGATCCGTGAGAATAATCCTGATGATTTCAGGAACTTTCTCCGGATGACGGACCCCGTATTTCACTGTTTGTTGGCTTTGCTGACCCCTTTTATCAGCAGGCAGGATACCTACATGAGGCAAGCCATCACTCCGGAGCAGAGGCTAGTCGGCACCCAGTGGTACTTGGCGACGGGGAGAAGCCTGCAGGACCTTAAGTTCTCGACAGGCATCTCCCCCAGGCTCTGGGGATAATTATCCCACAGACCTGTTCTGCCATCATCTAGGTCCTGCAGATAGAGTATATTAAGGTAAGATTTTTATCCTTTAACATCACATTTTATTGTATACAATGTTTGCTAATGTATTGTAATTCTTTCCTCATTCCCTAATTACCATGATTGTAATATGCTGTGAATGTCCCCTTTGTCCTCATGCATGCTGGATTTTTATGTTATTTTTTTTTGTCCTTCATACATATTTGCCTTCACTTACCTCCCCAGCATGCTCTCCTGGCCCTATATTCACCTTGTCTACTTAATTAACAATGTATTTTGTCAGCTCCATAGTAGTGCTTTACCCTAAATACCCCCTAAAATGTGTAAAATTGTGATTTGTGCTTTAAATTCAAGCAGAGTGCCAGAGGATTTTTTTTGGGGGTCCAAAAATCATTTGGAACCCTCCCTCCCCCCCAACTGCTAACTCAGCTGATAACAATCCTCTATCTATCCTCAATCCTCTATCTGCTGACTTTGCCAAACTCATACACACTATACCCACCTCTTTTGTGGTCATATTTATGGATGAATTCCCCAAAGCATGTAGTGCAAGGGCCTGCCTGAATACTTTCAAATGGTAATGTTCAAAGTTTTTGTATCCTATTATTATCTTGATAGGTAATATCAGAATGTAAAAATGTGCTAAAATGTGTACAGTGTGTATTTATATCTTTGTATTATGACACTTCTTACCTGTCCAGTGGGCTGCCAATAGTGAAAGTAAGGAGGGGCTGGCCAAAGTAATCCACATTATTTATCCATTCATCTCGCAATGAAGTGGAGAGGGTTACCTGTCCAAAACATCCCCCCCATAAAATTTCTAAAATGGCCCATGAGAGGGTGGGGGAGGAATCTGATAGGTGGACCTTATACCTTTGTCTTTAAATACTCCCTAAAATAAATGTTATACGGATGTTGGCCAAGAATGTTTGTGTTTAATCTGCTTTCCATGTTTATGTGCAAAATGATTAATTTATTTTTCTTGTTTGACTCCACAGTTTCCTACCAACCCACAGGAATGGCAGACTGTGGCCTCCCACTTTGCCCAGCCGTGGGACTTTCCTAACTGCGGAGGAGTAATTGATGGTAAACACATCCACATCGTCCCACCACCCAACTCGGGGTCATACTATTACAACTACAAGGGGTTCAATAGTATTGTGATGTTGGCGGTGGTGTCGGCTACTTACGAGTTCCTGTATGTGGACGTGGGGAAGAATGGCCGGATGTCAGATGGTGGAGTCATCGCACACACGAAGTTCTACAGGTGTCTCCAGAATGGCAGCTTGGACTTGCCACCTCCAGAAGATAATGCGGAAGGACTCCCATTCGTCTTCATTGCGGATGAAGCGTTTGCGCTGGGGGACCATCTTATGCGGCCATTCCCTATGAGGACCCTCACCCCGGACCACAGGGTTTTTAATTACTGGCTGGCCAGAGCCAGAAGAGTGGTGGAGAACACGTTTGGAATAATGGCCAGCCGGTTCCACCTATTTCTTACACCGATACACATGGCGGAATATAAACACAATCACATCATCCTGGCTTGCTGTGTTCTCCACAACTTTTTAAGGAGAAATTCTGTGAACTATGCTGGCTCAGTTGAGCCTGAATCCGGAATTAATCTCAATGAACCAACCCTGACGGCGCTTGAAGCTGGCCGTCCTGGCTTGCCCCCCCAGAGTGCCCGTGAGGTCCGTCTAAGATACATGGAGTACTTTGCGGGTAGGGGGGCCATCAATATGCCAGACAATGTCTGAGAAATTTTTTAAATTATTATTTTTTAAACTGAACAAATATTTGCTTAGATTTACTGCTTGTCTTTCTTTTAGCTGACTCTGACTGAAATTTGGGGAGTCCTGAAAATGGTGTGATTGTGTAAAATTAGAAAGCACTGTTGGGTGTTATTTACTAAAGGCAAAGGCACTTTGCACTACAAGTGCACTTGAGACTGCACTGAAACTGCACTTGTAGTGCAAAGTGGATTTGCCTTTAGTAAATAACCCCCATTGTCACTGAAAACACCAACTTTACAACCCAAAAATGCTTTTGAGCATTGAAAGAAGAAGCCACACATTGTTGATTCTCAATCTTTTTAATCAAAGCACAATCACATGTGCATTTATCAAAGGTTTTTAAAACAAACCAACATGTTTGTTGTATAACAATTTTTTAGGTGACAATAAAAGTAGAAATGTCCTTTTAAGGTAAAACAGGCATGTTTAGAACCAACAAGAAATACACAAATCTGGAACTTACAAAGTTCAACTTTTGTAGGAACTGAAGGCAATATCAGACATGAGTATTTATAAACTGTGTTTGATATTGCGTTCAGATGGGGTGAAGTCACCCATGGAAAAGCCAAATTTTGAAGATGCACACAAATTGCCGAATGTCAACATGTGCTAGCTGCCATCATGGGGGATCAAGGGACATGTTTTGTGGGTGCAACCCCTTCCTCTCAGCTACTTTATTATTGAGGAAAGGGTTGCACCCCCAAAACACATACATTGATCTCCCGTGATGGCAGATAGCACATGTTGACACACTGTGTGCATCTTCAAAATTTGGCTTTTCTAGAATATGTCAAAAGATGTGCAAAAAATTTTCTGAAAAACAAAGCATAAATAAGCAAGGGATTTTGAGGGCTTATAAACTCTCCCTAAAACATCAATGATGTTCTTCATTTTGTTTTGAACATCACTGATGTTTTGCTTGATGTTTTCCAAGTCCCTATTACACCCCATGATCTCCCCGATCAGGATCTGGGCACTTTCACTGGTGAAATGACCTTCTTCCACAACATCACGATCACCTAAAAATATAGAAAAAAAAGCACACCATGTATTATAAATATGCCGGCATCCATCTCTTACCTGAAGCTGTGGTCGCAGACACTCACCTGTTGTGATGACTATTTCCACAACGTCTCCCTCCTCCTCCTCTGCTTGGCTTTGTGGGATTTCCCCTTCTTCCTGAGGTGAGATATTTATGACAGAAATAGGAATATGAAACATTGCTTGGAAGTGGGGTACAATTGTCTGTTTTGGCAGAGTTCAAAGATGAAGAAATATTGTTTTCCTTTGTCAAGCTTGAATACTTACCTGTTTTGTACAAGCTTCACAGATGGAGTCACTCCTATAGTATACACTGGAGCACCTGTGTGGGACCCCATAATAAAAAGGGTGTTCTGGTGTCCCACACTAGTGCTCCAGCGTCCAGATGTGTAAACAGCTGCTGAGTGTCCTCTCCTTACACAGAATCGAGTTTGCAGTTTAATCTAGTTACAAACCCATCTAGACACCAAAATTATTTTAAGAGAAGTAGCCAGAAAAAATGTATTGAAATGCATCCGGACAAAACATGGTGTTTTATTGGCCGAACGAACAATGTTTCCTATGAACGAATAATGGGTCCATGAACATGAAAGTTGCCATTTTAAACTGTACATCACTAAAGAAAAGCACATGGAGCAGCACGAACGTTATAAAAATAATGAATAGGAACACACGACAACTACTTACCTTTTTGAAGCACTCTCCTGATCCTTCTATATTGATCGTGCTCCCTTAATTTGAGGTCCGACCACCGCTTCCTGAGTTGATCCTTGGATCGTCGTACCCCAAAATTTCTGTGCAGACTCTTCACCACTTTCGCCATGATCTTGGCCTTTCTGATATTGGGGTTGGGGTAAGGTCCATACTTCCCGTCATAGTCGGCCCTCTTCAGTATGTCGACCATCTCCACCATCTCAACAAAGGAAATATTTGATGCCTTAAATCATCTCCTCCGGGATCGTTTCTGGCTCCGGGCTTTCCTCCTCCTCCTTGTTGCTGTAATTAGCACGCACTAGACATGTGCACAGCCAAAAAATTCGTTCATTTTCGTTTTCGTTTCATTCGTTTATTATTTTTTTCGTTTTTCGGGTCATTCGTTATGATCGCGATTCGTAAATTCATTCATTCGTAAATTCGTAAATGCGTTCATTCGTACATTCGTAAATTCGAACATTCGTTCATTCGTTCATTCGTACATTTTAACATTTGTACATTTGTAAATTTGTACATTCGTAAATTCGTAAAATCGTACATTTGTAAATTAGAAAATTCGGAAATTTGTAAATTCGAAGTTTGAAAATCCAAAAACCCGAAAATTCAAAAATCTGAAATAGTAACTAACTATTAAATTATAGGTATTGTAATTTCCTTTCAAATTTGACTGTGAACGTAACAAATACGAATTTATCCGAAGTTACGAATTATCCAAAACGAATGCTGCATCTAAACAAATGGAACGGAACAAATTAATAATAAATAATAATAATAAAACGTTGTTATTATTATTATTATTATTGTTATTTATTATTATTAATTCATTACGTTCCATTCTGTTTTTTTCGGATCATTCATAACTTTGGATAAATTTGTATGTGTTATGTTCACTAACAGGAAAATTTGAAAGGAAATTACAATACCTATAATTTAAAAGTTACTAGTAATTACTAATAGTTAGGTTATTATTAGTTAACCATTATTTCAGATTTCCGAATTTTCGAACTTACAAATTTACAAATTCACTAATTTACTAATGTACGAATGTACGAATGTACATTCGTAAATTGAGAATGTATGAATGCCCGAATTTACGAACGTCCAATTTTATCGAATTTACGAATATTCAGAAAAAATTCGTTAAACGGGTTTTCGTTAATTCGGATATTCCCGAATTAACGAATTTGTCGAAATTCGTTAAAAAACGAATTCGGAACGAAACGAATTGCACATGCCTAGCACGCACCTGTTGTATCTCCGCCATGTGCTCTTCCCCACTGCGCCGAACGAGAAGGGGCGAGGAATAGACTAGAAAGAACGTCAGGGGCGGGCGGAGTTTCACGTATGCGCAGTGTATACAACGCGGAACACGCGTGCGTAGTACATACGATCTATGAGCTAAGGAGGGAGTATCGGAAGCACCGATCGTGATAACAAAGGTAACATTTAAACTTGGGCCTATACTGCTTATAGATTGAGGCCTATATTGGGACAAGATTAGGAGACTTTAGCCTGACATTAGGGTTTGTCTTGTGTATTGCAGATAAAATGGATGGCTTCAATGACCACAACTTCCTCCCCCTGTTAATAGACAAGTACAGGGAGCTGCCCTGTCTGTGGCAGGTGAAACACCCGCATTATAATCATAAACAAAAGAGGCAGGCAGCGCTGGAGAAACTGCTGGAGTTGGTGAAGCCGGTGGTCCCCACAGCAACCATCCCCTATTTAAAAGCCAAAATTGGTGGCCTGAGGAGCACTTATCTTAGGGAGAGCAAGAAGGTCACGGATTTCCAGAGATCCAGAGCTGCAGCAGATGACGTTTCATGTCCCCAGGCTGTGGTACTATGAGAGACTGCAATTTCTGACAGACCAGACTAAAGTCAGGGAATCCCTGTCCACTCTTCCTTCCACTCTTCCTTCCACCCTACCTTCCACCCCAGCTGAGGCTTCCGATGTCCAACCTGGGACTTCCAGCCAGGAAGAAGTGGAGGAGCCCAGCTGGAGTCAGGTATAGCATTGTTCTATAGATTTCTGGTCAATAAATAAATGATGTTTACAAGATGTTATTATTGAACACTAATTGCTGATTGAATAAAGTGTTTTACATATCAATAGACAGTAGTGGGCAAAAATAATTGGGACAAGAATGAAAAATGCTGGGCTCAGAATGATAGTCTTTTATATTTCTTAACATTCAATTTGCAACAGTCATGAGGTGAAATAGAATGCTTTAAGATAAAAAAAAACCTCCTGCCTTTACAACTACTTTAAGCATTAATGTAAAGTTGCTGGCCCCTGTTTCTATGCAATCAAGTATGCGCTGTTGGTTGCATACAGAGCTAATTTTAATAGACATGCTTAGATTTTCCTACTGCATATGAAGAAAAAAGAAGAGGGACCAAAGGGATCCAGAGCTCCTTCATAATTAAATTATACAGTTTTGTTCTCCTTATTAACATCTAAAGTAACATTTGTCTCTTTTAGGCAAGAACAGAGTCATTTTAGTCAAATACATTTTGCCATCAAATTATCAGTTTCACTAAAAACATAAAGGAGAGAGAGCGCAATCACCCTAGTGTAATAGGTTATATTAAACAAACAACTTGAAATACAAAATGAACTCATATGGAGGATGTGCAAGAGGGCTTCTAACAACACTGCCTCTCTTCAGCCCCATCACCTCTGTCTGGATAGTCCAGTGGGTTGTGTGATCTCTTCCACCCAGAGGGCTGCAGATATAGTAGATGTAGTAGCAGCCTCTGATGTTGTTGATGGCCACGATAAGTCTGATGATGACAGTATTGTGCACCAGATGACCAAATATAGAGAACTAGTTATGGCTAAGTATAGCAGTAATTTAAAAGGTAGAAGCCCCTTCTATTGGGATTCCTACCCTGACCACAAGTACCTTGCAGCCCTCAAGTGTAATATTATGGTGCTTATTTGCATGCACTTATTTTGTAGGCATTCAGCACTTTAATTTGGATACTTTTTCATTTTACATTTGGTGCCTTGGTGCTGGTTTCTTAGGATATTCACACTGTTATTCACGCACATCGCTGTAAGGATTGAATAGAATTTTTACTTGTTTGCACTTCTAATTTTTCCTTTTCTTTTTTCACTTGTGGTCTTGCTGGTTAATCATAGGTAAAAAAAAATTAGTTTTGGATCATAAGGTATAGTCTTTTAGTATCACACTCTTCATGTAAGCCACAAGTTTGGTGTTAACATATTTGTACTGGGGGTCATTAATATATATCTTTTGGGCTTTAAGCACATACACCCATTTACACATGTATTTTATTGTATACCATTTTGTAGGCTTCACTTACGCCTATGTTTTTAGAGTGATTATGGACTGCGGTGATCCTTAATGTACAGCATATGCTGTCTGTGCTGTGCCCCCCCGTTGTCCCCTTGAAGTGTTGAGGGACTTATTCCCACAGCTCCTGGAGTAGACACCCTTTGCTGTTATCACCTAGGAGTGCTGTCAATTTTAGATCATTTTCAATGAATATTTGCAAGTATTGGTCTTGTAATAAAATGTGGGGCATCTGTGGCTGGGTTTAAAGTTTCTGCTTGTGATAGACATTGTTTATTCTGTGATACCCCCTTTCCTTTTTGTATTGTATTAACATTGTGTAAGACTGTAAAACTGTCTTCACTAACTTCAGTTTGTTAGTAAAGTACAACTTTTGTTCGCCTAGTTTAATTTCTGTTTAATTTAATTTAATGATTGTGTTTAAGCCTACATGTTATCTTCTTGACCATTAACATCTGTTTGTTATGATTGTTTAATTACCTACTGGAACATATATCTACGTATTGCAAATCTTTAACTGTGTGCAAATGTTCGGGGAGAATTAATGCTTTTATAAGGGCAAAAGTTGGACCTTTCAAACATTGATTATTTGATCTATTTTGTTTCTGTTATGCATTTTAGTTAAAACATTTTATTAACTGTGAAAAAATATACACTTCACAGCATTTTTGCACTAGTGTCTGAAACTTTCAAAGTAAGCACTACTCCATATCTACAGTATACTGTTCTGTATATATACAGGTTTTGATATACCCATATTGAGCTCTGGAATTTGGAGACTTTTAACTCTTTTGGGAGGGAAGAATCTCCAATCCAGTGTCCAGGTCTTGTAGAAGACCATTAAGCTGTGAGTGCATGTGCGCACAGCCGTTATAATCATAGGCTTGGGCATAACTCAGTGCTCCCATTTGGAGACAGCTGGGGGCTCCTTTTAGGGAACAGAGGTGCTCAACTCAAGAGACAGCACTCCATGCTGGAAGAGAGATTCTATGGCCATAGAACCGGGAGAGTCGATGGCGCTAAGTGAGTCTGGGAGACTTAGAGAGTTGGGAAGAGCCCGGTGTGTGAGGAGTTTATATAAATAGCTGCAACTAAAAGACTAAGAGAGCCAAGAGAGCCCAGAGAGCTGGGTAAGATGATCTGCGGGACCAGGGAAAAGAAGAGGCAGCTAGGTGGCTCAGCATTTTCGATTATCTGTTCTACTGGTGAAAATCCCCTGCATAAGCAGCTGTTTGACCAGGCCATTTTTTTAATACAGCACTGTGTCGCTTTAACTGACAATTGCCCGGCCGTGCAACGTTGAAACCCAAACAAAATTGACGTCCTTTTTTCCCCAAAAATAGAGCTTTCTTTTTTTTTTTACTTTTTGCTATAATACATATCAAAAAATATATATATAAAACAAATGTATTCATCAGTTTAGGCCAATATATATTCTTCTACATATTTTTGGTAAAAAAATCGAAATAGGCGTATATTGAGTGGTTTGCGCAAAACTTATCACGTCTACAAACTATGGGATAGATTTAGGGACTTTTATTTTTTTTTATTGTTATTGACTGCGACATTGCGGGGACAAATCTGACCCCAAATGACACTTTTTGGGGACCAGTGACATTATTACATTGACCAGTGCTATAAAAATGCACTAATCAATGTTAAAATGACACTGACAAGGAAGGGGTTAACAGTAGGGGCGATCAAGGGGTTTAAATGTGTTCGCTCAGCGTGTTCTTACTGTAGGGGGGAATGGGCCTTAAAACCAAAGTTCAGACTGGCATGGACTCATACAAATGCTTATAGAAATGCTTCTACCACTGAGCTAAATTCCCCAATATCTATCCATCTACAGTTGCAATAAAACGTATGTGAACCCTTTTGGAATGATATGGATTTCTGCACAAATTGGTCATAAAATGTGATCTGATCTTCATCTAAGTCACAACAATAGACAATCACAGTCTGCTTAAACTAATAACACACAAAGAATTAAATGTGCCCATTTTTCTATTGAACACACCATGTAAACATTCACAGTGCAGGTGGAAAAAGTATGTGAACCCCTAGACTAATGAGATCTCCAAGAGCTAATTGGAGTGAGGTGTCAGCCAACTGGAGTCCAGTCAATGAGATGAGATTGGGGGTGTTGGTTACAGCTGCCCTGCCCTATAAAAAACACACATCAGTTCTGGGTTTGCTTTTCACAAGAAGCATTGCCTGATGTGAATGATGCCTCCCACAAAAGAGCTCTCAGAAGACCTACGATTAGGAATTGTTGACTTGCATAAAGCTGAAAAGGGTTATAAAAGTATCTCCAAAAGCCTTGCTGTTCATCAGTCCACGGTAAGACAAATTGCCTATAAATGGAGAAAGTTCAGCACTGCTGTTACTCTCCCTAGGAGTGGGCGTCCTGTAAAGATGACTGCAAGAGCACAGCGCAGACGGCTCAATGAAGTGAAGAAGAATCCTAGAGTGTCAGCTAAAGACTTACAAAAGTCTCTGGCATATGCTAACATCCCTGTTAGCGAATCTAAGATACATAAAACACTAAACAAGAATGGATTTCATGGGAGGATACCACAGAGGAAGCCACTGATGTCCAAAAAAAATTGCTGCACGTTTACCGTTTGCACAAGAGCACCTGGATGTTCCACAGCAGTACTGGCAAAATATTCTGTGGACAGATGAAACCAAAGTTGAGTTGTTTGGAAGAAACACACAACACTATGTGTGGAGAAAAAGAGGCACAGCACACCAACATCAAAACCTCATCCCAACTGTGAAGTATGGTGGTGGTGGCATTATGGTTTGGGGCTGCTTTGCTGCGTCAGGGCCTGGACGGATTGCTATCATCGAAGAAAAAATGAATTCCCAAGTTTATGAAGACATTTTGCAGGAGAACTTAAGGCCATCTGTCCACCAGCTGAAGCTCAACAGAAGATGGGTGTTGCAACAGGACAACGACCCAAAGCATAGAAGTAAATCAACAACAGAATGGCTTAAACAGAGAAAATACGCCTTCTGGAGTGGCCCAGTCCGAGTCCTGACCTCAACCCAATTGAGATGCTGTGGCATGACCTCAAGAAAGTGATTCACACCAGACATCCCAAGAATATTGCTGAACTGAAACAGTTCTGTAAAGAGGAATGGTCAAGAATTACTCCTGACCGTTGTGCATGTCTGATCTGCAACTACAGGAAACGTTTGGTTGAAGTTATTGCTGCCAAAGGAGGTTCAACCAGTTATTAAATCCAAGGGTTCACATACTTTTTCCACCTGTACTGTGAATGTGTGTTCATTAAAAACATGGTAACATTTAATTCTTTGTGTGTTTTTAGTTTAAGCAGACTGTGATTGTCTATTGTTGTGACTTAGATGAAGATCAGATCACATTTTATGACCAATTTGTGCAGAAATCCATATCATTCCAAAAGGGTTCACATACTTTTTATTGCAACTCTATCTATCTATCTATCTATCTATCTATCTATCTATCTATCTATCTATCTATCTATCTATCTATCTATCTATCTATCTATCTATCTATCTATCTATCTGTCTGTCTGTCTGTCTGTCTATCTATTGTTCGTAAATATTCAGTATATACTGTATATACAATATATATACTAAATATATATATAGATATATATGTATATATATATCTATATATACAGTCAGATCCATAAATATTGGGACATCGACACAAATTTTAATCTTTTTGGCTCTATACACCACCACAATGGGTTTGAAATGAAACAAACAAGATGTGCTTTAGCTGCAGCTTTAATTTGAGGGTATTTACATCCAAATCAGGTGAACGGTGTAGGAATTACAACAATTTGTATATGTGCCTCCCACTTTTTAAGGGACCAAAAGTAATGGGACAATTGGTTGCTCAGCTGTTCCATGGCCAGGTGTGTGTTGTTCCCTCATTATCCCATTTACAAGGAGCAGATAAAGGGTCCAGAGTTCATTTCAAGTGTGCTATTTGCATTTGGAATCTGTTCCTGTCAACTCTCAATATGAAATCCAAAGAGCTGTCACTATCAGTGAAGCAAGCCATCATTAGGCTGAAAAAACAAAACAAACCCATCAGAGAGATAGCAAAAACATTAGGTGTGGCCAAATCAACTGTTTGAAACATCCTTAAAAAGAAAGAACGCACCGGGGAGCTCAGCAACACCAAAAGAACTGGAAGACCATGGAAAACAACTGTGGTGGATGACCGAAGAGTTCTTTCCCTGGTGAAGAAAACACCCTTCACAACAGTTGGCCAGATCAAGAACACTCTCCAGGAGGTAGGTGTATGTGTGTCAACAATCAAGAGAAGACTTCACCAGAGTGAATACAGAGGGTTCACCACAAGATGTAAACCATTGGTGAGCCTCAAAAACAGGAAGGCCAGATTAGAGTTTGCCAAACAACATCTAAAAAAGCCTTCACAGTTCTGGAACAACATCCTATGGACAGATGAGACCAAGATCAACTTGTACCAGAGTGATGGGAAGAGAAGAGTATGGAGAAGGAAAGGAACTGCTCATGATCCAAAGCATACCACCTCATCAGTGAAGCATGGTGGTGGTAGTGTCATGGCGTGGGCATGTATGCCTGCCAATGGAACTGGTTCTCTTGTATTTATTGATGATGTGACTGCTGACAAAAGCAGCAGGATGAATTCTGAAGTGTTTCTGGCAATATTATCTGCTCATATTCAGCAAAATGCTTCAGAACTCATTGGACGGTACGTCACAGTGCAGATGGACAATGACCCAAAGCATACTGCGAAAGCAACCAAAGAGTTTTTTAAGGGAAAGAAGGGGAATGTTATGCAATGGCCAAGTCAATCACCTGACCTGAATCCAATTGAGCATGCATTTCACTTGCTGAAGACAAAACTGAAGGTAAAATGCCCCAAGAACAAGCAGGAACTGAATACAGTGTCAGTGGAGGAACTGGCAGAGCATCACCAGGGATGAAACCCAGCGTCTGGTGATGTCTATGTGTTCCAGACTTCAGGCTGTAATTGACTGCAAAGGATTTGCAACCAAGTATTAAAAAGTAAAAGTTTGATGGATGATTGTTAATCTGTCCCATTACTTTTGGTCCCTTAAAAAGTGGGAGGCACATATATAAACTGTTGTAATTCCTACACCGTTCACCTGATTTGGATGTAAATACCCTCAAATTAAAGCTGAAAATCTGCAGTTAAAGCACAAATCTTGTTTGTTTCATTTCAAATCCATTGTGGTGGTGTATAGAGCCAAAAAGTTTAGAATTGTGTCAATGTCCCAATATTTATGGACCTGACCATATATATATATATATATATATATATATATATACAGTGGGGATGGAAAGTATTCAGACCCCCTTACATTTTTCACTCTTTGTTATATTACAGCCATTTGCTAAAATCATTTAAGTTCATTTTTTCCTCATTAATGTACACACAGCACCCCATATTGACAGAAAAACACAGAATTGTTGACATTTTTGCAGGTTTATTAAAAAGAAAAACTGAAATATCATATGGTCCTAAGTATTCAGATGCTTTGCTGTGACACTCATATATTTAACTTTCCATTTCTTCTGATCATCCTTGAGATGGTTCTACACCTTCATTTGAGTCCAGCTGTGTTTGATTATACTGATTGGACTTGATTAGGAAAGCCACACACCTGTCTATATAAGACCTTACAGCTCACAGAGCATGTCACAGCAAATGAGAATCATGAGGTCAAAGCAACTGCCTGAAGAGCTCAGAGACAGAATTGTGGCTGGGCACAGATCTGGCCAAGGTTACAAAAAAATTTCTGCTGCACTTAAGGTTCCTAAGAGCACAGTGGCCTCCATAATCCTTAAATGGAAGATTTTTGGGACGACCATAACCCTTCCTAGAGCTGGCCGTCCCACACCATGATGTTTCCACCTCCAAACTTCACTGTTGTTATGTTTTTAGGGTGATGTGCAGTGCCATTTGACCTCCAAACATGGTGTGTATTATGACATCCAAAGAATTACATTTTGGTCTCATCTGACCAGACTATATTCTCCCAGTATTTCACAGGTTTGTCTAAATGTTGTGCAGCAAACTTTAAACAAGCTTCAGCATACTTTCTCTTTAGCAATGGAGTCTTGCGTGGGGAGCATGCTTACAGGCCATGGCGGTTAAGTGCTTTACTTTTTGTTGTTTTTCTTCATCAGTTGAGACTGAACCAGCTGATATTAATTTGCACTGACAAGGGGCAGGATTGCTTTCTAATTACTGATATATTTCAGCTGGTGTCTTGGCTTTCCTTGCCTTTTTGCATCTCCCTTTCTTTGTGTGTTTAAATCTTTTTCTCTGTGTCATTCCACGTTTTTACACATAACCCAATTTCTGAACTTATTTGTTTGGTTTCTTTGTATGTATGGATTACCTGGGTTGTTACTGACATGTGGTGAAAATTTCATGTCAATAGTACCTTTAGAAATATATTTACCAAAAAAAAGGGGGACATGTTCAATACTTATTTTACCCAGTGTATATATACAGTGCTGTGAAAAAGTATTTGCCCCTTCCTGATTTTTTTTTGCATATTTCTCACACTTAAATGATTCAGATCATCAAACTAATTTTAATATTACATAAAGATAACCCAAGTAAATCCAAGATGCAGTTTTTTAATTACTATTTAATTTATTAAGGGAAAAAGTTGTTCAAACCTGCCTGGCCCTATGTGCAAAAGTATTCGCCCCCTCCCATGCTGAATCATGAATGAACCGTGATTAACCACAATTTTTCAGAAAGCTGAGTCAAATTTCACTTGCCACACCCAGGCCTGATTACTGCCAGACCTGTTGAATCAAGAAATCACATGAATAGAAACAGTCTGACAAAGTGAAGCACGCTAACAGATCACAAAAAAAAAACACACATCATGCCACAAGCTAAAAACATTTAAGAACAGATTAGAAACAAAGTAATGTACATGTATCGGTCTAGGAAGGGTTTCAAAGCCATTTCTAATGCTTTGGAACTCCAGTGAACCACGGGGAGAGCCATTATCCAAAAATGGAGATAAGTTGGAACAGTGGTGAACCTTCCCAGGAGTGGCTGGCCTACAAAAATTACTCCAAGAGCACGACAACAATTCATCCAGAAGGTCATAAAAGAACCCAGAACAAAATCTAAAGAACTGCAGGCCTCACTTGCCTCAGGTAAGATCAGTGTTCATGATTCAACAATAAAAAAGAGACTGGGCAAAAATGGCATCCATGGGAGAGTTCCAAGGTCACTGCTGACCGCAAAGAACATAAAGGCTCATCTCACATTTGCCAAAAAACATCTGGATTATCCCCAAGACTTTTAGGCAAATATTCTGTGGACTGATGAGACAAAAATGTAACTTTTTGGAATGTGTGCATCCCCTTATATCTGGCATAAAATGAATACAGCATTTCATAACAAGAACATCATACCAACAGTCAGACTTGGTAGTGGTAGCGTGATGGTCTGGGCCTGCTTGGCAGCTTCAGGACCTGGACGACTTACCATAATTCATGGAACCAGGAATTCTGAGCTCTACCAAAAAATCCTAAAGGAGAATGTCTGGCCATTAGTTCGTGACCTCAAGCTCAAGTACACTTGGGTTATGCAGCAGGACAATGATCCGAAACCCAACAGCAAGTCCACCTCCAAATGGTTCAAACAAAGCAAAATTTAGGTTTTGGAGTGGCCTAGTCAAATCCAATTGGGATGCTGTATCATGACCTTACACAGGCCGTTCATGCTGGAAAACCCTCCAATGTAGCTGAATTAAAACAATTCTGCAAAGAAGAGTGGGCCAAAATTGCTCCACAGCAATGTAAACAACTTATTGCCAGTTATCTCAAAGGCTTGATTGCAGTTGTTGCCGCTAAGGGTGGCCCAACCAGTTATCAGGTTTAGGGGGCAATTACTTTTTAATATAAAGCCAGGCAGGTTTGGACAGCTTTTTTGCCTTTATAAATGAAACCATCATTTAAAAACTGCATTTTGCATTTACTCGGGTTATCTTTGTGTAATAATAACATTTTTTGATGATTTGAGTCATTTAAGTGTGACAAATATACAAAAAAATAAAGAAAGGAGGCAAAGTATGCTTTAAATATAGTGCTTACTGTACCCAATATATATCAATATACAGTACATTATAAATGAAACACTCAAAATAAATCTATCAAGTAATGTACACAAACAAAAAATACAGTTTTCTCAGACAGTGAAGTACTGTTATAAACCTTGAGGTCCCAATAGATTGTCAGCTTCTCTGCCAAGCAGAATAAGGATAACTTAATATATATGCAGGGCACCTGTATATCAGTAAAGGACTGAAACAAATATATATGAATTTATAATCATTCTACTGTTCTGTTTAGCCCACTTCTAATATGTGTAATGATAAAGATAATAGATATCCCTACAAGCACTGCAAATAAAAGAGTATGTCAAAAAATACATTCTAAGCCCATTGTGTTAATTTTTCTAAGAGAAAGATAAACTGTTCTTTTTTTCAGATCCTCAGAGAGTTTTTTGCCATGAGGTGCCATGTTGAACTTCCAGTGATCAGTATGAGAGCGTGAGAGCGATAACACCAAATTTAACACACCTGCTCCCCATTCACACCTGAGACCTTGTAACACTAAAGAGTCACATGACACTGAGGATGGGAAACGGCTAATTGGGCCCAGTTTGGACATTTTCACTTAGAGGTGTACTCACTTTTGCTGCCAGCGGTTTAGACATTAATGGCTGTGTGTTGAGTTATTTTGAGGGGACAGCAAATTTACACTGTTATACAAGCTGTACATTCACTACTTTACATTGTAGCAAAGTGCAATTTCTTCAGAGTTTTCACATGAAAAGATATGATAGAATATTTACAAAAATGTGAGGGGTGTACTCACTTTTGTGAGATATTGTATATATTGAAGTAAAGGTTTCCTTTTAAACGGATTGAGTGGAGTTGGTTGAAATTGTACAGGAAGCAAGGGCTATCGTGCTACCAAGAAAGGGCCCAGTCTAGAAAGAACTACACTAGCTTCTCCTGCGTCTCTTTATGTAAATAGCAGCCTGAGCTGGCATTCTGATTTTTAATGAAGGAAAGGGTGACCCCTGGAAGTTGCACATCTTTGGTGTCCTGCTACGATGAATGGAGTGGTAACCTCAGCCTGGACTCCGACCTTAGTCATGGGGAGCATATATAATCTGATTTTTTAAGATGGGGAAGTGCCTCAACATTAAAGAAAGCAAGAAAGCAAGCTGTTTCATGGGTCCCGGGGAGTGTAATGCCACGTACACACGGTCGGACTTTTCATCTACAAAAGTCCAACGGACGCTGACGGACTAAAGCTGGCTGGTAATCCGATCGTGTGTGGGCTTCTCCGGACTTTCAACTGACTTTTTTAGCCTCAAATCCGACGTACCTTAGATTTGAAACATGCTTCAAATCTTTCCGACGGACTCGAGTCCGGTCGAAAAATCCGCTTGTCTGTATGCTAGTCCGACGGACAAAAACCCACGCTAGGGCAGCTATTGGCTACTGGCTATGAACTTCCTTATTTTAGTCCGGTGTACGTCATCACGTAAGAATTCGACGGACTTTTGTGTGATCGTGTGTAGGCAAGTCTGTTCGTTAGAAAGTCCGCCGCAAGTCCGTCGAAAGTCCGCCAAAAGTCCGTCGAAAGTCTGTCGGACAGGCTGTCGGACTTTTGTAGCTGAAAAGTCCGACCGTGTGTACGCGGCATTAGGGATTTTGAACAGTCATGCAAATGCTGCATGGTTGCAAAAATGCCCAAATAGCAGGACCATAATCCATGAACATCTGCCCACAGAGAAATGGACAGATTTGCTGCAACTCCAAATCATGTGAAAATGTGTATCTATTTTGATTTTGGCCATGAGCATTTGATGCCAAAGTAATCCTGTACCTTAAGCCTCATAGCCATATATCAGCAGTGTGCGATCATCTGAGATTTGGAGTGGGATTTGATGATGTCACTGCTTTGATGCTCATTATTCTCTGCTGAAGTGAAAGATGTACCCGAGGTCCTGCAGTGCAAAGATTTTCCCTGCAACTACTTCATTCATTCTGTGGATCTGTTTTTCCTTCATCTCTTTTGCTGTTTCGTGATTATTATCCCATCATTCATCAATAACCAGTCATCAAGGTGGTAGTTTTGACATGAAAAGGCAAAACTCTTCCCTACCAAGATGGTCAGCACCATACAGAAACACAGTGGAGAAAAAGTCATAGAAATCCTGTAATAGGTAATATCTGCTGCAGGGAGCCTATAGACAAAAGGCTTGTCTACATACAGTGCCTTGAAAAAAGTATTCATACTCCTTGAAATTTTCCCATTTTGTCATGTTACAACTAAAAATGTAAATGTATTTTATTGGGATTTTCTGTGATAGACCAACACAAAGTGGCACATAATTGTAAAGTGGAAGGAAATGGTTTTCAAAAAGTAAATATCTTAAAAGTGTGGCATGCATTTGTATTCAGCCCCCCCCCCACCCCCTGTCAATACTTTGTAGAACCACTTTTCTCTGCAATTACAGCTGCAAGTCTTTTTGGGTATGTCTCTACCAGCTTTGCACATCTAGAGAGTGAATTTTTTGCCCATTCTTCCTTACAAAATAGCTCAAGCTTTGTCAGATTGGATGGAAAGTGTTTGTGATTAGCAATTTTCAAGTCTTGCCACAGATTCTCACTTGGATTTAGGTCTGGACTTTGACATCCATCTTCCCATCAAATCTGACCAGCTTCCCTGTCCCTGCTGAAGAAAAGCATCCCAGCAACATGATGCTGTCACCATCATGTTTCATGGTGGAGATGGTGTTTTCAGAGTGATGTGCAGTGTTCGTTTTCCGTCACACATAGCATTCTGCTTTTAGGCCAAAAAGTTCAATTTTGGTCCCCTCTGACCAGAGCACCTTCTTCCACATGTTTGCTGTGTTCCCCCACATTGCTTCTTGCAAACTGCAAACAGGACTTCATATGGCTTTCTTTGAACAGTGGCTTTCTTCTTGCCACTCTTCCATAAAGGCCAGATTTGTGGAGTGCACAACTAATAGTTTTACCGTGGACCTATTCTCCCACTTGAGCTGTGGATCTCTGCAGCTCCTCTAGAGTAAAAATGGGCCTCTTGGCTGCCAGTTTAGGTGGATAACCATGTCTTGGTAGGTTTTAGTTGTGCCATACCCTTTCCATTTTTGGATGATGGATAGAACAGTGCTCCATGAGATGTTCAAAGCTTGGGATATTTTTTGTAACCTAACCCTGCTTTAAACGTCTCCACAACTTTATCCCTGACATGTCTGATATGTTCCTTGGCCTGTTTGTTCGCTAAGATTCTCTAACAAACCTCTGAGGGTTTCACAGAACAGCTGTATTTTTACTGAGATAAAATCACACACAGGTGGACTCTATTTACTGATTAGATGACTTCTGAAGGCAATTCGTTCAACTAGATTTTAGTTAGGGGTATCCGAGTAAAGGATGCTGAATACAAATGCATGCCACACTTTTCAGATATTTATTGATAAAAAAAAAAATGAAAACCATTTATCATTTTCTTTCCACTTCGCAATTATGTGGCATTTTATGTTGGTCTGTCACATAAAATCCCAATGATTGCAACATGACAAAATGGGGAAAATTTCAAGGGGCGTGAATACTTTTTCAAGGCACTATATGTTAGGCTATAATGTGTTATGCCCCGTACACACGATCGGACATTGATCAGACATTCCGACAACAAAATCCATGGATTTTTTCCGACGGATGTTGGCTCAAACTTGTTTTGCGTACACACGGTCGCACAAAGTTGTCGGAATTTCCTTTCGCCAAGAACTCGGTGACGTACACCACGTACGACGAGACTAGAAAAGGCCAGTTCAGAACCAAGCACGGCACCCTTTGGGCTCCTTTTGCTAATCACGTGTTAGTAAAAGTTTGGTGAGAGACGATTCGTGCTTTTTCAGACTTGTGGTTTTCAGATCGTTTTCTGCTGTTCAGTTTGTGCTTGTGGGTTTATATCTGCGTGCAGCAAGTGACGCGTGACTCTTGTCATTCTGTTCTTGTTCGTTCGTTACTATTTTGCGTATACGTACTCCTCGTAGAGTTCGTGCTGTGTGGGGGCTTGGTGTTGGGGTCCTGACCTTGACACAAGTTCAGTCCATGAACAGGGTGGGGAGGAGTTCATGGACCAAGAATTTGTTGCTTCAGCGTGACCAGTTCTGTCATATGCCTTTGCTCTGTGAGATCCATGAGAATAATCCTGATGATTTCAGGAACTTTCTCCGGATGACGGACCCCGTATTTCACCGTGTGTTGGCTTTGCTGACCCCCTATATCAGCAGGCAGGATACCTGCATGAGGCAAGCCATCACTCCGGAGCAGAGGCTCGTCACCACCCTGCGATACTTGGCGATGGGGAGAAGCCTGCAGGACTTGAAGTTCTCGACAGGCATCTCCCCCAGGCTCTGGGGATCATTATCCCAGAGACCTGTTCTGCCATCATTCAGGTCTTGCAGAAGGAGTATATTAAGGTAAGATTTTTATCCTTTAACATCACAATTTATTGTATTTAATGTTTGCTAATATATTGTATTTCTTTCCTCATTCCCTAATTCCCATGATTGTAAAATATGCTGTGAATTTCCCCTTTGTCCTCATGCATGCTTGATATTTTTGTAATTATTTTTTTGCTCCTTCATACATATTTGCCTTCACTTACCTCCCCAGCATGGTCTCCTGGCCCTATATTCACCTCATGTAGTCACTTAACAATGTATTTTATCAGCTCCATAGTAGTGCTTTATCCCAAACACCCCTAAAATGTTTTGAAATGTGATTTGTGCTTTAAATTCAGGCAGAATTCCAGAGGCTTTTTTTTGGGAGTCCCCAAATCATTAGGAACCCTCCCTCCCCCCAACTGCTAAGTCAGCTGATACCAATTCTCTATCTATCCTCAATCATCTATCTGCTGACTTTGCCAAACCCATACACACTATACCCACCTCTTTTGTGGTCAGATTTATGGATGAATTCCCCAAAGCATGTAGTGCAAGGGCCTGCCTGTATACTTTCAAATGGTAATGTTTAAAGTTTTTGTATCCTATTATTATCTTGATAGGTAATAGCAGAATGTCCAAATGTGCTCAAATGTGTACAATGTGTATTTATATCTTTGTATTATGACACTTCTTACCTGTCCAGTGGGCTGCCAATAGTGTAACTAAGGATGGGCTGTTCAAAGTAATACACATTATTTAGGCATTCATCTCTCAATGAAGTGGAGAGGGTTACCTGTCCAAGAGTTCCCCCCCTATAATGTTAGAAATGACCCATGGGGGGGGGGAGGGGGAATCTGATAGGTGTACCTTATACTTTGGTGTTTAAAAATTACCTCTAATAAATGATATCTTGATGTTGGCCAACAATGTTTGTGTCTAATCTGCTTTCCCTGTTTATGTGCACAAAGACTATTTTTTAAAAAATTTTACTCCACAGTTTCCTTCCAACCCACAGGAATGGCAGACTGTGGCCTCCCATATTGCCCAGCGGTGGGACTTTCCTAACTGCGGAGGGGCAATTGATGGGAAACACGTCCACATCGTCCCACCACCCAACTCGGGGTTGTACTATTATAATTATAAGGGGTTTAATAGTATTGTGATGTTGGCGGTGGTGTCGGCTACTTATGAATTTCTGTATGTGGACGTGGGGAAGAATGGCCGGATGTCCAATGGTGGAGTCATCGCCCAGACGGAGTTCTACAGGCATCTCCAGACTGGCAGCTTGGACTTGCCACCTCCAGAAGATAATGTGGAAGGACTCCCATTCGTCTTCATTGCGGATGAAGCTTTTGCGCTGGGGGACCATCTTATGTGGCCATTCCCAATGAGGACCCTCACCCCGGACCAGAGGATTTTTAATTACGGCTGGCCAGAGGCAGAAGAGTGGTGGAGAACACGTTTGGAATCATGGCCAGCCGGTACTGCCTATTTCTTACACCCATACATATGGCGGAGTATAAACTAAATCATATTATCCTGGCGTGCTGTGTTCTACACAAATTTTTACGGAAACATTCTGCCAACTATCCTGGCTCAGTTGGGCCTGAGGCTGCAATTACAAATGAATCAACCCTGACGGCGCTTGAAAGTGGCCGTCCTGGCTTGCCCTCCCTGAGTTCCCATGATGTCTGGCTAAGATACCTTGAATTCTTTGCGGGTAGGGGGGCTATCAATATGCCAGACAATGTCTAAAACCTTTTTCAAATAAAAAAACAAAAAAAAAATACTCAAATCTTTGGTGACATTTACTGCTTGTGTTTCTTTTAGCTGACCCTGACAGAAATGTGGTGAGTCCTGAAAATGGCGTGATTGTGTAACCTTGCAAAGCACTGTTGGGTGTTATTTACTAAAGGCAAAGACACTTTGCACTACAAGTGCAGTTGAAACTGCACTTGTAGTGCAAAGTGGACTTTCCCTTAGGAAATAACCCCCATAGTCACA
The DNA here is from genome assembly GCA_037952925.1 of Lithobates clamitans. Taxonomy (NCBI): domain Eukaryota; kingdom Metazoa; phylum Chordata; class Amphibia; order Anura; family Ranidae; genus Lithobates; species Lithobates clamitans. The sequence goes on from JBBGZY010001277.1 coordinate 5,273,252, forward strand.
GAAAACACCAATTCGAGCACCACAAAAGTGTTGTAGCTTTGAGGCAATAATCCACACAATCTTGATTAACAATCTTTTTAATACCAGCACAACCACATGTGCATTTACAAAAGGTTTTTAAAACAAACCAACATGTTTGTTGTATAACAATTTTTGGGGTCACATTAGAAAAAGTTGAAATGTCCATTTAAGATAAAACAGGCATGTTTAAAACCAACAAGAGACACAAATTTAGAACTTACAAAGTTTACATTTGTTAGAACTTGAAGGCAATATCAGACATGAGTATTTACAAACTGTGTTTGTTATTGCGTTCAGATGGGGTGAAGTCAACCCAGGAAAAGCCAAATTTGAAAGATGCACACAAATTTCCGAATGTCAACATGTGCTACCTGCCATCACGGAGGATCAAGGGACGTATTTTGGGGGTGCAACCCCTTCCTCACAGCTACTTTATTATTGAGGAAAGGGTTGCACCTCCAAAACGCATCCATTGATCTCCCGTGGTGGCAGATAGCACATGTTGACACACTGTGTGCCTCTTCCAAATTTGGCTTTGCTAGAAATTTACACAAAAATTAAAATTAGTTTTACCACAACAAAAACCCAAGGGATTTCGAGGGGTTTTAAACTCTCCATAAAACATCAATGATGTTCTTCATTTTATGCTGAACATCATTGATGTTTTTCAGGATGTTTTCCAAGTCCCTATTACACCCCATGATCTCCCCAATCAGGATGTGGGCACTTTCCGAGGTGAATGGATCTGGATCCACAGCATCAAGATCACCTAAAAAGATAGAAACAAAAACACACCATGTATTATAAATATGGCGGCATCCATCTCTTACCTGAGCCTGTGGTCGCAGATACTCACCTGTTGTGGTTCCAATTTCCACCACGTCTCCTTCCTCCTGCTCTGCTGGTCTTCAGTGGATTTCCCCTTCTTCCAGAGGTGTGGGGTCTGTGGTCTCCTCGGATGAGGGGTGTCCTCCGAGTCTTTTATCCCCTATGTACAAAAAAATAGGTATACTTAGCACACAGATATTTGATGGCAGAAATAGGAATATGAAACATTGCTTGGAAGTGGGATACAATTGTCTGTTTTGGCAGAGTTCCAAGATGTAGCATTTTTCTTATCCTTTGTCAAGCTTGAATACTTTACCTGTCTTGTACAAGCTTCACAGATGGAGGCACCCCTATAGTTTACACTGGAGCACTTGTGTGGGGCCCCCTAATAAAAAGAGTGTTCTTGTGTCCCACACTAGTGCTCCAGCGTACAGATGTACAGATGTGAAAACTGCTGCTGAGTGTCCTCTCCTTACACAGAATCTAGTTGGCATTTCATTCTAGTAAAAAACCCATCTACACAACCAAATTAGTTTCAGACAAGTAGGCCGTAAAAAATGTGGGCAAATGCATATGGCAAAAACAATGGTGTTTTCTAGGCCGTACGAACAATGTTTGATACGAACTAATAATGTGCCCATGAACATGAAAGTTGCCATTTTAAACTGGACAACAGTTAAGAAAAGCACATGGAGCAGCACGAACGTAATAAACATAAAAAGAATAGGAACACAGGACAACTACTTACTTTTTTGCAGCACTCTCCGGATCTTTCTGTACTGCTTGTGCTCTCTTAATTTCAGGTCCGACCACCGCTTCCTGAGCTGATCTTTCGATCGTCATACCCCGAAACTCTGGTGCAGACTCCTGACCACATTGGCCATGATCTTAGCCTTTCTGACATTGGGGTTGGGGTAAGGTCCATACTTCCCGTCATAGTCGGCCTTCTTCAGGATGTCGACCATCTCCAACATCTCTCCAAAGGACATATTTGATGCCTTAAATCGTCTCCTTCTGGATCCAGACGTTTCTGGCTCCGGGCTTTCCTCCTCCTCATCGTTGCTATAATTAGCACGCACCTGCTGTGTCTCCGCCATGTGCTCTTCCCCCCACTGCGCCGAACGAGAAGGGGCGGGAAATAGACTAGAAAGAATGTCAGGGGCGGGCGGAGTTACACGCATGCGCAGTGTGTATAAAGCGTAACACGCGTGCATAGTACGTACGACCTGTGAGCGGAGGAGGGATAATCAGAGGCACCAATCGTGAGAACGAAGGTAAGATCTACTCTTGGGCCTATACTGCTTCTAGATTGAGGCCTATATTGTAACAAGATTAGGAGAGTTTTGCCTGACATTAGGGTTTGTCTCGTGTTGTGTTTTGCAGATAAAATGGATGGCTTCAATGACCACAACTTCCTCCCCCTGTTCATAGACAAGTACAGGGAGCTGCCCTGTCTGTGGCAGGTGAAACATCCACATTACAATAATAAACAAAAGAGGCAGGCAGCGCTGGAGAAACTGCTGGAGTTGGTGAAGCCGGTGGTCCCCACGGCAACCACCCCCTATTTAAAAACCAAAATTGGTGGCCTGAGGAGCACTTATCTTAGGCAGCGCAAGAAGGTCACGGATTCCCAGAGATCCGGAGCTTCAGCAGATGACATTTATGTCCCCAGGCTGTGGTACTATGAGAGACTTCGTTTTCTTTCAGACCAGACTGGAACAGGGAATCCCTCTCAACCCTTTCTTCCACTCTTCCTTCCACCCCAGCTGAGGCTTCCAATGTCCAACCTGGGACTTCCAACCAGGAAGAAGTGGAGGAGCCCAGATGGAGTCAGGTATAGAATTCTTCCACAGATTTCTGGTCAATAAATAAATGATGTTTACTAGATGTTATTATTGATCACTAATTGCTGATTTAAGAAAGTGTTTTACATATCAATAGACAGTAGTGGGCAAAAATAATTGGGACAAGAATGAAAAATGCTGGGCTCAGAAGGATGGTCTGTTATATTTGTGAACATTCAATTTGCAACAGTCATGAGATGAAAATTGTGTGTGATTGATGAAGAAAAAACTAAAACTATGTCCCTTTATCATACACAGGAAGACCTCAGCCAAGATGAGGCTGTGGAATGTGGCACACAGGAGGAAGCTGTGGAATGTGGCAGCCAGGAGGAGGCGGGGGTTAGTGGCAGCCAGGAGAAGCCTGGGACCAGTCGGAGCCTGACCGAATCGCAGGTCCCTCCCCTCCGCCTACCATACAAAAGACCCAGGAAGGGTAGTCACATGCAGGATTCGGTGCTCAGGCTCATTCAGGAGGCTTCTGCGTCCCTCAGAGCCTTACCCACTCCTGAAGAGGCCTTTGCCTGCATGGCTGCCACCAAACTGAAGGGCATGCAGGAGGGTCAATGCCTCATGTGTGAGAAACTTATTTATAAAGTCCTAACTAAGGGGATGAGTGGCAAAATCATACCCAATACCGACGTGATTGAGTTGGACCATCCTCCTCCTCCTCCTTCTCCTGCTGCCACATCTCCACCACCACAGCCACAGCGTGGAAGGAAGACCAGAGAGTAATGGCCCTGGGTTCAGTCTGGTCTGGCCAAAGATGCAGCCTCTTGTATGACCACAGCCTGGGGACACAGATGTCATCTGCTGCTTTCATGATCTCTTGGACTTCTGGACCAGACTGCACTCCCTTAGATATGGACTCCTCAGGCCACCAATTTTGCTGGAAAAGAATTGATGTGTGCCCTGGGGGTCAAAGGCTTCGCCAATTTCTGCTGTTTCTCCAGCGTTGCCTCCTTCTTTGTTTGGTTATGAGCCCTTAATAAAGGAATTTTTGGTTCAATTATACTCGCCTATGTGTGTTTTCCTTCAAAAAGGACAGTTTGTTGGTGAGGAGGCAGGTACATTTCAAAATACAATGTGAAATTAACAAGGGACACCAACACCAAGCAATCTCCTTGAGATTAAATAATACAAGATAATAATGGTGTTGTAATAACTTGACACACAAAACACACACAAAAATATTCTGGAGTAAAAACCAAAAAAAAGAAAAAGAAAACAGCCTTGAAAAAAATAAAAACTCAAAAAATAAATAAATAAATAAACAGCCTTGAAAAAAAAAATAAAAAAAATTGAAAACAACCAAAAAAAAATTGGACAGATGTGACAAATCAAAATATTTTGAGGGAATCCCGATAAATAATAAAGAAACACGTTTGTGAGAAGTCTGTGTGAATATGAGCAGCAAAACTACTTCATTCTTCTCACAAAGATGAAGAGAGTGTGCTGTATTAAACTATTTAAAACATTGCAGCGTGACGAAAGTGCTGTATCCATTCCGAATGCTCATTTTACCAGACCGAGCTGTTCCGTCTCGGAATTTCTTCTGACCATGCGTGGCACTTTGTGCGTCGGAACTGGCCACACACGGAAAATCTGACCGTGTGTACGGAGCATTAGTCTTTTTCATTGAGGAAGGTTGTGCTGTTTAAGATTGTAATATGTACATTCGGTAAAGAGGGCAGTGTTTGTAACTGAAAAACAAAAACTTTGTCTGCATTTTCATAGATAGTGGGTTACTTGCCCTTGTGCTGTGTAATGTGAATTTTGTTCTCAGTTGTTGGTGGACAGTGTTCCCTTTACTGGCCAAAGAAAGTTTCTCCTAAATGTTATAAAGTTCTGCCTGGGAGGGGGCAGATAGCTGGCTGGTAGAGCCAATAGCAAAGAAGTGTTTGTGTTTTAAGCCAATAGACATCCAAAGATGCTTGCCCAAAGCCAACAGACATACAAAGATGCTTGCCCAACTAAATGACATGGTTACCAGCTATTTAAATATCTTATGTTGTTAATGGAAGCTGCAGACATTTCATTATATATGAAACTGTCAGTTACAGTATCTTCCATGTGGTGACAAAATCTGTTATGGAACTGAAGGACAGAGACTGTCTTTGGATGACAGTCTTTTGACCCAGCTATTGTAATATAGCTCCCATGAGGGAAATATTGTATGTTGGAGGACATTACTGACCTCCATCTGAGCTTGGGCGGGTCTCTCACAATGGATATGCTTTACATCTTTGTGCTCTAAGAAGCTTTCACAGAAACAGAAATGAAAAGACTGGATTGCTCAGCATACTTTAAAAACTCCCAGATCAGAGCCACCATCTCACATGTCTTTTCTCTAAGCAACTCTCATGAGATTTGCTAAAGGGAACATGCAGCCGGTTAAATTCTGCCCAAAAGTACAAATTCAGTAAAATCACTAAGCAGACCTGCTCTCTACAAAATATAATTCTCTCTGTTATAGGCCTATTAGATGATTCTCACTAAAAATAATCTGAGAAAAAGATTGCCAATTAAATGGACAGTAGTTTTTCCCTACCACCATAAATATAGACGAGTTAGTCCCTATTCACATATAGATGAGAAAATCTGAATTCTTCCCATACCAAATTTCTATAATACTAATACTTTCTACTAGAAGCTTATTACATAAACCAGAAAAAAAAAGATGATGCACAGTAAGACAGGAGATAATTATTGTGAACATATAGCCAACTGTGCAGTAAAAAAAACATAAACAAAAAAAAAACACAATCTTTTATTATAATGAAAAGAAATTGTCAGCAGTAATTAGAAAGGTGATACAAATTGTACAAATAGTATTTTGAGACATGCTATCAAACTTCCTAATTGCTTTTGCAGACCTTTGGTATGCCTATTCTTGGAAAATAAGTAAGATCAGAAAACATACATAAGGACAATATGTCACTTCACTTCTTACATTTCTATAATTCTTTAATCTATTCCTTTGCACATACCCTTTTAAGGCTAACTTAGCATAAACACTTACACACAAATATTTCTGTACTTATTTTCTGTTTATGATGTATTATATACCCAAAGTATGTATCACGAATTCATGTGCAATAGAAGAGAAGAGAACAACGTATCATCATATTTTGTGATCTGACAACATTTATGTACTACTGTACATAAGAGCCATCAGTAGACCAATGCATTTGGATGAGGTCAGCTTAGAATTTAAACCATGTTTATTTTTAAAAGGTCCATCACAGCTATACCTTTTCATACAATCAGAAATGCAGACCACATCAACAGATCAATACAAATTCATTGTATCCTTAGGACAGAATGAGAACAGTTCTTGTGATCCACATAAAAAGTAACAACGATCACACTGTAAATGCACATCATGCTAACTTTAATTCAATACCAGTTAATACAAACCGTAATACGTGCCTGTTTCTTATTATATACAAAAAAAAAGCAAAGTAAAATGCAGATAGTTTGTTAATGGTTTTTCAATGTGTGTACTTCATGTATATAAAGCAAAGCTCACACATTATTTTATGCCTAGTCATTAACATGAGTGACTGTCTGAACAGTACAAACCTTACTGGTTCTAGAGGTTTCAAGAAAAAAAAACAAAAACAAAAAAAAACACCCAAAAAACAGAAAAGGAGCATGAAGAAGAACAAGGTCTTTCCTGTCCTTGATCTATACATAATTAAATTAGTGTGATCAATGACTTATCTGGATTCATGCAGATGCTGATCGCTCATCTATAATCATTACCTCATATACGTGGCTATCTGCAAAGAACAGACACAAAAATTTAAAAAAATAATCAATGACCAAACTTGGTTTTACTTTGGTCAGATCTATTGTGCTTTTTGATAATGCTAGCCAATTGATCCACTATATAAAAATAATATATCTTAAAAAAGGCTTTAAGCTAAGCACATCCATCGAGCAGTTTATCCATTAAGCATCTACATAAAGATTACAGCTAGTCCCTTAATTACCAAATATACATAATAAATGTGACACTTTGCTAATTATGTGCTCTATAGTGCTCAAATTGTTAAACAAATTGTAAAATGAAAAAAAAATACTAGTACACATAACTTAGTGGTGCTTTGTAAGCTTCAACTAAGTTAGCCTAGCATTACGAGGAACAGAGTAATTTTTTGAATAGTTAGGGAATAGTTAGGGATTATAGATAAGAGTGCATTTTTCAAGAAAGAATAATATAATTTTACTTCTAGCCACTACTTTTATTTGTAGTAGAATATTGCACCGAAAAAATTCCTAGTCTTACAAACATAAAAGCTCAATGTGGCAAAATCAGCTTTAATTGTTCTGGGTAAGTTATACTGGTTAAAGGTAAACTCTGATTTGGTCCTGTAAACATGGGGCTACACAAAGGATTTTTAATCATGGAGACTCAATCTCCTAGTGCAAAAACTGTTCTTTGTGTTATTACAAGGGTCTCATGAGATTAATCTCATGCGGTATATTTAAATGGAACATATTACCCAGACATCTCTTTAACTAATTGAGCTCCAGAAGAATTTACCCCCTTCGTGAACAGGCCATTTTTTGCTATTTAGCACTGCACTATTTTAACTGGCGATAGAGCTTTCTTTTGGTGGTATTTGATCACCATTGGGCTTTTTTTAAATTTTTTTAATTTTTTGTGATATAAACTAAAAAATACAGAAAATGTTGAAAAAAACAATATTTTTTATATTCTGCTATAAAATATATCCGATAAAAAAAAAATCTTCATCATTTTGGGCAAAATGTATTCTGCCACATATCTTTGGCAAAAAAAAATCCCAATACGTTTATATTGATTGGTTTGTGTGAAAGTTATAGCATCTACTATAGCAACTATAGTATGTATATTGGAATTTACATTTTTTTATACTACTAATGGCGGTGATCAGCGACTTATAATGGGACTGCGATAGTGTGGTGGGAAATCTGACACTAACTGATGCTGGAAGGTAACTGACTAACTGCCACTAACATCACCAGTGACACTAATACAGTGATCAGTGCTAATAATATGTACTGTCCCTGAACTAATGGCACTGGCTGGAAAAGGGTTAACATCTAGTGTGTTCAAGGGGTTAAATGTGTGCCTAACGATGTTTACTGTGTGTACTGTGTGCTGTTTTTACTAAGCAATGTACCAGATTTTAGAAAAAAGCAGAAGATCGCTGCTGTCTGTAGAGAGCCCTGTGTTGTTTACCTGCACAGAGCTCTCTTATATCATTCGCTCAGCCAATCGGCAGGTACCAGCCATAAATCATTGGACGGGTCCCGTTGATTGGCTTATACTGCAGTGAATGACAGCACAGCCAGGATGGCGGGCATGTGCTTGTGCCCCCCCCTACCCGTAACTACACAATCACGTACATGTTTGTGATCCAGCCCTGGAGGGCCGCCCTGCCACAGTATAAGTGTGGTGGGCAGTCCTGAAGTGGTTAATGAGTGATTGTTAACAAATAATGCTCCATTGATGCCCATGGAGGAGAGTAATGTAATTGCTAATAGTTTCTTCAACATAATTTAATTGTGCTGATATGCATTCATTGAAGCTCAATTGCTCAACAAAGAAAGATTTTAGCACAATTCAGTTACTATGCATTGCATGTGTAGCCCTGGAGTATGGGTGCTCAACCCGTGGCCCTCCAGCTGTTGTGAAACTGCAAGTCCCATCATGCCTCTGACTTTGGGAATCATACTTGTAACTTGTAACTTGCAATGCCTAATGGGATGTGTAGTCCAGCAACAGCTCAAGGGCCACAGGTTGAGCACCCATGCGAGTAAGTCGCTTGACTTTGCACATCACCATAGGTCAGCCTTACTATGAAAGCCAGAACAGTTTTACTTTTATCTGATAATTTTCCAGTAGCTGAAGGGTTAGGCTGCCTTTAAAGTGAGTTGGCATACACTGCACCAATCTCCTAAATCTTAGTGACAAAATAATCCATATCAGTAATGGATACTGCTTTATAATGTGCAAGCACCATGAAAATAATGTTATTGCAGAATCATTAACATGAAATAAGCCAGGTGTATCACATTCAGAGTCCCTAAATAACTATTTGACAGTTCTGGTAAAGGAGCCCAAACTTAGCAAACATAGATCGGTTTAAGACCCCAAGGAAACCATATAACTGGATTAGCCATATGACAATTTCATCTCTCTCCTATTTGGAACATGAAATCTGTGTTTTTGGAGAAGTAATATTGTTGAGATGTAATAACAATGTCAGTGTTCATTTAGTCCAGCATCTGTTATACTAACTTCGATATTGCAAAGCATATTGACTGTGTTGGCTTTATCTCCATGCATAATATGGAGCCTCTCAACCCTAAACCTGAATCATATAATGTTTCTGCAATTACCCAGCTCACATCAGTATTTAATGATATATCCCAAGTATAACTAGATATTTAAAAGAATAATTCGTAATGATGATCTATGATGGCTTGATTTTTTTCCTCATATGGAATATCATTTTACCTTCCTAGGAGACAGTTGATCATTTGTTATGATACTGTCATACAGAAGTATATGCATCTGCTGCCCTACTTTTATTTTTACAGATTTAAATGTTTATGCATAAAATTCTACTTGTACAATAGGATTACACTCTAATTGAGGGTGCTATACTGTGATTGTGCTTTAGTGATATTTCTCAAAAAGTAGGTCAAAAGGTCAATTTAATGAAAACAATGGATTTGCTGTGCAGCAATGAGGTTTGGGTTTGCCACCACAGATTTGAATCCTGCTGGTTCGGGTGGATTTATTAAGTCATATGACAATTGACTGTCTCTTGAACTATGGCTAGCAGGCTTAGGCTTCACTAGCCTTCACTGGCAGCTCCTCAACTTGAGTTTAGGAGCTTTTGGTGTTTTTTTGCCAAATCTTCTAAAATCAATCACATACAAGCCTATGGGGTTGATTTACTAAAACTAAAGAGTGCAAAATCTGGTGCAGCAGTACATGCTAGCCAATCAGCATCTAACTTCAGCTTGTTCAATTAGGCTTTGACAAAAAACCTGGAAGCTGACTGGTTACTATGCACAGCTGCACCAGATTTTGCACTCTTCAGGTTTAGTGAATCAACCTCTATATGCCAATGTCATAGGCTTTTCGCAGAGTTTAGGAGCTGCTGCGTTTAGGTGAGCTTCAACTTCTCCTGAAAGCGGAAGAATTGAGTTCAGGATAGGAACATTTTGACCGCTGGCCACGTTTTGAATTTATTTACCCAACAAGGAGGATATGTACAAAAAGAAAGGGAGAGAGTTACTCATCCCTATATATACTTACATTGTAATAAGTCTGGAAAATGGGGGACGAGGAGTCAGAGGCTGTACCGGGATGCTTGTCTGTACCGGGAGCTGTGGAAGGGACCCGCAGAAGAGGGACCGGGTGCATAAACATGATCCCCAAGAAGACGAAAGACAAAGATCCAGATAGTGGTGTGAGTGGGCTTCATATCTAAAAAAATATATTGGGTATAATGTAAATACTCTATATTGTGGGAAATTGCTAGAGCCCAACACCAGGGTGCAGGTGAACAGGTGCAAGTGAGTGGAAAGAAAAATAGTGTGTTAGGAGGAAAGAGCAGATCAGAGATAAAAAAGAAAAAAAGAAAACCATGAAACCAATATAGATGACAAAAAAAAGAGTGAACAGGAAAAGAATGACCATGTAATTACCTGTTACTGATGTAGAAAAGTGAATTCCAAGTAGTGTGCAGTGTCCACAAAAAGGTGCTGCCATGAGGACTGGCTAGCACAGAGTGAAGATGTTTAATACACTCGGCACACCCCACTGGCTTGTGGCGCTCCAAGGCAATTACCTCTCTTGGGATCAGCTGTCTCCACAATCAAGTTGGGTGATGGTCATGTTTGCAACAGAGATATAGAAATAAAAATAGATGCTGGATAGCCGTACTCCAAATATTCACCTTTATTTATAAAAAATGGAATCAAAGCATCATATGTAGATAAGGACCAACTGCACAGCTAATACGTTTCACACCATATACGGTGCTTAATCATAGCTAACCCCACGGGCTCTTTCCAACATGACACAGGTGCATCAAGAGAGGAAGAGAGACGTCAATGCCCGAGCAGCAGCCGCTGTCCATGGAGGCTGGAGACGCCCTCCTCCATATGGTGACACCAGATGGAAAAATTCAATAACCCCAGCCCCAGGAAACGCTGGGGGGACATCATGCACATGGGGTGGAAGTGTGACGCCAATTTGTGGTAGAGGCAAGCCCACCCAATCCCCCGCATCACCCGACGCAAAAATGGAGGGAGGGGGTGCTCACACCCAAAATTGCAGCTCCCGGACATAAGACAAATGAAGGAACAGCACATCAAATCCCAGTCCAACAATTAACCAGACCTACACACATATGGAAATGCTGATGCTAAATGAATGTATAATGGATAATTAAATAAGTCTGATACGGTCCAATGCAAGCAATTAAAAAACAAAAAACAAAGTCACCCTAGATCAAATGGGAACAAAATGATCATGGGCTCCCAAAAAAACAGTTACACACCTCCATCCCTTCATTGATATGAACTAAAAAGGGGGAGTTTGGGACTTTAAATTAGACATATGGGCAGGGGCGGACTGACAACTCATGGGGCCCCCGGGCAATAGGAGATTATGGGGCCCCTGGGCAATAGGAGAAGATTATGGGGCCCCCAGGCAATAGGAGATTATGAGGCCCCCAGGCAATAGATTATGGGGCCACACAGAATACACATACACACACTGAAAAGGCACTGGAGAGGCGGGGCAGTTATAATCTTGGGATTTTTTTAAAAAAACACAGATTTTTACATACTGTCCCTGGTTTTATTGAAGCTGGACACCCTGATGGGGCCCCTTAGTGGCATGGGGCCCTCGGGCAGTGCCCGAGAGCCCGAATGGTCAGTCCACCCTGCATATGGGTCAAATGTAGGGATGAGCTTGATGGTCGAGTCGACCGTAACTTCATGTCGAACATCGAGTGTTCGCCCGTTCACCGAATAGCGAACCATATGGGGCGTTCGCGGGAAACGCCCCATATTGCACGAGATTGCAGTGCATTAGTGTCTGATGATTGGCCAAAGCATGCAATCTGACCTGCATGCTTTAGCCAATCACAGTGCACTCTGCAGACAGAGCCATATTTATGTATATATATATATACCCTGCATTCAATGTAGCGTATATACAGTATCCCACAAAAGTGAGTACACCTCTCACATTTTTGTAAATATTTTATTATATCTTTTCATGTGACAACACTGAAGAAATGACACTTTGCTACAATGTAAAGTAGTGAGTGTACAGCTTGTATAACAGTGTCAATTTTCTTTCCCCTCAAAATAACTCAACACACAGCCATTAATGTCTTAACCGCTGGCAACAAAAGTGAGTACACCTATCTTAAATATATGAGTGTCACAGCAAAGGGTCTGAATACTTAGGACCATGTGATATTTCAGTTTTTCTTTTTTAATAAATCTGCAAAAATGTCAACAATTCTGTGTTTTTCTGTCAATATGGGGTGCTGTCTGTACATTATTGAGGAAAAAAATGAACTTAAATGATTTTAGCAAATGGCTGCAATATAACAAAGAGTGAAAAATTTAAGGGGGTCTGAATACTTTCCGTCCCCACTGTATATGTGTGTATATATACACTCTGCATTCATTATAGCCTATATATACAGTGCATTAACTGGGGTACAGTTTTTAATACACTTCAGGTTGTGTATACAGTATATAATACAGTGTGTTCAGTTTCTAATACACTTCAGGTGGTGTACACAATATATAATACAGTGCAGCCAGTGTACAGTTTCCAATACACTTCAGGCTGTGTACACAGTACATAATACAGTGTAGCTGTGAAAAAAAAATTCCCATCATGTCCAGAAGGCCACCAAGGAGAGGCAGATGCTCACAGGCCACTAAAAGAGGGCAAGCAGCCTTTGTGTCTACAGTCAACAGTGGTGGTCGTAGACATATTGCATCCTCTGTAAGTGGCCGTGGGGCACGCTTGTCCTTTTTTTCTGCTGCTGGCCCATGTTATTGAGCCACAACATGCAGAAGAGTTGGTGGAGTGGATAACGAAGCCGTCCTCATCTACCTCATCCTCTGTCACCCAGGCTCATAGTAGTTTGCCTTCCAACGCAGCTGCCAAAGCGACCTATTGCACTGGCTCTTTGTCCACAGTTACTCCTTCCGTAACCCCACCATCATGCACGGAAGAGTTCCCAGAATTATTCAACCACAGTGTCGGTTACATGCTGCTGGAGAATTCTCAGCAATTTGAAGGCTCCAATGTTGGTTCCTAGGTGGAGGATGGGAGTAACGTAGTGGTGATTCTGCCACAACATCTGTATGCTCCCCTCCCTCCTCTTCTTCTTCCTCTATGGCCTCTTCTGCAGATTTGTCCTTTAAACGAGCAGTGCTCCTTAAACGCTCAAGGAGCTACGCAAGCAGTCAGGCAAAAAGATGTCATGCGGTGCTTGATTTGGTCTGCCTAGGGGACAGGAGCCACACTGGGGCTGAGATTCTGTAAGCTCTGCAGGGGCAGGATCAAAGGTGGTTGACGCCATGCCAGCTTCAGCCAGGAATGGTTGTATGCGACAATGGCACCAACCTTCTCTCTGCCCTCGGACAGGAACACTTGATCCATGTTCCATGTTTGCCACTTGTCCTGAATTTGGAGGTGCAGCGTTCAGATACCCAGGCTTACAAGATCTCCTGAGGCAGGCCAGAAAAATCTGTGGTCATTTCCACTGGTCATACAATGCCATTGCTCAGCTGGCTGACATTCAAAGGGAAAGCAACCTGGCCATCAACCGCCTCAATTGTGACATGCCCACCAGGTGGAACTCAATGTTGGCAATTCTGCAGTGGCTGCACACACAGCAGAGGGCCATTAATGAGTACCTGTGCAAGTATGGCACCAGGACAGGGTCAGGGGAGCTTGGCTTCTTTTTGCCATGCCAGTGGCTACTGATCAAGGATGCATGCACTGTCCTGTCACAATTTGAGGAGGCCACAAGGATGGTGAGCAGCGACAATGCACACACCAGTGACACTGTCCCTCTAGTCTTCCTGCTGGAGCACACACTTTGTGGAATCATGGACAGGGCACTTGAGACAGAACAGCAGGAGGAAGAGGAGGACTTCCTTTCCTTTCAAGTCCCCCTTTATCCAGATAGCATTCCTGGGGTCCGCCAAACACAAAGAAGAAGAGGAAGAAGAGGAGGAGGATTGTGTCAGCATGGATGTTGAGGATAACACTAAGCAGTGTTCAAGGGATGGTTTTCAGTCCCCAGAAACCCAAGGAGTTGTATGTGGCTGGGAGGAGGTAGTGACGGATAATGTGATCCTTAGTGACCCAGAGGACTCCAAATTAAATGCCTCTGCAAACTTACGCTGCATGGACTCCCTGATTCTGCAAAGCCTGCAAAAGGACCCTAGGAGTTGTGGTATTAAGGAGAGGGATCATTACTGGCTGGCAACCCTTCTTGATACACATTACAAGGCTAAGGTTGCAGAACTCATCCTGCCTTCGCAGAGGGAGCAGAGGATGAAACATCTTCAGGAGGCCTTGAAGAAAAGTGTGTGTAACGCATTTCCAGACCCTGGGGGGTTACCATTTCCTTGTGCTGGACAACGTGTTTCTGAGGCTTTGTTCGGTCAGAGGAAGAGCGGTGGAGAAGGTGGCCGGCTGACCGATGCCTTTAAACAATTTTTCAGTCCTCAGCGCCAAGGTCTGATAGGTTCCAGTAACCATCGGCAGCGTCTTCATTATATGGTGCAGGTATATCTAGGGGCAAGAGCAGACTTGGAGACCTTTTCAACAGAGCATCCACTGAGTTACTGAGTCTTGAGTAGGGATGAGCCGAACACCCCCCGGTTCGGTTCGCACCAGAACCCGCGAACGGACCGCAAGTTCGCACGAACGTTAGAACCCCATTGACGTCTATGGGACTCGAACGTTCGAAATCAAAAGTGCTCATTTTAAAGGCTAATTTGCATGGTATTGTCCTAAAAAGGGTTTGGGGACCCGGGTCCTACCCCAGGGGACATGTATCAATGCAAAAAAAACTTTTAAAAACGGCCGTTTTTTCGGGAGCAGTGATTTTAATGATGCTTAAAGTAAAAAAAAAAAAAGTGAAATATTCCTTTAAATATCGTACCTGGGGGGTGTCTATAGTATGCCTGTAAAGTGACGCGTGTTTCCCATGTTTAGAACAGTCCCTGCACCAAATGTCATTTTTAAAGGAAAAAATCTCATTTAAAACTGCTTGCGGGTTTAATGTCATGTCGGGTCATGGCAATATGGATGAAAATCAGTGAGACAAACGGCATGGGTACCCCCCAGTCCATTACCAGGCCCTTTGGGTCTTGTATGGATATTAAGGGGAACCCCGCACCCAAATTAAAATAAGGAAAGGTGTGGGGCCACCAGGCCCTATATACTCTGAACAGCAGTATACAGGCGGTGCAAACAAGACAGGGACTGTAGGTTTGTTGTTAAGTAGAATCTGTTTGTAATTTTGAACATTTTTAACGTGTTTAGCTCCAGCCAAAAAATCTTTTCTAAGCTTTTTGGAAAACATAGGGAAGGGTTATCACCCCTGTGACATTTGTTTTGCGTCTTTCCTCCTCTTCAGAAGATTTCACCTCACTTTTTTGTCCCAATGAAAAATGTTTTTTGAAAATTTGGGTTTTTTTGTGGAACAAGGATTGGAAAGCATCAGTGGAAAGGAGAAATTGTTTTCCCATATTAACTCTTACAGGAGAGAATTTCCCTTCCTAGGGGTAGATTTCATCTCACTTCCTGTTGTCTCCTTCCGTTTGCAAGTAGGAGTCGTTTGTAAGTTAGATGTTTGAAAGTAGGGTCCTGCCCTATATACTCAGCAGAAATTTGGGCCTTAGGTGTTGCTGTGGCCAAAACACTGTAAGCCCTCACAGGGCCCTGCTGTGAAATATTAGATCAAGAATTGTAATTACATGCCCCTGTTGAACAGGAGCTGAAAAATTAGGCCTTAGGCACTGGTGCTGGTGCCACAACACTGCAACCCCTCACAGACACTCTAGTTGGAACGCAGGAACGAGCCCTGCTGCAAAGTATTGCATCAAAAATTGTAATTACACGCCCCTGTTAGACAGGGGCAGAAAAATTGGGCCTTAGGCACTGGTGCTGGTGCCACAACACTGCAACCCCTCACAGACACTCTAGTTGGAACGCAGGAACGAGCCCTGCTGCAAAGTATTGCATCAAAAATTGTAATTACACGCCCCTGTTAGACAGGGGCAGAAAAATTGGGCCTTAGGCACTGGTGCTGGTGCCACAACACTGCAACCCCTCACAGACACTATAGTTGGAATGCAGGAACGAGCCCTGCTGCAAAGTATTACATCAAAAATTGTAATTACACGCCCCTGTTAAACAGGGGCTGAAAAATTGTGCCTTAGGCACTGGTGGTGGCGCCCAGAACCAAAAATGTTCTTACAAGCTATCAGCGTGATGATTGAGGAGGAAGAGGATAATTACTCAGGGATAGTCACTCAGCATCAGCATAGGCAGTCTTTAAAGGGATCTGAGATTTCAAAAAAAAATATTCGGTTACATCTGCATCAGGTGCTTGGTAGCTGGTGGTGATCCAAGACTGATTCATTTTTATGAAGGTCAGCCGATCGACCGAGTCGGTGGACAGACGCACCCTGTGATCGGTTACCACGCCTCCAGCAGCACTGAATGTGCGTTCCGAAAGAACGCTGGATGCAGGACAGGCCAGTAGCTCAATTGCATACTGTGCAAGCTCTGGCCAGTGATCCATCCTCAAGACCCAGTAACCCAGAGGATTTTCGGTGGGAAAGGTGTCCAAGTCTGATCTTGCCCCTAGGTATTCCTGCACCATGTAAAACAGACGCTGGCGATGGTTGCTGGAACCGATCATACCTTGGGGCTGCGGACCAAAAAATTGTCTGAACGCATCGGTCAGACGGCCACCTTCTCCACCGCTCCTTCTTTGACTGACCGAAGCCTCAGCAACACGTTGTCCAGAAACAGGAGTTTGTAACCTCCCAGTCTCTGGGAACGCGTTGCACAGACCTTTCTGCAAGGCCTCCCGAAGATGTTTCATCCTCTGCTCCCTCTGCAATGGCAAGATAAGGTCCGCAACCTTACCCTTGTAACGTGGATCAAGGAGGGTTGCCAGCCAGTATTGGTCCTTCTCCTTGATACCACGAATACGAGGATCCTTACGCAGGCTTTGCAGGATCAGGGAGGCCATGCAGCGTAGGTTTGCTGAGGCATTCGGTCCGGAGTCCTCTGGGTCACTAAGGACAACAACGTCCGCAGCCACCTCCTCCCAGCCACGTACAAGTCCATGTGTTCCTTGGGACTGATCCCTTAAAGACTGCTGCTGATGCTGAGTGCCAGGCTCCACCTCCATACTGACACAATCTTCCTCCTCCTCCTCCTCCTCCTCCTCCTCCTCGTCCTCTTCCTGTGTGATCGGCGGGCACGCAGGAACACTGTCTGGATAAAGGGGGCCTTGAGAGCTAAGGAAGTCCTCCTCTTCCTGCCTCTGTTCTGCCTCAAGTGCCCTGTCCATTATTCCACGCAGCGTGTGCTCCAACAGGTGGACAAGGGGGACAGTGTCACTGATGCATGCACTGTCAGTGCTCACCATCCTCGTGGCCTCCTCGAATGGTGACAGGACAGTGCATGCATCCCTGATCATGGCCCACTGGCGTGGGGAAAAAAAACAAGCTCCCCTGACCCTGTCCTGGTGCCATAGTCGCACAGGTACTCATTGATGGCCCTCTGCTGCGTGTGCAGCCGCTGCAGCATGGCCAACGTTGAGTTCCACCTGGTGGGCATGTCACAGATTAGGCAGTTCTTGGGCAGGTTAAACTCCTTTTGGAGGTCCGTCAGCCGAGCACTGGCATTATATGACCGGCGGAAATGCACACAGATTTTCCTGGCCTGCCTCAGGACATCCTGTAAGCCCGGGTACCTGCCCAAGAACCGCTGCACCACCAAGTTAAGGACGTGAGCCAAACAGGGCACATGGGTCATTTGTCCCTGTCGGATGGCAGAGAGGAGGTTGGTGCCATTGTCGCAAACCACCATTCCTGCCTTAAGTTGGCGTGGCGTCAACCACCTCTGAACCTGCCCCTGCAGAGCTGACAGAACCTCTGCCCCAGTGTGGCTCCTGTCTCCCAAGCACACCAGCTCAAGCACCGCATGGCATCTTTTGGCCTGCGTACTTGCGTAGCCCCTTGAACGCCTACGGAGCACCGCTGGTTCCGAGGAAGAGGCCATGAAGGAAGAAGAAGAGGAGGGGGTGGAGGAGAGAGGTGTGTCACAATCAGCATTTTGGAGGCGTGGTGGCGGAACAACCTCCAACACTACTGCACCTTGTCCTGCATCCTTTCCAGCTGCCAGCAGAGTCACCCAATGCGCCGTGAAACTTAGGTAACGTCCCTGTCCATGCCTGCTGGACCATGAGTCAGCGGTAATATGCACCTTACCGCTGACCGCCCTGTCCAGCGAGGCATGGACATTGCCTTCCACATGCCGGTAGAGAGCCGGAATCGCCTTCCGTGAGAAAAAGTGGCGTTTGGGTACCTGCCACTGAGGAACCGCACATTCCACAAACTCACGGAAGGGGGCAGAGTCTACCAACTGAAAAGGCAGCAGTTGAAGTGCTAGCAATTTTGCCAAGCTAGCATTCAACCGCTGGGCATGTGGATGGCTGGGAGCAAACTTCTTTCGGCGGTGCAGCAGCTGGGGCAGGGAAATTTGCCTGGTACAATCTGACGTCGGTGTACCAAAAGCAGATTGCCCACAAGTACTTGGCTGTGACACACCTAATTCTACACCTTCATTCCTCTCACTGCAGGTCTCAGAGAGGACTGAAGGTCTAGTGGGGTTGGAAATCTCAGCTGATGAGGAGCAAGGAGAGATCCTCTTTGTTCTTTGGTGTGGGTCTTTTAGATACGCTTGCCAATGAACTGCATGGCAGGTCAACATATGTCTGGTCAAGCATGTGGTACCCAAGCGGGAGATGTTTTGGCCACGCGAGATACGCTTGAGACATATGTTGCAAATAGCAGCGGTGCGATCTGATGCACTCGTCTCAAAAAAGGCCCACACCAAAGAACTTTTTGAATAACGCGCAGAGACTGCAGCGCCCTGCACATGTGGAGCTTTGGGGTGTGATGCAGTCAATGTGCTGCCCTTAGGCTGGCCCCTGGAGGGCATCCTGCCTCGTTGGTGATGTGCCGCCTCCTCCTCCTCCTCCTCCTCCTCTCTCCTATCAGGCACCCACGTTGAGTCAGTGACCTCATCATCCCCTCCCTCCTCATCACTGGAGCAAACCTGGCAGTATGCTGCAGCAGGGGGAGCATGACTGCCAGATTGCTGTCCTTCTTGGGCACCCCCTCTGTCCGTGCTCATGTTACTGCCTTCATCGAGCTCAGTATCATCATCAGAGCCTTCCAAACGCTGGGCATCCTCCTGGAGCATGTACCCAACACTGTGGTCAAACAGTTCGAGGGAATCCTCATGAGGACATGGTGGAGCTAGGGAAGGAGTCACTGATGACATTGAGCTGAGGGAAGAGGCCGCTGCTTTGCCAGACAAAGCACCCTGGGCATGGGTGAGAGAGGATGAGGAGGATGAGGACGGCTTGGTCATCCACTCGACCAAGTCTTCCGCATGTTGCGGCTCAACACGGCCAGCTGCCGAAAAAAAGGCCAAGCGTGTCCCATGGCCACGTGCTGATGAGGATGCACCGTCTCCACGACCAGCACTAGACACAGAGCCTGCTTGCCCTCTCTTATTGGCTTGTGACTGTCTGCCTCTCCTTCTTGGCCTTCCAGACATACTAATGGCCTGTAGCTGCACTAAGCTGGGATAGAACACCTGTAATTTTCTTCAGGTAGCTTTATATACTGTAACCAGACAAGCCTGCCTGTCAGTAGGAAGATAACAGGAACGGATCTAGCTGAACACTGTGAGCAGGACGCACTGTACTAAATGTAAATAGTCTAGCTGCCTGACCGTGGTACTAATAGGATCAAATAGAACACCTGTAATTTTCTTCAGGTAGCTTTATATACTGTAACCAGACAAGCCTGCCTGTCAGTAGGAAGATAACAGGAACGGATCTAGCTGAACACTGTGAGCAGGACGCACTGCACTAAATGTAAATAGTCTAGAAGATAACAGGAACGGATCTAGCTGAACACTGTGAGCAGGACGTACTGCACTAAATGTAAATAGCAGGAATGGATCTAGCTGAACACTGTGAGCAGGACGCACTGCACTAAATGTAAATAGCAGGAATAGATCTAGCTGAACACTGTGAGCAGGACGCACTGCACTAAATGTAAATAACAGGAACGGATCTAGCTGAACACTGTGAGCAGGACGCACTGCACTAATGTAAATAGTCTAGAAGATAACAGGAACGGATCTAGCTGAACACTGTGAGCAGGACGCACTGCACTAAATGTAAATAGCAGGAACGGATCTAGCTGAACACTGTGAGCAGGACGCACTGCACTAAATGTAAATAGCAGGAACGGATCTAGCTGAACACTGTGAGCAGGACGCACTGCACTAAATGTAAATAGCAGGAACGGATCTAGCTGAACACTGTGAGCAGGACGCACTGCACTAAATGTAAATAGTCTAGAAGATAACAGGAACGGATCTAGCTGAACACTGTGAGCAGGACGCACTGCACTAAATGTAAATAGCAGGAACGGATCTAGCTGAACACTGTGAGCTGGACGCACTGCACTAAATGTAAATAGCAGGAACGGATCTAGCTGAACACTGTGAGCAGGACGCACTGCACTAAATGTAATTAGCAGGAACGGATCTAGCTGAACACTGTGAGCAGGACGCACTGCACTAAATGTAAATAGCAGGAACGGATCTAGCTGAACACTGTGAGCAGGACGCACTGCACTAAATGTAATTAGCAGGAACGGATCTAGCTGAACACTGTGAGCAGGACGCACTGCACTAAATGTAAATAGCAGGAACGGATCTAGCTGAACACTGTGAGCAGGACGCACTGCACTAAATGTAAATAGCAGGAACGGATCTAGCTGAACACTGTGAGCAGGACGCACTGCACTAAATGTAAATAGCAGGAACGGATCTAGCTGAACACTGTGAGCAGGACGCACTGCACTAAATGTAAATAGCAGGAACGGATCTAGCTGAACACTGTGAGCAGGACGCACTGCACTAAATGTAAATAGTCTAGATAGAAGATAACAGGAACGGATCTAGCTAAACTGAATACAGTGTATATATATATATATGCCACACCTGGGATGCATATATATACACAATACACTGTAAGTGCAGCTAACTGACTGACTGTTCTGCCTAATCTATCTAACTCAAATCAAATGACACTGTCTCTCTCTCTCTCTATCTCTCAGCACACCTGAACACACACTACACAGGGCCGCCGTGCAGGCGGCCTTATATAGTGTGGGGTGTGTACTAAATCCCCTGAGCCATAATTGGCCAAAGCCACCCTGGCTTTGGCCAATTACAGCTCTCTCTACTGACGGCGCTGTGATTGGCCAAGCATGCGGGTCATAGTGCATGCTTGGCCAATCATCAGCCAGCAATGCACTGCGATGCCGCAGTGAATTATGGGCCGTGACGCGCCACACGAATTTGGCGCGAACGGCCCATATCGTTCGCAATTCGGCGAACGACCGAACAGCCGATGTTCGAGTCGAACATGGGTTCGACTCGAACACGAAGCTCATCCCTAGTCTTGAGGTTGGACCACTGGCCAGAACTTGCTCAATATGCAATTGAGCTACTGGCCTGTCCTGCATCCAGCGTGCTTTCTGAACGCACGTTCAGTGCTGCTGGAGGGTTTGTGATGGCTCAAACTATGCGCCTGTCCACAGACTTCGTTGATAGGCTCACATTTATAAAAATGAATCAGTCCTGGATCAGCAGCTATCAAGCACCTGATGCTCATGTAACTGATTGAATTTGCTATGGATCTGGGATCCCTTGAAGACTGCCTATGCTGCCTATCCTATTCCCCCTCAATCATGATGATGCTAGCTTCCAACAATATTTTGGTTTAGGGCACCACCACCACCCAAGGCCCAATTTTTCTGCCCCTGTTTAACAGGGGCATGTAATTACAGTTTTTGAAATGATATTTAACAGCAGGGACCGTTCCTGTGCCCAACAAGAGTAACTGTGAGGGGTTACCTTGTTCTGGCACCACCAACACCTGGGGCCCAATGTTTCTGCTCCTGTTTAACAGGGGCATGTAATTACAATTTTTGAAATAATATTTAACAGCACGGACTGTTCCTGCGCCCAACAAGAGTGACTGTGAGGGGTTACCATTTTCTGGCACCATCAACACCTAAGGTCTAATGTTTCTGCCCCTGTTTAACAGGGGCCTGTAATTACAATTTTTGAAATAATAGTTAACAGCAGGGACCGTTCCTGCGCCCAACAAGAGTAACTGTGAGGGTTTACCGTTTTCTGGCACCGTCAACACCTAAGGTCCAATGTTTCTGCCCCTGTTTAACAGGGGCATGTAGCTACAATTTTCAAAATAATATTTAACAGCAGGGACCGTTCCTGCGCCCAACAAGAGTAACTGTGAAGGGTTACAGTGTTCTGGCACCACCAACACCTAAGGCCCAATTTTTCAGAAGAGTCTATAGTTCAGTCTGTATAGTATATATACTGCGGTTCAGAGTATATAGTACAGTCCGTATAGTATATATACTGCAGTTCAGAGTATATAGTGCAGTCAGTGTAGTATATATAATACAATGCAGGGTATATAGTGCAGTGTACAATATATAATATAGTGTATTGAAGTGGTTAAGGGGAGCCCTATGACAGAATTAAGAAAAAAACGGCATGGGTAAATATTGGTAGCAACCAGCCAACCACTGTGTGGTATGGAACTAATCCTGGATGTAGTAAAAACACTTAAAAATAATACATGGTAGGTGGTGAACTCAAGATAATGTATTGAGTAGGGGCATCTGCATGAGAATAAGTGCATCCAAATTAGCCCGATGCGTTTCGTGGATATTACCACTCTTCAGGGGCAGGTGCACGCAAATCTATAAAGCAAAACATGAGTAGACCAGTATGATCCAATGTTGTACCCCTCAACAGGGAGCATGTGTACAAAAAGAAAGGGAGAGAGTTACTCATCCCTATAAATACGTAATAAGTCTGGAAAATAGGGGACGAGGAGTCAGAGGCTGTCCAAATTGTTTGTCTGGAAGGGACCCGCAGAAGAGGGATCGGGTGCATAAACATGATCCCCATATATATATATATATACACACACACATATATATACACACACACATATATATATATATATATATATATATATATATATATAAACATATATATATATAAACAATAAATATATTGTGGGAAGTTGCTAGAGCCCAACACCAAGGTGCAGGTGACAAGTGATTGGAAAGAAAAATAGTGTGTGAGGAGGAAAGAGCAGATCAGAGATGAAAAAAGAAAAAAGAAAACCATGAAACCGATATAAATGACAAAAATAAGAGTGAGCCTCTGTGAGCATGAACAGGAAAAGAATGACCATGTAATTACCTGTTACTGATGTAGAAAAGTGAACTCCAAATAGTGTGCAGTGTCTACAAAAAGGTGCTGCCATAAGGACTGGCTAGCACAGAGTGAGGATGTTAAATATGCTTGTCACACCCCACGGGCTCCTCCCAACATCACACAGATGCATCAAGAGGAAGAGAGACATCCATGCCCGAGCAGCAGTCGCCGCCCATGCAGGCTGGAGACGCCCTCCTCCATACGGTGACACCAGATGGAAAAATTCAAACACGCTAGCGCCAGGAAGCCCTGTAGGCGTGGCGTGAAAGTGTGACGCTGATTTGTGGTAGAGGCAAGCCCACCCTATCCCCCGCATCACCCGATGCAAAAATAGGGGGAGGGGGAAGGCGCTCACACCCCAAATCACAGCTCCCAGACATAAGACAAATGAAGGAACGGAAAATCATATGGAAATGCTAATGCTAAATGAATGTGTAATGGATAATTAAATAAGTCTGATACGGTCCAATGCGAGCAATTAAAAAACAAAAAACAAAGTCGCCCTAGATGAAATGGGAACAGAATGATCATGCGCTCCCTAATAGCCAGTTACACACCTCCATCCCTACATTGATATGAACTAAAAAGGGGGAGTTTGGGACTTTAATTGAGACATATGGGTTACATGTCTCCATCCCTAAATCTGTGTAAAGAAAGGGGGGTTTTTGGTAGACTTGTGCACAACGGAAAATTTTGTTTAGTTTCGGTTCGTTGTCATTCGTAAAATATTCGTTATATTCGTTATGTTATGTTAATACGTTTTCGGATAATTCGTTATCTCTGTAGAGTGTCGATATTTGTTATACTGAATCTCGAATCATGTCGAATTAATTTGTTATATGCGCTATAATTTCATTCGTATTAGTTGAAATTCGATATTTATGTATGTATATATATTCGTGATAACGATTCGTAGTTTGGAAAGTTGTTCGTTTATTGAATCTACCGGTATTAACACACACAATGACAATATCTCTTCTCCTCTGCTCAAATACAATACAACACCCTTCTCACTCAGTTCTCAGGAATGCACTTTGCCAGTAATCCAACCTCCAGCACAAAATTAATCAGCTGATTGGACTGTAAGATTTACTTTGAGTTGACCTTTTGTTTCATTAGATCTTTAATGAATTACCAAATCATGTCGAATTCATTCGTTATATCTGCTATAATTTCTTTTGTATTAGTTGAAATTCGTTATTTTTTTATTCGGACATTTGGATGCATCCGAATGTCCGAAAGATGAAAAATTCAGCCGAATTTCAATTTGTTTTACGAAACAAATTGCACAAGCCTAGTTTTTGGGACTTTAAATGAGGTGAGTGTCAGGGCTGGGCTCAGCCCTTCCTTCTTTGAGCTGGCCGCTCAGCTGTCGGCTAATTGCCAGCTCCTATCTCTCCACAGTTACTCAGCTGTTGATGATATCCTGCCTACTTAAGCCGTCCAGTCCAGAGGATCTCTGCCTTCGCCTTGGTCAACATCACAGAGACATTCTACTGCGTTCCTGTTTAAAGACTTGCTTTGCTGACATCCCTTTTGGCTCCCAATCCTGCTTGCTGTTCCACTACATTGATCCCTGACTTCTGGCTTGGCTGACTATCCGTTCCGGTTACTAAACTTTGGCTATGTTTTGACTACGTTTGTTATTTTTACTTTTATTATTAAACAAGTGTAATTTAACTGTACTTCTGTCTCGGTCTGATTTCATGGTTTCTGACAGTGAGTACACATGGCTAGAAGATGATTTGATATCAAAAACATGTAAATATTTATAGGGATAAGTAACTCTCTCCCTTTCTTTTAGTACATATCCTCCCCATTGAGGGGTACAACATGGGATCATACTGGTCTACTCATGCTCAGTTTTATAGATTTGCGTGCACCCGCCCCTGAAGAGTGGTATTATCCATGAAACGCGTCGGGTTAATTTGGATGCACTTATTCTCATGCAGATGCCCCTACTCAATGCATTATTTTGAGTTCACCACCTACCATGTATTTTTAAGTGTTTTTACTACATCCCGGATTCATTCTATACCACACAGTGGTTAGCTGGTTGCTAACAAAATTTGTTTCTATATATGGTCTGTAATATGTGATTGACAATTTTATTTATTGCTGCATGTATTATGTCATTTTTTCATGTTCCTTGTTTCACCAATAAAAACATGTTTTTGATATCAACTCATCTTCTAGCCATGTGTACTCACCTGATTTAAAGTCCCCAAAAAATCCCTTTCTTTAAAAAAAAGTGGGCATTTGTTTCTGGGAAATGTTTCCATTACCCTAACTCTAAAACCTATGCTCTTTTCTTTAGATTTTTTTTAGCATAGCCTTGCTATTTAAAATGGTCTTGCTGCTCACCAATTTTTGACTGCTGTATCATCTGTGGTCTCTTAACTCCTGTAGTAAAACACCTGCCGGTATTCTTCTTCTCTAGTAACATTTGGACAAGTTTTACTCTGGTAAATATGTTTGGCTGCTGGCTAATTTTAAGCTGCATCAACTGTGGTCTTATTTCCTAAAGAGAATTGTAGGCAGGACAGTTTTGCATCAGTGAGAACAGGGCCAGCCCCAGTGAACTACAAAAAAAAAAATATTCCAAAGTGCACCGTATTTATACAAATGAATACATCTCATAAGAATCACAGTAAAGTGTCTGAAACTTATAATAAACTCATCTTATATTACCAGATCCATATAAATCTGTGGATCTATGGATCTGTTAACATAAGATGAGTTTAGTAGACGTTTAAGTCACTTTATTAGTTTGTATAAGGATAGCACACTTTGAAGAAATTGTTTTATTGTAGTTTGTTGCACATCCTGCCCGGATTGGTGGTTTAGACGCAGCAGTCCTTTTTAATAATTTTTTTGTCACTTAGTTTATTCACTAATGGTGATTTAAATATCTTTTAGCAAGCGAATATTGTTTTGGTTTAAAGCCCCAGAGAACTACTGGTCAATTTTATCTACTGGTCAAAGCGAACTTATAACCTTTTTATGAAAAAGCATATGTTGATGCTAAAACCACCTGAAAAAAGTAAACTCAAACATTTCCAAACTGAAATGAATCAGACTGGGGTGGTGCTGCTGTATGTTAGCCAAGCTACTTGTACAAGAAAAAAAAAGAATTGAACAGCAAAATACAAGCTGCCAATGTACACTGTTGCTGAGACTGACCATGAAAATCACACTCTTTTGTAACACCTTGTGCAGCTTTAAGGCATCCCCAGAGCATGTTATTTACAAGAATTGCTGCCCTTGAAGTCGCATGAAAAGACCCTCTCTCCACTGTATTTTTTTACATGTTTGCATTGGTGAACATCTCCCATGGCAGAGCTCGGCTTCCTATGCTTTTTTTTTGTATCAAAGTTATCAGGGCCTGGACATGAACCCTGAACACTGTGAGCCACCTGAGATGCTGGACAGCTCTCTGGCTGATTGCTTAGACAACCTCGCCTTAAAGTGGTTGTAAAGGCACAAGGTTTTTACCTTCATACAATCTATGCATGAAAGTAGAAAACCCTCTGTGTGCAGAAGCCCCCCCCAGCCCCTCCTAATACTTACCCAAGCTCCCTCTCGATCCAGCAATGTCCAAGAGAGCCTTTCCTCTCTGGGGACTTTCACTTCTGCTGGGCATTGGCTCCCACTGTTGCCAATCACAGCCAGTGAGCCAATCAGAAGATGGAGGGGGTGGGGCCGAACCGCTGCTCCATGGACGAATAAACACACAAAGCCGCACCTCGGGGCACGCCTACTTGGGTGTCCACACAGCAAGCTGCTTGCTGTGGGGGCACCCAGCAGGAGGGAGAGGCTAGGAGCGCTAGTATGGGTGGAGCAAAGAGTTTAAAGGGTAAGTTCACCTTTACAGAAAAATACCCCTCCTCACCCCCCAGTTCCGCTGACTTACAGTGCTGCGATCTCCTGTTCTGAGCCCCGGTATAGCCACCCCAGTGGTCCGGGGCTTATAAATCCCTGCAGCTTTCACTTTTCTTCTTTTCAAGCTGAGAGGATGGGCTATGCGGGTTCTGATTGGTTGGCGCAACCCCTGGCGGGCTACGTTTAGGAGATTAAGCTCCAGGGTTCTCTAAGCCCCGGAGCCGTGAGGTGGCTATACCGGGGCTCACAATGGGATTTTGCCGTGCTGCAGGTCAGTGGGACTGGGGGGGGGGGGGGGTGAGGAGAGGGTCTTACCCTTTAAAGAGTTTAAAGAGTAAGTTCACCTTTACAGATTTTTCTGAAAAGGTGAACTTACCCTTTAGACTCTTTGCTCCACCCATGAACTTCCTGATTTAAACAATGTCTGCACTTCATGTTTACTAGAGTATTGTGCCTTCTCTAGCCAATATCTTGCCCTTGTCACTCCTGCTGCCTCTGCATTTTCACTGCCACTCGTTACTGACCTTTGGCTTGTTCTCTGGCTTGTTCTTCGACTACGCCTCTGTTTGATCCCAGCGTGCAACCACTTGTTACTGACCTTTTCCTTGTTTACTGACTATGCTTCTGCTTGATCCCTACCTGCTATATCTGCTATTGGACCCTGGCTTGCTCACCTCCTGGCGGGGTGATCCTGAGGACCAAGACCTGGTACTAACAGGCAGCAAAACCCATCTCCACCATCAGGAGTCCTGGTGAATACTAGTTAGTTCTGTGTCTGACCTGACAGAATAGCCACTACATATGCTGACTTGGCAGTGCACAGTTCCAACCCAAGCCAGTCACAGACATTTTTTTACTGTTACTTTTCTTCTGATACGGGCAGAAGAAAAGTGCTCTGTTTTTACGCGCTGCCCAAAAAATGTGGGGGTTGTCAACACTGCCTGGAGCTCTTAGTACTGTGGAAGAAGCTTGTCATACGACTGGCTGGTTATCATATCAACTTGTGATTCCTTGATCAATAGAGAACTTGTTTGGCAAGGTTCTCTGCAATGTTTCTTGCAATAGGGGTAAAGTAAAATAAACTAAAATTCCATGCCTCCCAGTTTATGGAGGGCTTATGGGTGAAAAAACAAGGAATGCCCAGGACGACAGGTAATTTGGATGATGTAATCAACTGAAAATTGAGAATTCAAGGTTCACCAGAAAGACGATAGGAAATTTTGTCCAAGAGATTAGGAAGGGGCTGTCCAGCATTTCAGGTGGCTCACCAAGAAGTGCTAATGCCAGACGCAGTAGAAGTCCTGGGTTCAGATCTAAATCCTGACAATAGGTATACTTTAAAGCAGCGGTCCCCAACCTTTTTGACACCCTTTTGGGACCGGCTGTGTGGAAGAAAATTATGCTAAGGCCCGGGGGGAGGGGAGGTTTTTTCGCGGGCGATTTGTTGGGGAAATGGCTGGTGTTGACGCTCCAATCATCACAACACCATGGTTATATATGGTGTCATGATGATTGAAGCACATTATTTCCATTATCACATTGTAATAAAAAAGCAATAGTTAAACTCACCATAATGCAGAATCAGTGGGAACCTTGAGTGTGTCACTTGCCACGATCGCCTACCACCAGATGCAGCTTGTTACTTGCCAGATGTGGACTGTCACTTTCCAGGTGGGGATTGTCACTTGCCAGATGTGGACTGTCACTTGCCAGGTGGGGATTGTCACTTGCCACATGCGATCTGTCACTTGCCAGGTGGGGCTTGTCACTTGCCAGGTGGGGACTGTCACTTGCCAATTGTGGACTGTCACTTGCCAGGTGGGGCTTGTCACTTGCCAGATAGGGACTGTCACTTGCCAGATGTGGATTGTCGCTTCCAAATGTGGATTGTCACTTGCCAGATGGAGACTGTCACTTGCCAGATGCGGACTGTCACTTGCCAAGTGGAACATGCGGCAATGCGGGTCGAGTAGTGAGAGATTTCATCTCTCGTCCGCCGCACCTCAGTGTAGTATTCGTGACGGCTGTGAGGATTGGACGGTGGTGGGGCAGGGCGGGCGGTGAGAGATGACATCATCTCTCTGCTCTCCCACAAAACCTCAGACAGTGTTGTGTTTGCGGCCGGTTGTGTGGGCGAAACAGCTGTGATGCGGGGTGGGCCGCAAGAGGTGATGTAATCTCTCTGCTCGCCCACTCCTGCCAAACCTCTGAAAGTGCAGCCTTCGCGGCCCGGCTGCAGACAGGCTATGGCCTGGCAGTGGGCCACGGCCCGGGGGTTGGAGACCCCTGCTTTAAAGACACACAAAATGCAAAATTTTCAATTTACACATAAAACAGTAACTGAAATAAAAATTAGAAATTGAAACAAGTAAGGGAGCTGTTTGCTCACCTACAGGACCCAGAAACACAGCCTCTTCCACACTGGAATGATAGTGTGCCTCCATTTCTATTTCTCCACTGAGGTGCTTTTGCCAGCAGCAAGAAACCATCCATCTCTGGAGTTCCAGGGCTTTACTTAACAATTCTTCACAGACCTCTCTCCAACTACTACAACTATTCCCAATTGGCAGGAATTCAACACATCAGAGATTTTTGTTTAAGCTATACTTCCTTTATGATAGGAAGCCCCACTTGCTTTCTACGGTTGATAAGGCTGGGAAATGACTTTGGCTGTTAAGCCTTGAGATGCCTTACCTGTACCTGTGCTGAAACACCCTCTTCACTGCAACAGTAAAGCTTTTCTGGTCAGCAATCGCCTTATACACCTTAGCTCCAGACTGTCCCAGCTCTCATGTTTATTGGTAGATGACTTTCAGATATATTTTAAATGGTCTTACCCGATTTCTTATTGTTACACTTTAGATACTGATCTCTGAGGTTGTGACTTTGGAAAATATTTTTCCTTATGCATGCTTGTCTGCTTTAGCAATCCTAAGCTGGATCAGCTTTGCCTTGCACTGGGTTGCTTACTCTATGTAACTATAGTGGGGTAGTGTCCATTTAAGATTGCTCAATTTATCTTAAGCACTTTAATTTGACACTCAAAGCCCTTGCTTACAATATTCCATTTGGTCCATTCCTTGTCTGATCACAAGGCTCCAGCTATATCTTTGTACAGTATTTAACACTTATATTTCTTCATGTTTATCCCATGTTTCTGGGACTGTTTAATTACTGCAGGGCCTCAATTATATGAACCACGACCCCTACTTAAAGAGGATCTTCAGTCTTAAAAAAAATAATAGCAAGTAGCTACAAATATTGCAGTTGCTGACCTAAAAAACGGACACTTACATGTCAAGGGATCCAGCGCTGTCCTCACCCAGTTCTTCACCCATCTTTGAGTCCCTGGCTCTGGCATGTTTACTACGGGAAGCCGGCTGTGACTCCTTGTGGCTTTACAGCTGAATCCTGGTGGCTTTACAGCTGACTTCATACTGCACATGCATTAGCCATGCTGCATTGTATGAATATCTACCTATACCATAATCTCCCTCTCCACCTTCCCTTGGAAACATTCAGGTCTCTTTCCTAAGAACTAATCCTCTTTTCCATTCTTTCCTGTACCTCCTACTTGTCAACTCTGTTTTCCTTCTTCCCCCCTCTTTCCCCTATTTTACTTCCCCATCTGCCTGCAACCCTTCTTACTTTACCCTCACTTCTATATCTATTATATATGCACCCTTAGTGGTTGATAACAATGTCACAGTACCTGCCCCCAGCCTCCTCCTGTACCATCTCGGATGTTCCACCACCAAGTCCCTATAATACTTATTTCCCTAAACATTAAAAATCTTAACTAACCGAACAAGGGAGTTAAAGTCTTTTTGTTTTTTCAGATAACACAATGCATATGTTGTTTGCTACAAGAAACTGATTTTTCAAAAAATTCATTCACATTTGACAAAATTCTATCCCTATGTTTTTGCATTCTACACATTGCAAGTTCAGCTAGGATGAAACAGTGAGGAAACTGCTTCCTGTCATTCCATACAATTTTCTTGCAACAAACAAATCGAGACATGGAGGGCAGATGTTTGATTTTGGTGTGCAGATCCACAAGGCTCCTGTAAAAAAAATGGTACCTACTTTTCTCATAAATTTGGGTTAAATCAGATTCATTACACAGGTGCTGGGCTTCTATGTGCTAGGGATGCTATTGCTCTGTGGGGACCCTAATTTAGTCCTGCATGCTCACATGGACTGATATGATTTCTAAAAGCAGCCATTTTTTTCATTTCTATTGAAGTGGCCTGAACTAGACAATTATGCTCTTTGTTGACCCAGTGCAATCTAGTTGACTCTTGGAGGGAAAGACACCCCTCCTCTGAAACAAACAACAGGTGTCCTGGTGACCATAACCTGACACTCATTCTCCCACAGAAAAGAAAGAAATGTTCTGGTGACTGGTCTTTTCCTTACAAACTTAACTATATACTTCAGGATGAATCAACTAATGGATTGGCTTACAGCCTGGTAAACACAAAAAACCACTATCTGTGGTAAATCGATTTAAATGCAGCTCCATCTCTAAATTCATTACATACTGCAACAATAACCCATTCGTCATTTAATTTACCTCAATGGCAAACAAAGAGTTCCTTGTGTTTCTGGATCTGAAATTATATCATATTAGTTCAGTAGAGATTTTGACAAGAACACATTTTAAGCCAACATCAGGCAACTCTTACCTACATCAGGCCTGTTTCCATTTACCGAGCTGGAAAAATAAAACTTTCAACAAAGCCAGCTTTATAGGCAATAATGCAATAGTTCCACACTGAAAGATTACGACACACAGAGTAGTATGTTGATTCAGAAGTTCTTGTGAGGACTTGTGTCTTTATCTGAGCCACCTAATGGTGGCAATGTTGTTCCCGGAGTCGGAGGGCGCAGTTCCAGTGGGTATCTCGCCCTTAACTGAAGTTGAGTGTTCTTCCTGTGAGCTGTGTCCTTGCCTGATCCAGTGCGTTTTTCCTTTTCCTGTACCTGCTCTTGTACCTGATCCTGCACCTTGTTCCTGTGACCTTTTTCCAGTACTCTGCCGCCTGCATACCCTGATATGCTTCCCTTGTTTTCTGTCTAAGCCCTGACCTTGCCCTGCTCAAGTTTGCTCCCTTTATTTGCACATAGTTAGATTGTCGTTTTGGTTGCTGTACTAAGTTTTTTTTCACTTTACATTTACATTGTATGGCTTACTGGTGTTAGAAGAGTGATATTTATGTTAATAAACCTAATTTAACCTTATTCAGCCAGGTTCCTGTTTCCTTAAGGTGTAAACCAATGATCTGGTCAGCCTTTCTGAATAACCATATTTGGTATCCCTTACCGTTCCTTGAAAAAGGGAATGCACTGAACTCTGTCCACCTACCTCAAGTAAGATATTGTCACCAGTGAATGGAGAGCGATCCCTCATCTTTTTTTGGTTAGAGAGATGTCAAGAATGAGGATCCATTGTTCATCACACAATTTAATGAACAATTTAGGGCCATTAAAGGAGAAGTATGGCCAAAGCTTTTTGGCCATACTTCTATGGATCACAGGAGTGCAGTTCGTTCTGTCAAGGAATTTCTCACCTGCTCTTCTACCTAGGTTATATACTTTCTCACTTGTTAATGCAGCCTAAGATATGTAGGCAAAACCATAAGATCATTTCAGACCAGGGATGGAGAACATAAAAGGAGCATTGAATAAAGTTCTCCTAAATACAGCATTGCCAGGCACTTCTTTGCCCATCACAAAAAGGACCCTACATTACTGGCGACTTTTCCCATTCAGTGCATGCCTTCATCCGTACCAGAAGGAGAATGCTTTAAAAGTTTATACTGCAATTCATCCCTATTTGACAGCCATGTGAGTGAGCAACCCCCGAATGTAGACAGCGTGTCTTCAGGGCCTCTCACCTGCACCTGCATGGCTGTCAAATTGCAGCTGTGTCTGCGCAGCCATTGTGTTCCCATAGACATGTATAGGCTGCCTGTTCACCGCACCTGGTGGCTCCAGTCACTTAAAGACGCTGCCTATTCATGATTATAGGTATAGGCAACCATGTAAATGAGGCTAAATTAGCACAAATGGCAAAATGGCAGTCCACATACATAATCCCTTTGTAGTTTTCAGCATATCTTAGTAATCTTATACTGACCAATAATTTTCTCTCACTACTATGAAAGCATCATAATGTGGTCGCTTGCCCTATTACTAAACACATATTAGCTGTGTAGGCTTTATATACTTCTTGAGAATATGTCCATCCTCATCATTGTGTTTCCATGGATGCCAGACCAAAGGCTCGTTTGAGCATATTTGGTGGGACTGTTCAAAAGTTAAATGTTTTTGGACCAGGGTTGATCATCTACTCTATATGGTTACAGGGGCATCTTTTGTAAAGACCCCTATGAAGCCCTCTTAAACAAAAAAACACAAAATCTGCAATAGCAACAAATCTAAGTTGGTCACTCACATTTTTACAGCAGCCAAGCAGGAAATAACTTGGGCATGGAAGACTTCCAAAATTCTCTTTGCAAAAGTCACGCATTGGATCTTTCAAGTACTGTGTTTTGAGAAACTCACTGCCATGCAGAATGATACTATAATACGATTCCAGAAAATCTGTAAGCTATGGATAGAGTCCTGCCTTTCACTTGCCTTCACTTGCCAAGAACTATTTGAAGATATGAACATCACTTACTACAACACTATTTCTGTCTTCCCATTTGAGGGTCACTGTATGAGAATCTTGAATAAGGCTCCTTAACTACTTGACATTTGACTCAAAGAATGCACCAAAAAAGCACCGTGGGTATGTTTTTCATACGTTTCTATTTATTTCAATAGGAAATTCGTTTTTGGTGTGCTTTTTAAACAGTGCACCAAAGATGCTGCAAGCAGTACATTTCAAAATGCACTGCAAACATAGGTCACTGTTATGAAGAGTTATATAAGATTTAAAGGGCAATCATTTTCATGTACCTTTGTGGCACTGGAAAGGTGCATTCTAGCACAGCCAAAGTTCACCAATGTGAAAGAGGCCTAAAATAATCTAGGCCAACATCCTGTAGTTCGCCTGTATTAACTTCCCTGGCGGTATGATTATGTCTGATTTTTGATGCTGAATGTGGTACAATGTTTTGCAAAGAAATGTTTAGCGTTTCATATTGTAGGCCTGCAATTCTTAGGAATAACTCACTTAAATCTGTCCAAACAAGAGTCTAGTAGACATACCGGGTAAGATAAAGTTTGAAACACTAAATCATAAATTATAATATAATAAACAACTATAAATAGTTAGAACAAATAATAATATAATAATAATACCATTTATTCAATAATGTAGTCAAATCAAAAACACTGAAATTTGCTCAGTTGCAGAATTGTCGCTGTCATTACTTTCAGTGTTTGATGATTAATTTCCCCACAAATCACTATCGTTCAATTCTGTGAGTGATTCTAATTTATTATTGCTGTTTTCTAGCTGGTCTAAAATGGCTTTTGACGTAAAGGGACACTTTTTGGTTGCTATGGACAATCTCAAGTTTCCAGGCAGAAAGAACAGTATATAATATAAAACTGTATGCAGGGCCCTGGATAAACCACTAGGGACAAAAGGGAGGTGAAATAATTTCATACAGTAATGTAATCTGTAAGATTACAGTGTACTGTATGTGTCCTGTGTGTTTTACATTTTGAATTTGGTGCCGGGCTCCATCCCTGTGCGTTCCGACGCTCGCAGGGAACGGAGCCCGGCACAGTGATAGATCGAGTGTAGGACACGGCTTGCACACACAGCGGGGAGACATCACAGGATCCTGGGGACAAGGTAAGTAACTTTGCCTGGATCCTGCGATGCAATCCCGAGTGTGGCTCGGGGTTACCGCTTTTAGTAGTGAAAATTCACCCCGAGCCATACTCGGGAATACCGCTAGGGAGGTTAAATAATGAGAGTATATTGTTGCCCCTAGTGCCCCCTAAGTTTGACCTCTCTAACTAGGTCAAATTTCGCCTGGCCCTATATTCTGGCGTATGCACGGTGGGCTCCTCTGACATCCTCCTCCTCATTTATTGCAATGTATATCCAGATACCCTGCCTTTAGTGGGGTGTGTGGCCCTTTAAAACCACAGTTTTTCCTCCATATAAAGATTCATGCAAAAAAAGGGGGTCTTCATGGTGTAGTAATTTCAAAATAGGTATTTATTTAAAAATAGTAACTTACATTTAAGTTTAAAACCAACAGCTCCTGTGATGGGCAGCTGTATCCAAAGGTTCCCACCTCACTTCCTGTGTGCTGCAGTGTCACCTGACTCTACCCTACGTGTGTCATTGCAACAAACCAGGAGGAGGAGGATGTCAGAGAAGCCCACCGTGCATACCCCAGCATATAGGGGAAGGCAAAATTTGACCTAGTTAGAGAGGTCAAACTTAGAGGGCACTAGGCGCAACAACATACTCTCACTATTTGATTCTCGTTGTGGGAACACAATTAGTTTGTATGCAGCCATCCATCACAAGATAAGCTATATATCAACACCTACAAGGTAGCGCGGGATATCCTACACATTTTTAGTTCATCTATATTGGAATATGACCTTCACCTGCACGGCTCCTTCCCACAAAAAGGCAGAGAAGGTAAAGATAATTTTAATAAGCTAAACAAATGACAGTGACAAACAAGTGACAAACCTACTGTCACAAGATCCACACCTCTGAAGTGTGTACAGTTCTGGCATATATTTTGCTCACTGTTTTGTCAAGGGAAAATCTATACATATTTTTACATACTGACTACCACGATTGTAAACGCTAGCTATCTTTGGCAGAACCCATACAATATATTGTGACATCTTCTGTTTTACAGTCTCGAGTTTAAAATCATGAAATGGGAGTCATTTTTTTCATTTGGACAAGCAATTTTTAATACATCAGTTTGTGAACAGCTTTATGACACATGTTATCTATCATATTTCATGCCCTGGTGGAATTACTTAAGTAAGAAAGACAAACCATTTTTTAAGATTACCTTACCAAGCATGACAGATTAATCAGAGAAGCAAAGAATCATTACAAATAGTGCTCATTTCAAGGATACTCCTTAAAGTAGAGCATTGTGTAATAGAGGCCGGTTACTTCTGCTCCAGAAGTGTTTTACTGAAAGATGCCCGATGAATCTATCACTCAAAGCAAACTAGGCTTCAACAGCGGAATAGTAATGTTGCACGCACAAAGTGCACTTAAAGAGACCCTGTCACCAACTTGCATGGAAAAGCAGAGATATCAAAGTGTTGCTAAACCCACAACAATAAAATCAGTCTGTATATGCAGTAAAACATGCTTGTGATACTCACTGTGGAAGGGGTTAATCCTCTGCATTGTGTAAAAAGGCTGTTTGATCCTGTCTTCTCTGATCCTCTTCTTCATCTATTGTCCCCAATTCGCCCCTGATAAGACAGAGCCTTTGGTGTCACTCTGTACATGCTCCGTTTGGTGTGTATTGCTAGAGAGCTTTTTTCTGGGAGAGTACATGTGATCAGCACAGAGCCGATCAGCACAGTCCAGACAGAAGGTCAGGGGTCTTGCAGCCTCATAGAACAGTCAGAGTAGAATAAAAACTCCTCCTACAAGCTTTAACCAGACACCGATAGAAGTCACAAGACTGCTATATACTGCTGATGAGAAAAGGTATTTAGCAGTTTATATTTACTAAAATAATTGCATTTCCATGTTCTGTGTACTGTGGGAGACCAGATATAGTAAATGCAGGGTCCTGGGTTTAGTAACACTTTAAGTATTAGAGATGCTTACTTGCAGTATTTTTCTTTTCTTTCTTTTTATACATTGTTAATACACGTGTAATCTGCCTTTGAGCTTGCTAAAAATGTGACTGCTCCAAGAGAGTCAATTCCCTAGCACGGCCCTTCCCTCCTTGCATGTTATAGTCATCTCCTACTGTGGAAGTATCTAATTATTAATAATTAACACATCTGGCTGCGGTTTGCAGTCCGGATACCAGTGCGGCTTTGTTCACCGGTTCAGGTGTGATTCAGGTGCAAAATTTTAGTTGAATTTGCAACTAAACTAGACCCAAAATACGCACAGAACCCCTTTCAGAAATGGACCGTGGCCACCCCGGACATGTGTGAACCAGATTTATTGAAAGTCAGTCCGATTCACATCTTATGCGAATCAGATGCTGTTAAAACTCATCCGATTCACATATATGTGAACTGAGACTTAATGTACTGTAGATGCTTAGGGCAGCTCTTCCGGCCACTACAGGAAGTAGTTAGTATTTTCTACTTTTCTTTAGTTGCTTAATCAAGCCAGTGAAGAAAAAAATATTTGTTTGACTCACCCTCATTATTGGGTTGCAGCAACTGCAGGGTAATTCCTTTTGAAAATGCTAAAATTGGCCTATACATAACACAGCTAGCTGGGAGCAGAACTTTCCAGGAGATTGCCTAATATATGATCAGGTCTATTTAATGTGACGGGGTATAAAAATTGAGGAGAGAAAAAAGTATTAAAAATGCAGTATTACATAACAATCAATTAGCAGTCACCTCCCATTATTGTAACTGCTCGTACTTAAACAAAGATGGAATCTGCCTGGTTGTTATACAATATGTAAATCATTACACATTGCACTACATTATTAAATAAGCCCAACAGCAGTTTACTTCTTTGTTACTGTGTGTTGTTATACCTAAATGAAACAACATTGTTATTGCAAAAAAAAGAACCAAATATTAAATATAACTGGTACCCAAAACATGCAATGACCTTAAGTTCTCACCCCCGGTGTGCTACTTTATATGAAATAATTTATGGGAAATTATATCTATGCATATGTAATGTACCTCTGTGGCTTTCAGACATCTTTCCATCTTCCCAATAATTTCAGATAAAGACACGCAAATTATCTGATCTTCCTCGCCACAAATCAACAAAGTATTTCTCTTTATCACAAAGTAATGATGGCGGAGGGAGACCAATCATATCTAATAGCATCAAAGCCAGAAAGAGCTGGATAACAAATGTTCCATTAGAGGAAACTAATGCACTCTTCTAAATGTAGGATGCATGTTCAGGGTCGGTCAGACAATTTAATATTAAAGATACAGGAAATGGAAGCCAAATCAGCAGGCATGGTCACAAAATGCAAATTGGAAGGAGATGCCAGAAGAAATTCCTGGAAAGAGCAAAAGCACTAGAGCAGCATACATTTCCTCTACTCATAATGACCCATGCAGATAAAGCCTAACAGAATGATAACCTGCGGTCAATTTAAATCAATAAAGACCGGCAATAGACAATAGTTACTAGAGCCAGACTACAAAATTACTGTAAGGAATAAGTTATCTCAAAGACAATATTCTATGTATGTCAAACATGATCATCACAACGCATAAATGATTGGTTTGCTTTTAGTTTTTATCAAGTTTCTGCTGATGCTGTAAAATCATACAAAAATACAATTAGTGGTGTGACCTTTATGTAAACATTGAAACTTGCTTAATAATAATAGATCATCAAAATGATTAAAACTATTCATACTTTGTCCACAGCAGAGGTTCTCAAACTTCTACTTGTCAGGCACCCTTGGATGAAACAAGTTGATAGATAGCTGTTTAATAAGGAACAATTAACACTAGTTTACATTTGCAGCAGTTGAGCTGCGGTTTTACCACCCCTATGATCAACCTACCTTTTACCAAGGGTTGGTAGTAAGGCAGTACCGCCACCAAAGGTAGTAAGGTAGTAAGGCAGTACCACCACCAAAGGTAGTAAGGTAGTAAGGCAGTACCACCACCAAAGGTAGAAAGGTAGTAAGGCAGTACCACCACCAAAGGTAGTAAGGCAGTACCACCACCAAAGGTAGTAAGGTAGTAAGGCAGTACCACCACCAAATGTGACCCATTTAAGTGAAGTCTCTGTTGCAACCCCCCTGCAACCATGTGCAATGCAGCAACACAGTTGCGGCCTGGTGGAGCTCGAGTTATAGGGTTAAAACAGGCAGCGAGGGGTTGTCAGATCGCCTCCCAGCCTCCTATCAAATGCCCCATGAAATATTGTTCCACCGTGGATTGTTCTTCAAAGGGCAATGCAAATATGAACAAGCATTAAATTGTTTTTTTTAAAAGCCATCTTATTACTAGACTAAAAAAGAGTTGCGCTACAAGCAACAAAAAAAAGATTTTAACCCTCTTCCATACCTACAGCTGCCAATGGTATCCAACACTTTTGGGTTTATCAGATACCACAATCCCCTGCTGTGTTTTGTGGCTCCTTCTGCTGGCCGCTACAGGGCATATTATTGACATGGACAGTTGCTCTGTCTCTGAGAAATGATGATTTGCAATGAATCTGCCGGACAGGAAGCAACACATTGCTCATCCGACCAGCAGGGGGGCAAGACATGGTAACAGGTGGGAATTTTATCTGCACTCCATTTTTATGCCCTGACCATATTAAATTGGTCCAGAAGCTAATGTTGAAATTGCATAGATTTATCCTTATGTTTACTGATAATAGAAAACATTTGACGTATGTTTAAAAGCATAATAAAGCAATATGAAAGCACCAGAACCAGCAGTAGTGTATATTTACCATAACTACAGTAATTAGCAGAAGCTGTAAAATTTAATATTACATCTATATTCATTTAGATTCTGATATCCTGTGTGAAAATATATTGCTTTAGCTATGTTTTTTTGCATAGGCCCAAATCAAGAATTCATCTCTTTGCCAACCTATAGGAAAAAAGCTTCTCCATTAGGGTCTATGGAGAAAGAGCTGCATGCTTGCAGTACTGTACCCCTTGCTGGCTCAGGGGAGGATGGAAGCACCATCCAGCCCAGTGTAGGCATCTGCACTTGGGTCTCTAGTTGGGGCTATCATTTTTATGGGGAGTGCAAGCAAGGTGGGATATTTGGAATAAACTGTTTAAAGAATGTATCTGATGGGCACTCATAGGTGGCACTAATAGGTGGCACTGGAGGGCACGTATAGGCTGCACTGATGGGCACTTGGTGGGCACTGATGGGCGGCACTAGATAGATAGATGTAGATGGTACTGTTAGGCAGCACTGATCAGAGTCGCTGGCAGGCATCACTGGTGGGCTCTAGTGGGCTTACCTGGTGATCATGGGTGGGCATTCCTGGTGGTCATGGGTGGGCATCCTTGCTGGCCATGGATGGGCATCTCTGGTGGTCCTGGGTGGACATCCTTGGGGGGGGCTGCACTGATTGTCAATCAGTGCAGACCTCTCCTGTGCGGAGAGCAGCCGATCGGCTCTCCTCTACTTGCGTCTGTCAGCGCAGCCTGTGATTGAGCACAGCTGATCACATGATAAAGAGCCTCCGTCAGGGGCTCTTTACCTAGATCAGAGATACGGTGTGTCAAACTGACACACCACACACCCGATCGCCAGGCTGTGTGCCCCTGCGGGCGCACGCTAGCTTGCTAGCTTAGCTGGACATTATATGACGCCCAGTCAGAATAACTGAACCACTTCCCGGCTGTCATTCTGCTATAGGCCAGGCGGGAAGTGGTTAATAATAGTAAGTCAGTGATAATTTGTCCAGCTGATTGTTTCCTAAGCTTAAATTGAAACTTAACCCTCCTATCCTTTACAGCCAAGACAGCTGCACATATGATCGGTTATGACACCAGCTATTTGATGGTTATACAGTTTGGTTGAAAGCTAACATAAGCACACCAGCAATTGTGACAATTATCACCAGAGGCATGCCTTAAATGTATCTGTTAATTATTGTATCAGTTAAATTGGTGGTTTTTGTTCCGCTTTAGGATGAACCCCAGGCACAACGTTTTTATAATTTTTTGATTTAATATTGGATCAAAATGTGACCCGTCCCTGCTAAACCACCTGAGCTTTGTCCCACGTATGGTGACTTTAGAAAGACCATAAAAGGAGGCAGAGATCGTTGTGCAGGGGTTGGTTGCAAGGTGGGAAGTACAGAGACTGTTTTACTTCCATGGGGAACTTACAAGTGATTTTATATGCTTATCTAAGATAATAAAATTGATAAGGCCATGCTGCATGGGTAGGTGAAGTGAATATCTAAAGTGAATATCAAAAGATAATAAATATTTTTTGCCTGGAGTTCAAATTTAAACTGTTTTAAACAGTTGGGCCCAATCCAAATTGACGCTGGTGCCATCCTGCTCGTGTGATCACCAAATGGAAGTTGCCCAAAAAGCTGCACAATGTTAATGCTGGTTATGGAGAAGCAATGGGGTGACATGGTGGCAAGCAAGGGAGTTATGCCATTGGATGAGATGGTTGGACCCTTACTGGCCACCCCGTCACTACATATTGAGTTCATTTGGCTTATCAGTAAAGCTCAAAATTTGGCCTGAGAAGTGACTAAAGTGATATTTGTAACAAACATGTTGATAATGTAAATAATACACTTTTGTACAATTGCGAAAAATGCCCAAAACTATTTACAGTACATTATCAGCCACCTAATTAAACCCTATTTTACTAGAATTAAGTAACTGATTGGATTGCTTTACATAGAAGGTATGTCAGATGAAGATATTCAGCCAATAATTGCCAAATGAACATGAGATAGGAGTGTAAACGTTATATGGAACTGCTCTTTGGTAAAATACATCAGTATTTCAGGAAAATCCATTTTAGAAAAAAAATGTAATTGGACCTAAATATCAGGGCTAATTTGAGCAGAATCAAATAAGTGACATGGCATTCAGAGATTTATTTAGATGGTTCACAAATTGAATCTCTGCTAATGCACATATTTATTACAGATGTATTGCTGGCTGACCTACCCGTGGTAGGTTACTGCATTGTAAATTATAATAAGCACCGTAAACACTTTCACCCAACACCTAAATTAAGCATGTAATACAAGTAATGAAGTAATATCAGCAATTACACAATCATCACCGCTAATCATGCCACAGTATCCACAAAACAGAATTGGCTGTAAATCACTTATTCTAAAAAAGAAAAGTTGCTTAACAGAACAGGGGGTTCAAATAGGAAGGTTATTTTTTATTTACATATAAAGAATCAACTATGCATTACCTTCTGATGAAACGTTTTCTGCAACAGCTCCCTATTGGTACAACAGCACATAACAATACAGTTATGCCGCGTACACACGAGCGGACTTTTCAGCATCAAAGGTCCGACGGTCTTTCCAACTGACTTTCAACGGAGTTACGACGGACTTTTGAACGACCGCACTTGCCCACACACGAACAGACTAAAGTACGTTCGAAGTCCGTTAGTTTGAACGTGATGACATACGAAGGGAATAGAATAAGGAAGTTGATAGCCAGTAGCCAATCGCTGCCCTTGCGTCCTTTTTTGTCCATCGGACTAGCATACAGACGAATGGATTTTTTGACCGGACTTGTTCCAAATCTAAAGTCCGTCTGATCTTTGACAGAAAAAGTCAGCTGAAGGTCCGATGAAGCCCACATACGGTCAGATTGTCCGACGGATTAGTTTCGTCGGACCAGTCGGAGCAGTCCGGTCGAAAGGTCCGGTTGTGTGTACACGGCATTACTGTTCTTGATGCCAGAGGCAGAAGCAGGTTGTAATCACTGTGATTGGTTGTCACTGTGTTGAGGGGGCTGAGCATGCATGCTCCCAGCACAGAACAGCTACAATCGCTATGTGCATATATGTAGCAGTACTGTGTTAAAGCTGTGATGCCAGAAATTTGCAT
The DNA here is from genome assembly GCA_037952925.1 of Lithobates clamitans. NCBI lineage: Eukaryota > Metazoa > Chordata > Amphibia > Anura > Ranidae > Lithobates > Lithobates clamitans. Next base: position 5,316,261 of record JBBGZY010001277.1, read on the forward strand.
ATGGCTGGTGGCAAGTGGATAAGATAATGAAATAATAAATATAATATATCTTTTGAAGGGCCGTGGAGAGACAATGGGGTTCATTTACTAAAACTGGTGCAGCTGTGCATGGTAGCCAATCAGCTTCTAACTTCAGCTTGTTCAACTAAGCTTTGGCAATAAAACCTGGAAGCTGATTGGTTTCTATGCAGAGCTGCATCAGAGTTTGCACTCTCTAGTTTCTAGTAAATCACCACCAGTACTTTTTTGGTGATTTTGCTATGCAAAAGTGATCTTATTTTCTATGTAATCTTAGATAAAACAAATAAAACAATACAGATCAAAAGCAAAGCTCAAAGTGTAGTAAACTAATCAAACCAATTTATTAATTTTAAATATGCTTACAAAAGTTAGAAATTGCCGCAGTCTTATCAGTATATCAATTTGGTAATGGTGGATACTCAACTTCCAGTTCCGATCCACCATATTTTTTTGTTTTTGGTCTTTCATGTGATATTCCATGGAGCAATTTAAAGTGCTGATAGTGGTTTGGAGATTGGATTTGAAAGAAGAAATTAGGTATCTGGGAGCAATGTCCCACTATTCCATGCCTGATAAGACCTGTTGAGTTTCAAGGGGCTGAGTATCTGGTGAGAGTTCATTCACATATGGGGTATTGCACGGTGGTGAAGTGGATTGATGGAAAGAGTTATTTGCACATATCAGTAGTGATCAGCTGTTGCACATAAATTTCACGTAAGTATATTTTTATTCTTTAATCTTATTGCAATAATTGCTACACTATGGACATGGCCTCCTGTTTTTTTCATTATACTCCCTGGAGTGAACCGACAACTGGATGGATGTTTAAAAGGTCAGTCTGAGAGAAGGGGAGTGACATCTGGTGGCTAAACTTTTACTTGGATCATGAGTATATGACCCACTGATTTCTCAGGGTCTTTTTATCTGGTGAGATTCCAATTTTTATGTAATGTATTGCATGGAGATGATATACAATGGAGGGAAGAAATAGCTGCATGGAATTATGAACATTTTGTTTATGAGCATTAACTTATGGACATAAGGACTATATAACATAATTGTGTTTTTATTTTTGAGTGGGACAATAGAGCGCTGATATTTTTTAAATCATATTGTCTACCTGCCCAGGGGGACAGGGCCATACTAGCTGAAGGGGGTTGTTGTATACATGATTTAAATTGAGAGGGTATTGGGATTCACCTGAGCACTGGATGTTAGATTTTTACCATTCCAGAAGTATGGCTGGTGTGAGTTTGAGCACACTGGAAGGGTCTTTCCTTTTACTCCTTCTTACTCAGAAGTAGATATTAAGGATTGCTAAGAAACCTATCCAGTTGCACACCTTCTAGTTATACCAGTTCCTTATCCAATGGTCTCAGTACTCAGTACAGTTACTAACCCAGAACAAATATGCAGATTACGAGTGATGTGGCCCTTTCTGAGCCTGGGAGAAGTATGCTTTCTTTCTATAATATATACCCCACTATTCCTGCCAACACCTTTTTCTTAAACAGATTGTGCCTGTGTCACAAAACTACTTAATGCATATGCCCAGTCAAACGCCTGTCAAACAGCAATCTGTTGTCCATAGACATGAGATGACAGTCAGCTGAAGCAGCTGTTATGGGCTGGATGGAATATCTTATGTAAGTGAGAAAAAAAGATTCTATCAGCTGTTGTGGGATTCTAAAAGATTGAACAAGCCTGAAAATGTGTCCCAATCATTATTGTTCTCACTCCGATAAGTCAGCATCAACAACCTTTTTGTCTCAGCCGCCCCTTTCTATTCATAAGTTGTCAGCTTGATAAAGATATTTATGGAGCTATATGTGATATCTGAGCTCTTGCTAACTCTACCAGCTTCAGACTCTTCACTTATTGTGCCAACAGACCTACATGAATTGCAGTAAAATAGTAAGGTACCCAACTGGAGTTTGGATTTGTTACATTTTTTTTTGTTGATAGCCCTAGCTTCTTCCACAGTATCCTGATGGCTCCCTTTGTCCTTTGTGTCTGCAGTGCAGAAGCACAGGTTGCGTTTGTAGCAAATTCACCATTGGTTTTGGGTTTCTTTTCTATAGTAATAAACAGTAATACTGCAGAAACAATTTTTATGCAAAGTGTCTAAATAAATCATATTTGCAGAGAACAGCCAATCAGCAACATAGAAGCTGCATGGGGGTTGCATGGAGCAAACTTCTCTGTGCCTGGTCAGTAGAGAACTATTCGGTGGAAATTATTTATTAAGTAGCAGAGCATGTTCAATTTCAAATCAAAATGTCACCATACCAAATAAGTTGGTACAAAGTAAAAATTCAAATACAAGCAGAAAATACCCAAGCTCAACTGCACAATGGAGAACTACTTGCTGAGATTCAGTGCTCAGGCTGGGGGGATCTCCACTCCCCTATATGAACTTTCAAAGCAGAAATTCAGCCGGCAACATGATAACTCCTTAGTATTATCCTTTATTTGGCTACATCATATACACAGGATCAATACTGACAGGTTTCCACCATTACAGGATAACACTAAGCAGTTATTGATTTGCTGGCTGAATTTCTGCTTTATAAGTAAAAATGTACTTTGCAAAAAAATAACAATATTCATCTTGCACAATGAAAATATCTATATAAAAAAATGAAGATATTGGCTTGCGCACGATTTGATGTTTGAATGCAGAACAATATCACCTCATTCACAAAGTTAAGTGGAAATTTACTAACATGTTCTGCTACTTTAGTAAATCAGGGTCAGTGTATTTAGGCTGTTATGCTGCATGCAATATTTTGATTGTTTGATAAAAACCAGATCTACTGGAATTTTAAGCTTCTGGTTTTGAACATAATTCAACTACTGAAGCTCTAGATATCACAAAGTTGACCACAGTTGAAAAAAAAAAGTTCTTCGTAGTGAATTATCCACTTTTTGTATTACCTCTTCTTGCAGAGGTATATGCCCCAAATGACAAGTACACAATTGTACTGTCAAGGTTTAATTGTTGTCGCCTATGTATTTTCTTGAAAACTTGAATAAAGTTCTTGGAAAAATAAAAGCTGTGTGAACTAAGAAGTACACAAGACAGAAGAATAACTAGACATTTAAAGGTTGCCAAGCTGGGTCTTGGGAAATAGAATTGTATTAGTACATATCAAACCCCAAGCATATTTAAAGCCAGAGAACAATGTAGACTGTGCAATGGGTTAAACTGTAATACCTGATGCACTTCCATGAAAATGTCTCTTCTCTAGCTCATTAAATAGCATGAAATTTTCTTGGACTACAGACAAATGATCAGCCATGCCATTATGGAATATATTACATGATTTAGCAGCTGAAAAAAAAAAACAAAGCTAATGAGGGTAGTTAATTAAAAGAAATTAGCAGCAAACACTCAACAGAAATTACACATTATGCACATTCTAGGCGTACAAGGTTTATTCACGTTCTCTTTTCCCAAATTGCTCTTTTCGTATTTTAGCAAACAGAATTTTTCATGCCAAGTTCTCTTTATATGCAGCATGCTCTTGGTTTGATTAAGCTTGGTTGTAAAACTATTTTTCAAGGCCTCACAAAGGTAGTTCAATTGCAAGATCTTCACAATGACAATTGGACAGAAAGATTGCCTTTCAATATCCACAATAGGTTCAGTTTGAATACTCCTTTATTCACTTTGTAAATGGTTTGCATAAGAAAATGACATTCACACATCCTTCTTCCAAATGCTTATTATTAACCAAAAGTCAAGCACTGGTTCCTACACATCAACTACAGTTGTAGCACAAAGAAAATTAATATCTAAAGAGGCAATAAAGTAACAAAAATATTTAACTGACTAGTATTTTGTTGCTCCGGTGAATACAAATACAGATATAAATAACATTATCAAAAGCAATATTTATATTGGAAAACCATCTTATAACCAAATGTTGCATTATATAATCCATATTAGACATATGAGAAGTGATGTAGAAAATAACAGTTTGTAGTGGAGCACTGACATTGTGAAAAAGTCTCTGTTTTGTATGTAATGGGGTATATTTATCATAGCAGGGAAATATTCTCTCATCGACTACAATCCACTTAAACACGAAAATACTCCATACTTTTGAGAAAATAGTCACTTTAGCATAACACAAATAAAGCAGAATAGCCTATACATTTCCAGAAAATAAGCAAACCTATGGGAAGGCAAAATCTATGAAAATATAGTTGACGGCTGATTCCTGCTTTGATAAACATACCCCGATGCCGTTATTTCTAAGGTCAGACAAATGGTGACCGTAAACCAATTTTTGCAACGAGTTGGAAATTTGCTCTTCTACATAATGATCAGTGAGCAACTGAAGCTGCTGTGTCCTTATCTGGCTATTATCACAGCATTTCACTTTACAAATGAATAGTTAAAGTGGTATTAAAGTCAATATACCAACGCAGTCTTTGTTTTTCAGAATCCCCTGGTAACTTAGTTTTTTTACCTGTTGATCCTGCTGTTATTTTTTAACTTGTATTAACAAATCAGGCTGTGCAGCAAAAGTGGACATTAGAGGGTTCAAAAAAACCATTTACCAGTGACAGGGGTGCTCACAATGCTCAGCTTTTATTCATATATTTAAACAGAAAAAAAAAACTTTTGTAACTGCTTAAAAATGTTAGCTGTAGTTAGGACTTAAGTTGTTATTCATTTATGCAAAGTCCATCTAAATCTATTAGTCCACCTAACACTATCATCTCTAGGCAGTGCTGCTGTCCACAATGTTCCTCTATATATAGAGGAACCACCATAAGAAAGGAAGCTTGATATTGGCGTGATTGATAGGCGAAAAAAACGTCCGGTACGGCACTGCGTCGCTTTAACTGACATATGCGCGGTCGTGCAATGCTGTATCCAAACAAAATTGATGTCCTTTTTTTCCCACAAATAGAACTTTCTTTTGGTAGTATTTGACCATCTCTGCATTTTTGTTTTTTTTTTGCTCTATAAACAAAAAAGAGCAACAATTTTGAAAAAAAGTTATATTTTATATTTCGAATGTTTTTTACTTTTTGCTGTAATAAATATCCAAAAATAAAAATGTAAAAAAATGAATTTCTTTATCAGTTTAGACCGATATGTATTCTTCTAGATATTTTTGGTAAAAAAATCCCAATAAGCGTATATTGATTGGTTTGCGCAAAAGTTATAGCATCTACAAAATAGGAAATAGATAAATGGCATTTTTATTATTTATTTATTTTTTACTAGTAATGGCGGCGGACAGATCGGACACTCTTGACACTTTTTTGGGACCATTGACATTTATACAGTGATCAGTGCTATAAAAATGCACTGATTACTGTATAACATAGAAAACAACCTGGTACCAAAGGTACAGTGTAAATATTGCCAGATGGAAGACTTCATTAATCAATTGGTCACATACCACTCATAGACACCAGTGGGCCAGTCAAAGTAAAGACTGTATAAATGTCACTGGCAGGGAAGGGGTTAACACTAGGGGGCGATCAAGGGGTTAAGGGGTTAAATGTGTTCCCTCATGTGTGTTTCTAACTGTATGGGGATGGGACTGACTAGAGGAGGAGACATATCGCTGTTCCTAATTACTTGGAACAGACGATCTGTCTCTCCTCTCCTGTCAGAATGGGGATTTGTATGTTTACATACACAAATCCCCATTCTGGCTCTCTCGTGGGTGGGTGGTTGGTGGACATCAGGTCCCCTTCCGTGCAGTGGCCGCGTGCACGCACCTGCTATGGCTCTTAAAGGAGCCACTGTACAGCTTTGGCGATTTGCGGGAACGTGTCGACCTGCCGCCTTATGATGATGGTGGCTGGTTGGCAAGGGGTTAAAGTGTATGGAAAAAAAAAATTAGAAGCATTTTGCTGGCTGCCCTGTTCTAACTCACAGGGTCTTCTGAACACAGTGGCCACAAACATTCCTCTGCTGTCCTGCATGGTACTGAAGAAACTTTGGGTTGAACGCCTTGGAACTCACAAGAAATAAATACCTTTCACAACATAACTAGGCATTCGAAATATAAAATATAACTTTTTTGGGCTGCTACTGGTCATCTTTAGAGGGCACTCATTACAAGAGGATTGTGTGGGTTACCATTGACTACTAATTTTGAGACTATTAGCAACCTGTCTGTCATACTGATGGTTGACACTGCCCCAAAACCCAGTATAGAGACACTTTCTTACACTTATTTATAATATGCTTAGTCTGGGTCCATGATTCAAAGGTATTAATAGCACACCCATCTAGACAAACAGTGTTTTCAGAGGAAGGACAGCAATGACAGCCTCCATACTTCTCTTACAAAGGGTCGATTACCATACAGGTAATTAAAGGTTCAGTATGTTAACTTCCTACAAAGACTAGGATAGACTGGCTACTGGAATAAAGTTGCACTCAACTTTTTTTCATTTAACCCCTTTCAGTATAAAAGTTTAAAGCGTAAATCCACTTTTGTTGAGAAAAAAACATTTCCCTCTGTGTGATCTATGTATATTACAAGGATTGTAACATACTTTGTTGCAGATTCCTACCTTTTGTTATTCTGAAGAAATCACTGTGTGTTTCTCTGAGCTCATGTGCGGTGGGTCTATGGGATCATAATAATCATAGTATCATAATTATCAATCAGCTGCATGGCACTAATGAGGGCCTGCATCCCTTTAGACATTATTTCCTTTTTTATTATTTAAAGTATCTCACCAAAAATTTAATTTTTGTTGCAGGGGATACCTAAAATTAGACTTGTATCTTAGTGCAGACTTCTGGGAAAATCAGTGAGCCAATCACACAAACAGCAAATGATGTTTCTGGGGGGTGTTCTGTACACATTCTGTGTACGGAACACCTCCAAGTAGCCATATTGCATTGCTTTTTCAGAAAATTACAGCAGCTGCAGATTGAAAAGGAAAGGTAATTTTTAATAATATTCAATAACTATATGACTTGTGTTGCAATTGTGTATGCTATATTATTTTTTCGTTTTTATTTTTATTTGCTATTTTTTTTTTCTCCATGAAAATGGAATTACCCTTTTAGACGGCTTTCACACCGAGCCACGGGAGGCGTTAGCGGTAAAGCGGCGCTTTGTTTAGCGGCGATTTACCGTTGTTTTAGCTGCGCTATTCGGCCGCTAGTGGGGCAGTTTTAACCCCCCACTAACGGCCGAAAAGGGGTTAAATCCGCCCGCAAAACGCCGTCGAGCGACGTTTTGCCGGTGGTATCGCAGCGCTGCCCCATTAATTTCAATGGGGAGCAGTGGTGGAGAAGCGGTAAGTTCAACGCTCCTTCACCACTCCAAAGAAGCTGCTGGCAGGACTTTTTGTGACACCCTGCCAGCGCACTGCTCCAGTGTGAAAGCCCTCGGGCTTTCACACTGGAGTGAATGGAGCCGCTTTTTTCAGGCGCTATACAGACGCTATTTTTAGCGCTATAGCGCCTGAAAAATGCTGGCAGTGTGAAGGGGGTCTAACTGGTGCTAGGAGAAATTACATGTTGCTAATCAACACAAACCCCATATTATATGGAGCCATGCATAGCTTTTAAGGAACATCTCGAATTGCTACTACCAAGCTGTTGCACAAATGAAGTATACAGGACTTTAAGCAGAATATTTAGTCTTCATAGAAAAGTCTGAATTAGAATTTAAAGAGTGACTAATTCCAAAGAATCTGATTACATTGATTAGCTTTTTAAATAACAGTAATGGAAGTTGGAGCTGCCTTTTCATATAGGAATGAAAGTGACCATTTTAAGATAGAAAGCCTGAAGCTAACTGTACTTTCCCTGCTGTTTAGATGAATATACTTTATTCTCAGACTTTACTAAATGCATGAGTTGGAATATTGGGTATTAGAGAAGCATATAAAGCCACATACTGTTCATGTGATTAGTAAGAAAAGCTTGTATGATAAAGGTAACATTTCTTTCTGCTAACTCCATTTTTATAACATTTCCTCCTTATGGTATTCATGTTATTTGCAATGGAGTAGATATTATGAATTAAAAAGTTAACCAGGATAGACTGCATTATTCCGAAAATGATTTAATGACGTACAAGTAATTTCTGCAAAAAGTCTGTACACTTGCATTAATTTGCCTGTCAGCTTGTTTTCTGCATCTGTTGGTTGTTCACAGAATAATTGTTCAACTATGGTGTAGTCACACATCAGGCAACAAATTGGAGGTTGGACATTTGCGGAATGATCTGCGCCATTCTCACACACCGTGGTCTCTTCTTCTTTGCCCCTTTCATTTGCTCTGCTGTTTCCCTGTATACCGGCTTGCTTAGAGTTTATGCATTACTGATTTACCATTCATGTCTTTAAAGGGATACCACACTCCTGAGTATGGTTGTCTATTATATAGTTTCCCCTAGGGTTATCTAATGCTTTGTAAATAACCAAGTTTATTATTTGGTTAGTCCTAACTTTAAATGAACTCAACCTGCCCAAAGATTTCCTTCAGCCCTGACTTTGTCTCCACTTCCTGTTTTGGCTTTGATACATAGCCTCAGCAATGCTTTTTATATGACTCCCTGGCCTGACCTTGAATACTTCCTCACTCATTTCCAGGCACTGCATTGATGTTGCAGGCCTAGATCCCAGCTGTTCCTCAGCTGATTCCACCATGGCATTGCTTGTCTTTTCTAGTACTGACTTTGGATCTTTTTATCTATCTTGCCTAGGTCCTATTTTGGGCTTATACATTGCCTTTATAATTGATAATGTGGTGCAATTTGAGGGCACCATGCACATAGGGCAACCTTGAAAAGTGGCTGCGAAATATCAAGAGTGTTGCACCAGTGAGCATTGTCTGTAAAGAAGTAGCAAACTCTTGTTATGGTATGCTGACAAATTACTATGAAAACTGGATTTAATATAATAGCTCAAAAAAGATGGGGGGAGTTCAATACAGCTGCTGCATAATTTTTCTTGCATTAATCCCTCTTGCTAATGAATTGCGCCAAATTCATTAAGCATTTGCAACATTTTTGTCTCTGACTCATGCGCCCAACTCAGGTAGTTCAAAAAAGCACCAATTTTACATTGTGGCAAAATGAATGCAACAAATTCAAAATAAAATACCCTATCTTATGAAAGTGGAGCTAATTAAGACCAACTCTCTTTTGATGTACAGAGACAGAAACTGGTACAGACAGATTTTGTAAAAATGTCTCCGGTGCATTCCTAATGTGGTGAAGCATGTTCCAAATTCAAATACAAGTTCTAGACAGGTACAAGAATTTGGCGTATGCTGCAGAAAAACTATCTGCATCAGTCTTTATGAATTCTAGGGTATACTTGTATTGATCTAGCTCTAAAAATATAGAAAGTTAGAATTTACTTGTTTAATTACATAACTAATGCAGCTTGATACACATTCTCCATCAAGCACTGTGTGGCATGTCTGTTACAAATGTAGAAAAGGGTTTAAAGTTGTAATAAAGTCTGTATTTTGATTTTTACCTACAGGTAAGCTTATAATAAAGCTTATCTATAGGTAAAGTTAATATCTCCTAAACGTGCACCGTCTAGGAGATATTCTAGGGAGCAGCAGCCGGTGACGTCACCGGCGCATGCGCTGTGAAGGAACAGCGTACCCGTTCCGTTCCTTTAGAGCTCTGTGTAGTGGTCATGACTCATCGTGGCTCGCCCATTCGAGTAGCCACATCCCACAAACCCAGGGAAGACTGGGTGAAGATGGAAGCCCTGTCAGCTGCGACAGCATGCTGCTGAAAGGCTTTGTTTCATAGTAAGTCTTTCATAATGTGCTAGTATGCAATGCATACTAGCACACTATGCCATTACCTTGCAGGGTTTTTTTGTTTGTTTTTTTTTTAGGAACCTTTACTTCCAATTTAAGAAGAACAAGGGAATGGCTTTTTTATTCTGTTCAGCATGCCCCTTTGCTTCCAGGGGGTAATTCGTACAGTGCTGATTGTGTGCAGGCAGGGTCAGATCTCCAGTTCTGGAGCATTTTGACAGCCAAAGCAACATCCTTCTACTAGGATCACATGATCACCCTTCTACTAGGATTCACACAGAACATGCTCCTGTTTTACTGGCTCTAAACTTGGTTAGAGTATTGTGACAATGTGTAATATTATAAATGTAATGAAACACAAAAATAATATTAATTTAGATAAGTGTGCTTACTTCTGATTGTAGGAAAGATAAGAGAATGATAACTGTACATGGAAAAGCAACCTTTTTTGCTGCGTTCCACCTTTCATGTGCTTTACTGTTGCTGTAATTTCTTAAAATGTCTTAGCTGGAGTTCAGCTTCAATTTGTTATTCAAGTCCATCTCAATCTCCTAGTGTATCTTATGTCGCGTACACACGGTCAGACTTTTTGTCCGAACTGGTCCGACGGACACCGACGGACCACATCCGGCAGACAATCTGATCGTGTGTGGGCTTCACCGGACCTTCAGCTGACTTTTCCAGTCGCAAATCTGATGGACTTTAGATTTGGAACATGCTTCAAATCTTTACATTGTAACTCCACCGGACCCAGAAATCCGCTCGTCTGTATGCTAGTCCGACGGACAAAAACCAAAGCTAGGGCAGCTATTGGCTAGTGGCTATCAACTTCCTTATTTTAGTCCGATGTACGTCATCACGTACAAATGCGTCGGACTTTGGTGTGATCGTGTGTAGGCAAGTCAGTTCGTTAAAAAGTCAGTCGGAAGTCCGCTGGAAAGTCTGTCGGACCAGTCCGGTCGAAAAGTCCGACCGTATGTACGCGGCATAACACTACCCTTTCCCCAGACTGGCAATGTTGCTGTCCAATAGGGTCTCTCTTGCTCCTCCATATAATGGAGACACCCTATGACAGGAAATGTGTTACTGGCAGGATCATCAGGTGAAATAAGAAAAAAAAAACTAAAAAAAAACAAAAACGAATGCAGCTATCACATTTAAGGATTGATAAATTGCAGTATTACATGTTTTGGGGTTTAATGCTATGTTAGTTGATGTCATAGCCATGTCACAAAAATAAAGAAAAAGGAATTTGAGTTTCCTCAAGAACAATGATGTACAAGGGGGTTCTAATTATTGTGATGTGTGTTCATGTAAATCAAGATATAATGATAGCTATGCTGTAGCTAACAGGGATGGATAAATGTGCAGAAAGCACTTTCAGTTGACTGATTGGTTGATTGGCAACCTCTACGCAACATTAGTAACCATACCAATGATGCAAAGATTTAAAAAACTCACTAAATTCACTAAACTCTGATAAAAAAACAGGGGCATTTTTGTTTATATAGCCCCCCCCCCCCAGCGTGGCTAGAGTGCTAGTGTTAGGATTTTTGTTAGTGTAGGTAAATTCAGGCTTGGCTGCCAGCCAAGCCTGTGTGTTATTCTGGGTCAGGGTTTTAAATGACCCAGGGAAGGCAGCAGTATCTCTGGGGACTCCTCCCTGCTTGCTGGAAACTTGGAGAAGATTCCAGAAGCAGTAGGGAGGGGTCTAGAAGGAGCTGGATGGAGTATTCTGAGGGCCCTGACCAATCCCCAACAGATGGGTTGGCAGGGGGCAGTAGAGCTTGTGTAGAAGATGGAGATGGAGTGTTAGGCTGTCAGAGGCCTTTGAGAGTAGCTGGGGGGTGAACTCAGGCCTGGGCTCGGGTGCGGAAGGCATCCCTTCTCATGACACATGGAGGGATCCTGAGCAGGAAGCATGGGATCAAGGAGAGGACAGCAGGAGGACACTGCCAGGCAAATATCCAGGGAGGAAGGCAGCCAAGAGGACTGGTGAGTGTTACAGTCAGAGGACTGAGAGGCATGCCTGAAGGGACTGAGTGCAAGCAGTCTGGGATGGATACAGAGCCAGTCTGGGAGGACTGTGGAGAAGTAGCCAAGTGGGCTAGTGAAAGGGGCAGCTGCAGCCAGGCAGGCTGGCAGTGGCTGAAGAGGTGGTACTGGGTGCAAAAGATGAAAAGTGTATATACTGGATAAGTCCCTGAAGAGTTCTTTGCTGATCAAATGGGCATCCCCTTCCCCAAGTTTAATCCCCCTAAAAAACAAAACAAAAAAACAAAAACAAATCTGCAAGGACTGTTTCTGGTCTCCAGAGTGAGTGGAAAATTCATGTGCCTGGCTATGCAGGGTGGGAGATACTCATATTCACCTGCGGCTCCTGCTGGGGTAGCGCTACACTTAAACCAATGCCCTCAGTATTCTGTGCATGTTAGGGAATATCCCATTCCTAGCTGGGAGGCAGAGCCGCAGTATGCTGCATTATCACCACTCATCTCCGCTGTTATGAGATGAACAGAGATACAAAGAAAAGCATATCACACTACAGAGATCTGAGCAACTTATGCTAATTTTATTCAAACATCCATGGTTACGGGAAAGCTGACAAACAATCGAACATGTATCACATTATAAAGCTCTCAGTCACAGAGTGCAGCGGAGAGAAGTAGGGATGACTGACAGTAACTTTCCAACCTGCTAGATTCCTCGCAACAACGATCATTAATTTATCAAACAGCAGATCATTGCTCTTTGCACTGTTATTAAATAGGCTACTTATAGACGTACCACTTCAGAAGTAAAATGTCCCTAGAAATGATGGAAATTATGAAGGAAATTATGATAATTCTTAAAACAAAGCAACAATCATGAAAGAAATTAACAATATTTTTCATCAAGTCTTCCCAGGTCCTACTTCCATTTTCCTTGTCTGTACAATTTACATAGCAATCTTCATGCAGCAGAGCATTACTATCACCACTCAGCAGCCCCTTGCAAAGCCTGCTCCAAAGCATTAGAAATGCATGGATAGGAACTTCAATTTATTACTCAGTAATGTAAAAGTGCCCTTCAGTCTGGAAAGTTTAGTGAGCTATAGGAAAATAATGAAGATTCACCAATTTGTAGAAGCCATCTGTTTTTCCAGTTTTCGTGTACTTCAAAATATTCATGTACATAAACTATCGGAAGTTCATGGGCAGTGTGCGTTTATGAACCATTAATACAATGATCTGTATGACTGACAAATACAGCCAGCTTTTCATGTATGCTACAAAATGATGTGTGCCCTATGTAATTAAAGAATGTAACACTGAGGTATTCTAGTGAAAAACACTTGTGATCTCACTCATCTTTCAATGCAATGTATATTGGCTCTGCACATATGTTCTATATTTAATTCTTATGGTCATAAACATTTTGAAAAGTCAAGTACATAATAAACATTGCATAGCAGGCAGTCAGGAGGAGTTTTCTGCTGCTTTTCCCATTTCCTAGGTTTTCCTTACATGAAAAATGCCTGTTTTTTATGGAGTGCAGTATCTGAAGCTGATATATACACACACACACACACACACACACAAGATTGAATCAGAGCAGTGAACAATGCCTCGTGAGAAAGCTTTAATTGAGGTTTCAATGAGAGACAGCTTGTTGGAACAAATACTTGGGCTGAGCCCTCTTTAGCTGACCCATAGTGCTTTGGAAATCCTCTGTCATATTAACTGTTTGTAAAGCAAAGATTAAAGAGATTAATATATGGTAATATGTGTTAATATATGGTAATATATATGTAGCACATAGATATAGATATACATTCTATCTATCTATCTATCTATCTATCTATCTATCTATCTATCTATCTATCTATCTATCTATCTATCTATCTATCTATCTATCTATCTATCTATCTATCGATCTATACATCTGTCTATATATATATATATATATATATATATATATATATATATATATATAGATATCTATATCTATATATAGATATACATATATCTATATATATTACTATGCAGAAGTTTTTAGGCAAGTGAAGAAATGCTGTGAATTAAAAAATGCTTTCAAAAGGAATATATGTTCATTGTTTATTTCTATCAATTTGCAAAATGTAAAATGTGCGAACAGAAGAAAAATCAAAATCAAATCAATATTTAGTATGACTATCCTTTGGCTTCAAACCATGTCCATCTCATTTCTTCTGGGTATACTTGCACACAGTTTTTGAAGGAACTCGACAGGTAGGTTGTTCCAAACATCTCGGAGAACTAACCACAGATCCTCTGTGGATGTAGGCTGCACCAAAGCCTTCTATCTCTTCATGTAATCCCAGACAGACTCCATGATGTTGAGATCAGGGCTCTGTGGGAGCAAAGCCATCACTCCCAGGACTCCTTGTTCTTCTTTACACTGAAGATAGGTCCTAAAGACATTGGTTGTATGTTTGGGGTCGTTGTCCCGCTGCAATATAAATTTGGAACCAATCACACACCTCGCTGATGGTATGGCATAATGGATAAGTATTTGCCTTTATTTATCAGCATTGAGGACACCATTGATCAGGCAATGTTGTAGACTGTAGACGCAGTAGTGGGCCAAGGAAGTGTAGTCTTCCTGGCGGTATGATTATGTCAGATTTTTAAATCTCAAAGCGTTACATTGTTTTGCATAGAAATTTGGCGTTTTATATTGTAGGCCTGTAATTCTTAGGAATAACACACTTAAATCTGTCCAAACAAGAGTATAGTAGACATCCTGGGTATGATAAAGTTTGAAACACGAAATCATAAATTATAATATAATAAATAACTATAAATAATTATAAAAAATAATAATATAATAATAATTAAATGAATTTCTCCATGATTCACTATCGCTTAATTCTGCAAGTGTTCTAATTTACTATCGCTGTTTTCTAGCTGGTCTAAAACCATGTTTGGTTTTGACGTATATCCAGATGTGACCTGATGCCCAAGGCAAGAGGTTCCAAACTTAGAATAAAGAGCAAGGGCGACAAATGGCAACCTTGTCTGGTGCCATTGCTCAGGGGGAACGTCTGCGACAGATGAGAAGACAGCTGCACTTGGGAAGAAGGTTTTGAATATAGAGCCTTTAAAGGCCTGAATGAAAGGGCCCGAGAACCCATATCTGGAAAGGACTGCAAACATGAATGGCCAGCTTAAGCGATCAAAGGCTTTTTGTTCATCCAAACTTAAAATAATGGCAGGGCGTTTAGTCTTAGTCAGGAGGTCTATCAGGTCTATCCTTTTGTGTTGTCCCCTGCATATCTTGTTGGAACAAAACCTACTTGGTCTCTGTGTATTAATGTGTATTAATGTTTATTAATGATGGGATCAATGGTGAAAGTCTGTTGGCTAATATTTTAGTAAATATTTTGTAGTCTGAGTTTAATAATGCGATGGGTCGGTAGTTATCTGGTAATGAGGGGTCTTTGCTTGGTTTAGGAATAACAGTTATAAATACATGCAAAATTTGTGAGAGTGGGAGTGTGGGAGGGTGCCTTTTAGTAAGGAGGAAAATAGGGTCAGTAGATATGGCCTAATATTAGGGAAAATGTTTTGTTGTAGATATAAGGGAGTCCATCGGGAACCTGGGGATTTATGGGACGGTAAACCTTTGATCACACGCTATTTCCTCTGCAGTGATAGGTGCGTTAAGCGTAGATCGTTGTTCGGGGGAAATCTCAGGTAATTTTAGGGAGGCCATAAAGTCGTCAAACTTTGCCTGTGTAAAATGGGAATTAGATTCAGAGCTTAAACAGTTGTAAAGTCCCTAGTAGAAGTCACCAAGCACCTTTGACATAGTGCTGGGACAGTAGGTGGGGGTACCATCTGGCTGCATTAAATGATCCGGGATTGATAAGAATGGACCTGGTTTGAGTTTGTTGACCAGCATCCTATGTGGTTTGTTGGCATACTTGTAATACATTTGTCTGGACCACAGTAACGATTTAGATATCTTCCTCATGTCGAATGTTTTATTGTGGTTACGGATCGAGACAACAGCTAGTAAGCTTTCCATCGTGGGGGAGTTAAGTAAGCACTTCTCTGCGGTTCTCAGCTGGGTAAAGAGCTCTGCTTTCAGCTTGGTGGAGTCTCGCTTTTGGCGAGAGCCCGCAGAGATGCACTGACCTCTGAAAAAGGCCTTATGGGCTTCCCACAAGGTGGAAATCTCCGAAATCGAGCCTTCATTTAAGTGATAAAAAACAGACAGTTTTTGTTGCAGTTGATGATGCGTCTCAGGGTTTCATATCAATGATTCATTGAGACGCCAATGACAATTTTTTCGGCGTGGGACCAGATAGAACAATATCCTGGTTAATGGGTGCATGATCCGACCAATTGATAGGGTTTATCTCTGATGAGACTACATAAGGTAATAGAGGAGTGGTAACAAAGAAATTGGATTCGTGGAGTGTTTTGATTTTAGTAAACAGATATTAATCCGTGGTGCAGTAAAAATGAAAAACATTAAGGCATATATGGTGAAATGGTGCAAAAAAACAGCACTGAGAACCAAAAGAAGGTAAAAAAAGAGACCTTAAAAATGAGTTGAAAAAAACAACAAAAAAGATTGAATAAATTATATAATAACTTTTTTTGAGAGGCCTGAAGAGAAAAATATCTTTCAGGAATCCAAGGCAAGGGCCTAGGGTAATAGTGGCGTGCATGGCTACCTGCAAGATCCAATGGTGAGGTCCTGTCTCCTCTGAGTTAGCAAATAACTAAGTTCAGTGGGAGTCAGCCAGCATAACAAAAAATATATAAAAAACTCAAAACAGCCAAGGGGGGGCTTCTAGGTAGAGATAAATGACTCTCATATTGGAACCAGTGGTATAGACAAACTAATCGCCTTCGGTCCAAGAAATTGAAAAAGATCTGCTGGAGGTGGGAGGTCATCAGTAGGGATGGGCGAACGGTTCGGCCCGAGCACAAGTTCGGGCCGAACTATGGTTGTTCGGACGTTCGGCGAACAACGAACATTATGCGGTGTTCGCGGCAAATTCGAAAGCCGCAGAACCCCATTAAAGTCTATGGAGCACTAACATGAAAAATCAAAAGTGTTCATTTTAAAGGCTTGCAAGTTATTGTCATAAAAAGTGTTTGGGGACCTGGGGCCGGCCCCAGGGGGCATGGATCAATGCAAAAAAAGTTTTAAAAATGGCCGTTTTTTCGGGAGCAGTGATTTTAATAATGCTTAAAGTGAAACAATAAAAATGAAATATTCCTTTAAATATCATGCCTGAGGGGTGTCTATATTATGCCTGTAAAGTGGCGCAGTTTTCCTGTTTTTTAGAACAGTACCACAGTAAAATGACATTTATAAAGGAAAAAAAGCAATTTAAAATTGATTGCGGCTGTAATAAATTGTCGGGTCTCGGCAATATAGATAAAACTAATTGAAAAAAATGGGATGGTTCTCCCCCCAGTCCATTACCAGGCCCTTTGGGTCTGGTATGAATATTAAGGGAGAACCCCCACCAAAAATTTAAACCCTGCGCCAAATTTTAAAAAGATGGCGCAGGGGTCCCCCCAAAATCCATACCAGAGCCTCCTCCCTTATGTGAATTGGTAACGGGTACATTGTACCCCTACCATTTCACAAAACAGTGTCAAAAATAGTAAAAAAAGACAGGAGACACTTTGGGACAAGTCCTTTATTAAAAAATAAAATGTCTCGCGATGTAGATCCATCTCACGCCACCCGACGAGCCAAAAAAAGAAAAAAAAAAGCAGCAACAGCTCCGCCTCCATGGGATGCTCCCGTCGAGTGACGCTTCTTCTAGATAACAGCTGTCATATAGCTGAGGGTGGGGCCACTCAGTGACGGGCGACCCCGCCTTCCTCTGACATCACGTGGTTTACATCACCGGGTGGCCCCACCCCCAGTTATATAACAGCTGTCACCGAGAAGAAGCATCACTCGGTGGGAACCTCCCATGGAGGCGGAGCTGTTTGGGCTTTTTTTTTTCTGTCCGTGGTGTGAGATGGATCTACATTGCGGGTCATTTTTATTTTTTAATAAAAGACTTGTGGTTTAGGGGTCAGAGTAGAAAGTTGAAGTTCATCCTCAGGGATGGGTGGAATTCCCAAATTGTGAATGAAAGCTTCACCTTCATGGAGGTCTCTCAACGAGAACTGGACACCATCTTTAGAGGCAGAAAGACGAACGGGAAACCCCAGCGGTATGGAACTTGATGGTTCTGTAAGTGTGTGGTGACAGGGCGTAGTCTGTGCCTTTTAGCCAACGTGATGGGGGAAAGGTAGTTGAAAATTTGAAACTTGGCGTGCTTAAAGTCTATGCGGGATTTATTACGGGTTGCAACAGTGAGAGCTTCCTTGCTTTCATAGTAGTGAAAGTGAACAATAATGTCTCTAGGATTGGAGCCAGGAGGAGCCTTGGGGGCCAGAGACCTGTGAGCTCTATCAAGGCGCCAATCGGTATCTGGGATGTGGGGTGCCAGGCTGACGAACAGGCTCAGGAGATATGAATTCTTTGTCACTGATAGACTCGGCGACCCCACAAATCCTTACATTTTGACAGCGTTCCCTTTTCTCCAAATCCTCTTTTTGTAGATGAAGTTGTGAGACTGTGTGTTTCATAGCAGCATTATCTTCTTCTAAGATATGCACATACTGTACGAGTTCATCAAATTTGTTTTCTAAAGTATGCGTTCCCCAAGTAGATCTACAGTCAGGTCCATAAATATTGGGACATCAACACAATTCTAATCTTTTTGGCTCTATACACCACCACAATGGATTTGAAATGAAAAGAACTACAAAAAAGGAATTACAACAGTTTGTATATGTGCCTCCCACTTTTTAAGGGACCAAAAGTAATGGGACAGGTTAACAATCATCCATCAAACTTTCACTTTTTAATACTTTGTTGCAAATCCTTTGCAGTCAATTACAAACTGAAGTCTGGAACGCATAGACATCACCGGACGCTGGGTTTCATCCCTGGTGTTGCTCTGCCAGGCCTCTACTGCAACTGTCTTCAGTTCCTGGTTGTTCTTGGGGCATTTTCCCTTCAGTTTTGTCTTCAGCAAGTGAAATGCATGCTCAATCGCATTCAGGTCAGGTTATTGACTTGGCCATTGCATAACATTCCACTTCTTTCCCTTAAAAAACTCTTTGGTTGCTTTCGCAGTATGCTTCGGGTCATTGTCCATCTGCATTGTGTAGCGCCGTCCAATGAGTTCTGAAGCATTTTGCTGAATATGAGCAGATAATATTGCCCGAAACACTTCAGAATTCATCCTGCTGCTTTTGCTGTTTTTGCTGCTATACCCAGCCTCTCTGTATATATACCCAGCCTATCTTCTGTATACCCAGCCTCTCTGTACATACCAGCCTCTATGTATATACAAGCCTCTCTGTATATACCCAGCCTATCTTCTGTATAACCAGCCTTTCTGTATATACCCAGCCTATCTTCTGTATACCCAGCCTCTTTGCATATACCCAGCCTATCTTCTGTATACCCAGCCTCTCTGTATATACCAGCCTCTCTGTATATACCCAGCCTATCTTCTGTATACCCAGCCTCTCTGTATATACCCAGCATCTCTGTGTATACACTAGCCTATCTGTATATCCAGCCTCTCTGTATACCCAGCCTCTCTGTATACAGAGGTGACCCTGATGTAATGAGGGGGGCTTTGGGGACCCTTATGTAATATTATATAATGTTCCATATATACACACACACACACGTATATTATATACATGTGTATGCCCCTCAAGCTTATGAATTTTTT
Organism: Lithobates clamitans; assembly: GCA_037952925.1. Taxonomy (NCBI): domain Eukaryota; kingdom Metazoa; phylum Chordata; class Amphibia; order Anura; family Ranidae; genus Lithobates; species Lithobates clamitans. The sequence continues at coordinate 5,335,862 of JBBGZY010001277.1, forward strand.
TACTTCACTGCTATGGGCTCTAGCCCCTGATCTTTTGTAGACCTAGCAATTCCCCTGGTTTTGAGTCAGGTCCTGGATCAGGGATTGTAGCTTTAAATCCAGCACAGCAACCGTAAACGCTGCTGTAGACTCAGGTAGCTGGGTTTGCTGGAACATGTGGTCCTCTTGAGATGTGTTTTCCACCGTTAGGTGGAGATCGGCGTGTTCCGGCAGGTCAGCTGGGCTACTCGAGGCCGGGGATTGCGGCCTAAGGTGGAAGCGCTCCATGTGTTGACTGGGCCGTGACTGTGACGGCGGGATAAATCCACAGTATATATCTTTTTGGTAGCTAATTTTTCCCATAGGGTGCCCAGGGGCCACTGGCTGCTGATGGTGTTGCTCCTGGGGTGGTAGATGCTGATGTAGCGGTGCAGGAGCAGCGAACAAGGAGACGGGGACCGGAGCTCGGCTCTCACGCATCCACCATCTTACACGCTGCGCATGCGCCTCTACCTATTTGTTTTAAAGTGGACCTTTTCCCTAAAATTCACATGTGAAATTGCACAACCCTTTTTTTTCTGTTTTACTTACATTTTTTCTCTTCCACTTCCTGGTTTCCCTCAAGGCAGTGGTGATGTAGCCCTGGCTGTACAGATGCCCCCTGGAAAGGCAACGCCACCATTACCTTAAACTGGAAATCCATGCTAAAACTAAAATCCCTGCATCTATAGACACCAACATTCTAAAATATCTAGTTCTGTAAAGAAAAAAATCAGTATACATACCTTTTCTGGAGGTGATCTGACCTGATCTCCTGCGCCTGAAGCTCTGCAGAAGACATGGCTGATAATGGCTGTGAAATGAATTGATCCATTGTCACCCATAGACATACTATAGGGCTTCCGTTTTCCGACGTGTCTTCTGCACCCGCCCACACAGTGAAGCCACGGCTGACAGCTCAGCGTGGGATCGGGTGGGATCGCCTGCAGAAAAGGTATGTACAGCCCTCAAAAAAATCCACTCGCCTGCTTGCATTTTTCAAGTGGATTTTGAGGGCTGGCGAGGAAGGGCTTCCTGGGAGCAGGGGGCGATCACGGAGGGGAAGAGAGAGAGCTGCCCAGGTGTTCAGAGCGCAGCGCAGGGAACACAGCGATAACAACTTTCATTTCAATAACCGTGTTCCCCTGTCAGCTACAGTCCCTTCTCCTGATCCCGGGACTTTGATAGACAGATCATCCGTCCAATCCCAGTGATGGGTGATCTGTGAATCAAAGTTCCTCAGCCAGGGGGCGGAGCTATATATGAATTTGCGTGGCGGGAACATTAAATTGAAATGAAAGCTGTTATTACTGTGTTCCCCGTGCTGCACTCTGAACACCTGGGCGGCTCTCCTGTTCCTCTCCTCCCCTGCACAGGTAGGCTGCATGGTGGAGACAAGACTGCCTTGGTGGGCACAAGGCTGCATGGTGGACACAAGACTGGATTGGTGGGCACAAGGCTGCATGGTGGGCACAAAGCTGCATTGGTGGACACAAGACTGCATTGGTGGGCACAAGGGTGCATGGTGGGCACAAAGCTGCATTGGTGGGCACAAGGCTGCATGGTGGGCACTGGGCACAAGGCTGTATGGTGGACACAAACTGCATTGGTGGGCACAAAACTGCTTTGGTGGGCATAAGCCTGCATTGGTGGGCACAAGGCTGAATTGGTGGGCACAAGGCTACCTTGGTGGGCACAAAGCTCCTTTGGTGGGCAAAAGGATGCATTGGTGGGCACAAGGCTGCATAGAAGACACAGGCTGAATGGTGGGCACATGGCTGCATTGGTGGACACAAGACTGCATTGGTGGGCACAAGGCTGCATTGGTGGGCACAAGGCTGCATGGTGGGCACAAGGCTGCATTGGTGGGCACAAGGCTGCATGGTGGGCACTGGGCACAAGGCTGCATGGTGGAAACAAGGCTGCATTTGTGGGCACAAGGCTGCATTGGTGGGCACTAGACACAAGCCTGCATTGGTGGACCCTAGGCACAAGGCTGCATTGGTGGGCACAAGGCTGCATTGGTAGACACAAGGCTGCATTGGTGGGCACTGGGCACAAGGCTGCATGATGGACACAAAGCTGCATTGGTTGGCACAAGGCTGCATGGTGGGCACTGGGCACAAGGCTGCATTGGTGGGCACAAGGCTGCATAGGGGACACACGCAGCCTGCATTGGTGGGCACGGATACAGTTGTTGTTAATATTTATTTTTATAACTTAATTCTGCATAATACATTTAAGTGTCATTTCATGAGATAATTTATGAGGGCATGATTAGAGGCGGGGCGGGGCGGGCTGGGTGGGGCAACTGGTGGCGAGTAACCCTTGAGGCGTGGCTAGTAGGTCAGGTCTTGACATTTTGAGCCCTGGGTATGTATACAGATTTTTTCTTTACAGGGCTACATAGGTTAGTGTTAGAATCAGGGCTCGAGTCCTGCGGGGACGCATGGGAATGATGTTCCTGTACTTTTTTCACACCAGGAACGCCGTTCCCATTAGCAGTCCTGCAGGACTGCGAGCTGTGCAGGCAGTGGAAGGGCAGGGCATCCGTGCCAATGGGGGTCAGTCTGCCCTGGGTGCCACTGTTTCGGGGGGGGGGTGTCATGCCAGAGTGCCCACCCTCCTTTCCCTTGGTCCTACTCCTCCTCCACCTCCTCCAGAGGCCACTGTAAGGTCTCGCCTCCTAGACTCCAGTGATAAGCGAAACAATACCAGCGTGTATTATAGGATGCGGGACCTTCTTACAGTGACCGCTGGAGGAGGATGACTGAGGGAGTGGAGGACGGGCGCACTGGCATTACACCCCCTCTCTCCAATGTGTGGCACCCATGAGGCCGCTTTGCTGGGGACACTGATAAAGCCACTCTGCTGGGGACACTGGTAAAACTGCATTGTTGGGGACACTGGTAAAGCCGCATTGCTGGGGACACTAGTAAAGCCGCATTGCTGGGGACACTAGTAAAGCCGCATTGCTGGGGACACTGGTTAAGCCGCATTGCTGGGGACACTGGTAAAACTGCATTGCTGGGGACACTGGTAAAACTGCATTACTGGAGACACTGGTAAAGCCGCATTGCTGGCGACACTAGTAAAACTGCATTGCTGGGGATACTGGTAAAGCCGCATTGCTGGGGACACTGGTAAAGCTGCATTGCTGGGGACACTGGTAAAGCCGCATTGTTGGGGACACTAGTAAAACTGCATTGCTGGGGACACTGGTAAAGCCGTATTGCTGGGGACACTGGTAAAGCCACATTGCTGGGGACACTGGCAAAACTGCATTGCTGGGGACACTGGTAAAGCCGCATTGCTAGGGACACTGGTAAAGCCGCATTGCTGGGGACACTGGTAAAGCTGCATTGCTGGGGACACTGGTAAAGCCACATTGCTGGGGATACTAGTAAAACTGCATTGCTGGGGACACTGGTAAAGCCGTATTGCTGGGGACACTGGTAAACCCGCATTGCTGGGGACACTGGTAAAACTGCATTGCTGGGGACACTGGTAAAGCCGCATTGCTGGGGACACTGGTAAAACCGCATTGCTGGGGACACTGGTGAGGTCGCATTGCTGGGGACACTGGTAAAGCCGCATTGCTGGGGACACTGGTAGAGCCGCATTGCTGGGGACACTGGTAAAGCTGCATGGCTGGGGACACTGGGAGAGCCGCATTGCTGGGGACACTGATAAAGCTGCATTGCTGTGGACACTGGTAAAGCTGCATTGCTGGGGACACTGGTAGAGCCACATTACTGGGGACACTGGTGAGGCTGCATTGCTGGGGACACTGGTAAAGCCGCATTGCTTGGGACATTGGTGAGGCCACATTGCTGGGGACACTGGTAAAGCCACATTTCTGAGGACACTGGTGAAGCCACATTGCTGGGGACATTGGTAAAGCCGCATTGCTGGGGACACTGGTAAAGCTGCATTGCTGGGGACACTGATAAGGCCGCATTGCTGGGGATACTGGTAAAGCCGCATTGCTGGGGACACTGATAAAGCCGCAATGCTGGGGACACTGGTGTCCATAGGCATCGTTAAGGGGTGGCTATTGAGGCTGGACCCCCGAATCTGGGGCCCATAGCCCAGAGTCCAGGGTTGGCCCTACTGTGAGAGAGTGGCAGGCTGGCGGACACAGCGCTTCCCTCACAGCCGCGGCACTCTCACTGAGTCTGCACTCCGTGCTTCAGTGACACAGCCAGAGCCCGGAGATTAGTGTGAGAGTGAGTCTCCTCCCTTGCTCCGCCCATATCATAGAGTCGGGAGCAACTTTCTCACACAAATCTCTCCTGAGCTGGTAAGTGCATACCATATGGAGGGGGAGGGGAGAAACTCAGTATACCCAGCCTATCTTCTGTATACCCAGCCTATCTTCTGTATACCCAGCCTCTCTGTATATACCCAGCCTATCTTCTGTATATACCAGCCTCTCTGTATAAACCCAGCCTATCTTCTGCATACCCAGCCTATCTTCTGTATAACAAGCCTCTCTGTATATACCCAGCCTATCTTCTGTATATACCAGCCTCTCTGTATATACCCAGCCTATCTTCTGTATACCCGGCCTCTCTGTATATACAGACAAATCGAGGAAAGCTGGAAGCCGCACACCGGTATAGTGATGAATGCTTTATTTAAAAAGCTGGATCATGAAGACACACAAAACTTGACAGCAGAAGCGTACAAAAGCAGCTAACGCGTTTCACACTACAATGAGTGCTTATTCATAGCTCACTGTATATACCAGCCTCTCTGTATACCCAGCCTATCTTCTGTATAACCCACCTCGCTGTATATACCAGCCTATTTGTATATACCCAGCCTATCTTCTGTATAACCAACCTCTCTGTATACCCAGCCTACCTTCTGTATACCCAGCCGCTCTGTATATACCAGCCTCTCTGTATATACTCAGCCTATCTTCTGTATACCCAGCCTCTCTGTATATACACTAGCCTATCTGTATACCCAGCCTCTCTGTATATACCCAGCCTCTCTGTATACACAATACGCATCTGGTGGCAGGTGATGTAACAAGCTCTCTGGTGACCCAGATGTAATGAGGGGGGCTTTGGGGACCCTTATGTGATAATATCTAATGTTTTATACATACACACACACGCACGTATATTATATACATGTGTATGTCACCCAAGTATGACTTTCTTTACTTCCCTGCTATGGGCTCTAGACCCAGATCTTTTGTAGACCTAGAAACGCCCCTGCTGGGGACACTGGTAAAGCCGCATTGCTGGGAACACTGGTGAGGTCGCATTGCTGGGGACACTGGTAAAGTCGCATTGCTGGAGACACTGCTGAGACTGCATTGCTGGGGACCCTGGTAAAGTCGCATTGCTGGGGACACTGGTGAGGCGGCATTGCTGGGGACACTGGTGAGGTTCCATTGCTGGGGACACTGGTGAGGCTGCATTGCTGGGGACACTGGTAAGGCCGCATTGCTGGGGACACTGGTAAGGCCGTATTGCTGGGGACACTGGTGAGGCCGCAGTGCTGAGGACACTGGTAAGGCTGCGTTGCTGGGGGCACTGATGAGGCCTCATTGCTGGACACTAATCAGGCTGCATTGCTGAACACTGATCAGGCTGCATTGCTTGGCACTGGTGAGGCTGCATTTCTGGGCACCGGTGAGGCCACATTGCTGGGCTCTGGTAAGGGCGCATTGCTGGGCACTAGTCAGGCTGCATTGCTGGGCACTGGTAAGGCCACATTTCTGGGCACTGGTGAGGCCACATTGCTGGGCACTGGTGAGGCCACATTGCTGGGCACTGGTAAGGTTGCATTGCTGGGCACTGATCAGGCTGCATTTGATGGGCACTGATCAGGCTGCATTTGATGGGCACTGATTAGGCTTCATTTGATGGGAACTGATCAGGCTGCATTTGATGGGCACTGATCAGGCTGCATTTGATAGGCACTGGCAAGACTGCATTTGATGGGCACTGACCAGGCTGCATTTGATGGGCACTGATCAGGCTGCATTTGATGGGCACTGGTAAGGATGTATTGCTGGGCACTGGTAAGGCTGCATTGCTGGGCACTGATCAGGCTGCATTTGATGGGCACTGATCAGGCTGCATTTGATGGGCACTGATTAGGCTTCATTTGATGGGAACTGATCAGGCTGCATTTGATGGGCACTGATCAGGCTGCATTTGATAGGCACTGGCAAGACTGCATTTGATGGGCACTGACCAGGCTGCATTTGATGGGCACTGATCAGGCTGCATTTGATGGGCACTGGTAAGGATGTATTGCTGGGCACTGGTAAGGCTGCATTGCTGGGCACTGATAAGGCCGCATTGATGGGCACTGGTAAAGCTGCATTTAATGAGCACTGGTAAGGCTGCAATTGGTAGGCACTGATTAGGCTGCATTTGATGGGCACTGATCAGGCTGCATTTGATAGGCACTGGTAAGGCTGCATTTGATGGGAACTGATCAGGCTGCATTTGATGGGCACTGATCAGGCTGCATTTGATAGGCACTGGCAAGACTGCATTTGATGGGCACTGATCAGGCTGCATTTGATGGGAACTGATCAGGCTGCATTTGATGGGCACTGGTAAGGATGTATTGCTGGGCACTGGAAAGGCTGCATTGCTGGGCACTGATAAGGCCGCATTGATGGGCACTGGTAAAGCTGCATTTAATGGGCACTGGTAAGGCTGCATTTGGTAGGCACTGATTAGGCTGCATTTGATGTGTACTGAGGAGCAAGCAGCCCGGGGCCCGGGCCCCACTTTGCACAATCAATACAGATATTGTGTGTGTGTGTGTGTGTGTGTGTATATATATATATATATATATATATATATATATACTGTATATGCATACACACACATCTTGGGTGAGTTCCCACACTTTCTTTTTTGCCAGGACTTGACCCCTGGTTAGAATGTTGGTGTCTATAGATGCAGGGATTTTAGTTTTAGCATGGACTTCCACTTTAAGTAAAATTCATATCTAAACTACAAGATCTCGCTGTATTGTCTTACTGTGTACGCATGATATCAATCGCATCATGTGCTTAATAATGTGCATGCGCTGTACGACACTACAGGCTTGTGAGGTCTCGTGAGGAGCTTTTTTCCCTAACAGGTGCCTCTAGTATCATATGGCATATGCACAAGGTTAGTTGCATGATGACATGCATTTCATCTCATGCATGTGCAGTATCACAGACATTTTTAAAATGGCGGCACAGGCACAGGAACCCAGACAGCACAGAGGCAAGACAAAAATAGGTAAGTATGAAGGAAAAGTCACAAGGATACAAATAAGTGTGAGGTCTGATTCACACCTATGCATTTTTTAGTGCTTTTTGCAGATTTGCACTACAGAACGTGTTCCATAGGAAACCATGTTAAATGGTCTGTAGTGCAAATCTGCAAAATGCAAAAAGCACTAAAAATGCATAGGTGTAGTCCATTTTAACATGGTTTCCTATGGATGTAGTTAACATCTGTGCATTTTATGGAAAGGGCCAGAGACTTTTTTCTGGTTTTTGGTTTCATAGACTTCAATGGATCAAAAACGTGTATTGAAAAATGCTAAATGCACCTGGTATATGCAAACTGCAACCTGCATAGGTGTGAATCAAGCCAAAGGGAATGAGAAAACTCAGATGTGGGTTAAGTACCACTTGTATTTGTTGCTCTGCGTCACATGCAATATTTTCTTTACCAATTTTTAATGAAATGAACAACTAATAAGCATGCAAAGCTGAGCAATAATTACGAGGAGAAATCCTGCACAGTTTGACAGAATTTAATAGATTAGGTTTAGCATCTCTAAATTTTAGAGAGTACTGTATTAAAATGTGTTTAATGTCACTTGGTGGAGAAATAAATGTTGGTACCATGGGTTTTAACTAGCCGTATTTCTCATTTTTGCTTCTCCATTTTTGTACCCTCAATGTTCAGCAATCAAATATAAATCTATTGCATTTATATAAATAGTAATAATAGATGTATTGCTAATATTTTTTCTGTTTTAAAGAGGAAGTAAACCCCGATGGGTTTTACTTCCTCTTTTGCTACCCGCAAGGCCTGCAAATTAAAAGCACAATGGGCTAGTATGCACTACATACTAGCCCATTATATGACACTTACCTGCAAATGAAGCCCGCACTGTCCCCTGTGCAGGCTGCGTCCATCTTCTCCCCTCTTCCTTCCGGAGGCCGTAGACTCCGGCTCTGTGACTGGCCAGAGCCGCCTGACGTCATTCCCGTGCATGAGTGCGGGAGCCGTCAGTCATGGCACATGCTGGGGAAAGAAACGGCACCGGGGTCCGTTTCTTCACAGCGCATGCGCCGATGATGACATTGGTGCATTTCAAGTGAAATGTCTCCTAAATGTCTCATGTTTAGGCTCGATTCACACCTATGCATGTTGCCTATAAGCGTTTCTGCAGTGCTTTTTGCGGTGCTTGACGCGTTTTTGCTGCATTTTTGCGGGGTTTTTTTTACAGTTTTTTTTATACTGTATACAGTGTTAAAAAATATGAAAGGAAAAAACCCCGCAAAACGCGGTAAAAACGCGGTACTTGCGTTTTTGGATGCGGGTCCATTGAATTCTATTACATGCAAAATGCTGCGTTTTGCATGAAAAAAAGTCCCCAACCCTTTCCAAAAACGCAGAGGCACAAAAATGTATTGATGTGAACATGTTCCATAGGAACTCATGTTAAAAAATTCCCATGCATTTCTGCAAAATGCATCAAAAAATGCATTAGTGTGAATGGAGCCTTAGGAGATATTTCCACTACCTATAGGTAAGCCTTATTCTAGGCTTACCTATAGGTAAATGTCACACAAAAGGGTTTACAACCACTTTAAGAAACTGACTTAAAAATCTGCTTTTATTTGTTTACTAAAACCCAAGAAAGTTAGTAATTGTAGGCTTCAAAAATAAATCTGTGTGATGCATTTTCTACTAGTTATACTTTGTATGTGACGCACAGCATGTGGTTGAAATGATGGCTTGCGTGGGTTTTATTTTCTAACTATTAATAGTAAAGATTACAGATGATTCCAGTTTATGTTGTACTATGTCATTAGTATAATCTGTGATAAAACATCTTTGTGTACAAAAATGCTGGAAAAGTGGAAAAAAATACTAAAGGCAAAACAGTTTTTAAATGTATTTATCAAAACCTGTTTATAACATAGAACATGCTTACCAGCACCACTAGCTAATAATTAAACATATTGTCTTTAGAACTTGTAATGCATATCACCACAAAATGAAACATTTTAACTAATTTATGTATTAGCTGTGGCAGAAGAAAGCATCAAAATATTTTGACATTTAATCAAAAAACACAAAATCCTATAAAAAAAAAAAATGTAAAGAAAATGAAAATGTTATTGAACATATGTCATATTTATCCCTTTAACCACTTCAATACCAGGCACTTTCCCTCCTTCCTGCTTAGGACATTTTCAGCTTTCAGCGCTGTCACACTTTGAATGACAATTGCATGGTCATACAACCCTGTACCCAAACTAAATTTGTATAATTTTCTTCCCACAAATGGAGCTTTCTTTTGGTGGTTTGCTAAACAAACTAAAAAAGACTGAAATTTTTGAAAAAAATGTTTTTCTTCGTTTCTGTTATAAAATTTTGTTTTCTCTTTTACTGAAGGGCACTAATGAGGCTGCACTAATGGGCACTGATGAGGCGGCACTAATGGGCACTGATGAGGTGGCACTGATAAGTGGCTGAGAAGGCACTAACATGTAGAATAGATGGGCACTGATGGGCACTGATAGGGGCACTGATGGGCACAAATAGGCCGCACTGATGGGCACTGATAGGTGGCACTGATGGGCACTGATAGGCGGCACTGATGGGCACTACTAGGCAGCACTGATGGCCACTAATAGATGGCACTGATAGGCAGCACTGATGAGGAGGTAATGACAGGCATTACTGATGGGCATCTTTGAAGGGATTTGAAGGGATCTGACAGGCGTTACTGATGGGCACTGATTGGCATTTTGATGGGCACTGATTGGCACTTTGATGGTGGGCACCTCTGATGGGGGCTGTGCTGACAAACAATGGGATGATTATCAGTGCACACCCCCCCTGACAGGAGAGCCTCCGATCGGCTCTCCCCGCGAACCAAGGAAAGCTGATTACCGGCACTTCCTGGTTCACACTGTGATCAGCTGTGATTGGTCACAACTAATCACGTGGTAAAGAGCCTTCATCAGAAGCTCTTTACCGCGACTGGAGATGCAGTGTGTCAGGGTGACACACCACACCATCGATCACCACCCAGTCAGGATAACTAAACCACTTCCCGGCCGTCATTTTGCTATAGGCAGGAAGTGCAGGAAAAGACCTCCCTTACAGCTCCCACTCCCGTTCCCCTGGAATGGAGACAGAGGGCCGGGAGTGAAGAGTGGTATGGGTGCCTGGCAGGATCAACAGTTGCTGAAACTCCAGTAGTGGTGGCACCCTCTGGAGTCAGTAGTCTGAGGAGTAGACTGAGGACAGAGACTGGAATGCAGGACTGGAACCAGGAACAACAGCAGGTAATAGCAGACTGGAAGCTGGACTGGAACAACAGCAGAAGATAGTCTGGAACACTGGACTGGAACCAGGAACAACAGCAGGTAATAGACTGGAACGCTGGACTGGAACACAGCAGAAGATAGCCTGGAACGCTGGGCTGGAACACAGCAGAAGGTAGCCTGGAACGCTGGACTGGAACCAGGAACAACAGCAGGTAATAGACTGGAACGCTGGACTGGAACACAGCAGAAGATAGCCTGGAACGCTGGGCTGGAACACAGCAGAAGGTAGCCTGGAACGCTGGACTGGAACCAGGAACAACAGCAGGTAATAGCAGACTGGAAGCTGGACTGGAACCAGGAACAACAGCAGGTAACAGCAGACTGGAAGCTGATGAACACAGCGGAGGGTCAACAAGCCGGTGGTCAGTAACGTTCGGACAGCAGAGGTACCAGGGGTAATGCAGAGGGATGGTCAGGCAAGCCAAGAGGGTCTGGTGCAGGCAGATAGCAGGATCGTCAAACAGGAAGCCGGGTCAGATAACAGGAAACACAGATCAGATCAGGTAACACTCACAGAACGCTGTATAGCAGACAGCGGGGATGGAGTGTGACAGGCAGGTTTAAATAGCCCGCCTGACACCAGCGGGAGTGCGCGCGCGCGTGCCCGTGCATGACCGCACCCGTGAACGCGCGCGAATGCGCAATGGGACCCGTGGCCGGGTTCCCGTGCGCCTGGGACGCCGGTTACTGGCAGGATCTTCGTGACATTGCCCCCCAAGGGGCAGCCTCCGGATGCCCCTTTGAAAAAATTTCTCTGGATGAGCTGTTTTAAAGGCTTGTAACAGGTCTTCAGCATGAATATTATCCTCTGGTTCCCAAGAATTCTCCTCTGGGCCAAACCCCTTCCACTTTATTAAGAATTGATTTTGGTTACCTCTTTTCCTGTGGTCCATGATAGCCCCCACCTCGAATTCCTCTTCCCCATCTACCAGGATTGAATCAGGAGGATCCGTACTTCGACCTGGAAATGGGTTAGTAATAGATGGTTTAAGCAAGGACACGTGAAAAACTGGATGTACCTTTAGTGAATCCGGGAGTGCAAGTTCATATGCAACTTCATTAATTCTCCGTTTAACAAGGAATGGTCCAAGAAATTTGGGACCCAATTTCTTGGAAGGGCAGGCCAACCTGATGTTTATGGTGGACAACCATACCTGATCCCCAGGTGCAAGTAAGAGCTCACCTCGCCTCTTTTTATCGAAGGTTGCTTTGTTGTACTCCTGGGTTCTGGTCATGGTGTCCTGTAAAACTTGGTTGTTAGAGGTAAAGAAATCCAATTTCTCCTGGACTGTGGGTACTGTGCATTCTGGAAGAGAGTTTGGTAAAAATGAGGGGTGGAAACCATAATTCGCAAAAAACGGAGTTTGCTTGATAGCAGAATGAATAGAATTGTTATAAGCGAATTCGGCCAATGGTAAAACAGCAATCCAATTATCTTGGGCAAAGGAAGAAAAACAGCGCAAATATTGTTCAAGGGTCTGGTTTGTTCTTTCTGTTTGCCCGTTAGTCTGGGGGTGATAAGCCGATGAAAATGAGAGTTCAATGTCCAAGGTTTTACACAAAGTCCTCCAGAATCGAGAGGTAAATTGTACCCCTCGATCTGAAACAATGTTAACTGGTACCCCATGGAGCCTGACGACCTCTTTAATGAATGCTTGTGCTGTTTCTGTAGCTGAAGGGGTACCCTTCATTGGGACAAAGTGCGCCATCTTCGACAACCGGTCCACTATGACAAAGATTGAAGTGAAGCCCCCGGCCGGGGGTAGTTCTACAATAAAATCTATTGAGACCATTTTCCAGGGTCTATCTGGGACAGGCAAGGGTTTTAGTAGACCCCATGCCTTTGTTTTGTGCCCTTTGTTCCTAAGGCAGGTGGTACAGGACTCTACAAACTCTTTACAATCTTTTCGCAGCTGAGGCCACCAGAAGGTGCGCTGAACCAAATCAGTGGTCTTAGCCACACCGAAATGCCCAGCCAGCGCATGATCGTGACAAAGCTCTAGTACTGGAACTCGTAGTGTTTCAGGTATAAAGATCCTACTCTCATGCCACAATAACCCATCCTTAACCTGGAGCTCTGTCTTAATGGAAGATTCTATTTCTGCGGAGGCCTGTTTGATCTGGGAAAGCAGGTTTCCCTGAAGTAGAAGAAAGTTCCCTGGAGACAAAATGGTGTCTGGAGGGAAAATCTCTTGAGGTTTGTGAAACATCCTAGACAGGGCGTCAGGTTTGGTATTCTTGGAGCCAGGACGGTAAGTGACATGGAAGGAGAACCTGGAGAAAAAAAGAGCCCACCTGGCCTGACGTGGTTTCAACCTCTTTGCAGACCTCAAATACTCCAGGTTCTTATGATCTGTAAAGATTAAAACTGGATGAGCGGCACCCTCCAACAGATAGCGCCACTCCTCCAATGCTGACTTGATTGCCAACAACTCTCTGTCACCTACATCATAATTTCTCTCTGCCGTGGATAATTTACGAGAAAAGAAAGCCACAGGATGCAGCAGGGCCTTGGTTCCCTGTCTTTGGGATAATACTGCTCCTACAGCAATTTCAGATGCATCCACTTCTAGGATAAATGGCAGAGAGGAATCTGGATGCTTCAGTACAGAGGCGGAGGTAAAAAGGCCCTTGAGAGTCTCAAAAGCCTTTTGAGCCTCGGCCGACCAATGGAAGCGTGTACCCTGTTTGGTAAGCTGTGTGATGGGTGCAATGATGGCTGAAAACCCCTTAATAAATTTGCGGTAAAAATTAGCGAATCCAACGAATCGCTGGATTCCTTTCTTATCAGTCGGGACTGGCCAATCTAGAACAGCCCGTGACCTTCTGGGGGTCCATTTTAATGCCCTTACTGGAGATGACTAACCCTAAAAATGGAATACTTTCCTGTTCGAATTCACATTTTTCAGCCTTTGCATATAGACCGTGTTGTCGAAGTCGGCCCAATACACTTCTGACGTGCCTGCGATGGGATTCAAGGGAACAAGAGAAAATCAATATGTCGTCTAAATAGACGATGACAAACAGGTCTAGAAAGTCACGTAACACATCATTAATAAAGTATTGAAATGTGGCAGGGGCATTACACAGGCCGAAAGGCATCACGAGGTACTCAAAATGTCCATAACGGGTACGAAAAGCGGTCTTCCATTCGTCTCCATCCCTGATACGAACTAAATTGTAGGCCCCACGGAGATCAAGTTTGGTGAATATGGTAGCTGTCCCCAGTCTCTGAAACAACTCTGGTACTAAGGGGAGAGGGTACCGATTCTTCACAGTAATTTTGTTTAGTTCGCGATAATCCACACACGGCCTGAGGGTTTTATCTTTTTTCTGCACGAAGAAGATGCCTGCACCTGTGGGGGACGTGGATGGACGAATGAAGCCTCTTTTGAGGTTTTGGTCAATGTATTCCTTCAATGCCCCTTGCTCCACCTCAGTTAGGGGAAATATTCTTCCAAAAGGAATTTCAGCACCAGGAAGTAACTCAATGGGACAGTCATAGGCCCGGTGAGGGGGTAACACCTCTGCCCTCTGTTTACTAAATACGTCCAGGAAATCATGATAGGCGGAAGGAATGGATTGAAGTAGACTAGGATCTGTATCTAGGCATAACAGAGTAGGGTTCTCCTGGATGTTCTGGGTTCTGCAAAACTGTTGACAGTAAGGAGAGGGAAAGGTCACCTCACCCGTGATCCAATTTATGTCCGGATTATGGGCCTGTAACCATGGCATGCCGAGTATTATGGGGAACAGGGGTGAAGCGATAATCTCCAGGCGCAGCTGTTCCTGATGGATGTTGGAAACGAAAACGGGTATTGGCATAGTCTCTTGGGTGACAGGTCCAGACTTGATAGCGGTCCCATCAGCTAGATGGGTAGAAAGTCAATGGGCTTTAGGTGACAAGGGTATTTGGTGTTGGGTGGCAAAACGAGAATCCATGAAACAGCTGCAAGCTCCTGAGTCAATAATGGCGGTGATTTGTAGATCCTTCCCTGGAAGCTGTAGCAGAAGAGGAAGAGCAAGGTGAGTGGTATTCTTAACCAGAGATGTCACATAGTCAGTAGATAGGGATAAACACTTACGGAGTTAGAGGGGACATTTCCTGACATAGTGCCTGGGTTCCCCACAATACAGGCACAAGTTATTTGCTCGACGATGTTGTCGTTCCTCTGGGGTGAGTGAAGGCCGCAGGACTCCTAATTGCATTGGCTCAGGTAAGTTAAGCGTGGAGGTAGGTGGTGTTGGTGATGGGTGATGGGGAACCTTAGGGGTAACCCAAGTTGGACGAGAAGACCCCATAGCTCTCTTAGACCTGCGCTCTCGTAGGCGTCGATCGATCTGGATAGCTAGATCAATTAAAGCATTTAAAGTCTGTGGTGTACCCACCCTGGCCAGTTCATCCTTCAGAGGATCAGAAAGTCCCAACCGAAATTGATAACGGAGAGCCGCATCGTTCCAGTTAGTATCCGCACTCCACTTCCTGAATTCAGCCACATAATCCTCTGCTGCTCTGCGACCTTGTTGAAGGGTGTGTAGAGCCGCCTCTGCAGTTACAGATAGCTGGGGGTCATCATATAACTGGCCTAGTGCGTCAAAGAAAGTGGAGAGGTTGGTCAGAGATATGTCCTTTTGCTCTAAGAGGCAATGGGCCCAGGTTTGGGGGTCACCAGAGAGTAGAGAAATCACGTAGCCCACCTTTGTAGCCTCCAGGGAAAAGGTACGTGGCTGAAGAGCAAAAAATAGTTCGCTGGAGTTGCGGAAGGCTCTGAACTTATGGTGGTTGAGGAAGGCCCAACTGAAGGAGCAGGAGCAGAGGAAGCTCCCTGGGCCCCAATGGGGTTAGACAGGGTTAACACTCGTTCCTCCAGTCTGGTGTATCCTTGCTGCAGATTTTTGACTGCTTCAGTCAATCCTGCCAGGTGTGCACAGAGTTCCTCCATGGGAGACGTTCCCTGCTCAGGCTCAGACATGGCTGTCTGCTACTGTCACGTACCTGGTAGGTTGTGAGCCTGAAGTGCAGGAAAAGACCTCCCTTACAGCTCCCACTCCCGTTCCCCTGGAATGGAGACAGAGGGCCGGGAGTGAAGAGTGGTATGGGTGCCTGGCAGGATCAACAGTTGCTGAAAGTCCAGTAGTGGTGGCACCCTCTGGAGTGAGTAGTCTGAGGAGTAGACTGAGGACAGAGACTGGAATGCAGGACTGGATCCAGGAACAACAGCAGGTAATAGCAGACTGGAAGCTGGACTGGAACAACAGCAGAAGATAGTCTGGAACACTGGACTGGAACCAGGAACAACAGCAGGTAATAGACTGGAACGCTGGACTGGAACACAGCAGAAGATAGCCTGGAACGCTGGGCTGGAACACAGCAGAAGGTAGTGGCGGTAGTGGCGGCACAGTGGTGCAGTGGTTAGCACTCTCGCCTAGCAGTAAAAAAGGGTCGCTGGTTCGAATCCCAACCACGACACTACCTGCCTGGAGTTTGCATGTTCTCCCTGTGCCTGCGTGGGTTTACTCCGGGTTCTCCGGTTTCCTCCCACACTCCAAAGACATGCTGGTAGGTTAATTGGCTTCTGTCCAAAATTGGCCCTAGTATATGAATGGGGACCTTGGATTGAGGGTAGGGATTGATGTGAGTGTGCGATGGTCAGGGTTGTAGACCCACACTCACTCAGGTTGAACTGGATGGACTGGTGTCTTTATTCAACCTTACTAACTATGTAACTATGTAACTATGTAACTATGTAGTCTGGAATGCTGGACTGGAACCAGGAACAACAGCAGGTAATAGACTGGAACGCTGGACTGGAACACAGAAGAAGATAGCCTGGAACGCTGGGCTGGAACACAGCAGAAGGTAGCCTGGAACGCTGGACTGGAACCAGGAACAACAGCAGGTAATAGCAGACTGGAAGCTGGACTGGAACCAGGAACAACAGCAGGTAATAGCAGACTGGAAGCTGATGAACACAGCGGAGGGTCAACAAGCCGGTGGTCAGTAACGTTCGGACAGCAGAGGTACCAGGGGTAATGCAGAGGGATGGTCAGGCAAGCCAAGAGGGTCTGGTGCAGGCAGATAGCAGGATCGTCAAACAGGAAGCCGGGTCAGATAACAGGAAACACAGATCAGATCAGGTAACACTTTAAATAGCCCGCCTGACACCAGCGGGAGTGCGCGCGTGCGTGCCCGTGCGTGACCGCACCCGTGAACGCGCACGCATGCGCAATGGGACCCGTGGCTGGGTTCCCGTGCGCCTGGGACGCCGGTTACTGGCAGGATCTTCGTGACAGAAGCGCTCGGTCTGGTAAAACTAGCGTTTGTAATGGAGATAGCAAATTTTAAAATCTTTCAATGCAGCGCATTCTCTTCTTCTTTATAATGCTAGAATAGTGAAGTTGTTTTGCTACTGATATTCACACAGAGTTCTGACAACCTGATTTCCTTATTATTTCTTGTGATCTCATGAATAATTTTTGTTTTATTTTTTTTCGTCAGATATCCATAATAATGTTGAGAATTTTTGTTTATATATATATATATATATATATATATATATATATATATATATATATATATATATATATATATATATATATATATATTATATATATTTATCCAGATCTCCAATTTTTTTTTATGGTGATCTCCATAATTTGTTTTTTTGTTTTGTGTCAAGTTACCACAACACCATAATTATCTTGTATTTTTTATATAAAAAAACAGCATTTTAGCCTGCACATGATTAGATGGTAAAATCAGCAGAGCTTCCCCTCATTTCATATCTACCCCTTAGATTTAGAGCGACTGCACTTCATAGTGCACTTGCAGTGCAAAGTGGATTTGCCTTTCATAAATAACCCCCATAGGCAAGTATTTGTGAAAAATAAATAGCCATTTATTATGGGTCATAACAAAATAAAGAGGAAGGCAACGCTGGAGAAACTGGTTAAATTTGCGAAGCCTTTGTATATCAGGGCAGACATCAATTATTTTACAGTCAAAATTGGTGTCACAATCCGGTCCAGGACTACAAAAGATCAGGAACAGCAGCAGATGACATATCTGTCCCCAGGCTGTGGTCTTATCACAGCCTGCGTCTTTTGTCAGGAGGAGGACCATGGTTGAACTCACAAACGTGGCTTTGGCTTGTGAGCTCGCCCCTCAACCCCTTAAGTGCTACCTCCTCCAGGTTACTCCTCTTCCTGGGACTTTTTTTGAAAGGCGGAGAGGAGGGACCTGGGATTCGGGCAGGCTACTGGGCCCGGACACCTCCTGGCTGCCACTTACCCCCGCTACCTCCTGGCTGCCACTTTCCACAGCCTCCTCCTGGCTGAGACTTTCCTGTGTATGAAAAAGGGACATAGTTTTAGTTTTTGGTTTATCAATCACACACAATTTTCAGCTCATGACTGTTGCAAATTGAATGTTAATAAACATAAAAGACTATCATTCTAACCCCAGCATTTTTCATTCCTGTCCCAATCATTTGTGGCCACTACTGTCTATTGATATGTAAAACACATTAGAAAATCAGAAATTACTGATCAATAATAACATCTAGTTAACATCATTAAATATTTGACTAGAAATATGTTGAACAATGCTATACCTGGCTCAAGCTGGGCTTCTCCACTTCTTCCTGGCTGGAAGGCCCAGGTTGGACATCGGAAGCCTCAGCTGAGGTGGAAGGAAGCCTTGAAGGAAGACTGGAGAGTGCTGGCCTGGGTTTTCAGTCTGGCCTGCCAGAAAATGCAGTCTGTCATAGTACCACAGCCTGGGTACATAAATGTCATCTGCTGCAGCTCCTGATCTCTGGGAATCCTGGACCTTCTTGTGCTCCCTATTATAAGTGCTCCTCATGCCACCAATTAGGGCCTTCAAATAGGGGATGTCTGCTGTGGGGATAACCGGCTTCACAAATTCCAGCAATTGATCTAGCACTGCCTTCCTCTTTTTTTTATTGTTATAATAGGGGTGGTTTACCTGCTACAGACAGGGCAGCTCCCTGTACATATCAATAAATATGGGGATAAAATCCTCATTATTGAATAGATCCATTTTCTCTGCAAGACACAACACAAGACAAACTCTAATGTCAGGCTAAACTCTCCTAATATTGTCCCAATATAGGCCTCAATCTATAAGCAGTATAGGCCACTGATGCACCAAGTTAAAATTGTACCTTAGTTCTAACGATTGGCGCTTCCGATACTCCATCCTCCTCTCTCAGATCATACATATGATGCACGCGTGTTACGCTTTATATACACTGCGTATGCGTGAAACTCCGCCCGCCCCTGATGTTCTCTCTAGCCTATTCCCCGCCCCTTGTCTTTTGGCGCAGTGGGAGAGCATATGGCGGAGAAAGAGCAAGTGCATTCAGAGCAGAGCAGCAATGACAAAATCCCAGGGCCACGAATGTCCCGATCCCGGAGGAGATTTAAGGCCTCAAATATGTCCTTTATAGAGATGGTGGAGATGGTGGACATCTTGCAGAGGGCTGACTATGATGGGAAGCATGGACCTTACCCAAACCCAAATGTCAGAATGGCCAAGATCATGGCTAAAGTTGTGAGAAGTCTGCACAGGAATTTTGGGGTACGACGATCCAAGGATCAATGGAGGAAACGCTGGTCAGACCTGAAATTGGGGGAGCAGGATCAGTACAGAAAGATCAAGAGAGTTCTTCAAAAAAGTACCGTATTTATCGGCGTATAACACGCACCGGCGTATAACACGCACCCCAATTTAGGAGGGAATTTTAAGGAAAAAAAACTTTTAGGAGGGAAGTTGAAGGAAAAAAAACTTACATTTAAATGCCCATCATTGCAGCCTTCTCAGTGCAGCCTTGTCAGTGCAGCCTTCCCCAGTGCAGCCTTGTTAGTACAGCCATGTCAGTGCAGCCATGTCAGTGCAGCCTTCCCCAGTGCAGCCTTGTTAGTACAGCCATGTCAGTGCAGCCATGTCAGTGCAGCCTTCCCCAGTGCAGCCTTGTTAGTGCAGCCTTGTTAGTGCAGCCTTGTCAGTGCAGCCATGTCAGTGCAGCCATGTTAGTGCAGCCTTGTTAGTGCAGCCTTGTTAGTGCAGCCTTGTTAGTGCAGCCTTTCCCAGTGGAGCCATTCCCAGTGCAGCCATTCCCAGTGCAGCCATTCCCAGTGCAGCCATTCCCAGTGCAGCCATTCCCAGTGCAGCCTTTCCTAGTGCAGCCTTCCCCAGTGCAGCCTTCCCTTCGATCCCCTGTCCTGAGCTTTAAAATCGCCGACCGCGATTTGAAAATGGCGCCGCCGGCGCCGAAATACACCGAGCCGGTCCTCGGCTCTTTCCGGCGGCTCTCGTTCATTTTCGGCTCCACTCGTAGTCCCGAGCGGAGCTATCCGAACCTAGCCGAGTAGGTTCGGATAGCTCCGCTCGGGACTACGAGTGGAGCCGAAAGTAAACGAGAGCCGCCGGAAAGAGCCGAGGATCGGCTCGGTGTATTTCGGCGCCGGCGGCGCCATTTTCAAATCGCGGTCGGCGATTTTAAGATTGTGACAGCTCGGGATCGCAGGGTATCGGCGTATAACACGCACCTGCGACTTTCCCCTGATTTTAAGGGGAAAAAAGTGCGTGTTATACGCCGATAAATACGGTAAGCAGTTGTCGTGTGTTCCTATTATTATTATTATTACTTGCATGCTGCTTCATGTGCTTTTCTTTACTGTTGTACAGTTTAAAATGGCAACTTTCGGGTTCGTGGGCACAGTAATCGTTCAAAGTAAACATCGTTCGTTTGCCCACTAATGCAATGTTTTTGGCAGATACAGGTTACCTACATTTGTTCAGACCTATTTGTATTAAAATAAGTTTAGGACATTGTTGTCTAGATGGGTTTGTACTAGAATGAAATGCAAACTTAATTCAGTGTAAGGAGAGGACACTCAGCAGCTGTTTACACAACTGGACGCAGGAGCAGTACTGTGGGAAACCAGAACAAACTTTTTAGGGTGTCCAACACAGGTGCTCGAGTGGATACTAGGGGTGTCTCCATGTGTGAAAATTGCACAAAAAAGTTAAGTATTCTAGCTTTATAAAGGGAAAAAATTAATGTCTTCAGCTTGGAACTCTGCCAAAAAAGACAATTGTATGACACTTCCAAGCAATGTTTCATATTACTATTTCTGGCCTCAAATATCTGTGTGCTAAGTATACCTTTCATTTATTCACATAGGGGAAAAAAGACTCGGGACATCTGAGGACACCAGGGACCCCCCACCTCCTAAAGAAAAGCAAATCCCCACACCACAACCAGAAGATGTGGAGGAAGGAGAGGTTCATGAAGTGGGTGAAATAATGACCACACCAAGTGAGTATCTGAGACCACAGCTTATAGGTAATAGATGTATGCCTGCATATTTATAATACATGGTGTGTTTTTTTATTTTAGGTGATGTGGATGTTGTGGAAGAAGAATCTCATTTCACAAGTGCAAGTGCACACGTCCTCATCGGGGAGATCATGGTGTGCAATTGTGATTTACAGAAGATCAAGGAAGACATCAATGATGTGGAAAAAAGACTCAAAAACATAATTGACGTTTTAGTCAGAATCTAGAACACCCCAAAAGTCTTCTAGTTTGTTTGTATTTTTATTATTTTCACACATTTTAAATATTTTTTAGAAAGCCAAATTTTGAAGATGCACACAGTGTGTCAACATGTGCTATCTGCCATCACGGGATATCAAGGTATGCGTTTTGGGGGTGCAACCCCTTCCTCACAACTAAAGTAGATGTGTCAGGCTACTACTTACCAGACCGGCGAGTCCGCTCGGGCAGAAGGTAGGCTCCCTTACGCGTCCGACTCGCGGCCCCTGGTAGAGCAAACAGGAGGCACGAGAGTACGGAGTGGTATGAGAGTCTGTATGCACAGTCCAGATACTGCAGGGTTAACAGGTGAGAAGGCTGAAGCTGGCTGGAACACAGGCAACAAGACTGAGCAGGTTTGTCAGGAAGCAGGCTGGGTAGACAACAGACAGGCAGCTGAAGTCCAATGGAACAGGCAAACGGATGGTCAGGAGGCAGGCCGGGTTCGGTAACAGACAGACGGCAAAGGTACAGTGGAGCAGGCAAACGGATGGTCAAACAAGCAGAAGTCAGGTACAGGCAGAGTTCAAGGGGAGGTCCAGGAGACAAGGCCGGGTCGACAGGTAATCAGGAACAGTTCAGATACAGGGTCAGGCACTAGGACGGCAAGCTGTTGATCAGGCAGCACTGATCACAGAGGGACGCCGGCTTAAATGCATCTTTTGGCGCCAAACGACGTGCACGCGCGCGCACCAGCACACACAGGCGCGCGCACCCGCCAACACCCGCGCGCGCCCCCGCACGCCAGCGTGCAAAACAGGACGACCCCCGACACACACACCAGCACCGTGAGGAACGCGCACAGCGGGGTCCACAGGAACGTGCGCGCCAACGCGTGCCGACGCGCCCTGCCGCACACCGCCGCGAGCACCCTGCCCGGCGAGGTACGCTCTCTGACAGTGCCCCCTCCTCAAGGGCAGCCCAGCTGGGCCAACCTGGTTGCGTGGGAGTCCTTGAAGGCTTGTAGCAATTCATCAGCATGGAGATTACTTTCAGGCTCCCAAGAGTTATCCTCGGGTCCATACCCTTTCCATTTAATGAGGTACTGGATCTGATTCTGCCTCTTTCTACAATCCAGGATTGCCTCGATTTCAAATTCCTCCTCATTGTTGATCATAATAGACTCAGGTGGCTTGGCCTTACGGTCAGAGAAGGAATCAGGAACAACTGGTTTCAACAATGATACATGAAAGACCGGGTGTATTCTAAGGGACTCCGGCAGATTAAGTTCATATGCGACATCATTTACTCTTCTTTTCACCTGAAAAGGACCCATAAACTTAGGTCCCAATTTCTTGGAAGGACAAGCCATCTTTAAGTTACTTGTGGATAGCCACACTTGGTTACCAGGCTCAAGGATAAGTTCTCCACGTCTTTTCTTATCAAACATCCTCTTAAAAGATGCCTGGGACTGGGCCATGGTCTCCTGCAAGATCTTACAGTTATTAGAGAAGAACTCCATTGTTTCCGTCACTGCTGGCAGGGTACATTCCGGAATAGAGCTGGGAAGGAAGGAGGGGTTGAATCCATAATTGGCAAAGAATGGAGTCTGGTTGATAGCTGAATGTAGGGAGTTGTTGTATGAAAATTCAGCGACTGGTAACAGGGACACCCAGTCATCTTGCGAAAACGCAGAAAAGCAACGGAGGTATTGCTCCAGCGTCTGGTTAGTTCTTTCTGTCTGGCCGTTTGTCTGAGGGTGATAGGCCGAAGAAAATGCCAATTCAATTTCAAGAGCACCACACAGTGCCTTCCAGAACCGGGAGGTGAACTGGACACCACGATCTGACACAATATTAGCGGGTACCCCATGTAGTCTCACTATTTCTTTGACAAAGATCTTCGCCGTTTCTACGGCTGTGGGTGTACCCTTCATGGGGAGAAAGTGTGCCATCTTGGACAGTCTATCAATCACCACAAAGATGGTCGAGAAACCTTCAGATGGGGGTAGCTCCACGATGAAGTCCATCGAAATCATTCTCCAAGGCCTGTCAGGAATCGGTAAGGGTTTCAACAAACCCCAGGCCCTTGTGCGATTACTTTTATTCCGAGCACAAGTGTGGCAAGAGCCTACATAATTCTTACAATCCTCCAATAATTGTGGCCACCAAAAGGTGCGTTGCACCAGTTCAGTCATTTTCCGGGCCCCGAAATGACCTGCCAGCTTGTGGTCGTGGCACAATTCCAATACCGGCACTCTAAGTTTCTCAGGAACCAAGATCTTGCCTTCGTGCCAGAGCAACCCATCGCTTAAGCTGGCCCCAGTAGGTTGGGGAATTTCTGAGGAGGCTTGCCTTATTCTGGAAATTAAATCTCCCTGGAGAAGTAAGAAATTTCCCACCGGCAAGATAGTGTCTGGAGGAGCAATTTTCTTGGAATCATGAAACATTCGTGACAATGCATCTGGTTTCACATTTTTGGAGCCGGGTCTGTAAGTGATGTGAAAGGAGAAGCGGGAGAAGAAGAGTGCCCATCTAGCCTGTCGTGGTTTAAGTCTCTTGGCCGACCTTAGGTATTCCAAGTTCTTGTGATCAGTATAGATGAGAACAGGATGTACAGCACCCTCCAGAAGATAGCGCCACTCCTCCAGAGCCGCCTTGATGGCCAAGAGTTCCCGATCTCCCACATCATAATTCCTTTCTGACAACGAGAGTTTGCGGAAAAAGAATGCTACTGGGAACAAAAGGGCCTTGGGGCCCTGGCGCTGAGAGAGTACTGCCCCCACTGCGATCTCCGAAGCATCAACTTCCAGCACAAACGGTAGAGCAGGGTCAGGGTGTTTAAGGATAGAGGCAGATGTGAACAGTCCCTTTAATTTCTCGAAAGCCGATTGTGCCCTGGACGTCCAACAGAATCGGGATCCCTGTTTTGTAAGTTCCGTAATGGGAGCAATGATTTTAGAAAAGCCTTTAATGAATTTCCTATAAAAATTAGAAAATCCTACGAAGCGTTGGACCCCTTTCTTGTCTGTAGGTGCAGGCCAGTCCAGGATGGCGGACACCTTCTGTGGGTCCATCTTAATACCTTCTACAGAAATAATGAGTCCCAAAAATTGGATACTTTGAAGTTCGAATTCACATTGGTCAAGTTTAGCGTATAGGCCATGTTGCCTGAGCCGAGCAAGAACATTCCGGACGTGCCTGCGATGATCAGCCAAGGAAGAGGAAAAGATGAGAATGTCATCCAGGTAAACAATGACGTAGAGGTCCAAGAATTCTCTAAAGATGTCGTTCACAAAGTGTTGGAAAGTGGCTGGGGCATTACAAAGACCGAAGGGCATAACAAGGTACTCGAAATGCCCGAAACGAGTGCGAAAAGCGGTCTTCCACTCATCTCCCTCTCGGATGCGAATTAGATTATATGCACCACGAAGATCCAATTTTGTGAAAATTCTGGCGGTGCCCAGCCTTTGGAATAACTCAGGTACCAGGGGAAGCGGGTAGCGATTCTTAATCGTTATCTTGTTTAATTCACGGTAATCGATGCATGGCAGAAGAGAATGGTCTTTCTTCTCTACAAAGAATAAACCAGCACCGGCCGGGGAAGTGGACGGGCGGATAAACTTCTTCTTCAAATTTTCATCTAGGTACTGCTTCAGGGTGCCCAGCTCCTCCTCAGTCAGTGGAAAGATCCGGCCGAAGGGTACCTCGGTTCCTGGTAGCAATTCTATAGGACAATCGTAGGGCCTGTGTGGAGGTAATATCTCTGCACCTTTCTTGCTGAATACATCCGCGAAATCTTGGTAGGGCTCGGAAATGGCTTGGAGCAGGTTAACATCAGGATGTAAACAGAGGAGTTGGGTAACCTCACGGTCGACCCTTTGCAGACAATGTTGTTGACAGTATCCTGAGAGAAACTCAATACTACCAGCAGCCCAGTTGATTTGGGGGTTGTGAACCTGCAGCCATGGCATTCCGAGGATGACTGGGAAAAGGGGTGAGGAGATAGCATCCAAACAGAGATATTCCCGGTGCTGAGGGCCCATAATAGCTTCTAAGGGGACGGTTTCTTGAGTGACCGGACCGGAACGGAGGGCAGAGCCATCTGCAAGATGAACAGCCAGGCTTTGAGTTTTGGGTTGGAGAGGTATGTCATGTTGAGAAGCGAAGGTCCGGTCGATAAAACAACTGCAGGCTCCTGAGTCAATAATTACTGGAACTTGGATAGCCTTTCCGGGAAGCTGTAAAGTGACAGAGATAGTTAGATGTGCACCAGCATTGGGTAAAATAGTGGCACAGGTACGAACAGCAGAGCGGCACTTACGCGTCTTGTTGGGGCAACTGCTGGCGTAGTGCCCAGGTTCTCCACGGTAGAGGCAAAGGTTATGTGCCTGTCTGCGTGATTTCTCTTCTGGGGTCAAGGAGGGACGAAGCAGACCAAGCTGCATGGGTTCTGGTGCATCACTGGCCGGAACTGGTGGTGGAGCGGAAGATCTACTGGGAGGACAGGGAACTTGTGGGAGCATCCAGGTGGGACGATAGGTACTGGTGGATCTTTCGGTGCGTCGTTCTCTCAACCTACGGTCAATTTGAATGGACAGGTTGATTAGTTCTTCCAGGGTCTGAGGTACCCTTACCCGTGCTAACTCATCCTTGAAAGGATCTGACAACCCCATCCTAAACTGGTGGAGCAGAGCAGCGTCATTCCACGCCGTATCAGAGCTCCAGCGTCTGAACTCAACGGCGTAATCCTCTGCCGCTCGACGGCCTTGACGAAGGGAGTGTAAGGTGGCTTCAACGGTGGCGGTTAGCTGGGGGTCTTCGTAAAGTTGAGACATAGCCTCGAAGAAAGCATCCAGGCTTTCCAAGACGACAGACTTTTGCTCCAAAAGTCGGTGGGCCCATGTTTGAGGTTCGCCAGATAACAAGGAGATAACGAAGCCCACTTTAGTAGCTTCTAAAGAGAATGTGCGAGGCTGAAGGGCAAAGTAGAGATTACATGCATTCCGGAAAGCACGATACCTACTTCGGTCTCCAAAGAATCTTTCTGGTACTGGTACCTTTGGCTCTGGAGGTGACATGACTACGGAGGGTGCTGAGGTTGCGGCTGCGGTCCCCTGAGGGCCGGGGGGTGCAGATAAGGCCTGTACACGCTCTTCCAGACTTGAATATCCCTCTTGTAGGCTTTTTACCGCTTGGGTTAGTCCCGCCAGATGTCTGCAGAGCTCATCCATGGGAGAAGCCCTCTGCCCGGACTCGGTCATGGCTGCCTCATACTGTCAGGCTACTACTTACCAGACCGGCGAGTCCGCTCGGGCAGAAGGTAGGCTCCCTTACGCGTCCGACTCGCGGCCCCTGGTAGAGCAAACAGGAGGCACGAGAGTACGGAGTGGTATGAGAGTCTGTATGCACAGTCCAGATACTGCAGGGTTAACAGGTGAGAAG